>BSBM01000241.1:0-1286666 GCA_027924585.1 Larix kaempferi | reverse complement strand
CTGTCGATGACATCCTGGGGTGATGGGTGCTCGATCAGCTTTGCAGCCACCTACTGACGATGTCCCTGTACTTCCTGGAGAACTTCACCAGCCTTCGTCATGAACTGACCACCAACATCCTGGAACTCCTCCAACTGCACGGCACACTTCTTCTGTCGCTCATCGGCCTTGGCGATGCACTATTGCAGATATTTCAGGTCCACAGACTTGGCAACCTGCTCCATAGGTGGCATCACATGCATCGCCACCTTGAGTGCCGCCAACTGCCCCTCTGCTTCCTGCCGAATCTTCATCAGCTGTTCAACCTGTTCATCTTGAACGATCCGGCCCCAAAACTGCATAGTGTCGGTTGTGAGCTTCGTCGCTGCGGTTTCCAGCTCCTCCAGCTGGGTTGCTATCTCTCCAATCGCTCGTCTGCAGTCGTCCACCTCTGCTTGGGGTGTACTGGGATTCACCTGAGCTCGCAACTCCTTATTCTTATGCCGCAACTAGTCGATAACATCCCCCAGTTGTTGCGCACGCTGCAGCATATCCAACCCTTCAGCAAGCTCTGGCACATGCTGATAAGCTTCCTCAATGGCCCTCTCGACCCGCACACTATCATCCCACATATGGGCCTTTTTTGCGATGAGGTGGCCCTATTCTTTATTCAGCTCTTCAATCTTGTGAGACTTCTCAGCTCATTCCTTCTTGAGGTCTTCTACGAGCTCATCCACAACCTGTCGTGCTGCAGCAGCCCATCCTATCAACTCTGCCATGGCTGCTTGTGCAGCTGCCTCGCGCTCCTGTACCCTTGTGCACTTAACACTGATCTCATGCATTCTGTCATTTATTTCTAGGCTAGCGACCGTATACATCATTGTCAATCCTTGCGCATGTAATGCATTAACATTGATGGACACCTTCTGTAACTGATGCATTAAGGCATTCACAGCCTCATCTTTAGTCACAATCGCAATCGAGGGAATCTCCACATTCCTGACCCGTGACTCGATGTTGATTGTGCTTACTTTTGGTGCCACGGTGTCATCCGGTGCTCTCCACGAAACCATGTCATACAAAGAGTCCATACGAGCAGTGAGCGCATGGAATCCTTCATTTGTCGCCCTTGTCATCTTCTGAGCTACTGCAGTGGATGCATCAGTGATTGCTTTGATAAGTCGACCCAAGTGCGCTTCCATCAGCAGGGGCATCCCACTGATTTTCGCCGGGTCCTAGTGCCCTTTCGTTCTGTTCTCTTCCAAGGCACGGTCACTGTCGTCATCCGTCGGTGTTTTAATGGACTCTTGATCGGAATCATGATGACTGTGCGGGTCCTGTGCCGATATACAATCTTCTGGACCCTTCATCGGCTCTCCAGCCTCAATCTCAGCCAACGCCACAAGTTCGCACCATTTCGGTGACCAATCATTCACAATGGCATCCAGTGCTTCCGTCGTTACCTTGTAAGGGGTCAGCAACCACTATTGATCGGGGTCATGCCTTGCTTGCACATAAATAGCATGCGGCCGAACCGCAAACTCCATGATCAGCTTAAACATGGCCATAGTGTCTTCAGATATCTGCGGTACCTTTTTCGCTGCATCACAAAGCATCTCCCAATAGAGCTAGAATAGCAATTGGCAATCCCGAAGTCACTCTGGCTCCCGTACATACCATAAGTTTTGATAGCGCGCGCTGCGCCGCTCTTTTGCAGCCGCAACTTCCATGCCCTGGTATGTGTCGGGCTCCTTCCAAGCCACGAATGCAATCAATAGAAAAAGCCAACTATATGTGAATGAACCCTTACCTGATTGAACTGCCACAGCATCCTCCTCCAATTGATTTAATATAAACAAGGCCCAATTCATTTGGATGCCCTCCACGCATTGTACTGCACATGCGACAATTCCTGAGTTGCACTGGTTAGGACAACCACCCCTGACCACCTTGCAGGATAAAATCTTGGTGCTTGTGAGTATCGCCTTATCATTGATACTGCTAGTGAAATACCCACGGCCATCCGTTTCCAAGCCATATTTCTTCACCAGCTGACCCGCCCGCTTTTTGTCATTCGCCTTCCCTTGGAAGTACTACGATGGATCGACGCCATCTTTAGGCAGTCCGGTAATGTGGGAAATCAAATCAACAATGACCGAAATTTCTCTATCCAGCCACAAGAAACCACCATGGAAGCACACAAGCAGCTGCTTCACACACGCGTTAACTTCTGCCATCCACCCGAAATATGGCATGTTAATGATCCCTAACAAGCCAGCCTGTTTCAATCCTCGTGCCCAATCCTGTAGAATTGGCATCGCGGTAAGTTGTGACCCAGGCACATATGGGTTCGATGCAATTTCTGGGTAGGCCACCATATCATGATCATCGTATCGTAGACGCATCAACACCGGCAAAATATCAACAGAGCACTCCATTCTAGCAAGGAGCGCCAGCATCTTCACGCCATACTTCTGCTTCAAGTTCAGCTTGCGCGGGGTTGCATCCGGCCGACTGGGAGGGATATACCCAGGGATGTCAACAGCCGACAGTCCCTCCCATGGAGCAGACTCGTCAACGCGGCAACTGGACTTCCCTACATGCCCTAAGATTCTCCTACCACTACAGCGGATGATCTAAGTTGCCTCTTGCTCTGCGGTGACTCGGAATGATGAACCCCCCGATGTTTCTTGGCGATGACTAACGCTCCCACCGACATGTTTGCGAATTCTGCCTCAAGATTGACGTCTCCTGCAAACTCAACTTCTTCCTCAATTACAATCCTAGTGAAAGGAGACTCAACCTCACTGCTAATCTCAACTGTTTCTAGCTCTCATGGCATACCTTACCCAGTGCTCTCAACTGATAGCTTCTCTATCCTAACGACACTCTGCAAGTTCAACTGAACCTTGCCCAACTCACAACTGCACTCACCAGGCTATAACAATACTCTTCAGCTCTGCACAGACACTTAACAACTAAAATCTCAGTGCCTTCCGACCAATTTCTACCCGTTTTTATAGCATCCAGCCAAACCTCCGTAATCATTACTAAATCCTGCATTAACTCAACTGAAATCCTGTATTAATGACACAAATCCGTCGTTGATCATGTCAGTCGATTGGCCAGATCTTCCATTAATGCCCATCATTTGAATAAGCGTCGTTAATTAACTATTTTAACTTTTGGCATTTATTGCTTATTTGACCCGGTCGCGACCTTGACACTAGTCACAGACCGCTCCTAACTTGCGGCACAAGCCTCCCTGCTTCCACATTCTATTCCTGTTGGTGCGCCATCCTGCCACCAATCAATCTACACACATTTTTATTTTTTTTCGTGATGCGACTCAGGCATCGCGTTGTTCCAAGCCCGACCGATAGGGCTTCAACCTGCTGCCATTAATCAACTTGGGGAGCATCACGTCATCCAACTACTACAATTGTACCGCTCCTCCTGAAGTTATGTTACTGATGCGATATAGACCAAGCCAATGCATCTGCAATTTTCCTGGATGTTTCATAAACTTACTGTCATACAACAGCACCAAGTCGCCCTGTTGAAACTGTTTGTTTTTTATGTGGTGATCATGCCAAGCCTTCTGGCGATCCTTCTCCACACCCTGATGGAAACCTGCGATAAAGTGATCTTCCTCCAGTTGTACTAACTGCACTAGACGTTCCTCCAATGCTACCGCAGCATCCATTCCTGTCATTGCTATGATGCGCAGACTTGGAACAATGTACTCCATTGGCATGATTACTTCTTGTCCGTACACCAGCTTAAATGGTTTTTGACCCGTAAACCTTTTACATGTGGTGCGATAGGCCCACAATACTGCTGGGATTTTGAGATCCCAGTCGTCACGGTTCGCATTGCACACCTTTGTCAGCACATGTTCCACTATATTATTGAAAGCTTCCACCGTGCCATTTTCTACGGATGATATGGCATACTCTTCTTATGTTGTATCTGCAGCTCCTCCATCAATGCGCTGATGGTGCGATTGAGAAAGTGGCTTCCTTGATCACTCAACAATATCTTGGGGCAGCCGAAACGAGTGATAATGTTGTCAAACAAAAACCATGTAGCCGTGGCTGCAGAACAATTAACTACTGGTGCACCTTCCGCTCATCTTGTCAAGTAATTTGTCATCGTGATGATATATCTGGCAGTAGTGCGCTTACCCGGTAGATTGATTGGTCTCACAAAATCAACCTCCCATTTTTCAAACGGCTGTAGTGTTAACTGAGGCATCAGCGGCATCTCATCCCTCCTAGATGGCTTCCCAGTTCTCTGACAGATGTCGCAGGATCGTGCATAGTTTGTCGCATCATTATGTAGCATGGGCCACCATAGCCTTGCGGGAAGCACCTTCTTGGCAGTCGCCCGACCACCATAGTGCCCTCCAGCCACTCCTCCATGTGCTTCCACTAATATCTGCACTTGCTCGTGTGGCAAGACACACCGTCGTAATATCTTGTTTGCACCCATTTTGTATAACTCTCTTGCGATGAGATGGAAGTCTGCAGCATTAACCACCAACTGCGTCTTTTGACTAGTGGTGAACTCCTCTGGTGCAGTACCTATTGCCAGAAACTGAACCATTTGTTGACTCAGACCCAGTCGACAGGGATTCCCATCACTGTCGACACCAACCCACCGTGATCTCCCTGAGCACCGGCCCAAACAGGTTTTACCATGTCCAACAACACTTGCAAAGCAGATGAGGTCTCACCCGAGGCGATCAAGGGAAAGTGGACGGAACCATGTTTCCACTGAATGAACGAGGATGATTGCGGAAACACTTACTTAACTTATCACAACATTCAAGACAAATCTATGCATTCAGGTTTAAAATCATTCATATTCATAGCATCATTCCACAGAAACATTTATCGCGACAAGAATAACAATAAAGTATCAATTGCAGCAAGAAATCATAGCATCATTTATGAGTCGCAACATGCATTAACATAAAAGGTACACAGGGAATTTCACCAAGCAGTTTCCTCATGTCATATTACTTCAGCGAAAACCCTGATACAACATCTCCGCAAAACTAGATCTTAGCAATATCTCTTGATCTCACATACAGACTCAAAGATGCGCACAATCAACATCCAAAAATCGTACCCAAATCCCCTTATCCAACACTTACGACTCATGTCTATATAGAGACTTCCCCGCCTTTACAATGGTTGTCCACTTACTAACAACTTCCTAACCGACACTTGGACAATTGACCCCAAACCTAACTGACGCGGTCCAAATGACCCAAAAACCCGCCTACTGTGGTACAATTAACTCAAAATTACATATCATATGATCCAATGACCCAAAAACCCACATTCTGCAGTACAATCGACTCAACAATACATAGAATAATCTAGTCTATGACTTCTTCTGACATGTCATAGCATCGGCGATGCTGCAATTCTTCCTTACCAAACTGCCTGCCAACATATATAGCTATTGATAGTGCCCTTACAAAATAAAAGAAGAATTAACTTAATTGGTGGTGCATATAAAGTGTTTAAATTAAGTAGGTGACATTATTACATATTACAATCCCATGCAACATATCTTAACTTGATGAATAATCAGGGGAAAGCATTCTAAATGGATTGTCATATTACAACAGTTAGACTTGGAATTTGCATCCTCTAAGTCAAACAAGTCCTTGGATTGTTGAGCTTACCCAAAACATTGAGGACCCCATTGTAAATGAGTCCTTTCAAGATGAACATTGATTCCTCATTGCCTTCACTAACCTCTGGCATGGAAACATACTTGTGTGTCTACAAACTCTATGGTCACCACATGGAGCAATGCCAACCATTGTTCACACTCATGGAAAGGTTTGAGAAAAACATGTTTGTGGTGAAGTGAATATAAGGTCATTATACTAATTTATATAATAAAAGAGAAATAGTATTACTAAAGAAAAATTAATTGATAGTATCAAAATGGATTCTAATCAAAAGAATGGAAGGTTTACTTATGAAGGTATGCAAAACCCTTGTGTTGCATTATTAAAAATCAAAGCGACTATTCAAGGAAAAGTTTTTAACATTACTACTAGTCCGAGTGATAAGATTAATCACATCGATTTTGACATGGCTAATCAATTATTGATCATGAGATGAGCATAAGGGAAACTTTAAATTTCATAAATGAAAAACAATGTGGAATAATTGATCTATTATTGAGAGTTAATGGCTATACCTTCATATCCAAATTCAATGTTACATCCATGTTTTATAAAGGTATTGATACAATTATAGGTTCACCCTGGGTAGAAACATTGGGTACTTTCATCTTAAAAATGGAAAAAATATTTGGCACTCCTATAAGAAGAAGAAAATAACGTTGTAGGATGTTACAATGAAACCATGCTCAGAAGTGTCCTCATCAGAAGACCTTAAAGATATCTAAAAAATTATCCTTCAAGATAATTAGAAGTCGATACAAAAAATGAAAAAAGGATTTGACAAAGTTATCACTAATAAAGATGAAGATATTTATCAACGCAAGAATTATAATCAAAACTTAATAGCTTATATTAAGAAGTTAAAAAATGAAAATGAAAAATCCAACATGAAAGCTAGAGGAACCTGTTGGGAAGAAAACAATGATGGATAAAAAAACAATGACCGACCCTATTGAAATACAAGTCTAGAAATATAAAAAACAAGACTTTGGAGAAAGGAACCAATACAAACCCAATTGAAATTTTATCAACCAAAAAATCCTCGGAGGTATGAAAATATGAAGGTCCCAAAAGCATGACTCGAGATACATGGATGCCTTATCGTCATCCTAAGTATATGTGATCCACATTGTAGTTGGCATTATTGTCGGATGCTAACTTCGACACGTCCTCGATCAATCATCGTTGTTGATATAACTTTGACAAGTTTCAACGCAACATGACTTCGACATACTGTGACATGTTCCGCACCTTTGACATGTTCTACAATCTCACAGTTCACGACATCGACAAGCAGCGTCGACATGCGACCAACGACTGTCGACAGACTGTCTCTTTGTCTTCCACTCGACGATAACGGTTGAACTATTGAAACTGTTCTAAATTCTTCTTGTAACTGGACGTAACGGGAAGGCACCTAAGCGTCTTAGAATTCTATATAAGCATGTATAATATTGTAACATACATCAGAATCAATCATTTTTTTATCTGTTTGCAAGGAATAGAAGAACAGTTCACATTCTTGCATATTGTCTGTGCGTATTTGCATTTATCTGTATTGCATAATCTTGCTTTTGCTCATTATGTTTATTAAGCTTCCGCCATAACAAATCCGACTCATTTAGTCAAATGGTTGTCCCCCTCGTGCTTCCTGGACACGACACGGATCATTGGTATCAAAGCGCACTCAGTTTTGTTCGTGCTTAAGTTCTGCATATACACTTCTCTCAAACTTACCTGTCTTATGTCGGTTCAAACTGGCTCGCAATCTCAGCAATCCAAGCAGACGTGATCTCCAAAAATGATAGAAGAAATAGACGATAGACATGCAGCTGAAGAGATAGCAAAGCTTATTAAGCAAGCTCTAGCTCGACAACGGACTGAAATGTTCGCCCAGTTCAACGAGATTCTCTTGTGATTCACTTCGACATCCGGAGGATCCTCAACGAGAACTCACTCCGATAAAATCAGCCCCTTCAAAGTGCAAATGAATCTAGACATACCGAATCTTGAAGGTAAGATTGACGCAGAATCCGTCAACAATTGGGTGCATCAATTGGAATCCTATTACACTGTAAATCAACTCTCCGAAGCTGAAAAGATCACCATTGCATCCTTAAAGATGTCTGTTAAATTTTGAGCATTAATTCACAATACTCTAGGATCTTTACTAAGAGAACAACATGTACAGTATATCAATGCATATCAATCATAACAAGCATGTCAATCATCACAAGAATCAAAAGTATGAGAGACAATAGACACATAGAGTTTCTGTGGCGAAAACCCTAAGGTGAAAAACCACACAACTTCCTCAAAGATAGAGAGAGCAATAGCTCAACCAAAGTACAACCAAATACACATAGATAGTCTCCTAGTAGTAGATGATCCTCCTCCTCACATGTGCGCCACTTTCCGAGTGAAGGAAGAATGAGTTTCTGAGTGATCCAAATAGAGATCTCCCGATCTCTATTTATACTTGTTATGTTTTCCCAGTGACCTAATGGCTCCGACTTGTCTAGCTTGGTGCATCAACCATGTATTACATAAATCAGGACCAACCCCACACATGGTGGTCTAATAACCCATTGGCAAGTTAACACACTTACGACACTTGTCAATACACATGACAACACTTCCGTATAAAGGAATGACACATCTCAATAGGAGTACAATAATATATAAATGAAATACATGGATGAAATACATTCCGAAGTTACATATACATCAACACTCCCTCTTAACTAGGAAGGTATTTCTCTACACAGATCTGCTAGCACAAGTCTTCTTCTCTGGATCATCGTCATCGTCATCGTCACTGCTGCTGCTATCTCAACCAATCTCTGAATCTGCTCGTCATAGGAAGTTCTACAGAGCCAGTCCTTTTTCATACTAGATGTATGCTTGTGCAGGTCTTCATCATCACTGGTCATACTATGGAATACTCAGGACTTATTACGTGCATCACAAAACCTCGAAAGAGCATCCTAGGATGTTACGGGTACACAACTCCGACGTGTAGGATCTCCCAGGGCACTATTACATGTGACCCCACCACAAAACCTCGAAAGAGCATCCCAGGATGTTATGGGTACACAACTCTGACCTGAAGGATCTCCCAGGGCACAAATTACATGCGGTCATGGAAAAACCTCGAAAGAGCATCCCAGGATGTTATGGGTACACAACTCCGACCTGAAGGATCTCCTAGGGCGCAAATTACATGCCATAGGACAAAACCTCGCAAGAGCATCCCAGGATGTTACGGGTACACAACTCCGACGTAAAGGATCTCCCAGGGCACAAATTACATGTCCTCCCAGAGCAATGTCTCAAAAGAGCATCTCATGCTGTTACGGATACACAACTCCGACCTATAGGATCTCCCAGACATGCTCATCTGCACAACCTGATCCACGGCCACAAAGTATCATCATGATACTCACCATACATCATCCTGATGTACACATGATCATCCTGATCATCATCACTGCATCGTCTTGATGCATATCATCTAGAGCAACATCCTGAAGCTCATCATCCATGATCATCCTGATCATACACTGCATCCATCTAATGCATACCAAGTATCTGCCTAATACATATCATCATGATCCACCTGATCATACACTATATCAACCTGATACCTAGATACACACTGTATCTACCTGATACATATCAATATACATGATCTACCTTATCATACAACGTATCCACCTGATACATATACAGATACAAGGTCCAAGCATCCAACATGATGCATACATATATAAATGATCCAACTGATCATATCCAACATCCAAAATGATGCGTACATACATAAATGATCCAACTAATCATATCCAGCATCCAACATGATGCGTACATACATAAATGATCCAACTGATCATATACAGCATCCAACATGATGTGTACATACATATACAGAGCAGTAACTGGAGCATCGTCCTGATGCTCATCATCCAGAGCTTACATCCACAACCATGTGAAGGATCCTCCTTCCAACATGCTTGGAATGGATTCTACAAATGTGTCCATCACTTCTTCCTCGAAGTGTCATCAATCTGAAGAACACCAAGCCTCTCTCTAAAGTACTCGAACTTCACTCTGGCTAGTGGTTTCGTCAACACATCTGCAATCTGCTCGTCTGTCGCAACATACAGGAGCTTCACTACTCCTCTCTGCACCATATCCCTGATATAGTGGTATTTGATCTCTATGTGTTTCGACCTGTCATGGAACACTAGGTTCTCAGACAACTTCACACAACTCTGGTTGTAACAAAAGATACTAGTAGTCTCTAGCAGGAGATCAAATAACGCTAACAGTAGCTTCCGAAGCCATACTGCCTCACAACTAGCCGAATAGGCTGCAACATACTCTGCCTCAGCTGTACTTGGTGCTATGTAGGACTGCTTCCTGCTAAACCAAGAGATCACACCTGATCCCATACTGAAGTAGCACCCAGATGTGCTCTTCCTATCTGCAGCATTGCCTACCCAATCTAAATCAACATAACCCTACAGGTTAAACCTTTGATTCGCTTCATACTTGAGCCCATAATCAACTGTACCCTTCAGGTACCTCAAAATATGCTTTACAGCAACCACTTGAACACTTCTCGGATCTATCAGGAACTGGCTCAATGTGTTCACCGCAAAGAAAATATATGGTCTCATGTTCGTCAAGTACATCAAGGACCCAATCATCTGATGATACATATAGACATCAACCGGCTTAGATGAAGCATCACATAGAAGCTTCATATTTGATTCCATAGGTGTGGTCATGGCCTTGCAGTCCATCGTCCCAAACCTCTTCAGGATATCTATAGTATACTTCCTTGTCCAAGGAAGATCCCATCTACACTCTGCCACACCTCCATACCTGGGAAATAGTGCATCATTCCCAAGTCCTTCATATCGAACTCGGCAGCAAGCTTCCTCTTTGCATCGGCAATCAATCTGTCATCTCTTGTTTCAAACAGGTCATCTACATACAGGAGTAGAATCACAGGATTTCCTTCCTCAACTTTGTAGTAAAGGTTGGAATCCACTTTACTCTTGGTAAAGCCAAAACTAGATAGGAAACTATCCATCCTACCATACCAAGTTCTGAGAGCTTGCTTCAAGCCATACAAGGCTTTCTTCAATCTGCACACATGTGATTCCCTATCATGTGTTTCAAAATCGAGTGGCTGCTCCACATACACTTCCTCTTCGACTACACCATTCAAGAAGGCATTCTTGACATCCATCTAGTGTATCTTCCATTTCATCACTGCGGCCAGGGCAAGTACTGATCTGATGGAAGTGTACCTGGCTACAGGAGCAAAAGTTTCTTCATAGTCTATTCCCTCTTTCTGAGAGAAGCCATGAGCTATGAATCTTGCCTTGTATTTTTCTATGCTGCCATCTGCAGCATGCTTGATCTTGTAGATCCATTTGGAAGTCACAACAGACTTCCCTTCAGGTCTTGGGACAACATCCCAAACATCGTTCTTCATTATTCATTGGTATTCCTCGACCATGGCATCCTTCCATTCTTTTTTTTCAGCTACTTCTTCGTAGTTGGAAGGTTCTTTGTTCATGATATCACAGAGTAAAGCAACATAGTTGGTATGAGATCTAGTTCTCTTCTTTGCTCTGTGTTCTTCTGGAATGCCGAATCTTTCTGCATCTTGAATGAGCTCTCTAGCCCATGCAGGTTTCCTCTTGTGAGAGTTGTCCTCACGTGGTGGATCTACAGGTTGTTGCGGATCTTCAATTTCACGATCAACATCTGGAATCGCTTCAGTCATGGTAGTTTCCTTAGGTTCTTCATAATCTTCAACAGGTGTCTTTCTTGATTTGATGAATGCTGAGTTTTCATCAAATGTCACATCCCTGCTGACATCATTCTTCTTGAACCTTGGAACGTATATTCTGTAAGCCTTCGAGCTTTCACTGTAACCCACAGAGATACCCTTCTTTCCTGAAGGATCTAGCTTGGTCCTCTTTTCCTTTCGGACATGAGTGTATACTGGACAACCAAATATTCTGAGATGGCTGACTTCAGGTTTCTTACCAAAGAAGACCTGTTCTAGTGTCTTGTTGTCCAATATCTTGTGGGGTGTTCTGTTTTGCACATATACAGTTGTTCTAGCTACTTTTGACCATAGATGCATAGGTAGATCCTGGTCATGCAGCATTGCCCTTACTGCTTCCATGATTGTTCTACTCTTTCTTTCTGCAACTCCATTCTGTTGTGGATTGTAAGGAGCAGTCAACTCCCTCTTAATCCCTAAATCACTGCATAGCTTCTTGAAGTCACCTGAGGTGAATTCTCCACCATTGTCAGATCTGAATGTTTTGATCTTCTTATCAGTTTGGTTCCCCATCAAGGTTTTGAATTCCTTGAATTTATCAAATACTTCATCTTTGTTCTTCAAGAAGTAAACCCAAGTCTTCCTGGAGAAGTCATCAATGAAAGAGACATAGTAAACATACCCACTCAGAGAACTGGATGACATAGGACCACATACATCAAAGTGGATGATTTCCAAGATACCTTTTGCCTTTCTTTCATTGCTTGGAAATGCCTTCTTAATATTCTTTCCTTTTCCACATCCTTTGCAAACACCTTCATGCTTGGTCTTAATTTTAGGAAGACCTTCTACAGCCTTACTTGCAATTGGTAATTCCCTGTAGTGCATATGTGCAAGTCTTCTATGCCAAAGTTCACTTGGCTCCATGGAATCATGCACCATGGCATGTTCAGGTTGTCCCTTCAATTTATACAAGCCTCCCTCTTGCTCTCCAATCACTACTGCATCATCAATAGTTTCACCTTTTGGACACATTAGAACTTGGCCATCCACAAATGCAACCCTCATACCTTTTGCATCCAATACAGATATGGAGAGTAGGTTCTTCTTGAGCCCAGGTACATAAAGGACTTCTTTCATCTTCAAAGATTTTCCAGAATCTAGGTTGTAGAAAGCTTCACCACTTCCTTTGATGGGGTATTGATAGTCATCCCCAAGTTTCACTTTATGGGGTGATTCATGTTCAAATAGATTTACAAAATATTCTTTAAACCCAGTCATGTGTTTGGAAGCCCCACTGTCAATAAGCCAATCATTACAACCATGAGAGATAGTACCTGTGAGAGCAGAGATTAGAACATACTCGTCTTCACTTGATGAGTCATCATCACTTTCTGCCCTAGCCTTCTTCTTTGGAGGTTCATCATCTTCGACAGCATGAGCATGGAACTTTCTTTTGTTTCCCTTCTTCTTCTTGTTGGAGTTGTTGTTGTTGTTGTTATCCCTTTTATTCTTGGGACATTCTGAAGCAAAGTGACCCTTCTCATTGCATGTGAAGCACCTTAAGTCCTTCTTATTCTTTTGGTGATAGTGAGTGTATCTCTTATGTTGAGAGTGCTCCCTCGTAGGCTTACTTCTTTTGGTGTGAGCTGCGAGACCTTGATCTTCATTACCCATCTTTTCTTCTCGTTCCACAAGCCTAGATTCTTCTTGAGAGCATTCCTCCCACAGTTTATTGAAAGAGATCAATTTCTTTCTTGCACAGATTCCTTGAATAAAGAAGTCCCATGACCTAGGTAAGCCATTCAGAGTGGTCATAACAACTTCACCATTGTCCACTACTTCATCCATAGCTTGAAGTTGTTCCTTGATCTGAGAGACCTTGGAGAAGTAAGATTGAATGGTTTCTCCATTCAGCATCTTGACTCCTTTCAATTGATTCCGCAGAGTCATCTTCCAATTTATGTTCTTCCCTTCAAATAACTTGGTCAAGGAGTCAAACATCTCCTTGGGTGTCTTTAGAGATGACACATGTGGTATAAAATGGTCTTTGATAGAATCAGCAATGATTCTCTTTGCCTTGACCAAGTTCTTCTTATGTAATATCTTAGCCTCTTCATCCTCTGGGATAGGGACCTCAGAGCTGATGTAAGAGTCCAATTCATTTTCTTCCAGGATTAACCCAATCTTATACTTCCAGGCTCAGAAGTTGTCAGCTCCTTCAAGCTTATCCTCAAGCTTGGTGTGGTGAGACATCTTTAAAGAGTACTTCAAATGGAAATAGAAAAGATTTAGGTCTTACCACTTAATTTGCTAAAAACTGGATCTGGTCCCGAATCAGGGTTTATCAAAAAAAACCCTAAAAATTCAAAATGTGAATTTCAACTTTCTGAAAGGATAGAAAGATGCACCTTGATGAGCTGATCAGCCTGGTATACTCAGAATTTTATTTTTGCAAATTTTCACCCTTCAGAAGTGCCTTTTAGTCTTCCTGGATTCACTGATGAGGACCTTGAATTAGGGTTTGAGTTTCCCGGAGATTTACTCAGCCAAAAATCTCAATCCAAAGCTCTAAACTTCGATTGTTCCAAGGAGCTTCCAGCTATGTCTTCAGATTTCAGAAATTCCTATTTTTATGGAAACCCTAATTTTTAGGGCCAAATCTGAAAATGCTCGGAATTGAATTCTGATTGGACAGATAGATTCTCCTTGATGAGTAGAGTCAATCTACTATACTGCTTTTCCAAAATCTATGGAGAGAAACTCAATAAACAAGAAACCCTAGTTTTCATCACTGCACAATGTCTTCTTCTCAGGTTAGCTCTGATACCATGTTAAATTTTGAGCATTAATTCACAATACTCTAGGATCTTTACTGAGAGAACAACATGTACAGTATATCAATGCATATCAATCATAACAAGCATGTCAATCATCACAAGAATCAAAATCATGAGAGACAATAGACACGCAAAGTTTCCGTGGGGAAAACCCTAAGGTGAAAAACCCCACAACTTCCTTAGAGATAGAGAGAGCAATAGCTCAACCAAAGTACAACCAAATACACATAGATAGTCTCCTAGTAGCAGATGATCCTCCTCCCCACATGTGCGCCACTTTCCGAGTGAAGGAAGAATGAGTTTCTGAGTGATCCAAACAGAGATCTCCCGATCTCTATTTATACTTGTTCTGTTTGCCCAGTGAGCTTATGGGGCCCACTTGTCTAGCTAGGTACATCAACCATATATTACATAAATCAGGGCCGACCCCACACATGGTGGTCTAATAACCCATTGGCAAGTTAACACACTTGCGACACTTGTCAATACACATGACGACACTTCCGTATAGAGGAATGACACATCTCTATAGGAGTACAATAATATATAAATCAAATACATGGATGAAAAACATTTTGAAGTTACATATACATCAACAGTGTCTACCTCCATGCACTGGTGGTGGGAGAACCTCTCGACAAAGATGGAGAAAAGCAGAGACCCCATCGAAACATGGGATAAATTCGTCGAACACATCTGAAAGGAATTTTACCCGCCGAAATACCTCGAGCAGCAGTATAAGAATTGGCAGCGATTAAGGCAATGGAAAGACCAATCAGTACAGAGTTACATCAACAAGTTCTACCAACTTATGGCAAGAATTGGTGTCCAAGAAGAAGAGAAATTGCTTGTTCTGAAATATACCAGTGGATTGTCCTAGTACATCCAGTAGGAGATGGAATTTCTGACTGTCAATACACTTGTAGATGCTTTCCACTACGCCAGCAAACTAGAAACCAAGCAGAAAGGAAAAGCACGTTTTGCGACAAAGCCGACAGAAGGACGACCACCCAACAAGAAGGCACCAACCAACTTCGACAAGTCGAAATCTTCTCAGCTGACACCGCCAAAGCCTGACAGCGGTAAGAAGCCTTTTCACAAGAGGGAACATAGCAAACAACCGTCGACTGGAAAATGGTGCGATTACCACCACTCATCTTGGCATGATACGTCTGAATGCAAAGCTCGGAAGAGATTTTTGACAAAAGTGTCGACCTCCGACGCATTCAACAAGATGATGGAAGAATCAGATCCAAACGCAACGACCCTTTTGACCTCGACCACTTGAGCAGCCTCGACTATCGTCGATGAGGAGGAACGAGAGTGCTTGTTCCATACACGGATATGGGTCCAGAGAAACCCATTACATCTGATTGTGGACAACGGAATCCAAAAGAACTTCATTTCTAAAGAACTTGTGAAGAAACTAGGTCTTGTTACCACTCTGCATCCTTAGCCTTACAACATCAGTTGGATGAAGGATGGACAAGAACTACGGATCACACGACAATGCGAAATCGCCTACTTCATAAATCATTTTGAAGATGAATTACTCTGCGACGTGGCACCACTCTCCGTAGCCGACGCCCTATTTGGTAAACCTTACCTCTGGGATAGAAATGGAATTTATCAGTCACGACCTCAAAAGGTGATTGTCATAATCCAAAATCAATGGTTCAGCATACCAGAGTGCCAACCTACACCGACGGTTGCACTGACATCTTCCAAATAGACAAAGAAGCTCATCAATCGTGCTCAGAAGTTTGCATTAATCATGATCAAGCCGCAACATTCTAAGAAGACTGCAGCGACAAGTAGAGTCACCGACCAATGTAGTTCTCGACAGAAGTAGCAAGTCGATCATATTCTCGATGAGTACCAAAACCTCTTTCAAGCCCCAGACGGAGTACCTCATCATTGCCAGGTAAAACACTCCATTGAACTTGTTCCTGGTTCTTCTTTTCCTAACACATCTATTTACAGAAGATCCATTCCCAAAAATGAAGAGTTCCACAGACAAATCCAAGAATTAATCGACAAAGGTCATATTCAACCCAGCTCCTCACCTTGTGGAAGTCCAATCGTCCTAGTTCTAAAGAAAGACGGGACATGGCGCATGTGGATCAACTACAGAGCTCTCAACAAAATATCGGTGAAGAACCAGTACCCTCTGCCATGGATAGACGAGCTTATCGACTGCAATGTCCCCATTTTGACCCATTTTTCATTAAATCGTAAATGATATAAATATTGTTATTTAATCATGCTGAGGAGCTCAAGGCCAAGGCCCCACCATTGATTTAGCCTTTTATGTATCGGCAATTAAAAATAGATGTCTATGGTTCTCGTGCTAGATAGGCACAATGTATATAAGACATCATGTAAATACGAATTTTAATGAAAAAATACCCACAACTAGCTATGCAATGCAACAAAGAGATGGGGCATGATTCTACAAGGAATCGGGAGGGAAATTATTCAAACCCTTGAGCCAATGGTGTTAATCCATGTGTCAATGAGAAAACCCATAAACCCTCAACTACCCATTTTGGGTTATGCACCCAATCATTTAATTCTTCCAGAAATTGGTTGAGGTAGTTAATGCCTTGGGAATGAAGAAGTATGGTAGCCAATTTCGTGTATGGGAAAGCCATCAACCTGGGAAATCGTAGTTTGTCTCCTTGGGCAAGAAAACACCCACGAAATGGTGCCCAAAGCCATTCTGAACAGTCAGTTTTTCCTCTCTCATGCAGTCTTAACTACGGGGTCTTTCCTCATCACGTTTTTACCACTTATCCTGCATTTTTCCATAGTTGGGAGCTCATTTTTGTGTTGCACAGTGCCTGGGAGAAAGGGAGTCACGTTCTGGGGATTTATAGAGGTCGTTTTTGCCCCAAAATGCCCATGGACGTTTTTCTGAAAACGATTTCTGCTCCCCAGGGTTGTTCCCCAATTGCCATTTCGTTTTTGGGCTTTCTCACGTTTTTCTGAATTGGTAGAAATCCCCTCTTTGGGCAACCCACTGAAGAAACGTTTTCCTCATGCCCAGCACTTGTGGTTTTGTTGTTATGTGTATCTCTGTTTTGATTTGAACCTGTGAGCAAGAAACTTGGAGTGGTAGTGGACAAAATTGGCTTGATAAACCTAGTGAAGGGAGTAACCTCTCAAGAAGATCAAGAGGGCTGGCTACTCTTCTATGCACACCTGGGACACTCTAGAATTGGAAGGTATGGCCTGAGGGACTGTGAATTGGTGAAGGGAATACTTCCTTGAGTAGAGGTGTGTAGGAATTGTGGGTGCCAAGCTAAATAGATCTTGTAGAGGTATCCATAGCTCTGTGGTTGAGCTCACTAGCTTAGCAAATTCTTCCTTTCCATTTTCTAGTAGCCTGATAAACCCAATTGTAGATTGGCTTGGCTCATCTTGGTGTATGCTTGGCTATGTGTGAGTCTGTTGTTCCCTGATTCCTTGTAGAGATCATGCCCAACTAGGGGGTGGTAGTGTGTTGAGATATTGATGAGCAGAACTAGCCTATGGTTGGGTGGTACGTTGTAGTTGCATAGCAAGTTGCTTGGGACTACCTTGTTATAAGATAAGTATTCTCCTATGTTAACTTACAATTATTTTATTTGATGAATATCTTGAATGTATGATGAATGTGCAATTGATATTATTTCCGCTGTATATTTCTTATAGTTATACATTCCATATGTCTTTTATATTATATGAATGCTTATTTAGTAAGTTCATGGGGCTAGATGCCCGGATTTAGTGTCACGTCCTCTCTATCATGCTGGTATGATAGGAGGGGATATTACATCGACTATCTGAAAGGTGCTAAATTCTTTACTAAGCTCTACCTTAAGTCGGGATACCATCAGATTCCAATCGAGCCCTCATATGTGTGGAAAACTGCTTTCAAGACCAAGGAAGGATTGTTTGAATGGTTAGTGATGCCTTTCGGCTTAACCAATGCACCTGTGACCTTCATGCGACATATGGATAACCTTCTGCGACCTTTCATCGGCAAATGGGTCATTGTCTATCTTGACGACATATTAATTTTCGGTCGATCATGGGAAGAACATGTCAGACATCTTCAACAAGTCCTCAACACTCTACAGCAACATCGACTCTATCTGAACATGGACAAATGCTCTTTTGCGATGACGAGCATCAAATATTTGGGGTATGTAATTGATTCTGCAGGCATTCACGTCGATCTAGACAAAGTACAGATCCTCAAAGATTGTCCCATTCCTAGAAGCATTCAATAACTAAGAATTTTTCCTGGTTTGGCGAATTTCTATTGACGATTCATACTCGGCTTCAGTCACATAGCCTAGCCTTTGAATCAGTCAACGAAGGGAAACGGGAAAAATGTCTTTCAATGGACAGAAACATATCAAGCAGCTTTTGAACAGCTCAAACATAGGCTCTGCACTGCACCAGTACTTGTGTTACCTGATTTGCATCTACCCTTTGAGATTGAGACGGATGCATCAGAATATGCCTTGGGCGCAATGATCACTCAGTCTGTTCACCCAGTCGCTTTGCATTCTGAGACTTTTAACGACACGGTTAGAAGATACTCGACGTACGAAAAAGAACTGTATGCCATTGTGCAAGCTCTCAAACAATGGAGGCATTACATCCTTGGCAAGGAAACAGTCATTCTCACTGATCACAAGCCTCTACAGTTCGCTCCGACACAATCAAAGTTGCAAACAAACTGAAAACTCAAGTGGATTAATTACCTGCAACAATTCCAATTGGTGATTAAGTATCGGAAAGGTAAAGCTAATGCCGCTGCAAATTACGTCAGTCGACCACCCATTACTCTCCTTTTGATAGTGATGAGTATGCAGGGATACGACATGACCACTTGGAAGCAGTTGTACGAGGACGAGAGCGACTTCTCAGCAGTCTACCAGTAGTTACAAACTAATAAGTCGTCGACCTCAGACTCCGACTACTTCCTGAAAGACACCTTGCTATACAAGCTTGGACAACTTTGTGTACCGACCGGTGAGCAACGACAGCAGCTTATTTGGGACGCGCACTATAGCAAGACTACAGGACATTTTGGAGTAGCAAAGAAACTTGCTATTCTGCAGAAGTATTTCTTCTAGACTACACTTAAATTCGACGTCAACAAGTACATTCGATCATGCATGGTTTGTGTAATTGCTAAGCCACCTAATCAACGACAGGGATTGTACACACCTTTTCCAGTTCCTAGTCGACCATGGGAATCTATTTCTATGGACTACTTGATGGGTTATCCTACTACCAGACATCAGCATGAAACAATACTAGTAGTAGTCGACCGATTTTCCAAGATGGCCATTCTCATATCATGTAAGAAGACCACGACAACGCAGCAGACCACTTAGCTTTTCTTTACACATGTTTGGAAACACTTTGGTTTACCCACAACCATCATTTCCGATAGAGATGCCAGATTCGTCAGCATCTTTTGGAAGACCCTCTGGCAACAGCTGGACACACGACTGTCATTGTCGACAACTTTCCATCCTCAGACCGATGGACAGACGAAAGTTGTGAATCACTTGGTAGTACAACTTCTTCGCATGTACAATCACCAGCATCGACGCACACGGGATGAAAGTCTTCCTTACATCCATCAAAGCTACAATCATGCTTAGCACAGATCTACAGGAAAGATTCCATTTGAAGTCTGTTACGGATTTCAACCCTCAGCGCCTATCGACTTGCTAAGCTCCTCGACACAACCGAACTCCGACACAGACCGCAGCCAACGAGAAGTTGATAAAGCAGTCAAGTTCAGACAACAGATTTGCGACATTCAGCGACAAGCACAGGATATGTTGCACCAAGCAAATGAGAAATCTAAGGC
This sequence comes from Larix kaempferi, assembly GCA_027924585.1. Classification (NCBI taxonomy): domain Eukaryota; kingdom Viridiplantae; phylum Streptophyta; class Pinopsida; order Pinales; family Pinaceae; genus Larix; species Larix kaempferi. The sequence goes on along the minus strand of BSBM01000241.1, from coordinate 1,266,447 downwards.
CCAACACGAAAAGCATCGTATTCCTCATACATTCCAAATTGGGGATAAGGTATGGCTACATATTAAGAAAGAGCGCTTCACTGGTCCTTTCAAGAAGCTCAAGCCTTTGCGATATGGTCCGTACAGTATTCTTCGACAGATTGGCGAAAATGATTTCCAGCTCAACATTCCTGCTTTCCTAGGTGTGCATCCAGTCTTCAATGTGGATCTACTTTGACCATATCATGCACCTTTGTAGCAAAACGACTTCTCCACAACAGAACCCGAAGACATCAATCCAGATGTTCAGGATCCTCTTCCTTGCGACACCATTATGGGATGACGAGTACGCCTTACAAGGACGAACACAATTCCCTTGTTTCAAGTTGCCAAAGTTGGCCAAATCCCATCTCAAGGAAAATGGTACTATGCTACTGAAGAGATCGACAAGTTTCCTCACCTTCACGAGCAAACAATGGGGTCCATTGTTTGTTAAGGAAGGAGGTCTGACCCACATCATAATTGGAATTATTGTCGGATGCTAACTTTGACACATCCTCGACCAGTCATCACTGTTGATACAACTTCAACAAGTTTCGACGCGACATGACTTCGACAGACTGCGACATGTTCCACACCTTCGACATACTGCGACATGTTTCGCACCTTCGACATGTTCTACAATCTCACAGTTCACGACATCGACAAGCAGCGTCGACATGCGACCAGCGACTGTTGACAAACTGTCTCTCTATCTTCCAGTGAACTGTAATGGTTGAACTGTTGAAATTGTTCTATCTTCTTCTTGTAAATGAACGTAATGGGCAGGCACCCAAGCATCTCAGAATTCTATATAATCATGTATAATATTGTAACATACATCAGAATCAATCATTTTTTTATCTGTTTGCAAGTAATAGAAGAACAGTTCGCATTCCTGCATATTGTCTGTGCGTATTTGTGTTTATCTGTATTGCATAGTCCTGCTTTTGCTCATTCTGTTTATTAAGCTTCCACCATAACATAGCCAACTCATTCAGTCAAACTGTTGTCCCCCTCGTGCTTCCTGGACACGACACGGATCAATATGGGTCATCAATGAACCAATCAAAGACAGAATAAATATGTGAAGACAAGATCCTACTATATTGGAAAAAAATCTCAAGTGTGAAATCCAATCATTTTCCAAATCATGGAAATCAGTGCCACATAGTTTTGCAGAAAATTGAATTAGGGTGGTTAGACCTTTTCACAATTCAACAATTTTTCTCAATGCTTAGAACATGACATGACATGATCATCTTGTATCACGAATTATCATATCACATGTACAGAAGATCATTAGAAAACATTACAAGTGAGAACAAGAGATAAAATGTTTTCTATAAATATGCTTTGAGGAGAAAGCATTTCTAAAGAGGAAGGCAATGTAATGAACATAAATTATATATAAATTATCATCATCAACAACAACAATAATAATAATAACAACAATAACAATAACTAGATAATAATAATAATAACAATAATCCTAAAGATACATGTCTTGACTAAAGGACATGACCTAATGAAGGGACATGGCCTACCAACCATGGTGACCAGTCAATGTGTATTTAAGTATATCATCCCATGGAATTGTAATCATCATCTATTCATTAGCCCGGTGGGCTAGCTCAAGTGGTTGAGTGTTGTAAGTTGTGAGTAGAAGGTCTTGGGGTCAAATCCCTGGGTGGCTATACATTGATATATAAGGGCCTCACTTGATGTCCCCATTGGGTTAGGCCTCGTAATCAAGGTTGATGGTTTACCTTGGGTACCATCCTCAAAATGAGGAGAAGTACTTGAGGGTTTCCCATGACATGTTCCTTGTTTTAAAAAAATCATCATCTATTCATTAATCAATCATTAAGTCATTAATAACACTACTTGCAATATTTACTTTTCACGTAAATACCATTGCGATATGTAGAATCTAATTCGTTATCGAGAATCTCACTAAGGTATATTACTTTTTGTTGATATTTACTATTCACGTGAATCTCATTGTAACATGTGGAGTTCATTTCTTTATCCAAAACCTTTATAAAAAATATGTTAATTTTAATTGATATAGAACACAATGGGAATGGAACCTTTATCAACTTTACCAAAGAAAATTAAATAGAATTTTAAGTTTTCATGTTTTGATTAAAACATGTCTTCTTCTTATACATAATAAAAAAATATCATTAGAGATATGTTATCTCCATAAATCTAATTTAATGTTTATGATGTAAAAAATTGATCATATTATACTTACTTTTATAGAGATTTATTATGCACTAATAATTATAAAGAAGAAATATCTTTATAAATAACATTTTATGCTAAGATGAAATAGATAATTTAGAAGAAAAAAAACATTTAAAAAAAAAAAGAACTCTATAATGTTGGACTTGTTTCTTCACAAAAATTCAGCATAACATTGTATAAGCAATGTTTTAAGCATCAATTAAGTAGGTATAGTTTTTTAATTTGAAAATATTCAAAATGGTGTTGTTTTGAAGAACCTTCATTTGATGATTTTGCTAAGCATGTCCCTGTAAATGTCCCCTTATAACATCATTTAAACACCATTTTATCCCACATGCAAAGTGTCAATGTTTGGTTGATGTTTAGGCCTAATCGACCCTAAATAATGCAGGCCTTACACCCTCAGGCCTGCCTATCCGAGGATAACTCCTAGTGCATTCAAATCACAAATACACTCTGCTATGGATCAAAAACTCATTTAAACCCATGAAATATCATATAATCATGCACTCTCGGGTATTGTTCAAATAATACACAGTTCACAAGCCATAGGCGGGCTTTCCAACAATAAAATACGAACACATATAAATGCGGGCTCTTGTTATCTAACACAGAAAAATGTATATGAGGTGATTTTCACTTAACCTCGGGTCTCGGCTCTCGGCGCTCCTCAGAAAACCACTCAAATTCTACTCGGACGACCCTTTCTTTCACTCCATGCTATCCCTCTAACTGCTATCTGCCTGATCGCCTGATGGTTTAATACCCCGCTACTTTCTTTCACTCCATGCTATCCCTCTAACTGCTATCTGCCTGATCGCCTGATGGTTTAATACCCCGCTACTCAGCATGTTAACCTTCGACTGCTCTGACTAATCTCTGTCCACTTTTGACCTTCTGCGCCTTACTTCTATCGATCTTTGACCACTCATATCAGTCAGTCACCACACTCATTCTATTGACTGTATATCCACTTAATCCAGTGAATACAATCTATTCAACTTACCAGGCCATCGACTCTACTCTATAAACCTGAGTCTTTCCACAACATCTCTGCAATCTCCCGATTTGAATTCGCCGGAACAAATCGAGGTCTTCCATTCTTTCTCAAGATTACACGACAACCATTCAATCCTTGTGCTCTTCCTGGACTCTATTCTTTGAAATTTCACAAAATTCCTCAGTATTTCAGTCGCCCTACCTAATCTTCTCCCTCGTCACTTGTTCCTTCGAATCGATCTTGGCCCTTAAACTCTTCTCCTCCAGCGAACGCAGGTTGTTAATCTCACTAGGTTGTCGGCCGTGTATGTGGATTTCTTTTTCAATGCACAACCACTATTCGTTTATCTAGTCATTGTCCTCCTCTGTTAGATTGTAAATATTCAACCTATAAATAAACTAGGCACGATTCCTCTATTAATGCAAACCAGACTTGGACTTCCTCCAGCATACAAACACATTACAACTGCATCCTATTCTTCGATGCCTTCAACAAGTGCACTTACCATACTTTCCTCTAGAACGCTCAATTACTCAATTAACAGAGTGCCTCTTTAAGTCTCCGATAGACTTCTGCAACTGGAAATTCACCCATAATCTCTAGCTAGTACCTTCATAGATAGACATACAGACATACATATTTACTCTATTTCCACCTCAATATTCATGCACAGAATTTAAATTTAGCACAGAGCTCATCAAGTATTTTACCAAAATCCAGTATATTCATGTACGAATACAAACACAGAAAATGGAAAATCTGCCCTTCATTCACAAAATGAAAAATTGTACATACATTACAACTCTGTTCTACTATGCCTATGGCCTTATCTCTCATAGCTTGGCCATCTACCCCTAAACACTCATGTAGGCTTACATTCATATACCAAAATGAAATCCATGCTTTCAATTTTCAAACCCTAACAATATTCCTAAATTCCTAGCAACTAATTTCTTCAGATAGAGTTCGGTCCTATCTTCTTGATAACCACGAACTAAGCCACATCGAATTCTGCCACCTAGTGCAGATTCTGTTACAATAATTACATTCTTAACTAATGAATTTGACATCTCATTACTCTAGAATCTTCTACTCTTACTTTGAAAACTCTAATATTTACAACATTCTTGCAATGAACCCACACCCTTAAGCAATATCAAGACCCTTAGGTCCAATTAACATTTAAACTTTTCCTTGTCAGGAGATGCTCCTGCATCAGACTCCCAAAGTAAAAAAAAATTATGGCCTCCTGTTCATAAGCCTTCTAAGCCTTCTGCCAAGATCCCAAACTTGAAATTGTATCTGATCACTTGATGCTTCATGTTATTGTAGAATATCTCTTATTGTTGCTATATTCTTTCTTCCAGGTTTCCAAACCTTATGTTGTAGTACTCCACTGTCTTTGCCTTCATAATTCTTTACTTTCAATCCAATTTCACATCGAACTGGTTGCCTTACTCTGTTGTACCTTCTCTTGCAAAACTGCATCAATTTCCACAACTTGTCTATCTCATCATACAACTTGTCTTTTTGTAAACATCTGATATCCTTCGGTGACTGGATCTGTTCTTGTACAAACACATCGCAAATATTATATTGTTTTATTTTCATCAACTCAGCAATGCTCTGCTCATTAGTTACTTGCAACTGAATGCTACCATATGTAAGAGTCATTAAGCTCTCACTTTCCCTCGGTTCACCACACATCTTCCAAAAGATGCTTAAGGCATTCAAATACTTTCTCTGTTGTTGCTTCAAATCATTTTTTACATCATCATCTTCAAGTTGTTGGCTGCTCTCTTCGACCTCCCATACATCCTTAATGTCTATAGAGACATCTCCCTTTTTAGAATTTTTTTGTTGCTCCAAAACTTCAGTTTTACTTTCAAGAAGCAATTCATACTCCAACTTTTTGATTGCAGTAAGACACTCATCCTCACTTCTCTTTATACTAGCAAGCACACCATGGGTTTGTAAACTAGTATATATCTATGTCTCGGATACAGCTTGAGACACTCTTCTTCCAATGGCTGCAATCTCTCTCTCATACTCAGGTACCTTCAACAAATACTTCAGCAACTCAGTTTCTCCTTGACACCTCTCAAGTTCTTCATCACAATGATGTTCATAGTCTTCAGCATTTCCTTCTCCTCTCTTAACAAATTTCAGTATTTGTCCTTCATCTTCTCTGTGACTAACTCTACTAGCCAATTTTGCCTTATTCATCTCTTTGACAGACTCTTCTTCAGTATGAAACAAATATGCCCCATCTCCTTCTTCAACACACTCTTCACTTATATCTTTCTGTAAACCATCTTCAAGAGCTATCTATCACTATTTTCTGCATTATCATTCTCCTGCAATGGTTCTTTATCAACAATATTAACCAAATTCATGGGCTTACCTCTTTGAGACAATGTTTCCTCATCCTCTATCAAAATAAAATTTCGATCCTTCCTCTTCATGACAGCTTTGGATGACTATCCTATATCCTCCTTTTGGCCACCTATGGAAGCCAACTTTTCCCTATTCTCATCAATAACATGTTCTTCAACACGAGACACAATTTTCTCCTTTTCTCTAATAACACATTTTCCACTCTAAGCTTCTTCTTCATTAAGTAATGAATATATAAGCTCCTTCTGCTGCAACAATTCAAAGCTTTCCTCACCTGAGAGGCTTTGATCATCACATTTCACTTCATCATCATCTATGGAATATTCATTAAATTCCTGATCTTTCTCAAGATCAAGATACTTTCCTCCTACAATTTCATTGATTGAAATTTCAGTATTACTGCCTTCATGAGGCAACTCTCCATCATTCAAACCTGCATACCCTACATTCATACACAAATTGTCAGATTTGAAATCATAAGACCTTTTGGTTTCACTTGATGCTTCAGTCATCAAGTCTTCTTGTTGCTTCGAACCCTCCATATGGTTCAGAAGGTCTCTAGTGGATCTCTCCTCGACATCTTCATTACTCTCAATAAGCAATAGGCCATGTTTTGGTTCACACACCAAAACTTCTTCCTGATACTCATTTTCCCTTAGTAATCCTTCCTTCCATTGAGTATTCATCCTATGCTCTTTCTTCTCTTGCAGCTTATGCCACTTTACCTTCTTTCTCATTAACCATCCCCATCGCTGGTCTTCTTTGCTTCTCTGTACCAGCTCCATCAACAAATCCAGATGGATTCTTATCTCAGCTTTCTCTTTGTTATACTCTTCATCATTCATCTGATTCCATATGCCATTTGCTTTGGCATCTTCTTTCTCTCTTCTGTGGCTTCTCTCTGAACCTCTGCCATGACTGTTAGTATTCAGTTTCTTCTCCATTTCCATGAGTTTCTTCATACTCACTATGAGCTTCACTAAGCCTCTGCAATAGCAGTTCTCTTTCACCTTGCTACAACTACCTCACTAAGCTTCTCTTTTGTACTTGGTCTTTTGGAAACACTGGTTCTTTATCTAGAACCTTCTTGAGCACTCTTCTATGCTCCTTATAGGCTTATATACCCAACTCACCTTCACTTGAGAACACTCTATTGTCCTCCTGCATTCCAACCTTAGCTGGAATGATTAGATTCTACTGCCACATTGCTCCTTCACTCAGAAACCTCTACTGGCTTCCTTCATCACCGCTTCAAAGTTGTGATCTTCCTGCTGAGATACTTTACCAATAGTTGCTACCTACCAAATCTCAATAGACTTGTCACTCCTCTGCAACTACTTATCCCAAAGTAGCTTTCTTTGGCAAGAAATTCAATGCTTCAAATAATTTGCCTCTGCACTACACTTGTTGTCCACAAAATAGTAATTCCGCATACAATTCACTCATATATTTAAAAGTTACACAGTCCATAGCAATTTAATACTCGGTGGATTCGCTTATCAAGGGAATAGATCGATGACTTCTACCATTCACTGTTTCTTGGGTGCTTCATCAACAAAACATTTTACAGAGCTTTAATACCAATGTTTCACACTTCTAATACAACCAATTAAAATTCCAAATTGGACAAGAGCTAAATGATTTTCTCATCAAACCTTAAACGCAAAGGTTCTTCAGCGCAGCTCTAATAGCAATTTCAAACTCCAAAAGCAAAACTCTTCAATGGTGTCTTTAGGTATGTTCCTTCCTCCATAACGATTTGACTTGAAATGGATCTCGCTTTTCAAAGAGAATGAATCCATTGACAATGCTTCACCAAGAAAATCCCAACTCATCTCTGCAGGAGCGAACAAACCTCATTTACGCAATCCTTAATCAAGTTCTTCAAGCCTATGATGTTGTAATCTCTGAATTTATTCCTCTTCAATGAGCAAACCTGTCTCTATCTTCATTTTCCAAAGAACATGCCTGCTCTAATACCACTTAATGCAGGCCTTACACCCTCGAGCCTGCCTATCCGAGGATAACTCCTAGTGCATTCGAATCACAAATACACTCTGCTATGGATCAAAAACCCATTTAAACCCATGAAATATCATAATCATGCACTCTCGGGTATTGTTCAAATAATACACAATTCACAAGCCCTAGGTGGGCTTTCCAACAATAAAATAAGAACACATATAAATGTGGGCTCTTGTTATATAACACAAAAAAATGTATATGCGGCGATTTTCACTTAACCTCGAGTCTCAGCGCTCGGCGCTCCTCGGAAAACCACTCAAATTCTACTCGGGCGATCCTTGCTTTCACTCCATGCTATCTCTCTGACTGCTATCTTCCCGATCACCCGATGGTTTAATACCCCGCTCCTTGACATGTTAACCTTCGACCGCTCTGACTAATCTCTGTCCATTTTTTACCTTCTGTGCCTTACTTCTGTCGATCTTTGACCACTCATCTCAGTCGATCGCCACACTCATTTTATCAACTCTATATCCACTCAATCCAGTGAATACAAACTATTCAACTTACCAGGCCGTCGACTCTACTCTATAAACCTGAGTCTTTCCACAACATCTCTGCGATCTTCCAATTGAATTCGCTCGAACAAATCGAGGTCTTCCATTCTTTCTCAAGATTACACGACAACCATTCAATCCCTGTGCTCTTCCTGGACTTTGTTCTTCAAAATTTCACAAAATTCCTCAGTATTTCAGTCGCCCTACCTAATCTTCTCCCTCGTGCTCTTCCTGGACTATGTTCCTTGGAATCGACCTTGGCCCTTAAACTCTTCTCCTCCAGCAAACGCAGGTTGTTAATCTCACTAGGTTGTCGTTCGTGTATGTGGATTTCTTTTTCAACGCACAACCACTATTCATTTCTCTAGTCATTGTCCTCCTCTTCCAAACTGTAAATATTCAACGTGTAAATAAACTAGGCACGATTCCTCTATTAATGCAGACCAGACTTGGCCTTCCTCCAGCATCCAAACACATTACTACTGCATCATATTCTTCGATGCCTTCAACAAGTGCACTTACCATACTTTCCTATAGAACGCTCAATCACTCAATTAACAGAGTGCCTCTTTAAGTCTCTGATAGACTTTTGCAACTGGAAATTCACCCAAAATCTCTACCTAGTACCTTCATAGATAGATATACATACATATAGATTTACTCTATTTCCACCTCAAGATTCATGCACAGAATTTAGCTTTAGCACAGAGCTCATCAAGTATTTTACCAAAATCCAATATATTCATGTACGAATACAAACACAAAAAATGGCAAATCTGCCCTTCATTCACAAAATGAAAAATTGAACATACATTACAACTCTGTTCTACTCTGCCTATGGCCTTATCTCTCATAGCTTGGTCATATCCCCCTAAACATTCTCATAGGCTTACATTCATATACCAAAATGAACTCCATGCTTTCAATTTTCAAACCCTAACAATCTTCCTAAATTCCTAGCAACCAATTTCTCCAGATAGAGTTCGATCCTATCTTCTTGATAACCACGAACTAAGCCAAATCGAATTATGCCACCTAGTGCAGATTCGATTACAATAATTACATTCTTAACTAATGACTTTGACACCTCACTACTCTAGAATCTTCTACTCTTACTTTGAAAACTCTAATATTTACAATATTCTTGCAATGAACCCACACCCTTAAGCAATATCAAGACCCTTAGGTGTGATTAACATTTAAACTTTTCCTTATCAGCATATGCTCCTGCATCACTAAACATTGCTAAAGCAGTGTTTTTGTCATTGTAGACATAAATACCAAAAATAATTTTGCATATATTGTAACATGTGTCATTAAATTGTGACATTCAAATGACACTTAAGCGGTGAATTTATATATATTACTAGCCTAGATACAAATCCTAGGCTCTATCAAGCGCCGAGAGGGATCAAATCCCCTGAGGTGCAAACCTCTCCTCGAAAATCTCCTTGAGTTCAATACCTGAGAAGAGGTTTGCACCTTGGGAGATTTGGAATCTTGGGTTGAAATTTATGCAATGACTCAACATTACACACTAAAATCTATGAAATTATAAAAAAAACATACACTGGAATCTATGCAAGTTTAAAATTCAATATATTTTCAAAAGAATTAGGTGATTTGGGAGGATCGAACCTTGAGCCTCACACCCATTATCCCAACACCCTTACCACTATACCACATGCAGTTCTTATTATAAATAGTAAAGAACTTATATATAAACTTGAATAATATCTCATTTGGTGAAAATGGGGGAGGGTGGATCAACAGGATTTGACCCCGTGACCTACCTATGACCACCACAATGTGTTACCAATGGGACACACCCTAAATTTGTTGTTTTTTTTTTTTACAAGAACAATTAACAAGCTTTTATATTAAAAAGAGGAGCAGAGTTGCAAAATATAGTCTGGAAGACTGTTCCCAAAATTGGAGAGTTGACATAGCAGGATCATCCATTACTAATCTTTGCAGTTCAAACACACTTGATTCTACGACAGCTAAAGATCCTTACATACTTTCCTAACAGAAGACAGCAAAAGAAATACATATCGAGCAAATAGACAGTTGACTAGCTTCTAAGAGCCATTACAAAAAGAGTTCCTGATAAACCATGAAAAATCAGACTGTGCATTGATGGCCGATGTTCTCCTTGTTGCCATTCCCAATTCCATCATTCTCCTCGATATTGTCGTGGAAGACTGAAAGAGTGATTCTAGGTTTAGACCTTATTCCATCAAACTTTGCTTCAACCACTTTCAGACTACTATGCAGAGAGTTGATTTGAGTGCTGATATCCCCTGAGCAAGGGCAGCCGTTGTCAATTTTTCCAGCAAGCACGTCAAAGTGCTCCTTCATTTTGTTGTAGAGATTGTGGATTTCAGAGGAAGAGATCTGAAACGAAGGTGGCTAGATGAGAAAGAGCTTTTTTCTGATCGGTGTATTCACCCCTGAGCCTTCGAACCTGACTTTCCATCTCCTACAGGTGTGCAAGGATTTCTGAAGGCGGGCTATCCTACCCACGAGGAGACTCCAAGTTGATACATCCATTATCAAACCCATGCTGGGAGGCCCAATTCTTGTTGTTTCTAGGCTCACTAGAATGCCCACGAATAGAGAGTTGCATTGTACCGCCCAGGTTCTGGCTGGTGCCCAGTTCCAAATGGATCTAGCCCTTTCCAATTCCAGACTCATTGTAGAGTGCACGAGCAGTTGGCTGCACAATTCCCCCATTGTTCTGTATGGAGCCCATCTCCAACTGAGCCCAATTTCTACCATTGGCAGGCTCGTCAACCCTGGAAAAACCACGGAGGAAAGTTTGTGCCGAACCACCACGCGCTTGCCCAACTCCATCATTCCCCTGCCCCTGGACCACATCGAATGCTGATAGGTAAAGCTTCACTCCAACCCCGCCAAAATTTTCCTAGATATTCTTCCTGCAGCGTCTGCACTGCAATGAAGAAAGGTTTGATCCCTTGTCCTCCATAGCTAACCAGTGAAGAACCAAATTGCTAACCCAAATAGCTACATAAGGATCCTGTAGAATCCAATCCTCAGCAAAACGAATGTGCAGAATGTCGAGCATACTATCCTGAGACCTGATATAAGGCAGTGTAGAGGGTGGTGGTAATAAATTCATGCATGCGAGATAGGTGGGAGGAGACCGGTGGGGGCGTCAGGTGTTCCAAGAGTACGTTGGAGATGGTCGATGCAGAAAGGGAGATCCCTAGGAAATCTTGCCATTAAACCAAATCAAAAATTTGAAATTTGCATAGTTTGGGTGGTGGGAATTAAGAACCCAAACCATGAACAAGGTCATGAGGAGCAAGGGGGTCATAAGCAAACTAGAGAAGGGGCTAAAGTACCCAATTGATGTCAATGCTAAGACCATTTATGATCGCTAAACCACAATCCAGTCCAGCACCGATGTTTGCCATGCCATCTGCTTCCTTCTTGTTGTTTCTTAGAATGTGGTGAAAGGAGATGGAGTTAAATTCCTTAGCCACGTAGGTGAAGAGATGCTGAAGTTTAGTGGCAGGTTTTTTTCGATTTTTAGCCAGAGATCTGGCTTCCTTGATAACCAGCATGGAGTCCCCAAGGGCCACTAAATTCTTGACATCCTGTTCCCTAGCAATTTCCATTCCTTTGATCAAGGTGAGCCATTCCACTTCATTATTAGTCCTTCTGCCAATTCCCCATGCCTAGTCTTTCTTTTTGTTTCCTTCGGAGTCAAAAAGAACTCCTCCCACCTGCCAACCCAGGAAATTTCTTTTGGAAGTCTCACACCCTAAAGTTGGTGTTACTAACTTATAATAGTTTATATTTAAATATATATTAAATATATATCTTTAAATAATTTATATTTAAATTTAATAACATTGAATATATTAAATTTTAAATATTAATTTTAAATTTAATATAAATATAAATATTAATTTTAAATTTAACATAAATATTAATTTAAATTTAAATCTAATATAAATATTCATTTAATTTTAAATTTAAATTTAAAATATAAATTATAAGTATAATTATAATAATATTTTTTTATTTTTTGGCTACAGGCGTCGGCGACGGGAGGAGGCAGTAGGCGGCGGCGGCAGGAGGGAGCTCGTGGGAGAGAGCAGGGGAGGAGCTCGCAGGAGAGAGAAGGGGAGGGAGGAGCTTGCGGGAGAGGGGAGGAGCTGGCGGCGGGAGAAGGGAGGAGGCTGCAGGTGGAGGATGGTGCATGCGGCGGAGGGGAGGTGGAGGGAGGCAACGAGGTCGTGGGAGAGAGCAGGGCAGGACCTCACACAGAGAGGAGGTGGAGGAGGTGGAGGGGGTCGAGGAGGGGAGGAGGTCGGGGGAGAGAGGAGGCGGCTATAGGTGACGACGGTGACGGGAGAAGGCTGCAAGCAGGAGGAGGGAGGAGGCTGCTGAGGGGAGGTGGCGGGAGAGAGGAGGGGAGGAGGTCGCTCAGGAGGGGAGGAGGTCGCTCAGGAGGGGTGGGGAGGTCCATGGAGGAGGGGAGGAGGGATGCGCAGAATATGGGGAGCTGCAGGATACTCTGCATGGATACGGGGAGCTGCATGGATGGCGCGATTACGGGGAGCTACTTGAAATTAAAATTTAAAATTTAAAATAGTATGGCCGACAATAAGGACAAACGTTACAAGATCTCCCTCATACTGGGTTGTAGAGCGTCTATCGACGCAATAAGTAATTTTTAGGTTTTGCCATTTTTAAAAAAGGTAAAAAAGAATGTTTTGTAGTTCATAAAATATTAATTTTTGACCCCAAAAGTAGTTCTAACTAAATGTTTCGGAATCTTAAAAGCTTAGTGTTGTAACAAAGACGAATAAACTCGCTTAACCAAGAAGCCAATCATATATATAAAATCAATATAAACACAAATTCACAACTACAAAACTATAAATAAATCATCCAAAAAAATCCATTGTTATCACAAGAACAATTTCAGCTATCTAAAAGTTACAAAACCTCTATAATAAAAAGTTACAAAACCTCTATAATAAATAGGTAAGAAAAAAAAAACTTTTGATTCAAAAGAATCATCCAAAACTCCCTTATGACCACTTTCATTCAATAAACATTAAAAAACAAAAAAAATACCATGGATGAATTATGACCACTTATATACCATAAACTTACCTACCAAAATATTATTTCTATCTATTACATTAATTTGTATGCCAAATCAATCGTTTCTATACACATTTTAATATAAAAACTAAAATCCTTTATAAAAAAAATCCAACACCTATCTCCACCTACATATCCAATCTAATCATTTCCCTCCAATTATCATACTAATTATTATCATTTCCCTCCTTTCATACTAATTATTGTCACTATCCATATTTTATAATGAAGTCACCTCCCATAATCACCATCACAAAGTGTATATTACAAATCCCATGTTGCCACCAAATCGTTGAACATGTTAAAATGGAATGAGAAGTGTCACTATTTTATAATACTTATTTGTCGATGAACTAACACAATCACTCTCTCAAGATTTCATGTTTGCCACGTGTTCAGCAAACCTTTCAAGATCACATACAAACATGACTTGTTTAAATTATTTAAAATATTCCCTCTAATTTTTTAAATGAAATACGACCAGTTTTGATTAGTAAAAACTACCTCTTATTATATAAATACACTTTACAAAAAAAAAGAAAAATACTATTTATACCAGCATATATTCAGTGTTACTATAAAAATACACTTCAGAAAACTATCTGAAAATAATATTTTCAAACCAAACTACATCACGTATAACACATTAATACGTACTTTAACTTCGTATATTTTATGAATTAATTAATTGAATTTTAGAAGTATCTAACAAAAAATAGTTATCTTAAAATTCTGTGATATCTAGCACTAAAGAAAACTATCATAAAATAATATTTTCAAACCAAACTAGATCACGTATAACATCTTAATACGTAATTTAACTTCGTATATTTTATGAATTAATTAATTGAATTTTAAAAGTATCTAACAAAAAATTAATATCTTAAAATTCTGTGATATCTAGCACCAAAGAAAGGCTCGTAGATCATTAGATATTGGAAGGTTTATTAGATATTGGAAGGTAGTTAAGTTTTTCCTTTGAGAAGGCATTATTATGATATTTAAGTAATAATTATTTTTATTATGTAAAACACTTAAATATCCACTACAATCAATTTTGGTTTTTTTATCGAATTTTTAAAAGAAGAAATGAAATATTATTTAAGAAATAAATTTACTTAGATTCCTTGTTTTGAAAGAAAAAAAAATCAGTACTCTTAAAAATTCATTGAAATAAACATTTTAGAAAATATTTTGGAATTGAGATTTAATGAGGTGACTTAAATGAAAATGTTTTTCATATTCCATTCTTTTAATATCACAAATATGACATTATTTCTATGAACCTATTGAAATTATTATGATATCTTTAATTTTAATGATTCAAATTTATTATAATACCTCAGTAAAGAATAAGATTCAAATTCAAATTCTGATTAATATTTATTGAATTTTTATCACATTAAAATATATTGTTTATATATATCTTGCCCTAGAACAGTGAAAGAAATGCCATGGAGAAAATGAACAAATGAATGAATATCTTTGTTACTGTAAATAGAAAACAACTTTATTATTATGCTGGTCACATCACAGTTATAAATGTCATGTGGACATTGTAAATGATCTACAAAAGGGATGTATATTAATTAATAGTAAGCAGATATAGAGGGTTGTGGTTTCTATTGAAAGATGAAACATGACCAAATAGAAAACAACTTTATTATTATGCTGGTCACATCACAGTTATAAATGTCATGTGGACATTGTAAATGATCTACAAAAGGGATGTATATTAATTAATAGTAAGCAGATATAGAGGGTTGTGGTTTCTATTGAAAGATGAAACATGACCAAAGATTAATGGATCTTGTTAGTGTCAATAGAAAACAACTTTACTGTGCTAGTCAACATCACAGTTACAGTTGCCAATAATCTACAAAAAGCATGTGTATTATACTAACCAGATTGGGTTGCAAAAAGGATGAGTGTTATACCAACCAGATTGGGTTGTGGTTTCTGGTCAACGATATAGGGATGTGGTTTCTGTTGAAAGATATACATATAGAGGATTGTGGTTTCTGTTGAAAGATATACATATAGAGGATTGTGGTTTCTGTTGAAAGATGAAACATGTCCAAAGATATAGACAAGAGATTTCAACAGTGCAATGTGAATTGTGTATTATACAAACCAGATTGGGTTGCAAAAAGGATGAGTGTTATACCAACCAGATTGGGTTGTGGTTTCTGTTCAACGATATAGGGATGTGGTTTCTGTTGAAAGATATACATATAGAGGATTGTGGTTTCTGTTGAAAGATGAAACATGTCCAAAGATATAGACAAGAGATTTCAACAGTGCAATGTGAATCATACCAGAACTTATCTTGCACATTTTATTACATGAAATTGGATTGAATTTGTCCCAAACATTTCAATCCAGGAGAGTCCAGACAACTTCCTCCTATAAATCAGTTAAATCAACTTGTATGCAGCAACACACACATAAGAATTAAGGATATCAATGGATGCAAGTTTTCACCATAAATTATTATATATTATTACCAAAATACCTTCAATGGATTACATTTGTTTGCTCAAAACTTCTCAACCAAAGGTACTTTGACCTTATCTTATCAACCAGAGGTACTTGACCTTATCCTAGGACTCCCCACCTCTCTACCTATTTGAATTTCAGACAATAGGCCGAGACATTGCTAGACCCAGGAGTCCACTGCTCTCAAATTGTACATATATGACAGACAAGAAACCATAAAAACTACTACATTATATCACATCAACATAACTGACATAAAAATGGAAACCCAAGGAGTTGAAGGATGAGCACAACACATTTCTGTCTCTTCACTTCATTCCTCCTTGCCCACCTTGAGTACACTGACAGAATTAATCAACACTGGTGCTTGGGGATTGGAGTACAATATGTTTGTGCAGCACACTGTACAGAGTCCAGACCATGTTCTGACTATTTAGTGGGAGGTTAGCTCTCTCCAAGGTTTGATGGAAAGAAATGCACTCAAAAGCAAATTCCCTGAACCTGGCTGGCGGTGGAAGGGTGTGGACTGGTGACTGTGGAGTACAATATGTTTGTGCAGCACACCGTAAAGACAAGGTTTAGTAGGGGGTCTAGCTCTCTCTCCAAGGTTTGCTGGAAAGAAATGCATTCAAAGGCAAATTAGCTGTCTGGTGGTGGACTTGTGAATGGAAAGAAATGGCAAAATAAAACACATCTCTAAAATTGAAACAGGGTATTACAACAACTCTACTGGGCAATCAATACTGAATATCTGCCTAACAAGGATTACAGACTTGGTCAATTCATATCATAGCTTTGAACAGAGATGGTAGCTTGAGGAGCTGCATGTATGTAGACAAATTCAAAGCTTTGACCGGGAGCAAGGGATTGCCAGTAAGGTAAATTGTAAGAAGAGCCCACTGTTTTAGACAGACCCCAAAGAGGACCATACAGTCTTTCAACAGAGAGCTTGAGGTTCTTGACTGTTTGCTTGGACTTGTTTGTTATCAATGTAGAATATCTGTAATAAGTTCGACCCCGAGAACTCCAAGATGAGGTCACCGTCTGTGATAACGCAATCAGAGAGTAATCATCTGCATACAGTGCATTTAGATAGTAAGCATGTGAACAAAAAGTTGTTCACTAACAAAAGTTTTAAGATCAGTGGTCTTACTAGGTGCTACTGGAGGAGAGGACTGGACTGGAGCCGGTGATGGTTTGGGTTTGCTTACAGGTGCAGGAATAGCAACTGCCCAAATTCAAACAAACCATTAGTTGCATGATATAAAACCCACAGAATTTTTGCTCTTCAAGTTAAAATTGGCCCAAATGTATTTTTGGATTGGCCCTTATCTAAATGTTAGATTGAAGCTTGAATCATCCCAAATGTATTTTTTAACAACCATACATCAATCACTATATCATACATTGGAAACCGAATTAGATTGCAAGCTCCCTGCATTGACATGAACTTTGATGCTATAAAAACATACCTGGAAGAAGCTGGTTTAAGTTGCCACCAGCATGAAGCCTGGCCAACACACCCACAACAGGGCCATTGTTGTAGGTGGCTGGCTCTGTCTGTTCATAGTTATCTCTCTCATCTGCAAAATTGTCATTCTGATCAGGCCCTCCAACAAGAGCACCATGCAAAACATTGGGATCGCTTCCCTTGCTGCTAAACCAAGTGGAATAGCCCCCTCTGCAGCTCACGAATGATGGGTTTACTTTGTAAGATACAATAGATGAAGCTCTGTGGTGTACTTGACGAGGGTAGTTGCTACCATAGCCAACCATGTAACTTGTAGCTCTAGGATTGTCTCCGAGGATGTAATCGATCTGCGAGAGCCCACAGACAAAAGGCTTAAGATTTATTCAAGTACCCCCCAGTTTACAGGTGACTACAAGGATGCCAACCAAATGAACATTACCAAAAGCCTTCATGTGCTAGTAAAATTTAACAGAAAACCCTAATCCACAGGGACCAAAATCTGAATGTTTGACTAGGCAATGGAAACCAAAACAAACAAACAAGGAATACTACTGAAAGAACAAAGCATAAAACCATTTGACGTTGGAAGCTGTTGAGAGATACCTGAGATTGAGCAAAGGATAGAATCTCTGAGGGCTGCACAGTTCCGCCTGAGCACTGAAGGTTCTTGCGAGCAGCAGTGAGATAATCAGAGTAAAGTGTGAGGAGAAATGCTGCACTTGTCACAAACTGGACGTTGTTCCATTTCTGCCAAAATAGGAGGCCACCTGGAGTTTTCTGTACATTCTTACTGCCTTTCTGCAAGCATGAACACATGAAAAACTCGGCATTTTCCTGATATCTTTGAAGAACAGCACCACTCTGCCCACCTTTGCCTTGCATGAGGAACTGCAACAATTTAAATGAGCATTCAATTCATGACAATCATTCAATCGTGCAAACAATGTCACTGAATCAGGGAAACAAGTAGCATGTCCTGAATCAGAGAGCAAGGCAGAAACCAGTTCAACAGAAACCATAGCCGTTCAATATAGCAACCTAGACGAGGACTATAAATACAAAGATTACCCACCTTGGAGGCCAGCACTTGAACTCCTGCATATTTGACATCCCAGCTGAATTCAGTCATTTGCCACCCTGTTCCACCTAGAGAACCGGCATTGTCAATCAAATAGTTCATGTAAGACTGATCTCCAGTAGCCTCGTGAAGCCATGCTGCTGCCCAAAGAAGTTCATCCTGCAAAACACAGCTACACCATCATCAGCAGGAAGAGGAGGATTAATACCCACAAAACAAGTATCATCCCAGATAAACTCCATAGCTAAACAGGCAATGAACCAAACAAAAAGTACCATCCCAGATAACCTCGATAGATAAGGAGGCAATGAACCAAACAGAAAAACTCAAGACATTCCAAATCAACTAACCCACAATAGAATTGGGGTTTAGGCAGTCAAGATTACCGCGTATCCACTCTTGGAAGCATAGTACTTTTGTGCAACAGTAATGCTACTGTCATATTTGCCTCTGTATTTGTCAGCAAATGAAAACAGCTGCACAGTTCACACCGGATAATTGTTAGCAAAACAATACAGATACAGCTACAAATAATGGCTATATTCGGGGAAAGAGTTGAAAAATGAAGAGAGACTAACCTGCTTGGCATGGTTAAGAAGCTCATTGGAGTAAACGGGATCAGAGTGTCTGAAAACAACTGAAGCAGCAGCCATTGCAGCTGCTGTTTCTCCTGCGAGATCCGAGCCAGGATTGTTTGCATCAATTCTATATGCTTGGCGAGGTGTTGTCATGTCTTCTGGTCTTTGCCAACAGTTATGGTCTGAGTTGCCATCACCAACCTAAGGGAAACAAACACCAGGTAAATCCACACATCAGCTATGAGTTTAAAGCTTTTATAAACTAAATATGGTGAATTCTGAGATCTTTCTCCTCAGAAACTAACCTCTCCATACAGTACATCAGGCTCTGTATGTGCCTTGAGCAAATAATCACTCCCCCATTTGATAGCCTCCATCGAATTACGCAGCTCACCACTGCTGGCCAATTGTTTTCCATATTCAATAACACTCCATGAGAGCATGGTGACTGTGAATGCCATTGGGAGGCCAAATTTAACATTGTCACCAGCATCATAGTATCCTCCTACAAGATCCACCTGAAGAAAAACAAAAGGCAAGGATTTCAATCAGTTCACTGACTTATTCAATACTGCCATTACTACCCAATGTGAACAAATTTAGCAAAAACATATCCAAACCAAGCCCAGAAAATCCCATACCCCATTGGTCGATCCATCATGCAGACCAGAATCAGCCCTCCAGTTGACTCTCTGATCATTAGGAAGCTTTCCAGATCTCTGGGCCTCGTAAAACATGATACTCTTGCTCAGAGCTGCACCATAGTCATGACCAGCTGCTGCAGCTCCAATGCACAGCGCCAGACTCAAAATATACAGATATGAAGCCATAGAGAAGCTCAATTGAAATAAATTTTATGATCCCACTTCAGATAAGGGCTCTTTGTGAGAACCCTAATGCTAGATATTGCAGATAGGATAACATGCAATGACGGAGGACACAGTCACTGAAAAATAATGCAGCAAGCTAAGTGAAAGTTAGGGAACAATCTCAGTGTGAATCAAATATAGATCTACGAAGCCAAAATGTCCCGTCTCAAATCAAGTATACGACAAGCAGTACTCAAAACTGAGATCTCGGGAGGACTAATGCAGTTCACTACAACAAAACAAGCCTCAAATGAGCAGATCTGAATGTGGGCAGGCTGGCAAATCTAAGCTCCACTACCAAAACCGTTCAGTATAGTTCAGGATTGCAGTGACTTAAATGCCCCTCAATAAAACACAGATCTCAGAGACTGGTAACAACAAACACCCACAACAATGGACAATGTAGCTTCAGCAATAGAGATACAACACCCAAAACCAGACATACAAGTTAGAAAAAAGCAAAACACAACTTATGCATCATAAAGATACAGAGTATTCTGCATAACCAAGTTGGTATATTGCCCAATTATCAAGCAGCCTACACAAAAGCATACAGCATTATCCGCTACAACTGCTTAGAGATCATAGAGCCACAATGCCCACCCATCAACAGAAAAACTTAAGCAAAGATCACAGAAGCACACAATGGCTATGGGCTATGGCTGTTCTTCCTCACAGAATGAAGAAAGAGGGCAACAGGGATAGCAGCAGCTGAGCTGAGGAGTGAAGAAAGGCTGAGGGAGGAAGACAATATATGCACAAATATGAGCAGGCAATTTCCTCAATTTCTAGAAATTAACAACATTATATTATTATTATCAAATATAATAGCTATTTTTCTTTAATGCCTTTGACAAAAGGATCCTCTTAACTCAAGTTCCCACTGATCTTACTTCCGACGGATCTCCTTACTGACTGTCATACTAGTCGGTGCACATTAAATGCTCATATTTACTTCAAACCCATTAACCCCTTCACCTTAATTAATCTATACTTTTACCTTCTAATATGCTTAACCCCAGATATATAAAAGGCTGATTTCATTTTCTAAGCTAACTTTTCCATTTTCACCATTAGCTAACTAGATGAAGACAAATAGTGAGATCCACAACCGTTGGCTTCTGACAAAAAAAATAAAACAATACCCCTACAGATATCTCATTCCCCTCTGTCAATTGCCCATTATCACAAATACATTAAAAAATGTCCTTTTAATCAGCAGCCTTCTACTTTTTCCCCTCTGCCAAATGCAGCTACAATGGCAGTTTCTTCTAAGTAGGCTATTCTTCACCACCAAACAAATGGTCAATAATCTTGTATTGGACCTTGAGCCATAATATATCTATGTATGAACAGGTAAAAAGGAGAGGCAATGATCTAAAAAGGGGCTTTTCTGCATTAGTATGATGGGTTTATAACCTCGTCCAGCCGTAGTTTGAAAAAACCATCTACCTATCAGGAGAAGTACCCAAATCAAGATTGTGTAAAGATAAAAACACCCCCACAACTCAACCTAACCTTGTTCAAAGATGGCTCCCAACCTTAAAAAAACAAAAGCTTATCACTATAATATGATAAGTATGCGTCAATCTCATGGTATGACATCCATATGTAATATACTCAATGTATATACAACACAAACCACATAGTATTCCTTCTTCTGCTGTACTGCACTGCTCAGAAATACGTGCAGTGTGAACGTTAGAGAGAGCGGTTGGAGATTCCACGTAGACATCGAGATCATCCGGCCGTTAAAAGCATCAACGGCCTGCTTTACCGTTGGCAGTAACCGCCGATTTCTCGTCCTCATGTGACCAGGAAACGGCCCACAGCCCACCCCCACCACCGAAAGCAGCCAAGTAAAGAAAAGTCAAAACAGAGGAAGAAGATGCCTTTGATTTTATTTGTTCCTCAAACCCACCAAGTGGAGGGAATAATTTTATTTTCTAAGTTTTATGAGGCGTCTAAACTAAAGATCCATTTCCTAATGTAAAATTATACTCACACTTTGTTTTGGAATGGTTTAAAAATATCCTTTCTTTTCTTACCTAGGAGAAGGTTGGAATAGGTACCCAACTTTTACTTTAATGTGAAAGAGAAAGTTATTATAATGACTTTGTACTAGGTGGGGATTTTAATCTGCCAAATTGGTGTAAAGATATCATATACAAAAATTAAAATTAAAATTTTAATTAGATGGATAATCATTTTTCTTTGGTTTTTTTGGGAGGAATTTTGGGTTTAAATCACAATTTGAAGCATGGAGGTAGATTTAGGGAATGGAAATTAGTTTTTTTTAAAAAAATTATGGAAATTAGTTTTTTTTGAAAAAAATTATGGAAATTAGTTTTTTTTTAAAAAAATTATGGAAATTAAGTTAGAGTTGAGATTTAGGAATACTTAAATTACATGGGAAAATTAGTAGAAATTATGGGACAATTTGATGGCCCGTTATTCATAATGTAGAGGGACCTTGGATTCAATGAAGGATAAAACTCTTACCATGTCGTTAATAACTACCCAAAAGACTTATACAAAAATAATTATATAAGTTGACCTCTACAATAAAAAAACACTTTATATCAACCATCCAAAGTACACTCTATTGACTTTTTATTTTTTACCTTAATAAAAACAAAATTTTGAATTAGAAAAAGGCCTCTAATGCTTGAACAAAATTAAAAAAGGTTTCTATCTTTAAAGGATTACTAAGTCCATAACATTATGAAGAGGATTTGGTGAAAATTGTTTTTTTCTGGTTTCTTGTAAAGTTTGAGTGGGCCTAAATGTTAAGAATATTGGTTTGTTGTATGTACAACTTGAGTGGGCCTAACTATTAAGAACATGTGTTTCCTCCTAGGAGGTCATAGGTTCAAATATGAAGGGGGGTGGGGTATGTACACCTATGTAAACTTTAGTAGTTACATCATTACTGGGGGGTCCCTTGTCCCACAAACAAGGGGGTCTCATACACCAAATTGGTGTTTGGCTAAATATAATAATGGATAACATAAAAGGAGAAGGGATTTAGTTAAAATTGGGTAGGGAAGAGATTTAGTCAAAATAGGTTAGAGAATGGACGTTAGAAATAGAAAATTAATGGGAAAATTAATAATATTATTAAAATAGAGCTAATACATTGGGTTAGAATTCATAATAATATTCAGGGTTGGCAGGTGCGGGAGGAGTAATTTTTTACTCCAAGGGGAACAAACAGAGAGAGTTTGCTTGGGGCATTGGAAAAAAGACTAATAATGGAGCGGAATGGCTCGGTCTTATCAAAGGTATGGAGATTTCTAGAGACCTGGGAATTGAGAATTTGGTGGTTATAGGGGACTCTTTAATCGTCATTAGAGAAGCTAGAAATATAGCCAACAACCGAAAGAGTCCTTCCACTAAGATGCACTCTCTCCTAAATAGCATTAACAAAGAATTCAAAGATGTAAGATTTCTCCATATCCTGAGAGATCTAAATTGGCAAGCGGATTACATGGCCAACAAAGGTGTTGGGCTCACCTATGGATCTCTGGAATGTGACCATGCCTTTTTTGAGAACACTTGGATCCCCTAGCCTCTGTTCTCATCCTAGAACGAGGGGTCTTCACGTTACTATGGCTTTTCTAATCTATAGCTACCATGCTCAAAAAAATTTTGGAACTATAAACATGCCTAATGCCTGCCATCCGGATTCGCACTGGATCCTCACACACTCCTATATTAAATGTTGTCGGACAATATGCCAAATGGAAGGCATGTGAAACCTTGACATTTGTTTAATATTTGATGGGATGGCCATTGTTTGCATCAGCCCCTGCTCTGCTCACTCTCGACCTCACTTCGTTGGAATTTCTTGTTTTCGAGCCCACTCTGTCTGGTGCGGGGGTTACTGCATTACCATGGAGCACCGTATCTCTGGGTCTTCTCCACAGGATGGCTATGAGGTTTATGCGAATTGTCTACGCTGCAACAAACCCATTAGAATCCCTCTCGGCGCATGCAAATGGGCTCTTCTTTTGGATGAAGAAGATAATTGCATTCCGATGGATGACGAGCAAGTCAGCTCTCCCGTGTTTGGTCTTTGCCGTGGTGAGGTTGGGTTTGGACAGTCTCATGGGCATGAACAAAGGCAAGGTAATAAGCATGATTCGGGGGAAATCATGAAGCACATTCAGGATCTGGAAATTCAAATTCGTCTGGTAAGAAATGAGAACTTGGAGTTTAAGAGGGCTCTAACCCAACTCTTCTCCCTGGCTCAAGTAACCCACATGAAGTTCAAGCTCCAAAACAGTAAATTTACTAAGAAGGTGAAGCATCTGGAATAAACTTTGGGTCTCTGTTATCCCCACAAGGTTCGCAAGAATTCAAATTCTGATGTTATGAACAGTAAAATTGAGGAACTCGGCAGGAAGATGGACAAGCTTAAAAAGGTTATGGCACACTCTGGCACTCACGTCGACCTCAGCAATGAAAAGAATGGGACTGCAGAATCGGAAGGCACGGTCATGGACATTGGTCTACACCCTTAGCAACTCGACGATTGGCTTCGTAATGTTTTGGTTACGCTATGCTTCTACCTCTATTTTTTTGGTTTCTCTATTGTTTTTTGGATACTACAGGCTGGGAACACTGCGAATGTTTAGCACTCTTTTAGAAATTTCTAGTTTACAGCTCTTTTTGTATAAGACAGTTCTTTAGTTATGTTTTATTTCTGCATACTCCTCCTTGGACAGTTTGTAAGGTGTTATAGTCTCCATAGAACTGGGAAATCTCATTACAGTTATAGGCTTGAGAAGGATGAACAAGAAGTGATGGATGCTACCCTTCTATG
This sequence comes from Larix kaempferi, assembly GCA_027924585.1. Taxonomy (NCBI): domain Eukaryota; kingdom Viridiplantae; phylum Streptophyta; class Pinopsida; order Pinales; family Pinaceae; genus Larix; species Larix kaempferi. The sequence goes on along the minus strand of BSBM01000241.1, from coordinate 1,241,789 downwards.
GGAGTAATCTTATCTATTTTCGTTGTAATTTCGGTTTTCTATATAATCAAAGCTACTCAACTGTTTCTATAAAAAAAAAAAATTGATAATAATATTAATATATGCCAAAGAAGGAGAAGGGGAGTTTAGAAATATTTAATAAACCGGGAATAAGAAGAGCAAGATGATGCCAATCCAAATAAAAGTGTGAAATCAAGATGTAAAGGAAAATTTATATAACAAAGGAGAGGGAAGGCCTAAGCTAAAGAACCTAAGGGGGTAATAATGAGAAGACAAAACAAAGAGGGACAAGGGGAGAAGTTTAGAGAAAATTTAACAAAGAGGGGGAAGAAGAGGAATTACTCACATAAATTGTAAATAATAGGCTTCTATGAGTGACTCAATTTATAGTTATCTTCACAGTTAAAATTGTCTGGATGTTTTTCGATTTCGGGGGCCTATCTTATAATTTTAGAGGAATAATGGGGATTTTGGTTTGGTCAAAACATATGAGATGCTTCAATTTGTGGGAATGTTTGGTTATAGATGATTTTGTAAGATAATTGTGGAAAATGTCGGATATATGTTCCTTAAGGAAATTTTTAATGGATCTACCAGCTCGGCTTATATAGGACTTACCACACCCACTAGGAATCTGGTAAACCCCTTGGCCAAGTATTGGGTCAAATTTTTTTTGACACTTCTGAAAAGTTATTTGAGGGTTTTTGGGGGTTTGAAAAAGAGTTTTACTGTTCGTTTTAGATAAAATCCTAGATATGTAATTAGTGAGACTATCAATGTAAGGAAGTGAGATACATGCTCGAGGAGGGTTTGAGAAGGGAAAAGGTTTTTTATTTTGAATGGAGAGTTGAGTGAAAGGATTTATTAATTTGGGAGTTAGAATAACCATTGGCTAGGAAGGATGCAGTGGAGTTAATATCAAGCCCAAAACATTATTCATATCCTACTTCTTGCTCTTTAATATTCTTTTTGAATTTCCTCCACCTTGTAAGAAGTGTTGGGACTAAAGCAAAGCCATATTTTCTTAGTTACCTTCATCATGAAAGTCATTCCTATCACAATCTCCTTAAATTTCATTAGTAAAAAAAGTTATCCCGTTCATTTTCTTAATTACATGTCTTCCTAGGAGCTTTGTTGATGACGTAATCTTTATCATTCACTTCTACCTGCTCATACCCACAAAGAAATTGGGCTTGCCTCTCAAGTGTAGTTGAGGACAGTTGGGTTGGGAATGGAGTGACCTATTCCGAAACAATTAGCTTGTTTCTCAAGCGAAGTTGAGGACACTTGAGTTGGGGATGGAGTGACTCACTCCAAAAAAACTAGCTTGCTTCTCAAGTGGAGTTGAGGACACTTGGGTTGGGGATGGAGTGACCTACCACAAAACAACTAAATTTAAGGAATATATGGGTTTATCGGTTTAACAAGTCTTGTTACCCCAAGGCTATTTCTTTTTTAGCAATGAGTCTTTAGTGTGTCCATATTCTTTACTTTGTCTAGTTTTCTTGTCTTTCAAGTTGGATCTACTTTGACATGGGAACACAAACCCTTCCATGAAATTTGAAGATAATTTTTTTATATTAATAAAATATATTGAAAAGAAAATAAATAAATATAATGAAATTTATATTTATTTTTTTAAAATTTGATTGGAAATTAAAATAATAAAACTAAATTATACAAAATTCATATATTTCTTTAAATCTAATTAAAAATCAAAATAAGAAACTAAATTTAAAAGTTTATAAAAACTAAGTAGAAATACTTTTTATTTTTTTAACAATTTTATAATCTCAATATATATGAACTAAATAAAATGAAATATTCTTCCCATTGAATTCCTGATTTTATATTTATTATAAATATGGATGATAGTATGGGATTCAAATTCATTTTTATATATTCAATCTAATAAATTTGGATGATAAAAAGTATGTGATTCAAATTCATTTTATACAATTCATATAAACCTTGATGATGTGCCTTTCTAAGGTATAAGGTATATATGCATTTTGATGAGAAAAACGTAATTTTTAATATCAAAATATAAAGAAAAAATAGACTTAAAAATAATAAATTTATTTTATTTTAATTATTTAAATATAATTTTTAATTTTTTATATTATTTTGTAATTAAAAATTAATATTATAATATCATAAAAATATATTCAATTGATTTTATCTATATAAAATTGAATAATTATATAAGATAATTAAGTTTAAATTTTTTGAATATTTTTTAATAAATTAAAGTAAAAAATTAATTATTATAATGTATATTTCTTTAATATGCATTTCTTAATCAATTTTAATTTACCTCTAACTTATAAAATAGTAATACTCACTTTTAAATATATAACTCTAACCTCTCCTAAAATGTTATTAAAAAATACACAATCTTCACTAATAAACTATAAACTCGTTTAGTCATATCCCCTTCTTCCATACTTAAAAAAATTACAAAAAGACACTTTAGTTTACCAACCATTCAACTAATAAAACGTAATGCTTTTTTTTTCCAAAAAAAAAAGGTTTCTTGTTATTCATAAGAGTGAATCAAAGAAACTTACATCAGACACCTATCGCATAAATAGTGATTACAGTCAATGATACTGACATTACAAAAGTCCAGTATTGCATCTCTGTTCTGTAGACAAAATTACAGTATGAAATATAATCCTAATTTCTATTAGGCTAAGTCGCTAAACTAAAGAGCCCGATCATAAACATAACTGAGATCAAAACAAAATGATCAATTATAACATTAAACAGAAACTAATAAAAGAAAATAGAGCCCTCCACTCTATGCAACGGACCATCGAAATGTATGTAATTCAAAATCCCTTCCTTCTGCCTCAAGCCCTTCTTTGATAAAAAATCAGCCCTCTGGTTAACTTGACGAGAAGTATGATGGAAATCCAAATTTGCAAACCTTCCCATCAATAACCTGATACGTTGCAGCCAATGACCCAGAGAAGCAACCCTTAAAGAAAATAGGCCTCTTGCCTAGTTGACAACAGCACTAGAATCTCCATAAACTTGAAGAATAGTCAAATTAAGGTGCCGAGTGAAAAATAGTAACCCACCTAGTGCAAGAAGCTCTGCCCGAGTATTACTACCCTTACCTGAACTAAAACTTAACTCGTAATACTCCAAGTGTGAAATGATCAAAAGACCCCCTGCCCCACCTGCACCTCTCTGTGCAGCCCCATCAAAGAAACCACATGACCGGCCATCATCAACTTGAGGAGAAATAAAACGTAATGCTTTATGCAATAGTACAAACATTTTAATAAATACTTATTTTCGAGTTGCATGTACTTTGTTCATGGTTGTTATGTGAATAGTTGTAACTCATAACTCCATATTAATATGGTACAAATAGCAACATCAAAGTTAAAGTAGAAGAGACATTTAAACCTTCATAAATATAATTGTCTACACAAGGTTGTCGTTATGGTCGGGTGGTTGAGGTGGTCAGTTGGGATCATTTCCAACCGGGATCGACCCCAAGCCCTATGGTATCGAAGCGCATGTGCTCACAAGCACACGCCAATTTCTTTACCTAGATGAAAAAATATATATATAATTTTCTACACAATACATTGTATACATTGTATATGTGGTAAACCTGGTGTATAAGGTAGGGAGGGAGCTAAATATGAACTATCTAATCTAATCATTATGTTCAAAATGGTAAAGACTTTTTAATCAATGTGATCAAAGTAGTATCCATCAAACAAAATTGTGTTTATAAGGTAGGGTGGAAGCTAATTGTGAACCCATCTTAGTCTAACATCGGTTCAAAATGATAGGATTTTTTAAAGTTAAATATAAAAATGAATAATTGATAGTATTATTTGATTTTATAAATTTGTTAATTTAATGGAATGCATAATGATGTAAGTTAAGTTATAAGTTTTATTGTTAATATTGCATCTCGCTCTGATATGAGATCAGATAAAAAGAGCAAATAACACATTCGTCGATATAAAGTAATGAGAAATTTGATTGATGTAGATAAAGAGTTCCAATGAAAACTCAGATTCATGTTTTACAAAACATTTCGATTCTTATGTCAAGAAATTTGATTGATGTAACACTGCAATACCAATAGATCTGACAAAGGATAGGAGCATCCAAAGGGCTACAAGCAACCCAATTCATAAAGTCTCAACAACATAAATGTCATGGATTAATAAAACATTTTTAAGTATTAAACAATGGCATATTCAAATAATTTTTTTCATGTGGAAAATATGGATTCCTGCTATTTATGAAGAATCAAGGAATCCTCAATTACATAACATGTCACATAGTAAGATTTAAACCCAGGTGAAAATCATAACAACATTCTTCCCAACCTTTCAAATAATAACTCTTTTAAATATAATAGTATTTCATTTTTAAATAATCATGATTAAGATTCTTACTCATAAATATGTGATTAAGTATTTAAACATATAATAATTAAAAATATATGTAATTAATTTAACTAGTTTCGTCTCATGGGACTAAGAGGGTCTTTATGCCACATCACATCTCCCCATTGCCTTTTTGTCATATGCCCACATAAGTTGTTAGTTGGAAACATGTTAGCCCTGAATGTCCTTGCACTTGATGTTTTGTTTGTTTCCACGCATGGCATATAATGGCAAATGCAGAATTGCATGGTGTTCAGAATTTAGTTGGCCTCGACTTAATCAAAGTGTCCCTTGCATCTTTCTCCACATAAAAAATCATTGTGTCCACTAGTCACTCCGTTGATGTAGGGCTCTAGTCATGGAGTGAAGATGGGGAACACGTGGGGATGAAAATATATTGTCAAAATGAATGCAAACATGCTCCTAACTACCCTTGATTTGGTAAACCAAACTATGTATATGGTATGCATGTGCACAAAACTTTTCATATTTTATTATCCTTGGTTCTTTCTATAGACCAATGTCAAAATTGAAGCCCCACTTGAGAAATGATGGAAAACAAGAAGTTGAACATTACTTGAATTAGCTCTTATGGAATCATTGTCAAGGGCAATGGGGAAACAGTCAATCCCACTTTTATAACAACCCTAAAGTGCCCATTTACTCAGCTAAGTAACAAAATTTGTAGTTTACCCCATTGTTGCAATATTAGCTATTTTCTATTAAACAAAATTTGTTGTCTCATGCCATCAGGACAATTGCACATGATCTTCTTAAAGCATGTGTTTTTAGTCTAGGAAACTATTTTTCAAAAGTTGTATTCAACCAGATATTATTATGAAAACTATATAGATAAACCTCTACTCATCTTTTAAAAGTCTTCTAGAAGTGATTATCATTTATATTCTTTATATATGATTGAACCGAGAGAAGCACTATGCATTTGTACTTTAGGTGATAAAGTGGTTTATCAATTTTGTATGGTGTGTTAAAGTTGCGTATAAAATCTATACAATTAATTCATAGTAAAATCTAAGATATGACAATGTTATGGTATATGTCAGTTGAAGTTAAGTTGATAATTGTAAATATTGGAAACTTGTTTTAATTTTGAAAGGAAAAATATCAAAGCAACTTTTAAATGATTTTATATTGATATATATTGAAAATCGATATATTATTTGATTTAAAAGTTGTAATAGACTCTAGAAAGATACATTAAAATTACAATTATTATACAACATAATTATACAATTGGCATTTTATGTTTGTGAAATGACATATAAGTTATTATTTTGGGTTATATTATGTTGAATTTAATTATGAAGTTAAGAATCAATCGATTATTAATGGTTGCTTTTGGGTTATATTATGTTGAATTTAATTATGAACTTAAGAATCAATCGATTATTAATGGTTGCTTGTCAAGATGGTGAAAGTATTTAACTAATATATTATTTATTAAAGTTCAAGTCTTATCAGTGATATATTTATTCTTGTGTTTATTTTAATGGATAAGTATTAACACACACTACAACATTGGGGGCCAAGTGTAAAGCTCGAGGAATTTTAGTGGAATAGATATTAACCATTAACAACTTCTAAGCTAAAGATGACCCAATCGAATTCTATTAATGGTTCCCCACGATGTTGAATCTAGGCACATTAGCCTCAACGTGATAAGAGGAAGTTGGTTAAAAAACAAAAGAATAAAGCCATGCTTCTTAATTGAATTTTACTTAACAATCACTAAATTTGTAATTTAGAGTTTAAGTTTGTTGAGGTTTGAACTTAATTCATGGCTTAAGGAATACACATATAGCAAACTTTAAAAAAAAACATATAAAATTGCATGGTAAATGAGCAACCTAATGACCATATGCACTACTAGAAAAGGGTGAATGCAATAGTAAATTTCTATGTTGAAAACATATTTTTGCAAATTATTCTCATATCTCAATGCATCAAGCATGCTCCTTCTCAATGTGAGAATATATTTAATGAAGCAAAGAAGCTGCAAGTTCCTTTGGCTAAGAAGCTACAAGTGAGGTATACATTCCGCCAAAGTCACTTAAGACTTGCACCCAACCCAAACTGTAATTGCAATAACCAATGTAAACACGAACTCAAACACATATAATAAACATATCATTGAAAAGACTTGAACCCTGGTGAGGGAAATAATTTCATCCCACTTTCCCCAACCCATTGATGTGGGAATTTTCGTACACATAAGTGTCGAAAATTCCCAAGCAATTGGTTGGATTGATTACCCACAAATCTAATATCCAAACACTATTAGTTTCCCCTTTTAATTTAGTTTCAATAAAAAAACAAGTAGCAAGAAATGAAAAAGAAATAAGAGGAAGGAACCTACATAAAGCCCTAAAGTCTAAAGCGTTTATGAGTTATCAGGAGGAGGATCAACTTACATCTAAAATCTTCAATAACTCTTGCACACATATCAAACATGACATCATTTACTCATGTTTATGGCAATGAAAGTTTCTTCAAATAACTTGTAGAAAATAAACTAAACGTAGGTGAGATTTATGAATTTAAGTTAAAGAATCATAACAAAATCAATTAGTAAGATTCAAATTCAAACCATATTTTGGAAGCAAAGTATAATGGGGAGAAGAGATATCTTCAATATTATTCAAAAGAGTAAAAAATACATGATATACCTACTACATGTTTGCAAATGACTTCAAAACCTAAGTATGAGCTTCTCCCTCAAGACTTCCTTTGGCCTCGAATCTCCAATTGCAACAACTTCCCTAAGATAAGAGAGAGAAAAGTAGATGCTCATCTAAATCCTAACTCTATGACAAGAAAATTTTGATAGCATAAACATATAGAAGAAGGAAGGTCCCTTTCACCTCTCCTTTACCCCTTTTTTATATGGGGAAAAGTTGGTTGTGGTGGGTCGGGAGTCCATTCTTGGCAAAGCCTAAAGGATGCCAATACAAGTGTCTTGATCATATTTATTTTGTTCCCAACCCATAAGTTTCAGTATTTCATTCTGTTTTTGCATATTTTTAGGTACAAGCAATGATTTTGTAGGTCATGAAATACTTTAGTCTTGACTTGTGGAATGACCAACATGCATTACAATATAAATGGGTAATGGATGACACAATGGTTAGGGAAAACCAATATAATGTTTCCATGAGGATTCAACTTAGATCCTCCCTTGACTAAAAGAACAAATGGAACCAAACTAAGAAACAATTGTGATTTAAAAGACCAAAGACGTAGTGAATGGAAGAGTAACCAATCAAGATGAATTCAAAGACCAAGATATCGAGGGGAATTGCTAAAGAATGGTCCAATAACCCAACCATAGAGATAGTGACTCAAATGTAGGTACTTCAATCAAGAGTAGTTCATGGACAACCTCACATACTAGATTTTTAACAAAGATGTTGATTCTTCCCCCCCTTCTCTATGTTTAAAGTATTTGATTTTTTTGTATTTTTCACAAAACATGAAAAATGAATCAAAGCATTATAATAACACATAAAGGACACAAGTGTTGGAAGGATCAATAAATTAGTCCAAGCATAACAAGTATGTACATAGGAAAACAACATAAGAATGCAGGAAATAGACACCCAACTATGTGTCTCCTTTAGGGAAATGATAAAATATATGCATATAGAAACTTCTAACATAGAAGCAATGATGACAAGCAAGTGACAAGGTGCAACAAGCATAAATAAGATATCGAGACAACTCAATGAGATAAAAAGGGTGCAAGTGTTGGTTTGCAAACCATAGAATAAATTCAACAATAAAAAGTGAAATTCATATGGGAAAAGGCCAAAAATAGATAGAGAAAGAGGAATGAAGTTCACAATGCAATCTTGATCTAAAAAGGACATTGGTCCATTTGGGGATAGCTAGGATGGGTGCCACATAAAAACATGGTGCTAAAATAGGGAACCCATCATAGGAAGATTCTTTTTTTGAGTGGGTGTAGAAATAAATAGAAGAGGCTAAAGCAATACCATTAGAGGTGATGAACCCTATGATAAATTTAGGTGGTGAAAGGTTGAAAAGAAACTTTGTAGAGGGAAATTCCAACCCTATATGCCATCATTGGAATATACTCAAACAAGTCCAACAATCAATAAAGCATATCCCTAAGAAAACAAAAACCCAACACAAAGCCTTGGACCCATGAAAAAACATCAACAAGAACATATCTTGAAAATCTAGAAAGAGAGAGCCTATTAAAAGTTAATGTGATAAGGGTGTTCTCAACTTTGATATCTTAAAAAACATCATGTTCAATGGCAAAGTATATAGGAAAAGACTCAATAATACTAAACTGAGGATTTACCAATAGAGTGATCAAACTCAAAAAGAATTGTGGTGTCATATTTGATTGCAACAAAGTCCAATCTAGGGAGAATGTCTTCAAAAAGCATTGAATAACTATGTCAAAGTTAATTCCAAGACATATACAACAATCATAACCTCTAGGAGGGATTCATCTAAGGGAAAAACATTATCCCAAAGAGGATGCAAACCAAAACATTCACTTGGGCCAATAGGGTGTGGGGGGGAGGTTTTGATTTCCCCATTGGAGAAAACATTGGATCAACTAACTAATCTAAGTCTAAAGAAGGTGAGCATGAGTGCAAAGGTTCCTTTCAATGGAAATTGGACCAGTGAGGTATGAAGTCACATAATTCACCTATGGTATAGTATTTTCCAACCAAACAATAGGGATAGATTCAATGCAAGCAAGGAAGTGTGTCCAGGGGCCTAAAGTAAGAGATGGTTGAGTATCAAAATATGATAGTTGATCAATATTGATGATACTTCCTTCATGAGGAAAATGCACCACACAAAAGAGTGAGGATACACACCATTCATGGAATTTACATGATCACACACAAGGAGCATATTAAAATCCAAGGGTCCTATCAAAACAACTACTTCAATGAATATAGTATTTCCACCTAATAAAATAAGTGATTTATGGAGAGTCCATATTGTCACGTTCCCTGACCTCCCTGGTGGCCTTCAGAAGCCATTTTCTCCAAATTCATCCATTTTCTCACATAGCCGCAATGGGATCGGATCCGCAATCCACTATTGCAATCCACGATCCTCCTTTCCGCATTCTGCAGTACGCATGCGGAACTCGGAAGTCGGATTCCTCCATTTGATATCCCGATGAAATTTGTCTTCTGCAATCCGCATTCCGCATTCTGCATTGCGGATGCGGAAATGAAGAATTGTGTATTCCAAGTCCCGAGAGATTTTACCTCCCGCATTCTGCATTGTGGATGCAGAAAGGCAGAATTCCATATTCCAATTCCCGAAAGATTTTACCTCCCGCAATCTGCATTTCATATTCCGCATTGCGGATGCATAAATGCCGAATTCCTATGCCACTAATGGTTGATTCCCGACCTCTGCAATCTGTGATCCGCATTGCGGATGCGGAAGGGTCAGGACCAAAGACCCCTACTCCAACAAGCTTCTAGGGCAAACTTCCAAGGGTCATAACTTCCTCATCATTGGTCCAAATGGGACAAGGTTGGTACCGTTGGAAAGATATTGGAGAGCTCTATCCAATGGTCCAAAACTCACCCCATCTAAGCACTCCAACCATGCCTAGTTCCCAACTGAAATTCTGTTCATAACCCCACCTAAGTGACTTTATCCTTCTGCAACGGACTCTGCCTCCTTCCTTCCATGACTTCTCCCTTCACCTGACCCACATATAGGTTCTAAAACACATAAGGGGTCATCCCCTTCCTTCCCCAAGTACATTTGAAGTCTATCCATCCCTTTGAAGGGTGAATACAATTCATAAACAAACATATATAATGAAACTAAGTTAGTTTAATGCATCATAGCCTGCAAAGTTAACAACACATATCATCCCTGTAAATGAGAAAGCATTCAATTATGCATTCAACCTCATACCCAGGCTTATACCTATATTCCTAATGAGCAAGTTCATGAAATCATCCATTCATTAATCTAGAACATGACAAGCATAACAATACATAAGGTGCATGAAACTAGGTCTAACCAATACATCTACCACCTGCAAGATTGTAATGCATTACACTCATGAAATTGAATGAAGTATTCAACATGAAGCTTATACACAGTCTATCTATTGATCACATTCATACAACATTCATTCAACAACTTGTGCATCAACACATAAGCATAATACATGAAATATCATAGTTTACACCACAGAAACACTTATCTTTAAATCTTGAAGCTTCCCCAAGCAACTGGCTAAGTGAGGACAAATTTCCACCCAACCTTGGGTCTCTATCAAGCCTATACTCTTTCAACTAAGAGACCACCCCCGAGCTGGGTTGTGTATCCACTAAGGAGGGCTAACTAGGCTCTCTAACGGTCAATGTTCACTCCAATGTTAATCCAACCTACATTTGGGTTTATCAAGCATACAAGGGAAACAAGGAGGATGGTGCTAAGCCAGTGATCTCAACCACAGAGCTACATGCATCTCAAAACTCAGCAGACATGGCACCCACATTACCTACCTCACCCAACATAAGGAAGGTCCTCTTCTCTGTTGTACAGTTCCTCAAGGCCCCTTCCCTTCCAGTGCTATTCAGAGCGGGCATGAAAAGGTCCAACTACTAGTTCTATGATATTTCATCCCTTCACTGGGTTTATCAAGCAATCCAACCCCAAATATGACCTTCTATCTTTGTTAAACAAGTTGGTTTCTTCACAGGGCTGCGGACTAAGCTCTGTCTTGCAACTCAACTCTCTGCACACCTATCCCAGTCTTCGTACGGCTCCCTCAAGCTGCTAACGCTCTGTAACTCATTTTAGGGTTTGCTTTCAAGGAGTTTATCAACAGATAACGCAACCACACTGGGTTTATATGGGCGTTTGGCTATGTAATTTCAGTTTACATAGAGCTCGTGTTTTCCATCTCTCTCTCACGGCTCGGCTCTACAACTCGTGATCAATGAATTTATGGGTCAACAGTCGCATAGCATAACAGGGTTCCCCGAATTCCTTCCTGATAAAATGGATCTCCTCGTGAGTTGAACATAACCCCGAATCTTAGGGCGGTTCCCCCTTCATCGACCTCCTCCACCGACCTTTCCTTCCCCACCTTCTGTAACCGAATTCCATGTCAGCATGGGGAATCAAATCGGTTTCTCCTGTACAAGCAACAACATAGGTTCCCATCCCATAACCCCCTCACCTCTCCCTAGTGGATACCATAGCCCCTTCTCATTAGTTGTCTCCATAGCCAGTTTTCTGCGTATTCCATTACAATATTAAATATTTACATCAATTATATCATGGCTTAGTAGCACATGAATAGTTCAAATGTCAAATACTTGCCTATGCAAACAAACTTTAAGCATCCACTAGTGGGGCCTTGGCCTTGAGCTCCACACTAGGGTAAACACACATTGCATATACACATTAATTACATTGAAGCTAATAATTACTAAGGCAAGGTAGGGGTATTACAACTCCCTCCCCCTTAGAACAACACCGTCCTCGGTGTTCTCAAAACTGAACAAAAATGGGAATGCCTCTCTCATGGCATCCTCCATCTCCCATGTAGCCTCCTCTGGACTAAGGTGCTTCCATTGCACCTTTACCTATCTGATGGCTCACTTCCTGAGAAATGTAACCTTCCTGTCAAGAACACGCATAGGCTCCACTTGGAACTCTCCCTCGGGTTCCAGCTGTATCACATGCCAATCAATGATGTGATTAGGATCATGTACATATTTCTTTAGTAAAGAGACATGGAAAACATTATGAGCTCTCATGTTAGTAGGAAATGCAATCCTATATACAATTGGTCCTATCCTATCAAGGACTTCAAATGGCCCACAATATAGGGGTGCCAACTTGGCACAACTTTCCAACTTCATGGAACTCTTCCTTGGTCTCACTCTCAAGTAAAAATGATCCCCAATCTGTAATTCTTTGTGCAATCTCTTCAAATCTGCATAAATCTTCTGCCTATCTTGAGTTTCCTTCAAATTTTGACTGATCTTGACAACTTCTTGCTCCATCTCTTCAATTATTTCTGGTCCAAGCACTACCATGTTCATTGGGTTGTCCCAACCCACTGGAGTTCTACATCCTCTGCCATACAAGATTTCAAAAGGGCTCATCTTCAATGATGCTTGATATCCATTGCTGTAGGAAAATTCTACCAAGTGTAGGTAGTATTCCCACTTGGATGGCTTATCCATCACATACATCCTTAACATGTCCTCAAGAATCTGATTTACTCTCTCAGTATGACCATCTGTTTGAGGATGATAAGTTGTACCGAAATTCAATCTAGTTCCCAATTCCTAAAACAATCCTTTCCAAAAGTTGGAAGTGAATTTTGTATCTCGGTCTGAAATTATTGCCTTGGGCAATCCATGCAACCTGAATATCTCTTTCATGAAGATATTTGCAATAGCATTTGTCTTGTGAGTAGAATTAACTAGGATAAAATGATCTACTTTTGATAGCTTGTCCACCACAACCATAATGGAATCATACTTCCTTACAGTCATGGGAAGAACTGTTATAAAATCCATAGAGATCACTTCCCACTTCCACTCTGGAATGAGAAATGGCTGAAACAATTATGCTGGGTGTTGATGCTCTGCCTTGACCCCCTGGCACTTTTGACACCTAGCAATATACTATGCTATGTCCTTCTTCATTCCATGCCAAAAGTATTGCTTCCTTGTGGATGTTATAGTTTTTTTATATCCTAGGTGGCCAAAATATGGCTTTTGGTGTATCTCACCCAACACAAGCTCCTTCAATTCTGCATAATTTGGAATGTACAGTGTGGTATCTTGATACATAAGAACATCATCTTCTCCAATCTGATATCCTGCACACTTGTCATCCATATTACCTTGTTGCAACTTCTCTTTGATTTGGAGGTAAGCTTCATCATTAGCTTGAGCTTCAAGGATCCTTTCCTTCAGATATGATTTACAAACACTCATTGTTGCAATATGGAATTTTATGTTGAGTGCATCAACAACCTTATTCTCCTTACCTTTGACATGCTTAATCTCCAAATCAAACTCACAAAGAAACTCCATCCATCTAGTTTGTATAGCATTCAGATTTGGTTGGTCAAACAAATATTTTAAACTCATGTGATCAGTCCTGAGTTCAAATCTTCTTCCAAAGAGATAATGTCTCAATCTCTTGAGAGCATGGACTATGGGTGTGAGCTCTAAATCATGTGTGGCATAGTTCCTTTCATGCTCTTTCAACTTCCTTGACTCATAGCCAATTACAAACCCTTCTTGCATGAGTACTCCACCCAATCCTTCAATGCAATCATCTATGCACACCACAAAGTCTTTATTTGGAACTGCAATATTTAAAATAGGCGCACTGGTAAGTAGTTCTTTTAACTACTGAAAGCTTCTTTCACATTTTTCAGACCATACAAATTTGACTTCCTTCCTCTGCAAAGATGTAATTGGGTGAGCTATATTGGAGAAGCCTTCAATGAACCTTTTGTAGTAACTTGCAAGACCCATAAAAGATCTAACATCTGCAACATTCTTTGGGTTAGGCCAATCCATTATGGCCTCAATCTTCTCTGGATCTACTGCAATGCCTTCTTCTAAAATGACATGACCCAAATATTGCACCTTCTTTTGATAAAAGTCACACTTGTCTAACTTTGCATACAACTGGTGTTCTTTAAGGACTTGCAACACCATTCTTAGATGCTCCCCGTGCTCTTCTTCATTCCTTGAATAGATAAGAATGTCATCCAAAAACACAATTAAAAACTTATCCAAATATTTGTTGAAGACACTATTCATGAGGCACATGAATGTGGCAGGTGCATTGGTAAGACCAAATGGAACCATAGTGAACTCATAGTGGCCATATCTAGTTCTGAAAGCTGTCTTGTGAATGTCTTCTTCCTTTATACTCACTTGATGGTAGCCAGACCTCAAGTCAATCTTAGAAAATACCTTAGCTTCCTTCATCTGATCAAACAAGTCATCAATTCTTGTCAATGGATACTTGTTTTTTATTGTTACCTTGTTTAGTTGCCTGTAATCTATACATAGTCTCAAAGTTCCATCCTTTCTTAACAAATAACACAGGTGCACCCCAAGGAGATACACTTGGTCTGATATATTCTTTGTCCATTAATTCTTGCAGCTGCATCTTCAATTCTATTAGCTCGGGTGTGCTCATTCTATAAGCAGCTTTGGAACTCGGTACTGCCCCTGGAACAAGATTAATGGAGAAATCAATATCTCTCTTGGGTGGCAGTCCTGGTACTTCATCAGGGAACACATTTTGGAATTATTACAATAGCTGAAAGTATTCTATCCTTGGTCCCTTATCCTCTGAAGAATCTGATATATGCACTGCATATAATTGACAACCCTTTTTATAAAACTTTTTCAACTATAGGGATGAAATCTTCCTCACTGAAACTTGCTTGGGAATTCCTCTTATTAACCTTGGCATTCCCTCATCATCAATGCAATCAAGTACCTTCTTATAGCAGTCAAGCTTGGTTCTGTGTCTTTCCAACCAGTCCATACCTATCAAAGCATCAAAAGATCCTAATGGTAGGACATTCAAGTTCACCTTGGTGAGAAGTCCATTCATCTCTTAGGGGCACTCCACCACTACTTCACTCACCTTTCTCTGAGTTCCAGTGGCTAATTGAACTAACCAAGACTTACTATGCTTCACTTTACTAAGAGAAAAACCTTCAACCACCTTAGGAGATACATAACTATGAGTAGATCCTGGGTCAATTAAAACAGAAATAGATTGCTTAGCAATCTTACCTTCAACTTCTACCACTGCTGATTGGTGGTCTGCTTGGTGATCATCCAGTGCTGCATAGATCCAAGGTGTTTCTCTGACCGTATCTTCTACTATGGTTTCTTATCCTAGGTTGTGCAAGCTTCGAGGATTCTCCCTTCAATTTGGACAATCTCTAAGCATGTGGTTGTCTCCACATCCCCAACACTGGAGTGGCCCCTTTAATGTTTCCTCTGTTCCTACAACTAGTTTGAATCCACTTCTTGTTTGATGTCCTTGTGGAAAGGGTCTGGGATGATTTCTGAATGGTGGCTTGAAGCCACTTTTCCTTGGTTCAAACTTCCCCTTGGGATTTCCTTTCCATGCTGGCTGAGTTTCTGAATTTCCTTTATTCTGCTCATAACAATGCATGGCCATTCTAATGGCTTCATCCAAACTTGGCGGATTGACAAACTCAATCCTATATCTGAAATTCTGTGGTAGGATTCCAAGGAAACATTGAATCTTCACTCTTTCATCCTTGATGTAGTCTACATACCTCAACGATTTCAAGAACTTATGAACATGCTCCTCCATGGAATTCTGTCCCAACCTGAGTTGATTGAACTGCTTTCTCTTGCTATTATAATACCTAGCTGATAGGTATTTTTCCTTGAAGTGTCTTTTAAATCGCTCCCAGTTGATCCTTCTTTCACTGGTTCTCTTCACTTTCATGAGATGTTCCCACCAAATGGAAGCTCTGCCATTCAGATTGTACATGGAAATCCTAGCTTTCTCATTCTATGAATAATCATGCATTTTGAAGTACTTCTTCATTCCAAGTAGCCATGCCTCTGCCTCTTGACCTATCTTTCTTTCTCCATCAAAGGTAGGTGGTCTTGCCTTCCTAAATTCTCCTTGTGGGACTCCTCCAAACTTCCTTCTTCTCTCAATCCTTTTGTAAGTGTGCCTTGGAATCCTTTGAGAGCCTCTAGAGTGTCCCAACCTACTGGAAAGAGATCCTGGAGAGGGTGTTCTGTTCCTTCTTCTCACAGAACCACTTCTAGGGTTTGGATTCCTCTGCCTGGAACGACCCCTAGAGTGACTACTTGCATTTCTTTCTTCTATGCCCATATTACTTGGATTGGAACCCATATTTACTCTCTGATGCATATCAGCAAGGCTCTACGGAATGGCTGCATTGAGCTGGTGCTGCTCTTCTTGAGCCTTCATCATCCTCTCATTAAAACTTACCATTGTCTCAACCAATTTATGGGGAGTCGCTTGCTCCCTTCTTCCATTAGACGTCGTCTCAACGTGCTCTTCCTACATGTTTTCCTCTAGAACGTCTTCTTCAGGTTTGTAAGGGTCTTGTGCATCGTTGACGATCACCATTGTCCCGCTTCTCTGTACGCATCCCTTCTATACAATTCGAATTATCGCTGCTGTCGTCACTGTGTATAACAGAGGCATCTATTAGACATTACAAGCATGTAAATAAACCCTAGCATATCCATTTAAATATGGAATTATTCATTTGGACAACCAACATCAATAAACATTTATCAAACCGCGCCATGGGCTCATTTCTTGTACGTAATTTCATGCACGGCTCGGCCCTAAAATCCTCAGTGCTGCAACTGAAGCTATGATACCACTTTGTCACATTCCCTGACCTCCCTGGTGGCCTTCAGAGGCCATGGGAGACCCTCTGATTCCTTTTTTTTTCTCCAAATTCATCCATTTTCTCACACAGCCGCAACGGGCTCGGATCTATAATGCACTATTGCGATCCGCAATCCTCCTTTCTGCATTCTGTATTCCACATGCGGGACTCGGAGGCCAAAATCAATTTTATAAATTTTCCCATCCGACTTCTGCAATTCCGCAATCCGCATGCGTAACTCAAAAGTCGGATTCCTCCATTTTCTATCTCGACGAACTTTGTCTTCCGCAATCCGCATTGCGGATGCGGAAATGCAGAATTGCATATTCCAATTCCCGGGAGATTTTACCTCTTGCAAACCACATTCCGCATTTCTCATTGTGGATGCAAAAATGCGGAATTCCATATTCCAATTACCGAGATATTTTACCTCTCGCAATCCGCATTCTGCATTCCGCATTGCGGATGCGGATGCAGAAATGTGGAATTCCATATTCCAATTCCTGGGAGATTTTACCTCCTGCAATTCACATTCCTCATTCTGCATTGCAGATGCAGAAATGAGGAATTCCATATGCCACCAATGGTTGATTCCCAACCTCTGCAATCCACGATCCGCATTGTGGATGCGGAAGGGTCGGGACCAAAGACCCCTGCTCCAACAAGCTTCCAGGGCAAACTTCCAAGGGTCATAACTTCCTCATCCTTGTTCCAAATGGGACAAGGTTGGTATTGTTGGAAAGATCTTGGAGAGATATATCTAATGGTCCAATCCCCACCCCATTTGATCACTCCAACCATTCCTAGTTCCCAACTTAAATTATGTTCATAATGCCACCTACGTGACTTTATCCTTCTGCAAGGGACTTTGCCTCCTTCCTTCCATGACTTCTCCCTTCACCTGACCCACATTTAGGTTCTAAAACACATCAAGGTTCATCCCCTTCCTTCCCCAAGTCCAGGTGAAGTCTATCCATCCCTTTGAAGGGTGAATACAATGCATAAACAAACATATATAATGAAACTAAGCTAGTTTAACACATCATAGCCTACAGAGTTAGAAACACATATCATCCCTGTAAATGATAAAGCATTCAATCATGCGTTCAACCTCATACCCAGGCTTATACCTATATTCCTAATGAGCAATTTCATGAAATCATCCATTCATTAATCTAGAACATGACAAGCATAACAATACATAAGGTGCATGAAACTAGGTCTAACCAATACATGTACCACCTGCAAGATTGTAATGCATTACACTCATGCAATTGAATGAAGTATTCAACATGAAGCTTATACATAGTATATCTATTGATCACATTCATACAAAATTCATTCAACAACTTGTGCATCAACACATAGGCATAATACATGAAATATCACAGTTTACACCACAAAAACACTTACCTTTAAATCTTGAAGTTGCCCCAAGCAACTGGCTAAGTGAGGACAAATTTCCACCCAACCTTAGGTCTCTATCCATCCTATACTCTTTCAGCTGAGAGACCACCCTCGAGCTGGGCTATGTATCCACTAAGGAGGGCTAGCTAGGCTTTATAATAGTCAAGGTCCACTCCAATGCTAAGACAAATTACAGTTGGGTTTATCAAGCATACAAGGGCAACAAGGAAGATGGTGCTAATCCAGCGAGCTCAACCACAGATCTACAAGCATCTCAAATCTCGGCAGACATGACACCCACATTACCTACCTCACCCAACACAAGGAAGTTCCTCTTCTATGTTGTACAGTCTCTCAAGGCCCCTTCCCTTCCAGTGCTATTCAGGGTGGGCATAGAAAGGTCCAACTAATAGTTCTATGATATTTCAGCCCTTCACTGGGTTTATCAAGCAATCCAACCCAAAATATGACCTTCTATCTTTGTTAAACAAGTTGGGCTCTTCATAGGGTTGCGGACTAAGCTCTGTCTTGCAAATCGACTCTCTGCACACCGATCCCAATCTTCCTACGGCTCCCTCCAGTTACTAATGCACTGTAACTCATTTTATGGTTTGCTTTCAAGGAGTTTATCAATAGATAATGCGACCACACAGGGTTTCTATGGGCGTTTGGCTCTGTAAATTAGGTTTACACAGAGTTCGCATTTTCCATCTCCATCTCACGACTCGACTCTACAACTCATGATCAATGAATTTCTGGGTCAACAGTCGCATAGCATAACAGGGTTCCCCGAATTCCTTCCTAATAGAATGGCTCTCCTTGCGAGTTGAATATAACCCCGAATATCAGGGCGGTTCCCCCTTCATTGACCTCCTCCACCAACCTTTCCTTCCCCACCTTCTGTAACCGAATTCCATTTCAGCATGGGGAATCAAATCGGTTTCTCTTGTACAAGTGGAAGCATGGGTTCCCATCCCATAACCCCCTCACCTCTCCCTAGTGGATACCATATACCCTTCTCATTAGTTGTCTCCATAGCCCGTTTTCTGGGTATTTCATTGCAATATTAAATATTTACATCAATTACAATATCTCATGGCTTAGTAGCACGTGAATAGTTCAAATTTCAAATACTTGCCTATGCAAACAAACCTTAAGCATCCACTAGTGGGGCCTTGGCCTTGAGATCCACACTAGGGAAAACAAACATTGCATATACACACTAATTATATTGAAGCCAATAATTACTAAGGAAAGGTAGGGGTATTAAACATATACTTTCATGATACCTTCAATTAAAATCTTGCAACATGCTCATGGCTGAGATGAGAGCAGTAGAACCCAAGTATTTCCAAGTGGACAAGAATAATATGCTAAAGGAGGCTCCATCATCCACAATACATCAATGAACAATGTATGAGTTAATATTGAAATTTATGTTAAAAGGTGTTGAATAAGGAAGGCATCGATCTACTAGTCTTTCCAAGTCAAAGATAATGAGCTTAGAGCTTGGAGGGTTTACCGTCTTGAAGCAGATGATTGGACCCCTGTCTTGAAGGTTCTAAACTCAAAGTAAAGAAAAAATGTTTGGTGGACATGACACTCCAAAATGAAAGAGTGGGATCCATCTAAATTTGTGAAGGCTCCACCAATTTGTCAACCAATGGTTACATAGGAATGGTGAGATCTATAGAACCATAGGTTGTTGAGGAGCAATAGATATTTCGGACTATGATCTATGTACTTCTACAATGGAAAGGCAAAGATGCATAAGATGATCCTCTAGATAGATATTACAAGGGATCTTAGGTTTGTGCCCTATTCACCTAGGTTTCTTAACATTGAAGGTTTCCCCAACATTATTCACATGGTTGATATGTTGCCTCCTTGCCCTTGCTTTTGTTTCTTATTCGTCCTCCTTCTATTCCTTTTGGATTTCTAGTTACAATATTGCTAGGTTTAGGAGCCTTCCTTTTGTTTCTTATTCTTCCTCATATTCATTTTGGACTTCTAGTTACAATATTGCTAGGGTTAGGACTATATTTTCACCAAGTGAGGTAGAAGGAGGTGGAACCAAGTTAACTCACTAGGAAAGCAAGGAGTTCAAATTGATTCAATGCCATTGATAAAAAGTACTTAATAAAAAATAATTAGAGGCAATGACAACATTTAGAGAGGATGAAAACCAAATCGACACTCCTACAACAAGGCCAAGAAAGTTCAAGGTGGTCATGACAGGGACAACAACATTTTCGAGAAAAAGGAAATATAAATGGACTTCCTTGTGAATGGTTCCCTTGGTCAGTATCCGTAGAAACAATTGCCATGCTTAGATCCTTGAATATGGGATGCAATATAAGAAAGTGTATTTCCTCTCATAATGGTCATGGGAAAGAAGACATCTTCTATCGAAAGCAAAGTAGAGTATTATGAATCAAATGATCACAAGTAAGTATTAAGAATTACATAGCTAACCATAACAAATAAGTATTAAGAATTACATGGCTAACCACAACATATGCACATAATTGTATTACAACAACGAAGAAACACATAACCAACTTACCCCTTCTTTCTTTAACCCAACATGCATACATACACAACAATGTGTCATTAAAACACTCCAAAAATAAATTGCACATCATGTTATAGCCACTAACCTCAATGTCTACCACAACCCCGTACAAAAAAATTAGGGCTTCCTTTGATGATGTTTCCATATCCATCCATTTTAATCAAAATTATGTTTGCCATCATATCTTTATGTTTATCCATGGGTTAAGGCTTTAATATATTTTGGGTAGACATTATATGCTTGCCTCATGATAGAGGAAGGGAAGGGTTCTTTTGGCATTTTTGGTGGCTCATTTGGAGTCTAGTAAGAAGGTTTCTACTCGTGAGTAGCTTATTAGCGAGTAAAATTGTAGCAGTGTGAGTTGTGTTACTTACCCTTGTACTAGCATTGACATATAGGTTAGAGCGAGTTCTTATATTAGTTACTGGACATTTTTCTTACAAGTGTATGGATTTACCATGGCATCTTGTGATTAATTCTCATGTGTGATACATGTATGCCACAAATTAGATTATGATTATATGTAAGGTTTTTAAAGTTAATGAACAATATGGTTTTGGATTTAATAAAATTCAAACTGTGATTTTTATTTGAGGAAAAATATCTTGCCATATAATCTTTGCAATCTTTGCAATGGTGTTTTCATATATATATATACCAATCATATAATCTTTGCAAAATAAACATAACAATGTTGTTATTTCCATATATACACAAATCATCAATCTTTGCTCTTTTGATATTTGATGCACTGAGGCATCAATTCTTTTAAGGTGCACCATGCAAATATGGGTTCCCACAATGAATTTTGGTCATGTGCACTAATTCAATAATGCATGTTCCTCTTTAAGCACATATGCAACTGTAATTAAAGCATCCATGAAATACCTATGATAAAAGCACTAGTGTAGAAGCTATAATAGATTATTAATGTGATTATTTAAGAATGTAGATGGATGAGGTGTTTAACTGATAAATGTACATTTTATTTGTTTTAACAATTATATCGTTTTAATATATAATATAGTTTTTAATCATATTTTTTATTAATATAAATTTATTAATAAATGATTACAATTTTATATTAGTTAATATTTTATATTATTAATTTATGATAAGGATGTTATGTATTTAATTGAAGATATAAAATGTTAATCAAAATATTAAATAACTAGTCATTGTAATATGGAAATCATAAATATACATATTAATAATAATCAAAATATGCTTTCAAATGTTGCAAAAGAATTAGAAACATGGTATTAAATAATAACATTTTATTTCATTAATTATAACTTTAATAATAGATTGATAACCCCATCATAGAAAAGGGGAATGACTAAAATAAATAATAATATAAATTTATATATTTTCTTAAGGTTTGATAGACCAAAATTGGTCTCGGTGGATATTAATTATCTCCATTGTTATCATCATCATTATATGTGTGTGTGGATGTATTTGGTTCATACATTTGATAAATAAAAATTCTAAACACTTAAAAACTTCAAAATGTTGTATTGTTCAATGTTTGAGATGCTTTCAAGGTTGCTTCTTTTTTCATCTCCCATGGATGTCAATCACATATTAATTTCACCATGTGCCTAGGCTTCAAGCTCTTCCCTTTCAACATCAACTCCTATTTCATTTCCTTGTAAACATACAAATTAAGGTCAAGTATTTATTTTTTGATTATGAAAAGCTATATGCTTTTACAAGTATACTTACCAAAGCATCCATTGCTTTATGATTTTCACACATTATTTCAATTTAGACTGGGGTCATGCTTCTATTGATGAATTAATCCTCTAGTTGCACAATCAATACATTAAATCCCACGTTTAAATACAACAAGGTTTAAATATAAAAAGTTGCATGCAAGCCCCAAGCGTTATCTAAATTGGTTGAACCATCTTCCCAAGGCATGTTGCCAATATGCAGGATGTAGGTGATAGGTTCATATATGGTTGTTGAGTTCCTCATGATTACCAACCACTATTTTGGCTAGTGGTTCTAGTGGTTGAGCCACCCTCCATCCAAATATTTTAGGGAAGAGGGGGGATCTCGCAAGGTTTTCCTTAGCCAAAAAAAGTGGCATCTTGTTCCAATTAAACAATAGGTACAAAATAAAAGTGTTTACTTACACATTCATAGATCATATGTTGTTAGAACAACATATAGTCCGTATAGTACAATGATTAGAGTGAAACACCACATTAAACCACATATAAGACAAAATGCCACCAAGAAGAGGAGCAAAGTTACCACTCAATTATTTGGGGAAATGAAGAGTCCGGGGAAAGAGAGGAAAGGAGAACACGAGAGCGGGCTAACAAAGAGCTAGTTTATTGATTTTTATATGTTTTACAAGGTTTGATCGTACACTTTATGCTAAATAGTAGGATATGTATCAACTCAAAGAAAAGTTGATTTACTCCTCCCACTATGTATGTATGTAATTAACTAATGAGATTTAATTGAAATTAATAAAGACTAAGATGAGGAAGCTACCTATAATGAGAAGAAATGGAAGCTTTGTTAGATGACCAAGGGAAGCCACAAAGATCTTACTCAATTATCTAGGAGTGTTGTTATCTGCTAGAAAAATCACTTGATATAATCTCCCAAAACAATGCAACAATCTATTAGAAATTCACTATGTAAATAATATAAATAATAATACTAAGAATGGAGATTCAATTGCCCTTAAATAAAGAAACCTCCTTATCCCGCAAGTCATGTTGAAATCCCTCCTTTTGTTGGGGAAGGAAACCAAGCCATAAGGGGATAATCTATCTAAGGAAAGCCTCCAAAGATGGAGGTTTGATGGACATGATAGATTATAGCGGATCTAGGAGCATGGAAGGAGGATAAAGTGAGATTGAATCACAAACCCAATGCATATGCTATAGAGTTTTTGCATGATATCCAAAGTGAGGAAAAGGGTCCCAAATTCATCAACCATTGAGGTATAAATAGAAAGGAAGAAGACCAATGGGATAGATGAATCTTAGAATGATTAGTTATCCAAGTCTTCCATGCATATGACCCTATCCATGTTCTTATAATAGGCTACACATCGTTTCCAAGTAATCCACTTGATTTAACCCTTAAAAAATCCTTTTAATCTATAATTTTTTCATGAGACATATGTTGATTAAGAGGAAAAGTTGTAGACATGGGGATAAATATAGAAAGAGGAAAGGAAAAAGGAAAGAACAAATTTCAAGGTTAGGATAAATGGTGTGCATTGAGTAGGGGATTTATGATCATGTGCTTGGTTGAGGCAAAGGCAACACATAGAAGGGGAATTCACCACATGTGGGTCACATTGGTGTTAGTGGGAGGTCCTAATTGCATTAGTGAGCAAGGAATACATGGATATACTGCACTTGAAACTTGATGAAACTCTACCTCATGGCATGTATGTTCATGATGAGAGTTAATTGAAAAAATCATACACCATAATGACAACCTATGTCTTTTCCAATACTAAAACACTATCTATTGGCTCATGTAAAAACCAAGTAGAAGCCCTAAAAATCATTCCCAAACAAGTTTGGGCTTATTGGGGATTCGAAACAAGGTATTCATAACCAACTAGGACCAATTCAAGGGGGTAAATCCTAGGCTTCATCAAGTCACTTAGAAAATCACCCCAAGTTGATAACCTAAAGGTTTAGTTAGGCCAAACATGTAACCAATGATCAATACAAATGGGTAAAAGGAAAAGGGGGCCTTGTCTAAGTAATGCACATTAAGTGGACATACGATGGTCATGCATCTAAGCTAGACGAGGTGATTGAAAAGAGGTACACCAACACAAATGGGTTGGCACAAGGATAACTAGAGGGTTATTGTCATCAATGGGAAATCACGTATGGAGAATGAAATATATTTACTCCCACACCCATCTCCAAGTGGTATGTGTATGAAGAATCTAAAGTGTGAAATCACCACATAGCTCCCCCATGGTAGGAGCTTCCATCCACAAGGAGGAATGGGAGCGAGTTGCTATGGCGATGAATTTAAGTGTAGAACCAATAAAAGAAAAGAAAAGCAAGTCAACAACAATTGGAAATTGAAATGATGCATGACAAAGCAGAATGCTCCCATTAACAATTGTGGAAGAACATGTTCCTTCACATAAGGAGGGAAAGCTCTATTGTCTCAAGGTATAGCCTTGTGGGCATCATTGGTCATACCCAAACATTAAAACACAAGTGTAGAACCATAAGAGACCTACGTGGTTGTGATGATTAAAAACATGGATACAAATGAAAAATAAATATGATAGGCAAGAGATGTTAGGAAGGGGAAAAACAAGAAGCAGATACACCTATCATGTGATCAAGAAACAACTAGACTATGAGATAAAGTGCAACAAGTAAATGATGAAAGGAGAAAGGTAAGAAGCGACATCTACACTTATCTAAGTGTAGATGATATTATATGGCATCCCATTAGGATGTGATAAGAGTAAGAAGTAACTCCCAAAGGTATGCTACAAGGTGTATGCTAGTTATGGAAATGAAATGTAAATCAAAGAGAGAAGGAAAAAAACATGATACATGTACTTATCAAGTGTGAATAGACAATAACATGTGAAATCCTAGACAAATGGGAGATACCATTGATTGACCTCTAGAATGTGTAAAGGTGATCATTACTAGAAATGAGCGATAAAAAACAACTTTTGAGAGCTCCACACTTGACCAACCCAAGCCAAACCACCTTACATGACTAAATCCACCAATCACAAGGGTAACTAATATGATATGCTCATAAGTACTAGTGTAGGAGAAAATAGAGGAAGAAAAAGAGGGAGAGGATGCCTCGAGTAGGACATGGAAGTTCAAATATGGCCTATCCAAAGTGAATCAAGCAAAGAAGAGAACAACATATTGAGGACAACATAAGATGTAAAAGGATAGCGTTGCAAAGGGGATTGACATGATTGATCGATACCCACAATGTGTTAAGGATTAAGGTATCAAGGAAGGACCCAATCCATCTCCTCACAAGCTTCATTTGACTTGGATCAACCAACCACCCCACTGCAAGTGGATAAAAAAACTTCGTCATCCTATGCAGGGCCAATTGACCCTACCCCGAGAGGGACTAGGGATAAATGAAGGACATACGAGGCAAAATGAAGAATAAGATCAAGACAACCTTATCCAAATGTGGGGCAATCATGGGTGGGTGAACAAGTGAGTTAGAGGATAAGAGATAGGGAGAAACAAAGATGGGAACAATAAAGTTGGAGCATCATCACATTTTCCACTGTCTAATGAATGATTCAACCAATATTTCCATATTGGGAAGGAGGTCAGAGTGATTCAATTGTTCACCTCTACTAGGGATTGGTTACCTTAGGCCAGACCCTAACTTGAGAAGTTTGCAAAGTAGAGGCTAAGTCACTAGGGGATGTGGTGAGAGAACGCATAAAAGGAGCTATGAAGAAATCAAAAGATGAGGCACCTCACTACTGATTAAGGATGGCTATAGGACACCCAACCTCCCATAATGGATTGGAAGAGGACATCCTACCTCTTGATATGGATTGGAACCTCTCGATAGGGATGGCTACACCCTAACTTTTAATAGGGATTGGAGAGATACACCATATCTCTTGATAGCGATGAGGAGACATCCTTCTAATTGATAGGAATGAGAGGAGGATCCTCCCTACAAGGGAGGGAGGGATTAGGTAGAAATGGAACCTAATAGAATTAAATAAAAAGCGAGAAAGGTTAAGGATGAGTCCAAAGAGACAAGATGAATGTGTCATGGGATGGGAACAAGAGAAATAGCCTTTATTGCAGAAACCAAGGGTTGAACCTTAGGGGCCACTTTTATGGTATAAAAAAAGGGGGCATGGTCATGCCCTATGGATAAGGCTTTCCCTTCATGGAAGAATAAGAGCTCATTCATGAAGGTGGAGGGGAAAATTATCATCGCATGCAACCATCGATGGCTAAGAGGGTTGTTTTAATCCAAGTACTCTCAAATCACACACAAATGGGTGTTCATTGCCTTGGGTCAAAGGTTAAGGTATAGTAACAATAGGCCAAGGTGTCCAGTCTCAATTTTTTTAAATCCTTAAAGGGTCTAAGAGACAAGAGAGAAGTGGGTACACCAAGGGTGTGGAAAATCAAGGCCACTTTGATTTTAATGGAAAATTCAAGATCAATAATGACGTGTTTAATCATGCAATCCATGTGACATAATTGGAGGAAGAAAGGGTTGAGAACACCCTCCTTTCCATTTTTGATGCAGGTAAGCTTGAGTGGTTAAGGCTAAAGAGGGTACATCTGTGTGGTGGAGCTTAGGAGAATATTAAAAAATGGCCTTGATGACTAGGTTATTTTAGTTAGGGAAAATTTAGAGGAGATCCGTAAGGGACATGCCAAAACCATGATAGGACATCGCATGTGAAAGAGAATAAAGAGAGGAAGAAGCATGCTATTTTTTAAGGATTCAAATTATATACCTTAGTATTCTATGTGATCATTTTGGATTTTAAAAATCACACATCTAGATGTAGGCAAATATTCAATAAAAACATATCATTTACTATATTTTGGCGAATACTATTAATATAAGCACAATTTATGTAAAAAAAATTATTCTTTATAATGAAAATGGCTAATTGGCAAATTTATTTTTTGAAAAAAGGCCAAAAAATAGGCAATTGGTGAAATTTCTCCCTTAAAAAATACCACAAGAATAAGGGTGTGTACCCATGTGGGAAATGGGGGGGGGAGACTATGAAGGTTTGAGGAACTCTCACCATGTATGTTGTAGATAACTTGATTCCCATGAGAGGGTAGAGGAACTTTGATATCAATGAGGTTGGGTGGGTTACGAATTAGGTGGCTAATCATCATAGAACTGACTTAGTGAAAAAGGGACAAATTTATCTAGGTAAATTAGGTTAGTCATAGAGTGAGACTATTCAGGGTGGGAAACAATGATGGTGTTGACCCAATGAGTCCTTAAAGAATCGTCAACAACTTGGACTTTATCTACAACCTTAAGATGGTTGGAAGAGTGATCACTAGGAGCCTTCTTATTAGCAGGATTGATAAGTGAGGCCACCTCTTCTTATTCCTCAATGGAGTGATCAAATTAGGGCTTAGGATCAACATTATTTTTATTCTTTGAAAACATGTTGGTGTAATGGGGATCGTGGTCAGGCATAGGAACCTTGTAAATCTTGAGTTTGGCATCAACTTATGTAATGACAATGTTTAGCTTAAGATATTGATTAGTTAAATATTTTATTTATTTACTTGTTTTTCTTTGAATGCTTTGCAATATTCTATGGTATGAGTGTCACACTTATTGTATACATGCCACTTACCAAATTTAGAAGTTGAGGAATCATATTGCTCTTTTATTTTAGTGTGAAGGATGATTTGATTTTAAATATTTAGTGGGGGAGCTTCATCACCCCATCGTTAGTTGCATTATTATTTGAAGTGTGAGGTCTAACATATGTAATCTTAGATTCACCTATGTAGGATTTATTGTGTGCGTTTTTAATTTTTGATAAGGTAGTCAATTGCATCTTTTCATAACGGTTTTCAATGTAAACCTTCTCTTTGATCTCACAAAGAAGATCATGGACAAGCATTGTGATCCGGATTTTATGAGCAGAACGAAATGAATACAGATTATTATCAGATGCTGAACACAAAATAACAGAGATACAGTAAAACTGGTTTTCTATTCAATAAGGAAATAAACTAGAACTGTAAAATGCAGCGGAAAACAAGCTTGCTGGAATGGTGGCGGCTTATCTCTGAGAAGAGATGTGACGGCTGCGCTCATTTCGCAAGAAGATGGTTACAATGAGGCTCTCAAGGCCTTTTACAATAAACAGGAATGCCAAAAACCCTAGACATCCAAAAACCTAACCCTAGGAGATGAAGCGCCAAGAGTCATGTGGGCCCCGTTTGGGTAAGTTAGTACATCAACTTCCCGGGGTCGTAACTTTTGCATACGATCTCCGTTTGGGGCGCTCGGTAGCCCGTTGGAAAGGTCTATCCGAGATTTACAACTTTCGACTGGGGCCAAATGTATGCCGAAGGCAACCATTTGGCCCCCCGAATTGCCAAAAAAGGTCGTTTAGGGCCTCAAAATGGCCCCGGAAGTTCAGGACCCGAAAAACTGCTAAAAATAGTACAATACCAAAGTTGCCATAAAACTGTTTTGAGCTAGTTGGAAAGGTGGGTGGCCACCAATATCCACCTGGATCACATTGGGAGGATGCATGCACCATCAAGATGGATCATGGAATCATGTAGAGCTATGAACCATTGGTAGATGAAACAAGAGTTAGATTCCTTATCTTCTTGTCTAAGGTTAAGCAATGTCACAAGGCTAGAGTTATCTAGTTTGTATAGGCTGAAGTGTAATAGAAATTGGTCAACAAGATAGTAAATAATCATTTGGGGAGACAATAGAACTAGTGGAAGGCATTTCCCATCATAGACCAAGGATAAAGTTTCATTGTAATGTTGTTATGTTGTGCAAACTTGACATAGTTGATGAAGAAAACATTGTTATGGCATTCATGGTGTTCTCCAAGCGTACCACTAAACTTTGGTAGCTCAAGAATGCTCCAAGGAAGCCATATTTCCATGATTTAAGAAGAAAAATGTTAACTCAAAAATTAAGCAAAAGAAGACTAAACATGGACATTTAGACTACCCATTCGTCACCATCAAAATGATTACTATTCTAATTTTGAGGATAATAACCTCCTCCACCACCCAAGTTAGAAGTCAACTAAATTCCCATATTATGAGGGAAATTGTTAAACAAGTTGACACTTACATTGATAATCACCTTAAATTGGAACTTTAACCAAATGCCCACCTTATGTTTTAATATTGTATTGAATGAATTTTACCACAAATCTAGCTATTTCATAACTTAATTAATTACGTAGGGACCCAAATGTCTATCTTCGTTCGTACTTGGAATTTTTTTGGATAAACTATAACTATGCAAATTAAACAATTTGGTGTGTACCAATGAAACATTTTACACGAGGGATTACTTTCCAATTGTATGTACTTTGTTCATCATGTGAGAAGCTGTAAATTCTGAACTTTATATTAATGCGGTACACACCAACTTTCACATGGAGAAAGGGCCTATATTCATGTGATACAAATCTCATATTTCACATGGAGAAAGGACTACCTCTGAGTTTGGTACAAATATCAACTTTCACCAAGGGAGAAAGGGACATTTAAACCTTCTCTCTATTTCTTGGATTAAAAAATTATTTTAGTTTTTTATTGTTTAATTTGAAATTTAATATTAGCAATTGCTTTGGAAGGTGTAAAGGAATGTCTATAAAAATAACAAAGAAAAGTACTATGTCTTTGGCAAGTAAGTATGAACACTAAGCTTCATTAAAAAAATGATGAATTCATAACCATGTACATTGTATACCCTTCAACACCTTGGTTTAAATTTATGGATATGGACATATAATATACACCTAACAATAAAATAATAAAAACAATATATAAATTTAAACATAGAAAAATATATTTTATAAATTTAAAATATAAAATATATTTATAGCTATGACCCAAACACTACATTGCATTGATCCTTATAGCTATGACCCAAACACTAAAAAGAGCAAACAAATGTATTCTTGTTACCATGATGCACAAATAAACTTATTCATTTTTCTTAAAATATTTGGCTCAATTTCTATAAGACAGAAATATTTTATTGTAAAAGATCACCAAAATTCTATAGAAACTATATAAAATCTTTAAAAAATTGAATATTTTTACAAAAATATCGCTAAGCATTTTAAGGCTGGCATTTTTAGAATTAATAAAGTTTTGTAAGAATTTTACACTTTGAGATAAATACGAATCTATACTTAAATTTAAACTTAAGCTTGATGTTTATAAAGATTCATTTTTTGCCCACGGGGTGTAGAATAGATGTTGAATGGGTGTACTGTTAAGGCACTCCTTGTGTAAGGTCATCGGTTCGAAATTTCGTGGGTATGAGCCTTACAGAAAAAAAGATTCAATTTCTAAAATGATATAAAATCTCATTAAACATTAATTTCTAATTTTAAGTCTAATGTTTATGGATACTGACATATAATATACACATATAGACATATAATATACACCTAACAACAAAATATTAAAAACAATATATGAATTCAAACATCTGAAAAAATGTATATTTCAACATTGCATTGATCCTTATAGGTATTGTCCATTGGATGTAGCTTGGTGGTTGGGAGGAATGATTGTTACCCTCCCCACCTAGGTTCAATTCTTGTAAATGACATGATGCTCTCATTGAGCCCCTATGTATTGACTACATAATGATTGAGTGGATTATGTAATTCTGGCCATATCTTGTAGCCCTTGACAAGGGTGAACCACTAGTTTAAAAAAAAATTACTCTTATAAGTATGGCCCAAATACTAGAAGGGGAAAACAAATATATTCTTGGCAACATCATCAATGATCACACCTTGATCATGGAAAGTAAACATAATAACATAGACAAAATATAAACTTGTTCACCTTATGTACATGTTCAATGTTAGAGGTGGACTATCTAAAATTTATGTAGAAATATCTAAATGTCCTTTCATATTTTTTAAACTCATCATACTTGCATCTCACCTTTATTATGAGATGCATTGATCCTTCATATGGCAATGCATTAGAAAAGGGATAAACACACAAATAAAATACGAAATAGATAACATAACCTACAATGTCAAAGTGGGCTTCCACTATCTAAAACTTCAATGGAAAAATCATTTTAGAGAGAGTTCATGTTAACTTCTATACATTAAGTCTAGGAGTTAATGCTCTAATATTAGTTGCATGTTATATTAGTATTTAGACATAATAATGATTGTAATGTTAAAACATTGTTCAAGAGTCGGTACGTTTAGTTATGCACAACAAAATTACATGTAATACAATTCCTTTCTATTATCACTCAATGCAATATGCTTTTTCATGAAGTTCAATATTGACAATGTGCATAAAAAAAGAGGTTGAAGACAAACACCCATACTCTTGCATTGCATTTTTTACAATGTCATAAATTAAATATGAAGAAGAAAGGAAAAAACTAAACTATATCAATATCCACCGATTATTGTCCAAAAAATTGTCAATTGGGCATAACTTATATATATAATATCAAGGGAGTGCAAACTTCATTATGATGCTCAAGTATTTGTGAAATTAATTTTTTCACTAAGATTTATAGATTTTTTTTCTTTAAGTCAAGATTTATTGATCTTATAGTCACTTGTCAACCAATCAGTTTTCCCCATTATTTGCTTTCGTTTATTGCATTCCATAGTTATCTTACAAACTCTAGCATGCACTTTCTTTTGTTTCCATAACTTTCATTAACATTTACTTGGACACTAGATCTTTCACATGGGTCCTTAAGCTATTGATCATCTTCATAGGTATCTCTTTTGACATATTTTCTTTGGTTTTATTACTGTGGTTCAAGTGCCATTTATTGATTTCTATTTTATCTTCTCTCTATGTGTGGGAATGCATGAATTGTTTGTGAATTTTTTATTTCCCAATAGCACAACTTAGTATTAATGTGCACTTTCTTTTTCTATTCTTTTGGTTGTTTGTTGGACATTAATAAAATTATCTTATTTTACATATTCAATCTTCCCGTTGATTTCTACATTATCTTCTCCTTAAATGAGGGAATGCACAAACTTTTTGTGAAAGCATTTTTTTTCCAATGACATAACTAAGTAATAATGTGCACTTTCTTTCTAATTCTAATTTTTAATTATTTGGTAGACTTAATAGAATTTTCGTATATTTACCTCCTCTCCTCTTGTTGCTTTGATGTGATATCTCCACTTCTTCTATTTCTTTAATGTGAACTTGTAATCCGCCTTATTTATGAAATTATTTACATTGGATTGATATCTGACATGCTATGAAAATATTAGCTTGTTTTGAAAATAAGCTTTTATATCCCAATATTCATATAACAATTCATCATTCTTTATTCAAGGTGAAAGTTACAAATGGGTGACAGTGAAATACAACCACCCTTCTCGATCAACAACTGATTGTATTGCCGTTTTTACTCCAATAATTTTAAGTAATAATAAATTTCATTTTTTGTCATAAACAAGGATATGATATGAATGAAAATTAGGAGTTGGAAATTTGTATAACATGGTATTCACTTCATTTCATTATATTTGGATGGTAATTGAAGCAATAGAGAAATATATCATAGCTTCAAAAGTAGCCCGATGGGTTAGCTCAAGTGGTTGAGTGCTGTAATCGCAAGCAGAAGGTCTTGGGGTCAAATCCCTCGGTGGCTATGCAGGGCCTCACTTGATGTCCCCACCGCGTTAGGCCCCATAATCATGGTCGGTGGTTTACCTTGGGTACCATCCTTGAAATGAGGGGAAGTACCTGAGTGTTTCCCATGATGTGTTCCATTGAAAAAAAAATACCATAACTTCAAAAGTAATTGAGGAAAAAGAGCCTTGAAGTCCAAGTTTCTCCTTTGTTTTTGAAATATTATATCAAAAGGGTCTAATATTTTCCTGACATAAAGCGTTTAAAAAAGAATTCTATGACCTTTGTCAAAAATGTCTTCAGTAAATAGAGTTTCCAAAATACAATCTAATTTGAATATGCAAACAAAACAGGTCCAATTCTTAATACTTATCTGCCTGTAAACATAAAACAAATACATATCAATTAAATGATAGCATCAACACTTATTTTTCTCGGAGTCCTGGAGTGTCAAAATATCTTGGTGAGACTGGGAGGCTCATTCACTGAAGTTGATGAAACATTGCTCTTGTTTCCTGTGCAACTCTTGTTCCTCGGCCCTCTCATGTTCTGCTTGAAATCAGAATTGTTTATTTCTTACCTTGCTTGCGACAAGCATCTCTAACCTCTGCCACGAGTGCCCTATCTTGCTTGGACGTGACCACCACCACATACTATTCGACCTCATCCAAATCATCACAGGAGGGGTCCCACCGACCTACCACATCATTAATTTCCAGCCAGGCCATTGGCAATGTCGTGGCTCGATTTGCTTATGTATCAACTTCTTTGCTAAGGGTTCTAAGGATATGAAAATATTGGACCTTCTCCATTTGTGCTAGTATTTTTTGAGTTCGTTCCAATGGGAGTAGTAGGGTTAAATCATGCGGTCGAATTCCCAAGCTTAGGTGTTTCAAGATCATTGTTGAGTCACCTATTATTTTATTATTTTAAACTAGCGTATACCTTGTTGAGTCACCTATTATTTATCATTATCATGTATTTTATTATTTTAGACTAGGCCTCATATTTCAAATTATTTGTGAGGATAAATATTTTTTTTAAATTCCATTTCAACAACCTGTTACTAATTAGTGCTTATAGTTATATTGTACAACATAAATTGAACTAATAAGGTGGCGTTCCCAACAACATAACTCCTCAAAGCACCCGGAAATTTCCGTTCAAAACTCCTCTTGAGATTTGATTTGACCATCACAAATTTATTCGATGCATCATTCATCCTAGCCTAAGCTTTGGTGTTCAATAGATTAATCTCCATAAGAGCTGACATTATCTAACACAAAATACAGGTTTTTTTTTATGTTGGTGACTAAATTTTAGTGCCTCTGCTTATCCCTCAAACAATGAAGCCTAAAACCCGTCAAAAGCTTCAAAACCGAATTTCATTCAAAGCTTTTAAGCATTTCAAAGGCTTCAAATCCGGATTGCCTTCCCGAGATTTAAACATTTAAAGGTTTGCAAAGGCCACGACTGCAAAATTGGGGGCTTCTTCAACTACTATAAACTCAAAAAATGTTTCAAATAATTTATACAATTCAAATTGAAAGAATGAAAAGTAATTTAGGCACTCCAATTTTGGATTAAATGTGGAATAGAGTAGATTAGTCAAGAATTGTAATTATAGATATAGTTCAACCATTCATGATTTTAAATTGGGATTAAGTTCAACATTACAACATCAAGAAGTGTTTAGGAGGCTTTTTTCTGCTTCTTTTTCTTTTTTCTTCTTTCTTCCTTTTTTTTGAGTTAGCATGTACCATCAATTTTATTTCAATTCATGCAATTCTATTTGGCTATTTTTTTATTTAATTGTAGCTATTAATCTATACAAATATTGAAACATCATAAAAAAAATTGTTTAACAAGCAAATATGATCTTCAA
The DNA here is from genome assembly GCA_027924585.1 of Larix kaempferi. Lineage (NCBI taxonomy): Eukaryota > Viridiplantae > Streptophyta > Pinopsida > Pinales > Pinaceae > Larix > Larix kaempferi. The sequence continues at coordinate 1,206,661 of BSBM01000241.1, read as the reverse complement.
ATTTCAACACTTGAGAGAAACCAACTTTAAAATCAATTGACGCAAAACGAAACATCATAAAAACTAAACCATATAAAAAGTTATCAATTCAATGTTAAGAATATTATATATTTGACATAAAATAAATTTTTTTTTAATGTAAAATTAAAAAATAGAAATGTTAGATTTAACCATATCTCTAACAAGATTATATTGTTTACTACTTTCTAAAATGTCTATTATTTACTACTCTCTAAAATAAAAAGTTCTATAAAAATTTGGATATTAATATATATATCCAAGAATTCCATAATTAATAAAAATTTGGATATTAATATATTAATATAATATATCCAAAAATTCCATAATTAATAGGGCACTTTGTTGTTAAACTTATAAAGTTTAAGAGTTAGAAAATTTACTGTCAAATTTTTTGAAAGAGGGAGTCAATTATTGCCCAAGTCTATGTCAATTGTTTTAATTCCTTTCCTCCTAGGAAAGGCCCAAAGTCTATGTCAATTGTTCTAATTGCTTTCCTCCTAGGAAAGAAAGAGGGTTCTTGTGGTCTCCACTCTCTTTTCCTCTGAGAAGAGGAAGAGGGTTCTTTTGGTCTAGGATATTGGGAAAAGTAGGATACAATAGTTCACATCATCCCCATTGCTTTTTCCTTAAAGTAGGATAGAATTGACCCTTGTTAGTTGGAATCACGTTAGCTCACACACTCCCTTCCCTTATAATGGCCATGGTGTCCACATTTAGTTGGCCATGACCTAATCAAATTGTGCAAGTATCTTTCTCATATATGCATGGACAAAAAAATCTTTGTTTCCACTATTCACTCCGTTGATCTCGTTGACACAATTGGCCTCTAAGTCAGTGAGTACAGATAGGACACACATGCCATACATTTTTAAATCAAATCAATGCAAACCTACCACTAACCTACCCTCAAAAAATGGTAAACCAAGTTATGTATATGGTATGCATGGGAACATAAATCTTCATACTTTATTTTGTTGTCCTTGTTGTCAATGTCAAATGAGAAATCTAATATTGACTTAAGAAATAATAATGGAACGTATCCCTCAATCATCTCTTATGGAGTTGATAGTCAATAGCAATAAGAAGTTTCATTTTTATAATAACATTTCTCACAAAGTGAAGTAACAAATATTTGTTGTCAACATCAATGTTGAAACTATAGTTATTTTCTAATCATTAAACAAACTAATCCCACCGAAATCAATGTCTCCCATAACTAAGACAATCGGGTGGATTGCACGTGTATGCATACATCTAGTGACTTTACGTAAGGAAATTGCCAATGTTTAAGTGTCGTGTTCAAATCATATAAGGAAATTACAGTGAGAAACTTCGTGAAGTTTACGAGGAAAATATTATTGAACAAATTATCATTTTATTGTTTTTAGAGATAATATTGTATAATTTCATACTTCATAAGTGTTTTATAATTTATAATTTTATACTTAAAAGCAATATATTTTATTTTATATTTCTCATAAAAGTTGGCATTTCATCGAAAGTATGGTTATAATTAGATACCTAATATGCTAGAATCAAAGTTTATGTAGGGTCATTATACTTGTGGATCTTCTGGAGATAGACAGTTAAAAGTCGACTGTCGACTAGTAGAGTAGTTAAGTGTATTTTCGATTGAGTGGTTGATTGATCAATCGATTGAATGATCAACGAGGTAATCAATTGGGTGGTCGATTCGACTAGAACAATCGACTAATCAACATAGCGATGCAGCCTTTCAGGAAACAATTACCCTTATTTGTGGATCATATCTCCCTCAATTCAAGGAATTTTGTTAGATCTGAAGACTATAAAAGAACAACCCTATGGGTTGTATTGATATATGATATACATATTTCTTGGATAAGAGATAATCAATTGTGATGTTCTGATAATGTGTTGTGCTTAAGTGATGTAAACAGTGTGTGTCGACATCACCTTTGCTCTTGGAATATCAATTATCCCTTCTGCTATTCTTCTGTAATCTGTCTAGTTGTTCTTAGGATGTTTTCCCAACATGGTATCAGAGCTATTGGTTTTGACCTAGCTTGTTGTCCATAAATCGTGCTAAGTTGAATATAGGGTTGATTGACTTTGGGCCGAAGATTTGCCGACTGAAACCTTTGAACTTCGATCATATATGTAAGATATCAAAAGGATGGCTTCCAAGACAAAAGCTATTATTTTGAATAGCCATAACTATGCAATTTGGGCTCCATACATGGAAACATTGCTAAAGAGTAAGGGACTCTAGCAATATACGAAGAGTGTTATTCCAAATCCTACAGATGACCAGGCTAAGTTTGTGATTGACAGAAAGAAGGATGAGGTTGTTGGGGTCATCACGACCTACATTTCAAGGGAGATTAACTTTCATACAAGTGGGATCAACTTTCCTCATGCTGTCTGGAATAAGCTGAAGTCATTATTTGATAAGGTTAAGGAAATTCAAGTAATGCAAATAGAGAAAGAGTTGATCTCTATGGAACTTCATTCATTTGAAAGGGTTGAGGACTATTTGGCTTGTATTAAAGATCTACAGTTGAAATTTGTCGAATGTGGATATTTTTCCTAAAGAGGGATGGACAAATCATTGAATTGGCCCTGATGAATCTCAAGACACCTTATGATGTGTTTGGCTCCTCATTCCGTGCTAGTTGGATGTCACATAAGGAATATGGTAAGGAATTTTCCGTTGATACTTCCTTGAAAAAAGATGCTTGAGGAAGGGAAGCTTGGTATCAAACATCAGGATCACTTGCTCAAAGGCAAGATCAAGCAAAATTACAAAGAACAAGGTCAACCAGACACCCTGAAAAAAATGACAGGAGTGTATCAATGAGACTACTAAATGAAAGATCGGCGAGTTAATATCGACTAAGAAGAATCGAAAAAAGAAAACATGACACTACTATGGAAAGGTGGGACATGTGGAGAAAACCTGTTGGAAGAAGACAAAATATTCGAAAGAAAAGATCAAGCATCTTGGCGAAGATGTGTCAGTTGTTTGATTAATTAATCGACTTGCATGTTATTTTAGCTTTTATGTCTATACTTTCCATGCATTGCATGTCCACACACCACTTAGACTGAGTGCATAGTTGATTATGGTTGCACTCATCATATGGCTAAGGATGCTTCTTTGTTCTCTTCTTTAAGTGGAGATCAAAACATAAAATTTATGTAGTTGATGATTATGCTATCGCAGTTGTTGGAAGTGGAGATGTTGAATGTCAACACAGTAGATTTCCCAATGTCTATCATGTGCCTAGCTTGAGTGTGAATTTGTTGTCGGTTGCTCAACTTACTCAGACTAGAAACACTATTGAGTTTTGGTCAAAGCGTTTTGTCGTAAAGGACCTGAAGAATGGGAGGACGTTTGCACGACGTCTGTTGCTACAAAATATCTAGATCCCAAAGACTGACTATATAAGTTTTTTTACTCCAGGCATGATTATGGACTAACTCCACACATTGCTCATACTAATGACTGAAGTCGAATTTGTCATGAAGGACTTGGGCATCTGAACTTTCGAAGCTTGAACATGATGGTAACAAATAATATGGTTACTGGTCTCCCAAATATTGTTCCATTTGATGGAGTTTGAGTTGAATGCATGCTTGGAAAGCATCATCGGGCACCCTTTGATTCAGGGAAAGCATGGCAAGCACAAGACCGACTGGAACTTGTTCATAATGATATATGTTGCATGAAAAAACCCTGATTAGTAGGTGTGAAGTATATTTTAACCTTCATTGATGATTTCTCTAGGTTTTATATGGGTCTATTTCTTGAAAAATAAGAGTCATGTCTTTGAAAGATTCAAGGAATTTCGGGCATTGGATGAGAAGCAATGCGGTCTACCTATTAAATGTTTGATATTAGACAATAGTGGAGAATATGTGAGTCGATAGTCTGTAGAATACCTATTACATAATGGTATTTCTTGGCATTGGTCTATTCCTCACACCCCTCAATAGAATGGAGTGGCAATGAGGAAGAAGAAGGATTTCTTGAAATTGCTCAATGTCTATTGCAGACCAAATACCTTTTGACCAAATTTTGGGCAAAAATTGTTTACTGCTCAAACTACCTCCTGAACCTTGTTCCGACTAGAGTTGTCAATGACATGACTCCAGTTGAGAAGTGGCGGGAAATGAAAGTGTTTGTTGGACACCTCATAACTTTTGGATGTGTTGTGTGGGCACACATGAGTGATAACTACATATATAAATTAGATGCAAAGAGTCATACTTGCATCATGATGGACTATTCTGATGAATCAAAAGCCTATCCATCGTTTGATCCTGTCAAATAATATATTATCTTGAGCATGAATGTGATATTTGATGAGAAGACTTCAGGTCTTAAGTTACTGAACTCTTCCTCTGGCTTGTTGCACATCGTTCCTTTTGATATTCTTGAATAATATTGATCAACTTTACCTTACTTTGAAATTTCGACCAGGTAGTCAACCTTTGTTCTCGATTCAAATGGTAGTTGGTCCACATCGATTGAAACAGTCAACCTTCCTGTACAAATTCTTGAAACCAACTGACCTCTTTCATCGATGACTTGTTTACCTCGATGGGATGCTAAGACTAATGAAACTATTGAACCGAATGTTGATGATGTCAGTATTGGTGAGCAGAGCCAAAGTCAAAATCAACATGGAATATTTTCCTTGATGGCTCATGTTCTTGAAACCCGTGATACTGAGATCGATTTTTATGCTTATGGATTGCCTAAATGGGAGAATGCTATGTATGTTGAAATTGATTCTTTACCAAAGAATCATACTTGGGATTTAGTTCCTAGACCACATGGAAAGAATGTTGTGGGTCTACAAGACCAAGTTTACCTCAGAAGGAATCATTGAGCATCACAAGGATCGTCTAGTAGCCAAGGGATTCTTTCAGCAAGAAGGTATCGACTACACTGAAACCTTTTCCCTTGTCACAAATATGAATTTGATTCCACCGATTGTTTCGCTTGCTACTAAGTTGGGATGGGAACTTCATCAAATGGATGTGAAAAGTGCATTTCTTCATGGAGATTTGTTTGAATAAATATACATGGAGAAACCTCTTGGTTGTGTGAAGGATTCCGATCTTGTTTGTCGACTCAAGAAACCTTTGTATGGCTTGAACCAAGCCCCACGTGCTTGGTATGAGAAGATTGATTGTTTTTCCATCAATCTTGGATTCAAACGTTGTGAATTTGATCCCAATATTTAGGTATTACATGTTCATGATGATACTTTGGTTGTTGCATTGTATGTTGATGACTTAGTCCTAATTGGAAACGATGTCAACTTCATTTTGAGTTTGAAGAAACAAGTTGTATATACCTTTGAAATTATTGACCTTGGTCTTTTGCATTTCTTTTTAGGCATTCAAGTGCTACAAATGAATGATGGTATCTTTCTTTCTAAAGCCAAATATGCTTTGGATCTTTTGAAACGATTCAAAATGGATGACTGTAAGTCTTGTGCTACAACTTTTCAGTCGAGCGTCAAATTGTCTAAGGACTGTGACTCTTCCCAAGTTGATGACACTCTTTATCAACAATTGGTTGGTGGTCTGATTTATTTAACTTGCATTCAACTTGACATCTCCTTTGTCATTAGTGTGGTTTCTCGGTTTATGCAGGATCCCATATAAAGCCACTGGAAAGATGCAGAGTGAATTATTCGATACATTAGTGGTACTTATCAATTTGGTATCAAATATTGTCACAGTTCAGATCCACTAGTTGGTTTTACTGATTCCGACTGGGCTGGAAACATTGATGACATGAAGTCCACTTTTGGCTATGTGTTTCACCTCATTTATGGACCCTTGGTCTAGTCATGTAAGAAACATAAGGTAGTTTCTCTTTCAACTACAAAAGTAGAGTATCGTGGAGCTATCAATTCAGGTACAGAGGCAGTTTGGATTTGTCATCTTTTAGAGGATATTGGTTTTCCTATTCAGGCCTTGACTATTTTCTATTGTGACAATCAAAGTGCAATTCAGGTTGCTGATAATCCTATTGCACACAACAAAATGAAGCATGTTGAACTTCATGTCCACTACTTGAGATAGTCGACACAAAATAATGTTGTCACTCTTGTTTATTGCAAGACATATGATCAGGTTGTTGAATTTACAAAGCCTTTACCATAAGATAAGTTTGTTAAACATCGGGCTATGCTTGTGCTTCGGGAAACTACAATTATGGTGGGTGTTCAGAGATCATAATTCCACCTCCTAAATCTTTAGAGTGTTGTGTTGATGGGGAGGTGTTGGAACCAAAGGTTATGTAGGTTCATCACACCTCTAGATATTTTGGAGTCAGTTATTCAAAATTCAAGAGTCGACTAGCAGAGCAGTCGACTATATGCTCAACTAAGCAGTTGATTGATCAATCGATTGAATGGTTGACGAGGAAATCAATTGGATGGTCGGCTTGACTAGAACAATCGACTAATCAACATAATGATGCGGTCTTTCAAGAAACAATTAGAATCAACGACCCTTATTTGTGGACCAAATATTCCTCAATTCAAGGAAGTTTGTTAGATCTTGATACTATAAAAGAATGACCCCATGGGTTGCATTGACATATGATAAACATACTTGTTGGATAAGAGATAATGTGATGTTTTGATCATAATGTAATTTTCTTAAGTGTTGTAAATGGTGTCTATCGACACCACCTCTTCTTGGAATATCAATTATCCCTTATTCTATTTTTCTGTAATCTGTCCAATTGTTCTAAGGGTATTTTTCCCAACATAATGTAAAAAAAAATATAACTAACACGACAGGTAAGATGTTTCCTAGAATTGTTTCAAAATTCAAGTCAAAGTCAACTATGACTTAAGATGGGTTGGCAGAAAGATGAAATGTCTTGACTAAACTATTGGATAATAGAGGAGGCTACTCTACAAAATATTGATAACATTAAAAATATTACCACATCTACATTTAAAGAAAAAATGTGGTGCAATAAAGGAAGAGAGGCTAAGAGAAAATCAAGATACTATAAGGAGGTCAGTAAACCCAATATGAAAGATCAAAATTATCTATTAGTATATCTAGCTCAAAGAAGGAAATCAAAACTGCTAAAATGAAACTGAATTCCTACAAGCTCCATAGCGAAAAAGGGCACTGGACAATTCGTAAAACACCATGGGATAAAAGAATTTGTCATATTTGTGATACTAAGAAGGTGGAGGATGAAAAGCATTTTCCTTTAGAGCGTCTTGTGTATGCCCAATTAGATCTCAGTTTCAACATATCTGTAACCCTAATGAACTTCCTAACCTATTAATTCATCAAAACTATGGAGATTTATGAAAACTTCTTTCCAATCTTTTCAAGCATAGAAATAAAATGCTAACAAAAACCAATTAATTCCTTATTGTTTTTCTTAAGATATGATAGAACAAAGTTGGTCTTAGTGAACTGTAATCATCATCATCATCATCATCTCCCCATTATCTTATTAGGTTTGTAAAAGGATACCATTCATAAAGTATATCATCACCAAACATGGATTTATGTATCCATTTTTTGAATTAAATATTAGTTTTACATCATTTAATGAGAAATTTGCAAATATTTATAATGTTCAACAAGTTTTAGTAGTAAATTGCATTTTTACACTTTCTCATTAAAACACGGTGTTGCCTCAAATTCTTATCGATCATTGATCACTTATGCAATGTCATAATGAAGTAATCCCAAAGTCAATCTCCAATAATTAAAAAACTTGCCTTGCCTTAAAACTCCATAGACCACCATAGGAAGTCCTACTAATGTGTATTCATCACTCAAGACAACTATTGATAGACGACCTCTATATTTTTACGCATGATAATGGCTGCATGGTGCTATCCTAATGGTAATGCGTTTATGATTATATGGTATCTTTCTTATCTTATGGATTTCGTTCTTCAGGATGATTAATGATTATTGATACTTTACTCTTGTACGATATGTATAGGTATAATGGATCGTAATCATTTTTTATGCTTACTAGTTACATGTGGCATTTAATAATGGTCATTTTTTCAATACTACCATGGATGCTTGGCCCAACTCTCCTTGTGAGATCTGCTTACAAAACAAGCAAAGTTAACACACCACAATCAAATGAGAAAAGTGTTGTTGCATGGTTGAACTGTTTATTAAGGTTTCAATGGCACACAGGTATGCCAATACTTTAAAAATCTATTGCAATTGCCTAAATATTGAAACGTTAGTGCATAACACTTCCACCCAAGCATATTCATTGGGTTAACAATTTCTTGTAAATTGTGATGCAATCTCAACCATCCATCCAGATTTAAGGGTTTACATTGCACATGAGTATTTTAGATTGAGCTTTGCCCTAATCACCCTCTCACTCAACTAACTTGAGTAGCCTCCCAACACACTCATTTATTGAATTTCTCCTTAGTTTCGAGCACCCTAAACTCTTCTAAAACATTGCCATTCTCAAACGGTAAGGGGAGGAAAGTTTTCCTTATTGTTTGCTCTTGGATTTTGCTGGAAGAAGGGGTTGTTTTATTTGCTTGAAATCAACATGATTCTCCTTCATTTGAGCACTATCTTGTATGAATTTGGAGGTGATTTTCAAGTGAAATATTTCAACCCATTGAATGTGTTTCCCTATTGTTGGAGAGAAAAATTGAAATATCCATGGAAAGCCAACTTCGAAGGAAACATAACCATACAAGAAGGAAAATGAGGTAGGTCCAATGTCCATGTATGAATATGTCTAGAATTGCCTCGCCTCAATCGGAGTCTGTATGAGGAAGTTATGCCTCCCCTAGGTTAACTATCTAGTTGACCACCATGGTACTGAATGGATTCCACGTCATCTCTCATTTATCACACATGCAAAGGTAGTCATGTGTAGAACTTCAAGAACATTCTAGAATGTGCAAAACCCTAACCCTAATCGAGAATCGAGGCATGCAAAAACTATAGAACTAACCCTGGAATACTATCAGGCTATGTTAAATACCAGGTCGTCATGAAAAGAAGGGGTTCCATTCTTGTGATGTTATTGTATTGTTTCATAGTTGAGCAATAACATGAGAGTGGATATTAGAGTAAAACATAGGAAGTAGAAGATCCTGTAGTAGCCATTATGGCTACTGAGTCATACGTAACTCCATAGAGAGTAAATTTTCCTTTGTATTTGCATTCTATATAAAACAACAAGGCATAGTCCTCATTTATAACTAGGTTTTTCGCTATAGTGGGTTTTCCTAGGGTAAATATCGTGTTGCTTGTGTATTTATTTGCTCTAGTTATTTTCCTTTCAGTTCCAATCTATCTAGCATTTTGTGGAAATAAGATAATAAAAAGAAGTAAGTTCTTAGATCCGTTGTGGCGACTGTTCAAGTGGAATATCCACTGTAGTTTACATATCAGAATATGTATTTGTTGGATTTGTGATTATCTATCATAGAGATTTAAAGTGTGAATGGCAATAACGCTAAATAAGTAATCAACCTTAATGTTTTGTTGATGGTCAAATGTTTCAAATAATTTGTTGATCTATGAAAGAGACATCTTCAGTTTGTTGTTTTTTTTATGAGAAGCCACGTGTGAAACTCAACAACAAAAACTATGGTAAATATAGAGGGAGTGGATCCTTGTAATGGCTACGAAACCTTGAAGAATAAGGGAACAAATCCTTGTAACAACTATGAAAGAATTAAGAAGAAGGTAATAAATCCTTGCAATGGCTACATAAGCCTAAAGAAGAAAGGAATTGATCCTTGTAATAGCTATAGGAACTTGAAGAAGAAGATAATTGTTGTTGAAATTTCACATTCAATTTGAACGTTTTTACATATTTTGAACATTTTTACACCTGGTTGTGGGGAAGAAATCGTCCACATTGATGTCTAGTAAAATTGTTTACTTGAGGTCAATAAGAATTTGAGGTGCAGTGGTGTCTATGACCCTTCTGGGAACCTGTGATCGGTGAGATTTCTGGCCGCGGGCCCTAAGGTGATCGCTGTCACAGAGCAGGTTGCGAGTTAGGTAGCTGGCATCGTAGGGATCCTCCCCGATCGTGGGTTATCTGCACTGAGGAGACTTAGATCCTTTTCGAACCCGAATCTACCTTGTTGTGTTAGGGCTTGCTCCCTTTTCCTTCAATGGCCTTGGGAGCAGAGGGCCCTCCCCCTAACCTGGATGCCTTCATGAAACTCATAGCTGCTCAGGGAAAGAAGTCCCTCTCCACCTCCCAACAGAAGTTCGTGAAGAAACTCAATGAGATCCCGACAGTAGCATTACCGGTTGAGAAACCCTACAAGACTGCCCTCAACTGGTCGGAACGGGGATTGATTGGCTAGTTCACAGGCCTATGGCCGTCTCTGAAAACTACCGAAAACTAGGTGCACAAAAATTGGAGACCCCTGATCTAGGAAGACGTTAAATCCTTCTTCCCAGGTAAAGGTTTCTTTGCATTCGTTTTTGAAAGCAAACAGGATCGCGAGCTTATATTAAGGAACAAGTCATATTTTATGGGACCACAAGGGCTCTATATGAACAAATGGAATCTGAACTTCGACCCATCCCTCGACATCCCTTCTGTGGTCCCAGTCTGGGTGAGACTCCCACATCTACCTCTCCACTGCTGGAATTCTGAATCTCTAGAAGCCATTGGAAATGCCTTGGGAAAATACATTGATAAAGCTTATCGGAAAGACCAATATTCATGCGCGAGAATCTGCGTAGAATTAGATCTGGAACATGGCCTCCCGGAAGCAATAAACCTTACCGTGGCAGATTGGTATCACATACAAGAACTAGATTATGAACAAATTCCCTTTAAATGCAGGTTTTTCCATGAATATGGACATTTCGCTCGATCATGCAAGAAGAAGCCTGCGGATCCTGAATCAGATGGGAAAAAAGAACAATGGACGGTCATCCCAAAAGAAACCAATCCCAATTCCTTCAGCAGATTCAGACCAATTTCATTATGCAATTCCTCTTACAATATTATTTCCAAGATGCTAGCGAATCGAATGAAGCCCATGCTTAACAAAATTATTTCAAACAACCAAGGCGGCTTCTTGGAAGGGAGACAAATCCTTGACAATGTCATTCTTGTACAAGAAGCAATCCACTCCAGAAAATTTCGAAAAGAAAAAGGTATGATAATCAAGCTTGATATGGCCAATGCATTTAATCATGTCAAGCATTCCTTTCTCTTTAAAATTATGAATCGTTTTGGATTCGGGGAAACCTTTATCAGCTGGATCTCAACGTGCATAAGTAGACCCTGGATCGCTCCTTTAATTAATGACTGCCCCACTGATTTCTTCCAAGCCATATGTGGAATTAGACAAGGATGACCCTTGTCCTCCTTCCTGTACATCATCCTGGTAGACTCTCTCAGTCGAAAATTGAATGCTGATATGATTTCAGGCTCCCTACCAGGCCTCCACTTAACCTCTAACTCCCTCCCCCTCAATCATACCCTTTTCTCCGACAATCCTCTATTATTGGATGGAACCTCCTCCATCATAGCCCGGAAGTTCAAGCATAATTTGATTTGGTATTGCAATGCCTCCGGAGGCAAGATCAACTTACACAAGAGTGAAGTCTACTGCTGGAATCTAAACAACATCGATGTAGCCCAAATTAGCATAATTCTTGGAATCAAAGTCCACAATCATTGGGACAAATTCACCTACCTTGGTCTCCCAATCACACAAGGACACTCAAAATATGGAATTTGGGACAACACGATAAACAAAATCAAAATCAAGATAAGAAGATGGGGAGGGCATTGGCTTAGCAAAGCTGGAAAATTGATTTTAGTGAATTCTGTCCTTTCCGCACTACCTATCTACCAATTATCCATCCTCCTAGCTCCAAAAGGAGTGCCAGAATAGATGAGCAAACTGCTGAGAGATTTTCCTTGGTTTGGGGGTAAAAATAATGAAAACAAAATCCGCTTAGTGAATTGGGGGACCATAAAGTAGCCAAAATCATTGGGAGGCCTTCAAATCTGTGATCCCCTCCAGGAAAACTTGGCACTGGGTGGAAAAATTCTCTGTCAAATCCTGCGTAATAGACATCATCGAGTTAGTCAAGTGCTCAGAAAGAAATATCTACAAGGAAACAATCTAAGATGTCTCGATCAAAATCCAAATTCCAAAGGATCCAGAATTTGGTCACCGTGCAAGTCAGCATGGGAGTTCTTTTCACAAGGAATTTATTGGGTACTGGGAGAAGGAAGGAAAATAAACATTTTCACAGATAAGATTATGGGAAACAAAGCATTGCAAAGCACTCAAGAGTTACAAAACATTGCAGTTTGGTTCAATCAACATGGGATCATAACTTTGAGGGATTTCAGCTCCTAGGACATTCATGGTAACTGGATGGGCAGGAAGTTGACTCAATGTCTTTTCATTATTATAATTTGGAAAAAATGGATTTTAGTGGAAGGAAACAATTTATGAATATGTTACTAGTATTGTTGAAGTTTTTGCAGAATGGAATGAGTTCTCGGTTTGTTTTTGGTCCCCTAATTCTGAACAATTTCTCTCTTTGATAATAAGAGAAATCTAAGTTTTTTATGTATATAATCATGATCAGTTCCCCTTTGATGGAACAATTCGATGTATATTCTATTTTGAAATCAGATTTTTTTTTCATGTATATATATATATATAAGAGTCAACCTATAAGAAGAAAGCTTTAAAATAATGAAAGAGCTCACCTCAATTCATAACCACTTGAGTTGATCCTCATAACTTATATATGTATGTATGTATGTATGTATGTATGTATGAGCTAATCGGTTTATTGACAAAAATCTATGTGGACAAGAAGACGGAGAAGTTGAAACTTCAAATATTGGGGATCTAAGACTTTACTACTAGGTGTGAGGGGAACAAAGTGTGTTTGATGTAAGATTGAAGAGATTTTACATTGCAAAGTTCAAACTAAGAAAATGATTTCCACATAATTTTATAGGAATTTTTAAATAAATGATTTGACTAATTTTTATAATTAATAAAAAAATTTAAAGTCTTTAATAAAACATAAAATCACTTAATAGGATCCAAATTGAAAGAATTATAAGTAATTTAGGCACTCCAATTTCTAAATTAAATGTGGATTAGAGTAGCTTACTTGGGAATTGCAATTATAAGTATAGTTCAAACATTCATGAGTTTAGATTGAGATTAAGTTTGGCATTACATCATCAAGAAGCAATACGAGACATATAATTTTGAGTTAGCAAGTACCAACAATTTTATTTCAATTCTTGTAATTTTATTCGATTATCTTTTATTGCACCGATCGTAGCAAGGTGCTCTACAGCCGAGTATGGGGGAGATGTTGTCACATAACTTTTTTTCAGGAGAAAATTGTCACGTAAATTTATGTAACGTGACATTACCAAAAATAAAATGTAATTAAAAACTTTCATGACGGCTTAAAAGACAAAAAATAAAACCAAATGAAAAGTAATTAAAAAAATCTAATTTTCGCTCATAAAAAATAAAATTAAAACCAACATAGATCCATCTTAAACCCAAATCTATTAAGCACCATCAGGGATCAAAATTCATGAGGTGTAATTTTTTTGGATGTTTAAAAAATTTAGGATAAAAAAATTTACTCCTCAAAAAATTTGATCCCTCTGGGTGCTTGATAGATCCTGATTAAAATGGATCTATGATGGTTTAGTTATACGTATAGAATTTATATTAAAATTTTAATAATAATTTTTATTTTATAGTGTACATTTTTTTACTTTTTATTTGTATTTATATTGAAAATGTGTTTTAAATGATTGCATTATTTTATTACTTTGGACCACTGAAAACAATTATCAATCTCTTATTTTAAAAAAATATAACTAATAATTATTTGTGAACGTAAAATTGATGGGCTTTAGCATTGCAGAGAAGCCAACTCTAATACAAAATGGAACATTATAAAAATTGAATCATAAGAGAAGTTATGTTTAGTATTATTTTATTCTAATTTTAAGATCACGACCAAGCCCAACACCAAATTGGTGTATGAGAGCCCCTTGTTTGTGGGATAAAGAACTTCCTCCACGCAACAATTTGCCTATGGAGATGTACATACCCTACCCCCTACGGATTTGAACCTATAGCTTCTTAAAAAGAAACACATGATCTAATTTTAATTGTTAACCCAACCCAATTTCATTGTAAAAAAATCATACATTTTAAATAAAATGACTTTTTTTATATAAACATACAAAAATAAAAATATTACTAAATTATAATATTTACTATCCTCTGAAATAACATATTAATATAATATATCACCAAAATTCCATAATTAATAAGACAATTGGTTGTTAAACTTATGGAGTTTAAGAGATAGAGAATTTACTCTCATCCTATTCTTAATAAGATTGTTGAAAAAGAGAGTCAAATGTCCAAGTCTATGTCAATTGTTCTAATTATAAGATGGTTGAAAAGAGAGTCAAATGCCCAAGTCTAAGTCTATGCCAATTGTTCTAATTCTTTTTCTCTTAGGAGAGGAAGAGGGTTCTTGTGGTCTCCATTCTTTTATCCATTAAGAAAGGAAGAGGGTTCTTGTGGTATGTGATCTTTGGAAAAGTAGGATACAATAGTTCACATCACACCATTGCTTTTTCCTTAAAGTAGGACAGAATTGACCCTTGTTAGTTGGAAACACGTTAGTTCACACACTTCCTCCCCCTTGTAATGGCCATGGTGTCCACATTTAGTTGGCCATTACCTAATCAAATTGTGTAAGTATCTTTCTCATGTATTCACTGACAAAAAAAAGTCTTTGCTTCCACTATTCACTCCAGTGATCTCGCATAGACAATTGGCCTCAAAGTTATTGTGTACATATAGGACACACGTGTCATAAATTTTTAAATCAAAATGAATATACACACATACTCCTAACCTACCCTCAAAAATGTTAAACCAAGTTATGTACATGGTATGCATGTGCAGATAAATCTTCATACTTTATTTTGTTGTCCTTGCTTTTCAATGTCAAATGAGAAAGCAAAGATTGACTAAAGAAATAATGATGGAACATATCCCTCAGATCACTTCTTAAGGAGTTTATGCCAATACCAATAAGAAGTTTCCTTTTTTATAATAACATTTTTCACTAAGCAAAGTGACAAATATTTGTTGTCAACATCAATGTTGAAACTATAGTTATTTTATGATCATTAAACAAATTTATTCCACCGAAATCAATGTCTCCCATAACTAAGACAATAGGGTGAATTGCACGTGTATACATACATCTATTTCTTATAAGATGTGACTTTACGGAAGAAATTGCCAATTTTTAAGTGTCGTATTCAAATCATGTAAGGAAACTACATTGAAAACTTAGTAAGTTTACGAGGAAAATAACCAATTATCATTTTTTAATTTTTTTTAAAATAAATTTATTTATAATCAAAGAGTTAATATTGGTGGGAATATACAATGTATACTTTATTCTCTTAACTTATTAAAGTATAAATAAAATCAAAATATACAATAGGATTCAAATCCTTAGCATTTTTATTAATAGAGTGTCTTTGGCTAATAAGTTGATGGCGAATCTCATCTTTCCAAAGAGCAATAATGACCGAAATAGATCTACTTTCTTGGTCAAATACATACTTGCATATGAGTTTCCAAAACACAAATAAAGCATAAATCCACAAAGAATGCCACAAACTAGAAAGTGATTCCTGCACGAGGGAATAACCATCTCCAAATAAAACAACTCTCCAATAGAGCTTATTCAGGAATAGGCTGAGATGTTGCTCCACAAAGGTTTATCAATCTCTAGCAAATCTACAATCCCAAAAAATGTGCTTGACCATATCTGATCTTGGATACCCTAAGCATAGACGATTCGAAAGGCCAGAATTAGCCAACTTGTCCTTGGATGGGAGCCCTTGATAAATCACTAGCCTAGCAAACACACACAACTTGTGGGAAAGCTACACCAACCAAACATTGTGTAGCCTACAAACCCACCAAGCCTCTAGATCTGATGATACACATCTCGTATTGAGTATTGGCGAGAGGGGGTGCATCTGATGAAGGATTGAATACATATGGTGAGAATCATATTGTAACAATGGTGTGCCAAAGCTCCACTACCAATCCCTCTCGAAGAACCTAGGAATCCCATTGTTCATCTTAAACAAATCGGACTCTAGAAGGAAGGATTGCAACTCCATGATTGAGGGGCAATCCAAGGCCAACAACTTGAACTCCTGAGCAATTGGTCTCCACTCCTTCCAAGAGTGGGCCTCTGATTCCCAAAGGTATCTCCAGTGGAAGATACCCTTTCGACTCAATTAGTGCGCCTAAAACCATAACAACTCTACAATACAAATTCCTCAATCTTGCCAACTCTAGATCATATGAGAGGCAATGTACCACCCAACTCTATCACCTTCCGACTACCAGTGAATCAATCCAACGACTAATTTCCAGGCCACCCAAATACTCCTGAACAGAATATAACCCCCAACCTAAAACAAAGAGGATAAGAGATGATGTCGCATAAGTCAAACTTGCCACACACCTTGCCTAAATGTTGTGCAAACATAATCTAGTTCCTAAAGAGAACCTTCCAAGGTACTGGACCCTCAAGACATAGTACCACCCACTTTGTAGCCAAAATAATTCCCTGTTCTACCACATCAATCAAGCCTAAACACCGCTCATCCTTGGGGATCATGCAGACATCCCATGCAACTAGGTATAGACCTCTGACCACCCATACTTCGACTAAAGATAAGATCTAAAAATTTGATCAAGCCGTATCAACTGAGCCCTACTAGGAAACCAACATGACACATAATACACATGTGAGGCCTGAAGAATGTTAGTTTTTGTATCTCGACAGGTACTAATGCATTAGGGGTGTCTAGCAACGTAGAAGGGGCCGCGTTTATCTTTCTAGACAGTTGTAATAGTTTCTTTTGTAATCTTTAGGGTCAATGGTATTCGAAGGACCATGATATTATGTGTCTCATGGTACTGGGTGTCACATGGTATTGACTTAAAGTGATGTTATAAAAGAGACTATTGAGAGTTGTATAACCACTAAGTCAGGAGTCAATTATATCTCTTGTAGTCGTTAGAGGTCAAGAGTGAGTCATATCTCTTGAGTGCACAAGAGTGAGTTACATCTCTTATGAGTGACATAAGTGAGTCATATCTTCTATTAGAGTTTGTATTTTTATGCTAAGGGGTTTGGGTAGAGTGAGAGTCAAGATTCTTAGATCCGGTGTGTCATATCCGGAGGCCTGAAATTGTAAGTGTTGATTAACAAACCTGCAATAAAAGATACATTGTTGGTTGGTTTTCCCCTGTTGGGGTTTCCAAGGCATCTTGTGTGTTGTGGTTTTCTCTGTGTTTGGTTGCTTATTAGTGCATTGTTATTTTTTATTTAGTTTTATGTGTTTAATTAAGACTGGGGTATAAATCAATGAATAAATAATAATCAGATCTGGTAAGCTGGAATTTTCTCAAAGAGCGCGCCCAACAATCATAATCTTCCTTGTGAAGGGGAGATCCTTATGATGTCATACATAAGGCTTGCACTACATCCTCCGAATTCACCAATCCCACATAGATATTGGAGATGAGGCTGCCCCAAACGAAATACCAAGATATTGCACAATCACCCTCGGTGGAATATAGACGCCCAAGCCTCAGGAATCCAAGCTAGGGGTGACTGCACTCCAATCAACCAAAATTCAATTTTGTGAGGATTTGCAATGACTCCAGAAGCCTTGCAGAATGTGTCTAGATAAGGCATAATTTTATCCACCGAAGCTTGCTCAACACTAACAGAAAGAAGGGAGTCATTTGTGTTGGGCCTGGGAAATTTTGGCGTGATTTGGTGGTGATTTGTTAACCAGTTTTGGCATGAACGGAGATAGGAAGAAGTGGTCCACGAAAGCAGGATTGACTCCAACGAAGAGACTGAAGAATAAGGAGCGAAGGGCATTTGACTTTGCCAACAACGAAGTTAGTTGAGAGTAGTTACCGTTTTTTTCCACTTGCATTAATGAGTTGAAGTAGTGGGAGCTAGGAGCACTATGAATAAGTCGTATATATATGTAATAGGTTGGGAATTTTGGGGTTGGTTAGACTAAGAGAGAGAGAGAGCATATAGTTCTACTATATGTAATTTTGATGTATAAGCGAGTTGCAATAGGTTGTAGTGATATGCAAGTTGAGTGGATAGGTCTGTTGTAATATATAGAGAGAGAAAGTTTGTTGGCTATGTGCATAGACATGAAGTGCTAATTTTGTTGCAACTCATGAATAAGAATAGCGCTTCCGTGGTTTTTTCCCATCTTGGGTTTCCACATAATTTATGGTGTTCATGTGTTTGGATGATTGATGTGCGTTAATTTACTTTTTTGTTTCCATGCATTATAATGATATAATGATGTTGATATGATAATATATGAGAAGTAAGTTAGCATGCTACGAATCTGCTGTATGAACCCAATACTTGTGATATGTTAGCATTATATGGACTTTGGAAATTGTTGGTTGTTATGTCGAAGCTATAAAATGCTAGTTGTTGTATATTTTTGGTCATTCCCCTTTGATGCTGCAAAAACTTGGTTCATGCAGTTCCCGTAGGTACCTCAGGTGAGACGTCACTTATTCACAGGTGATGTCGAAAGGGTCGGTATCTTAGGGCTTGTTGGTGAATAGATTAGGGGATTTGTGTTGAAGGGGGATGTGGCATCCATCTAAGCCTGAGATTCAAGACTGGATTGACGAGAATCTGAAGGAATTTGCTGAAGATCAGAATAAAAATCCACGTTTGAGTTGGGAGACTTGGTTAGGTAAGTATGTATTTTCATATGTTCATGAAGTTTTAATTGGAGAATTTCCCATTTTATTAACTGAGTGGTTGTCAAGGTTAACTCTACAAAAGAGGTGTTTTCAACGGGTTGAGCCTACACTTTGTACCCTTGAATTAGTTAGGGCCCTTAATGGCATTAACAATAATATTTCCCATGCCGTTGATTACTTGTTGGATAGAATACTAGAAGGGTACATTACATAGTTTGTTGTAGACAGCATGAAGTCTTACAGTGCTGTTGAACGAGAGTTACTCCAAGGTCTGCGAGGTAAGTACTTGAGATCCTTAAACCCGTGGATTAAAATGCTACTTTGTGAAAAGGGGGTTATGCAGATGGAATCTGAGGAGTAAACTATTTGTGCGAGGATAACCTGGGTGTCGAAGAGAGGATGAGCTGGAGCAATATTGAAAAGGGACCGATATGATATTATAAGGGAATAATAAAGTGAGATGAATGAAGAGTGTGGTGTACTGTGAAATGGGAGAAGATTCCAGTCATATAAGAGAAGGAAGACTGCGACAGAAGATGAGAGTGGCAGTGAGACTACGAACCTATGCCACAACTTGAGGAAGTATCTTTTGATATAAAGGGGACCGAAGGGGAAAATTACCAGTTCATCCAAGAAGAAGAACCGGATGATCCATCGCAGACCAAACTCTTTGACATACTGTTACAATGTAATTTTCCACCTTGTGAGCATCATCACTCTTTGGCCTTCAGGATCCATTTCACTGACTCAGATGCACTTTATGTCCTTCAAAAACACTTTTTCCTTATTTTTCTTCCTGTACGCTAGCTGTTCCACTTTAGCCAGCGTACACGCGAGCTGTTCCACTATAGCCCACAGGTGCCAAGTAAAATGGTAAAAATCATTAGAAAAATACTTTTTACTCCCAAAAAGCGGTCTTAGGGTGACCTTTGGCCCTCCATTTGCCCCGAAACGCCTCGATGTGTCCTTTCACTTACCTTTGGAAGGCTATATATTGAGCTCTTATGGCATATGGAAGGGAGGAAAAAAGAGAGAGCAAGATAACTCTAGTGGATTTTTGCCGTGACTTGAGTCTACACTCATTGATCCTTATTGTTGTGAACTCCTTATGTTCACCTACCAAACTCCTATCTTAGTTTGAGTTTGCCATTACATGGAGGATTGAAGTGGTGGAGGCACAAGTGGAGAGACCCAGTTCTTGGTTCAGATTGGTTGCCGACAAGAGGTCGTATATTGTACTTCTTGTTATTTATTAATGGAAATACTCATTTTCTCATCCAAATGATATTGTGAATATTGTTTAATTACATTGGGTTATATTTGCTTATTATATTATGGATCATGCTATTGATTATGCTAATGTCTTTCACATATTATATGCACTTGCTTGTACTTGTTGTTGAGGCTAATCTGTAGGTCCAAGTGTAGAAGTTGAAAGCTCAATGAGGATCTACATCGAGCATCCGGTAGAAGGTTGGTCTTTTCTCCTTTATCTTAGCATTGTCATTTATATAGCATTGTATTGGGAATTGAGTTATTTTCTGGTAGTCAACTATCTGTTGTGGTCTTCCCCAAGCCATAGGAAGTTTTCTACGTAACACATACCTACATCTCAGTGCGCTTCTTTAGAAGTTGAGGTAAGAGACAATAAGTTATCATTATGGTCTATACAAACAAGTCATAATAGTAGTAATGGCCTTAATAGTACTTCAATTAGTAATAAAGTTGCAAGAGTCAGTTCTTTAGTAACAAGTCAGACGGTACCTTTGAGAAACATAATGGCTGGGGATGATATGAAGTTACCTATTTTCCATGGGAATGGATTGGAAGATCCATACCAACACTGGTTTCTATGTGAAGATATTTGGAACGTTAAACAAGTGCAAGATGAGGATGTAAAAAGAGCACAACTAATAATGACCTCTAGGGGTTGTGCTTTAGACTGGTCCATGAAGTTTGCAAATGTACCTGCTGGGAATGCACATAAAACATTAGCATATATTAAGGACGCGTTCAAAGATGAGTTCCAAAAACCAAAATATGAGTCACAATGCATTACTGAGCTTAAGGAAATTAAACAGTTACTGACTGAGTCTATATGGGACTTCAACTAGAGGTTCAAGATGTTGATGGCTCACGTAAGTTTCCAAATGATAGATGTTCAACACAATGAGTGGTTCATAGATTCTTTGTTACCACGTATTAGAGTTCCACTTTTGCAATAGAAGACTACGACACAAATCTAGGCTCTTGAATTAGCTATGAAACTGGAGGCATCATCTGTAGGAGAAACTGAACGGGTGTGGTCCAAATCCAGTCGTAGCTAGCAAACTTATCACTGCAGATTGAAGATATTAAGAAAGGGAATATAAACGAGAAGAATTTTGGTGCATAATGTGTAAATTAGAAGGCCATTCTAAGGATCAATTTCCATCATTCTAGGAATACATAGATGTGGGGGATCCTAATCCATTGAATCAAGGAGTTGGAGTCTGCTGTGAGATATGTCAAACTAAGGGACATTAACCAAAGGAATGATTTCTATTGTAGAAAATTGTAATTTCTACCAATAACTTCTTATTTAAATTATGTAGATCAGTTGGTCATGATCAAAAAGATTGATGGGCATATCAGTTACTCTTAGAATGTACAACCAATTCCTATCGAATGAAACGGGAAGAGCAAGGTGAAGGGAGTGGTACACGTTTCCAACAACAAAGAGGTGGCTTCCAAAGACGTGGACGATAATGATTTGGTCAAGGTAAAGGCCAGGTAATATGTTACGATTGTGGTCATCCAAGACATTTTGCTAGAGATTTTCCAAACCCATGTTCGACATGCACGTATTGTAGAGAATTGGATCACACCATTGAAGACTTCCCACAACTAATACCAAAGTGGAAAGCAAAAGGGAATCGAAACCAAAATCACAATTTTCAAAATATATCAATGGAACTAAGAGAGAAACCATCCATTGTCATTGTCGTTACATGAGGATAAGCTACGACATGCGTTGACAAGGAAATACATGATAACCACCGCGATATTAGAGTTAGACCCGCAACAGAACGCCCTACTCAGTTAGATGTCCAGAATGAGAAAGAGACATTTGTTGAAGCAAGGGGAGAATTTACTATGACACACAAGGGACCTTTGACATTTGGTTCAACGCCGGTATACGATAAAGTACATACCTATGACATGCCGCTCTGTTATGATCACTTGGTTCCAAGAAGACCTGGAGGAAAGGTATATGCCCTACAATTTTTTTTGAAGAGTTGTCTAGAATTAGTTAAGGATGAAGAAGCATGAAGGGAATTACATAATTTAATTGAACAAAGGGAGGTAGTACAACCTACTTAGGAAAGGGTTGTAAATCATTTACAAAGGAACAAAAAAACAGGAAGGAAAATGAGGCTCAATCCGTAGATTATGGACTAGATTTGAGCTCAGATGTGAATATCATCATGAAGCATACTTGGGAACATACGGGGAAACCTAAGCTAGTATGGTCAACTGTTCAGTCAAGATTGGATAATCAGCTGAAAGTGATTATATTCGAAAGAATGGAAGGTGTTCCTGTC
The DNA here is from genome assembly GCA_027924585.1 of Larix kaempferi. Lineage (NCBI taxonomy): Eukaryota > Viridiplantae > Streptophyta > Pinopsida > Pinales > Pinaceae > Larix > Larix kaempferi. The sequence goes on along the minus strand of BSBM01000241.1, from coordinate 1,184,163 downwards.
GAAGTGGAGGGGTTGCAAAGCTTTGCGGACTTCGAAGTTATAGAGATAGTTGATGATACTAATCCATATCCTACATTACTTGGTATAGATTAGGATATTGACACTGTGGATGCTCCGAGATTACCACCTGCATCAAACAACCACATAAATTTAGCAACTAGGCTATCATAAATATGAAGAAGCGGATTATGATATTTGAAGGAGGGAACATGAGAGTTATTGCACCATTAGATCCTTTAGAGAATCCAAGGTATATTGAACCTGTAAAAGAAGAAGATGATGTCCGAGATTTAGAAAATATTTACAACGTAACTTCAAGAGTAGATGACTATGTAAACCCAACACCAGATGATACATTGAGATGGAGAAGCATTAGTTCATGTTCATCATATTCTGACGAAGCATTGGTAAATTGGAAAACTAGATTTCATGAAGTGTCAATGAGTAGGTGTGCATGCATTACAAAGTCAGTACATCGGGTTGGTACTGAGGTAAGTGATCTCCCTACTTACGATGGGTTACCTAATTTAGATGATTTTATTACTGATTTTGAACTTAATATACCTTAACAACAACAATTGCTAGCCTTAGATGTAGCACTAAAGGCTACCCCAAAAATATAGTGGGCTATCCATAAGCAATATATACAAGGTTGGCCACAGTGTTGCAGGCTAATGGAGATTAGGTTCGGAGAATGGATTCCATATGTTGGAACAAAGTATGATGGGATAACTAGTCATGTGGATCATTTGGTAACATGTACTAATATATGGAAGGATATACCTAAGAAGGAGTGGGTCCATATGTTTATCCATACGTTGGATACTATACCTAGGAACTCGTATATTGCCCTGGAGCTTTGACAAGGTACACCAGATTGGGATGATCTGGCTATAAATTTTAGGAGAACATTTAGCTATGAATAATATGATCCAACAATGTATGTAGAATTACAAGTCATTAAGGCTAAATATTTGAAGATGTAGTTGTAACACTGTCCGAGACTCCACAATGAACTGTGACAATTGAACAAGCTTTGGAATGCTACAACATTACTAGGGACCCAGATGATGATCTGAGAGATGTGCATATTACAGAAACAGAAGGAAGTTGAAATTTGGAGGGAATTGAGATTGCATATGATAAATTCTTACAGCCGTTGAAGACAAATAAGGTAAATATTGGCTCAAAAGAACATCCTAAATTTGCTAATATTAGATAGTATTGGGATGATGATATTGCCAGCAAACTAACTGATTTATTGCATGGATATCAAGATTTATTTCCTACTAAGTTTTCATAAATGAAAGGTATTGATGGGGATTTGGGAGAAATGAAGATCCCACTGAATCCTAATGCAAAACCCGTCAAACAGAGACCTTATAGGTTGAACCCTAGGTATAAAGAAAAGGTAAAAGCTGAGATTCAAAGAATGTTAGAAGCAGGAATCATTGAACCCGTCGAAGAATCTAAATGGATTAGTCCAATGGTATTTCAAGACAAGAAAAATGGTGAAATTTGAATCTATGTAGACTTGAGAAAATTGAACGATTCACTTTTGCATGACCCTTTCTCTACACCTTTTATTGATGACATGTTAGAAAATGTTGGTGGTCAGTAGGCTTATTCATTCATCGATGAGTTTTCTAGCTACCACCAGATCAATATTGCTAAGGAGGATCGCCATAAAACCACATTTTCTACAAAATGGGGATGTTATTAGTATACGGTGATGCCATTCAGTTTTAAAAATGCCCCAAATATCTTCTCTAGAGTGGTTGCTAGAGTGTTTAAGGAATTCATTCATAAATTTATGGAGGTATATTTTGATGACTGGATGGTCTATGGGTTGTTAAAGAATCACATTGAGAACCTGAGGTTGATGTTAGATATTTGTCGACAATATCAAATATCTTCAAACCTGAAGAAATGTGTTTTCTGTGCTCCATTTGGTATATTGTTGGGGGACATGTAGTTTGCAAACATGGCCTATTGATGGACCCTGCAAAAATACATAGCATAGTATACCTTCCACATACGACATTAATATGAAAATTGAGAACCACTTTGGGACATATAGGTTACTATAGGAAATTTATTAAAGGCTATGTGCAGATTACAACACCGATGGAGAAGCTGCTAAAGAAATATATTAAGTTCCCTTGGAATGAAGAATGTCAATAGAGCCTTGCCATGTTAAAATAAAAGATGGTGACAACACCTATTATGGTATTTCAAGATTCACAAAAGGATTTCCATGTATATGTCGATGCTCCATCCATTGCTTTAGGCATCGTCCTTGCCCAACCTTGAGAAGGGTCTATTGACCATCATATTGCGTTCGCTTGCTGGAAACTATCCACAGTAGAAAGAAATTATACTACGATAGAGAGGGAAGGATTAGCTATGGTGTATGCTTTACAAAAATTCAAGCATTATTTGTTAGGAGGATACTTTAAAATGTTCACCAATCATTCTTCTCTAAGGTACCTGGTCAACAAGCTAGTGTTGGGGGTAAAAATATGCCAGTGGCTACTGTTATTTCAAGAATATGATTTCGAAATTGTAGTTAAAATAGGAGTACTGAATGTAGGTCTTGATCATCTGTCAAGGCTAGAAATAAGAGAAGATCCAATTAATTTGGATGACATCCTCCCAGATGTGCATCTTTACTCTATGAAGATGATAGATGAATATTTCGAAGATATAGTAAATTTTTTGAATACAAGTATGGCACCACAAGGGTTTACTGTAGCACATAAAAAGCAGTTGGTTGTCAAAGTAACAGATTATCATCTCATAAAAAGCCAATTATACAAACTAGGACCTGATGAAATATTGAGAAGATGTGTTTTGGAGCATGAGCGACCCTTGATTCTGGCCGAAGCTCATGATGGTGTCGTAGGAGGTCACTATGCATGGAAATCAATTGCAGAGAAAATATTGCGAGCAAGATTGTGGTGGCCTACCTTACATAAGGACATTAAGGAATATTGAAAATCTTGTGATATCTACCAAAGAGTTGGGAAACCATCAAGGAGGGATGAGATGCCATTAGTACCTCAGGTCACATTGCAAGCCTTCAACAAATGTGTTGTTGATTTTGTTGGACCAATTATCCCACCTGCGAAGAGGTCGGGACAAAGGTACATTATCACTGCGACCAATTATCTAACTAGATGGTATAAAACCAAGCCAATAGAAGACTGTACTACTGCCACTGTTGTGAATTTATTATTTCAAAATGTGATTACTAGATTTGGCTTCCCTAGCGTTCTAAAGTGACCAAGGAACTCACTTTGTGAATCAGACTATTGAAGCACTTATGCAAGAATTCCAGATTCATCGCCAGAAGAGTACCCCATATCATCCTCGGGCTAATGGAACCGTTGAAACCTTTAATAAGATTCTGGAACAATATTTGACTAAGGTGTGCAATGTGAACCGTGAGGACTTGGACATTAAGTTTCATTAAGTTTTATGGGTTTATCGAACAACTTGTAAGAAACTGATGGGTGATAAACCTTTCAATATGGTATATGGGAAGGAGGTTGTTATGCCAATGGAATATATTGTACCCAACTTAAGAATTGCAACATTTACATAAATGTCAGACATTGGTGCAGTAGAAGAACGATTGTCGCAGCTACTGCAATTAGAGGAAGACATATTTCTAACAGGTTTTCATCGGCAAGTTCAGAAAGGGAGAGAAAAGGCATGGCATGATTGTCACATCAGGCAGAAGTAGTTCCAAGAGGGATATTTAGTTCTCCTATACGACACTAATTTCCTCAAACATCCAGGTAAGTTGAAAGTAAATTGGTTAGGACCTTATGTGATCAAGTACATAACAACAGGAGGTGTTGTTCAACTTTAGAAACTAAATTGTGAAATTGTGAAGGAACTAGTCAATGGGAGACGACTGAAACTATATATGGACAACCACAATTCCTGTTGGAAATAATAAAAAATGGTGAAGTCTAGGTGCCACATGCACTTGAAATAGGCCTTGGACACTGAGCTAAGCGTTAATTTTTAATACTAATGTGGAATTATAGTAGTACTTGAAATCAATGAATAATAAAAAAGCATAATCATTCACATGAGACACAATATTTACCTTGGGGAAACCCTATAGTACCAGAGGGAGAAAACCCCAACAAAATATTCCTTAGAATATTGATAGATAGCAAAGGATGTCTTTACAATGAGCATATTACATCCAACACCCCTGGTGCAATATCATAGAGAAATACCAAGCACCCCTGGTACAATCACAGAGAAAGAGAGAATATGGAAGAATATAGCTTAGAATAATATCCTACACAAAACCAATTCACTGATTTTGGTCACATGCACAATGAATGTGAATTGCCTTCAAGAGAGAAGAGAATTCGCTCTCAGATTGAATTCATCAATCCTACATAACGTATATATACCATACTTCTGATGCTTTGGCTTCTATTTTTATCTTCCGACTTCAGGATGAACTCGCCCTTCATCCGGATGTTAGGTCACTTAGTTAGGTGGATAACTCAAGTGTCATCATGCAAGTTTCGTAAATTAAGTGTCATAACTCAAGTGTCATAACTCAAGTGATGTCTTTTAGTTCAACTTAAGTGTTGTATTTTAGTTTAAATCAAGTGTTGACATGCAAAACACTTTAGCTAACTAGATCTTCTTTATTAACACTTAGTTAACTCTTTTAACTAAAGTCCTTCCTGATAACATCACTGAAGTGAACGATTTGAATTCTCCTTCAATTAATTGAAGTCTTTCTTGTTAACATCACTGAAGTTTAACAATTCAAGTTCTCTCTTATTTAACTGAAGTATTTATCATTATTGAAGTGATGAAATTGAGTTCTCTCTTATCTTATCTTATCTTATCTTATCTTTATCTCTTGTCTTATTTGCATGGTCCACATGTGGTAAGTTTAATTTATCTATCATATCAGATATACTAAGGAGATTTTTCCAATGATGTGATTATCTTGTTCTACTATCGTTCCAAGTGGTCATATGCTAAAGTAATTTACTCTAGAGGTGTCTAGTCTCTAGAGGAGACTTAATAGCTCAAGCATGGTTAGTAGTACATCATGCACCATTCATGCTTAGACATGCAAAGCATTACCTCAACACATGAGGATCTGCCTTGGCCCTTGACACACAAGACCTTAGTCTTGACAAACAAGACTGTACAACACCATCACTTTGACATACAAAGTACTTAACTCAACACATGAGGCTTATTCATTCTTGAGTCCAACTTAATATTCTTCTCCAAGTTTCTCGAGTCCAATGAAGGCTCCTATAAGGAACTACCTCGACACACAAGGCTCAATATTGACACACAAGATTGAATTGGAAAATGACTTATGATGTTGTAACTTTAACACTCCCTCTCAGTGAGGGAGGCATTCTCTACCATGCCAATCTTGTCTCGAAAGTACCTATACTTCATCAAGGACAGAATCTTAGTCAACATATCTGCTATCTGCTCACCAATAAGAATGTACTGAAGTGTTATGGCACCTCTCTGGACCATGTCTCTAATGTAGTGGTATTTCATCTCAATGTGTTTCGACCTGTCGTGAAACAAAGGGTTTTCTGAGAGCTTAATGCAACTCTGATTTTCAGAGCAATTGACAGTAGTCTCAAGCTTTTCACTGAACAACCCAACAAGTAGCTTCCTAAGCCACACATCTTCTCAGCAGGCAGTACTAGCTACAATATACTCTGCTTCTATAGTACTCTGGGATACAGAGCCCTGCTTCCTACTGGACCAAGAGATCATAGACGATCCCAACCTATAAAAAAATATAGATGTACTCTTTCGATCCAAAATACTACCACCCCAGTCAGAGTTAGCATAAACAAGTAACATGACTCCACCACTGGAAGCATATCTGATTCCATAAGCAATAATATCTCGAAGGTATCTAAGCACATGCTTGGAAGCAACCCAATGTCTATGTCTTGGATCAGACATGAACTGACTCAAGATACTCACATCATAACATATGTCTGGTCTCGAATGTATCAAACACATCAAGGAAACAATGAGCTTCCTATAAATGGTAGGATCCATTGGATCAAATCCGAAATCTGACTCTTGTAGTTTCTTTAGATTAGACACCATTGGTGTAGACATGGACTTACAATCCATCATACCAAATCTGCACAACACATCAACTGTGTACTTTCCTTATGAAAGAAAGATCTCATCTTTCCTTTTCCAAACTTCTAGACGAAGAAAATTGTGCATAAGGCCTAATGCTTTCATTTCGAACTCAAAAGTGAACTCCCTCTTGCACCGATCTATCTATTGTTCCTCTCCAGTAAGGAACAAGTCATCAACATAGAGGACCAAGATTAGTGGTTGGTTCTTCACAACCTTGAAGTACAAATTGGTGTTAACTTCACTTTTGTAGAATCCCAAGATCTGAAGATAGCTGTCAATCCTTGAATACCAAGCCCTCGGGTCTGGCTTAAGCCGATACAAGGATTTCTTAAGTTTGAATACATGGGACTTCTTCCCATGAACTAAAAACCCCTCAGGTTGCTGTATGTAAACTTATTCCTCAACTTCACCATTGAGAAAGGCAATCTTCACATCCATCTGGTGAAGTTTCCACCCCAGAACTAAGGCAAGTGAAATCATGGCTCGAATAGTAGTGTACCTGGCCATAGGAGCAAATGTCTCATCATAGTATATTCCTTCTTTCTTTGAGAAACCACGAGCCACAAATCTTGCTTTATATTTTTCAATACTTCCATCAAATGCATGTTTGATTTTATAAAGCCACTTGGAAGTTACTATTGACTTCCCTTTAGGTTTAAGAACCACTTCCCACACATCATTCTTCATGATGGATTTGTATTCTTCCACCATGGCATCTTTCCATACTTGCTGCTTAGTAGCTTCCTCATTGGTGGTGGGTTCTAAATCATTGATGCGACTAATCTGTGCTACATATATTGAATATATTTCAGGTCTCCTTCGCTCTCTAGATGTGCCCGATGGTGCTCCATGATTTTCTGCCTCATGCAAAATGTCTCAACACCATGCAGATCTCCTCTTAGCAGGAGGTTCACTAGGAGATATTTCTACCAATTCTATTGGCTCTCCAGGATTAAGCGAATCTAAGGACTGTTCTAGATTCTCCCTCTCAACATATGAAATGGGAGAATCAAAATTTGGATCCTTCATCATGGGAGTCTCATGATCCTCCATATCTGAATCACACTGAAGTTCTTTAGAGTGCTTGAAAGCAGCTTCTTCGTGAAATGTTACATCTCTACTGATTTCAATATGCCTTTGTCCCGGAACATAGATTCTATAAGCTTTGTAGGATTCGCTATATCCAACATTACAACACACGCTTGGGAGTGGGATAAATGAATATTATATCATTCCACATTTTGGTGGTATTTTGGCCATTAACTTAATTTAAGTCTAATCATGAAACTATAATATGAATAAATATGCAATCCCAACATTAAAAAACAACATTCCTAGATTAATTCCACACCTCTAAATCTATTCAAATAATTAAATTGACAATTTGAAAATAACAAATAGTGATTTCACCAATTAAAAAGTCTATCATATTCCAATGGATACAAATAATTTGAATATTACATATCAAACACCCTTACTAATTTCTATGGATCTATGTTAACATAGTTGACTACATGGACATATAATCCATGTTTGGTGTGGGAAGAGTTGTTAGCAAATATAATCTTAAGGTTCAACTTAAGACTATAGTTTAGAAAATAATTGATTACTTATCATATTTACATGATTATGTGATTACATATTCATGTTAGTTTTAGAAACAATTTTTTACAGTTACAGAAGTTAAGTTAGTTATACTCACTCCCATTTGATGTGAGGTTGATTTTAACCCTTAGCCTTAGCCTTGACTAATTTAAAAGACTTGTAATTCTGAAAACACTTAGGTATCACAAATCAAATGACAAGTACAGTTAAATGGAGTCATGGTCAATTATTCTGATTCTTTTCTTCTCAAGAGAATTAGAAGGTTCTTCTAGTTTTGGAGACTTCAAAAAGTAGCATTGAATAAGTCACATCACTTCTACTGCCTTTTTCATTTTTTTCCATCTTGCAACATGTGAACTTAGTTGGAAACTTGTTACCCCACCTCACTGGAATACCCTTGTTGTGTTGTATGAGTCTTGTTTGTTTCCACAAAGGCAAAGGAAAAATTGTATGGTGTTCACAACTGAGTTGGTCCAGAGCTAATAAAACTGAAACAATCATTATGGCCACCACTCGTTTAGTTGGTCTTCACCTCAGAAATTTGTTCACAATCATAGTGCCCATTAGTGGCTCCGTTGATGTCGCCGAGTCAATAAGGGGGGACATAGAACACGTGGGGAGGAGAATACATTGACAAAACGAATGCAAATATTTTCCTAGGGAGCTTTCAGACCAACCAAATTCTGGATATGGTATGGTATGCATGTGCTTGGCTTGGCTTTTCTTTATACATCAATGCCAAATGTCATAACTATGTTCACTCAAGGAAAGATGAAAAATGATTAATGTATACTTAAATAAAATCAATGATTAAAACTATGTATATTTCTATGGTTTGTTGGATTGAAGAAAGTAAAGTGTTGTTAATATGTGTTTGTACTTGTTCGTGTTCAATGTACAATGATACTTATGACATTAGTTGGAGCAAAATACAAAATTTAAACAATAAAATACTAAAAAAACCAACCATAAATAGGATATGCATGTGCAAAGAAGTTTCCATATTTCTGTTATCTTTAAACATTAATGCTAATTGTCAAAACTATATTCACTCTCAGAATGATGGAAAGTAATTCAAATATTCTACCAAAACTAATTTCAAGTTTACAAGTTATTTTTATAATTTAATTACATATTAATAAGAAATTTGTAATAATTTTGTTTTGATTGGATTATTATATATTTACGTGGTCCAAATTAGAATTATGATTATCCTTTTTATTTTTGGTTTAAGTTCAAAAACCTTAAAACTCCTTGGGAAGTCGAAACATTTTGCAATAAATCCATATTTGAATTCAAATATTTCAACTCTCTTGTTATAGATTAAATCAACACTTCTCTGTTTGTGACGATATTTCAAAAGGCGTCATTCAAAAGTGTTTCTATTTGTTCACAAAAAGGACACTTATGGATGGAAGAGCCTATGCTTTGACCCTTATTGGTGGCCTTGTTCATTCAAAATGAAATCCCAACATCATTCCAGTCAATTATAAGAGTTGCAAACCCAAAAAAGGGTAAACTTGTGCCTTGCACCCTATCAGGGCATGTGTCATTCGCATCTTGCTCTTGAATAAGGCATGAATGCATTAAAAACTAACTGTTTACACCTTGCACACTGACAAGGAGTGAATCATTCACGTGTTAATTCCTGTAAATTGGGCACGAATTCCCCATATTTTTATGAAAAAAATATACAAATTCGAAATATGGGAGTTAAGAAGTTTTACAAACCAATTTGTTGGTTTGCAACCCCCCAAACCACCTGGTAACCATTTACAACCATTTCCTCCAAACATAAAATGGAAATGAAATGTACTAGGAAGAGAACCTAGACATCCAAAGTTATGTTAGAGTATAGTCACTAACACGCCCTTCATCCCTATCCATCAACAATCCTTGTTTCTGCCCCTTGTATCCCTAAATCTTGAAGTTGTCACCTTCATGAAGAGAACCTAGACATCCAAAGTTATGTTGGAGTAATCACTCACACACCCTTCATCCCTATCCATCAACAATCCATATTGTTGCCCCTTGTATCCCTGAATATTAAAGTTGTTTCCCTCCGGTAACTTCACCCCTCATATATATTATGAGGGGTGAAGTTACCCGACGATGACAACTTCAAGATTCAGGGATACAATAATTCCTTCGGCATATATAATACGATAACTATGCAAGTATAAAACATAGATTTGAATAAATCTAAGAGAAGACATGGCCATTGTGGTCTTCATCCATTAGGTGCTCCTTTTGTGCATGCCCCTAAGCACTTGGTCCTTCAATTTTCCTAATGGTAGTCTGTTGTACAGTCTCGTCTTCAATTTCCTTCAAACCCAAGCATTGTCCAGCTTGGAATTGAGTTCCTTTAGCAAACCCCAAAATCATAATAAATGCATTTCAAATTCACTGATAAATTGTTCTATTCCCCCTTGCTTCTCGACTTTGGGCTCTAACTCATCTTTTCTAATATCCTATTGCTCCATATGAGAGGTAATGTGATCAATGGATTGCTTCATGCAGTCCATTTGAGAATTAATCCTTCAAAGCACTCTCTTAATATCCCTTATTTCGTTGAGGGCTCCCCCCAACTATATCTGTATTCAACGAGTTGGCCATATCGCTACCTATCCACTAAGAAGCATAACAATAATTTCTAGACCCAAGAACTACAAAACAACCCACAATAGGAATACAAACATAAGAGGGAAGAAACGACCACGAGCTTAAAGCCTTTAGCTTAAAAAAATAACAAATTCCTATCATCATTATCTCAAAACCATAACAAATTCAAGCACTAAAAGCTTGGGACATGTTAGTTACCTCTTTTTGCAACTTGAGGGTTCTTGCAGAGCACTTCTATACTATCTTGAGCACTAACAACTTCCGATAGTGCATCAAATTTCAAGCTCAAGACATCCCAAGAAATCCCACCAACATTACCAAAGCCCAAATTGTTGGCCATATTACTTGATAACTACATGGATAGAGGAAAAGTGGGAGGAGAGTCGAAGGCACGTAAGAGAGGAAGAGCTCCCTTGCTCGAGATAAATGAGACAATAGCATTTGCACAATATATTGAACTTGTCTACCAATTGGAGTGCATGCCAATCATGCCTCCAAAACCCATAAAATTAACCATTTTCTTATGGATTAAACTCATTCTTGATTTTCACAGTGCCTAGGGTAGCCATCTTCACCCCAGGAGCCCTTCATTTTGCACGAAAAATTGCTTTCTCAAGCTTAACTGTTTCATTGGCAAGTTGGTTTGAAACAAGATTATTATGGCGCTTAATATGCATACATTTCACATGCTTGAGGGCTTGAATATTCTAGGCAATTCTATTGCCGATCCTACCTTGTATATTCCCCTTCATTTTAGTTCTTCTCCTTACTTGTTTTATGAAAAGGAGCAAGCCACCAAAAATTATTACATGTTGTAATCAGAGGCCCTTCACAAATTTTGTTCCTAAAAGTAAAAGCATACATTTCAGCTTGATTGTTTGTCATAATACTTACCTCTCTCTCCAACCTGAAGGTTCTTGTAGAGCACTTGTATACTGGCTCTAGCACTAATGACTTCCCTTAGTGCATCGACATTGCAGTTGTAGACATCCCAAAAAATCCCACTAGCATTATTGAAGCTTAGATTGTTGGCCATATTACTCGATACCTACTACGCGAATAGAGGAAAAGTAGTAGGAGATTCAAAGGCATGCGAGATAGGCAGAGCTCCCTTGCTTGAGATAAATGCAATAAGTCCCTTTGCTCTATTGTGCAAACATTTATTTCATTATTATTGATAAAAAAAAATAAAAATATAATTTTGAATATGATAAAATATGAAATATAAACACGTCCTACAAAAATTGAGTAAAGACCAAATAAAAATTATACTAAAATCTCTCTTTTTTAAATTCTTGAAATTCCAATCATCTCACCATTGTTTCAGTTGGGCAACCACTCTATTTGACAACTGGGAAAAAAATCACAGGCCGAAGCCAACCTTAATGTTGGAGAGGACACCCCAATGAAAGTAAACTATCACTCTCATTGTGCAAAGCCTTGTGAGAACATCAAATTCCACCCCACATAGATTCAAACCCAAACTTCCATAGAGTAACCATTAACCCCCACCATTGGACCCAAACCTCAACCCCCAAAAAATTATAGTCAAACCTCTCACATTGCATACTCAATTTGAACTAAAGACCAAATACCATAACGCCGACTTAACTGTAGTTAATCACCGACTTACATTTCCCGACAAGGAAACCGGGAAGAACGGTGGATATGTAAAGGAAAAAAGTATGGTAGAAATTGGTGATAAATACGGCTGTGGTGGGCCCAGCTGTCAGAGTTAGTTTTAGGGCTACGTCGCTAGCTACGCTTTTGTCTGTCCGCCGTGAGAAGCGTGATTGTCGGACACGAAGGCTATTCAATTCTGTTCGAGTAGCAATCCAAATGCCACGCGTCAATTTCTCGAAGCATTCAATCGCTTTTTTACGAGGTCAAAGGTTCACCAAATCTTCAAGTAGTTAATATAGTTTAAACGTTTTACGAGTTCGAAATTTTTAATAAATAAATTTGATAAAAAATGTGCAAAATTCATAATTAAAGTTTTAATATGATTTAATTTTTTTCCATTTAAAATTGACTGGTGTCGTCAAAATTTTGATGAGACTTCATGAATGAGTAAATTTTAATAATTAAGTTTGATAATTGGAGAGAAGTTTGTTAAATAATTTTGTTTTCAATCATGGTATTGTATAGTTATTAAATTATTTGTTAATAAATAATGGAGATGAAAAATATTAAAGGAAGAGAAATAATTTTGTATTAAGAGTAGCTAGGTGCTTACAAATCGGTATGGGGGAGATGTTGTCACGTTCGTTATATTTGTTGCATTATGTAACTTAACATTTTCATGTCGGATCATAATTTATCAAAAAAAAAGTAATTAAGAAATTCATGCGGGCTGATAAAATCCCGGATTGATTAAGCACAAAGAGGAGTCTCCAATTTCTTGAGATTAAACATTTTCTTAATGCTTAAAAAATTAAGATAAGATAAAATTTACACTTTAAGAAATTGGATCCTTCCTAATACTTAATAAATCCAAATTTAAGATAAATCTCTATTAATTTTAAAATTATGATGATTTTATAAAAACATGTTGTATTTTGTTTTATAAAAATCTAAATTTACCTTAATATTGAATTTGAAATCTTAAATGTATTGTCAAACTGGGTAAAAGTTTTATAAAAAAATAAATTCACCGTAATATTGAAGTCTTAAAAGTATTGTCAAATTGACTAAAATATCGTCAAGAATAAACATATCTATGATAATTTTTTATCATTAGTTTAAGTTGAAACTTTGATTCTCAACAAATATTAATTAATAAATACACCGCACTTTAGTTTCTTAAAGACTAACCTTAACTGTAGTTAGAAACGGTAATGCCTTTATTCCCGGCGTGATATGAGGCAAGAATGGCGGATCTGAAGGGAAAATAGAAAATTCAATAATTTGCGCGTGGAAAAAAGGAGTCGTTGTTGAATACGACAAAGCAGAGTCTATGACAGTGACGGTGGTGGCGGGCTCAGCGAGTCAGCTGTAAGAAGTAGTTAGAAGGTTCTGATTTCTGTGTAACTGCCCTTTTGTCTCTTCGGCGTCATAGACTCCCGCGAATTCTATTCAAATATAAAAAATTAAAAGTCCCGCCTTTTCTTTACTTTTGTAAATGTTTCTAAATTTCATATTAAATAATATTTTTATTTATGAATATTAAAACAATCATGAAATGATGTGATGAAAAGAATAGTATAATTATAGTAAGTAGGGGAGAAATGTATTTTTCTCAACTTATAGAGTTACCTTTCCTATCACAACCCTTTTTCGTAGTAGGTTCCATGGGCAAATATGTTTGTCTAATGTAAACCATTAGAGGGTTTCAAATGATCATTTATGGAGAATTAGATGGTCTTACCAAACAATCTTTTTATTTGGTGGGTAACCTTGATGAAGCTACCGCGAAGGCTGTGAACTCCAAAGTGGAAAGTTAATGCTTTAAATGACCCTAAATCTTCGTGTACTGTCTCATAATCGAGTTGTTTGGAATTCATAAGTTAAAGAAATAATAATTCTATCTACTAATGGTGGTCAATGTCATGTACCTCTAAATTTCGTAAAAATATTTTTTTTGATAATACAAACTACTATATAGAAATAACATTATTACATCATTATGATCCATCTTGTTGCAATTAATAAATTCTGCATCATAAACATTGTTTGGTCGAGTTACATACTCCAACTCTTAACCTTATTTTATGGTAGGCTATAATTATGTTGGATGTCACGGGGCTAGCGGCGTGCTGTCGCCATAACCGAAGGTGATGATCTTTGTTCTTATTAACTTACTCATGTTAATAAAATGGTAAAGGCATTACTTAGCCCTTATATTATGTTGTTAACCTACGCTGCAAGGGATGTATTAAGGGGAGACTTGGTTAAAGTCTTGATCCCAAATGATAACACTAGGGAGATGGACCAAGCCATAGACGCATGGGTCAAAATATTAAGCAAGAAAGCGTTTAACAAGGTTTAATACCTTGATGGAACTATGGTCTTGTACCAAGGTCGAATAAATTGAAATGCTGGCACTATCCTTCGAGGGTTGGTAGTTGAAAAGGTTTAAAGGCCTGTACTTATTGTTTGAAAGAGAATTAATAGCCACCCTGGCTGCGAGTTGACAGTGCAGCCAAGCCCTTTATGGCTTACGTTGGACAGTAATCTCTACCGTCCATTTGGATAGGCAGATGTTAAGGGTTTCGAAAGGGTTTTAAAGTGTTCTTTGTTTTCTTAACCCTCATTATTACGATGCTGGTCTAAGAGCTCTATGTTCGGCTCTGGTAATGGAGATACCCGTAATACCACTCAATTTTAATGGTAATTTCTTCTCAATTGTCTTTCGAGGTGAGAGGAAAGATGGTACCAATGTTAAGTGGCTGCTACCTCCAGGATTCGCTGGAAGCTTCAACCGAACTTGGCTACCCACTTCCAGCCTTGAAATGCCCTTTGATAGGTAAGAGACTCCATTACCCTTAACATTATAAATTGTATTCTTATTTGGACTCAGGTTGTCGAGTCTTAAAATTTTACGTTCAAATGTGCAGGCAGGGGAGTGATAAGGGTGTTTAGGAGGAGTCGACCCCTGGCCTTGTCTACACATTTATAAGGTAAAAGAACTAAACTTAGTTTTTAATTCTGTAAAGAAATTCATTTTATAGATTGATTGAGTTATGGCAAAAATGGTTGCAGGTGGTGGGCGTTGACGAGGGTGGCGACAGGGTCACCTCCTCCCAAGTCCGTGTCTTAGAACGCCCAGGTAGGCAACACCATACTCAAAATAGTTTAGTTTACACAAGTAGCTTGTTAAAGAGCAGCTTGGATGCTGACTACGATTCTGGTTTGCAATAGGTGGTGTTCGGCAAGGTTTTTGAAGTTGGAAGGGTCTAGTATTTCGCCTTCCTCATATAAGTTGATTAATTAGTTAATTACTTGTTTTTGGGTCTATGAAATGACGACCAAGGGTTTCCTCGTTGTTATGCTCCAGTGTTTGTTTTACACATTTTAAAAGCTAATATGCTTGTAAAATCTATGGATAGGGGGTTTATAAAAACACCATCGAGGATGGCTACAGCTTATCATGACTGTAATATAATTTTGTTTTTCCTTTTATAAGGACGGTGGATGGAATTTCATCTATAGGGATTGCGAATCCCCTTATAAAACTTATTGTACTATTTGTTTGGTTAAACGTTTTCTTTTTGTATAAAGAAGAGGTGAATGCAGGATGAAAAGCCTAGCTCATGAATACCCCTATTATATTTTGTGTTTGGGAGATCGCTTCTCGGTCTGTATCCTTAATTCTTAAGATCTCCTTCTTTTATGGTTATCTCTTATATACATAGTTTTCTTGTTAAAGGATTAACGCTGTTATCCAAAATGCTAGTTAGACGCTTGATCCAATACTATTTTGGAGGATGGTATTTGATTTTGGGTTTTTGTTAGATGTAACACGATTTGCACAGTTATAAACATAAAACGTTTATAATACTCAACTGGGTTAAGATCCGCCCAGTTATGGCGTTTTTGATCTACATAGGGTTTATGAAAACGAAAAGATTAATGTTATTTAGCAGAGGCCTTTCAACTCTCTGATATAGCAATCGTTGTTATTACTATTATACATATATGAAAATTTTGATAGTACCAATCGCTTACTTCAGTTATTGCGATCTTACTGTGGTCAAACAAATTATATGAGCTGGAAAAAGATATTTCATTTCTGTCTTTTGATTGACCTTAATCCATACCAATTTAGAGATTTATTGGAAATAATGTTTACTAGTTATCCTAGGAACTTAGATATAGTTTTGGCAGAAAAAATGCTTGCCTCAAGATTATAAGAAGATTAGATATTGATTTACAGAAATACTTATATTTTGAATTAAAAACGGGAAAGATATTTGAGTCAAAACAGAGTTTAAAATTATACACAAATAATTTATGATCACTTAATAGCCTAAATAGAAGTACTATAGTTTATTTGAATTCGAAACAGAATAGGAGATATAGATCTCGATTCGGCAGAGGTGCTTGTTTTTGAAGAAAAAAAATAGAAAGATACTTACTTGAATACCTTACCTAGTTTAAGCGATCATATGGTAGTGATATCATATATTTAACTCTGTTCTAAATATATTTGGCATTATATTGGAAAACAAAGCTTGTTTTGGAAACAGTTTAAATGCTAACTGTGATATATTTTATATCTAAATACCCTAAGTGATATATTGATATTGAAATATAAACAAATTCATAGTCTATTTAAATGCATACTAAAAATTATGCCAAGGGTTAGATGTGAAACATAAATAAAACTCCTACTGTAATTAATTTAAACTACTAGGAAAACAGAACAAGAAACCTGGCACTACTGTGGGAAAAACAGAAATAAAACAATCGTTCCTCCAAACCAACTCCTAGAGCAGCCAAGTCTCACTTGCTCTGGAACCCTCGAGCCTGAACGCTAAACCACAAGAGAAAATTCCACCTAATGTGCCATCTCTTGGATTATATTAGATTCAATCCCCATCCAATGCTAGCCTGCTATTGCTTATGGACATACTGTTATATAGTATTTTTCCTATGACTTGGTCATTTATGAGCCTCCTGCTCTTTGGCACTCAACTAAGAGTTGTGACCTGATTTTGGGGAAGGTGCGTCCTACACCTTGAGTTCTCACTCAGCAGCTTCAACCACTTGGATTTTCCTCTTGTGGGTCAGCAATCACTCATGCAACAACTATTTCATTTTTGTCCCCCCTTCAATATTTTTATTAATAAAAGAATAATCCATTACATTGTTTTTATTTTTGACTTCTTGTAAAAAATATTTAAAATAAAAATAAATTAAATATTCAACAAAGTATTTAATAATAATTATTTATTAAATCTTGGTGTATTACAGTCAAATTGACGTATTATGCAATCATGCTTCACTTGTGGTAGCTGTAGATATAGGAGTTATGAAAATACATCTCAATGGGCGGTGGTCAACTATGGATTTGATGGGAAGTTTTGCCAAGATAGACAATGATAAAATAACCATATTGGTAAATAATTCAGAGACAGATGTTGACATCAATCCCCAAGAAGCCCAGGAAACTTTTCGAATAGCTAAAGCTGAATTAGATCAAGGCGAAGGAAAAATACAAGCAATTGAGGCCGATGTAGCTCTGAAAAGGGCTAGAGCATGATTAGAGGCTATCAATGCTAGCCCCCTTGTCTCTAATTAAAATTTTATATAATGATCTGAAAATGGATTTAATGTTCCGTCTCAATCCAAACAAGTGGAGTAAAACTTATTAGATGCCAACAAATCTTTAATGGTATCTAATAAGTTTATCTACTATTGGATTTGAACCAATGACTCTTGCCGAATGAAAGCGATACTCTAACCATTGAGTTAAGTGGATCATTTATTCTCATCGGTAGAGTTGGACTCTATAAACAATTCTAAATGGGCCCGGGCTCATCACAGACTTATACATGAAGGATTTTATACATTCCACGGATCGATTGATGCCTACCAAGACAAAATCATGATGTGTTGTCTTATATCTAAATGGGCCCGAGCTTTTTACTTTCACTCTCTTTGGCATACATTATCTTGCTCGATACACCTTTTTATTCACAATGAGGTTAGGGGAGGAAAATAATGGAATCTATTTCACATTGAAATGGAAAATGAATTTTGAATGCATCGTGAAATTATGTTATATACTTAATCACTTTCTATCTACCTATTATATCTATATAGATAGAGATATAATATGTAGATATCTATTAGAGGGTAATGGGAATCGAACACACATCGTTAGCTTGGAAGGGATAGGGGTTATAGTCAACATTGATTATTCAATGCCTCTAATTCAGAACTAAACATGAGGATTTCATGTCATTCGGCTCCTTTATGGGTGATAGAGAGCGATATGAGGGAAGAAGCAACATATTTGTATCAAATCTTTGTTAAAGGAGATTTCAATTCTTTCTCCTCTCTTTTTTTTCTCTTTTTTATAAAACCTTAATTTATTATCATACCCATAGCATCTATATCAATTTCTTCTCTTTTCTCCCCTTCTCATTTTTTTTAAGTGAAGGGCCTCAAGTTGTGAAATACTTGCTATATTTCTAGATGACCCTATAGAAAGAGAAATTTGAAAAGTTTCAAATAATCACAAATATTTCTACTTACTTCGTTCCCTATTTCTAATGATTCTCATCCCTAGGAGAACACATTCCACCAAGCTCGAACGAAATGTCGTTAACCCAAGTAAACCAAAGTCATCGTTCTATAGATATTTGGCTTCAACATGGGGTCTTTGCATCCATAAGTTGAAGGTTTAGTCATGATGAAAAAATATCTTTGGATCTCCATAGATATGTGATTTCTCTAATTGGAGAGATTTCTCCAACCTTTAAAACATTTCGTGTCACTATCTTGGAATAAAAAATGTGCATCTATTTTATCATATCTAGATTATGAGAAAGTATGCTATTCCTAAACCATGGTATTCATAGTGAAGGTTTTTAACCTATTTGGAAATAGAGCTTTAGATGGATCAAAGGCTCATGTAAAATATCCTTCAACTATTTGAGTTGATAATGTAACGAATCACACTTTTACCACTAAACTATACTCGCCACGATCCAATTGTAACATACGAATCGATCTTTTGTCCAACCAATAGGAAGATGGGGAGTTATCAATCTATATTGAAATTTTCTATCAATCATTACCTCATTTTCATCATTACATGAATCTTCATCCCTAGAGATGAAATACTTGGGTAAATAGTATGTCATTCCCGGAGATGGCTCATTGTAATTATAGATTACCTTTGAAAACTGCCGATAAAACAATTACTAATGGGTTTGATGCAACCATCAGAGTCAGAAAAATGAGCTGTGCATTAACCTCTAGATCTATTTCGTTTTCTTTCACCCCTATGATCCCATCGACTTGATGGATGTATGAATAAATTGTTGTCAAGATTAATCACTTTTCTTCCATTTTCGATTGTTTTTTGTTGTTTATTTTATCGATTAGGAACCTATAGACCTCAGTCATTATAAACAATATCATACCACATAAAATAGATATAAAGCCAAATGAAAGTATAAAACATTTGAAGTACAATGGTGCTCTGTCGAAAACAATCCAACAAGTATGAAAATGATTTTTTATCACGTAAAAATAGGTTACATAACTCTAGGCTTTCTAGTCTAGGAAAAAATAATTATTTGGAACGGATTGAACAATACGATTCGCCAGATTGATTTTTCTCTAAATAATTTATCTATTCATTACATTGTTGATACAATCCATACATGTTATGGTATACACCTTCACTCCACCATTCATTTTGTTACACATGAACTCTTTCATCTTGGAGAGATGGTTGAGCAGACCAAAGCGGTGGATCACTAATCTGTAGTACATATAATCTGTAGGATATCAATTGATTTTTGTATGCAATTTTCCTTTTGGGAATTATTATCACTGTCTAGCTCCATCAAATCAAATGTGAGTAACTTGTCTTTTTTGAGAGTGCCTCTATCCCATTTTGTTCATGCTTCAGACAAATAATCTAGTCCTCTCCATATTATCATATCTTCGAAACCAATGATTTGATATGAACAATTTTGGATCCAATTACCTGATGTCATTTATCCTCCGTTTCCCTTTGGGGTTTGTCTCGCAAAAGTATCCTAGTTGGATCTGTGATAGATTTATAGGTTTTGATGTAAACCCAATCGGTTGCTTTTGATCACGTGAATTAATAATTCAAACCGCACTCAGAGGTAGGGAATTTCCTATTGATATAGGATCTTTTGGACTAGAAAGAATAATATCTCCAATCATGACCCCTTTGGGATACAAAATATACATCTTATCATCATTCTTGTAATGCACCTTGCAAATGTATGCACTTCGATTAGGGTTGTATTCTATGGTCACAATTTCTCCCAATATGTTTTCCTTATTCCGTCCAAAATCAATTTGATGATGAAAAATAACAACAAGTATGAGGAAACTGTTCCTACATGTTTTCCTCAATGGTTTATTAATGCAGTTCCCCTACATCCAGTAGGAATTGACCCTGCAAGTTCGCTAATTATGATTTGGGGGCTTTAACCATTCAACCATGGATGTCAGATAAAGATCGTCAACATATTCATTCTATAATATGATTATAGAATCAGATATGAAATTGGGTAGTTCGGGACTCAATCATATCCTTTCTCTCATACTCGATGAATGTAAAGTATTATCAATAGACATTCCAGTAACATTTCATTGAATTAACTTTGTAATAATCCATGGACAAAATGAACAAGAATATGTGAATAAATTAGAATTGATTGTATCGATTATTCGGTCCTTTGGTATTCCATCCGTGGTGGGTGGGAGAATGATGAAGAACTTGACGAGAAAATGTAATAATTTAATCTATTTCAAAGGCATATATTCATGTTCCTATTTCCTAAATATAATAATTTATGGGTGAATATTTTCATTAATATCTAGCCTCATTCTTACCTATTCTTTCATCCTTGATTTCCGAAGCTTTGGCCCCCACTGGTCAAGAACCAGACTACTAGTTACGAATTAGGTATCGAACCAATGGGATATACTTGGATCCGATGTAGGATCATTGTATGTTCGCTCTGGTTCTTGTTGTTCCTAATGTTGGATCAATCTCCCGTTATCTATGGGATATGAGTTCTAGTATACAAGGTATATCCGCATTTATAGGATCTTCAATTCTCGTGCTTATTTTCATCGTTGTTCAGTTCATGCATGGTGAAAAGGAGCATTGGAATGTTCCTTAGTTTCCGAGTATCCGGGAGGGGGGAGGGAAGTAGAAAATAACATAAAGCCAATGATTGATCCTATAGAGTTGCCTTTTCGATCAAACAATTCTAAATCCAAGTATTTCAACTACCCCAAACGATTTGTCGAATGAATTGGGATAGACTCTCCAATTTATGGCCTCTCCATTACGGTACTAGTTGTGGTTCCATCAAATTCACTTCATTAATAGGTTCACAATTCGACTCCAATCGTTATGGTTTAGTACCAAGATTTGGTCCTGGAGGAGTTGACCTCATTGTAACAGTGGGGGCTTTTTTCTGGCCATACCTTGATTCTCTGGAATAGGTTAGCATATTTCCCAGTGTATGTATCCCTTGAAAATATCGGTGAACCACCATTGGGAAAAAAAGAGAAGATATTTTTTGAGAGTAATTAATCTTAGATTTTCGTTTAATAGATTTAATATGAAATAATTTATATTAATAGGATGAAATGTCAATTGGGTTTAGTTTTAATGGTTTTGGGATGAAGTGTTATCCTCCCCACCCAAGCTCTATTTTCATAAGTGAAGTGACATGTTGGATTTATAATGAGTATGTTGTTGTAATGGCTTCAAGCCATTCACTATGAGTAGTCTAAATTTACATATTGGTAACTAGGATAAGTCTAAATTAATATAAATATCGGTATCTTAGTTTAAGCTAACCATGTATAAGAAGTAGGTTGTATTTTATAAATGAAAATGGGAAGTATTAAACCATTTAATATATTAATGTTTTATTTTATTTTTTATTTTTTATAAATTTAATATTAATAAAGAAGGATGTAGGCATCATCAAGAACGGGAGGAGCGAGTTTCTTGGAGCGAGGGTTCTTGGAGCGGAATTTTTTGCTGTAGCTTGGGCGGCCAGGGCTTGGCCCAACCGCCCCTCCCCTGTTGATTGTTGTTTCCTTGCAGGAACGGAGTGCGGTGGAGGCAGTTCTGGAGCGTAGGGTCTCAGGGTTCGTGTGGCTTTGCCATTGAAACGGTGGCTCTTGAACGGCGACGACGATCTTGGTTCCGCCCAGATCTACCAGTTCACTTGCTTTGGATTGCTATCGTCGGCGGTCCAGATCTTAACTGGAGACCCTCTGTTGTTCTTGTGGAGGGACGTAATGGTGGGCGTGGCAAGGCGGAGGTGCCTGCACATCGGTGATCCTCCTTGCGGCCGGAACAACGATCGTAGTCGCAGCTCAGATCTATGCTCCTTCAACCCCGCCATCATGCCCAATCTTGGCTATGGCTCCGTGTTGGCTACGTTACGGGCCTGAGCAACGACATGTTGTCTTTGCTGGGTCGCCAGAGCCTGACTGAGCCAGATTCGGCGAGCATTGATGGGGTTTTCGTTTCAGAACCGGTGGCATTCACACCAGTGTGTTTCCTGATCGTTTTCTTCCTTCTGCGAAGGTCTCTTCCTTCCTTTTCAGCACAATATGAGTGGGTTTATTGTTTTCGTGCCAACGTTTGGCTGTTAGGGCTTCGCCATTCATGGCTGGCCTGAATATATGTACATTTTTGCGCCACTTTTGAGGCTTTTAGATGTAGTTATGATCTGTTTTTGCTTAACAGAAATTTGTGAAAATGTAGGGATCCTTGTTGATTCTACTACATCTGCAATATGTAATTTTAATCATCTTTTTGAAATAAAATTACGGACATTTTCCAAGGAAAAAAAAAAAAAAAAAGAAGGATGTAATTTAAATGTGTTATGAATTGTTTTTTTAACTCAAAATAATAAGAAGGAAAATTAAAGTTTTTTCTTAAGTTTGATAAGAATTATTTTATATTAATGGAATTGTAAATATTAGATGTTAACATTTTACAATCTAGTTGTAACAAGGACATTTGAGGGTTAAACAAAGGGGCCAACCTTGACAAAGTAAGAGAAAGATGTAGAAGGGAGATGGGTCCTCAATATGAAAACATAAGGTTTTTGAGGTTAGATGCCATAGTGGCATCTCGCCAGACTTGCTACTTAGTGCTTGTGAGAAGAAATGTGGAATCTATTCAAAATAAGGATTAGGCTACAATAGATATCCATCATAAACACTATGGAGGATGAGGAAATTAGGAAAATTCTTCTTAATATTGACTAATTCAAGGTCAGGGAATCAAAATATGTCAAAACCTTGGATCTTTACTTATATGTCAAGGATCGAGACAAAGGGGGAAGTTGCTACAATACTAAAGCAAAGAATGTTGATGTAATAGAAACATATCAAGATTCCCATGTGTTGACACATGTGTCTTCCTATGAGAAACTTGGTGAGCCTTGTCAACTTCATAGGCTCACTTTGTGAAATGACTCAATTAGACCTTTCTCCATTGAAATGGTATGACCTTTGATAATGTCCCAGCTATCATAATCTAGGTGAGTTAAATGAAATGTAGCTACCATGCAATATAAAATGCACCTAACTAAATCTTGACCATGAGCAATAACATGTGTAGGAAATACAATTGATAACATGGGGAATAGTTCACTGGTGTTATAAAAAAGCCATAGATATTTAGCGCCTAGAAAAAAATTCTCATTGTGAAATAGTAGAGAGGGTAAAATGCTAATGCTAAAGTTTGTAGCCACTAAAAAAGGGGAAGCAACAAGAAAGTTATAGTTGTTAGTGTTGAAGGTAACTATAAAAAATTCTTGTTTTCTTAAGAATGCATCGTAAATATTAATAGGAACATAACAAATCAATGAGTTTAAAAAAAATAAGGGAAAAATTGAGAGAATAACAAGAAGTTACATACCTAGAATTTCTTCTCTACAGAGTTGTAGGTGACTTACAATCCCTTGAAAATTTTGCTCTTCATAAAAACTTGGCCACTCCAAAGTATTCCCTAGTAAATATCTCTTGCACGAGTCTCCTCTCAAACTTATGACAAAAGAATAAAATCATGATTAGAGTTTCTAATATAAACCCACTTTTAGAAAATGAAATTCCTGCTCATTTTTTGCTAGATATTTCAGTTCATTGATAGAAAATATTGCATGCGCCATTTTTTTTTGGAAATCGACGAGCCTATAATATTAAAGTGCACCGATGTGCCACTTATATAGAAATGCACCACTTTAAAATATTACAACAAAATACAAAAGCAAATATCCTTTATTAATACTTAACATATATTTGCATTTGCAAAAGTTGTTGCAGATATTTCTTTTCGGTGCTTATCGTAAGTTAGTGCACTAGAGCGGTCTATTTTTATGTACGCACTAGTGTGGTAATATGAAATAAACACACTGGTTAGAATAAGATGCCCTTTGAATGTTTGTTTGACTTTAAAATGTTACGTACATCTTTTTTTTTAAGAATGCAAAGACATAAACTACAATACTTCATAGGATACAAATGCTACTTAAACTCACACCACATAGATAAAAAATGGTTTCAAAATTCTATTTGAACTTAGATTTTTGTATGCTTCTGAAACTTTCTTTTGAGAATTCAACACATTTATTATTGATTTGACTCAAATGCAGGGAGAACAAATTATACTATCAAATAGCCAATTCTTCAGATTCCAACTCATTCCATATTGTTCAAAATCCATCAAGTTCTCCTCTATCATTTGTAGTAAGTTCCAATTTTATTTATATTTTGATGATCTAATTGAATTTATGAATATGGATGCGAATATTTATGGATTGAATTTTGCAGGACCATGATTCAAGATCGAGTTCAAATGCACAAAATATTGCACCAGTCGAGAAACACTACAATCTCTTGCCAAGAGAAATATACCACAAGTAGCTATTAGGTGAAAAAGTGGAGAGCCATTTTACCCCACCAATTGTAATATGCCATCTTCTAGCCACCATCCTGGGTCAATGGTACTTCACGGTTAATTGGATCTCTTTTATGACAACTAGTAGTATGTGGTTGTTGAAAATGTAGAGGGTTGAAGGAGAACCCTCAACATGTCACACTATCAAACAAATTGATGTAAATATGTATTCAAATGTGATTTAATTAGAATTGTTTACAGGATCATTTAATATGCATGATGTTATTACTACATAAAAAAGTTGGAGGAATAATTTTTTTGCTTGATTCATTTATTCAATTTTTAAACATGTTTGATCTATATATAATTGTGTCTTCTTTTTGTACAACTAGGAATTCACATTGACTGTTGGTTAAAGATTATATTATGGCTTTAAATGATTACCACATAAAAAAGGACATCACAAAATCAAAATAGTATGCTAACTTTAATATTCAGATTAAGTAAATGTTAAATTTGATAATCTCACACTGGAAAGGATTCTTTATGTTATCAATTTTACCTATCTATGCTTACTACAATTCCAACTAATTTATACACCAAATAAATAGAGATATACCTATCTATGCTTACTACAATTCCAACTAATTTAGACACCAAATAAATAGAGATATAATTTAACTGAATGTTATAGGATAGAATAATGTTCGTTATAACCTATAATCCTATTTCATTAATAAATGTGTTCTAATATCATGTAACTATAATTAAGTTAAAATATTCTACCTATAATTACTTATAATTTTAGTTGTTTTTGGAGATTTTAAAGGCATATTTCCGAAAGATGGTTGTAATCTACATTATTTATAATTCGTAACTCTTAGTTATATAATAAAAAATAAAAAATAACTTTTAGTACTAAACATTGTTATATTTAATCTAAATCTTTGATCAAAGATTACAAATAATTGTTTGTTATAAGATTATAGCTAAGAATATTTAATTTTGATGATTTTTAATTAAACCAGTTAAAATGGTTAAAAATCAATTTAATGTATAATGTGTTATCTATCTAGTATTTGCTGATTGTATGGAAGGGTTGATTGGAAATGAATTTATTTTAATCGAAGGGCACTCTCTCCATTTTATCAATCCCAAGGTTTGATAGTCAAATAATATGCAATAAAAAATTTATTATCTTATCAAATTGCATCCCATTTGCTATAAAAATTGTCATTCAATTTGTTGGAAGTTGTATTTACAATGAACTTAGTATGTCTAAATATATTCTTGCAAAACATTTTGAAAAAAATAAATATCATATTTATTTTGATGAAATCATAATTTTAATTAAAATTTAAAATATTTTTACTAAATTAATCAAGTAATAGATTGAAATTAAAAAGTATTTAATTAACATCAATGAAGAGTATGAATATAAGCCCATGAGGGGTAGAGCAATTGGTAATGAGTGAGAAGTTGTAAATGGAAGGTCACAAGTTCAAATTCCTGTGGGTACTAGCTTACGAAAAAAATGAAGAGTATATGAATATAAACTTTAGTAATCACACTAGCTTATCATTCATTATTTTCACAATCAATTAAACTTTAGTGATTGCATCAACGAAGAATTTGGATATACAATTCAGTAATAAAAACAATTAAACATTATACGACATTTTTAATTTAATTCACTGATACATCTTGGATATGATTTAGAAATAGAGAAATCATTAATGATGTTAATCATTAACATACATAATAAATTTTATAAACAACATGATCAACATCAATATGATATGAAAAGACATAATATACATGAACAATAATATCAAAATCAATATATATATTAGGTTTACATCTCAAATATGTCAAATATGCCATCTCAAATTTGAAATCAAATTTGAAATATGAGTGATGCACCTCAAATTTAATTTTAAAACTAATAAATCATTAACATACACACAATATATTTTATAAATAAAATAGTATCAACATCAACATGCCATGAAAACTCATTATATATATGAATGATAATATCAATTAATCAATATATAGGTCAAACATACATCTTAAGTCAAATATATATGTAAAAGATGTATCGCAACAATCAAATATATACATGTGATCAATAACTACTATGAGCTAGCTAGTCCACCACTAGAACCAAAGGCACAAGTACCTCCACCACTAGATCCATAGGCATCAATACCTCTACTAGATGAAAATCTAGAATGAACTGGATGGTATATATCTTCACCAAAATTTATATTACCATGCGACCATCTTGTCTATAGTATCGATGAGTGAAGTGGGTGTAGTAGCTAGTATGTTGACCACCGAGGAGGAGGAGGAGGCAATGGTTGGTCATCTAGTGGAGGAGGGGATGATGATTTTTTGGCTAGGTGTGGAGAAGAAGGTAGTTGATTAGGCTCTAGAGAAGGAGAGGGTGTTCGGTTGGATTGTGAATGAGGAGAAGGTGGTAAATTGACTTGTGGAGGAGGAGACGGGGGTTGTTTTGTTAGTGGAGTAGGAGATGGTGGTCGATTGAATTCGTGAGGAGGAGCTGGTGGTCAAGTTTCTTGGGGAGGAGGAGAGGGCGGTCAGTCAATTGCTGGAGGAGGAGGAGGATCACCATTCTTGGAAGATGAATATGAATAAGAAGGCTAATGGTGACAGCGTGGCAAACTCCTCTTATTTAGTAGTCTCACCAAACTGATAACATGACACATCAATAACATCATATCAAGTGGAAGGGTTACCCATATATCGACAAGATTTGGGTCCTATATGATCTAGGCCACTCATACATGGCACACTCCATGCCAAGCCAACAATACACAACTAATCCACTAGCTCTTGGAAAAATCTATGATTTGTCCTACATTGTCGGCCATGTATCTATGTATAAGGTATCTCATATACCTCTTTCATATACTCCTCTTATTGGGAACGCACCTCTCCAACAAATGTTCCAATATATGAAAAATAATAAACAACAATAATTATACAATTTCAACAATAAGTAAATAATTTAAATAAAATGATACGATTAATTACATGTGCATTAAACATGCATGAAATAAGTTAAAAAAATACAACTAGATTAATCAAACATAACATTTATATTACCTTTGGCATCTGGTGGATCATTTGGGGTAAATGAGATGTTAGTACATTCTTGCTAGTCTAACCCTGCATATGGGTACTGCACAAGAACTAGATCATCCTCACTCACAAGGATCTGTAGTACCTTTGGAATGATCCTAAGTAGGAACTCCAATTGGCCCATGAGGGGCATCCCTCTTTGGAATTATATGCCCCCACGTGTGCATATGCACATTAGTCCTCGCTCTAGGAGGAAGTGTTAATTTTTTATCTTTAATTCAGAGCTACAATAATACTTGGAATCAAATAACAATCATACACATAAGCAATCACATTCGACACATGAATTTACCCTGGGGAAACCCTCTATGAATTGAGGGAAAAAATGCCACAAAACCTTCCTTAATATATTGATAGATAGCAGAGAATGTATTTTATATCAAGCACCCCTAGTGCAATTACAGAGCAAGAGAAATATAAAGAATAGAGACTCAGAATAATATCTTGCACAAAGAAAAGCACATTGTCTTCAAGGGAGAAGAGATTTCGCTTCACATTGAATTCATCAATCACATATAACATATTTATACATTATTCTCATGCATCGGATTCTCTTTTTATCTTCTGATTTCAGGATGAAATCACCCTCCATGTGGATGCATCAATATTGCATGAAGAAGTGCACCCCACTTCTCATGCAGTGCATTAACTCACTGAACTGGTTCTTAGGATGAACTCGCCCCTTAATTGAAATTTTGCCCACTTAGTTAGGTGGATAACTTAAGTGTCGTTATGCAAGCGTCACAACTCAAGTGTCGTCTTTTAGTTTAACGTAACACTTAGTTAACTAGATCTTCTTTGCTATCACTTAGTTAACTCTCTTAACTGATTCTTTTTTGTTAACATCACTGTAGTGATCAATTCAATTTCTTCTTTGATTTACCGAAGTCTTCAATGAAGCTTAACAATTGAAATTCTCTCTTAATTAATTCTTTATGTGCAATTCAAATTCTCTAATATCTTATCACATCTTATCTTTATCTCTTGTCTTATATGCATGGTCCACATGTGCCATCTTAATTATCATATCAAATATAATAAGGAGATTTTCCCAATTAGGTGATCATATTGTTCTACTATCATTCCAAGTGGTTATATGCTAAAGTAATTCACTCTAGAGGTGGCCAGTCTCTAGATGAGACTTAATAGCTCAACCATGGTTAGTATTACATCACACAACATACGTTATTTGACATGTAAAGCATCACCTCAACACATGAGGCACCACCACAACACGTGAGGATCTGTCTTGACACACAAGACCTTAGCCTTGACTAGCAAGACTGTACAAAATTATCACTTTCACACACAAAGCACTTGCCTCAACACATGAGGCTTAACCATTCTTGAATCCAACTCAAGATTCTTCTCCAAGTTTCTTGATTCCAACTCAGGATCCTATAAGGCACTACCTTGACACACGAGGCTCAATCTTGACACACAATATTGACTTGGAGAATCATGAATCATGATGCTGTAACTTTACTAGGAAGGTGGTCGAATGAATACCTAGTGGTTGGAAACCTCTCCAAAAATAAACAAAATATATCAAAACCAAAATGGATGTCCCTCATCCCCCCCCCTAAAAGAAAAAGAATGATAAAAAACTAAAATAAACTATTGCAAAAAAATGATAGACCACCTAATACATCTAGGCCTTTGCACTAAATAATATACATAGTATAATAAAGGGAAACTATTGCTCTACCCATTAATGGTGTAATATGTCATAATCGATACTGAAATTTAGAGGCATATAGCCTCCTTTTTATCGAAAGAATGCAAATTCAATAGGACACCAACAACTTGGAAATGACTAGGGTCAATGATGTCATCATTGACATATATATACACATAAACCAACTGACTCTCTCCTACAATGCTAGGTGTGAGATCAAGGAAATGGAAAAAATCCCCCCCCCTCCTAGACAAGTTAGTAATGAATTATATGTCCTCCTCTATAGGTTACTACCACATATCAAGACCAAACCTAAAGGCCTTCTTGGCATGATCTCAACGGAAATTCAACTACCTTTGTAGAACTTCCCCTTGAGGGATGTAGCCTCCTCATAAAAATTGAGGAAGCCAACATTCCTTAAGAGAATATTATTTTGTATTGTAATAGGATGAGGGTACAAATATATCTCCCTCTCAGGCCTCTAAATCCTATAAAAAGTTATATGATTCGACTTGTTGCTACTCCTCCTATCTTCATTGTTGTCTTTGTTTTTTGTTTTTTTTTTTTCCATGAAAAAAAAACGTATTTTCATTCATTTATGATTAAAAATACAATCTTTAGTGCTTAAGAGCATGATATAATCAACAAAAAGAAGCATAGTTATAGAAAATTCAAAACTAATTTCCTACCAAGTCTGAGACTATCAGTCCAAGAGAAAATAGAGAGTGAATAAATCCCTTCTTAATCATCATAGACGGATGAGAGGGAAAAAATAGGAGACATAGATGTGCCCCCTTGAAATTGTTATTGTTGTCTTTGATTCACATACAAATTTCATCAAGCACATACAAATCTCTCTCTCTCTCTCTCTCTGTATATATATATAAGAAAATATATTAAATTAACAATTTTATTTGTTGGAAATCGAAATTTATTTAGTTTTGAATAAAATTGTTTAACACAATTGCTATGTCTTAAAAAATAGATAACACTATTAGCCATGTTGTTTTACATAAAGCACACCATCAATTGTGTGTTGTGCATAACCATAATCCACACCATGACCATTAGTGTGTTGAATATTGGTTGTTCATGTTATAAATATTAATGCATAAAAGAAGCAAACACACATAATGAAGACGATTTTTACCTTGGAAAGAAAACCAACAACAATAGATTTATTACCCTTAACCATTCCAACCAAGGAATGGCCAATCCAACTAACATAGGACACTCACATGGACTTTATAATGGATTTACTCAAGTCTTTAAGTAGGTTTCATCATATACAATACCATGGGAAAATACCATGAGTTACCCAAAACCATGGGCCTGCAAACCACCAATGGTAAGCCCATTTGCCCATAATAAGGTTATCTCACTCACTCTATAATTGATTCAATCGAGTCAAGATTAACCTAACATTCCCCCCTGTTGTAGTTAAGTGGATTGCATAGTTACCAACGATACATGATATAGAATAAACAAGCAATTAGATAGATACGAACATAATATAAGTAATGGTAGCAGAGCCATCAAGTCTTTTATTACTCAAAACAAGTACAGAGATGCATTACAATGCCTCAGTGCAGTCCCTCTATGTATCTGGCTCTCCAGCCTATATATATGGTTTACAAACAGTTACATAATGACCTGTCGGTTCACTAAATGATGTGACAAACTGAATCAACTTGTAGTGGTCGACATGACGGTTCAACATGTTCTACGAAGTGGTCAAACAAAGGACCTAGTCGGGAAGCTGACCTAGGCTCCTCCAACATCTCCCCCACAAACAAAGCCTTTCTTCATCCAGAAGAAATAGGGAGATGCAAACTAAACTGGAGTAAACTAACAAAATTGAACACAATTGAGTAATGAGAAAAGTTTGTCGTTATTGCTGAGACAGACTGGTGCTTGTAGGCAATTGCTGTTGGACGCAGGTTTCGACAATGGCTTATGCAGATATTGACAGGTGATGTTGAAAATATTCCCACTCATGGAGTGCATTATGAATATCGATAGTAAGGGTTGTAAGGTTAGACAGGTTCTGCATTTTGTCGTGAACCGGTCAGTCTCGAATCTTGATCATGTATTGCCCTAATACGAGTGTTTCATTGTCGGCAGTGGAGAGTAGGCGCTGAAGCTGTGGTCTGATCTTGTCGATTTTTTTCAAGCTTACTCGAGCTTGTGTGATCCATTGATATTCTTTCTTCTCCAACTTTGCTAACTTCCTATGCTCCATACTAATTTGGTCATCAAGGATTTGTGTGAAAGCTTCATCAGTGGTATGTCGTTGTTGTTGGAGGTTGTTAATAAGATCACGGGTTCTCTGCATGCAAATAAACATATTGCCATAATGTGTATACCAGTTGTGCAATACTTCTGTGGTCATAGCATCTTTTGTGGCATATTGTGCTAACATACTATGTGCTTCTATGAAGGCCATATACTAGTTTGTCATGATGATATAGGTTTCTTCTGCTTGATCCTGTCGTTCCTTAGTTAACTAATTTTAGAGAGTCGACATGACATTTTCAAATAAGGCATATGCTTTGTCTAGCGGGGTTTCAGTGGCGGTTCTCGATGAGAGTGGTAGTACTTGTGGTACTATTTGTTGGACTAAGTTTGCACACTTAGCCAAAAATGAAGATTGCTCTGCTTGATGTTTTTCAATGTGCTCTTTGTCTTCATTTCTTCTTTTCTTGTGCTCTTGGTCGAGAGTGTCTATAAGTAGATCAAGTTCCTCTTCCTTTGCTTTTCGAGGGTCAAAAGTGGCAATATGACCCAGCTGATCTAGATGGACAGTGAGTAGAGGCTGTTGTTGAAGGTGTTGCAGATGTTGTTGCTGTTTCTGCTGTTCTTTTTCTTTCTTCTTCTTTTCTCTTCTTTGCTTTTTCGTTTTCCTTTCTGACTCTTTTTCCTTTGTCTTTTGATGTTCTGTCTGCTTTTCTGTGGTTTTTTCTTTGTTGAACACCTCTTTATCTCGTGTTGAGTGGGTTTCTTCATTTTGATGTTCTGTAAGTGCTGTAGGAGTTGAGTCGACATTAGGGGGGGTGGTATTTCGGGTGCGTTGATTGGAGTTGGGTAGTCGACTGCAGTTGGTCCAATTGGTGGCAGGGAAGTAGTCGGTAGCGTGGAAGCAGTCGATGGTGAAGTTGGTAGGTCGGTTGTGCCGAGTTCTGGCGGTGGCGAGGGAGGTAGATCATAACTACTAGTCGAGGTCAGGTTTTCTTGAGATGAAGCTAATTCTTGGTTACTTGTTGTGACAGGTTCAACATGCGGTTGGGGAGTTTCAAAATTGTCCAGCAGTATCCAACTGGTCCACGAATTCCTAAACTAAGGGGGTTGGTGATGGAAGTGTAGTGGGCTGGTCGACTGGTAAAGGTACAAAGGTGGATGTTTGCTGCGAGTCAACCTCACTTGTAGGGTTAGGGTTTTTCTCTATGATGGTTTCGATATATCCGATGATGGTTGGAATGGAGGTTGATGGTGGTGGAATTTGTTTAGTTATATGGACATCTAATGGAGGTAAGTCGGGTGGCAAGTTGGGTTCGGATCCGACTGGTTTCTTTATGATAAGTCGTTTCCATTCAGGGAGAATTTTCGGGAACTGCTATACAAAATCGGGGCTAAAAACCGAAGTAGTAGTGAGTGGTGGGGTGACAGCAGTCGAAGCAATTGGTCTGTCTTCTTCCATAATAGCAGTTGGGGAGGGTGGTGGTGGACTATTAGTGAGGCCGACATGTGACCTGTCTGCGAATTTAACTTTATTGTTCAGTGGCGCCTGTACCTATTGCTGATTTTATTTTGTAAGGAATTTTCCTAGCTACTCATCTACAAATATTTTATTTTTGGAAACATCTTCCAATATTTGTGATGCGCAGTCGAAAATTTTAGCGTTATCTTAATATTTTGTCAGTTCCTGGAGTATAAGATACCACTTCCCTTTACCCTGTGTTGTGTTCTTTCTGTTTTGTTGTGCCTTGAATATCTCATCGGCTACTTGACATATGTTTTATTTTGTGAAGGCATATTTCGAGAGTGGAGTATCCAACTGAGTATTATCATCTGACTGGTCAGATGCATTCAATGGCTCCCGACGAGGAGTCATTGCAATCCCTAGAGGATTGATGTCGACAATCTGCTTAGGCTTCATTGTAAATGTGTTGAGGTAGAGTCGGACTTCATAGTCTTCTTCTTTATCGGCATCTATCAAAGGTTCGACTATTGGTTGGTCGACCAATTTTGCTAGTGGTGGTATTTTAATGGTATTATTGGACTGTCGACGTAGTTCTTCAAATATTCTTTTGACCGTAGGATAAAAGTTGATTTCCTCTTTTGTTCTGACTGCTCCCTCTAGATACCATACCGATGTGTGGCCGAGTGCTAGCTGGATGTGTGCTATCGGAGGTAGACTTCGATGAAAACTTTGTGGGACTCTCCATCTAATTGTTTGTACTTTTAATGCCTGGAACCAATTTTCAAGCCAAATTTTGGCTGTTGTCGCACCGAGTCGACATACGACTTGTGAGAATGAACAGAAGTTCCACATTATTGGTTCTGAGGATGTAATAAATTCTTTGTCTCCTGTGGGTCGAAGGTGAGCCATTGTAATCCAAATGATCAGTGAGGGATATCGGATGTTGGATCCCTCCTCTTGGCATTTATAGCAGATATGTCGGACAATCTCCGCCAAGTAATCGGCCCATCGGTATATTTTTTCTTTTGTTGCCACATTTTGAATGGCTTAAAGCATGTCGATTTTGAAGTCGAATCCTTGACCAGTACTGGTTAGCACGACTGACATGATTCTTGCCACTATTTTATGTGTGCCATAGATGATTTGGTTGACAACTAACCCTCTGGAGTTTTTTCCTGCAGGGGTACCTGTGAAATCTTTAATCAAAGTAGGGTTTGGTCGAATCAGTACTCTATCCCCTTTATTTGATAATCCGGTGATCTATGAGATCATGTCTCCATTGATCTCGATGGGTTTGTCGAAGTAGAATTTTCCATTTTGGTATCTGCTCACAATGAATTGTGCTATCACCTCCTTGAGTCTTGCAAAGCTATCGACCAAGGGTGCGTGGATATAGTTCAATATGGTGCTTTTTCGGATTTTTTGAGATTCCTCTCACCATCGGCCATTGGGCCCCTTTCCCCAGTCCAAAATTTCATTCTTGATTCTTTTCCATTGTTGTTCCACAATTTTTGCATTGCAGACGTTCTGGAGTCGAAATTTCAATGGCATGTTTGCTTCTTCCAATTGTCGAACTTTCAAAGCTGCAGATCTTGTGGTTGCTTGAGATTTCACGGGAGCCATTTTGTTTGTAGGGTTTTATATTTCGATGGTCAGTTTCGTATTTTTGGGAGTATTGGTGCTCTCTTGCTTGATTTCTTGGAAAAATGACATCCAGGTCTCTTCTAATTCAGTGTTTATAGAAAAATTGTGAGGCATGATTGAGTGCGTAGTAGTTGGTTGTATTGATTGCGAATTGAATGGAGGAAATAAATTCGATTGACAGTTGTTCGTTGTTTCGTCTGCCACATACCAAATTTTTTTTTCCTTATGTTGGGTTTAATGAATTAAATTTTCCCGTTCGTTGGTGCTGTGTTGGTCGGATGCGTGTCGTGTTGGTCGAGTATTTTGTTTGACAGTTCCTTGTCGACTTGTTTCACTTTGGCTATAATTTACTAGTTGGGTTTCATACTTCGGGTGTTGTCTTCTAGTTTCAGATGATCTTCTACTTGTGTGGATTTTGGTACTGCTCTTGTCGGGGTTGTCTCTCTTCTTTCTTTGTGTATCCCACCATCTTGCAACTTGAACTGTGAACGTTTCGGCCAAAATCCGAAGTCGACCTTTCTTCTATTATATTATTTGATACTTTGACATGGGATGCAGGTGATTCTCGTTATTTGTATCTCAACGGGGAAACCCATGACGCCTCGTTTCTTACTGGTGCGAGCGTCGGATATTCTCTGATTTTTATTTCAAAAAATTTTGGAATGATGGAAACAAAAAAATAGTGGTGAGTTTTCTTCTTGGGGATAACTTCAATCGTTCGACATTCTCGTGCCTGCAATTCGTAATTCTCTATTTTCCAGTCGTAGAGTTCATCATCTAAATTATATCTGACTGATGCAGAGTTTCCGAGGTGGATCTCTCCTTGTGCGTTAGGATCAGTATAGTCTTCATTGTTCTTTACTTGGTATAGCTGTCGAATGTCAGCATTGTTATCAATAGGCTCTATCCAAGGCTATCCTTGTGAAGGGTGAATGGGAACAATCACTTTCTTCCCATTTCCTTCAAGTTTTATTCTATCTTTAGCAAGAGATATTAAAGATTTCATCTTCCTTCCCCACGGTCAGCCAACTAAGGAAGGAAACGAACTGGATCCTTCTTTTGGGTCGATAATTTCAAAGTCAACTTGTGTGGTTATGCCCATGATGGACGTGTTGACATTTTTCCATACCCCAATTGGTTCGATCAATCCTTGGTCGGCTAGTTTGACATAGATGCCCGACTCATGTAGTTATGGTTGACCAAGTTGTTCCCAAGTGTCTCTAGTCATGATATTTGCTTGTGATCCGAAGTCGAGGACGACTTGTCGAATAGAGTATCCTTCAATTTCTAAGTCGACAAGTGGGCCTGCATCATTTTTATCTCTCTGACTTAGTCAACAGATATTTGTTAGGAACCCATGTCTTTACTTTGTTAGTATGTTGTTGTTGGACGCATATGCTTTGTAAGTCGTCCCGTAGTATTTGTTGATCAATAGTTTATGTTATTGTTGTTGGAGCATATGCTTTGTAAGTCGCCCGTAGTATTGTTGATCCATAGTTTGTAATGGCCCATGGTTTTGATCCATAGTATTGGCGCCTAGAATTAGTATATAAGTGTGTGTCGAGACCTATGAAGGTACCATGAAGTTATTTGTATTGAGCTTGCTCAAAGGAGGTTGCCCCCTCGAAGTGGCCTGTGATCAATATAAAAGTGATTCCGAGTTCTGTCATTTCTGCTATTTCGCGTATTCTTGTTAATTAATTGTTGCAGGTGCATCACATCTGGTATCAGAGCACTTTCTTGGGCTCGTTGGGTGAAATTTCTGCCAATTTTTTTTTCTCGCATCTATTGCAGGTTCGGATTTGGGAATAATCCCTATCCGCTTAACTGTGGGAAGTACTTGGGCACAAGCCCTAAAACTCATTGTGAGGAGTACCACAGGAACCCCGAAGTAGCTGGCCCATTGAGAGGACCTGCCAGCAAAAAGGGCAACGACCCCTACCTGATTGACTAGTTCCCACCCGTGGGGTAAACCAAGAGCTGTCGTTTGTGGCAAAGCGGTTATCAGTTTTACCTGAGCCGTGGAGTGAGGGGTATTACCTGGTTATGGTTGTCACCCGTGCAGGAGCAAAAACCATGGAGGACGCACTTGCAGCCATCCAAGCCAAACTCCAGGATCTGGATGAAAAATTTCTCGGTCTCCATCTTGAACATTCAGCTATGAACAACAAACGACAGTCCGAGTCTTCAGCAGACAATGGGTTCTCTTCTTCCAGCAATTTCCGTGGTCCGAAGCTTGATTTTCCTCGCTTCAATGGTACTGATCCAACTGGATGGATCTATCGTGCAGAACAATATTTCAGTCTGCATAATACTTTTGATGTCAACAAAGTTTCATTGGCATCCTTTCATTTGGAACAGGAAGCTCTTCAATGGTACCGTTGGTACATCAAGGCTCATCCAGAGCCCAAATGGCCAGAATTTTGCCAGCTCCTTTTGCAACGATTTGGTCCTAGTTCTTTTGATGACTTCACAGGAGCCCTCACTAAACTTTGCCAAACTCGCACTGTGAGAGAGTATCAAACCGAATTTGAGAATCTAGCCAACCACACCGAAGGATTGTCTGATGACTTTTACCAGAGTTGTTTTATCAGTGGTCTAAAGGATGCCATCCGCTCTGAGGTCAAAATGTTCTGTCCCAACATAATGATGGAAGCACTAGGGTTGGCTAAATTGGTAGAAGACAAGATTGCAGCCCAACAACGCTCCAAGCCCACTTTTGTTCCCTTCCGAAATATGGGTTCTCAGCGACCACCTATACCGCAGGCTCCTCGACCGACTCCTATCAAGCGTTTGTCGGAAACAGAGATGCAAGCACGCAGAGAAAAGGGGCTTTGCTATAATTGTGATGAGAAATTCACTCGGGGACATAGATGTGTTCAACAAAATCTCTATCTCTTGGATGTGGAGTCTCCACCTGCCTCTGAAATTGGTGACGAAGATCCAGAAACACTGGATGCTCCGGTCGACATTCAGGAACCGCCTATTGACCCTCCGTCTCAGGATGACCAGCCATAGATACCTCTCCATGCTTTAGCTGGAATCATCACCCCCCAAACAATGAGGGTCAGGGGCTACTTCAAGAAGCTTCCTCTTACAATACTCATTTATTCTGGTAGCACTCATAATTTCATTGACCCTCAGATCGCCAAACAAGCTGATTGTTTTATCCATCCTTGCTCCAACTTTGAAGTCATGGTTGCCAATGGGGGCACCTTACCTTGCAAAGGGAAGTGTCGAAATGTGCGTATCTCTATGGGAGATTATACCTTGTGCTCCGACATGTTTGCCTTGCCCTTAGGTGGATGTGATGTGGTTTTGGGCGCTCAATGGCTACGCACACTTGGCCCTATCTTATGGGATTTTGCTGAACTTTGGATGCAGTTTTCCCTCAATGGACACAAACACACATTGACAGGATTACAACCAGGTTCTCTCAGCATCATCAGTTCATATCGCATGGAAAAACTCCTCAAGAAGAATTCACATGGTGTCATCGCTCAGATCCATTCCATCCAGATGCAACCATCAGCGGTCTCCACTACTCCTTTGGATCTACAACAAATTCTGGATCGATATACATGTGTCTTTGCTGAACCAGTGGGATTGCCACCTTCCAGGCCAGAAGACCATCGTATTCAGCTCCTTCCTGGCAGCGTTCCTCCCAACATCAGGCCCTATCGCTAATCATTTCACCAAAAAACGGAGATTGAAATGCTCGTTCGAGACTTATTGAAGCAAGGTATTATTCGCCCAAGCACTAGTTCCTTTTCTTCTCCAGTTATTCTTGTCCGCAAAAAAGATGGGTCATGGCGCCTCTGCATTGACTTCCGAGCACTTAATCACCTCACCATCAAGGATAAGTTTCCAATTCCTGTTGTTGATGAGCTTCTTGATGAGCTTCATGGGGCTCACTTTTTCTCCAAGTTGGATCTTCGTTCTGGGTATCACCAAATTTGGGTTCATGAGGATGATATCCCTAAAACATCTTTCCGCACACATGATGGCCATTATGAGTTTTTGGTCATGCCCTTTGGCCTCACTAATGCTCCTTCCACATTCCAGGCCTTAATGAATAAAATATTTCGACCCTACTTGCGGAAATTCATTCTAGTATTCTTTGATGATATCCTCATCTACAGTAAAACATGGGATGAACATCTCCAACATTTGGATCTTGTCATGCAACTTTTCTCTGACCATCATCTCCATGCCAAACAGTCTAAATGTGTTTTTGGACAGAAGGAAGTTGAGTATCTCGGGCACATTATCTCAGCACAAGGGGTTCGCGTGGATCCTGCCAAAATCGATGCCATGAACAATTGGCCGCGTCCTCAGACACTCAAGAGCCTTCGTGGTTTTTTGGGGTTGACTGGCTACTACCGCAAGTTTGTCAAGGATTATGGGAAGATTGCATCTCCATTAACTGCTCTATTGAAAACGGATTCCTTCACATGGACACCTGCTGCTCAGTGTGCATTTGACAAACTAAAACAAGCTATGTGTACTACACCTGTGCTAGCTATGCCCAATTTTTCCAAGCCCTTCACTATTGAGAATGATGCTTGCGGCAATGGACTTGGTGCTGTTCTCCTTCAAGATGAACACCCCATTGCGTTCACCAGCAAAGCCCTTTCAGGTAAGAATCTAGCTGCCTCTACCTATGAGAAGGAAATGATGGCTATTTTGCATGCAGTACAGAAGTGGCGCCCATACCTATTAGGGAATCATTTCTGCATCAAGACTGATCACCAGAGTCTGAAATATTTCTTGGACCAGCGTGTCTCCTCCCCGACACAACAGAAATGGGGTAGCAAACTCATGGGTTATGACTATGAGATCACTTACAAGAAGGGTAAAGACAATATTGTGGCAGATGCTCTTTCTCGCACATTTGAGGCCCAAGGTTCTCTTTCAGCTATTTCTATGCCTGTTCCAAATTGGTTGCAATCTGTTCAATAGGGTTATGTCAATGACTCCTCCTTATCTCAAATCATCCAACGCTTGACCAATAACCCTTCTGCTGTACCACATTACTCTTGGGATGGTGCTTCTTTGCGATACA
This sequence comes from Larix kaempferi, assembly GCA_027924585.1. Lineage (NCBI taxonomy): Eukaryota > Viridiplantae > Streptophyta > Pinopsida > Pinales > Pinaceae > Larix > Larix kaempferi. Next base: position 1,143,902 of record BSBM01000241.1, on the reverse strand, counting down.
AGGGTCGTCTGGTGCTTCCCCAGAGCACAGATCTTCAACAGGATGTCTTCTATGAACTCCATGCTTCTCCATCGGCAGGGCACTCTGGGTTCCTCAAAACGTATGAACGAGCACATCGTAACTTCTTTTGGCAGGGCATGAAAAGGACAATTCAACAGATGATAGCCGAATGTGATACCTGCCAGCGCAATACGGGTGAAAAAACACTCCTTCCAGGATTGCTTGAACCCTTGCCCATACCTACACGGATTTGGACAGATATTTCTATGGATTTCATTGAAGGGCTCCCTAAATCTGGCGGGAAGACAGTGATTCTCGTTGTGGTTGATCGCCTCTCCAAATATAGTCATTTTTGTGCTCTCAGCCATCCCTACACAGCCTCCTCCGTTGCTCAGATTTTTCTGGACCAGATCTTTCGTATTCATGGCATCCCTTCTTCCATTGTCTCGGATCGTGATGCGACTTTCACCAGTCATTTTTGAACAGAACTATTTCACCACACTGGCACCAAACTGAAGATGAGTTCAGGGTATCACCCACAAACAGATGGTCAAACTAAAATTGTCAATAAATGCTTGGAAACTTATCTTCGTTGCTTCACCTCGGAACAACAACATCAGTGGGCAAAATGGCTCCCTCTCGCTGAATGGTGGTACAATACCTCTAAAATTACCCCATATGAAGCAGTCTATGGTCAGGCACCTCCAGCTCTTCTTCCATACACCCCCACCAGTTCACCAGCTCAGGAAGTTGACACGGTCCTTCGAAACCGCGATCAGATTCTTCGCATTTTGCGGGACAATCTTCATATGGAAAGAAATCGCATGAAGCAACAAGCTGATCAACACTGTTTTGAGCGCACCTTTCAAGTCAGCGATACGGTTTTTCTTCGTCTCCAGCCGTACAAACAATCATCCTTGAAACTCAAAGGGCGTCATAAGCTCGCTCCAAATTTCTATGGGCCATATCGGATTCTTCAGAAGATTGGGTCTGTTGCTTATAAATTGGAACTTCCTCCTTCTTCCCGCATTCATCTAGTCTTTCATGTCTCTTGTCTGAAGAAAGTTCTTGGCACCAACATCAGTGGAAAAACGATTTTACCCGAACTGGATAATGAAGGATCCATCCTTTTGGAGCCAGAGGCCATCCTCAATCGGCGCACGCGTCAGCTTCGCTCTCGCTCTATCACAGAGGTCTTAATTCAGTGGCACGACATGCAACCAGAGGATGCTACATGGGAACCACTCCTTCAGATTCAACAACAATTTCCACATCTAAAGCTTTGAGGACAAAGCTTTTTTTTAAGGGGGAGGGGATGTTAGGAACCCATGTCTTTACTTTGTTAGTATGTATTTGTTGGACGCATATGCTTTGTAAGTCGTCCCGTAGTATTTGTTGATCAATAGTTTATGTTATTGTTGTTGGCGCATATGCTTTGTAAGTCGCCCGTAGTATTGTTGATCCATAGTTTGTAATGGCCCATGGTTTTGACCCATAGTATTGGCGCCTAGAATTAGTATATAAGTGTGTGTCGAGACCTATGAAGGTACCGTGAAGTTATTTGTATTGAGCTTGCTCAAAGGAGCTTGCCCCCTCGAAGTGGCCTGTGATCAATATAAAAGTGATTCTGAGTTCTGTCATTTCTGCTATTTCGCGTATTCTTGTTAATTAATTGTTGCAGGTGCATCACAATATTTTTAGTTTGTTTTCCTTCGACAGATTTACTTTTAATGTTGTGTAATAAGTCTATAAATTTTTCGACAACTTCTTCCTTGGTTATTAAATTGAGAAGTTCATTAATATGTCTTTGTCGAAATTAATCATTGTCTTCTTGTGATGCTAACTCTTGAAATATTTTTGCAGCATTATTATATAAGTGCTTCTATGCAATTGGATTATGATAGTCATCTTTACTTTTTATTTTGATAATTTGCGGATTATCGGTACCAATTTTAGTTCCTTGACGAGTTACAATCTGAAGATTCTTAGTTTTAACAATATCAGAATTTGGAACACTAGACAAGATGTTAACGTTATTTTTATTACTATTTTTTTCAAGTATGGTGGGGAAATCCTCCAAGAAGTGAACACCCACCCCACACTTCGTACAGAATTTGAGATCTATCCGATCTTTGAAGGGACAGTCTTCAAAAAGATGGTATTCACTCAAACATGTAAAGAACTATAGTCGTCATCGTGGTCAAGGATCTCGATTTCTAGTGTTTCATCCACGACCTTGAAATCCTCCTCGTCGGTGGAAGTTGTCATTTCTTCGATCGTATCGTCGGTCGTCGTTCCTGTCATTTCTATCATTCCTTTGGTCGAAAGCATTGGTTTGATAAACTGCGTGATAGTTTTGTTTGCTCTTTAGATTTAAGCTACATTCTCCTGTGGAATGAGATTTGACGTTGCATATGGCGCACCATCGAGCTTGATCATTTTTCATGTTCTAGGGAGAATATTTCGTTGCGTGCGAGTCATGTTCCTGGAAGATAGCACAACAACTTTTTGTTTGTACAAAGCGGAAATCCTCTCGGCGGTCATCTTGTCAGCAATAATCTTTTGTATGACCGACTGTTGAACATTTTGTGCACTAAAGATCAACTCCTCGCAAACTGATTTCGAGAATAGATTTTTGAATACTTTCCAACTGTTCTTCAATGCGGTGGTCGACAGGGGCTATAGGGTAGTCATCATCCATTTCTATCTACAATGACTTTGTCAAAGCATCTTCATATGTATTAAAATTAGTGAAACGGATTTGCAATCTAATTTTCTGTATCAGTACAGCCACGAACCTTTGGACCAATAAGGATTCTTCATTTTCATGCTCATTCTAGTTCAACAGATATTTAAATCGTTTATCGTAGTCCCTAACAGTCCCTGTAGGTTTTTGCATCATGGTCTTCAATTTATTGGCAACTAGATATTTGGCATCTAGTGTCTTGAATAAAGACATAAATTGTTGTTTGATATGAGATTTGGATGCAGTGGGCGTCCTTTCTTTAGAAGTGATGTACCATGTGAGTGCTCGTTTATGAAGGGCACCCACGAACTGTGCCATTTGTCTATCTTCATTAGAAATAACACTGGCTTCCCATATTGATTCACAAACAAACCAATTCCTTCTTGGGTCTTCATCACCTTCATAGAAGGGAAGGTGTGCCGTTATGTGTTCCATATCTGTTGTGACTTTGAATTCTAAGATCAAAGGTGGTGACGGTGTATTTTTTCCAACGGCAGAAATGCTCATACACTTGCTTTCGACAAGTACTAGCTCTTGATGTGTACTGACAAGAGTTAATGCACGTTCTTCACTTTCGACAACAATATGAATGAATCTAGTCGGTTCTTCGTCGGCTGTCGGGTGCCAGATTTCTTCGACAGCTTTTGTTGAAACCTAGGTAAATTTCTGTTCTATCTGGGTTGTACTTCGTTTTAGAGATCCCGACTTACTCAACGAATCACTTATTGCTGGAAGTGGATGGGGGGGTACTTTCTCACGTTCTGAATAGAGTAGATGAAAACTTAGATTGGAGAACTCGGGTTGAAAGTGACCCAATTTCGTTCTTGTGGCCGATGGATCAATAATCTATTGACCTCATTACCTTCATCGTTTCGTCGACTCCAAATACCAGTTTGGCCAGTGTGAATTCCTAAGTCTTCATTGAAAATTTCTTGTACTTGGGAACTCTGAGTAGATGTAATGGGGAATGCAGAGTGATAGCTTCAGGTATACTCACCTGGAGAGCGCTACCATGCTCCATCCCTAGATCTTCATCCATCGGTGATAGGTCTTCATCAATGCCCTCGGTTTTTCGAGCTCGACTCGACTCTTGCGGTTTTCCTTCTGCATCTGTCACTATACCCGACTTTCGTTTTTTCTGGAGCGTACTAGATTTCTCCCTTAACTCCTCGTGCTTATTCCTCCTCTTTTATCATTCAATATTCTGGATATCCGAACTGCTTTTATGGATCATTGATCTATCTTTGCTGAATTTTTGGGATTTTTCACTGCTGGCCATATCATGTTTTCTTCTGTCGACCGTTATTCATCTATTCTATCATATCATGGCCGACTATCCCCCCATTTCCAGCCCAAATTTATTTAGAGAACTCGGGTGGTGCAACAATTCATTTGCTGAGGAAGTGTTCCCACTCTCCCTCTTCCATGAATTTTTCCCACTGTTTTTTCTTTTCTTCCCAGTTCGTGTTTCAAAGAGGTGGTAACAACAATGGTCTACATTCAACAATATGCACTGCGCCCTTGTCGATCGAGAATTTAAACAGAAGCATCGACAAAGATTAAATAAATTGCTCGGTAAGGTCGTTATAGAACCTATGCTTCACGTTATCGACAAAAACTCGCTCCTCAATCGCACACTCTTCACTGAACTCGTCAGCAATTCTTTCGAACCATTCAGATAAATTTGTGCGGCCTCCTCTGTTTAGTTTTGTTAGTAATTGTCGATCTCTTTCATCTGCTGGTCTTTTCATCCAGAAGTTTCTTCAATACAAACAACATAGACTCAACGAACTTTTCATGTGTTTCATAGAAGAAATTCTCCCTTGCTTGAGCGATAGTCAACTTGTTTCTTCTAGCATAATTTTGGAAGTAGTTTGCTATTTTTCTCTCCCACCATTCCTTCATCTCATGTTATGTTATCATTTAATCATGCTCATTATCATGCTATGCATGTATCATCGGCAATGGAACCAATGTTGTGGTTAGGTGGATTGCATAGTTACCAACGATACATGATATAGAATAAACAAGCAATTAGATAGATATGAACACAAGATAAGTAATGGTGGCAAATCCAACAAGTCTTTTATTACTCAGAACAAGTACAAAGATGCATTACAATGCCTCAGTGCAGTCCCTCTATGTATTAGGCTCTCTAGCCTATATATATGGTTTACAGACAGTTACATAACGACTTGTCGGTTCACTAACCAACGTGACTAACTAAATCAACATTTAGTGGTCGACACAACGGCTCGACATGTTCTACGAAGTGGTCGAATGGAGGACCTAGTCGGGCGACCATCCTAGGATCCTCCAACACCCCCCTTTAAACTTGACTTGGGGTAAATACCTATTCCCATTAAAGTTTTTAACCAGGTATCCAAGAATACAAGATGCCCCCTCTTTCTTCAGTGAATCTAAATGTACGTCTAGGATTTGCATATGTGACCCACCAATCTAGGGGTACACATGCCTAAATAGGTCTTACAACCATATGCCCATTTGGGCAACTTAGTGGCAACTTCAAAGAATTATACCGAAAGGGGTTTCCAAAATATGAAAGAGGTAAAAGAGTAATTGTGAAAACTTTGTTTTGATGGATTTAATTAATATTTTTGCATTTAGTGGTGATGTCACAGGGGATATCAATATGAAAAAGAAAATCCACTTCTCCTTGCTTTTGGAAACACACAATTGTAGTGCATGAGTGCCACTACTCATATTTTTAGAAGCAAAGTTTTGGAAAGAAAGCAGGTTCTTCAACATCCATGTTTGAAATTTCTTGGACAAGCAATATTGGGAAGGGAGGATTTGTCATGTACCAAAAATTTGCATTAGGTCACAATGGCCTAAGCCTGTTGGCCATAGTAATGATAGTTTGTCAAATTGATGCTAAGGGTCAAATAATTGCAAAGCATGATGTCCAAGTTGGTAATAATGCAAAATTATATCCAAATGGACAAGGTGGGTCACATCAAGAGAAAATTCCCAAGTATTGGTTTGTAATATTTCCCATCCAAATGAACTATCATGGAGGAAAATTACTAGTTCCCTAGGTTGGGGGTGGAAGCATTAAAAGTTGGAGTAAAGGATATACAAGACCCAAAATGAACTTATACTTACAAATTCACATTAAATGGGTCAATTAAATAATAATACAAAAAAATAAGGTGGCATTGGATCATGAGGGCACATAAGAGGTTGTGGGACCCACATGTGGCAAGATTCCTCACTACACTTGGAATGATTCTCTCACCAATTCGAGTTCAAGATGAAGGGTAACATACTTGGGGGGGTTTAAGAGGTATTATTCATTGCATGAGTCATGCAAGGTATAATTGGAGTGGAATAATAACTCCCATGGAAGAGGAAGAGGCATCTTAGAAGAATTGTGACGGTTGGAGCTAGATTCCCTAACTCCTATGACAACAATGATGAAGATTCTATGACGCCTATGACAAAGTTCAGACCCAATTGCTGACATGTGACATATATGACATGTTAGGGCTAAAAATAGCCTCCAAGGGGGTGCACAAGGGAGTCATGCAAGCCAAGAAGCTTCCCCCATTCGAATTGAGGGAAGATGGAGACTAGGAATTGTTGGACAAGTGGCACAAATTGGAATCTCTTCCCAACTTGAGTTGGCATGAGGATTTTGGAAGGAATTAGACCCATGGAGGACTTGAGAAGTTTATAAAAGGTAAGAACAAAGAAGGAAAGCATATTTTGATAATTTTTTATTTGCATCTTTGCAATTTGGAGAGCTTCTAGCTTGTCCATGTTAGTGGAATTGTTTACTCTACTTGCCTTAGTACCAATTTTGAGGGTGAAAGATTCCAATCCTAATTGGAAATTGGAGAGGCCATTCAGACCTTTAATTTGGAGCTACAATGGATTTATTTGAAGCTACAGGGCAGCTCGTGATTCTTTCTTATTCAACTTGTTCCCATCTCTATCTCACATTTCTCTGCATATTTTGGCTATTGGAGGAAGGACACATTTGGTGAGATGATGATCTCTTTGTTAGAGTCCAATACAATCCATTTATTTGTAATATGATATATATACTCTATATTTAATTATCATAATACTCTCAGGTCGAAATACCAAGTGAAACTATGTAAAAATACCAAACAATGCATAAATGGTGCCATTTTCCCTATATCTTGTTGTGAGAGCTTGAAGTTGCTTTATTTCGATTTGTACCAGTTCATCTCTGTGATTTTTATGATGTATGGAGATTCAATAATTTACTTAATAAGTATCATATACATTACATAATCCTTTGGAACATAAATCTCTAATTTCATAGCAAGTGGTGAAGTTTCCTATCATTTCCCCCTATGTGAAGACGTCCACAAACCTTTGATTTATGGGAGTTGTAGAAGCATTTATAAAATTATTAATGATGCATTTGGGTTCCAATTGAATTCCTTTAACTAATCTATGTCTCTGTTCTGAAATTTGGGAGGGTCGTACTTCATTTGGGAAGCCATTAGTGACTTCTACCCTTGGGGGTTTGACCCTCGAATTTACTAGTAAATTTCCCTATTTTCTCCTGAAGTTAAATGAATGTTGCAGAAGTATTTTGAGAGTTCCAAAGGATCCATCAGATTCATTTTTATGTCTCAATACCTTTCCAACACTCTCAGTTCCAATTTGAAATCCTTAGGAGTCTTTTGGAGCCATCTACCCTTGGGGGTTTCAACATCAATTTTCCTAGTAATTCTGCCTTTCATTCTCTAATTGTAAATGAAAGTTGCTGAAGTATTTGGAAAGTTTACAAGAATATAATATCTGCTATAATGTGTCCAAATACATCTCAATCCACTCTGTACATAATTCGAAACCATTTGGGATCATTTGGGACAGTTTGGGGCTTTACTAGTCCAAGATTCGAAAATGGACTAAATTGGGAAAATTTTCAAATTGGGGACATTACACATTGTGATTAAATACAAATCCATAAAAAATGCTTCTAGTTAACTGATCACTTCTTCATCCCCATCTTCAGTGTGCTTTTTTCAATGCTCTTCTTGCAATGCCTTTGTCATGCATTTCCCACTGCCATTTACCATGGTTCATAAATCCATGAAACATTACTTCAATTTATCTTTTTAAGTGAACAAATCTACCAATTTAGTTACACACTGTTTTATAAGCAATTCCATGAATCCATGAATCTTCCAAATATGAAAATGGACTATGCAATACACAATAGCTTAACCAATGGGATATGGGGACCACACTAGATCCTTCCTCCAAAATACAAAAACCCTTCTTCTAATCATCAATGCTTAATACATCATTTGTCATATTTCCCATGATCTTCACAGGTTTATCCTTTGCACTCAGATAGATAGACCTCACGTTACATCCCTCCTTTTTTTTCAGTGCAAAGGGGAAAACTAACAACAATAGATCTATTACCCTTAACTAGTTTGGCCAAGGCATGGCTAATCCAGTCACTCACAGGAAATTTACAACGTAATTACTCAAGCCTTTAAGTTGGCTTCATCACTTGAAATACCATGGGTTACCCAGAACCATGGGTTTGTAAACCACCAATGATAAACCCATTTGACTAAATCAAGTTTATCCCGCTCACTTTATAACCGAATAAACCAAGTCAAGGTTAACATGACAATGCGCCAATAATTGCTCCATATATACACACGCACACCAATTATTTATGATGACATAGGAGAATGTCACAAACCAATTTTCCATGTAATAAGAGAATGTCACAGACCAATTTTCCATGTAATAAATAAAAATAAAAGAAAGGAAAAGGGTTTTGAAAATGAAAGAATAATATGTGTGTGTGTGTGTACACACACACACACAATTTTTTTTTGTGCTATTTTATATTAATTATGAGTTATGATGTAAAAGTAAAGGGTCGTTCTTTTAAGTTTTGAACCCTACACATACTATTTAGGATGAATCATTTAATTAGAGTGGTACATCGAAGGAATATTTCCACAAGGAAGGAAGAGGGGTTACGGGAAAGACCATTTACATGAGGTTTTTTTTCCATGTTGGGAACATGTGGGGTTTACCATGTACATGAGTTTCAGGGCGAGCTTAATACTTGAAAAGCTGTGGGAGGCAACCACAATATTTTCCTCCATGTCTAAGTGAACTAGTGTACCCTCCAAGAGGCCAACATTTGCATTGTAACAAATAATTTAATGTACCTACAATTCTATTCAATGAAAATAAAGAAAGAAATATTCTCTAAATTTAATGACTGAGTTGGATATCTAGCTTATGTTATGTTATATTATGTAGGATTTCATTATTTGAAAAAAAAATCTATGACATTGCCTACACATTAACTAGTGCAACTAAAAATTGAATGTGGTTTACTACCTAGGCTTACCGATGCGCCAAACATAAATCAATGCACAACATAAGTAGTGTTAGTACACTCCAAGCTGCACCGATATTTTACTAAACAAGAAAACTTAAAAAAATCACATAAAATTTAAAGTTATAACTTATTGTTTAATGAAGGATTAGGATAAATGTGAAAAATAGTAAAATTTTAATTATATTAAATCAATGTTATGCAGTATATCATTGGGATTCAAAAAATTTCATCATATGATTTTGAAATCTTCATAGATGAAAGAACACACTAAATACTCTAGGTTTATTTCAAATTACAAAGATTATGCCAACTCTGTGTGTAAGAAAGGTTGATGGGTCACTTTTATTTGTGCCCTATTCAGGGTAAAATAACCTCTCCACCTAACTAGCACTTGCATTTGCTCAATACCAATACCCATATGATTGAGTTGTTTTGTTTATTTTAATTTCTAAATTATATGTAGGAGTTCCTTTTTTTATGCTAGTTATGTTTGATTCATTCATTGTTTTATAGGGAAAATTTTAGGGGCGAAATTTAGCTCATGGGTTAATTTTTGAGTTTTTTTTCCAAAAAAATAATGGCCATTTCCATTTTTTTCTAATATGATTCGCCCATATCCCATAGGATTAAAATGTTTTACTCTAAAAATTGACAAAATTGTCCAAAATCTATATAGAATCCTTAGAAGTTTGAATATTTTTTTAAAAATATCGCCAAACATTTTATGGTTGTAAATTTGATAATTAGTAAGATTTGCCAAAGTTTCTACAATTTAATAAAGTTATGGATCCTCCCCAATTATGTGTAACAAAAAGGTTAATGCATTGTTGTATGTGTTGTGATCGAAGTTTGTTGTATACGTGAGTTAGGGATGATAATTACATTACACAATATATACACTTTTAACTTTGGATTAAAATATTGAATTTCAAAATTCGATGGATGCCATATGAAATCTAATTTAGTGAACTGAATCAAATTGAATTCACTACAACAATTGAATCTTTGAATTGTCATATTTTTTCCTTGAGCAAAATTTGGTAGCTAAGGTTTAAAGATGTGTTTTTCAATGATACCAATAAATAAATATAGATAAAGATTTATGATATTTGTCATTAGTTTACATTAGAGAAATTTGTTCCAAATTGAGTTTCCTAAGTAAATTATAACATGATAAGTCTATATGACGGATCAAAGTGGTGTCAATTGGGTCTAGATTGAGTGGTTGTGGGATGGATTATTATCTTCCCCATCCCGGTTCTATTCCTAGAAGTGACATGTTGAGTTCACAATGAGTATAATGTTGTAATGGATTTGAGCCTTGTTTTTCACTAGCCTTGTGCCCTGAAGAATCTAGGGTTTACTTTGGGTACCATCCTCGAAATGAGGGGAAGTGCTCAGGGGGTTTTCCCTTGGATATTTATTTGGGAAAAAATGCCAAATCAAAGTGGAGTGAGTTAAAATGTGAACAAACACAACCTTTCCAACAAGTCTATTTTTTTTTGCGAGTCAAAGTTTCACCTTGATCCACTCATTTGTTTGGAATTTTGAAAAAAATGGGTCTTCTTAAATTGGGCTAAAACCCCTAAGGGAAGAGTTCCATGATCATAGTTCCCATCCAGTAGGTGGAACTATAAATTCCCACAAAATTTCTACCACAACGTAAGAATAATTTTAACAAAATATGGTTGAGTTTGTCCACTTTTTAACATACTCCCATCAAAGTCACATGTACCATATCAAACTACCATGTAAACTTTCCATCAAGGGCTCTAAACATGTTAAGATTTAAACCCGAGTCTTTTCATGGTGATGCCCCAACTCAACCATTAGATACATCTTAATGGAGTTAAAGCATTGCATATGTATACATGGTATGCATTATACATATATACATTTATACACATATATACATGCATGCATACATATGTATGTATGCATATGTGAGGGAAAATTTCATTGGCTAAAATTCTCCATTTGGAAAGTTTTCCATTTTTCTCCAAAATAATTCACTCAAATTATATAGGATATAATTATTTTACTATAAAATTTGTCAAAATTGTTTAGAATCTATATAAAATCCTTAGAAATTTGAGTAATTTTAGAAAAATATACCATACATTTTATAGTTGTCATTTTAAGAATTAAAAAGGATCACCAAGGGTTTTACACTATGGATCCTTAAAAATTTTTCCTTGGTACATGTTAACTGTTGGACTAAAATGTTACACACAAATTAGTAGTAGTAGTCTAAACATGCTACAATTTGGACATTTTCTGGTCACATTTTTTGATCATTTTTTATTCGAAATCCGGTTTAAAATCAGAAGAGTAATTGAAATTGCAATATCACTTGTTAAGATTACACAATCTAGGTGTAATAAGGGTATTTGAGGGTGCAAGATCCATTTATGCATTCAAAAATGTACTTTTAGTAATGGAAAATTATAATTTAACCAAAAATTGTATAACTGGATTCCAATAATGATAGTTGGGAAAAATATGATAGTTTAGACATCTCTCTCTCTCTCTCTCTCTCTCTCTCTCTCTCTCTATATATATATATATATATATATATATATATATAACACAACTAACTATAACACACACATATATGTATGTAATAAACATATATGCAATACAAACATGTATGCATGAATATTGTTGAGTCCTTCAAAGTTACCAATTCTTATTACATGTTTGGAAGGAGGTCTAAAAAAGCCTTCAAATGCCATTCTGTTGGACAAATACATCCTTTGAAGAATGCTTTCATCAATGGGTATCTAACTGTTGAAGACACCAAAAGCTGCCTCTCATTGTTATATGGGGAATTTGGAGGCACGAGAACAATATTATTTTTTAGAATGCAGAGGTAAACAACCCTTTAGTAATTTCTAAAATTATTGGTGCATATAGGGAATTTCAAAAAGATCCTGTGGAAAGGCAAATCAAGTATTTTTCTACACTAGTATTAGATAATCATTTTCCTATTGGTTTTTTTGATGAAGCATCACAAAATGGAGAATGCAGAGCTGGAATGTGTATCAAATTAAACAATACTAAAAAATATCTTCTTTGGATGGGATGTGGAGAAGGCCCAAATACCCGGGTTGAGCTAATGGACCTTTGGGGTTACTATACTTTTCCCTAAATAAAAACATTTTTTCCTTACAGGTTGTTGGTGACTCTAGAGTCATTGTGGAATGAGATACTGGCAATTATAGTCTTCAATTCAGTATCTTGGCACATTGGAAACAAATAATTGAAGAGATGAAATCTTTGTTCAATCTTCTATCTTTCAGCCATAACTATAGGTAGTACAACTTTGTTGCAAACAAGCTTTCCAAAAAAGCTATGGGACTGACTGAAGGACATTTTTTTTTAATACTATGAGGATCGTAGGAAGTTGGACAATGGCAGTCTTTAGATATTTTAGTTGATGCTATTTGTTGCACGTTTTGTGAGATTGTCCTCGAGGTATTTTTGGTAGGGACACTTTAGTGTTTGTTACAAATTTGTATCTATTAGACTTTCTAGATAGTATGCAGGGAATAATTTTTTGTATATGGTACATATTAGTGGATTGTATAAGGTTTGACGAAGTGGTATTGATGATTAGATTTTTTTGGGAGTAGTATGGTGACTCTCTTTTAGTTTTTGTTGTCTTGTATTTCAGTTTGGACATTAGTTGAGAGTGATCAGTTCTGAGTATTTGACTATGTAACATTGATTCAAGTTTTGAATAACAAGTTACTGCTTTTTTCCTTGTGAAAAAAAAGGTTACCAATGGTTATTGTGGTTGAGTTGGGATGTCATACATTTGGATATTTTGAGGAAGAAGGAGAGATCCTCTGAGGTTTTTCTTTATATGTGTGTGTATGTGTAAGTGGACTTTTACTATCCTTGGAGGCCGTAGGTTTCAACTTGGAGGGAGTAAGGTGTGTACACCTTTGTATACTAAATCGTTGTGCATTAGGAGTCATTTGTTGCACAAACAAAGAAGTATCACACATTAATTTGATGTTTGAGTAAGTTATCACCTTAAAATAAAATTATTATATATATCTACACACAAGACTCCATTGATTAAATGCAAAATGAGATTTCATTATAAGAAGAAAATGATAAGCAATTAAATGTCCAAATCATAAATACAATATATCCATGTACAAACACAAAGACTCCATTGATTAAAGGTGTAGTCTAAATATTCTAAGTTTTTAACCTTTCTCATATATTTTTCATTGAAAATCTTTAAAAAATATTAGAATCACATATATAAGTTATGGAAATTGCATAATTTGGGTCAAATGTTTTTACTGGATTCCGACCAAAACCCACTCAAAACCCACTGTAAAGTCCAAAATGTAGAATAAATAGATTGCTCCTTTATTAAAGAGAAAATGTAAAATGTTACATCTTTATAAGAAAAAAAATAAAAAAATTATTATTCAAATTTTAAACTTTACTAATTAAGCAATTTGTTTTATTTATTTATTCATTGTAGAAATTAGATAATATATATATATATATATTTATTAAACTTCTGAAAATCTACATCAATTCAAAATTGGACAAAATCTATAAAACATGTTTATGTGTTTATTCATTGTAGAAATTAGATAATAAAAAAATTGTTTTTTATTGAAAATATAGATCAATTCAAAATTGGACAATTTTTTTTTTTCCACGGAAAAAATATGCAAACTTGTTATTATAAGAAATAATAGCATGATTACATCGCAGTTACATGATACTTCCAGCATCGAACAAAAACATTTGTATCCCTAGCTGCATAGAGGTTTACTATTGAAAAAACCGCCCTTTCTGGGCAAGCTTGTTAACTACCAGCAAAATTGTTCTTGGCATTTCCTTGATAACCTGCTGACTGTCGGCTTTCTTGACTGAGCTATTGCATAAAAACTGAGAGAAAAAATACCTAGAGGTCGAGCTTGATGAACTTGGATGCGAGACTACAGGAAACATAACAGAGACCCACACAAACGCTAAAACATAGGCAATCTACCTTGACCGATTATGACTTCCTCCTGAAATGAAAAAAAACCGTCAAAGGGTCCAATGGCCAGCTTCGAAAGGAGATCGACGTCCTTATTTGCTTCTCGGAATATGTGTTGGAAGCTTATCGAATTGAAGCCTAGTTGTATGGATCTAATCTCCTCCATCTAGGGCTCAAGGAGGGTGTTTTTGATCTCATGTTCCCCAATGAACTAATTAACCACGACCTGTGAATCTCCGAAAATGCAGATGTTGGTGATTCCTTTCCTCCTAGCAAACCATAAAAGACCTCTGAGCGCTAACAATTTCGCCTTAAACCACCGGCTTCTCCTAAACCAATCTGAATCCTGTAACGGTGGATGTTTTTTGTTGATGTATTTGTAACTTCGGAAGATATTCTTCCATGTATTACATTTGTACTTTATTGTATATCCCACAAAGATGTATTATTCCTCTGTTTGGAAGTGTCGTCATTTGCATTTGTAAGTGTTGTCATGTGCATTAACAAGTGTCGTCATTTGTATTGATGGGTTATTAGACCACTAGTGTGGGGTCGGCCCTGGTTAGCACATGTGGTTGGGTTATTAGGCTTGAGTATCAAGTCATCTCTAGTGGATTATGGCAGGTCAAGTCAGTGTATAAATAGAGAGGTTGTGTCTCTCATTTAGATCATTCACTCACTTCTCAAGCTCGCATAGCTAAGAGAGAAAGTGGCGCACTTGTGGAGGAGGAGGAGCATCTGCTAAAGACATCTTATTGGGTTTGATCCTTGTGATCTTGTATTGGGGCTTATCTTATCTCTAAGGAAGTTGCGGGGTTTTTCACCTTCTTGGTTTTCCCCGGTGAAACTCTGTGTCTCTTGTGTGCTTTCATTGTTGTGTTTATGATTGATATGTTGTACATGTTATTCTCTTAGTGATCCTGAATGATAATGGAATGAAATTATCGAAAAATTAACATGGTATCAGAGCTGACCTAAGAAGAAGGCACTGTGCAGCTGCGGAAGCTAGGGCTTCTTAATATTTGGGTTTCTCTTCACAGATCATCAAAGGCAGGAGGATATATTGACTCTCCTTGGAAGGGCGCATCTTTCTGTCGAGACAGAATTCAATTCTAAGTTGTTTCAGTTTTTGACCTAAAAATTAGGGTTTCCACAAAAGTGGAATTTATGAAATTTGAGATAATAGCTGGAAGCTCCTTGGAAAAATCGAAGTTTAGAGATTTAGATCGAACTTTTTGGTTGGGTGAAGCTCTGGGAAACTCAAACCCTAATTCAGGGTCCTCTCTAGTGAATTTGAGAGATTGAAAGGAATTTTCGAGGGGTGAAACTTTGCAGTTTTCAAATTTTGAGTATACTAGCTTGATTAGCTCATCAAGGCGCATCTTACTATCCTTTCAGAATCTTGAAATTCACATTTGGAATTTTTAGGGTTTCTCTGACAAACCCTAATCCAACTCCAGATCTAGTTTTCAGCAAATGAAGTGGTAAGACGTAAATCTTTTTCTATTTCCATTTGAAGTACTCTTTAAGATGTCTCACCACACCAAGCTTGAGGATAAGCTTGATGGAGCTGATAACTTCCGAGCATGGAAGTATAGGATTGGGTTAATCCTAAAAGAAAATGATTTGGACAACTACATAAAGGAAGAGGTTCTAGTTCCAGAAGAAGAAGAGGCTAAGACCTTACACAAGAAGAACCTGGTCAAGGCTAAAAGAATCATTGTTGATTCTATAAAGGACCATCTCACACCCCATGTGTCTTCCCTAAAGACACCTAAGGAGATGTTTGACTCCTTGACCAAGCTATTTGAAGGAAAGAACATAAATCGGAAGATGACTCTACGGAACCAATTGAAAGGGGTGAAGCTTCAGAATGGAGAGACCATTAAATCCTACTTTTATAAGGTCTCTCAAATCAAGGAACAACTTGAAGCTGTGGATGAAGTAGTGGAGAATGGTGAAATTGTGATGACCACACTGAATGGCCTACCTAGGTCATGGGATTCCTTCATCCAAGGAATATGTGCAAGAAGGAAACTAGTCTCCTTCAGTAGACTATGGGAAGAATGTTCACAAGAAGAAGCTAGGCTTGTGGCTCGAGAAGAAAAGATGGCGAATGAAGATCAAGCTCTCACAACACACACTAAGGGAAGTAAGTTTAAGAGGGAGAAATTTCATAACAAGAAACACTCTCATTCCCATCAAAAGAAGAAAGATCACTCTCATATTTGATGCTTCACTTGTGATGAGTTGGGACACTTTGCTTCAGAATGTCCCAAGAACAAAAGGACAATCAGTACAAGAAGAAGAACAAGGGCATCAAGAAGAGATATCATGCTCATGCTGCTGAGGATGATGAACCTCCTAAGAAGAAGGCTAGAGCAGAAAGTGATGACTCATTAAGTGAAGATGAATATGTTCTAATCTCTGCTCTCACAGGTACTATCTCTCATGGATGTAATGATTGGCTCATTGATAGTGGGGCTTCTAAACACATGACTGGGTTTAAAGAATCTTTTGTAGATCTATCTGAACATGAGTCACCCCATAAGGTGAAACTTGGGGATGACTATCAATATCCTATCAAAGGAAGTGGTGAAGCCTCCTACATGCTAGACTCTGGGAAGTCTTTGAATATGAAAGATGTTCTATATGTACCTTGACTCAAGAAGAATCTTCTCTCCATATCATCTTTGGATGCAAAAGGAATGAGAGTTGCATTTGTGGATGGCCAAGTACTCATGTGGCCAAAAGGTAAGACCATAGATGATGCAGTAGTAATTGGAGAGCAAGAGGGAGGATTGTACAAATTGAAGGGACAACCTGAACATGCCATGGTACATGAGTCCATGGAGCCATGTGAACTTTGGCATAGAAGGCTTGCACACATGCACTATAGAGCACTACCAATTGCAAGCAAAGCTGTAGGAGGTATTCTTGAAATCCAGTCAAAGCATGAAGGTGTTTGCAAAGGAAGTGCAAAAGAAAAGAATACAAAGAAGACATTTCCAAGTAGTGAAAGCAAAGCAAAAGGAATCTTGGAGATTATCCACTCCGATGTATGCGGACCAATGTCTTCTAGTTCTCTAAGTGGGTATGTATACTATGTTTCCTTCATTGATGATTTCTCTAGGAAGACTTGGGTTTATTTCTTAAAGAATAAAGATGAAGTGTTTGATAAGTTCAAGGAATTCAAAGCCTTGATAGAAAATCAAACAGATAAGAAGATTAAGACTTTCATATCCGACAATGGCGGAGAATTCACTTCAGGTGAATTCAAGAAGTTATGCAGTGATTCAGGGATTAAGAGGGAGTTGACTGCTCCTTACAATCCACAACAAAATGGAGTTGCAGAAAGGAAGAATAGAACTATCATGGAAGCAACACGGGAAATGCTTCATGACCAAAACCTTCCTATGCATATGTGGGCAGAAGCAGCTGGGACAACTGTATATGTACAAAACAGAACACCTCACAAGATACTTGACAATAAGACACCAGAAGAAGTCTTCTCTGGTAAGAAACCAGAAGTAAGCTATCTCATAATATTTGGTTGTCCAGTATACACACACATTCCAAAAGAAAAGAGGACAAAGCTAGATCCTTCAGGAAAGAAGGGCATCTTTGTGGGTTACAGTGAAAACTCGAAGGCTTACAGAATATACTTTCCAGGGTTCAAGAAGATTGACATCAGTAGGGATGTAACATTTGATGAAGACTCAGCATACATCGAATCAAGGAAGACACCTGTTGAAGACCATGACGAACCAAAGGAAACCAGATTTCAAGACACCACTATGAATGAAGCAATTCCAGAAGTAGATCATGAAATTGAAGATCCACAAGAACCTATAGATCCACCCCGTGAGAAGAACTCTCACAAGAGGAAACCTGCATGGGCTAGAGAGCTCATTCAAGATGTAGAAAGGTATGGCATTCCAGAAGAAGAACACAAAGAAAGGAAGAGGACTAGATCACATACCAGTTATGTTGCCTTACTCTGTGATATTATGAACAAAGAACCTTCCAGTTATGAAGAAGCAATGGAAAAGAAAGAATGGAACGATGCCATGGTCGAGGAATATCAATCGATCATGAAGAATGATGTTTGGGATGTGGTCCCAAGACCTGAAGGGAAGTCTATTGTAACTTCCAAGTGGATCTATAAGATCAAGCATGCTGCAGATGGTAGCATAGATAAATACAAAGCGATATTTGTAGCTCATGATTTCTCCCAGAAAGAGGGAATAGACTATGAAGAGACTTTTTCTCTTGTAGCCAGATACACTTCCATCAGAATAGTACTTGCTCTGGCTGCAGTGATGAAGTGGAAGATACACCAGATGGATGTCAAGACAACTTTCTTGAATGGTGTAGTCGAAGAGGAAGTATATGTGGAGAAGCAACTCGGTTTTGAGACACATGATAGGGATTCATATGTGTGCAGGTTGAAGAAAGCCTTGTATGGCTTGAAGCAAGCTCCTAGGACTTGGTATGGTAGGATGGACAATTTCCTATCTAGTTTGGGCTTTACCAAGAGTAAAGCGGATTCCAATCTTTACTACAGGGTTGAGGAAGGAAATCCTGTGATACTACTACTATATGTGGATGACCTATTTTTTATAGGTGAGGATGGTTTGATTGCCGATACCAAGAGGAAGTTTGCTACCGAGTTCGCGATGAATGAATTGGGGATGATGCACTATTTCCTAGGCATGGAGGTGTGGCGGAGCGCAGATGGGATCTTCCTTGGACAAGGGAAGTATGCAGTAGAGATCCTGAAGAGGTTCGGGATGATGGACTGCAAGGCCATGGCCACACCTATGGCATCAAACCTGAATCTTTTGTGTAATGCGTCATCTGATCCGGTTGATGTCACTATGTATCGTCAGATGATTGGGTCCTTGATGTACTTGACGAACACGCGACTAGATATTTGATTTGCAATGAACACATTGAGCCAGTTCCCGACGGATCCCAGAGGTGTTCACGTGGTTGCTGTAAAGCATATTCTGAGGTACCTGAAGGGTACAATTGACTATGGGCTCAAGTATGATGTGAATCCAAAGTTTAACCTGCAGGGTTATGTTGATTCAGATTGGGCAGGCAGTGCTGCAGATAGGAAGAGCACTTTTGGGTGCTGCTTCAGTATGGGATCAGGTGTGATCTCTTGGTTTAGAACGAAGAAGTCCTGCGTAGCACTGAGTATAGCCGAAGGAGAGTTTGTTGTAGCTTGTTCAGCTAGTTGTGAGGCAATATGGCTGAGGAAGCTACTGTTTGAGTTATTTGATCTCCCGTTGGATGCTACTGGTATCTATTGTGACAACCAGAGTTGTGTGAAGCTGTTTGAGAACCCAATATTCCATGACAGGTCGAAGCACATTGAGATCAAATATCACTATATCAGGGATATGGTGCAGAGAGGAGAAATGAAGCTCCTGTATGTTGCGACAGATGAGCAGGTTGCAAATGTGTTGATGAAACCACTAGCCATAGTGAATTTTGAGTACTTTAGAGAGAGGCTTGGTGTTCTTCAGATTGAAGATACTTCGAGGAAGAAGTGATGGGACACATTTGCAGAAACCATTCCAAGCATGGTGAGAGGAGGATCCTTCCCATGGATGTGGATGTAAGCGTTGTGTGATGAGCATCAGGACAATGCTCCAGTTACTGCTCTGTATATGCATCAGGTGGATGCTTTGTATGATCAGTTGGATCATGTATTTGTATATGCATCAGGTGGATGCTTTGTATGATCAGTTGGATCATGTATCTGTATATGCATCAAGCGGATGCTTTGTATGATCAGTTGGATCATGTATTTGTATATGCATCAGTTGGATGCTTTGCTCAGTTGGATCATGTATTTATATATGCATCATGTTGGATGATTGATATGATCAGGTGGATCATGTATTTATGTATGTATCAACTAGATACTTGGTATGCATCAGGTGGATGCATTGTATGATCAGGATGATCATGGATGACGAGCTTCAGGATGTTGCTCCAGATGATGTGTATCAGGACGATGCAAGGATGATGATCAGGATGATCATCGATGACGAGCTTCAGGATGTTGCTCTAGATGATATGCATCAGGATGATGTAAGGATGATGATCAGGATGATCATGGATGATGAGTATCAGGACGATGCTCCAGATGATATGCATTAGGACGATGCAGTGATGATGATCAGGATGATCACGTACATCAGGATGATGTATGATGAGTATCAGGTTGATACTTCATGTCCGTGGACAGGTTATGCAGGTAGCATAGAAAAGATCCTCAAGATCCAGACAGGTGGAGCGGTGTGCTCATAACAGCCTGGGATATAGAGATCTGGACAGGTTGAGCAGTATGCTCATAAATAAGTCCTAGGATGCTCTTTCGAGGTTTTGCTACTAGAGGCATGTAATTATCCCTAGAGATCCGAGAGGTTGAGCAGTAAGCTTGTAATCAATCCTGGAATTCTCTTTAGAGTACTTGCAGGATGCAAGACACTCTTCAAAGGTTTTTCCTAACCACATGTAATTAGCCCTAGAGATCCGAGAGGTTGAGCAGTAAGCTTGTAATCAGTCTTGGGATTCTCTTTAGAGTACTTGCAGGATGTAAGACGCTCTTTAAAGGTTTTGTGGTGTGTGGGGTCACATATAATTAGTCATGGAGATCCAATAGGTTGAGCAGTAAGCTCGTAATCAGTCCTGGGATTCTCTTTAGAGTTCTTGCAGGATACAAGACACTCTTTTAAGGTTTTGTGATAGTCAACATGTAAAATATCCTATAGTCCGAGCTAGGTTTTGTAGACGCACGTAATAAGTCCTGGGATCCACAGTATGGCCAGTGATGATGAAGACCTACAGGTGGTGGGCCTACATCCAACATGAAAAAGGGTTGGCTCTGTAGAAATTCCTATGACGAGCAGATTTCAGAGATAACCCAGTGATCGAGATGTCGAGTACAGCAGCAATGATGATGATGCTTCGTGATCCAGTGATGTTGATCCATCTCTAGAATTGAAGACTTGCGCCAATATGTATTGATGACCTGTGACGAAAGAATACCTTCCTAGTTAAGAGGGAGTGTTGATGTATTTGTAACTTCGGAAGATATTCTTCCATGTATTACATTTGTACTTTATTGTATATCCCACAGAGATGTATTATTCCTCTGTTTGGAAGTGTCATCATTTGTATTTGTAAGTGTCATCATGTGCATTAACAAGTGTCGTCATTTGTATTGATGGGTTATTAGACCACTAGTGTGGGGTCGGCCCTGGTTAGCACATGTGGTTGGGTTATTAGGCTTGAGTAGCAAGTCATCTCTAGTGGATTATGGCAGGTCAAGTCAGTGTATAAATATAGAGGTTGTGTCTCTCATTTAGATCATTCACTCACTTCTCAAGCTCGCATAGCTAAGAGAGAAAGTGGCGCACTTGTGGAGGAGGAGGAGCATCTACTAGAGACATATTATTGGGTTTGATCCTTGTGATCTTGTATTGGGGCTTATCTTATCTCTGAGGAAGTTGTGGGGTTTTTCACCTTCTTGGTTTTCTCTAGTGGAACTCTGTGTCTCTTGTGTGCTTGCATTGTTGTGTTTATGATTGATATGCTGTACATGTTATTCTCTTAGTGATCCTGAATGATAATGGAATGAAATTATCGAAAAATTAACATTTTTAACTATCATGATGCCTACGCCACACATTCCCTGTTGTGAGGATCCATCGAAGAACCCATAGGTGTTGTCTCCCCTCAACTCAGGTAGAACTACTCGACGGATCTTTACCCTGCTCAGCTTCTCAGGAAAACCCTTCCACTGATAAAGGATGCGCATCACTGTGGTTTGAACATCCGGAAGGTTGTTTTCAAAGATCCCCATGTTCCTCACATTCTAGATGCTGGCGATAAAAAAGAAAGGAAGCCAGCTATTGTTACCTTGACATTTAAGCCAATGTTGTATACAGTCTTCAACCTCGTTCCTTTTCCATTCGTCGGGGATGAGAAGCCTTTCCCGAAGAACCTGCCACACTTCATGGAAAAATATGCATTGGATGAATATATGGTTGATGTCCTCATCAACCTTATGACACATAACACATCTCCCGGCCCCGAGAAACCCCGCTTCTGAATATTGCGCTAGGTGAGAATTTTGTTACGAAAACATAGCCATAGGAAGAGTCTGAGTTTTAGAGGAATGTTCCATCCCCACAAATTATTGTGCCAGCATCGCGTCTGAGGAGGATCAGGATAAATCGAGACCAGATGTTGATATAATTTGGCCACCGATAGGACACCCTTCGAGCCACGGCCATCCCAGGTCAAAACGTTGATCTTATCTCTAAGCTTGATCCCTGCTGCCGCCAACTTGGAGATGTATATACTCCACCCAGCATGTCAAATTGGCGAGAGATTAAGCTCCTCTACTGTGAGCCAACACTGACTAGGAACATCACTGCGATCGATATAAAACTGAGAGAGAATTGTCTTTTGTTTACCGTGTAGCTCCTCAATAAGACCAGGAGGCAGCCAGAATCCTCTGCCATCTCCGATGAAGGGATCCACCCCAATAAACAATTCTGAACCCTTCCCGATCTTCCATTTTATCCATGGCCCAATGAGACAGAATGAAGTGCAAAGACTATTCCATATAACAGAGATTTGAGAGGTCCCATACTGGTGATTCCTTAACCACTGGGTCGTGTTGTAAGTTTTGAGGTATTTTACCCGAATAACCTTGCTCCAGAGGCCTTCATCTGTGAGGGCCCTCCAAAGGATTTTCCCCAACATTACCATATTGAACAGTCCCAGGTTCTTGAGCCCCCATCCTCCTAGATACTTAGGCCAGCAAAGACTTTGCCAAGAGCTCAGGTGCCACTTTCTCAGCTCTGGCTTCCCAGCCCAAATAAAGTGAATGAGCCTTCTCCTCATTCCATTGAGGATCGAAACTGGTATTCTTCTTAGCCCAAACCAGTATAAGGGTAAAATTTGAAGCTCAGATTGAGCCAAGGTCAATCTGGCCCCTATCGATAACCACCTTGCTGTCCAGCAGTGAATTCTATACTCTATCTTCTGAAGCATCCATCCCCAATCTGCCTTCCCGTAGCAGTTTGGCTTGAGATGGTAGCCTAAATACTTGATGCGCAGTCGATATGGTTAAATTCATAAGGAAAAAACTCCTTCATTCCCTTGATGTCATCCTCCTCCACCCCATTGTAAAGAAAAGTTGACTTCCGAATGCTGATATTCATCCCAGATGCCAGACATAAAGCTTCAAAAATGTCCTTAAACATTAACCATTCCCTTGCCGAGGCTTCACCAAATATCAGAACGTCGTCTATGAATAAAAAATGAGTTATGGAAAGGGCACGTGAGATGCTCACTCCTTTAATTCGACGATCTTCCTTTGCTTTCAGAATGAGCCCACTGAGCCCATCGATAGCCAAGATGAAAAGAAGATGAGATAAGGGGCATCCCTGGAGCATGCCCCTGTTGCAAGAAAACATGCCCGTGGGCTCACCGTTGATGAGGACTCCAAAAGTTGTTGTAGTAATGCAAGCCATAATCCATTGGACCAGATTGAGAGGTATGCCGATCTAAATGAGGATTAAACGAATGAATGATCAGTCCAACCTATCATACGCTTTCACCAAGTCCATCTTGAGAATGAAAGATCTAAGATTTTTGGTCTTGACAGAATGCATGGCTTCCTGCGCAACTCCCACAGCGTCAAGAATCTTCCTGTTATGCAGAAAACCAAACTACTCTAGCGAAATGTACTTGGACATAAAGGGTTTAATTCGACAGCCAATAATTTTTGACACTAGTTTATATAGAGTGTTGCATAGGGATATCAGATGAAATTTCGAGAACTCACTCGGCTTGTCCGTCTTTGGAATCAGAGCAATGTATGTTGCATTAAGCCTTCTGGGAATTTTCTTTTTGGTTCGGGTCTCCTCCACCGCTTGTAACAGATCCACCCCCAACATATCGAAGAAATGGAGAAAAAACTACGCCGTCCATCCGTCTGGACCAGGGATTTTTTCTTTGGCCAGAGTCCCTAAGGCTTCTTTTAATTCTTCCATTGTCACAGGCCCTTCAATCCCCAAGCCTTCTTCCCTGCTGAGGAAACGAGGAAAGAGCTGAATGTTTTTTAGCTTCTCTCCAATGTTGTTCACCGATGGCTGGTTGTATGCTTTCCGGAATTAAAGTTTAGCAGACCGCTGAATGGATTCCTGATCCAAAGTGAAGGATCCATCCTCGCCTTTAAGTTCCTAAATTGAATTTCGAATACGTCGTTGATTAGCAAAATTGTGAAAGAACCTGGTGTTGTTGTCCCCCTTGGCCAGCCAAGTACTTTTTAGCCACCAAGTACTTTCTTTCTGGCCCAAGATGCATTTCTTCATCCTAAACAAATCCTGCATATCACCACGGTGAGCCTCTTCGAAAAAGACCCCCTTTGATTCTATACTAGAAATCTCGTCCTCGATTTGCTTAAGATCCTTTTCATCGGCCATCTTCTTGTCCTGCTCCTAGCGTTTGGTCTCTGAACGAAGAGCATCCAATTTATTGTTAAGGTTGAAGAGCTGAGATATGCCATCATCAATCTGCAAAGTTTGCCACTTCCTAGAGATCAAATCGCAATAATCCGGATCCTCCAGCCAAGTGCTATTAAACTTAAAAGGATATAATGGCCTTCTATTCAGTTTCTGGAATTCAAAACATATGGCTTTGTGGTCAGAAATGCTGGTGGCCACACCCCAAGAGCGATATCGGTCAAAGTCGGTGATTAAAGCATTTTTGTAGAGAAAACGGTCCAGTCTCTTCGCAATACCTTGAGAACCGGACCACCCATTGTTCCATGTAGGAACCATCCAAGGAGGGACCACATCCATCATATTCGCAGCTTCAAAGTGGTCTTTTAGAAAGCTGGCCAAAGGATCCTCCTTCCACTCGGTCCAGTCTCTATAAAACATGTTTGTTTGTACTTGGCATGGGTTGGAATTTGTACGAGGCATTTTGCCCGTAAAAAATTTAACAAACGGTCTCAATGAATGGGCACATTTATCTAGAACTTATTTTTGATGGTCAAATATTTTTTCAAACTGTCATTAATTTTTATAGAACTTATTTTTGATGGTCAAATATTTTTTCAAACTGTCATTAATTTTTATTAATAGGCTTATTAAGATATGTGTACGCCTATATAAGTAGTCTAAGGTAGGTGGTTTTTATTATATTGATTGATACTTCTTACTTATTGAATCTTTCCCATGTGGTTAAAGAGTAGGTGGGTGAGTTTGCATTCAATGTGGATGGATTTGCTTTCATTTCATTTCTTCTTTCTTTCTTATATTTGCCAAGCATTGTCCTAGTATGGGGTTGTGCTCTCCCTTTCAATCTCTCTCCCTGGCCTTTGTGCCCTTCCTTTATAGGATAAGTTAGTTTTCAAGTCCAAAAGTGCAACTGTTCTCATCCTGCCATGCACTTAGAGAGCTTTGAACTATCGTAAGATCCTATTTTCATTTTTTTTATAAGTTTGATAACAAACTAAAAATAAATTTTAATGAAACTATTTTGTGTTTTTCTTAAACATGAAATTGTTTTTGTTATTTTCATATCGGGGCTAGGCTAACACTAGTGACTCACAAAGGCATGAAAATAGGGTTTTGTTGTGGGAGGCTCTTTAACGTATCTATTCACTTTTTTTTAAAATTGACTTATTTGATATATGTTAAAACTTAATAACCTTTTATTATTATTGAAGTCTTAGTAATTGGTTGAAACAATTTCTCTTACTCATGGGAAAATAAACTTGTAAACAAGTTTGAAGTTGAAAGTGGTTTTTTCTTATCCATTTATACCCAAGGAAGAGTGAATGGCCCAAAGAAGAAAGTGAACGTGTACCCAAAAAATAGGTTTTACCAGATGAATTTTTATATAACACAATAAATTTAATTTATCAAATTCTCATCAGAGTACATCATGGATAATACATACACAACTCCACTTCCCATATATGCAAGTTCACGTGCAAAAATAGTTGATGAATCCAAAACAATCCATTCCTAAATACAACCTTATTAAACTTCCTTTGAGAAAGGAAGGAGAGAACCTCATAGGACACTCTCTATTGCAATGTGTTTTTTTAATGAATCACCTCTACAAAAGGGCATATATTATATTTATCTAGATTTTCAACTAAATACCCATGGCTGAAGTATTCTTTTGAAATAATATTTTTCCTCTTTTACCACTTAATTTACTTTAGATGCATCATGCCGATACACTACATGATCAACAAAAATATAGTTAAACGAGTTTATTGTTATATTTTAATTGGAAATTAAAATCTATAAAAACATATCTTCTAATTGAAAATTAAATTATTCTATAAAGACATTATTATTAAAGGGTATATTTTTAATAAAACTTCATTGTTAAAAGGTTATTTTTTCTACCAAAAAAAGTTGTTTAACGGGTAAGATAAATGTTCAAAACTTCAAAAACAAATTAATATGAAAAATGGAAATAAAATGAAATTCCAACACTACTTGGCATTAGACTTTAATCATGGTAACAGGGTCAAAATAATGACAGGAAACAAGTCAATTTACAATAAAATTACCTCACTCCAACTAAATAAAAGTAAAGCTAAAACAAAAAGTTACTGCTAACTCCCCTCTTAAAAACTCACAACCGAAACTTAACCGTAGTTGGCGACCGGGAAGTCTTCAGTCCCGGGCAAGAACGATGGATATTAAGTAATGGGAATTTGCGCGTGGAAATGTTGAGTGGTCGTTGAATACGACAAAACAGAGAAGTTGACAGAGAGAGAGAGAACGGGGCCTCTGTCAGAAATAGTTAAAGGCTCTGCCCAAGTTCCAACTAATCCTTTCGGCGTGATTGCGGGACTCGAGGTATGTTTTTATTACAAGTCAAATTCGTTTACTTTATTTTAAATGTAAAAATGATTTATTTTGAAATCAAAATGTTTTATTTCACTACATTAACATGAAATTTATATTTTTTTAATGAAAAATCATAAGTAAAATAAATAAATTAATTTAATTATATATTGAAAGAAAATTTGGTTATTCTAGTTTAGTTTGGGTGGTTAAGATAAGTTGTTATTGAGGTTGGTATATCAATAATCTAAGGGGTAGTAGGAGTAGTGATGGGGAGGAGGAATCATTGACTTGGTGGAAATTCAAATGTCAAGTTTGAATGGGGTATTGGCCATTCCACCAACGATGTGGCAAAGGCCTTGGCTTTATACCAAGGAATCAAAATCCTCCAAAGTATGGGGATTTAGGAATTTCTTATCCTCGTAGATTCGTCAATAATTATTCGGGCCCATGCCCTCCAAGCTTCCCCTATAAACTTCCAATTGGCCATAATATATGAATGCGCAAAGATCCTACTTGCAAATTTGGGGTGGATTGAATTCTATCATGTCTTAAGGGAACACAATAGGGAACCCGGTTGTCTTGCGAGTTATGCCACATAGACTTCGCACATGGAGCGAAGAGGGGCGCCTCTATCACCCTGTTTCTATAATGTAATAAAGGCTAAAAACCCCTCGAGCGTGCTAGTGTTTTGCTGATTGGCTAGTTTCCGTTGGGCTGCTAGGAGATGAATTTGTCGGCAAACAGTTATTGCTAGCACAATGAGGGTTTTCATGTTTAAATGCTTGGATTGGGTGGGTTTTTATGCGATTTTTCTGGTCTCGTTGGGTGGATGATGTGTTTGTGGCCATATTTTGCTCGAAGCTTCTGGCTAGTGTTGTTGTTTTTGAGTCTTTATGAGCTGTGGGTGAGAGCTTTGGCTGGTGTTGTGTGCAGATAGACAGGCTCGATATTGGAGACAGAGTCTGGTTCAATGCATTCACAGGTTGAAAAGTAGAGGTAATCCTTGTCCTTTATGGCTTGAATGCAATTAGGATCTTTCTTTTACCAATTTATGGTAGGGTTTTTTTGCACTGCGAACTGTGGATGCGAAATGTGTTAGGGTTTTGGATGCAAACTATTTTTTTGCATCTATATTTGTTATGGTTTTGGGTTAGCATTTGTATGTGCAAAGAATATTTTAGATGACAGTTTAAAATTTGATCCATCCTTGAGCCCTTCATAGCTTTTGCTTATGGTGTTTGCAATCAAATTCATGCATAGTCGCGTGGTTGTGTTGAGGTTTGGGTGGTTTGGTCACATGTTTGCAAATTGTTTTAGGGTTTAATCTATTATGGTTTTGTAGTGGCATCTCTATTGGCTTCATGTAGCTATTGTCCACCTTTGTTTCAAACTAGAACTGTTTTGAATTCCATGTGATGAATTTATCTCCTTGGCCTCTATGGCTTGAATGCAATTAGAATATTTTCTTCTGCCAGTTTATGGTAGGGTTTTCTTGCACTGCAAATTGTGGATGCGAACTGTGTTAGGGTTTTGGATGTGAACCGTGGATGGGAAATTGCATCTGTATCTGTCAGGGGTTTGGATTAGCATATGTACACCCATGGCTCAACATTGATATTGTTGGATATTGTTGTGATGAAGCAACTATTGACAAGATTTTGGCATGTTTTCCATGGGTTTTGTAATTTGTGCTGAGATTCTCACTAGACTTGTAAAATTCAATGTGCAAAGACTCATTTAGATGATTGTTTAAAACTTGATCCGTCCCTGGGCCCTTCATAGCTTTTTCTTTTGGTGTTTGCAATTAAATTCATGCAGAGTTGCGCGATTGTGCAGTACTATGTATAGGATTGTCATCTATATACTTGTTCTGGGATGCAATGTTGCCTTTGCATTTTATCCCAATTGCTTGCACAAATTTTGGATTTAGTGTTGAATTGTATTCACATTTTATGCCCATCTACTCAGTATAGTTGTACTTGTGGCATTTGCAATGTTCACCTTCACTCCATGCAAGCTGCGGTGTGTGCAACTTTGCTGTGACCACGGAATGTGGGTGAGGAACATATTGTGAAGAATCTTCTATTTCGATTGGCATCCTTGATTAGGAGCAGACTTTGTATTGTGATCTCCAAACAATAGACTATGTTGGAAGGCACTTACAAATTGACCAAATCAATTAATCCCTTTGTTTCCTCATTGCTATAAGTGGCATTACTTGTAGGAAACAAGTTGTTTTTGGACAATGTGATTGGAGCATTTTGCTTATCATTTAAACATGTGTTGTATTTTTCAAATTTAATTATGCTTCTTTGCGTAAAAACTTTTTTCCATTCTCAATAATTGTTTAAATGGATACTTTCTTAATCCATTGTAAGCCTTGTAGAAAATCTTGGTCCTATGTTACATGGTGTTTTTGGTTTTTATCTAGGAAATATATAAGGCTTCTTCCATCAAACTGGACCTCTAGTTTGATGCACATAATATAGTTCACCTTTTTGCTTTGGATAAAAAAGAAACAAAGAATCATCCCTTTAGACAGACCCTTGGGTTTGATGCACAAAATAAATCCTTTTACTCTTTATAAAATGACTTGGTTTTAGGGTTCATATCTTTGAGATTTAATTCTTGGCAACAACCAAATTTGAAGGTAGATATTCCAAAATCCGAAACTAGTGCCATATTTGTAATAACAACTCTATCTTGAATGTGTACAATGTGGATCAACCTTTAGAAAATTTTATATTGGAATTGAAATCTCAATTAATATTGATTAATTTAAATTATTGCATTGCTTAATATTTAGACGGCTTTGATTTTTCCGAGTGCATTGTTTCAGAATCTAGAGGTTTCTTTTAATATTGATAATGTATATATACTGTTGAACTGCAAATTTTGTTCCTCTTATTTTACTTGTTGCATTTGCAATGTTCACTTTAATTCTGAGCAAGTTTCCCTATGTGAGCTTTGTTGTGAGCAAGGAATGTGGGTGAGGAATAAACTTTGTCTTGTGTAGGTTTTTCTTGCTGTTAGCTGAGATATGTTTCTATATTATAAAAAAAATGCAGAAGAGGGTGTTTTTGAAAGATTTATATTCAAAAATTGTATTTGTTGGCTGTATGTTGTAAAAAAAGGTTAGATATCATTTAAGATATATGTTTGTAGTCTTGAAGCTGGGATATTGTTTTTTTTTACAATTTCTCTTAAAATTGTTGGATGTCGTGGAATAGCATGAGATCCGCAAACAAGTTTCCAACAATCTAGATCAATGATCAATGGTTGTCTATCGTTTTGTGTTTTTCCTTTTTCAAAGAACATGTGATAGCATAGGCAATAATCCACGTCTGATGTATCTAAAAGGCAGTCCAAGTCTTATGATTCTATATAGCTCATTCTATGAACTCTATTAGTATGTACGACATCCATCATGTGCTTATTAATTTAAATATAAATAGAAGTTATTTTCTCGGCAGACAAATCCAACATGCCTCATGACCATTCTAGGGATTTTTTTCCTTGCTGGGCGGAATTCTCATACCTCCTAGTCTTTTTTATTGTCCTGGTGGGAATATCTGTTTACTTGTAGGAATTTTCTATAGGTGTCTTGTGAATTGACACATTTGTCCAGTGGCTTTTAACATTATGGGTTGGATGATAGATCAATTGTAGAGGTGAGCAGTAGTTGTGCCACTAGCAATAACAAGCAACACCATAGAAATTATGTCGTGTCATAAGATATTGCCACCCCCAAAATGTATCCTAAATAAGAATTGGATTAAAAATTAATTAAAAGTTAATTAACATCAGTAATCAAGTATTTAGTCAAACCCCTATTTCCCCTGAAATTTTTTCCGGTTGCACAATAAAGAATGTGGAGTTTGGCACTGTTAAAATTTGAGCATTAATTCACAATACTCTTGGATCTTTACTGAGAGAATAACATATACAGTATATCAATGCATAACAATCACAATAAACATGACAAGCATCACAAGAATCAAAAGCATGAGAGACAAGAGACACAGAGTTTTCGTGGGGAAAACCCTAAGGTGAAAAACCCCACAACTTCCTCAGAGATAGAGAGAGCAATGGCTCAACCAAAGTACAACCAAAATACACTTGAGATAGTCTCCTAGAGCAAATGATCCTCCTCCTCACTAGTGCACCACTTTTTGAGTGAGAGAAGTGTGTCTTTCCGAATGATCCAAATAGAGATCTCCCGATCTCTATTTATACTTAACCTGTTTTCCCAGTGACCTTATGGGGCCGACTTGTCTATCTAGATACATCCACAATATAATATATATTTTAGGGCCGACCCCACACATGGTGGTCTAATAACCCATCGGCAAGTACACACACTTGCGACACTTGTCAATCCACATGATGACACTTCCTTATAGAGGAATAACACATCTCTTATAAGGGTACAATAAATATATATGAAATACATAGATGAAATACATTCCGAAGTTACATATACATCAACACTCCCTCTTAACTAGGAAGGTATTTCTCGACATAGTTCTGCTAGATAAGTCTTCTTCTCAGGATCATCGCCATCGTCACTGCTGCTGCTATCTCAACCAATATTTGACTCTACTTGTCATAGGAAGTTCTACAGAGCCAGTCCTTTTTCATACTGGATGTAGGCCCACCACCTGCAGGTCTTCATCATCTGTGCGAACGGTCTGATAGAGGTGGCCTCTCAGGACTAATTTTATGTGCAGATGCAATACCGGAAAGAGTATCCCAGGAACATTTATGTGCCTAAGCACGACTGGCAAGATCTCCCAGGATTGATTACATGCATCTCCTCCACAATACCTTTAAAGAGAATCCCAGGAACATTTATGTGCCGCAACACGACCGGCAAGATCTCTAAATAGCATCCTAGGACTTATTACAATCATACAGCTCATCCTCTCGGACCTCTAGGACTGATTACATGTGGATAGACAAAACCTTTAAAGAGCATCCCAGGAACATTTATGTGCCGCAGCACGACCGACAAGATCTCTAAAGATCATCCCAGGACTAATTACGAGCACATAGCTCAACCTCTTGGATCTCTAGGACTGATTACATGTCTCCGTAGTAATACCTCATCCCAGGACTGATTACGAGCACATAGCTCAACCTATCGGATATCTGAGGACTGATTACATACTACATAGCAATACCGAAAAGAGTACCCCAGGAACATTTATGTGCCACAGCACGACCAACAAGATCTCCCAGGACTGATTACATGCTATTTGCACAACCTGCCACATATCATCTCTGACCTCCAAGTATCAAACTGATACTCATGATCCAATGGATCATCATCACACGAGGCATCATCCTGATGCCCATGATCATACTAATGATCATCACTTGCACCATCCTGGTACATATCATCTGGAGCAACATCCTGAAGTTCATCATCATGATCAACCTAATCATACAATGCATCCAC
The DNA here is from genome assembly GCA_027924585.1 of Larix kaempferi. Classification (NCBI taxonomy): domain Eukaryota; kingdom Viridiplantae; phylum Streptophyta; class Pinopsida; order Pinales; family Pinaceae; genus Larix; species Larix kaempferi. The sequence continues at coordinate 1,111,385 of BSBM01000241.1, read as the reverse complement.
CTAATGCACACAAAGTATCTACCTGATACATATCATCATACATGATCCACCTGATCATACAGTATATCCACCTGATACAAATACAAATACATGATACATATCAACATACATGATCTACCTGATCATACAATGTATCCACCTGATACAGATACATGGTCCAAGCATCCAACATGATGCACATACAAATACATACAAATGATCCAACCGATCATATCCAGCATCCAATAGGATGCGTACATACATATAAATGATCCAACTGATCATATCCAGCATCAACACGATGCGTACATACATACAAATATAAATGATCCAACTGATCATATCCAGCATCAACACGATGCATACATACATACAAATATAAATGATCCAACTGATCATATCCAACATCAACACGATGCGTACATACATACAAATATAAATGATCCAACTGATCATATCCAACATCCAACATGATGCATATACAGAGCAGTAACTGGAGCATCATCCTGATACTCATCATCCAGCGCTTACATCCACAACCATGTGAAGGATCCTCCTTCCAACATGCTTGGGATGGCTTCAGCAAATGTGTCCATCACTTCTTCCTCGAAGTGTCGTTGATCTGAAGAACACCAAGCCTCTCCCTGAAGTACTCGAACTTCACCCTGGATAGTGGCTTCGTCAGCACATCTGCAATCTGCTCATCCGTCGCAACATACAGGAGCTTCACGGCTCCTCTCTGCACCATATCCCTAATATAATGATATTTGATCTGTATGTGTTTCGACCTGTCATGAAACACTGGGTTCTCAGACAGCTTCACACAACTCTGGTTATCGCAGAATATACCAGTAGCATCCAATGGGAGATCAAATAACTCAGACAGTAGCTTCCGTAGCCATACTGCCTCACAACTAGCTGAAAAGGCTGCAACATACTCTGCCTCAGCTGTACTCAGTGCTATGCAGGACTGCTTCCTGCTGAACCAAGAGATCACACCTGATCCCATACTGAAGCAGCACCCAGATGTGCTCTTCCTATCTGCAGCATTGCTAGCCCAATCTGAATCAACATAACCCTGCAAGTTAAACTTTTGGTTCACTTCATACTTGAGCCCATAATCCACTGTACCCTTCAGGTAGCTCAGAACATGCTTTACAACAACCAGATGAACACTCCTCGAATCCGTCAGGAACTGGCTCAATGTGTTGACTGCAAAGCAAATATCTGGTCTCGTGTTCGTCAGGTACATCAAGGACCCAATCATCTGACGATACATAGAGACATCAACCGGCTTAGATGAAGCATCACATAGAAGCTCTAGATTCGATGCCATGGGTGTGGCCATGGCCTTGCAATCCATCATCCCAAATCTCTTCAGAATATCTACTGTGTACTTCCCTTGACCAAGGAAGATCCCACCTGAATTCTGCCACACCTCCATACCTAGGAAATAAAGCATCATTCCCAAATCTTTCATATCGAACTCAGCAGCAAGCTTCCTCTTAGTATCTGCGATCAATCTGTCATCTCTTGTTACAAATAAGTCATCCACATACAGGAGTAGAATCACAGGATTCCCTTCCTCAACCTTGTAGTAGAGGTTGGAATCCGCTTTACTCTTGGTAAAGCCCAAGCTAGATAGGAAACTGTCCATCCTACCATACCAAGTTCTGGGAGCTTGCTTCAAGCCATACAATGCTTTCTTCAATCTACACACATATGACTCCCTATCGTGTATTTCAAAATCGAGTGGCTGCTCCACGTATACTTCCTCTTCAACTACACAATTCAAGAAAGCAGTCTTGACATCCATCTGGTGTATTTTCCATTTCATTGCTGTAGCCAGGGCAAGTACTGTTCTAATGGAAGTATACCTGGCTACAGGTGCAAAAGTTTCTTCATAATCTATTCCCTCTTTCTGAGAGAAGCCACGAGCTACGAATCTTGCTTTGTATTTTTCTACACTACCATCTGCAGCATGCTTGATTTTGTAGATCCATTTGGAAGTCACAACAGACTTTTCTTTAGGTCTTGGGACAACATCCCAAACATCATTCTTCATTATTGATTGGTATTCCTCAACCATGGCATCCTTCCATTCTTTCTTTTTCGCTGCTTCTTCATAACTGGAAGGTTCTTTGTTCATAATGTCACAGAGTAAAGCAACATAGTTGGTATGTGATCTGGCTCTCTTCTTTGCTCTGTGTTCTTCTTTTGGAATGCCAAATCTTTCTACATCTTGAATGAGCTCTCTAGCCCATGCAGGTTTCCTCTTGTGAGAGTTATCCTCACAGGGTGGATCTACAGGTTCTTGCGGATCTTCAAACTCACGAACAACTTCTGGAATTGCTTCAGTCATGGTAGTGTCTTGAAATCTAGTTTCCTTAGGTTCTTCATAAACTTCGATAGGTGCCTTCCTTGATTTGATGAATGCTGAGTTTTCATCAAATGTTACATCCCTGCTGACATCAATCTTCTTGAACCCTGGAAAGTATATTCTGTAAGCCTTCGAGCTTTCACTGTAACCCACAAAGATACCCTTCTTTCCTGAAGGATCTAGTTTGGTCCTCTTTTCCTTTGGGACATGAGTGTATACTGGACAACCAAATATTCTGAGATGGCTGACTTCAGGTTTCTTACTAGAAAAGACCTCTTCTGGTGTCTTGTTGTCCAATATCTTGTGGGGTGTTCTGTTCTGCACATATATAGCTGTTCTAGCTGCTTCTACCCATAGATGCATAGGTAGATCCTGGTCATGCAGCATTTCCCTTGCTGCTTCCATGATTGTTCTGTTCTTACTTTCTACAACTCCATTCTGTTGAGGATTATAAGGAGCAGTCAACTCCTTCTTAATCCCTGAATCACTGCAAAGCTTCTTGAAGTCACCTGAGGTGAATTCTCCACCATTGTCGGATCTGAATGTTTTGATCTTTTTGTCAGTTTGATTCTCCATCAAGGTTTTGAATTCCTTGAACTTATTAAACACCTCATCTTTGTTTTTCAAGAAGTATACCCAAGTCTTCCTGGATAAGTCATCAATAAATGAGACATAGTAAACATACCCACTTAGAGAACTGGATGACATAGGACCACATACATCTGAGTGGATGATTTCCAGGATATCCTTTGCCTTGCTTTCACTGCTTGGGAAATCCTTCTTAATATTCTTACCTTTTGCACATCCTTTGCAAACACCTTTATGTTTGGTCTTGATTTCAGGAAGACCCTCTATAGCCTTGCTTGCAATTGGAAGTGCCCTATAGTGCATATGAGCAAGTCTTCTATGCCAAAGTTCACTTGGCTCCATGGATTCATGCACCATGGCATGTTCAAGTTGTCCTTTTAATTTATACAAACCTCCCTCTTGCTCTCCAATCACAACTGCATCATCTATGGTCTTTCCCTTTGGCGACATTAGGACTTGGCCATCCACAAATGCAACCCTCATACCTTTTTTATCCAATGCAGAGATGGAGAGTAAGTTCTTCTTGAGCCCAGGTACATAAAGGACTTCTTTCATCTTCAAAGATTTTCCAGAATCTAGGTTGTAGGAGACTTCACCACTTCCTTTGATGGGATATTGATAATCATCCCCAAGTTTCACTTTATGGGGTGATTCATGTTTAGACAGATTTACAAAGGATTCTTTAAACCCAGTCATGTGTTTGGAAGCCCCACTGTCAATTAACCAATCATTACAACCATGGGAGATAGTACCTGTGAGAGCAGAGATTAGAACATACTCTTCTTCACTTGATGAGTCATCATTACTATCATCACTTTCTGCCCTAGCCTTCTTCTTTGGAGGTTCATCATCTTCGGCAGCATGAGCATGGTACCTTCTTTTGTTACCCTTCTTCTTCTTGCTGGAGTTGTTGTTGTTGTGTTTGTCCCTTTTGTTCTTGGGACATTCTGAAGCAAAGTGACCCTTCTCATTACAAGTGAAACACCTTAGATCTTTCTTGTCTTTGTGAAAATGATGAGAAGATTTCTTCTTGTGATGGGATGGCTCCCTCTTGAACTTGCCCTTCTTAGAGTGAGTTGTGAGAGCTTGATCTTCATTTCTCATCTTCTCTTCTCTTGCCACAAGCCTTGCTTCTTCTTGAGAACATTCCTCCCATAATATGCTGAAGGAGATTAACTTCTTTCTGGCACAGATCCTGTGGATAAAAGAGTCCCATGACCTAGGTAGGCCATTCAAAGTAGTCATAACAATTTCACCATTCTCCACCATTTCATCTACAGCTTCAAGTTGTTCCTTGATCTGAGAGACCTTGGAGAAATAGGATTGAATGGTTTCTCCATTCGACATCTTGACCCCTTTCAATTGATTCCGCAGGGTCATCTTCCGATTTATGTTCTTTCCTTCAAATAGCTTGGTCAAAGAGTCAAACATAGCCTTGGGTGTCTTTAGAGAAGACACATGGGGTATGAGATGGTCTTTGATAGAATCAACAATGATTCTCTTTTCCTTGACCAAGTTCTTCTTATGCAATACCTTAGCCTCTTCATCCTTTGGGATAGGGATGTCTTCTTTTATATATGAGTCCAACTCATTCTCTTCCAGGATTAACCCAATCCTATACTTCCAAGCTCGGAAGTTATCAGCCCCTTCAAGCTTATCCTCAAGCTTGGTGTGGTGAGACATCTTAAAGAGTACTTCAAATGAAATTGAAAATATTTAGGTTTTACCACTTGAAATGTTGAAAACTGGATCTGGTCTCGGATTAGGGTTTGTCGAAAAAACCCTAAAAATTCAAAATGTGAATTTCAACTTTCTGAAAGGATAGAAAGATGCGCCTTGATGAGCTGATCAGCATGGTGTATTCAGAATTTGAGATCAGCAAATCTTTACCCTTCAGATTTGCCTTTTTGTCCTCTCGGGTTCACTAGGGAGAGCCCTGAATTAGGGTTTGAGTTTCCTGGAGATCTACCCAGCCAAAAATCTCGATCCAAAGCTCTAAACTTCGATTTTTGCAAGGAGCTTCCAGCTATGGCTTCAGATTTCAAAAATTCCTATTTTTGTGGAAACCCTAATTTTTAGGGCCAAATCTGAAAATGCTCAGAATTGAATTCTGATTGGACAAATAGATTCTCCTTGATGAGTAGAGTCAATCTACTATACTGCTTTTCCAAAAACTGTGGAGAGAAACCCAATAAACAAGAAACTCAAGTTTCCATCATTGCAAAATGTCTTCTTCTCAGGTTAGCTCTGATACCATGTTAAAATTTGAGCATTAATTCACAATACTCTTGGATCTTTACTGAGAGAATAACATATACAGTATATAAATGCATAACAATCACAATAAGCATGACAAGCATCACAAGAATCAAAATCATGAGAGACAAGAGACACAGAGTTTCTATGGGGAAAACCCTAAGGTGAAAAACCCCACAACTTCCTCAAAGATAGAGAGAGCAATGGCTCAACCAAAGTACAACCAAAATACACTTGAGATAGTCTCCTAGAGCAGATGATCCTCCTCCTCACTAGTGTGCCACTTTCTGAGTGAGAGAAGTGTGTCTTTCCGAATGATCCAAATAGAGATCTCCCGATCTCTATTTATACTTAACCTGTTTTCCCAGTGAACTTATGGGGCCGACTTGTCTATCTAGATACATCCACAATATAATATATATTTTAGGGCCGCCCCACACATGGTGGTCTAATAACCCATCGGCAAGTACACACACTTGCGACACTTGTCAATCCACATGACGACACTTCCTTATAGAGGAATAACACATCTCTTATAAGGGTACAATAAATATATATGAAATACATAGATGAAATACATTCCGAAGTTACATATACATCAACAGGCACATGATACAATGTGGGGTTAATTCAAAATTTTCAAAACCGGGTATCAATGGAAAAATCCCTCCAATTTCATATTTTTCGATTTGCCCCCAAAATATCCGGTTTACCCAGACCCACAATATGTTATGAAACCAAATCTGCATCTGTATTAAATCTACCCTACTTGAACAAAATCTATGCGCTTGCCAACATAGTCGGTCTATGATCAAACCAAGCCGGATTGTGTTGAAATCCTTTGAACAAAATTGATGCTATCGTTATCGCTTGGTAAGAGTATGTTTTTTCCAGTTTTCTGTGCCCTAGGTTGTATATTTTCAAAGATGTTTTTTTTTTCCAGAGCCGATTGTAAGTAAAGAGGAACATTCTATTGCTTACAAAATATGCATTGCAGAGGAACCCTCTATTGCTTACAAAAATTACATATTTTGTTTTATATCTTACCCTAAACAAAATATTTGAACTCGTGTCTTATTTTAGATCTAACCCTGCTTGAACCGTCAACGCACCAACTCTCTGATCAAACCAAATCGTACCTCGTTGATATCCTTTGAGCAAAATTGATTGTGTAGTGATACGACTGATAAGTATTTTTGTTTTTCATTTTTTTTGTGCTTAATTTTTTTTACATTCTTACCCTGCTTGAACAAAATATACGAACCCATCAATAGCTCTGTGATCAAACCAAAATTGATTGCATTGAAATCTAATGAAAAAATTGATGGTTTAGTGACCGACTGACAATATTTTTTTTTACTTTTTCTATTGATTGACTGGTGTAGTGATGGATTTCTTATCAACCAATTGATTAAACCCATCATCTCCCTGATCAAACCAAATCGGACCGCGTTGAAATACTCTAAGCAAATTCGATGGTGTAGTGATACGACTGGTAATAATTTTCTTTTTCTTTTTTTCATTTTTTTTGTGCTTAAAAAAATTTACATTCTTACCCTGCAATTTTTGTATTTAAGCAGTCTATAAAATGATTTATCAGATACTGTATATGTAGAGTAATTAAATTCACCCTTTATTCTTTGATGCGGATATCACTTTGGACCATTTGGATGCGAATCTAAAATCTTGGTTGGAAGGGGAAAAGAAATCGAAGGTTTTTACTAAAGGTTAGAATTTATGTAGTATTAATATTATGCCTTTATAAATACTCTGTTTTTTCACTCTTGCTTTCCAATTAAGAGATCAAGTGTAACCTGTGTAGGCCATTTTGGCTTTCTGTCGTGATTGCAGAATTTTACTTCTTATAAATTTGATCATGTTCAATACATACCCTTATCCATTGCCACATAAAGAACAAAAGTCATTGCCTCCAGAGGTTGTGGAAGAAGCTTTTCAAATACTTGCTGAACGAGAAAAGAGACGAAAAATGAAGCAACAATTGTCTATACAACGACAAAAGTCACGGAAATTACATAGACTTGCAAAAACTGATTGTTGGAGTGACGATGATGTATCTAGCGGTAATGATGTTGAGAACCAACCTAATGATAGGGATATACCTTATCAAATCCGATGTCGTTCAACTCTAAAGTATGTTAAGGGAAAGGCTCCAAAATTTGATATAGTTGCTGTTCTTAAAGGAGAAAATGGTTTAGAATAAATCATTATCTGCAAAGTTATAGATGAGTCACATACTAGAAATGTAGAGTTGACAATGTTGGATCCTTGTGGTGATGATCCAATTCTTTACACTGACAGTACCAATGACACATGGACACATGCTATGGATGATGTTCTTCCTGTTCAAATGGTGTATGCCTATGAAAGTGGAAAACTTACGTTGCAACATCCTTCAATTTTTGAAATAAAATCACAATTATCTTCAAGTGGGATAGATGAAATTCATAAAAGACATTCCACTGTAGTCATCAAGCGAGGGTTTTATATGGGATCTTGTTCAGATGTGACTCCCCTATTGACTCAAAATGGTCGTTTTGTGAAGACTGGTAGAAATAAATTCATTCAAATGCATGGGCTATTGGTACGCAACACAAAATTTCCATTTGATTTAACCATAAAGGAAGGCATGTATGCTCGTATTTATTATGAAAGATTGCCTGGAATGTCTGAAGACGAGTCATTGAAAATCCCATATCCTGTAGAAGTGTTGGATTGTCTAGTAGATGTTTCAAGTGGTGGAAAATTTTATTGGGTAAGAATATTTGAAAATCATGTAGATGTTTTTGATAGAGGCCACTATATTCCCGAAGGTGTGAATTTGCATCCACCTAAGGTGTTTTACACAAAACAAGCTTTGTTGATACCAACTGAAATAATTGATGGTGAGTATACATGTGTATCTTTTAATATATATTATTCAACTCATATATCAAAAAATTATTTATAGTATCTAATGTTATATTATGTTGTGTTGTAGGCATTGTTGATGTTTTCTTTACTGTGAGCTCTATTAAAAGGTGGGGCACTAGCAGTCGAAAAGGAGAATCTTTTTTTTTGTCGGTTTATTGCTACAAATGATGATAAGCACACCAATTTTCAACTTCTTGTAACAAAACGTGACAATGAAGTTGTGACTGCTAGATTAGCTACATCTACAGAATATGGAACACACAATGCATTGCCATCTTATATCGGAGTATTGCATCCCAATCAAGTACATCGTCACAATATTCATCTTCTTTCCTACAAAGTTTTCAATCACATAAGGTCTCGACACATTATACGCAATGAATCTTATGTGGAAATTCCTTGTTCAAATGAAAGTTTCATGGTTACTTTTGAACTAATTGCAATGCATTCTGTACCTCCCAGGATTGTAAAGAAGAATAATTCACTAGAGTTCAACATAGAAGGCTATGAGAATATTAAGGAGGCAGTTTTCTATACATGGCCAACCTTTCCTGATAGATATCAACCAACTTCAGGCTCAAGTGATCAGACTCAGCCTCTTGGTAAATGGAGAGTGGGACCAAAATTTAGATTTCGCTATTTCTATAATAGCCTACAACCTCGTGTACAAGTACACTTCTCATGGGATTCACACCAATGGGACCCTGTCCATCAGTGTTATGGATTAGGGATGAGGATTGGTGTACCCCATTTGGATTTGTAAACATTTTTCCTTTCATTAATAAATTTTTATACTGTTTGGTGTAATATGTACGGTGAATTATATTATTTAGTTTATATGAATTATTTATTTCTTGCATTAAATTGTTTTTGGTATTTTACTATTATGTTATAATGGTTTTTATTTTCCATGAATTTTTTCTTTATATATGAAATTTGAATGTTTGAATAGATAATATACATTTTGTATCCTGTGGGCTATTGAGAAGATGGTTCTGTATTGTATTTTTTTGGTCCTAAAAGCTACTTATTCCAGTCTCACATAATCATCAAAACATGCCTTGTGAGGATTTGCACTTACAAAAAACATAGAGTAGAACTTTTCAAAAGCAAAAACCTTACAAAAGGGTGAAAACGCGAAGCTGGGAAACAATTCCGTGACAATAGAGTGAAAAAAAAAAGAGGGCGCGCGGATGAACAAGGAAAAAAAGTCAACCTCAAACTCTCGACTAAGAGTTTAAAAAACTCTAGGTCGAGAGTTTTGAGAGTTCAAACTCTAGGTCGAGAGTTTAAAAAAACTCTAGGACAAGAGTTTGAACCAATTGTCGCGCTGTATTTTCAAAAAATCTCTCGAACGAGAGTTTGAACTAAACTCTCATCTAAGAGTTTGGAAGGTATTTTTCGGCCAAGAGTTTATGGTCAACAAAACTTGAGAAAATATCAGGCATCTTTTTGGAACCTGCAACTTCAACAAGCCCAAACCCCTGCAAATTTTAAGTATTATTTGTCGGACTTGGTAGCAATGGATTCATCTCTGAATCTAGTTTTTAATGATATAATAATTGTTTCATTTCGATTTGAATTACTATTTATTAATAAATTTTTTCTAAACCTTATCCCTTAAGCATTTTATTACTCTAAAAATCACCCGAAATGAAAATTCAATATCATAACAAAGACAACACCAAAAAATTTGAAATTTCACAGATATCATAATTGGCTCGTCCTCTTCAAAAGGGTACTTTTATTTTTTCTAGTAAGAGTCACATTTGAAAGAAAATGTGAAGACAAAAACATGTGTTGATAATGCACCATTTTCTGAACATACTTTGTTTTGATAAATAATAAAAAATAGTTTCCAAGTCTTAAAAAACTCAAAATATAGTCCAGGATCAAGTGTAGTGTGTGTAGATTATGAGCCTACAATTTGTTTCCCTAAAATTAATAACCATCTATCAAAAAACCATCGTCAACTGAGGTTACTCATTATCCATACCTAAAGTTTTCAAGTATATGCCGTTTGTTGAAAACAAATATGTCCCACGATATATCCATAAAAAAAATTAAAAAAAATATGAGTAGAAAGCTAATTCAATTCTCTAAAACCTTTGTGTTTACTTCAAGTTGAAATTCCTAAGGGAGATATGGGTTTGAAGAGGTCAAAGTTGAAAAACATAAAATTTAGCAGTTTTGTTTGTAAAAAACAAGCCAAAATTGTTTTCCAACTTCATGTTTTCACCCAAAAGTGGAATTTTCTTCATGTTTGTGGGGAAAACCATCTAAAATTAACTCTGGACTGGTCTAAATAGTTTTTCTCCCTTCTTATTATTTAGTTCTATAGATAATATTTATTTATGACAGTTACATGAAGTGCAATTTATGTGTACATGCACTCTGGTTCTATAGTAGCTACTCCAAGATTAGATGTGTTGATCATTTTGGACTTTTAGTCTGTTGAAGAAGATTTGGGTCTTTTGATAGACCAATTTACAGATTGTTTAAGACTGTATTATATTTCGGCTTGAAATATAATAGGCTTATTTCTGAGGAAAAATGAGTGGTGTTTTACCTTTTTTATCCAAGGACTAAATTCAGATTATTTAATCTAACACAAAAATAAAAACATTCTTCATGTGCTAGTAAGAACGTTACATAGTCTCCTGGATGCGGGTGCCAGCTCCGGCCAAGTGACACCTAAGCCCATAAGTGAGACACCTGTCCACAGGCTCATGACACGCAGCTCCGCTGAGGTCAGCCAAGCGATGTCAAGTCGCTAGGTTCCTTAATTCGCCTGCCCTCGATGTCGCCTCATCCTTCCTGGAAACCACTCAAATGGATCTCCGGCGTGCAAAGATCAAGATCCAGGTTCAAGTTACAAGTCTCACGTTACCATGATCTGCGCTACGCATTTGCTTGGTTTTGCTCCCGGTTTTAGGTTCCCTGTGCTCCAGGCTGCTTGTGCTACAGTTCTCCTCCCGCTCTTACATACCTGCACCTGTATCATCCTCTCGTCGGATCCCATGGGAAGGCCGAAGGGAGCCAATACCAAGAGTAAGACAAATGATGCTTCTCCAGAGATGAGTCCCACTGGGAAGGGATATGGTTCCGAAGTCTCCATCCCAGTCCGTTTACTGTTGGATAATTGGGAGGCCAGGATAATTGCGGACAATTTGGCTAACAGGAATCAAGAGCAGACCTGGGACCCCTACTGGCTCGTTAAGAACATGATGGGCCAGCTTATGGAGGACATGCAGACCAATTGGGCCTCTTCTCGCCATGCCACTCAAACCGTGCGAGCAACTTTGCCAAACATGGCGACCACCCTCGACACCCTGGTTGTTGGGACTCCTATTCCCCCACTTGACCCTTCTGTCGTGACATTCGTTCTAGGAGCACTACACCTAGCACCACCTCGTCTGCTATCAGAGTTGAATCCACCCTTGGCGCTCTTTCTACTCCTCTTGGCATGGACATGCTTAACCCAGGGGCAACTCGTCGGTATTGACATGCAGCAGGGAGCTTCTGAAGGGAAAGGAGCAACCACACACCTCCTTCCCCATCCCCAACACCTTGGGCCCGATCTTGGCCAAGCGCACGTGCAATCAGACGGTTGGTTTTGTTCCTGTACTGCGTCGGAAGACCACACCCTTGAGGGTCAAGCTCCCTACACATGCCACTCGTCAGCCTGTGAAGACCACTCCCGTGAATGCTACGTCGATACCTGGAACCACTGCTTCGATACTTGGGAATGCTGCTCCGACACCTGCAAGAGATTGGAAGGACACATAATGCTACAACTGTCCGATTATGGAGGAGACACCCTCTGATGCAGAAGGCCCCTCTGCAACTAGTTGAGGAGCTTTTTCTGCTGTCTTTGTCTTACTTTTTGTTTGTTTTGGTTATGCTTATGACTGCCAGTTTTTTGTATGCCTCTATGGCCATGAACACTTCCCATTTTCACCCTAGTTTCCCTACAATGGGCAGGGTATTTTTGTTCAGTTTGATTTTGAATTGCCACAACACTGCTGATAGCTACGGCTGGCACCTCTGGATAAGACCACTGCTGACTGTAACCTCTGCTGTATTTCTATTATCTTAATATAATTTGCAGCTTTTACAAAAGAAAAGAACGTTACATAGTCAAATTGAATGATACGATTTGAACATGATGTGTATTAACAGTCACCACTACTCCACTATCCAATATTTTCAATTTTATCCTAAAAATTGCTATTGTGTAAAAATACTGAAAATCAACCTCGAAAATAGGGTTCAATTTTTGGCTTGTTTGAGTGATTCAAATTGGAAAATGTGAGTTTTATTATTCTCCATTTTTTTACATTTTCATATTTACATTTCATATTTGCAAATACCAGGGAATTTGGCTGAGTTATTGTCATTGACAATAATGGCTAAGTACTGAAAATATGGCTCAAGTGGCTTTGGGAAAATGACTGCCATTTCCTCACAGAGAGAGATAATTATTTGGATGGCACCATCCTGTAGGTGGATGACTAATGATCCTGAATATAGTCTCAGTATTGGAAACAATTCTCTGGCCAAGAATATATTGGCCTGCCAAAACATCCACTCAACATTTTTTCCACTAAAAACTAGCCTAAATGGCCTTAGGAAAATGCCCACCAGTTCTCACCAGTGAGGGATTAAATTATTCTGACAACATAAGCTTTCAGGTGGAGGATTTACACACTTGACCATTGACTCATTCTCGATAAAAGGTCTATGGCCAAGAAGATAATGTCCTGCCAAAATAACCAATCAACCTTTTTTGCACCCTGCCATATTATGCTCCCCTTTGGAAAAAATGGCTAAGTACTGAAAATATGGCTCAAGTGGCTTCGGGAAAATGACTGCCATTTTCTCACAGAGAGAGAGAGATAATTATTCTAAGGGCACCATCCTATAGGTGGATGACTAATGCACCTGAATATAGTCTTAGTATTGGAAAAAGTCTCTGGTCAAGAATATATTGGCCTACCAAAACATCCACTCAGCCTTTTTGCACTTAAAACTGGCCTAAATGGCCTTAGGAAAATGCCCACCAGTTCTCACCAGTGAGGGATTAAATTATTCTGACAACATAAGATTTCAAGTGGAGGATTTACACACTTGACCATTGACTCATTCTCAATAAAAGGTCTATGGCCAAGAACATAATGGCATTCCAAAACAACCAATCAACCTTTTTTGCACCCTGCCATATTATACTCCCCTTTGAAAAAAATGGCTAAGTACCGAAAATATGGCTCAAGTGGCTTTGGGAAAATGACCACCATTTCCTCAGAGAGAGAGAGATAATTATTCTGAGGGCACCATCCTGTAGGTAGATGACTAATGCACTTGAGTATAGTATCAGTCTTGGTAAAAATTCTCTGGTCAATAATATATTGGCCTGCCAAAACATCCACTCAGCCTTTTTTGCACTTAAAACTGGCCTAAATGGCCTTTGGAAAATGCCCACCAGTTCTCACTAGTGAGGGATTAAATTATTCTGACAACATAAGCTTCCAGGTGGAGGATTTACACACTTGACCATTGACTCATTCTCAATAAAATCTCTATGGCCAAGAAGATAATGGCCTACCAAAACAACCAATCAACATTTTTTGCACCCTGCCATATTATGCTCCCCTTTGGCAAAAATGGCTAAGTACTGAAAATATGGTTCAAGTGGCTTTGGGAAAATGACCGCCATTTCCTCACAAAGAGAGATAATTATTCCGAGGGAACCATCCTGTAGGTGGATGACTATTGCACCTGAATATAGTCTCAGTCTTGGAAAAAAGTCTCTTGTCAAGAATATATTGGCCTGCCAAAACATCCACTCAGCATTTTTTGCACTTAAAACTAGACTAAATGGCTTTAGGAAAATGCCGACCAGTTCTCACCAGTGAAGGATTAAATTATGCTGACAACATAAGCTTTCAGATGGAGGATTTACACACTTGAGCATTTCTCCTTCTCGATAAAAGGTCTATGGCCAAGACGATAATGGCCTGCCAAAACAACCAATAAACCTCTTTTGCACCATTCCAAAAAATGCTCGCCATTGGAAAAAATGGCTAGGTACTCAAAATATGGCTCAAGTGGCTATGGGAAAATGACCGCCATTTTCTCATAGAGAGAGAGAAAATTATTCTAGGGGCACCATCCTATAGGTGGATGACTAATGCACCTTAATATAGTCTTAGTCTTGGAAAAAGTCTCTGGTCAAGAATATATTGGCTTGCCAAAACATCCACTGAGCCTTTTTTGCACTTAAAAATGGCCTAAATGGCCTTAGGAAAATGCCCACCTGTTCTCACCAATGAGGGATTAAATTATTCTGACAACATAAGCTTTCAGGTGGAGGATTTACACACTTGACCATTGACTCATTCTCGATAAAAGGTATATGACCAAGAAGATAATGGCTTGCCAAAACAACCAATCAATATTTTTTGCACCCTGCTATATTATGCCCCCCTTTGGAAAAAATGGCCAAGTACTGAAAATATGGCTCAAGTGGCTTTGGGAAAATGACCGCCATTTTCTCACAGAGAGAGAGATAATTATTCTGAGGGCACCATCCTGTAGGTGGATGACTAATGCACATGAATATAGTCTCAGTATTGGAAAAAAGTCTCTGGTCAAGAATATATTGGCCTTCCAAAACATCCACTCAGTCTTTTTTGCACTTAAAAATGGCCTAAATGGCCTTATTAAAATGCCCACCAGTTCTCACCAGTGAGGGATTAAATTATTCTGACAACATAAGATTTCAGGTGGAGGATTTACACACTTGACCATTCAATCATTCTTGATAAAAGGTCTATGGCCAAGAAGATAATGGCTTGCCAAAACAACCAATAAACCTTTTTTGCACCCTGCCATATTATGCTCCCCTTCGACAAAAATGGCCAAGTACTGAAAATATGGCTCAAGTGGCTTTGGGAAATGACCGCCATTTCCTCATAGAGAGAGAGATAATTATTCTGAGGGAACCATCCTATATGTGGATGACCAATGCACCTGCATATAGTATTATTCTTGGAAAATAGGCTATGTTCAAGAATATATTGTCCTGTCAAAATAGCCACTAAACCAGTTTTGCACCTAAAACTGGCCTAGATGGCCTCAAGAAAATGCCCGCAATTTCTCGCCTTTGAGGGATAAAAAAATTCAGATAGCATAAGATTTCAAGTGGATGATTTATGCACTTGACCATCGACTCATTCGTGATAAAAATTCAATGTATAAGAAGATAATGGCCTTCCAAAACAACCAATCAACCTAATTTGCACCATGCCGAAAAATGATCCCCTTTGTAAAAAATGACTAAGTATTGAAAAGTGATAGCTTATGTTTATGCACTTTTGTATGTCAAAGTACAACCAATTTATAAAATTCCAAAGTACAACCCATTTATAAAAAGTGATAGCTTATGTTTATGCACTTTTTTTATGTCAAAGTACAACCAGTTTATAAAATTCCCTCCGATGACATGGCCTGAAAAAATCTTAAAATTAGGATGTCAGCATAGGTAAAAGTGCATGCCCAAGTCTTGAATTATGACCTGGAAATACACTCAATACCTACGATTTGTTGCTGAAATACTCTGTGCGGGCATAATTTGTGATCCTGAAATACAGTCTGCATGCATCACTTCTGCTTCAAACCTAGACAACCATGGCCGAACTTGAAACATGGGTGTCCTCTACCAAGGGCGCAGTTGAAATGGGGGCATCCTCCTCTGCAAATGAAGTTGAAACAAAGGCATCCAAAGATGATAGGTTAATAGTAAAAAAATTCCAGGACTATTCTGATGCATGGAGAGATGCAAAGATTTGGCCACTAGGTATGGAAACTATCCTGAGGAAAGCATAAGTTTTCAACTTTTTGTTTGGAATGCTCAATTATGTTGATGAGGAGATAGATGAGGAAATTTTGAAATATGATGCTGGGAATATGGAATTTAGAATTTTTGGGAAGCAGGTAAACCTCAACCCTGATTTGGTTTCCCCAGCTACAAATATTCCATGCCGAGGGGGAGCAATTTTAAGCTCTTGGAAAAGCCCCAAACAGGAGAAGAACCAGATGGCCAATAAAATTTGTGGGCAAGAAATATATGTTTCGAGGAATGGCTTAAGAATGCAAGATGTCCCTCCCGAATAATAACAAACATTGATTCAGATTGTCCTTAGGATGATTTTGAATCATCACAGGAAAGACATTACGGATGAATGTATGCGGGTAGTGATACATTGGGTTGAAGGTATACCTGTAGATATTCCTTATCTATTGGCTAAGAAAATACACTCTGCCCTACAAGACAACCAATTAAGGAAGGTTAAATTTAGTTTCCTGGGCACACTTCAAAAAAATATTGATTTATGTCGACCCCATGCCACTGAAACAGAGACTGGTGATACCAACCAACATGAAAATATATCTTTGCCAGAAACACCTGTTCATAAAACATACGTTAGGAAATATAATAGCAGGGAACATAATGAGGAATTTCCAGTACAATATCCTTAGTAGAATGAGGAATTAGTACAATCTCCTGAGCACCATGGGGAATTACCGGTACAACCTTCTGAACAGAATGAGGAATTGCCAGTACAAACTCCTGAGCACCATGACAGATTACGAGTATAGTCTCCTGATTTTTTCACCATCGATGTAGTTCGTGCTGCCACAAATTTGAAAGAGTTACATGAACATGTAGATGGAGGTCATTGGGAGGAGGTGACAGACAATGAAATGGAACAAACTACTGCTGACTTTTCCAATCCTCAAGAGGTTCTTGATACAATTTCTCCTAAGGAGTTGGCAATTGAGTATGATTGTTTTTTCAAATTTGAGTCAAGGGCTTCCACTATGCATTTAGACATTCCATCATTTAAGTTTGATAGTAGATATGTGTTCATCCTATATGATAAAATGGAGCATTTCATGGAACAAGCTTCCTATATATGCAATTGAGCGGAAGAGGGCATGATAAAAGATAATAATATTACATACTGCTTCAAACAAACATCGGTGTTGCAAAAGACAGTTGTGGATAATCAATTCAAAGCGAACATAATTATAAAAGGGAAAGAAGAAATGGTTGAACTATTATCCAAAGAAGTAGACAAAATCACTGATGAAGCTGAAAATGAAATTGAGTCAGTGAGGGTTGTGTATAAAGAGGCTTTGGAAAAAGATAATGTTGATGTGTGTGAACTTAAATAAGAGTTGAAAAAAATACCACCTGTTTTCAATGTACCACCAATAAGGAGAAAAATGGGTCCTTAACAAGTATCAGAGAAGAAAATTAAAGAAAATGAACACTTAATACAAGAATATCAGTTGAAGATGAAAGAGTGGGAGGGAATCCATGAACAAAAAGTTGGAGAATTAGATTCATTAATTTCAAGTTTTAGAAAACCATTTCTAAGCAAGCTGGTAAGCTGAGAGCCAAAAGGTTCGAAAGGATCTTTGAATCACTAGAACTTAAAAACCAAAGGAGAGGAAACACAATTTATAGTGAAGAAGGTGGTGAGGGTGAAGGTAAGGGTACCAAAGGAGACGAGGGTAAGGGTAGAAGGAAAAAAACACATATAGGTACAATGTCCATAGAAGAGCGAGAGAAGTCCTTAGCTAATTGAGAGAAGATGCTACAAGAATGATTCTCACCGAGCATTGCACTAGGAGATGTGTTTGGTTCATCACCATTATCTAAATAACTGAAAGAGAAGATGGATGGAAAATATGTAAAAGTAAGAGAATTGGAATCAAAACTCTTCGACGACCGAAAATTTTAGAATTTGGGATGTGACTCATGGAAATTCAAACACTTAAATCCACAATTTCTGATTTGCAAAAGGAATTACAAGGTCCAGCTGCTACGATGATGGCTATTCCTATCATTCCCAACGAGACAAAGTTGAGGGAAAAAGAGCACGAGAAGGAAATATAGAATCTGAAAGCTGTATTGAATAAAGTTATCGATCCGTTGAAAAATACGAGACAACAATTGGAAGTCAAGGAAAAAAATGAATCAACGAAGTATAAGAAACATGTGGAAATGTTGAACAGTCCGATGGAAGAAAAAAGTGTTTTTCTTGGAAATTTAAAAAAAGTTACATAGAAAGTTAAAGAGCTTGAAAACAAATTAAAAAATGTGCCTCCTACAGCTCCCGAAGAATTAGAGTCTTCTATGAAAGGCAAGAGAGACCATACAGATTTGTCTTCTGATCAAGAGGAGGGATTGAAACCATCTCAGAAACATGCTAGACATGTATAAACCAATGTATATATGTATTTATCGACAGATAACAGAAAACCCATTTTTGTATGATGGTGTTTTGTATTTATCGATAGACAATGAAAAATGCATTTTTGTGTGATGGAGTCTTTTATTTATCGACAGATAATGAAAAATGAATTTTTGTATGATGGAGTTTTGTATTTATTGGCAGATAATGAAAAATGATTTTTAGTTGTCTTACTTTTTCTGTCGCTGTACATTAGTGGGTGATATAAAATAATATTCCATTGCTTATACACTCAAAGAATTTTTTAGATCATTTGCAACTGTCCAAATATTTTTAATATCCTTTTTCATATATTGGCTGTGATGACTTGGTGAATTTTGGCAGTAACAATGGCCAATTGTGTTCGATTTCATTTCTATTAAATAACAATTATATTGTTATTTTCTTGGGTAAAAAAAACTATAACTACACATGTAATAGAATGCAGCCACAATAGAATGAATTTCTGACGAAATCTCAACAAATGGTTATTGTTTTCCTCAGAAAACTCCAAGATTTTATTTCCAGAGAGAAATGGAAATGCAATGCTTATAGGTGCATACAATCTTAGACCTTTTTAGAACTATATCCAACAATGTTGTGTTGGTTGTGGAGCCAGACCTTCTAGTCTCATAGATGATATTGTCTTAGCTATGCACCCCGGAGGACTGTACACCCATTCTGCATTTTTAGGGGTTCGAGGCAACGCCCCCAAGTCACAGGGGTGTTGGGGTGGAGCCCTCGAGAAAAATTTTTGGGGCTTTTTTTGCCTACTGTTTTGCGGGACCATGGTTTTGGGTATCCTGTGGTATTTTTCCATTGTATTTTCCTTATAAAAGAAAGACATTGTAATACGGCTAGGGCAAGATGTATTAGGTTTTACGCATTGTAAAGATCTCTAAGATTAGGAGAGAGACTGTGAGATAGTAAAGAGGAAGTGCAACGGCTGTGCTGCAGGTTGTATCCCTTCACCTTGCTGGACAGTAATAATAATGACTGGCAAATTCAGTGTGGACGTAGTGCAAGTTGGGGTGAACCACGATATATCTGTGTCTCTCTTGTAATGTGTGTGTGATTATATTTGCATTTCTGTTTATTGTTATTGCTCTGCGATCCTGTTTTTCTAACAATTGGTATCAGAGCCAAAGGTCTACTTGGCAAATAAACGCACAGGAAGATAGGGTTTCTGGTTCGAGTGGAAGCAATGGCGGAAGAAGGAAAGTTTAAGGTCGAGAAGTTTAACGGCCAAAACTTCCAGTTATGGAAGATGCAAATGGAGGACTATCTGTACTAGAAGGATCTATTCTTACCGTTGGGAGGAAGAGCAAAGCAGCCGGCAGCCATGAAGGATGAAGAATGGGAGGTTCTCGACAGAAAGGATCTGGGAACAATACGGCTGAGCCTGGCTTCGTCGGTGGCTTTCAATATCTCAAAAGAAACGACAATGGAGGGTTTGATGAGCAAACTGGGTAAGCTGTATGAAAAACCCTCGGCCTCCAACAAGGTATTTCTAATGAAGCATTTATTTAATATGAAGATGTCTGAAGGTGGATCTGTTACTGATCATTTAAATGAGTTTAATACGGTTACAAATCAGCTAAGTTCTGTAAGTGTGAATTTTGATGATGAGGTTAGGGCTCTTCTAATCTTGTGTTCATTGCCAGAAAGCTGGAATAGCTTGGTCATGGTTGTAAGTAACTCTGTCTCTGGTTCAAACACCTTGAAATTTGATGATGTTATTGGTGTTATTCTTAACGAGGAAATGCGAAGAAAAAGCACAGATGAGACATCAGGTAATGCGTTGACCATGGAGAGCAGGGGAAGACAAAAGGAGAGAGGAAAGAGCCAAGGTAATCATGGCAAGTCTAAAACGGGAAGATCCAAGTCCAGAATGGGAAAAATAGAGTGCTAGAACTGTAGAAAGAAAGGACATCTGAAGAAAGACTGTAGATCTCTAAAGAAGAAAGGAGATGCACAGAAGAAAACTACCCAGGAAGAAAATGTAGCAGGTGATGTGTTACAAGATGATTTGATTCTTGCATTAGATAATACTAGTGATTATTGGGTAGTAGATTCAGGAGCTTCATGTCATACTACACCCCATAGGAAATACTTTCATGAGTATGTTCCTGGAGATTTTGGACATGTTTTATTGGGTGATGATGAGCCATGTAAAATTGTTGGAATGGGTAAGGTATGGATACAAGTTAAGAATGGAACTAACTGGCTGTTGAAAGATGTTATGCATATTCCTGCTATGAAAAGAAATCTGATCTCAACAGGGCAGTTGGGAGATGGCGACCATCTATCTACATTTGGAGAAAAGTGGTGGAAGATCACTAAATGGTCAATGGTGATAGCAAAAGGAGACAGGATAGGTACGTTGTATTTATGTCTTCATAATACTGACCATTCTATCTCTTTAGCTTCCATAGGAACAGATACAACATTGTGGCATCATAGTCTTGGCCACATGAGTGAGAAGGGGATGCAGATTCTCCACTCAAGGAAGTTGCTTCCAGATTTGAAGCAGGTAGGTTTGGAATTCTGTGAAAACTGTGTTTATGGAAAACATAAGAGAGTCAGATTTCTCAGGGTTGGGAAACATAAGAAGAATGAAAAGTTAGAGCTAGTGCATACAGATTTATGGGGACCGGCTCAGGTACAATCTCTTAGTGGCTCTCATTATTATGTTACATTTATTGATGATGCAACTAGGAAAACTTGGGTTTATTGCATTAGACAGAAATCTGATGTGTTTGCTACTTTTAAGAAGTGGAAAGCTTTGGTTGAGAATGAGACAGGGAAAAGGTTGAAGTGTCTCAGATCTGATAATGGAGGTGAGTACCATGGCAAGGAGTTTGATAGTTATTGTTCATACCATGAGATTCGTAGAGAGAAGACAGTTCCGGGAACACCACAAGAAAATGGTGTGTCAGAAAGGATGAACAAAACGATCATGGAGCGTGCAAGGTGTATGAGACTGCATACAGGGTTTCCCTTATAGTTTTGGGCGGATGCTGTAAATACTTTTGTTTATTTAATAAACAGAGGACCTTCAAGTGCTTTGGATGGTGGTATTCCAGAGGAGGCATGGACAGATAAAAAGGTAAACTACTCATTTCTGAGAATGTTTGGTTGTGAAGCATTTGTCCATATTGATAAAGAAAATAGAACAAAGCTTGAAGATAAATCTAAGAAATGTACCTTTATTGGATATGGGGTTGATGAATTTGGTTATCACTTATGGGATTATGAAAATAACAAAATCATCAGGAGTAGAGATGTGATATTCAATGAAAAGGTCATGTATAAAGATCAGTTGCAGGGAAAGAAACAGGAAAAGGAAACCACAGAGTACACAGTACTTGATGAAATTCAAGAAAATGAAGTTCCAAAGGTGCCAGAGAATCAAGAACAACAGCAAGTACCTGAAACTCCTGCAACTACAAGAAGATCTACTAGGTTAAGTAGACTCCCTGAACGACACTCTCCTTCAATGTATTATTTGTTGATGACTGATGCTGGTGAACCATAATGTTATGAAGAAGCAACACAGGTGGAAACTAGAAAGAAGTGGGAGCAAGGCATGAATGAGGAGATGGACTCATTGGTAGGAAACCAGACTTGGGATCTGGTTCAGTTGCCTGTTGGTAAAAGAGCATTGCAGAACAAATGGATTTACAAGTTGAAGGAAGAAGAAGGAGGTAAGAAGCAGTATAAGGCCAGACTTGTTGTAAAGAGGTTTGCACAGAAGAAAGGTATTGATTTTGATGAAATATTTTCTCCTGTTGTTAAGATGAATTCAATTAGGACTATCTTAACTCTAGTGGCAGTAGAAGATTTGCATCTTGAACAGTTAGATGTAAAAACAACCTTTCTCATGGGGATTTGGAGGAAGAGATATATATGCAGCAGCCACAAGGGTATGAGGTCAAAGGTAAGGAGAACTTGGTATGCAGGTTGAAAAAGAGTTTGTATTGTTTGAAGCAAGCTCCAAGATAGTGGTATTTAAAATTTGACAAGTTTATGACAGAACAAGGTTATAGTAGATGTCATTTTGACCACTGTGTTTACTTCAAGAAGCTAGACAATGAAATATATATTATCTTATTATTGTATGTGGATGACATGCTTGTTGCAGGGTCTAACATGCAGGATATAAATGTACTCAAAAGGAAGCTAGCTAATTCATTTGCGATGAAGGATTTGGGTGCTGCAAAGCAAATCCTTGGTATGAGAATAACAAGTGACAGGAAAAATCAGAAATTGACATTGTCTCAGGGTGAGTACATACAAAAGGTGTTGGAGAGGTTCATAATGCAGAATGAAAAACCAGTTAGTACACCTTTGGCCAGCCATTTCAGTCTAAGTAAGGAAATGTGTCCCAAGACACAGGAAGAGACAGATTACATGTCCAAGATTCCCTATCAATCAACAATTGGCAGCTTGATGTATGCCATGGTGTGCACAAGACCAGATATTGCACATGCAGTGGGAGTTGTGAGCAGATATATGAACAATCCAGGTAAAGAACATTGGAGGGCAGTACAGTGGATTTTCAGGGATTTTAGAGGTACCACCACTCAGGCAATATGTTTTGGAGGTTCAGACACTGTTCTACAAGGATATGTTGATGCAGATATGGAAGGTGATAAGGATAGAAGGAGGAGCACCACAGGGTATGTGTTTACTGTAGGTGGAAGAACAGTAAGATGGATTTTGAAACTGCAGAAGGTTGTTGCACTTTCAACAACGGAAGTAGAGTATGTTGCTATTACAGAGGCTAGTAAAGAGATGATTTGGTTATAGAGGTTTATGGAGGAAGTGGGTAAGAAGTAGAAGGATAGCAGGTTTTATAGTGACAGCCAGAGTGCCATTCATCTTGCAAAGAACTCAGCATTCCATTCCAGGACTAAACATATACAACTCAAGTACCATTTCATACGCTCTGTTCTAGAAGATGAACTGTTGAAGCTGGAAAAGATACATACTAGCCAGAATCCTGCAGACATGTTCACAAAGGTAGTGACCAGAGAGAAACTGAGTTCTTGCTTGATTTCAGTTGGCCTTCTAGCATGAAGGTGAAGAGGAGAAATTTGCCAAGTCCAAGTCCAGCAGCGGTGGAGTTGCTGTGATCAGTCTCCAAGTGGGAGATTGTTGGTTGTGGATCCAAATCTTCCAGTCTCATAGATGATATTGTCTTAGCCATGCACATCGGAGGACTGTGCACCCATTATGCATTTTTAGGGGTTCGGGGGCAGCGCCCCTGAGAAAAATTTTTGGGGCTGTTTTCGCCGGCTATTTTGCGGGCCCATGGTTTTGGGTATCCCATGGTATTTTCCCATTGTATTTCCCCTATACAAGAAAGACATTGTAATACGGCTAGGTAAAGATGTATTAGGTTTTATGCATTGTAAATGTCTCTAAGATCAGGAGAGAGACTGTGAGACAGTGAAGAGGAAGTGCAGTGACTGTGCTGCAGGTTGCATCCCTTCACCTTGCTGGACGGTAATAATAATAAGGACTGACAAATTCAGTGTGGACATAGCCCAAGTTGGGGTGAACCACGATATATCTGTGTCTCTCTTGTAATGTGTGTGTGATTATATTTGCATTTTTTTTATTGTTATTGCTCTGCGATCCTGTTTTTCTAACATGTTGAATATATCTCTTACCTCCAAAATATCATCAAAATAGGTCTCTTAATACAATGTTTCTTTATGATCATTTTGGAATTTTCTCTTTTTTGGTTGTCTCATACTTGGTTTATCAATACCAGTTTTAATATGATTGTTAGCTTCCATCACTTGGATTCCAAGAGCTGTCCCTTGAATTTGTTCATCAGCACTTTGCACTACCCCATTTATTGACGATGAAAGACACCTTCTATTGTGAATCATAGATAATTTTTATTGTTATTGTCATTAGGCATCATTAGGGTATTAGAACCAAGTTCCCCTTGAATTTGTTGTGTTTGATCACACCGAACTGGCTCATTTCCTGCGATCAGTGAAGTGGACAAAGTCAAAGTTCGAGCAAAAGTTGTAAATTCAACCACAAATCAAATATATTGATAAAGACATGCTGATATGTAATGAATTGAATTAATATAATACTCACTATTGGAGGGAAATATAGGTTGTTGTTTTTTTTGTTTTAACACCATTTTTTTCCTTGTGCTTTCCAAAGCGATGTGATTCACGATAAGCCTCTTCTCCATATTTGCTGATTGGTTTTGATCTCATAAGATAGTTATTAAACTGGGAGGACATATTAATAATTAAACACACACATTATGAATCCTCGCACTATAAACTGAAAATCGAACGAGATAATCTATAAAATCAGGATAAACTTACTGTTGGTGGTGCAATCAATGATTTCTTAGGCTTTTCTTCCCATGATTTAAATAGTTGTTCCACTTGTTGACAAGTTACATCAGGGAAACATGATTCCAATTCTGATGCAATTTCCTTATTCGATTGATTTTTTGACTTATCATATTCAACACGAAGTTGACTTCTAAAATTTGAAGGCAAGAATCTTCTTTGTCTAAAATTTTGGAAAGTACCTTTTGATCTCATAACAAGCTTGAAAAATTGTGTTCTCATCTCATTTACAAGACACATTCTATCATGTTCAAATGTGCTTCTATTGTCCTTATGGGATCCTCTTCCTCCTCCTTGTTTGCTATTAAAAATTTTCTTTTCTATATGCTTATGCTCCATTACTTCATTCCTTAAACGTCCCAACGTATAAGGATGGATAGAATGTGTCATCTCAAGAGTATGGGCCCCTTGGACATGCATATAAGGAACCATATCATCTCCTAAGCAACAAGAATACAACCACAACAACTCACTTGAAAGGAATCCAATCCTGCAATGATAGTGGATCAAACTGTTTTTCATGAATGAAATGATACCAACATTCAAACTAGATAATATGATGAAACTGATGTAATTTTTCTCATATGCATATACATCATCCCCCCTACACCCTTGCAGTTGAAACATGTGGAATTCTTTATAACACTTACACATCCTCACCAACGTTTTATTCTTCTCTTCATCTGGTAGTTCTTCAATAACCTAGAAACAATACATAAGTTTCAATGCATATTGATAAATACTAAGTTTTATTTTCAAAGTAAATAACATTGTGAACCATTCAACAATAGTCAAAACATAATAACAACATCACTTATTGTTAGTCAAGGCCCACATAAAAAATAATTGATATGTTAACATACTTATTAAACCTTTAAAATTCCCTCATGTCGAATGAGGATCTTGTATGATGCTTATCCATATGATTTCCCATAGTTAAGATCATTGTATTTTTGGCTTTTATGATGGTATGGTTCTCCTAGATTACATGGAACACCAATTTCTCCATTTCCTCCCAAATTTGAACAAAATTTGTTTTCTCCATGCCTCTAGTTGGATGTACCTTGCATAATCTTGTGCAATTCTTTGAATTTCACGAAACATATTCAAAATTGTTCTGATCCCAGCATGGCGAGAACAATATACAATCTTTGCCATTGAACCATGAGTCAACTGTAATTGGCACCAACAGTTTTTGAAAGTAAGAATTATTGAAATACTAAGAAGCTTAATTTCTAGTTAAGATCCAATCATGAAAGTGTGTACCTTTTCATCATTTCTTCTATCAATGGGATAGTTCTTCACAATAGTCATCTTTCTACCAAATAAGGTTGGTTGAATGCTTATAATATGCTCATCTAAATTTTCTTCCTATCCTTTGCTTGGTTCCAAAGCGGGATTCAACTCCCATAGTAAAGTTCAAGAACATAGTTAGATTAAAAATGTTTTGGCAAGATATAAACATAAATTTCAAAACTTGTAATAAATTTGCATAGCTTACAAGGAGCAATTCTGTTGATATTGCATAACATTCAGAAACACTACGAATAGTATCTCCTTATCCAATGTTGATTTCATCTGTAACCATGTGTATCGCTTTTTTATGGCATGTGCACCAAGGACAAAAATTATTTCCCATTGGAGAAACACTATTATTGCATACTAAACTACATATGGCCACTAGATCATGACACTCAAACAAATTAATTTTCACAACCATTCCATCTACCATAGTGATTCCATCTTCTGAAAGCTTATTTATCTGTTTCATTAAGTTCTCCTCATTTTCAGGATCAACAACATGTGCTAAAATTTGTCTATATTCTTCTTTTCCATCCCATTTTCCAAGGCTTACACAATACATCAAGCCATTGTCTTCTAGTAACTCGAATAATATCTCACACAACTGCCTACCTCGATCATAATGTACGTGAGAATCTATACCAAGTTTGAAAGAAACTTCATTGACTATAGTTCCAAACCTGTTTTCAAACGATTCAACCATAAAGGAAGCATATGACTTTACTTGCTTGACCCTAACTCCATATGTGAAACCATCAGTTCTCTCCCAACCCATATCAATATCCTCAGATTCTTTGCGCCACTTTTTCATTTTGCTACAAACTAATGTTGGATTAACCCCCTTTAGTATGTGAGATTTTAATTGGCTTAGATCTAGATTCAATAAGACAACTTCACATGGAATATTTTTTAGAATGAGAGAAGAAAAATAAAGAAGATAATTTGTGGAAAAATATCTGTATCTTATTCATAAATATGATTACAATATATAATACATCTTCCATGGAGAAAATCGAATTCCTTAGAGGCAAGTTGAAAAGTACAAAAAAAAAGGCTTAGTAAAGGCAAAAAACCCCTTAGGTGTCAAAAAACACTTTCCTAAACAGTATGAAGGCTCACGAATTGGATGAATATGGTATGGAAGCTGATGAGTGAGGTAAATGGAATGTAATGATGGATTTAGGAGGGAATAAAAGATGTGGATGTCAAATTTCCCAAGTGGTAAGAATTTCCAAGTCAACTAGCTTTTCCTTATCCACTAGAAAGTAGAAAAAACAGGATAAAGCTGTCTAAATTAGGAAATTGTCTTTCTAATTCAGGAATAGAATAAAATCAGACAGAATCCAAGGAAGTGTTATCCAGAATCTATCCAAATTTGTTTTGGTGAACTAGGATAGCATGTGGTCCACTAAAAGACAAAACTGGCCCTATTTACCTAGTCAAAACTTATGAAATTAATCATAAATTATTATTAATTATATCCTAAGTATAAAATGGTATAAGTGGGTTTTTTAATACTCCAACACCTCCCTTAATCCTGAATTTAAGTGGTGGAAATCATAAAAATATCAGAAATATAGGGCCCAAGCAACAAGGCTTATGGTCACCCTAATACAAAAATAACTAGTCCATGTAAAACGAGGAAACATGGAAAACCTCATGGGAACAAAACCCTCCCTAAAGAATGGACATGTTTGGAAGTATTCATACTGTCTTGTTCCTCATTTGGAGGAGCTGAATGGGATGCTTCTGAGTAACATACTTGATGAAGAGATTGTGAATGTCATGATCATGCATTAGTGCATCAATGTGGTGTAGGAAAGAATCATGTGTAGAGGCTCCATGAAGCTCATCTTTTGATGATGTAGGAGAATCATATGAATTATTCTTGCTGTTATTACATATGTAATCTGATCTAGAAACATAATCAATGATGGAAATAATATCTGTGCAAACTCCTTCCCAAAGAGCATCAATGGAATCAACATGATCAACTTCTTGTGCATCTGCAATGTGGTGCACTAATTCTTGTACCTTCTTCTCAAACCGATGTAGAACCTTTCTAATATTGTAAAGGAGATCATACATCTATGAAATATCAGAATTTGAGTCATATGGAGCAACACACAGCAAGGGTGGAGATTCAACTAGGTCACCCTGAATTTGAGTCATATTGTAAAGGAGTTTCAGTAGGAAAAGAATGAACAACTAGGTCACCCTGACAGCTACGCAAGCCTGGAGAGTTTGATGTCTTGAAGTTTGAACCATGAGTGATGGGGTCAGGTACAGATGTGTGAAATATCTGTACAATGATGGCCAAGGAAATGGCTGTCCAACCAATGAAATATATGAAAGACATAAGAACAATAGAGGCAAGTGACATAGTGTAGGAAAACATGGAATTGTGTTGTTTCTTAACTGAAGAACTTGGGAGTTGTAGGGTATTTTGTGCATCCAATGGTTGGGAAAATGGTGTGGGAGGTGTCATGACCTGCATATAATATTGTATATCATATTCAAAATCAGAATCTAAAATATTTGGATGGAGGTGGAAAGACCTTTCAAAAGACAAGTGAGAAACTAGTGAAAAATGACTAGGTTTGAGAGGAGACTTGGGTGAACTGATTAGAGATTGTACCAAGGAAGAGGCGGAGGTTTCTGATTTTGATATATCAGAATGTGAATCAAAATCAGAGACATAATAAGGATTTTTCACTCTAGTACTCAAAGCATAAGCATGCTTACCTTTGTGAGAGGCTTGGAGACAATGTTCTTGCTCCACAACAAGCTTGCCTTGTTATTTTGTTGCAAAGTCAGGAACATCTATGTTATGCTCTTCAAGCATCTTGGCCATGATGTGCAATTTCTTTTTGAAACATGATTTCTTAGGATGAGTTCCTTTGCAGCAATAAGAACACTTGGGCTTCTGCTTCTTCATCTTCTTGGCTTTGGAATCTTAATCTGGAAACATTTTTTGTTTGGATTTGTCATTCTTGAAACTTTTTGCTGCATGAGTAACAAGTGAAAAGTCTTTGGAGGGTGTTAGAGCCCTCATTTGGACCAGATTTTCCTTCTCTTTAGTGATTGAATCAATGAATGCATCCAAGGTTGGCATATTCCTATTGGGAACTGCAAGTCTTGCAGTATGAAAAGTAGACATAGATATTGAGTATTCAGAACTCAGTTTTGATAGAATGGTAAGGATTAACTGTTCATCCTTCTTATCTATGCCACATTGCTTGAGTTGAAGCACTAGGTTCTTGAATTTTTAGTTTAAATCTTCCATTGAATCGAAATTACTTGGACTAAGTGAGATCATCTCAATCTCCAATAAATTGTGAAAATTCTCACAGCAGATCTAAGAGATGATGTGTACCTCACAAGAGTAATTATGATTAAGCAGGAAAATATATAAGAAGAGTGAACAATACAGTATAATGAGCAACAGAATAATATGGTACAGTAGAACTCAGATAGAAGCAACAATACTTCACACACACTAATTAATTAATCACAGTATGGACAAATAAATAGTACAATGGTAGAGAGGATTCGAATGCCTAAGGTGGCAATTCGAATTAGCCTCTCAGAGTGATCATAAGATCAATAGAGTGTCATCGGAGCACAACTAGGTGTCCTCATGATCATCGTAGTGCAACTGGAAGTCTTCATCATCATCAGTGGAGTCATCAATGCTCAAGTAATTGTCAACCATCAGTCAAACTAACTCTGGTAGGTGTAACTGAGTGTAACTTAATGTAACTGAGTGACAACTGGACTGGTAGGTGAAGAAGGGAGAGTTGCTCCCTAAAATCAAGGAAGAAGGGCACATTAAGCAACTGGAGGGCTAAAACTGAATGGTGAGAAGCTCCTGGGGGCTGGCTAACTGAGGGCTAGGTGTTGGACTGATGACTGGGATGCATGCAAACTCTAGAATGCATGCAAACCCTAAAGATGCATGCATGACTGAAAATGTAAATGATCAAAATACTGGTGGGACTAGGATGGAGTATGGGAATATCCTAACACCCCCCCTTAATCCATCCCGGGCCCTGGTAACTAAGACCAAAGGTCACCCAATACAATGAATAATAACAATCAATAAACCAAGGAAGTGGAAAAATTCCATGGGAAACATACCCCCTCCTCAAAAAATAGACTGCAAGGCACACATAAAAATAAATGCTCCAAACTCAAGCATGTGTGATGCTTGGTCATATGTCTAGAGGTATCTTCTTCTTGGGAAGAAGTGGATCATGCTCAAAAAGCATGTGCTTGTACTTGCTCTTTAGATTGAATGTGATGAGAACAAATCCAACAGTATGAGAATGATCCTTGAACCTGTGATTCGAATCAGCTGAGGTAGGATCAAATTCGTGAAAGTGCATATAGTCTTTTGTCTTCTCCTTCGAACCACCATGGGTGAGATTATGCCAAAAATAACTATTACATGTTTGCTTGAAATCAAAATCAGATTTAAGACTTAAAAAATAGTTTCTTGAGATCTCCTTTGAACCACCAGGGGTGAGATCAAAACTATCATATGCATGAGAAATTATCCCAAGCAATAATTGCTTAGAATCCAAATTAGATCCAAGACTTGAATCATGGTTTCTTGAGATATACTTTGAACCATGAGAGGTGAGATCAAAACCAGTAGATGCATGAGAAATTATCCCAAGCGAATGGCAATGGCCATATTTTTCAATGACCTTCTGAAAGCATGGAATTATGATCATATAGTAGTATAAAAGAGGAGTTAGCTGGAGAGGAGCGAATGCATTACCTTCAAAATATGTTTTGACCTCCGAAATAATCATGTGATCATGATGCAAACCAACAGACTTTGGTGCAAGAGAGGATTTAGGACCTTCTGCAATATCTAGAGTGTGAGCTAGCATAGAAAGAGAAGAAAGTTTGAGCATGAGTGTAGACTCTGCAAGTTCTTTGTCAACAACTTCAATATGAGATGATACTGGTGCATGATCTGAGAGACCATCAAGAGGAGCGAATG
This sequence comes from Larix kaempferi, assembly GCA_027924585.1. Taxonomy (NCBI): domain Eukaryota; kingdom Viridiplantae; phylum Streptophyta; class Pinopsida; order Pinales; family Pinaceae; genus Larix; species Larix kaempferi. The sequence continues at coordinate 1,080,239 of BSBM01000241.1, read as the reverse complement.
CATCACTTTGTTTTCTTTCGAATGGGTTGGGACCAAGTCCTTCATTCTCTCTGCCAAATTTTCCAGGTGAGCCCATATCTCTTTTGGACTCCATAACTCCTTTGGAGTTTCAACACCATTATGGTATTTGTATTGGAATCTCTGGCGTGCAAACAAAGAAAACATTATTGCTTGAAAGTGCATGTCACTTTTATTCAACCAGTCAATCTTCTCTTTAGGGGATTCAAACTCTCTTTCAAAATGACAATAAAAAAGATCATGGATCTTCAAGTCTGCTACCATTCTTGGTTTCCATTCATCATAGTTGAGTGGATCAAGAGGAGTAATTCCTGATGAATACATAGAAGCTGTAGAGGACCTGCAAAAACAATATAGAATAACTGCAACTGCTATTGCTGCAACTGCTGCACTCGAAATCTTGGTAATAACCTACAAAAAACTCTCAAGAATGGAGATAAACAATACTCTCAACATGCTCTGATACCATGTGAAAATCCTCACAGCAGATCTAAGAGATGATGTGTACCTCACAAGAGTAATTATGATTAAGCAGGAAAATAGAAGAAGAGTGAACAATACAGTATAATGAGCAACAGAATAATATGGTACAGTAGAACTCAGATAGAAGCAATAATACTTCACACACACTAATTAATTAATCACAGTATGGACAAATAAATAGTACAATGGTAGAGAGGATTCGAATGCCTAAGGTGGCAATTCGAATTAGCCTCTTAGAGTGATCATAAGATCAATAGAGTGTCATCGGAGCACAACTAGGTGTCCTCATGATCATCGGAGCGCAACTGGAAGTCTTCATCATCAACAGTGGAGTCATCAATGCTCAAGTAACTATCAACCATCAGTCAAACTAACTCTGGTAGGTGTAACTGAGTGTAACTCAATGTAACTGAGTGTAACTGAGTGACAATTGGACTGGTAGGTGAAGAAGGGCGAGTTGCTCCCTAAAATCAAGGAAGAAGGGCGCATTAAGCAACTGGAGGGCTAAAAATGAATAGTGAGAAGCTCCTGGGGGCTGGCTAACTGAGGGCTAGGTGTTGTACTGATGACTGGGATGCATGCAAACCCTAAAGGTGCATGCATGACTGAAAATGTAAATGATCAAAATACTGGTGGGACTAGGATGGAGTATAGGAATATCCTAACATAAATGACCTCTGATCTCGTCTTGTTTTCCAAAGAGAGACTCTAGCTTTGTTCACACTTGATTTGGAGTGGATATAGAGTCAATATGGAATAGAAGATATGGAGATACAGAGAGAAAAAGTAACCCATAAGCTTCATCAAGCCTATTGAACCATTTGGATTTTAATGCAACAACTCCTGGCTCATTTTCAAGCCCCATAGTGACTCTATACAATCCTTTGCTTCGAAGCTGGATGATCATATGCGCCTTCCAGTCAAAGTAGTTGATGGGAGTGAGAGTCACAACTTTAGATTCATTTTGATCCATGCTGATGCGATCCTAGTGATGGAAATACCCTATAAAAAACACTCTAGAATTTTTTTTGAATCAATCTAGCTCTGATACCATGTGAGATTTTAATTGTCTTAGATCTAGATTCAATAAGACAACTTCACATGGAATATTTCTGAGAATGAGAGAAGAAGAATAAATAAGATAATTTGTGGAAAAATCCCTGTATCTTATTCATCAATATGATACAATATATAATACATATTCCATGGATAAAATCGAATTCCTTAGAGGCATGTTGAAAAGCACAAAAAGAAAAGGCTTACTAAAGGCAAAAAACCCCCTACGTGTCAAAAACACTTTCCTAAACAGTCTAAAGGCTCATGAATTGGATGAATATGGTATGGAATATCATAAGTGAGTTAAATGTAATGTAATGATGGATTTAGGAGAGAAGAAAATATGCGAAGGTCGAATTTCCCAAGTGGTAAGAGTTTCCAAGTCAGCTAGCTTTTCCTTATCCACTAAAAAGTAGAAAAAATAGGATAAAGCTGTCTAAATTCAGAAACTGTCTTTCTAATTCAGGAATAGAATAAAATCAGACAGAATCCAAGGAAATATGATCCAGAATCTATCCAAATTCGTTTTGGTGAATTAGGATAGCATGTGGTCCACTAAAAGATAAAACTGGCCCTATTTACCTAGTCAAAACTTAGGAAATTAATCACAAATGATTAATTAATTATATCCTAAGTCTAAAATGGTATAAGTGGGTTTTTTAATACTCCAACATAGTACACCATGAGCATCAATTCTCTTCAGACATTGCAAATCCCTATGAGTCATGCTTGATTTGATAAATATTGAAGCCATGTTCCTCGCCATAAAATCCTTATGAATCTCTACCACAACAATTGATCGAAGTTTATTAAGGAATCCATATAAATGTTCAAGAACATCCTCAATTCTAGATTCGTCATTATAGTTTTTTCTCATGAAGTACCCAATTCCAGCAATAATGTCATTCTCATCTACATCTTCAAGTGATTTTCCAGAAAACCATCTCCCAATTTCTTTAAATTTCGTCTTCCCCTCATTTAGTCTATGGTTATACCATCTCGACCACCTCTTAAGATGCAATAAGGATGTCCTTAAGCGGTTTCCTAGTGACCTTCTCTTAGCATGCATAGTTTCATTTGCTGAAAACCCTTCTGGCATTTCTGCTACAGCTTGACCAATTGTCGAATTTTTATTTTTTGTAGTTGCATTTCTGTCCATTTGTTCATGAAATGCAATTATTTTAGTTGTTTCATGTCTTCCATTTGCATCCAAGTTCATAAGAGGTTCATGTTCCAATTGCTTCCCATTGGGATCTACACTTTGATTCCCTTCATCAAAAAATGTAGTCAAAAGCTCCCTAGGTTGTTTAGCAACACAACCTTCACTTTGCTTAGAGTGATTTGTAACAACAGTAGCATCAATCACTGATCTTTGAGGGAAAAGAAGGGCCTCATTCTGCAAAACTGGGTTCATTCTTTGGTACATATTTTTATTTTGTAACTCAGCGTTCAATGTAATGGGACCCTCACATTCTATGGTACAGAGTTCATTCTTTCATAAATATTTCCACTTTGTGCATTAACATTCCCTTCAACTGCAATTGGAGATAAAGGTTGCCTCTATTGTCCAACAACATTGTTGTTTGTCATTGGTTGCTTACATTGAGGACATTGAGTTTGAAGAATGACTAAATGATTACTTGTTGTTGTGAAAATCCTCACAGCAGATCTAAGAGATGATGTATACCTCACAAGAGAATAATGGATTAAGCAAGAGAATAGAAGAAGAGTGATACATGCAGTATAATGAGCAACAGAATAATATGGTACAGTAGAACTCAGATAGAAGCAATAATACTTCGGTCATGCTTTGTTATTAATCACAAATGGACATATAAATAATACAATGCATGAGGAATTCGAATGCCTAAGGTGGCAATTCGAATTAGCCTTCATGGAGTGATCAAAGGATCACTGGAGTGTCATCGGAGCACAACTAGGTGTCCTCATGATCATCGAAGCGCAACTGGAAGTCTTCATCATCATCAGTGGAGTCATCGATGCTCAAGTAACTGTCAACCATCATTCAAACTAACTCTGGTAGGTGTAACTGAGTGTAACTCAATGTAATTAAGTGTAACTCAATGTAACTAAGTGTAACTGAGTGTAACTGAATGTAACTGAGTGTAACTGACTGTAACTGAGTGTAACTGAGTGTAACTGACTGTAACTGAGTGTAACTGAGTGACAACTGGACTGGTAGGTGAAGGAGGGCGAGTTGCTCCCTAAAATCAAGGAAGAAGGGCGCATTAAGCAACTGGAGGGCTAAAACTGAATAGTGAGAAGCTCCTGGGGGCTGGCTAACTGAGGGCTAGGTGCTGGACTGATGACTGGGATGCATGCAAACCCTAGAATGCATGCAAACCCTAAAAGGTGCATGCATGACTGAAAATGTAAATGATCAAAATACTGGTGGGACTAGGATGGAGTATAGGAATATCCTAACACCCCCCCTTAATCCATCCTGGGCCCTGGTAACTAAGACCAAAGGTCACCCAATACAATGAATAATAACAATCAATAAACCAAGGAAGTGGGAAAATTTCATGGGAAACATACCCCCTCCTCAAAAAACAGACTGTAAGGCACACATAAAAAAAATAAAAGCTCCAAACTCAAGCATGTGTGATGCTTGGTCATATGTCTGGAGGTATCTTCTTCTTGGGAAGAAGTGGATCATGCTCAAAAAGCATGTGCTTGTACTTGCTCTTCATATCGAATGTGATGAGAACAAATCCAACAGTATTAGAATGATCCTTGAACCTGTGATTCGAATCAGCTGAGGTAGGATCAAATTTTTGAATGTGCATATAGTCCTTTGTCTTCTCCTTCGAACCACCATGGGTGAGATTATGCCAAAAAGAACTATTACATGTTTGCTTGAAATCAAAATCAAATTTAAGACTTTCAAAACAGTTTCTTGAGATCTCCTTTGAACCAGCAGGGGTGAGATCAAAACTATCATATGATGCATGAGAAATTATCTCAAGCGGGTGGCAATGGCCATATTCTTCAATAACCTTCTGAAAGCATGTGCTAATGATCATATAGTAGTAAATAAGAGATGTTTGCTGAAGAGGAGCGAATGCATTACCTCCAATAGCTGATGTTACCTCCGAAATAATCATGTGATCATGATGCAAACCAACAAACTCTGGTGCAAGAGAAGATTTAGGACCTTCTGCAATATCTAGAGTGTGAACTGGCACAGAAAGAGAAGAAAGTTTGAGCATGAGCGGAGAATCTGCAAGTTCTTTGTCAACAACTTCAATATGAGATGATACTGGTTCATGATCTGAGAGATCATCAAGGGGAGCGGATGCAACATGATCTGAGAGACCATCAGGAGGAGCGAATGCATCATGATCTGAGAGACCATCAAGTGGAGCGAATGCATCAACTTGCTTGCTTTTGAAGGGATTTGGACCAAATCCATCATTCTTTTTGCCGAATCTTTCATCCAGATGAGCCCATAACTCTTTTGGAGTTTCAATATCAAAGATGGTCGGGTACAATATGTAATCAGTCATAGCAAGCTTCATTCTTCCAATGTGCATGTCACCTTTATTCAACCATTTAATCTTCTTTGTAGAGGATTCGAACTCTCTTTCAAAATAGCAATCAAAGAGATCATGGCTCTTCAAATATGCTATCATTCTTGGTTTCCATTCATCATAGTTGAATGGAGAAAGAGGAGTAATTTCTTCTAAATTCATTGAAGTTGTAGAAGACCTGCAAAAACAATATAGAATAACTGCAACTGCTACTGCTGCAAAAATGCAGAAACTGCTGCAACTGCTGAACTCGAAATCTTGGTAATAACCTGCAAAAAACTCTCAAGAATGGAGATAAACAATACTCTCAACATGCTCTGATACCATGTGAAAATCCTCACAGCAGATCTAAGAGATGATGTATACCTCACAAGAGAATAATGGATTAAGCAAGAGAATAGAAGAAGAGTGATACATGCAGTATAATGAGCAACAGAATAATATGGTACAGTAGAACTCAGATAGAAGCAATAATACTTCGGTCATGCTTTGTTATTAATCACAAATGGACATATAAATAATACAATGCATGAGGAATTCGAATGCCTAAGGTGGCAATTCGAATTAGCCTTCATGGAGTGATCAAAGGATCACTGGAGTGTCATCGGAGCACAACTAGGTGTCCTCATGATCATCGAAGCGCAACTGGAAGTCTTCATCATCATCATCAGTGGAGTCATCGATGCTCAAGTAACTGTCAACCATCAGTCAAACTAACTCTGGTAGGTGTAACTGAGTGTAACTCAATGTAATTAAGTGTAACTCAATGTAACTAAGTGTAACTGAGTGTAACTGAATGTAACTGAGTGTAACTGACTGTAACTGAGTGTAACTGAGTGTAACTGACTGTAACTGAGTGTAACTGAGTGACAACTGGACTGGTAGGTGAAGGAGGGCGAGTTGCTCCCTAAAATCAAGGAAGAAGGGCGCATTAAGCAACTGGAGGGCTAAAACTGAATAGTGAGAAGCTCCTGGGGGCTGGCTAACTGAGGGCTAGGTGCTGGACTGATGACTGGGATGCATGCAAACCCTAGAATGCATGCAAACCCTAAAAGGTGCATGCATGACTGAAAATGTAAATGATCAAAATACTGGTGGGACTAGGATGGAGTATAGGAATATCCTAACAGTTGTTTGAGGGAAAATTTTGGACTCGTTTTGTGGTATGGAGTTCTGATATTCAAATACTTGACATTGTCCATGGGCAACACATTGCGTAGTATTTTTACCTCTACCACGAGTGAATTGAAGGACAATGTCACATGGTTCCAAAGTTTGAAGTTTTGAGTAATCTAGACCCTTATGTCGACCTCTTTTTCGAGGAATATTTTGTTGAGATGGCTCATTTGAATGATCCATTGATGATATACTCTGCAAAATAAACAAAAAATCAATATTGGCATTAGATTTCAGACATAATTTCTCTAATTAAAAAAAACTGAAATATATCATAAATGTAATTTTACACTCAAAATTTACTTGTAATTTTACACTCTAAGTAACGTAATGTTGTGCAATAAAAATTCAAATTTATGCCATTTTGCACCCTGCCAGAAAATAAGTTCACTCTACCATTGACTACTTTTTGAAACAAAGTCTCGGGTCAAGGAGATATTTTCCTTCCAAAACATCCATTCATCCTGTTTTGCAACCTCCCAGAAAAATGCTCACCATTGGAAAAATTGGTTAAGTATTGAAGAAAAGGGCTTAAGTAGGATTGGGAAAATGCCCACCATTTCCCACTTGTGAGGGGTAATTTTTTTAGGAAAGCATCAACTTGCAGGTGGATGACTTATGAACATGACCACTGGATCATTTTTCAAAAAAGGTCTCTGGTAAAGAAAATATTGGCCTTCCAAAACAACCAATCAACCTGTTTTGCATCTAAAACTGGCCTAAATGGCCTTAGGAAAATGCCCACCATTTCTCACCTTTAATGGATAAAACATTTATGAGAGAATAAGTTGGTAGGTGGATGATTTATTCCTTTGAAAATTGACTTATTTTTGAAACAAAGTCTTTGGACAAGGAGATATTTTCCTGCCAAAAAAACCATTCATCTTGTTTTGCACCCTAAAAGAAGAATGCTTGCCATTGGCAAATTTTCAAGTATTGAAAAAAAGGGCTTAAGTAGCATTGGGAAAATGCCCACCATTTCTCATCTGTGAAGGTAATTTTTTTTAGGAAAGCATCAACTTGCAGGTGGATGATTTATGCACTTGAAAGCTGGCTCGGTTTTGAAAACAAGTCTATGGTCAAGAAAATATTGGCCTTCCAAAACAACCACTGAACCTATTTTGTACCTAAAACTGGCCTAAATGGCCTTAGGAAAATGCCCTCCATTTCTCATATTTGAGGGATAAAAAATTTATGAGAGCATAAGTTTGTAGGTGGATGATGTATTCACTTGAAAATTGACTCCTTTGTGAAACAAAGACTCTGGTCAAGGAGATATGTTCCTGCCAAAACAACCATTCAGATTGTTTTGCACCCTCCCAGAAAATTGCTCGCCATTGGAAAAATTGGTTAAGTATTGACACACACGGCTTAAGTAGCCTTGGGAAAATGCCCACCATTTCTCATCTGTGAGGGATACAATTTTTAGGAAAGAGTAGGTTTTCAGGTGGATGACTTATGAACATGACCATTGGTTCAGTTTAGAAAAAAAGGTCGTCGGTCAAGAAAATATTGGCCTACCAAAACAGCCACTCAGCCTGTTTTGCACCTAAAACTGGCCTAATGGCCTTAGGAAAATGCCCGCCATTTCTCACCCTTGAGGGATAAATTTTTTATGAGAGCAAAACTTTATAGGTGGATGATTTATTCTCTATACAATTGATTGATTTTTGGAAACAAAGTCTCTGGTCAAGGAAATATTTTCCTGCCAAAACAACCATTCTTCTGTTTTGCACCTTCAAATAAAAATGCTCGCCATTGGAAAAATTGGTTAAGTATTGAAAAAAAGGGCTTAAGTAGCATTGGGAAAATTCCCACCATTTCTCATCTGTGATGGAAATGTTTTTTAGGAAATCATCAGCTTGCAGGTGGATGATTTATGCACTTGACCACTGGATCAGTTTTGAAAGCAAGTCTATGGTCAAGAAAATATTGGCTTGCCAAAACAGCCACTCAGCCTGTTTTGCACCTAAACCTGGCCTAAATGGCCTCAAGAAAATGCCCCCCATTTTTCACCTTTGAGGGATAATTTTTTTATGAGAGCATAACTTTGTAGGTGGATGATTTATTCACTTTACCATTGGCTGATTTTTGAAACAAAGTCTCTGGTCAAGGATATATTTTCCTGCCAAATGACCATTCAGATTGTTTTGCACCCTCGAAGAAAAATGATCGCCATTGGCAAAATTGGTTAAGGTTTTAAAAAAGGGCTTAAGTAGCTTTGAGAAAATTCCCACCATTTCTCATCTATAAGGGATTTTTTTTTTTGGAAAGCATCGGCTTGTATGTGGATGATTTATGCACTTGACCACTGGATCGGGTTTGAAACAAAGTCTATGGTCAAGAAAACATTGGTATTCCAAAACAGCCACTCAACCTGTTTTGCAACTAAAATTGGCCTAAATGGCCTTAGAAAAATGCCTGCCATTTCTCATATTTGAGGGATAAAAAAATTTCGAGAGCATAAGTTTGTAGGTGGATGATTTATTCAATTTAAAATTGACTCATTTTTTAAAAAAGACTTTGGTCATGGAGATATTTTCCTTCCAAAACAACCATTTAGCCTGTTTTGCACCCTCCCAGAAAATGCTCGCTGGAAAAATTGGTTGTGTTGAAAAAAGGGGCTTAAGTAGCCTTGGGTAAATTCCCACCGTTTCTCACCTGTGAGGGATAAATTTTTTGGGAGAGCATCAACTTGCAGGTGGATGATTTATACACTTGACCATTGGCTCAAGTTTAAAAAAAATTCTATGGTCAAGAATATATTGTCCTGCCAAAACAGACACTCAGCCTGTTTTGCACCTAAAACTGGACTAAATGGCCTTAGTAAAATGACCGCTATTTCTCACCCGTGTTGGATAAAAAATTTCTGAGAGAATACATTTGTCGGTCTAGGAGTTATTCGCTTGACCATTGAATCATTTTTGAAAAAACTCTTCTTGTCATGGAGATATTTTCCTGCCAAAACAACCATTCTGCTTGTTTTGCACCCTCCCAGAAAAATGCTCACCATTGGAAAAATTGGTTAAGTGTTGTAAAAAGGGCTTAAGTATCCTTGGGTAAGTTCCCACCATTTCTGACCTGTGAGGGATAATGTTTTTAGGAAAGTATCATCTTGCAGGTGGATGATTTATGAACTTGACCATTGGCTTAGGTTTTAAAACAAGTCTATGGTCAAGAAAATATTGGCCTTCCAAAACAACCACTCAGCCTGTAGGAAAATGCCCACCATTTCTCATATTTGAGGGATAAAAAATTTCTGGGAGCATAAGTTTGTAGGTGGATGATTTATTCACTTGACCATTGACTCCTTTTGGAAAAAGAGTCTCTCGTAATGGAGATATTTTCCTGCCAAAACAAACATTTGGCTTGTTTTGCACCTTCCCAGAAAAATGCTCGCCATTGGAAAAATTGGTTAAGTGTTGAAAAATAGGGCTTAAGTAGACTTGGGATAAAAATTTTCTCTCCTGTGACGAATAAATAATTTCTGAAAGCATCAACTTGCAGGTGGATGATTTACGCATTTGACCATTGTCATTGCATTTCAGAAAAACATAATTTCCATAAATTAAAACATCATTTTCATAAATTTAGAGACTCAACCAGTCATTTTATATAATCACTGTTAAATTCAGAATTCAGATGAATTTTCTAGCCTGCACAACATACCTTCAACACAATGAAGTTTTCAAAAGAATTTTTTGCTTCGATGAATTTTCAGGAATTTTCTTTGCTGTGAGTCGTCTTGATGGTCAAAGGTAAGGACAGATACAATGGCATGTTTTCATTCTTTCATTACCATGCCAAATATCACCGCCAAAAAAAGGATTTTCAAAAAACATTCTTAGTATTATTTCTTCCATGATTTTTTTTAAGTTTCCCACTAGATCGGTGATTCAAACACTCTGATTTTCAAAAATCATTATCGGTTTAATTTCTTCCCTGAATTTTTTTTCATTGCACACCAAATGGGTGATCATGTATGAATGCTTAACCAATTTCAATTTAGGATAAGTTTCGTAGTTTACTACTAGTCATATCATGCTCAGGAATGGATGCTCCACCACTCCTATGACATAATTGTGCCACTGTTTTCTTAAATACGTAGAAATTAAAAACTATTTTACTTGCATGTTTCACTCCTGGAATACTTTGGTTATTGAATGCGATTTAGAGTTTCAAGACTCTTAAACCCACCTTCGTAGCTGCCTAACTCATGTTGAACTTGCGTTAACTCTTCTTTTTGCCGGAAAATGTCCCAATTTGCCGAGAAATGGTCCCCATTAAAATTTTTCTGGCCACATACTTTTGCAATTAGTTGAATCACTCACCGTCTTCACAATAAAAAATATTATATACTCAACCATGTGGATAATTTTAACCAATCAAAAAAAGAATCTTTTGACAAAGAAAGCATCTTTTGGCATTATTCCTAATGAAACATGATACATGTTAGTTATGGATAGAATGATATGGTGTCATAGATGATACTACAGAATTTATTGTTATGAGGCATGCAATAGAAATCACCTCCGGATACCTTCAGGCATATGATTTTCACACGCTTGTTGTTTAGCAGTTTTCTGCTTGGAACTGAGATAACCCTTTTTCTTGTAAGAATTTGCTTTTTGACTAGATTTTCCCTTCCTTCATCCAATTTCCAGTTGGAATTATAACTAGACACAAAATGAACAAGACATAAATTAGATTGCAATGCTCATGATTGTGTGCTCAGTAGTTGCTTTGCTTGCTGAGGATTTGTGTCCTATGCTCAAAACTTTCAGCACTTTTTCTATCAAAATATATCATTGTGAATTCACGCATCTGTCTAGTGGCCTTTAACAGTATGATTTGTATGATAGATCGATTGTATAGGGAATATATTTTATGCATGGAATTTAGATAGCCCTTTTACTTCTAGGAATATGCTTTTTGACTAGATTTTCCCTTGCTTTATTTGGTTGCTAGTTGGCACTTTCACTAGACACAAAATGGACAAGGCATAAATTAGATTGCAATGGCCAAGATTGTGTGCTCAGTAGTTTCTTTACATGCTTAGGATTTTTGTCTTATTATAAAAAAATTGAATACTTTTCTTTGAAAATATGTCATTGTGAATTGACACATCTTTCTAGTCACCTCTAGCATCATGAATTGGTCTTTAATAACAAGGAACACTATAGAAATTATGTCGTGTGTCATAGATGATACTAGAACATTTAATGTAATGATGCATGCAATAGAAATCACCTCAGGCCATCTTTAGCATAGTAGGAATATGATTTCCATTGGTCAATTTGATCAAGTCTATGCCATCAAGAGGATTTTCATCAATAACTAAGTATACTATATGAAAACAATAAGTAGAATCTATTTGTTATTTGTGTATTATAGGTCTTAATTAACTTCTGTAATGAATCTATTAATTAATTTTAGAGTTGTTGTTTAGTAGTCCTCTACTTGCAATTGAGGTGGCCCTTTCACTTGTAAGAATCCCATTTTTTACTATATTTCCCCTTGCTTCATCCAGTTGCCAATTGTAATTTTCACTAGACACAAAATGAACAGGGCAGAAATTAGATTTTAATGACCAGGATTACGTACTGAATAGTTTCTTTGCATGCTTAGGATTTTTGTCTTATGCTCAAAACTTTCAATATTTTTGATATGATTCATCAAGGCATTTTTCACCAGGATAGAACAAGGCATTTTTGATATGATTCACCACAATAGAACAAGGCATTTTTCTGATTCATCAAGTCAAGTAGAAAAACAATACAAAATGCATAGAAACGAATGCATTTGACAACTTCTAGGGCTTTGTTTAAAACCTATAGTTTTCTTCTTTGTTGATTGCTTCTATACATTCTTTTATTCTTTGGTGTCCATTGTATTTTTGCTTTCAATGATAGTTGTTTAACTATATCTAATTTTTTACTTGAAAAATTTGCTATTCTCAGGAGGCTTGCTTTGTAGTTGCATACTTTGCAGTTTGAAACTTATTTCTTCGAGCTTTGCTTCTCCTAATGGTATTGAGTTGCACTAGATGCATATATTATGCAATCGTTGATTCATTTGCTATTGAAATATGCTTTCTAGAACATGTGCTTTTTCAATCGAAGCAATATATATGCAAGAGATCGATAATCTTTTGGCTAGAAAAAATATATTTCGATTGAAATACTTCCACTATCATCTGGGTGATTTTTTGTTTGATACAATTGAAGTCTTAATAGATTTTCATTATTTGTCCATTGAAATAAGACAAGGAATTGTAAATCACTTCAAAACAAATTTCAATTCTTGACATCTTGATGATCTCCATTAAGCTAGAACATAATTGAGCAATGATTGATTTGCACGCGACTAGGAAGCACGAGGGGGACAACAGTTCGACTGAATGAGTCAAATCTATTATGGCAGAAGCTTAAGAAACATAATGCGCAAAGCAGGAATACACTACTCAGATAGAACACAAATATACACAGAGAATATGCAGGAATGCGAACTGATTTCTCTATTACTGGATATAAGTTCATGACTTGATGTATGTTACAATATTATACATGCTTATATAGAATGTGATGATATGCTTGGGTGCTTTCCCATTACGTTCAGTTACAAAAGAAGTTAGAACGGTTCGGTAGTTGAATTGTTATAGTTGATTGGAAGACATAGAGACAGTCTGTTGAAGTTCGATAGTCGCAAGTCGCAGATCGATGCTGCATGTCGATGTCGCGAAACTATGAGGTCATGGAACTTATCGAAGTCGTGGAGTTATCGAAGCCATGTTGAACTCAGAACTTGTCAAAGTTGTGTCGACGCCGATGACTTGTCAAAGATGTGTCGAAGTCAACATCCGACAATAATGCCAACTGTGATGTGGATCAAACCTCCTTCCTTAAGAAACAATGGTACCCATTGTTTGCTCATGAAGGTGAGGAAACTTTTCGGTCAGTTCAGTAGAAGAGTACCACTTTCCTTGTGTTGGGATCTGTCCGGCTTTAGCAACCTGAAACAAGGGAATTATGTTCGTCCTTATATGGCGTACTTGTCGTCCTACAATGGTGTCGTAAGGAAGAGGCTCTTGAACATCTGGATTGATGTCATCGGGTTCTGCTATCGGTAAGTCGTTCTTCTCCAAAAATGGTGCATGGTATGGTCGAAGTAGATCCACATTGAATACTGGATGCAGTCCTAGGAATGTAGGAATTCCAAGCTGAAAAGCGTTTTCACCAATCTGTCGAAGAATACTGTATGGACCATATCGCAAAAGCTTGAGCTTCTTGAATGGACTAGTGAAGCGCTCCTTCTTGAGATGTAACCAGACCTTATCCCCAATTTGAAATGAATGAGGAATACGATGCTTGTCGTGTCGGACCTTAGCTTTCTCATTTTCTCGTTGCAACATTTCCTATGCTTGCTTCTGGATGTCGCAGATCTAATCTTGAAACTTCGAATCTTTGTCAAATTCTCGCTGGCTGTAGTTGGTGTCAGAGTTCGACTGTGTCGAGGAGATTATCAGGTCGATAGGCACTAAGGTTTGAAATTCGTAATAGATCTCAAATGGACTCTTTCCCGTAGAGCTGTGCTAAGTACGATTGTAACTGTGTTGTATATATGGAATAATTTCATCCCATGTTCGTCAATGCTTGTGGTTGTACATGCAAAGAAGTTGTACTACCAAGCGATTCACAACTTCCATCTATCCGTCGGTCTGAGGATGGAAAGCTGTCAACAATGAGAGTCATGTGTCTATCTATTTCCAAAGATTCTTCCAAAATATGCTGATGAATTTGGAATCTCAGTTGGAATTAATGGTTGTGGGTAAACCAAAGTGTTTCCAAACATGTGTGAATAAGAGTTGAGCAGTATAGTGCGTTTTCGTGGTCTTCTTGCATGGTATGAGAATGGCCATCGTGGAAAATATGTCGACTACTAGTAGATCGCATCGTGCTGATGTTTTGTATTAGGATATCCTCTCATGTAGTCCATAGAAATAGATTCCCATGGTCGACTAGGAACTGGCAGAGGTGTGTACAATCCCTGCCATCGATTAGGCAGTTTAGCAATGGCACAAACCATGCATGATTGAATGTACTTGTTGATGTTAGTTTTAAGTGTAGGCCAAAAGAAATACTTCTAGAGAATAGCAAGTGTCTTTGCTACTCCAAAGTGTTCTGCAGTCTTGTTGTAGTGCGCATCCCAAATGAGCTGCTATCGATGCTCACCGGTCGGTACACAAAGTTGTCCAAGCTTGTATAGTACTATGTCTTTAATGAAGTAGTTGGAGGTCGATGACTTGTCAGTCTGAATCTATCGGTATACTGGTGAAAAGTCGATGTCATCCTCATACAATTGAGGCCAAGTGGTTGTGTCATAACCCTACATAATGATCACTGTGAAAAGGAGAGTAATGAGTGGTCGAATCAGACAATCAGCGGCGACGTTAGCATTACCTTTCTGATACTTAATCACCAATTGGAATTGTTGTAGGTAATTAATCCACTTGAGTTTTTTGGTTGTCTGTAGTTTTGACTGGGTTGGAGCGAACTATAGAGGATTATGGTCAGTGAGGATGACCGTTTCCTTTCCAAGGATGTAATGCCTCCATTGCTTGACATATTGCACAGTGGCGTACAGTTCTTTTTCGTATGTTGAATATATTCTAACTGTGTCGTTAAATGTTTCGGAATGAAAAGCGACTGAGTGACCAGATTGAGTGATCACTGTGCCCAAGGCATAGTTCGATGCATCCATCTCAATTTCAAAGGGCTGATGCAAATAAGGTAACACAAGTATTGGTGCAGTGTAGAGCTTTTGCTTGAGCTGTTCAAAAACTTCTTGTTGTGTCAATGTCCATTTGAAGACAATTTTTCCATTTTCCTTCGTCAACTGATTCAAGGGCCAGGCTGCGTGATTGAAGCTGAGTATGAATCGTCAATATAATTTCTCCAAACCAAGAAAACTTCTTATTTCTTGAATTCTTTGAGGAATGGACCAATCTTTGAGGATCTGTACTTTGTCTAGATTGACGTGAATGCCTGTAGAGTCAATTACATACCCCAAATATTTGATGTTGTTCATCGCAAAGGTACACTTGTCCATGTTCAAGCATAGTTGATGTTGCTGGAGAGTGTCGAGGACTTGTCGAAGCTGTTTGACATGTTCTTCCCATGATCGACTGAAAATCAATATGTCGTCAAGGTATACAATGACCCATTTTCTGATGAAGGGTCAAAGAATGTTATCCATGTATTGCATGAAGGTCGCAGGTGCATTGGTTAAGTCTAAATGCATGACTAACCATTAAAACAATCCTTCCTTGGTTTTGAAAGAAGTTTTACACACATCTGAGGGCTCGATTGGAATCTGATGATATCCCGACTTGAGGTCGAGCCTAGTAAATAATTTAACACCTTTCAGAAAGCCTATGAGATCGTCTATCCGCGGTAGAGGGTAGCGATTCTTTACCAAAATTTTGTTGAGTTCCTGTAGTCGATGTACATGCGCCAAGTCCCGTATTTATTTGGAACAAGGACGACTAGACTTCCACAAGGAGAGGAGTTAGGTCAGATATGACCTTTGTCGATGAAATCTTGGATTTGTCTGTGAATCTCTTCATTTTCGAGAATGGATCTTTTGTAAACAGATGCGTTGGGCAAAGAAGAACCAGGAGCAAGTTCAATGGAGTGTTTTACCTAGAAACGTCGAGGTACTCCGTCCGGCTCTTGGAATAAACTCCGATACTTGTCGAGTTCGATCAACTGCTTTTGTCAGGAGCTTCTTTGGTTGGTAAGTCAACTCGTTGCTGCAGTCTTCCTAGAATGTTGTGGTTTGATCATGATTAACGTGAACTTCTGAGCATGATTGATGAGCTTCTTTGTTTGTTTAGCAGATATCATTGAAACCGTTGGTGTAGGTCGCCGCTTTGGAATTCTGTACCATTGATTCTCGATTCTGAAAATCACCTTCTACGGTCCTGATTGATAACTTCCATGGCGATCCCATAGGTAAGGTTTCCCAAATAGGGCGTCGGGTATGGAGAGTGGTGCTACGTCGTAGAGTTATTCATCTTCAAAAGGATTGATGAAGTAGGTGAGTTTGCATTGTCGGGTGATCTGTAGTTCCTATCCATCCTTCATTCAACTGATTTTGTAAGGATGCGGATGCAGCATGGTGACAAGACCTAGTTTCTTCACGATATATTAAGAAATGAAGTTCTTCTGGCTACCGTTGTCCATAATCAAATGTAATGGATTGTGTTGAACCCATATCCGTGTATGGAACAAGCACTCTTGTTGCTCCTTGTCGACGATAGTCAAGGCTATTGGAGTGGTCGATGTCGATGTCAGAAGGGTCGTTGCGTCTGGATCAAATTCTTCCACCGTCTTGTCGAACGTGTCGGATGCTGAAAATTTCACCAAAAATGTCTTCCGAGATTTGCATTCAGACGTATCATGCCAAGATGAGTGGTGGTGATCGCACCATTTCCCGTTAGGTGGTTGTTTGCTGCGTTCCCTTTTCTGAAAAGGAATTTTGCCATGATTTGGATTTGGCAGAGTCAGCTGAAAAGATTTCGACTTGTCGAAGTCAGATAATGTATTCTTGTCATGTGGTTGTCCTGATGTTGTCTTTGTCATGAAGCGTGCTTTCCCTTTCTGTTTGGTTTCAAGTTTGCTGGCATAGTGGAATGCATCCGCAAGTGTATTGACAGTTAGAAATTCCATCTCTTGCTGAATGTACTGGGACAACCTGCTGATGTACTTCAGAACAAGCAATTTCTCTTCTTCTTGGATGCCAAGTCTAGCCATGAGTTAATAGAACTCACCAGTGTAACTCTGTACTGATTGGTCTTTCCATTGCATTAGCTGCTGCCACTTCTTATATTGCTACTCAAGGTATTTAAGTAGGTAAAATTCCTTTCGGATGTGTTCGACGAATTTATCCCATGTGTCGATGGGGTCTCCGCTTTTCTCCATCTTTGTCGAGAGGTTCTCCCACCAGTAGTGCACAGATGTTGACATCTTTAAGGCTGCAATTGTGATCTTGTCAACTTCTGAGAGTTGATTCACATAGTAATAGGATTCCAATTATTGCACCCAATTGTTGACAAATTCCGCTTCAATATTGCCCTCAAGATTCGGTATGTCCAAATTCATTTGCACTTTGAAGGGGTTGATTTTTTCGGAGTGAGTCCTTGTCGAAAATCCTCTGGATGTCGAAGCAAATCGCATGAGAATTTCATTGAACTGGGTGAACATTTCAGTCCGTTGTCGAGTTAGCGCTTGCTTAATAAGTTGTGTTGTCTCGTCGGCTACATGTTTATCGCCTATTTCTTTTGCCATTTATGGAGGTAGCATCTTCTTGGATTGCTGAGATTGTGAGCGTGTTTGAACATGCATAAGTTGGTAACTTCCATGGTAGTGTCTACGCAAACTTAAACATGAAAAAAGATAATTACTCTGATACCAATGATCCACATGTGACAAGGAAGCATGAGGGGGACAACAGTTTGAATGAATGAGTCGGCTCTGTTATGGAGGAATCTTAAGAAACAGAATGTGCAAAGTAGGAATACACTACTCAGATAGAACACAAATATACACAGACAATATGCAGGAATGCGAACTGATTTCTCTATTACTGGATATAAGTTCATGACTTGATGTATGTTACAATATTATACATGCTTATATAGAATGTGCTGATATGATTGGGTGCTTTCCCATTATGTTCAGTTACAAAAGAAGTTAGAACGGTTTGACAGTTCAACCGTTACAGTTGACTGGAAGACAGAGAGACAGTCTGTCGAATTTCGATAGTCGCAAGTCGCAGATCAACGTTTCATGTTGATGTTGCGAAACTGTGAGGTCACGGAACTCGTCTAAGTCACATATTTTTCAAAGCCATGTCGAAGTCAGAACTTGTCAAAGTTGTGTCGACGTCGATGACTTGTCGAAGATGTGTCGAAGTCAGCATCCGACAATAATTCCAACTGCGATGTGGATCAATGATTTCCTTCAAGAGTTGCATGGTGTGAAATATGAAAATGAATACCTATATAGGATGTATTTATCAACTTCTAATTTTCAAAATTATTCTGTACATGGACTCTGGGGTGATATTTTTTGTATCAAATGGTTCTCGAAATGGCTAGATGTTCCAATTTTGGTCTGGTCATTTGAAAAGAAAACAAAGTATTTTTGTTTCAATGTCAATGCTAGTGTATATGAACTTAATATTTTTTTCTATGAACAATCCACATCATTTGACCATTTTGATCCATTTCTATCATATAGAGCCCAACAAAATATTCTGTCCATCCCTAGAGCATCAGACATCTCCTCATTTCCAAATATCTATTCGGCAATTGATGTAGACATGTTGTCAATTGAAAATGCATTTTCAAAAGAACAACTTTGTCTAGTTTACTTTACCTCTAATGATTGCCATGAGTCATTATTCGAATAATTTTGCACATTGATGGGACAATTTGATGTGCTTTATTTGTGAAACACAATTGCACAAACTTTTTGCAATTGCTATAATGGAAATGACAATTTGATGTGCTTTGTTTGTGAAATACAATTGCACAAACTTTTTGCAATTTCTATAATGGAAATGACAATAGATCCATTGATTGCCACAACACATATCTTTTCAATTAAACTATAGTGAATGAGCAATTCATTGTGAGTGCAGATGGATTTATTATAAATTTGTCCATGTTATATAGATAGGTAAAGATATAAGGAGGTGTCTTTGCATTGCAACGAATTTGTGAATTTTTTAGTGTCAATACATATATTTGGAACATTCAACTTCGTACAATTGATAATAAAAAATTTACTGTACATATCCTTCTTCGAATACAACTTATCTAATGTATGTTTTTATTTCCAATCACATAAGCATTACTTGCAACTGCTAAAAAACAAGAAACAAATACATTTTCTAACATCATTGGAAATAGCAACAACAATTTTGTTCAAATAAAAAGAATTTCCGACTCAATAAGAACTATAACTGCACAAACTTGCAACAATCTTGAAAATAATAATATCATTCAACATGTTTGAAATAGAAAACAT
This sequence comes from Larix kaempferi, assembly GCA_027924585.1. NCBI lineage: Eukaryota > Viridiplantae > Streptophyta > Pinopsida > Pinales > Pinaceae > Larix > Larix kaempferi. The sequence continues at coordinate 1,060,858 of BSBM01000241.1, read as the reverse complement.
AGATCTACAGACAAAATACATTCTATGCAAAAGATATCTTCCTTGCAAAATAGATGAAATAATCTAGAACAACAAACTATAGAATTGATATATTGCAGAAGAGCAAATAGACAAAAAACAAAGACTACTTCCAATGGCTTTATTGGATCAAAATTAGGAGATTGAGACATATAAAGCAAAGAATTCGAAAACATGAACAAATTCTGCCCACTAGGAAAAAAAGACGTGCAAATCCTTCAACTGCAATAAAAACATATTTGAAATTGATCAAGGATACACTAACACATTCATGTGCTATTTTCAATTGTTTGCAGTTTCAAAAAGACCTGGACATAGTTGACAATGTTGTGCTGCAAAACTATACATCTTTAGTGCCAGAAGACAATTCAAATACAATTGAACCAAAATCAGGACATTTGCAAACAATGCAAGAAAAAATTGTATAGTGAAAAAATACCTGCATTCACACTGCCTTTGTGAATATGATGCAACAAAAAACTTGACTATGTGACAATTTTAACACCTTTGGAAGAAAAGGTTAGTGTCACCAAGAATGGATTTTGCTCAAATACAATAGTTAGGCTATAAGAATGTGCAGCTTGGAGACACTGGAACAATTATAAATGTGCTTGCAGACTTTAACAAAGTGCAACTGGCATTGCCCATAAGATTATCAAATTCACATACAATTACAGTGCCTCTAAAAAGAAATTTGGAATACGAAAAATGAATATATATCTAGAAATGTTCAACCACACAATGTTATGTTTGCTTTGAATCAATTATGCAATATGTCACTTTACAAATATGAAAAAAATTTCATTGATGAAAATTGGAAAAAAAATTTCAATAGAGACATGCAAATACATAGCCCTGCCTTGCTAAGTATAGAATCAAAAATTTCTAGCGATGCGAACACATAACTAGAAGATCCTTATGAAACAATGGTGATAGATATGGACAAGCCAATTTGATATATGAATTGGCAAATCAGATTATAGAAATTGCACCTTCTGAAGGATTTCAACCTTTGGTCATTTTCCAGGACAAGTTTTCTGAAGAGCTGAACTTTCCCACTTTGTTTTTTGGATCTAGTCGGCCTAATGACATCATTAATAGGTTCACTTATCAACAAATATCACACTAGGAGATATTTCATGATTCAGAAGAATTTTCAACATGTGATACAAATACTTTTTTTTTTAAAGCAATTCGCGTTCTCATCAATCAAGTTTCAAATTCTACATGGATCTCAATTTGAAAAGGAGAAGTCTCGTGGAAAAGGACGTAATATGTCAAAAGAACCTAGAAAAAATACTTAAATCATCAATTGGATACCACCATATTGGAAACATTCGCACTTCCCTTGACTACTTCGAATGCATAAGAAGAGATGTATTTGCAATGATATGACAACTTGGTCCCCTGACTTTTTTGTAACTTTTAGTAGTTCCGAACATCTCTGGTGACTCCTTTATGTAATTCTTTACAAAAAACTAAAAGAATATGACAATCTATATTTTGACATTACTCTAGAATCATTGATAGACAACATCCTATCATTTGTAGCCACTATTACATGAACATAATGTTAGCCCTACAAACCTTGATTTTGACTAATAATGAACTATTCAAAGATAAAGAGGTCTTTATTACTAAATTTAAGAGTAGAGGCAATGAGCATGATAATGGAATTCTTTGGATAAAAAATTCTCGTAAATATCGTCAATCCTTTGAAGAAGAGATAAAAATCACATTGGTGAATTGAAAATTTTATTGGGAGTCATCACTTCTTACTGAGGATTTGGATAAGATTCAAACACACAATCATACAAATTCTTGCAAAAATGATAGAAAACTCAGTTGTAGATTCAATTTCCCATTTCCTCCCATGGATAGGATTGCTATTATGCATCCCTTGGAAGCCACTGAAAATAAAGTTATTGAATTTTTTTTTTTCAGCAATAGAGCATAAATTTTATTCCAAAAATGTCTCCTTCGAAATGTTTTTGTCAGATCTACACCTAACTAGAGATGAATGCATTGTTATCTTACACTCTTCTCTATTATATCCTACCTTTCTTCTAAAAGGAGATCCATCATATGTATGGATCAATGCATTCTCGAAACAAATACCAAGTCTATGGATTTCAAATGCATATGCACAATTTATCTTAGATGCATACATAACATCAACAAATTGTATCTCATACATTACAAAAATGGATTGCAAAATGATGATTTCCTTGAAACAAATAAAGTGAGAATGCATGTTTTACAATGATGAAAAAAAAGAAACAATACGCAAGCTTGGGAATACATTTATGAATATGAAAAAAATGTCAAGTCGACAAGCTATTTATATTTTTCTTTCCTTGCCACTATATACAACTTCTAGGAAAACAACATTCATCAACATTGGCCTAGTTGACAAAATAACACATGTCCTAAAAAAACCAAAGCTATTAAATCAAGAACTAGACTATTGAATCAAGAACTAAACGATTCATAAAACATTGTATGTGCATCAATTGTTGATAAGTATATTGCAAGACCTAGTACGCTTGATCATGTATGCTTAACTAAATTTGATTCTTACTACTCATTTTCAAATTCAAGAATTAGGAAAAGAAAACATGCTTGTATCACTCGCTATGTTTGATACAATGAACATAAAGACCCATAAAACTTCTTCGGAGAAAAAATGATGCTATATACACTGTACAGAGGAATTGAATATGTTCCTAAAAAGAACCATGCAACATGGTTTGAAGCATATTTGTCATAGAACTTTCTCATAGACCATGTTGAACAAAAGTTCGTTGCTCAATAAAAAAAAAATGGGGTGACATTGACATCGTTTCCAAAATGATTGATTCTAAAAATGAACAATTGTTTATGGTGCCAGTCTTGCAAGAGGAACCTGTTGAGCCTAATAAATTTGACAAATATGATAACAAAAATGACCTAATGCAAAAGATATTTCCCAGGAAAACTAGACTTAGTTCAAATAATCCATTTCAATCTACTAAGCAACACTATGTCATAAGCAAAGACGATTATTATGCCATTAGAAAAAATCTCAACAAAGACTAACAATCCTCTATAGCATCTTTTGCCACATTTGTCTCATAGATGCTATGATGAATGATCTTATCCATTTACTTCTTTTGAAGACTCCCTTTGTCCCTAATCAGCTATGAACAACAATTATTCTTGGAAATACTTCTTAAAAAACTGTATTTTCAAGATGTACGTGACCTACAAGTGTTTAGCCCGCGTCCATGCGACCTGTCTTTGGCTAGCCCGTGTACATGCTTGTTCGAGGGTAAAAAATAAAAATAAAGCTACTTTACGGGAAAAGTTTCGGTTGTGGATGTTCCCAACTATCCCAATCCCGTAAGTAACTAACTCATAACTTCCTTAAATTCCCCCCCATTGGTATAAAAGAGGCATAGGAGAAGCAAAATGATAACCCGAGTATTGGAGAGGACCATTATGTTGTTGGATTATAGTCAAATCTGAAAACCCTGTTTTCCCTGGTCTACAAAATCTCCTTTCCTTTATCTAAAACTAGATTTTTAGTCATCATTGGGAACCTATATTATGCTAAATGATTAATGTGATTCTTTTGAGCATATATCTCATTGTGAAACTAGATTTAATGTGTGAAATTTCTGGGTGGAAGGACTCCGATCTCAGTTCCAGAAAGGTGCCACAACAAGATTCAGATGAAATATATTCATTTGTAACTTGTCATTATTTTGTTATAAAATAACTCTCTTTTTTCGTCCAATTTGAGCATTTTAATTTCAATATTTAATTCTTGTAATTTGGATGAGTTATTCAACAATTCGTTTATAAATCATATTTTTTGCAACAGTAACTACTTTCCTTCCAATATTTACTTAGCTTTAGGTTAAATCTTGAAGAAATTGGTGAGAATGTTGGAGCATGTCAACCTAGGGATTCTACATCAATCGATTGGATTTCGGGTATGTTACATTTTAAACCTTCTTTGTGTATTCCAAAAGGGTTTGCTTGCAAAAGATTTTAATTTCTTTTGCTTGGATATTTCGAGTTTTATTTTGGGTATCGCTCTGTGGTGGTTTAGACCAAATACCACTATGGTAGTTTAAATTCCCGAAACAAAATTGGCGACTTCACTAGGGAGTTTTTCCGTTTTGGGTAGTTAGGGATTTTTATATTTATTGATTGATTTTTGGTTTGTTTCTATTCATTTTTTGAATCTTTCCTATCTCATCCTTGTAACTTTACATATTAGGAACCTTATGAGAATAAATTTCAGTGTTGGGGCATCCAAATTTTTATTTTTTGCATTTTCCCGTGCATCTACATGAGAAATAGTGCACATAGGTGCGTACTTTTCTTGTAGGTTTCACTGTTTTTGCAAAAAATACCCCTTTTCCCCTTGTACACGACCAAACTATTGGACAATCATGCCCAAGTGACCTAGCCTCTGCCATCCCGTGTACATCAAGTTTGGATTCTTTTTTTTCATTTTATTGTTATTAGAACTGGAAATGTGGGTCATTTGTTGTTTAAGTTGACTGTTAGGGGTTGAAGTTTGCTGTTATTTTTAGAAATCGACACTTTTTTACAAAAGAAAAAACAATAGGAATCTTTTGTGATTTAGGGTTTTGTCCCAAATTTTGTTTTTTGGATTACTTTATGTAAAGTTTTTAGCAGTCTGAATTCTTACAAAAATCAATAAAAAGTTGTTTTCTTTGTAAGTTTTATTGTTGATTGTTTGTTGTATTTCACAGAGAAGGTTAGTTTTGTTTATTTATTGCATATTTATGCATTAAGTGAAGCAAATTGTTTGTTTATACTTATTTTTTCATGCAATCCTTAAATAGAAAAGTTTATCTTTCTTTTTGAATAGGAAAAAAATTCCTTTCTTTGAAAATTTTAAAAAGTAGTTATTTTTGAGTTTTGAAAAAGAAAAGTTTCTTTTTTTTGAAATTTGAATTTTTTCTTTTTCAGTTTTTAAAAGAAAAAGAAAAAAACACTTTTGTTTGGTTTGGAGTGTTTTATTTTACTTTTTGAAAAAGAGAAAAAGTTGCATTTTTATTTTTATTTATTTTCAAGGTAGTTTTTGTTAAAATAACAAAAAGTAAAAAGAAAAACGATATTTTGGAAAAATATTTTTGTTTATAGAAGTGTCATATAGCACTTAAAACAATGAAGGATCATTTTTTACTTTCTATGCTTACATATCTTTAAAAGTGTCTCTATTTCTTGTAAGTGTCAGAAACCACCCGTTTCACTTTCGTTCCCTTGAGAAAAAAACTACCACTTAAAAATAATACTTAATTTAAAATCAATCAGAACTTTATTTTTTGATAGGGTTCACCAATTTAGATTAAGCTTTATGATCTTAGGACAGGTTGTCTGTTAACAACCCAAGATCATTTTAAACTTTTAAACTTAGTAGTATTTTTAGAAGGATAGGAAGAAATCCAACACCATAAGGGAGTGTCCAGAAATATCCACTAACATTGGAGTTAAGAATGAGGTTGTGTGAGGTTGAGCTAAATGAAAAACCACCATGATACTTAAATCAAGCATTTGTGAGATTTTGCATGTATGGGAATCTTTTCAGTTCCAACTTTGGGCCTCGTGTGGTGCCGATACTATTGAGGTTTCAGGCTTAGCTACCTTTCCCATACATATGATCTCGAGAGTCAACTGTTCCCCCAGACGCCGACTACAAATTGGTAGCCATAGTATTTTGTCCTAGGTACCACATAGGTCAAGGTAGGGGGATTCCTACCAACCTTGAACAAACATTTATCCAAACTAATAATACCCTTGTAGGGTGTTTGTTTCCTTGTGTGGAGACTTACACCAAGAAGGACTATCAATAGAGGCCTTGATAACTATTCTCGAACCTTTGTTGTTTACTTGTGGGACTTAATCAACCAACACTGGACTTTGAAAGGCCCTCTGTTTTCCTGGTTTGATTTCCTAGGACTCTTTTTAGTGGTGTGGTATTTGTTTTATGAGTGATTTAGCTGTCCTTAGGACTTGATTGGTTTTAAAATATCTAAATTCCGGGAATATCAATCACTTCTTCGGTATAGGAGGATTCAAAATCTTCCTTCGGTGTCATTTGAACCCCCATGACATCCACAAAGGCACCAAACAAACACAACAGGCTCTTTTGAGCCTACATGTTCTATCGATTTACTTAAGGAACCAGAAACTACAAGAAACTATACTTCTGCACCACAGTACATCAGATTTGAATATCTACAAGCCGAAGTCCTTGTAAAACCATTCAACTCTCCTTTAAATGGACCTAACAATTCATTCTTAGTGAAAATTCTGAGCTATTATGAGTAAGCAACAATTTATTATCAGATTAGCAGAGGGTTAGTTATGGATGATCTAGGGGAAGTTAGGGAGAGGTTCATACTCCCACTTCAGCTATAGTCCCAAGAGGTTTTTATCCTCCTCATGTTAGTACTTAGATGTTAAATGCCACCATAGAAATTTCATCTCCCGTGGTTACGTTTGGCACCACCACTTCACCTTTAGGTTCTACGGTTACTCAATCATTGAGTGCTGCTTTATCATCTCCTTTTGGTTCTAGTGCCATTACATCTGGTATGTTGATGTTGGGTATGCCTAACTTCCGAGTTACCTCTAGTCCCATATTTATGAATCCTACTGCTGGTTTCAGTGGTTTCGCTACATCATTCCAAGGTTTCCCTTGGCATGGAGGTCATATCCCCCCTTCCTTTCCCTCTTTTGTGACTGGACCTATACATTATGTTGGGATTATTTCAGGTGTGAACCTGTTTACAAGTTTTAATACTCAAATGGGTGGTTTCAATCATCCTCTATGCCTACCAGATCTACCCCCTTCTCACTGTTTAGTGGCAGAGGTAGTAACTTTATACCATAAATTGGGATTCCAGCTGGGTGTAATTTTTCACAGGCCCAACCAAATTGGATGCAGGGTATGCCTTCTAGGAACAATCCTATGCATAGCCATTGGAATCCTTTTTCAGGAACAAGTGCTGCGCAAACTATGACAAGGGGAAACCCCTATATGTCTTTTGGGAATTTTGGTGGAGGTAAATTCCCACCCCAAGGTTCTTACCCCACTTCTTTTTCTGTGCAAACTAGACTCCCTTTTATGGTAATTGTGAACTTGCCATATCTATCTTAACTGATGAACAATTCAATGTGTCACAATCCTAAACGGCCTCCAGTCCCAACCAAATTTCCCTCGGACATTCCAAAATTTGAAGGAAAAACTGGTGAAGATCCAGGAGATCATGTTATCACATTTCACCTTTGTTGTTCTTCAAATTCGTTGAACAATAATTCTATTTAGTTGAGACTTTTTCAATGCACACTCACTAGAGTTGTCACAAAATGGTGCATTGAGTTGCCTGGTTCATCATTATATTGCTTTCATGATATAGCAACATTTGTTTTGAACCATTTTTAGCTTCTCGTCTTGTATGATGCTGAAACTGATATGTAGTCTTGGTTCAAGAAAAACAAAGCTACTCACATCTTGTAACATATCCAAGAGGGGCATAAACGGAAGAGGATGATTAAGGCCAATATCCCCCTGTGTTTTTGTTAGAATGGTTTTTAAAGTCCTTTTTTCCCTATATCTCCAAGGATGTTTCTACATCAGGGGATACTACTAAAGAGGAAGCCATTTTTAAGGCCCAGTAGTTAGATTTGATATACTCTTAGTTTGGGATCCTTTACGAAATTATTTTGGACGCATCAAGGTCTAATACATACCCTTCCAAACCAAAACTTGGACCACATGTTGATGGCATTGTTGGTTCAATTCATCATAATGCTATTGAAGCTGTCAATAATCACATGAAAAGTTTGTCAATCCAGTCTCCAGTAGTTGGAGAAGCTTCAACTACCGCCTCTCCTCCTTCCCAAACAACTTTTGTACATACTGTGCAGTCTAACTAGAAAGGAAACCAACATCCTGGTGGGAAAAAGAAAAATAACAATAATAAGAATAATAATAAAAAACGAGAGGGGAATAATAATAAATCAAAACAAACTAATAATGCTGGTGGGGCAAATAAATAACGTAGGAAGGTTAAGTTCCCTTGTAATATATTCAAAGGAGATCACCTAACTCATTAATGTTGGTTGATGGAGGAAGCACAAAAACTGTTGAATCAGAAACAATAACAGCCTGTTGTTCTAGCTAATCCTTTTCCGCAGGGACAACATTTAGCTTCTGGATCTTCCAACCATACTAGAAATTCAAAAGGGGCACAAAAAATTATCCTTCCTCTAATCAATTGTACAGTAATATGACCAATTTTGATGTCTCACTTTCAACTCAGACTAAGTATTATGGAAATCTCGAGTCTTCTTCCAAAGGTAAGGAAGTTCCTGATCCACATAATCCTCTTTTAATAGATAAACTTATGGTAGAGACTATGCTTCGTGTGCCAGAAGGAATTTATAAGAGGGAATAACACAATCCTAATGATAGAGCCTCCCCCAACTATTCTATTGTTGAGGACTTAGCTCAAACGTCGTGCGCCATGTTATCTCTTTAGGTTCTTCAAAGTTTCCCATCACAATAGAGCGCTTTGTTGTTTGCTTTGGGAAATCCCGATCCTTCAAATGACTAAGTTGTTAAATTCGATGTGTCAGATGTTAAAAATCATCTTCCATACCATGTTTCCTTCCAGATCAATATGGTTGATGCCACAAAGACTATTTGAAGGATAGTTATGGATGAGGGTGCGTTGACTTGCGTCATGGCCTTGTCTTTTTGACAAGATTTGGGTTCTTCAAAACTCTCCTAATCACCTACATTTCTTACTTCTTTTGATGAGATATATTTACGGTTGCATGGGATTATTCTATCTGGATTTCCCATCCAGTTGGGTGGGAAAACCGTTTGTGTGGAGGTTTAAGTAGTCGATGCTCCCATTGACTATAATCTATTGTTAGTACATAGTTGGAATTATGTAGTGACTTCCATTATGTCATCCCTCTTTCAAGTGTTTTGTTTCCCTCATGAAGGAAATATTGTCACCATTGATAAGTTATCCTTCACTCGAAGCAGTCCAAATTCGCCGCTAGGATCAACTATCCCTTGATTGATAAGTCAAATCTAGTTACCGAGAATGTGGGGGTTGGTTTATATCCATTCCTTATGGGTAATTTTAACATCCTAGCTCCTACCTTCTTTATCAGTCCCGCTCCAGATTTGGATGAAGAAGGTTCCGTTTTCATGAGTGGAATCATTTAGAACATATTATCTTGATGATCCTTGGATACTTCCCGTTCCATCGGATTCAGTGGAAGAGTCTCAACACTTTGAGACTATCTTACCCTTGTCTACAGTAGAAATAAATTATCAAGCAATTCAAGAAGATCTTGTAGACAACGATCCATCCCCTGTTGAGGAGGTGGACCAAGCTATTCATCCAGTTTGGGATGTTGATTCCTCCACATGTCAAGATTGTCTAGATATCATTATGCCTTATGATGAGGCTATCCTAGAAGCCTTAATAGGGCCTGGAAGGCCCTGGAAAGATATGCATCATTGTTTATATTTTATTGCAGATATGTATAAGATTGAGAATGGAGAGTTTCATGTTCCTTTACCTAAATATGTTGATCAACCATTGAACCCTTTGGCTCAACATGGAATTTATGTTTAGGGGAATATGGCCAATATTTCATAAACAATTTTGATCAACATATCTAGGAACCCTGATGTCGTGGAAAATTTTTACATCGGTGCAAAATGTTCACCTAAAGAGATTCGTATTTATACTGAGCTCTTTAAGGAATTTTGCGACATTTTTTCTTGGTCATATGAGGAGATGCCAAGCATTGATCCTAACAACATAGAGCATAGTACCAAAATCGATCCGAACGCAAAACTGGTTCGCCAAAATCTTTGTCCAGTAAATTCTAGGAAAGCATCTGCTATTAAAGAAGAGGATGAAAAACTTCTCAAAGCTGGCTTTATTTACTTTGTTTCCTTAATAGAATGGGTATCCAATCCCGTTCCTGTAAACAATAAGCAGTGCAATATTCGAGTATGTATGGATTTCAGATATATGAACAAGGCGTGTCCCAAAGATAACTTCCCCACTCCTTTCATCGATCAAATCACTGATGACTAGTGTGATAGAAGCAAGATATTTTCCTTTATGGATGGATTGTTTGGGTATAATCAGATTCAAATCCGACCCGAGGACCAGAATAAAACTACATTTATTTGTCCTTGGGGTACGTTTCCATATAGAAAGATGCCTTTTGGCCTAAAAAATACTAGAGCTAATTTCAAGCAGGCTATGCATTTTTCTTTCCACAATATCAAGCACATCGTTGAAGCTTATCTTGATGATTTAGTGGCCCGTTCTTGTAAGAGGAGGGACCATCTTGATCACCTTCACCTTGTGTTTGAGCGATGTAGGAACTATAAGATTTGGTTGAATACAAATAAGTGTATTTTTATCGTATCGAACAATGGGATCATGGTTGTGCCTTTGAAGGTGGAAGACATTGTCAATTTATCCCCTCCCACAAATGTTCTCCAACTTCAGAGCCACCAAGGAAAAGCCATTTTTCTCAAGCATTTTATCGTGAATTATGCCAGGGTTATGAAAGGATTTATGCTATTACTGAACGAAGGGGTTCCTTTTATATGGGATGAAACTTCCCAAGCTTCTTTCGATGCTATTAAAAAATCCCTTATGACATACCCTTTGCTAATTCTGCCAGATTATACACAATATTTGTTGTTGTATCTGGCCGCATTTGAGTCCACTATTGGCATAGTTTTATTTCAAGAAGATGAGAGTTCGCAAGAACACGTCATCTATTATCTCAACCGCGCTTTGGCTAGGCCTGAACTAAAATACTCTCATCTTGAGAAGTTAGCCACTGCAGCTATTTTTGCAGTGTAGAGATTTCGACATTATATTTTGTTGTGTAATACCACTGTAGTTACATATCTCAATCCATTTCAGTATGTTTTTGTTTGAAGAATAATTGGGGGGAAATTCAATAAATGGATTGTGATTTTGTCGGAGTTTGACTTTGAGTTTCAATCTGCGAAGTCTATGAAATTTTTGGTCTTTTTCGAGCTTATTTCAGAGTTACTTAATGAAGAATGTGGTAATACCGAGTATGAATCATTCTCCGATGATCATATCTTTCTCATCTCTTCATCTGATCCTTGAAATGGATATATCTTGATACATATTCAAACTTTGAGGTGTTCTCTGTCTTTTTCATGAGATGAGTGATGACACCTTCGACATAATGCAAAGAATTATCTCATTTTTGGGGATACTTTGTATCATCGAGGGGTTGATTCCATTTTATGCCATTGCTTAACTCATGAAGAAGATAAGTCTGGTTTGAATGACTCTCACAGTGGAGCTTGTGGAGGTCATATTTCTGGTCTTGCGACTGCCCATAATATTTTGCACACTAGATACTTTTGGTTGAAAATATTTAAAGATTGTGTTGAAGTAGTTAAAAAGTGTCCTACTTATCAGATTTTTACAAAGAAGATGGGTGCACAACCTACTCCATTGTTTCCTATGATCACTGTAGGTCCCTTCACAAAATGGGGGGTTGATTTCATGACTTGCAACCTAGCTTAAGATAGGGGGCACCATTATATCATAGTAGCCATCTACTATTTTACGAAATGGGAGGAGGCTATTCCTAATTTCCGTAGAGATGGGGAAACTACAACTTATTTTGTATTCAATAAGATTATCTCGTGATTTTGTATCCCACGCGAACTTGTCACTGACCATGGTCGACATTTTAAAAACCATATGATGACTGAGTTTGCCACCATGTTGGGCCCGGTTTAAACAAGAACATTTTTCATATTTTTACCCCCAAGCTAATGGTCAAGATGAGGCCGTTAATAATACCTTGAATACCATGCTTTAGAGGATGGTGAACACTAGTAGGTCCAATTGGCATGTTATGTTATATCTTGCTTTATGGGATTATTGAATGACTGTTAATACAACTATTTTTTTTCTCCTTTTCAACTCGTTCATGGATTTGAAGGAATTTTCTTGATTGAGTGCGAAATTCCTTCGTTAAATTTAGTTTTTCAGTTGTTACCTGAAAATTCAGCTTTGGAAGAGGGCTTAATTCACCTTAAACATCTCGATGAAGAACATAGAGATGCTGCCACAACGAATGGAGAATACAAGAAATGGGTTCAGAGTCAGTATGATAAGTCTGTCTGTCCAACAGTTTTCTCAAAAGGAGATCTTTTCTTTCTCTATGATCATGATAAGGATCCACTAGGGGCAAGTATGTTTAAATCTATGTGGCTCATTTTGTATATTGTCTCTAAGGTTTTGAAGAAGGGTACTTATGAATTAACCGATTATGAAGGGGATAAGTTGGATGAGCCTAGAAATGGGCTCTATTTGAAGAAGTATTATGATTGATTCATGTGCTGTTTCTTGTACATAGTTCTATAGTTGTTTAGGTTCTTGTTTTGGCATGACTCTTATGTAGTTTTGTTGTTTTTGTTTTCAGATTTCAACTAGGATATTTTTAGGATTCACGGATGACGCTTGTCATCATACTCGTAATATTGATTCGGATGCATGGGCAATTTATTCTCCCACCAGTGAGTTAGTTGTATTAGGACGCGCTTGTATGGGGCCAACTACCAATAATATGGCTAAGTACAGTGTCGTAATATAGTTACCATGCGAGATGCTTTGTCAAATGACATTTTATCTCTCGAAGTCCATCTCGATTCATAACTAATTGTTTCACACTTTAATGGTGAGTATAGGGTTCACGATCCTGTTTTACTTCGTCAAATTTTATGCATTCGGTTACTGGAGAAACAATTCATTTGTATTACTTATAATCATACCCCAAGAAACCAAAATATAATCACTGATGCATACGCTAAATACAATATAAATTGGAATTTGTATAATTTGTAACACATAAAATAAACATGTACATAGTATGCATTTTCATAAACAATGTAAATAAGTACGCCAAAACATAACATCTGTCAATACATATATAGATAGATAATAGTCTCAAAAATATAAAATTTTTATACATCGACATAAATATTGATCAAAACATGTCCAAAATTGGCACTACCAACCTCATAACTATTTAATTGATAGTACTCCTAAGGGTCACCTAAACCATGGCTCCTACAGAAGTACAATAACATGGTGGCCACCTTCTGGAAGTACTAGATCCAAGCTCCTGGCACCCCAACCATCTGTCTTTGTAGTGCCTCATGAATGTCATCGATCTTGGTCTTTGGGATGCCATATATCAAACTGCTCAAGTTGACCCTGACATTTTCCAATGTCAGAGCAACATCATGGCCTCCCCCCTCCCGTAGCCTCCATCGGAAGCAGGGAAGTCTTGTTGGTCGAATAGGTCCTATATTTGTCACGGTTGTAGAGATGTTTTAGTATACATACAAAACATGTATATTTTTTTCAACTTATAACAAAACATAAAAATGAAATAAAATTGAAAATGTTAAAAAAGAGACTTACTTATCATGCCAAGTGAGCTCCTAGGGGGGGCTACCATATTAGGATATTGACTAAAATCGATCCCTGTATAGGGGTAGTCATTTATCACCATGATATGATGCTCCCACCAAGTGAAGTAATCCTCATTGAATGGGATTGCTACTCGCCCACCCCCAAGTTGTACCATAAGTCCTGTCCATCGCCCCATGGAAGGCTTGAAGAGTGCATGTGGATCTACCAATACTCGTGGGATGAGACTCGACACTCTCTCAAAGAAAAATATGCAAATAATGCTGCCAAAACCAAATTTCCTGGTCTTCCCCTTTCAACATGATGTCAGCTGGAATTTCATACAACCCAATAGTGTGGTACTCCAGTAAAAAAAGTAAGCTCCAAGCACTTAAATCCATAGAACATATACACCCTAGAGACTTGGTGCCTTGCTGCTGATCTACCGATCCGCTGAATGGTCATGAGAATGATATTGAGCCCTAGGATCTGTATGGCTTGCATTGGGACTTGAGATCTGAACTTTTGGGTACCCGCGATGCAATACATATCTATGTACTCCTCTATTGTCAATCCCCCAACACTTCGTGCTTTGAAGATCAGTAACTCACCATGGAAAGAAAGACCAGTGAGGAAGTATATATCATCCACCTCTAATTTTAGAGGTTTCCCATCGAGGATGAAACCTCCAACCTACATATCCTAAGAACTGATCAAAATATTGAGTAATCATGCTTGAGCCCGCATGTTTTTCATTTCAAAAAACTTCTTCATTCCACATTGGCGGAGTGCTTCGAGGGCCTCGTTGTCTTTTAGGACCAAATTCTTGATCTCTTCATGCTCCCTTTCTCTCAATTCAATCACCATCCTACCAAAATTGTGAAATTTTTAGTCCTTTACAAAAATATCAAATCTATCAACATGTACGTGAGCTACTATGTTATTAGTCGTGTCCACTCAACCCGCATAACTGTAGCTTGCGTACATCGTCATAGACAATTAGGGATTCCCTAAAAAATGAAAAAACGGAACTAAAAATAAACAAAACAAGAATAAAATGAAAGAGGAGGATGAGACCTCTTACTTGGCACTGACGGTTCGAAAAATGGTTGCTCCTAGCTCTCGTAATCACCTTCGGATGTTGGAGGTAGTTTTCACCCAAAAAACATCAAGTTTTTCAAGTTTCACAAATGGAATGGTAAAAATGACTTTTTACCCTACTTTATTTCATTTTTACCGTACCCACTTTTATATAGTTGATATTTTTACTTTGCAAACAAACTAATTGGGTCTTGTTTTAGGCTTATAATGGTGTATTGTCTTTTCAGGGGAGTAATTTATTTTATGACGACAACATCTTTAGCATGTATAATGTTTCTTAATTGGAATTTAGGGTAGAATATCCCGCCAATATGCATTTTGCATCTTATTTTTCAGTTTTGAAACACCTTAGGGTATTTTTTTATGAATTTGTGACATTTATCTTTCCCTTTAAAAAAATTATGACGCATCTTTCACAACAGAGCCTACCTAACATGGGACACTGTAGTTAGCACCTTTATGTCATTTTGGTTACCATGCCGAGTTTTACTCATAGGTTTGGGAGCCTTTTATTTTTACCATGATTG
This sequence comes from Larix kaempferi, assembly GCA_027924585.1. Classification (NCBI taxonomy): domain Eukaryota; kingdom Viridiplantae; phylum Streptophyta; class Pinopsida; order Pinales; family Pinaceae; genus Larix; species Larix kaempferi. The sequence continues at coordinate 1,045,668 of BSBM01000241.1, read as the reverse complement.
TGAGAAGAAGCCACATGTCTTTCTTTCTCATATATTTCTGGCCACCCCTTATAAGGCTCCCGCTTTTATGGATTTTTCTTCAAGTTTTTTAGACTCCTTAAAATTGAAAACATCAATGAGCATTTACTATCTTGGGCTTGATAAAAATCCAAAGGATAGTAAAATGGAGTTTTCTTTGATTTTTTCATAATTCTTTTGTGTGAAAACATTGATGAGCACTAACTGAACCGAGATCAACAAAAATCCATGGGATGGTATCCATTTTTGTGTTTAAGTTTTAAATGCATTGCATATTCCCCGCTTGCACTTTTGCACTTTATGCTAGCTTCTCGCTTTTTTCTGTCTATTTATCCCTCATCTCTTATCTCATTATCACAAAGCTATGCATCATTTTTCCTTTGCAACTTCACACCCATTACCGAGAAGAAACACACCCTGAGTGTTACTATCCTACTCATGTGCCTTGCATTATGCATAGTTATGTTCCATGCGATTGGAACTAGTTTGCTTGTACTTGACACTCATTTCTTCCCATGTATCATAATATTCTTTTACTCCTTTTCAGGCTTTAATAACATGGAAAATACAAAAAAATCAAATATTCCGAAAGGACGGATGGGAAAGAGTCATGTTCTTATTTATATATGGCATCAACTTGTGTCGCCCTTGAATAAAGCACATTGTCTTGAGTCATTGTATCTACATTTTGGGTTTTAGTATGGATTTAGGAAGCTAAACTCATTTATGTTTTATCTCCACTGACTGTTTAATATTCCAGTCATTATGGAGAAGTATTTGATGCCTCATACATCACTGAATTATATCATGTCTCTCTTGAGTCAATGCTGCCTTAGTCACTTATTGTGTCATGCTTATGTTCAAGGGAAGTCTCCGCCCGAGTCAGCTAGCCTTTTGAACTCTTGAATATAGTTTAATGACCTTCCCATATTAAGTATGTCTCAGGACCATCAGTTTGTTCCATCAAATATTTGGCCTCCTACTACTACCTTATGTTGGATGCTGGGGGATTCCCTAATTCCATCCTTCCAACGGTTCACGTCCCATCGATTCCAAAGAATCTACCCTGGGATTGTGATCTAGAGTATTTTTAGTACATTGGAGCTTACAGTCATCAGTGGCAAGTTTCTTCACTAGAAACTGTAGGAATACATCAATGTATCCTGATTGTTAGAGTCTACAGGTGTTTGATGTCAAGACATCTATTGACACTTGTTAGATTGTACTAGGTACCTTTCCTTTCGTTATCATTATTGATGAGTTGGCTCTTGTCTGTTAATGATATACATCAATTACCGGTAATCACATGGTGTCTTACTATGTTCTACTTCAGGACATCTATTCACATAGTTTAGACTCGTATGAGTGTCGGTTGGTTTGAAGATATCTAGTCTGTATATAACATCACATCATTATGCTATGACTTGGGTTGCGTTGGACTACCACTTAATCATATTTTGGCATTGATTCTTATGGAGATTTACCTATGCAGTCTTATTTCTAGAGATCTTCATTTTATTTTTAAACACCGATCCACTTTGTATTTTCGTGGTTGGGACCCCCCTTTTAGACATAGATCCACTTTGTATCTTTGTGGTTATGCTCTATTTTTGACGATCCACTTTGTATCTTCATGGCCATGATCATTGCTTCTATATACTTCATGGACCTACAACGTACTTGATTTGGCACCCATGATTTTTGCCACTCCTGAGCATGGGTATGCCCTCCATGGGAAGTTAATTTCTAACTTGATCCGTAGCAGGTACTGCCTATGGATGATTTCTGGGGAAATTATGTCTAGGTCATTTCTACACTCATTTTTGAAATGATTATAATGTATTTTGGCCATTGTCCACCCCTTTGTAATACCCCATCTTGACCCTTAGGATATATTAGCTTTTAATATAAATATTATATACATGTGATGTATGTTTTCCTAGCGTGGATCTCAAGGCCAAGGCCTCACTAGTGGATGCTCAAATTTTTAGTTAAAATGCAAGTATTAGATATTATGTTACCCATGTGATATTAAGCCATGGAACATTGTAAAAATGATGTAAATAAACATCATGCAATAAAATACCAAAACTCGCTATGGAAGCAACTAATGAGAAGGGGCCATGTGTATCCACTAGGGAGTGGTGAGGGGGTTGTGGGATTGAACCATAGGCTTCCAAATGTCATTTTGAGAACCCATTTGACTTTTCTTGCTGACATTTAATTATGTGTAGGAAAGTTGTTGAAGAAATCAGTGCATGGCTTCAATGGAGCATGGGCAACCCAGAAATTCGTATGGCAGAGTATGGGCTCTGTTTTCTTGACCCACGAGTCACTCTACCTCATGGGAATTCGTTTTTCCTCATTCCCATTCCATTGTTGAAGATCGAAGCTTCAGTTTCCATCCATTACACATGCCCAATAGTGAGAAAAAACAAAAATCGCAACTTTGCAAGAACCCACGTTTTGAGGTGCCATAAACGCCCAGAGTTTGGTATTGACAGTGAAATCCAATGGGGGATCCATAGATATGAACCTTGGGGCGAAATTGAGAGCATTAGCTACCCCGGAATCCATTGGAAAACCCAGTTTTTATAGCCTAGAAATCCAGTGATGGGATTGAGTTATTTGATGACAGAATTATGAGAAATCCAAGTGTGGATGTTTGAACAGAGGATTGGATTGCTTGAATTTATCTTGAGATGTCTGTAGCTCCATGGTTGAGCTTGCTAGCTTAGCATCCTCCTTCTTTGCTTATTGCATGCTTGATAAACCCAACTGGGTGTTGGCTTAGCATGACTGTTTGAGTGAAACCATGGCTGTGAGTGAGCCCATCTAGTTCCTCCTTAGTGGATACACAACACAGCTCAGGGGTGGTCTCCCAGATGGAAGAATACAGGTTGGACAGAGACCTATGGTTGGGTGGAATGTTGCTCTCCCATGTCCAGTTGTTGGACAGTTTCATCTTAAAGATAAGTATTCTCTGTGATTTAAATTGTGATCATTATGTGCTCTGTTCGGAATGTTAATTATTCATGTTAATGAAATGAAATGATTCTCTTAATATGGTTGATATGAAGCTTGTACATAGCATGAGGATGGGATTGATTATTGTATGATTGTTTCGTTATTCTGCCTGGAAGAACTAGGATGATGTATTCCCTTGTACATGTGTGTCATTATGGTTATTCTGTTGTGTTTATATTGAGTATGATTTTGCACTACATTTCAAGATAAGTATTGTTTGTGGTTTGATTTATGTTAATTCCGTGCTCTGCATTGTTTTACTTAATGACTGTTGTTATATGCTGAATGCATGATGAAATGGTGTGTGGAAAGTGTGTAATTTCGCTGTGTTTATTAAGAATGATCTGCACGCATAAGCTTTTATTTATTCATGAATTTTCTTACTAATGAATGGGGCTGAGATTTTCAAATAAGCCCAGTATGTTTGGTCATGTTTCCTCCCTTGCATCGGATTGATGGGGGGGGACGTGACACCCTTTGACCTCACACATTAGGGGGCATTTGTTATATCATATTTTGCCACATTTTCCCCATAGATGCTATGATGCTCGATCTTATCCATTTACTTCTTTTGCAAACTCCATTTTTCCCTAATCAACTATGAACAACGATTATTATTGGAAATACTTCTTAAAAACTGTATTTTTCAAGATGTATGCGGCCTACATTTGTCTAGCCCGTGTCCATGTGGCCTATCTTTGGCTAGCTCACATACATTCCTGTTCGAGGGTAAAAAATAAAAAGAAAGTTACTTTACAGGAAAAGTTTTGGTTTTGGCCGTTCCCAACTATCCCAATCCTGTAAGTAACCAACTCATAACTTCCCGTAACTACCTCTCCATCAATATAAAAGAGGCATAGGAGAAGAAAAATGAGAACCCAATAATTGGAGAGGACCCTCATGCTGTTGGATTACAATCAAATATGAAATCCCCATTTTACTTGGTTTGCAAAGCCCCTTTCCTCTATTTGAAACCAATTTTTCAGTCACTGGGAGCCTATATTATGCTAAAGTATTGAAGTGATTCTTTTGAGCATATCTGTCATTGTGAAAAAGGATTGAGTGTGTGAAATGCTTGGATGGAAGGAATCTGATCTCAGTTCCAGAACAATGTCGCAACGAGATTAAGGTGAAATCTATTCATTTGTAACTTCTTGTTATTTTGTTATAAAATAACTCTCTTTTTTGTCCAATTCAAGAATTTTAATTTCAATATTTAATTCTTGTAATTTGGATGAGTTATTCAACAATTCATTTATAAATCATATTTTTTGCAGTAGTAACTACTTTCCTTCCAATCTGTACTCATTTTCAGGTTAAATATTGAAGAACTTGGTGAGAAGATTAGAGCAACGTCATCCTAGGGATTCTACATCAACTGATTGGATTTCGGGTAAGTTACATGTTAAACCTTCTTTGTGTATTCCAAAAGGGTTTGCTTGCAAAAGTTTTTAATTTGTTTTTCTTGGATATTTCGATTTTTCTTTTGGATATCGCTCTATGGTGGTTTATACCAAAGACCACTAGGGTATTTTAAATTCCCGAAACACAATCAATAAAAAAATAAATTATAATGAGAAAGCAAAATGACCCGACTGGGCAGATTCATTTGTTCTTGACCGAAGAAGCCAGAACAAACAAAAAATTTGTCGTGAAAGCAATTTACCATGGTTTGTTGCAATTCTACAACAAATATCTTCAAAGTGACCCCTTGAAAAAAGGGTATTATGGCTACATTTACTGGAGGGATGCACACAATGCATATGGTATTAATGTACATTCATCCCTTCACTTTCCATTAACACTACCAAGGATGCAACCATTTAGCTTTGACACATTGGACTTGCTACGTAAAGAATTTCAGCAACTTCGGCTTCTGTTAGTGGATGAGGTGTTGCTAATTGGTTCTCGAATGCTTTGTAGCATAGACAAAAGGATGCAAGAAATTATGCACACCCACATGCTTCCTTTTGGAAATCTTGATGCCATATTTTGTGGCGATTTTTTTCAACCACATCCTGTAAAGGACTCATTGATATTTGAAAAAGCAATCTTCCACTTTGACATAATTCCATATAGCTTCTGTACAAACAATGTTAAATGCTTTAATATCACAGAAGTAATGAGGCAAGAAGACCCTGTCTTTGTATCCATTTTGTTTTGAATTAGAGCTTGTTTGCAAACTGACTTTGACATTGACTACCTAAATAGACATTGCCATAGGCCGCCTCCAAACGATCCTTATGTTTCCTTATCTTTTCTACAAGAAAAAGGACATTGAACAACACAATAAAAAAATGTTGGAACTTGTAAATTCAGATCCATACACATTACAATCAATTGAAAAGAAAATAGGCACTATAGACAAAATTTCCTACCAAAATGACAAAGTCAACTTGCCAACTAAAATTGTTCTAAAATGAGACATGACTGTTGTACTAATTGGAGGCAATGTTGCAACTGAGGATGGCCTTGTAAATGATGCAGAATAAATTTTCAAACAATACACAAAGGGCATAGTTGACATAGTTTGGATTGAATTTAGACCAGCTTTAGTTGACACAATGCAAAGAGAAAAAATGCAACAACATTTTTCAAACAACATTCCATCTACTTGGACACCCATCACAAGAATAAGTCAACAAATGGAATTGACCAATAAGACAAACATTGTTCGTGAACAATTTGCTATTCGAATAGCATGTGTAAACAATACATAGATCACAAGACCTGACCATGGATAGTTTAGCATTTGACCCAACAGGAGTAAGTCAGCATGGACTTGTATAGACTGCATTGTCTCATGTCAGAGAGATGAAGCAACTATATCTCATAAATAAATTGGAATAGTCAAACTTTTGCAGTTCAGAGAAAGTATCGGTTGAATTACGTAGACTTCAAACTAAATCCATTCTACAATTTCAATATGGCCTTCAATCAATGATAAATAAATAATGTTTGATTATATGCTCATTGAACACACAAAGTCTACAACTATATGTTGACAATATTTCCAGTGACTATGAAATTATGGAAAGCGACATTCTTTTCCTACAGGAAACTCATATAAAGTTTTTCCCAAATAATAGCCCTCTTGTAAATAAATACCGCTCTATTGTTGTGTTTAATATTCATGGCATTATTACATGTTATAGAAAAAATAAATTGCTCCAAGAATTTCATAGCTACACATCAAACTGGATTGAAGCAATTGTTTGCCAATTTGAAGTTAACAAAACTATTGTCAAATTGGAAAATGTATATGTTGTTCCAAATGCATTGATTCAAGAACTTTATACCTTTGTCAATAGCATAATGAAAAACATTGACTAGAACGAGCATATTGTGATTTATGGTGACCTGGTGAATAGGTCACCATCGACGACTTTGGTCGACAAGAATCCATATGAGGCATGGGATGGTAAGAAGCCCTCTCTTACACATCTGGAAGTCTTTGGGTGTGAGGCATTTGTGCATGTCCCAAAGGAAAAAATAAGTGAGATCGACAACAAGTCTAAAAAATGCATCTTCATCGAATATAATGATGCAATGAAGGGATATAAGCTATGGAATCTAGTCACAAGGAAGGGAGTTTATAGTAAAGATGTGATCTTCATAGAAGTTGGAGGTACTTACAGGATTGGAGAGGCTAGAAAAGAAAAGGAACCATAAAATTAGGAGTTTGAAATGCACGATGAAAACCTGTATTCATATGAGTTGATTGAATCAGATGATGGGGTGGAACAACATACTCCAATCATTGAGAGTTTTGGTTAAGAAAATCAATAAGCTAAAATGTATAGTCCACCTAATTTTCACTCTGCTTTTGCATTATATTCCATTGAAGATGATCCCAGGTCGGTAAAGGAAGCGATCAACTTGACATAGGGTAAACTTTTGAAAAGGTCCATGGAAGAAGAAATGGAGTCCTTGCGGAAGAATACAACATGGGATTTGGTCACATGACCAAATGAAGGAAACCCATTGGCAGTAAGTGGGTATTGAAGAGAAAAATGAATGTATCAAGATAGATTGAGAAGTACAAGGCTTGACTGGTAGAAAAAAGGATATTTCCAAGTCGAGGGAGTCAACTTTGGTGAGATCTGATCTCTTGTTGATAAGTTAATTTCAATAATGGTACTAATTTATTTAGCTGCAACATTTGATCCCGAGATAGAAAAAATGGATGTAAAGACAACATTTCTTCATGGTGATCTAGAAGGACAAGTTTATATGAATTAACTTGATGGTTTCACAATGAATGGAGATGAGGAGCTAGTTTGCAAGTTTAAGAAGTCTCTCTATGGTTTAAAGAAATCAACCAAGATGTGGTACCATAAATTTGATATGTATATCCAACAACTAGGGTTTGTGAGAAGTCAGGATGATCACTATGTTTATGGCATGGAAGTTGGTGATCACTTTATATATGTAATTTTGTATGTCAATGACATGTTATTGGTTGGAACTAACATGGATCTAATCAAGGAGGTGAAATTGCAGCTTTCCTCCAAGTTCAACATGAAGGTATCAGTGCAACTCATTTCATTCATGGAATTGAAATAAAGAGAGATTGAGAAAATAAAAGGCTCTGGTTAAGTCAAAGTAAATATGTTGAGATGGTTTTGAAATGATTCAACATGTAGGAGTGCAAACTGGTCAAGGTCCCTCTTCCTATAGGAGTTAAGTTATCTACCGATCAATAATGTCCTAAGATACATGAAGAAATAGAGTACATGACACATGTTCCCTATGCTAGTGTTGTAGGTAGTCTGATGTATGCAATGGTCTGTACTCGACCTGATATTTACCATGCAGTGGAAGTATTGAGCAGATACATGTCTACACCTGGAAATGAGCATTGGATTGCAGTTAAGATATTTTTTAGGTATTTGCGTGGCACAATGGATTATGCAATTTTCTACCAAGGAAAATCTAAAACTGATAACAAGTTATACAACTTGACGAGAAACCTACATTGTTCATGTTTTTTGGGGGGACAATTTTAGTAGCTGTTTTTACCTCAGTTTCAAAAAGTGTGTATATTGGTAGCACCATTTTTCATTTTGAGCCATTTTTTTGTGATTTTGAAACTTCTTGGTCATAAGAAAACTATAACTTTTATTTACAAGGGCCTTTTTTCAAAGTTTACAAAAAAACCTACATTTAGTAGATAGTTATAATGAAAAAATACACACTTTTTTGAATTTTTTAAAGATTTAGAAGCTAGTTAGAACGAAAAATATATGCATTTTCAAAGTTCTGTTATTAAACTTTTATCTTAAAGAAGTGATTTTTGGGAAAATTTCTAAAAAAATGAGAAAAAAAGACATTTCAAACCATTTTTCAACATATTTTCCGATATTTGATGTATAAAAATGATACTATTTAACATCATTTTCCATAAAGTGATGATTCACATAAAATCAACAAAACATATACCATATATTTCTAAATAGCATACTAAAAACATAACATTTATTCTCAAAATAAAATCTTAAATTCAAAACATTACAAAAATATCTTATCAAAAAATTGTCAACTTTGACATTTTCCTCAACAATATGAAACTAATCAACAATATCATGCAAGCCGAAATCTTCATCGAAATTGACATTTTCTACTGGTTGGGTCTCTTCATGGACCTCAATGTGTTCTTCCATTGGGTCCTCTACTTTTGCAAAATTCCCAAAGCGATATTTTCCAAACATTCATTTTAAAGGAGGTTGAGGATCTTTTGACATCTTGTTGGAATATTCTCACCATCATTTTTATATTTTGCATGCTTGCATGCAAATTTGCATCCTGCATGCAAATCTGCATCCTGAATGCATTTGCATGCAACTGCATTCATCCAATCATCATCTTGGTGGTCTCCCCAGCACCTAGAGCCTATTTTTAGCTCCCTAGAGCTTGTCTTCAACCCCCAGTAGCCCTCCTACCTACTTGATGCACCCTATTTGACTCTTCTGCATGACATGTGTGCCTTTTCTCACCTACAACCAGTTATCATTCAGTTAGAGTGCCTTATCTCACCTACCAGGAGTCTGACAGTCAGTTAGTGCATTGATTGAGCAGTTCTTCCATTGATTGCTCATGCTAACTTCCTATAGCTCCTAGTTAGCTAGTTCTGGAGTGCCACTTGATCTTTTGACAGCCTCATGCTCCCTCCTTGGAGTCTCCATTCCCTGATTTATGCCTAGATGGTTCTGTTAGACTCAGTTAGACTCACTTGACTGACTATTACCATTTATGACTGATACTAGTGACTGATGATGTCTCCAATGTAGTCCAATCTAGACTTTGAACATGATTCGAATGACCTCCTTGGTTAATTCGAATTCTCTACACAGTCATTCATTATTGTATTTAGTTTTCACAGTTCCAGCTCATAGTTGATGTATGATATTGCTATTCTCCATTTTTTGTGTTCATGAGTGATTATTGAGTGCATTCTTCTCTTCTTCTTTGCAACTTCTTGAGAGTTTGTGTGAGGCTTTTTACAACCGTTAGATCCTACTGCATATTATCACATGGTATCAGAGCAGTCAACAGCTATTTGAATTGCAGCCATTGCAACATCAACAATTGTATCATTTCTTTGAGTAGCTATTTTTCCCTGAGAACTAGAAGCCTTTGAGTTTCCATAGCAAATCTTGGTGCTATTACCTTGAATTCACTGGAGCAATCCAGTGAGGTCTATCCAGGTGTGAAGGACTTAGTCATATGTGCTCAGGTGTCTTAAGGTAGTGTTCATTCGAAGTGTAGAAAATATCCATCAACAAAACTCTTCTTGTTTTGCAGGTTTATTCACCCATTGGAATTCTTCTTCAATTCGACCTTCACTGTTCAGATGGATCTAAAACTCACCTCTTCCAACTATGTCGAATAGAAAGCTAAGATGGCTCTCTTCATGAGTTTCAAGAGATTCACCAGGATACTAAATGGAGCTATGGTCGAACCACTAAGTGCAGTAGAGAAATCCAAGTACTTGGATAAGCTTGATGAAGCAGTAGGATTACTTCTCTCAATTTCTGAAGATCTTCACTTCCATTTCATCGATCTAACATCTCCAAAATAGGTTTGGGACAAGCTCGAATCCCTCTTTGGACAGAAAGATGATATGAAAGGTCATAAATTGGAGAATGAACTCATCTCTTTGAGTACTGAAAGCTTCGAATCCGTCAATGCATTCTTAACCAAGTTCAAAAGATTGATTTCTTAGTTGAAAAGATATGAGATAGTGAAAGAAGACAAACAAATCATTCTTGCCATTCTCTCTAAACTAGGGACAAACTTCGTTTTTGTCTCCACATTTTAGTCAGCTAATATTTCCATTCCAAAATGGAAGTTTCCCTCACTTAATGACTTCGTCCAATCTCTTACTCAAGAGGAGGAGAAGTTAGTCTCCATGGGAATGATCAAACCAAAGTTGGATTTGGCCCTTACAGCTGCCGAGGCCAAAAGAGTGAATGCAAAGGGAAATCAAAATATTTAAGAAAAGAGAGCGAATGATAAGCCAAAAGATGTTCCATATTAGTTAGATGGGGTTTCCAACCAAAAGAAGAACAAGCAATCTTAGAAAGAGAGATCCAAGTGCACATATTGTCATCGAGGATTTCGTCCTGAGAGTTCTTGTATGAAGAAGACTCTAGACTTGATGGCTCAGTTACTTGAGAAGAACAATCTTCCTGTACCTGCATGTGCAAGGAATAAAGATACTGATATTGAACCTTCTAGATCTGAGGACAAAGAGAGATGTCATGCCCTCATGGCAATAGCATCAACAGATTCTTCATTCATCATAGATTCAAGAGAAACAAGACATATGTCTTACTCCAAATATCTCTTCTCCAACTTCGAAAGCTCATATGGCCCTTCCATCATGTTGGGAAATGATTCAAAAGTCTCCTCTCAGGGGATTGGAAGAATCAATCTTGACCATGGATACTTTTTTGATGTGCTTTACGTTCCTTCTCTCACAACAAATCTACTTTCAGTGTATCAAATGACTCATATTGGAGAGCCCAAAAGAGTGATCTTTTCTCCAAATGAAGTTGAGATACAACACATGGTTTCAGGGAAAATCATTGCAAAAGGAGTTGCAAATCACAAGACAAAACTTTATGAGTTTTCACACTTCTTACCTCTCTCAAAGGAGTCTTCTCTTCACTCTCATGCAAATGAAGAGAGTGGGCTATCTCATCTCAACTACAAGCATTTGAAAAACTTGCAAGCTCAAAATGTGGTTGAAGGTCTTCAAAATGGAAAATATTCACCAAAGAAGATCTAGATCTAGATCCACAAGAAACTGAAGATCTAGCACCCATTGGTTCAACTCCTATTTCAAAATGGGCCACTACTAATGCATCCACCAATGATCTTGATGAAGATCCATCATCATTTGTTCCTAGTTCTTTTGATAATGATCTCACCTATGATGGTTCAAATGAGACATCAAAGAACTACATGCACATTCTGAAACAGTTTCATGATATTCACATTTTTGGATTTGTTCCTCCTTTGAGTGATGATGAGCAAGAGATCACAGCTCTTTCACATGAAATTTTAGATTCAGAGTTTGGATGTGATGATGAGCTAGTTGTACTTGCTTCTTCACATGGGATTTCAGATTTAGAGTTTGGATGTGCTGATGAGCTAGTTGTACTTGCTTCTTCACATGAGATTTTGGAATCAGAGTTTGGATGTGATGATGAGCCAGTTGTACTTGCTTCTTCACATGATATTTCAGATTCATAGTTTGAAAGTGATGATGAGAAAGAGAGGGAAGCTTCTTCACATGATATTTCAGATTCAGAATGTGAAGATGGTGATGATGACGAGGGAATGCTAGATCCAGATCCACAAGAACCTGAAGGTGTAGCAACTGATGATGAAGATGAATGAATGGGAGATCCAGTTACACAAGAACCCGATGATCTCTCACTTGATGATCCTCCTCTTCCTCGATGGGAAGCCATTACACTCCGATCTACCGGTGATTTGGTTGGTGATCCACATAATCGTAGAAGAACCAGATCATATTTTCAGAATGGAAGGTTTCATCCTTCTCACATTACTGATCCATTTCAGATTGATTGATCCTTCTTCGAAAAAGAAGGACACTTGCCTCCTTCTGGGGTGAGTGATGATATGCTACATTAGCATCCTTCAGTCTATTTTGAGGGAGGGATTTCTTCCCACTGGGTTTTCCCTCTTTCCTCACTTAGTTTATTTAGATTGAGTGTATAGGGTGACCTTTGGTCTCAGTCACCAGGGCCCTATTTTTCAGTTTTTAGTTATTACCTCATAGTATAGCTTGCAGGGGGGTGTTGGAATATTCTCACCATCATTTTTTTATTTTCCATTCCTGCATGAAAATTTGTATGCTGCATGCATTTTCATGCAACTGCATGCATCCAGTCATCATCTTAGTGGTCTCCCCAACACCTAGAGCCTATTTTCATCTCCCTAGAGCCTGTCTTCATCCCCCATTAGCCCTCCTACCTACCTGATGCACCCTATTTGACTCTTCTGCATGACATGTGCGCCTTTTCCCACCTACCACCAGTTATCATTCAGTTAGAGTGCCTTATCTCACCTACCAGGAGTCTGATAGTCAATTAGTGCATTGATTGAGCATTTCTTCCACTGATTTCTCATGCTAACTGCCTGTAGCTCCTAGTTAGCTAGTTCTGGAGTTCCACTTGATCTTTTGACAGCCTCATGCACCCTCCATTGAGTCTCCATCCCCTGATTTATGCCTATATGGTTATGTTAGACTCAGGTAGACTCACTTGACTGGCTATTACCAGTTATGAATGATACTATTGACTGGATGATGTCTCCAATGTAGTCCAAGCTAGACTTTGAGCATGATTCGAATGACCTCCTTGGTTAATTCGAATTCTCTACACAATTATTCATTATTGTATTCAGTTCTCATAATGCCAGCTCACAGCTGATGTATGATACTGCTATTCTCCATTTTTTGTGTTCATGAGTGATTATTGAGTGCATTCTTCTCTTCTTCTTTGCAACTTCTTGAGAGTTTGTGTGGGGCTTGTTACAACTGTTAGATCCTACTGCATATTATCACACATCTTTGCCACAAGTGACTCACTAAGTTCTCCTTTCTTCCAACCAACTTCTTGTAGTTCATCTGGAATAAATTTCATAGCATTAATTCTTTGCTTGATATAATTGCAATGTAGTGGATCATTATCAATGGATATGCAATTTCTTCCTTTTTGGAACAAACATGATATTGTTGTACCTAATCACCACATACAAAACAAAAAAAGTTAAATACCATAATGAGACATAAATTTAAAAAATATATATTACTGAATTTAGTTACGGCACTAGTTTCATATGTAATATAAAAAATATTACCCAATCCTGAGAACCCAATATCCTTCTTTTGAAAAAGTATCTATGAGATAATTAATCAATGCTTGTGGCTTTTGGTAGATGTTTATAGTCTCTCATTTCAAATCTCTTTCTTCATATGTCAAATTTTTAACCATGACATTATAAGACAATATTTGACTATATTTGCCTTCACTCTTTTCATTGATTAAAAGAGATTCATAGGTCTCATCTTTTGTCCAACATGCAAGATGTATGTTTTTAGTATCACTCATAAATGGATAACTGTTGGAGCTACAAACATTAGGCTTATGCCTGTAACAAAAATAGATAATAATCTAATTAACTTATAGAAAAATAAATTTGGTTTATAAATTCAAATGTTTAATAATACACAACAAATATCTTACCAATACAGTTGTTTCCTTGAGTTTGCTTTATCCTTGAAGGTTGTTTGTTCTGCTCCTCCTTGTACATATGAATGGAAAACAAGAAATCTCCATAGAGGTGATGTTGTGACATCCATAAATCCCAAAACCACTTTATTGAATGACTGGTACGTATAAGGCTCACAATCATAACTAATGTTTTTGATATTGTATCCATGAGGGATATCTGCAATAACTAGGGAGTACTCCTTTTTGGGAACAAGATTTGTAATGTTTGCAAAATCACCCAAAATCACTTTATATTGCATAGTGTCGATCCCATTCCAAACGTGATGATCTAGGGTGTCATCAAGTTCAACATTTGCAAGACGTTGTCTTCTTTGTCGTTCTATTTTGGCTCTTTGAATATGAATTTTGAAAGACTCTAGTACTGTACTCTCCTTTGGAATCTTTGAAAACAAAATTATATCTATAAGTAATAAAATAGAAATTAATTGACTTAGAAATAAATAAAATATAAAATATCATAAGTCATCATACCTTTTTGTATGCAACAAAAAAATGTTTTAAGTTTTCTATTGAGCTTGAATCTGGATAGTTGCGTCTCACGTCATCCCAACTCTTCTCACCCAACATTATAACCATATCCTCTTGTATTTCATGTAAAACTTATGACTACATGATGCAAAAATAAATGACGTTTACAATCACATCTAATAATAACACAATGCTTATTTAATAAAAAATTTTAAACTCAAAAAAATAAACTTTAAAACATAAAAACAACCTATAAACTTACTTTTCAAATTCACTGCACATTTCCTACATAGATAATTCACTTGAATTTACACGTGACAATATTGTAGATATAAGAATTTCATCCTTCACACCTTGTAATGATCTCCAAGGTGTTATAGTCATATCTTCTGGCGAATTCTTGATGTCAGGGCCTCCTTGACTACCGCTCCATGCAACTGCTTTATTTAATTTTACCTTTTGATTTTATACACCAATATTCTCCCACATGCTAAATATGTCATCAATCAAATCCTATATGGTCCCCATTCTAAATGCCAATTGAAAATAGTTATCTACAGCTCTGAATGCATCACTTCCTTTCAAACCTTTCCGTTTCACATTGCCCTCTTTAATATGGATACCTATTTCCATACAACATTGTTTCCGGAAATCTCCATCAACTTTCAATCTATCCCCACCACATATTTGTTGAAATTCATTGTGGATAAATCTAACCCTTTGAATGAATGTTATGGACATCCTATAGTCACTATCTGTGTTGTGATCCCATGCCAATAGTTTTGCTTGCACATTTGTTAAACCAACGTAAATGATGCATTTCGTTGTTTGAAACATAAGGTTTTTGGGAAACTCTTGCATCAATTCTCTTCTAGCCTTAGCATAATGATTTCCCCCCAAAACACAGTAGTTGTAATCAAAACATCTTGATTCATCAAATGCATCTCTAACAGGAACATCTTTTGGGTCAACAAGAGCTAGATAGTCAACCACATGTGCATAGGGATTGTGCCTCATCAACGCTTTCAAGTTATGAACATGCAAGTGATGTGGTTTCCTAATTTGATACTTCTCCTAGCCTTCTGTGGGTCTATAATGTTGCTTCACATTTAAATAAAATGTATGCCCATTGTGAACCAAATTATTTCTCTGTAATCTATCTCGAATAGCATTTTGTGTTATCTTGACAACACCATCATCTAGATCACCACATGGAGTGATGATTTCCAAACTGTCCCCCGAGTTTTTACTATGATTTTCAACATTGGATTGACATGTATCCTCCTTTTATGTCTAGAAGTAGTTGTATCTAAAAGAACAACTTGTTGATCGGGAATGGAAATATCCTCATCCATAGGTATTTTGGAAGAGTGTTTATTACTATTACCTGCTGAAGTAACATCCTCATCAGCAACAATTTGTCGATCATGTTCAGTTGGGAAATATATGCTTTTGAATGTAACCTTCCAACTAGGTACTTCATTTGATTGTTGGACGCCTTTTCCTTCTGTGCTTGTACTTATTCAGTATGAACATTTTGCACTCATTTATACTTCGGTGTTTCTCCCTTCTTTGGTTCTTCTCCCTTATGAAGAGCGACATTAATGACATCCATCAGATTTTCTTCCATAGAATAAATTCCATTCAAAATATGGGAAAGTGGCATAGAAAAATACTGCAAAATAAAAACATTATTGTATTAAATCTATTACATTGTTATATAATCCAAACTATAAGAAATTCAAAAAGATATAACAATATATAAATTTACACTCTTGCACTCAATATCGTACATGATTCCTACACAAAATTCTATGAAAATTTCATCATCCTTATAGTTTGAAACCTTCAAAGAATATCATATTTTGACATAGGTTTTAGCTTGTTTCACTAGTGCATAAACAATGTCTTTACCAGACACCAAACAAATATCTTGCAACAATCCCAATGAGTGATAATCATTTTTAAGATATGCAAATGTAGCACAATATAGGTGAATATTGTCTAGGTTGCCTTGATATTTCTTTTTCAGAAACCACGAATAGTCCATTTTCTCTTCATCTGGTGCGTGTTTCCATTCGCTATCATTCTTGGTTTTTAAATCATCACTGGATACAACTTCATCATGCACAACATTCTCAGATGGCTCAACTATTTTTTTTTATGACTTCATCAACGATCTCGCTCCAAAGATGTTTACATATAGCTTTCTTGATGCCATTTTCCCTATAGTCAGAAATAAGTTTATTTAGTATATGTTTTAAAAAATAAATACTTACACTTAAAAAAAAAGTAAACATATAGTTATAAAAAGCATAATTTTTTTTTTAGTATTAAAGGGGTCTCGAGAAGAGGAGCTTAGCTCTGCCCTCATGCACCCAGAGGGGAGGCCCTAATACTCACCCCATTGGGTGCACAGATCCTTCCCTCAGGCCCTTTGAGCGCTCAATGCATAGCCCATTGACTATGCATTCCTTTTGGGGTATACATATCCCATGGGCTATGCATTGGGCGCCCGCCCCATTGGATGCACCCAATGCAGATCCCTTTCTCTATGCTATGGGCTCCTGTAGCATAGCCCAAGGGCTATGTATTGGAATGCCGTTCCAATGCATAACCATTGGGCTATGCTACGGGCGACCATAGCATATCCCAAGGGATATGCATTGGCTTGTTTCTCCCAATGCGTAGCCCTTGGGCGGGTGTTGTGAGCTCCCATATGCATAGCCCTTAGGCGGGCGTTGTGGGCGCTCAAATGCATAATCGTTGGGCTATGCATTGGGCACGCTCCTGCGTCCAATGCACATCCCTTGGGAAGGTGCTTTGGGTTCCCAAAGGGGGTCAGGGGGGAGAGGAGCTCCGCCCCCAAGGCCCCCTTTGGGTGCCCAAAACACCCGCCCAAATGGGCAGCGCGATTATCAGGAATTACGTCACCTATTTGGGCGAGTGCTATGGATTCCCAAAGGGGGGCTTGGGGATGGAGCTCCGCTCCCCCTCGACCCCCTTTGAATTCCCACAGCGCCTAGTGGGCGGGTGCTATGTTCGTCCATAGGGATATCAGGGAGGAGGGGAGCTCCTCCCCATTGCCCAAAGTGGCGGGTTAGACCCACCGCTTTGGGTAGCGAGGAGGAGCTCCACTCCTCCCCCGGGAGCCCATATCATAGTCCAAAGGCTATGCATTGGGAACGACCCACCAATGTATATCCCTTGGGCTATCCTACTAGTGCTCGTAGCATAGCACAAGGGATATGCATTGGGCATGACCTTCCAATGCATAGCCCTTGGGATATGATATGGGCACCCATAGCATAGCCCAAGGGATATGTATAGCCCGAGGGCTATGCGATTCGCGTTCAAAGGGGCTTGAGGGTAGGATCTTAGCTCCTCCCTTGTGCACCCAAAGGGGCATGCCCCAAGGCCATGCGTTAGGTGCATGAGCCCTTGAGCCCCCCCCCCAAAAAAAAATGTACCAAGGTTTTTACAAAGGGCATGCCGAAGCCCAAACAAAAAAATTACATCAAAATTTATAAATTAAAATTATTTAAAAAAAACATTTACATTACAATTTTTTTTTAACTAACCTTGACAATGTTTGGAGCTCTTTGTTGGTCTTCAAAGCCTTGTGGATCGTTGTTTGCAAAAGGTGACTGTAGAAAACCAAACTACATTTATATAGCATAAAATAAGTTTTTTTTTACCGCTTTATGAATGTGGGATTAAAAAACCAATAAAAGCACAGAAAAAACATTGCCAAATGAAATATAAAATAGAAATATTTATTATAAACAAAAAAAACTAACCTTCAAAGCACTATTAAATTGCTTGGAATTTCAAACGTGAATAAGAGAAAAACAAAATAGTTTATATGGCTAATATTAAGTTTTAACATTATTCGTTTTACGAATGCAGGATTAAAAAAGGTGCAATTAGCTAATATATGATTTCTAAATTTAAAGAGGATGGCATTAAATGATATTTGACTAGTGTTATGACTACGTGTTTAAAAAAAATGTAAATAACTAATATTGTATTACAAAGTTTGTATGGTATTGTTTACATATCATTTAATTAGTATTATTACATTTTTTCATACGATAGATTAAATTATTTTTGATAGTGTTATGATTGCGTTAGAAAATTGTGATTTATTTTTGCAGGGAAATTTTGGAGGGAAAATTTTGAAGTAAAATTTTGGAGGAAAAATTTCATTCTTTTAGCTATAAGATTGTTGGGGGTTGAAAGTTGCACCATTGTACTTTTTGGTGAGGAGTGTGAGAAAATTTCATTCTCTTTTTCTATTTTTAGTTATCATTATACTTTTTAGTGAAAAGTCATGGACTCATCTGAATCAATCTAGATGTCTGAAGATGGTGGAAAATTTCCTTCAAGTGAGGATTTCAAAGGCGTCGATGATGTTTTTCCTCCGGGTGAGGATTTTAAAGGCAGTAATGATGATGATGAAGACCATCCTCCATCTGGGGATTTTAAAGATACTAAGGAAGATGATGACAATTTTGCTCCAAGTGATGATTTTCAAGGCACCAATGAGGATTTTTCTCAAAGTGATAATTTTCAAGGCACCAACTATGATTCTCCTCAAAGCGATGATTTTCAAGGCTCTAACAATGATTTTCCTCCAAGCCAGGTTTTTTCTCCAATCTAGGATTTTCAAGGCACAAACGATGATTTTCCTCCAAGCCAAGATTTTCCTCCAAGCAAAGAATTACAAGACAACAAACTTGATTTTCCTCCATGCAAGGATTTTGATGGGACCGATGATAATTTTGGTGAGTATGAAGGCACCAATGATGGTGTAGATGATTTTCCTCCAAGCGAGGATTTTAATGGCACCAATGATGGTGTAGATGATTTTCCTCCAAGCGAGGATTTTAATGGGAATGATCATGTTTCTCCCCCAAGAAAGGATTTTGATGGCACCGATGATGATTTTCCTCCAAGCGAGGATTTTAATTGGTCTAATAATGTTTCTCCTCCAAGCAAGCATTTTGATGGCACCGATGATGATTTTCCTCCAAGCGAGGATTTTAATGGGACTGATAATGTTTCTCCTTCAAGCAAGGATTTTGATGGAACCGATGATGATTTTACCCTAAGTGAGTATTTTAATCGGTATAATAATGTTTCTCCTCAAAGCAAGGATTTTGATGGCACCGATGATGATTTTCCTCCAAGCAAGATTTTAATAGGATAGATGATTATTTTGGTGAGGATAAAGGAAACAAAAATGTTGAAGATGGTTTTCCTCTTAGCCAGGATTTTGATGGCTCTAATGATGATTCTCATCCAAGCGACGATTTTAATGGGACAAATGATGATTTTGGTGGGGATGAAAGCACCAAATAATGGTGAAGATGATTTTCCTCCAAGTGAGGATTATGATAGTAGTGATGATGATTTTCCTCCAAGCGAGGATTTTGATGGCAGTGATGATGATATTCCTCCAAGCGAGGATTTTAATGGGACATATGATGATTTTGGTGAGGATGAAGGCACCAATAATGGTGAAGATGAATTTCCTCCAAGTGAGGATTTTGATGGCACCGATGATGATTTTCCTCCAAGCGAGGATTTTGATGGCACCGATGATGATTTTCCTCCAAGCGAGGATTTTGATGGCACTGATGATGAATTTCCTCCAAGCGAGGATTTTAAAGGGACAGATGATGATTATGGTGAGGATGAAGGCACCGATAATGGTGAAGGTGATTTTCCTCCAAGCAAGGATTTTGATGACATTGATGACGATTTTCCTCCAAGCGAGGATTTTAATGGGACATATGATAATGAACCCGCCAATGATGTTTATTTAACCTCAAGTGATAAACTTGATATTGGTGAGGATAATCATTCTCCTGCTAATTTTGGTGATAATAATCTCAATGAGAGGGATGATATTCCTCATCGTGATGAGGATATTCAATCTAATGAGGATGATTTAATGGTACATGAAACACAAAGGAAAATTGTACCAATGAGCAAGATTAAGTACAATAGGACTAGGCCATTTTATATCAATCCGAAGCATTCTAGTTATACAAGGTCTAGGAAATATTTTATCACAAGTCCTAGTTCTATTACTGATTTGATTTCAAGTGAGTGTTTCAAAAAATATTGTCTGAAACAAATATACACTAAATTATGCCTTAGAGAAAAGGTGAGCATATCTGTCAATGAACAAAAATATGCAAAATTCATATTTGGTTATGATTATCACATTGGAAGTATTTTGCTTTGTAGAAGGGCATTCAAAAGAATCCACTCATTTGGTAATCTTCGATTATCAAGAATCCAAACAAGGCTAGAAAAGGATCATGCATTTTATTCTAAAGAATATCATGCACGAGCTAGTGGTCCGATAGCAAACATTGCAATTTCATGGATGCATGACTTCTTTTCTAAGAATGGAGAGAGTATTCCATATAGAGAAACCATACAAATTCTAGATACAACTTGTACAAGGCATTTGTTCAAGAAGCCTAAGGAAATAACAATTTCATTAGATATGCCTATTTTACAAGACTATGGAAAATAGAGTTCAACAATGTCCGTATTCCTAAGAAGAGATAAATCGGAAGGGATAGAGAGAGGTACATCTCTAACAAATTTATTTTTTTGGAATAAATATCAATTACGAAAGTTCATCGATGTTTTGTTTTTATTTTACTTGTAGATTCCATTGTCAAAGAACTTCAAGCACATCTTAAACAACAATCAGTTGAATGAAAAAATTTATACAAATATCGCAAGAAGTGTTATGATGAACCACACAAGTATATGGGTTTGATAATTGATGGCATGGATAAAAAAAAAAACACTTTCTCCACATTTTGTTCGTGTACCAAAGAATTTAAAGGAGGAAAAATTTATTCAGTTTCACTTGGTTGGTTGTATGGTTTTTAATGGTTAAATGTCTCCAAGGGTTTACTTTACAGCTCCCAATA
Source organism: Larix kaempferi (assembly GCA_027924585.1). Classification (NCBI taxonomy): domain Eukaryota; kingdom Viridiplantae; phylum Streptophyta; class Pinopsida; order Pinales; family Pinaceae; genus Larix; species Larix kaempferi. Next base: position 1,024,364 of record BSBM01000241.1, on the reverse strand, counting down.
TTCATAATGATGAAAACCTGACCATCACCATAAGTCACCATGTGCTGGCTCATTGGTATGGTAATATTCCTCTAGTTATACATCTACAATTGGACAACACCAGCCCAAGAAACAAAATCAGATTGTGTTTGGTTATCTGAACATGCTTGTTGAATTGGGAAATTTTCAGAAGGTTAAAGTTGGTTTCCTTCTTTTTGGGCATACACTTGACCATATTGATCAAATTTTTAGTCGTTTTGCAGTGACATTGGGGAGGAAGAATGTTGGGAGCGTCCCATCATTAACTGAAATTATTAGAAAAAAATATAGTCCAGAGCCTGTTGTACTAACGTTGGAGGAAACTATTGACATACGAATATTTATTTTGGGATCGCATGGTGAAGAAAGGTTCATTGAAAAACTTAATGGCATTAGCTTCTAGCATCAATTTCGCATAAAAAGATTGATGGGAAAACACTACTATGGGGTACGAAGTACTCAACAAGTGCAGAATGGGGGCCTACATCAAGTTTAGCATTTCTGAAATTCATCCCAGGTCGCCAAATGTATGCTTCAAAGTTATTGTTGTTGCAATCAGCTGTTGAGATTCAAAATGCACGCTGACACAATAGAGATGTTGATTCTTCTCAATGCTTGGAAGAAATAAAAAAATTCTATCAAAGATACATATGACTATTTTTATGTTGCCGATTTTGTTTGGTGGGAGTCATTTTTGATGGAGCAAAATGACATAATTTCAAACTCTACAAATGGAGATAGTTTTTTGAAGACTCCATTTAGTTGGCCACAAAGTATGTCAAATTAAAATGAGGAGAGAAATGTTGATCATGAAGGTGTCGAGTCTTCTCAACCAGAAGAAAGGGAGATGTGCATTGGGTCTAGAAGATCATCTGCATGATGTGAGGTGATGGAAGACCTTTACAGAGGCTCAGTACAAGATATTAAGGAGGGTTGCATGATTTCAGTTTTGTCCACTGAATATCCATGTGGTTATCCATTCTGTATTTCAAAAGTTATGAAGGTCAATAAAGAAAATGAAGAAGTTATATCTATTGAAGTACATTGGTATGCAACAAATACACACCCATTTGATGGTGTGTACAAGCTAGAGATAGTGATTGAGAAAAAGGTTTGCAAAAAGAGAAAAATAAAGGGTCAAAATGTAAATCATCATTGCATAGACATTTTGAAATTAGAGGATGTTGACATACTAGTTTATGAATTCTAGTTGACAAAGAAAGGCACTCTTCGCTCGAAGATTATAGAGATTATCAAAAGATTGTTGGCACACGAATTAGTTGCAACATGGGAGTCTGCTAAACCAAGGTGTAGATCTAGAAGGAATATAACATATGAAATTTTGGGCGTACATGAAGACTCAGATGGTGCACTCATTGATAGTAGAGAAGAATACGGGTCATCTACATCTTCATCCAATCATTCATCTCAAGAAAATGTAGTTTCTGATGGTGTGTCAGAACCCATGTATTGATTTGAATATTTGCACATGAAACATCTTATCTTTTTTATTATGATGGAATTGTTTGTATGTCAACTCTAAAGGAGTGCTTGAATTTTGATATGAATTAATTCTACGTCTTATGGTTTAATATATGATTTTATGATGAATATCATAAATTCTTTTATTTTATATGAGAAGAGTGGTAAAATAATTTCTTGAATCATGTGTGTTTAACTCAATGCAAGTTTTATACAGTGTTACTAAGAGATTAAATAAGTACAATTTTAAATTAATAAAATGATATAATAATGTCATTTTTTGAAAAAGTGTGCTACCGGTAGCTTTAGTTTTCAATTTAGAGCTTGATTTTAAGGTTTTTGCAAACAACAATAGCAATTGTTTTGGTCCATTTCTATATTTTTGGCCCCAAATCAAAAAGTGGTGCTATTAGTAGCACCACTTTTTGATTCAGTGTTTTTTTTTGGTGTTTTTATGGCTAGAGTTCTCGTTTTGAGTATAAAGTTCTTGTCAAGTTGTATAACTCGTTTGATTATAAAATATTTGTACATGGTTTTGTTGACTATGATTGCATTTGAGATCTTGATTATAGAAGATCGAACAATGGATATGTTTTCAAGTTATTTAATGGAGAAATCAATTGTGTCAGTAGGAGGCAGTCGTTCGTTGCATTATTGAATACTGAGGCTAAATACATGGCAGCCACTCATGCAAGAAAATAGGTCGTTTGGTTGCATAGATTGTGTTCAAATGCTTGGTTTGAACAACAAGTTATTAGGTTGGATTGTGGCAGTCAAAGTGTAATATTTGTCGAAAAGAACCCTACATACCATTCAAAAACAAAGCATTTTGATGTGCAGTATTAATTTGAGAGAGACATGGTAGAGAACACGAAAGTGTTGCTAGAAAAGGTAGACACTAAGAAAAGACATTGAAAACTCATTGACCAAGTTTGTGAGCACTGAAAAATTTACTTGGTGTAGGGATTTGATGGGTTTGTTATCCCTGCTTAAGTGAATTGAATGTTTGAAATATCCTGTGTATGCAAATAAGAAAAAAAACGGGAGAATCTTGGATGTGTTATATTCTTTGCATGTAAATTGATCATCAAAGTTGATAGTCGATTAGTAGCAAGTCGACAGATGGTAGAAGTCTGGTTGATGGGATGATTGGTCGTTGATCATGACTGGTCAATGGGGAAGTTGATAAGAACAAAGTGGGCATGATTCAAAAAGCAACTGGATGACGAGAAGTTCAATAGGTGGTCGACTACGGTTGACTTAGTCAAGTCGACTATAATAGAGTAAGTGCATTCAATTAGGAAGTTATGGACCACCATTAATGACCAATTATCCATAGCTAACTTGGGTATCACGAGCTAGTGTATGTGCTGCATCTATAAATATGATGTAAGATAGAAGGCTATGTACAAGACACATGAGGAAGAGTATGAGAAGTAACGTAGTGTACTGAATGGACCGTGTTGGTACTGTACAAGAGTAGTGAATTCGTGCTTGAGTTGTAGTGATCTTGTAAATCACTATTGTAAACACTTGTTAAGAGTGTAGTTAATGGATGAGTGGTAAATCTCACTGGTTTGTTGGTTTTCCCTGATAGAGGGGTTTCCAAGGTAATTTCTCTGTTTTTGTGTACTATGTGTGGCTGTGTTTTGTGCCATTGATAATTTTGTGATATGTTTAATTGTAAGAATAATTATACATGCTCATTGATTAGGTATTAGAACCCAACACTTTTAATACACTTTTCTCCTGGAAAATACTGGCAAAAATGGTTTTATTCCATAGTTTAAGTCCACTTTTGAGGTTTTTTAACTATTGTTGAAATCTATACATGTTTGAGCCCTTATATACTATTGCTTTACTCCACCATTTGACAATATTGTCTTTAAACTCCTAATGTTCTAGCCAAAAATTTTAGAAGTAGAAGGGATTATGGGTGAGAGGATCATCTATGTTAATGTCTAAAAAAAGATGTCAATGATCCAATCCAGTAGCAAGTAGAAACATGGTTGTGATGTTGAGAGAGGGATTCAACAGATATTATGAAACCAACAAACGATCTAATATGGAATCAATTTGATGTTCCCCTCCTCATCTATTATTCCAACTATGCAACCTATTCACAATTTAAATATATGCTAAACTGGGAGCCCAAATGCAGGATTTGAAGGCCTCACTGTCTCTATCCAAGCAAAAAATGCCTCCATTTGTTTCCAAGAGAGAGGTAATAATGTTGAAGTCTCCTTCCATTATCCATTTGTGTTACATTAGTTATGCCCCCGAGTCTAGGATGAGATTTAGAAAAACCAATTTTTGATTGATGTGCTGAGGGCCATAAATGTTGGTGATATAGCCCTTTTCCTCTGTACCAATAAGATTAAACTTAGCAGTGATGGTATTGAGAGTAGAAAATAAATTATACAAGATGATTTTATGTGTGTTCCATAAATTATCAAGACCACCCAAAGCACCACACGCATCTATTACCATGGCCTTGGAACCTTTCCAACAAGATTGGGAAAATATCATGAGTGTTTCACTGGGACATTTGGTTTCTTGAAGCATTAGCATAGTTGGATTATCCATATGATTTTTCTTCCTTAATAACCAACGTTTAGAATCACTACTATGGCCTCATATATTCCAGGAGAAAATATTCATGATCAATTTTGAGTGGGAGGGAAGATATCTAAAATTTGAGCACTCTGCCCCGATTCGATTAGTTGCTCACTGACCTCTTGAATGAATTGTTTGATATTTTTTTGCCTCTCTTATTTTAATCTTTTTTTGAGGCCTTTCCTAGTCTCTCCTTTTGATTTATCTCAAACCTAACACACAGAGAGTTCCCAAGCTTTGGGGAGCAATTTCCAGTTTTTGTTTTGCTTTAAGAAATGCCTTTTTGAGGGGTTCAATATGGGATGTTGGTATGGACTTGGGGTCATTTCTATTTTAGGACTCCATTATCTTTTTAAGGTCAAGTTCACCTAAGACCATATCTTCAAATTTGAGGGGTTTTCATCTTGTTCCATGTTGAAAATAGTCTCTATCGAGCTTGATGTAGGGTTGCTAGAATTTTCTGGCCAAGGATCTTCCTTCAAGGGATTGCATTCTAGAGGATTAGATTTGATAGGTTTTAGGGTTTATTTAGGTTGATATTTGTGGAGTTTTTGGTAGAGGTTTTTGGGGTTTCTTGGGAGGTAAATATCTTAAAACTGTTCATAGTTGGTGGTGGTTTAGGTTGATCAATAAGAGAGGCGTTTTCCTTGATTTCCTTTTGATATTGACTTTCACAAATCCATTTGGGTCTATAGAGGTTTGAGGGGAAGGATAATTAGGTTTAGCATTAAGAGGGAATTCCTTAAATAGGTGATCATGTTGTGAATTTTCGACATCTAAAAGGAATGTGCTCATAGTCAATTGATTGGATCAATAATAATTTTAGGGGCGAAATTTAGCCCATGGGCTATTTTTCCATGTTTTTTTCCAAAAAAAGATTCGCCAATTTGCATTTTTTGAAGCCCCATTTCACCCAATTTTGATGGGGTAAAATTTTTTCACTCTAAAAAATAGCCAAAATATTATATAAACTATATAAAATCCTTAGAAATTAAATTAATTTTAGAAAAATATCACCAAATATTTTATAGTTGACATTTTGAGAATTGGTAAGATTCGGCAAGGTTTATACACTTTCAAATAAGTATGGGTCCTTAAAATTATCCCTGGATTGGATATACTCTAAATATCTATGGTTAAGGAAGATATCACCAGAAAGGGATTTACACACATTCATATAGACACTGAGTCCAGCATGGCCATGTAGCATCCCTGTTTTGTGGCATTTGAAAGCTATACAAAGGTCCTAATGCTGTTTTGTATTCCTTTGAGAGTCTTCAGGTCCCAATATTCCTGAGGAAGGGAATATAAGTGAGTCCAAACTTGTGAAAAGTTGAAACCTTCCTTATTACGACATAATTTTTCCATCTAGTTTCAAAGAGAAAGGCTTGTCGAATTAAAAAAAAATAGGCGTTGCCCTAAAAATACAGTTTTTGTCTTCCGGATTATGAAAAATGACCATGAAAAAATATTTGTATCCCATCTTGAGTTCACAATGCCCTTTTGGATTCCATCTTATGGTAAGCCAACAAAAGAGGTATTTATCTGTGAGCCACAATCCCATGAATTTACCTATACCAGCGTGGTCATGCATATATTAGATATTCTGATTGATTTTGATGGACGTAATTTCATACTTGGGAATTTTGTTGGTTTTCGCTAAGCATTTTCTAGGTTCAGGACTGAAAATATGTGACGATGGGGTGTCCTGCCTTATTGTTCCTGATTGCAATTCTTTTGGGCCCTTCCCCGCCCCTCCTTCTCCTAAAGAGATTGAATCCTTGGCATTAGAATATGAATGGTGGATTGATTGATTTCTAGTTCCATTCGCTGATAAATGACCCATGATTATTGTTGATGTATATGTAACTTCAGAATGTATTTCACATATATGTATATTGTATTCCTATAGAGATATTATTCCTCTATACGGAAGTAGTTTTATTCCTATAGAGATGTTATTATTCCTCTATACGGAAGTGTCATCATTTATATTGTAAGTGTCGTAACTTACACTTGATGGGTTATTAGACCACCTTGTTGGGGTCGGCCCTGTATAAGTCATGTGGGTTGAAGGGTTATTAGACCACCCTATTGGGGGTCGTCCATGTGGCTCAAAGGGTTATTAGACCACCCTAGTGGGGGTCGGCCTAGTCAGCATTATGTTAAGTGGTTAAGTTGAGGCCAACCTAGTTGAGTAAAGGTCAAGTCAAGTTAGTGTATAAATAGAGAGTGTGTCTCTCTCATTTTACACATTCTATTCTCTCACTCACACTTGGGAGAGTAGCGCACTTGTGGAGGAGGAGGCTCTACTGCTAGGAGAAGACTATCTCTTGTATTTTGGTTATATCATTGCTCTATCTATCTCTGAGGAATTTATTGGGGTTTTTCACCTTTATGGTTTTCCCCAAGTAAACTCTGTGTCTCTTGTGTGCTTGCATTATTGTGTCCATGGTTGATATGATGTAGATTTGCTGTACATGTTGTTCTCTTAGTTAAGATCCTAGATCAAATTGAATTAAATTCTGAAAATTTAACATGGAATCAGAGCTATCCTGAAAGAAGGCATGATATGGCATGTATGACACTTGTTGCACTTACGATGCTAGGGCTTGATATAGCAAAAACCAGTCATCGTAGCCCTTTCGCTATAAATCCATTTTGGCGAAGTTTTCGGATCTGAAAAGTTTACAAGTCAAAGATCAGATCCCCATGTACCTTGTGTCCAAATGACATTCTCTAATTCATTGTACTTTGTGATTTATGATCTGTACAATATAGAGTTTCGGCCTCTTCTAGATCTGAGTCAAAATTAGGTGACCTTGGGAAAAAGGTCATAACTTGGGCTAGGAAGCTCCAAATGAAATTTTGTATAAAGTGACAGGTAGTACACAGACTGTACTATCTCAGGAAAAATGTTTAGAGGCCGAAGTGGAACCAATGACATGTGGAACGTCGTACAAGTTCGCTCTCCTGTATTATCCCATAAACAGGTCACGTTGCGACACTTGGCATAAATCTCTCTCAGAGAATCCAATTGAGGTCAGACCTATCGGGATGGAAAGATAACATGTCGAGATATCTCAAGAAAATGTTTCAGACCCTGTGGATCAAAACGTTTGGAGTTACGCCAGAAACAATCAGGTACATATTTATGTCAAAACATAATTATTTTTTAGCACCTTCATTCATGGCTTCTGGAATTTAGGGCTTCGGAGAAAGTTGGAATTTTTGTAATCGGAGACCACAGCTGGATGCTACTCATAAAAATCAAAATTTAGAGACCAAGATCATATTTTTGGTTTGGCAGAAGGTCGGGCTTGATCAAACCCCAGTTTGGGACTTTGATCAGAAAGATGGAAAATTAGGGCTTCTGCAAAATTTGGAATTTTGGAAATATGTGACCACGGCTGGAAGCTCCTCAGAAAAATCGAAGCTTAGAGATTTGAATCAAATCTTTTGGTTGGGTGAAGCTCCAAGAAACTCAAACCCTAATTCAAGGTCCTCCCGAGTGAATCTGGAAATCTAAAAGGCAATTTCGAGGGGTGAAACTTTGCAGTTTTCAAATTCTGAATATACCAACCTAATCAGCTCATCAAGGCGCATATTTCTATCCTTTCGGAAGTTTGAAATTCAAAGTTTGAATTTTTGGGGTTTCTTTGACAAACCCTAATCTAGCTCCAGGTCTAGTTCTTGCAAATCAAGTGGATTGGGTTAAACCTAGAAGAAGATGGATTGGTCACTTGCATAAGTGAAGAAGTTCCTATCTCATAGGGAGATGAGTCTAAGCACTTCCATAAGAAGATTACAATCAATCTTGACAGGTATGGCTTATAGGTATGTTTCATGGTTAAGTTTATCATATGTTTGTCTTCATATCATTATAGTACAATCTTGATTAATTACTAGACTTGTCGTATCACCTTAATAGAAGATATTCATTGATTAAGGTTTTGACACTTATGAATGTACTAATGCATTGTGATGTTGTATGAGGTTTATGTTGTTCTCTAACATAAAAGGTACACCAAGAAAGACAAATCATGTTCTACTTCAAGAATATATGATCATGGTGACATGAAGACAAAGATTCATCCATTGTCATGGATCACATAGAAGATCTACTTTCGAGGTATGTATAACTTGGTCCTACAATGGTTAACCTATGAGACATGCAGGTTACTAGCACAAGTCACTGAAGAGAACCATAAGACATTATGCGAGCATGTTAGACATAACTAGCTAGCATGCCAATCCAGGTATGTTTTTCCTATATCAAGCTAGAATCCTACCTTGTGTTAGGATCTTATACTGTTGTGATGTTGATAATGATTATTCATGAAGTCATAGGTTTGAATAGTCATGGCTGTATGCATATTATGTTTCTTACCATAATTGATGATATGACTAACCAAAAGAATCATGAAGGTATAGTTTTAAGTAATCACGAGTTTATGCATTGATGATTTAACTAATCAAAAGAGTCCTATGATCAAATAAGAATATGAATGAGTAAAAGAAGACTTCCCTGAAACCTTGAATACTAATGTTTATTATCTGTGAATGATCATGACTATACATGTTTAAGATTATTGTGTTTTGATAGTATTAATATTATACTAATAAATGTGTGATTATGTATGAGACCTCAAGGATAACACAATGATGATACTAATAAGCATGCATAGTGATTAAGGATGGATGTAAGTTCAAGGACAGGTAATCCAGGAAGCAAAGATCAAGAGGGAGCACACTCCAGTTGTTCCTGCAAGAAAGCAAAAGAGCACACTTCAATAGTTTCTACAAGGATGTAGATATTCAGAGGGAGTTGACCACTTCTCACAATCCACATCAGAATGGAGTTGCAAAGATTCAGAGGGAGTCCACCCAGCAACCAAACAAAGATAAGTATTTGAATTGCCATTTCTTACATAATGTTATTCAATGATGTATATGCTTATGTTCCTAGAATTAGATTGTGTATTATGCATATTAGAATAGTTGCATTGATGAACAATATACTACTAATATACATGGGTAAGTGGCCTATGGCACTGTACAACATTCCATTGCTACTTATCTAGAATGAAACCTCTTTGCTGACATGTTAGGAGTTGCGCACACTCTTAACAATGTTCTGGTAGAGATTGGAAGGCATCTAGAAAGTTACGGAATATGGATAAATGTTGTATTGAAGCATTGGCTAAGATAATTGCATGACTGTATGACATATTTCTTTCTGTGTAAGAATTTGTTCTGAAAACTATGAGATGTTTTCTAATCATGCAATTTAACTTGTTGTGTAGGAAAGATCGTATACCATCACCTACAAAAGAAGGACTACAACATTTATTCAGCAACAAAGTTATCTATTGAAAATATTGAAGATATTGAAGTTCCCAGGATCTGGGAAGAATGCCATGATCAAGGAGTACTAGTCGATCATGAAGATGTTTGGGATGCAGTCCCAAAGGGTAGTCTGTAGTGACTTCCAAGAGGATCTACAAGATCAAGCATGCTGCAGGTGGTAGCATAGATACTTTTGCTCCTGTAGCCAGATACATTTCCATTAGATCCGTACTTGCTCTGGCTGCAGTGATGAAGTGGAAGATACACCAGATGGATTTCAAGACAACCTTCTTGAATGGTGTAGTTGAAGAAGAAGTGTATGTGGAGAAGCCACTTTGTTCTGAGACACATGATAGGGAGTCATATATGTGCAGAACTTGGTATGGTAGGATAGACAACTTTCTATCCAGTTTGGGCTTTACCAAGAATAAAGAAGATTCCAACCTTTACTACAAGGTTGAGGAAGGCAATCCAATGATACTACTATGTGGATGACCTGTTTGTAATAGGTGAGGATAGATTGATTTTCGACATGCAGCGGAAGCTTGGTGCTGATTTCGAGTTGAAGAACTTGGGGATGATGCACTATTTGTTTTTGGCATGGAGGTGTGGCAGAGTGCAGATGGAATCTTCCTTGGACAAGGGAAGTATGCAGTAGAGATCCTGAAGGGGTTCAGGATGATGGACTGCAAGGCTATGGCCACACCTATGGCATCAAACCTGAAGCTTCTGTGTGATGCTTCATCTGAGCCGGTTGATATCACTATGTATCATCAGATGATTGGGTCCTTGATGTACCTGATGAACACGAGACCGAATATTTGCTTTGCGGTGAACACATTGAGCCAGTTCCTGACAGATCCGAGTAGTGTTCACCTGGTTGCTGTAAAGCATATTCTGAGGTACCTAAAGGGTACGGTTGACTATGGGCTCAAGTTTGATGTGAATCAAAAGTTTAACCTGCAGGGTTATGTTGATTCAGATTGGGTAGGCAGTGCTGCAGATAGGAAGAGCACATCTGGATGCTGCTTCAGTATGGGATCAGGTGTGATCTCTTGGTTTAGAAGGAAGCAGTCCTGCGTAGCACTGAGTACAACCGAAGTAGAGTATGTTGCGATGGATGAGTAGGTTGTAGATGTATTGACCAAGCCATTTGCCAGAGTGCAGTTTGATTACTTCAGAGAGAGGCTTGGTGCACTTCAGATCGAGGTTCCTTCCAAAGGGAAGTGATGAGTCCGAAAGATGCAGATGCACATGAGCTCTTCTGACATGGTTTATGTGTTCTCCCTTGGTCGTGATGTAATTGCTGAGCCATTTTTCACATGGTGGTAGATGTGTTCTCCCATGGTGAAAAAGTAAGGGCTGGAGCCTTCCCTGAATGGTGGTAGATGTGTTCTCCCATGTCGGTGGTGTAAGTGCTGGATGATGTGCATCTGGGCCGTGCTTCGTGGATGATGAGATGATCTGAAGAGGACGATGCTATGATGATCAGGAGGATCATGGATGATGAGCATCAGGACGATGCTCCAGTTACTACTCTATATATGTATATGCATCATGTTGGATGTTGGATATGATCAGTTGGATCATTTATGCATGTATGCATCATGTTGGATGTTGGATATGATTAGTTGGATCATTTGCATGTATTTTGTATATGCATCATGTTGGATGCTTGGACCATGTATCTGTATATGTATCAGGTGGATACTGAGATCATGTATCTTGATATGTATCAGGTGGATACATTGTGTGGATCATGTATCTGTGTATGCATTAGGTGGATACATTGTATGATCAGGTAGATCATGAATGATGATATGTATCAGGTAGATACATGGTATGCATCAAGTGGATGCAGTGTATGATCAGGATGATCATAGATGACGAGCTTCAGGATGTTGCTCCAGATGACATGCAGCAGGATGTTGTAGTGATGATGATCAAGATGATCATGTGTACATCAGGATGATATATGATGAGTATTAGGATGATACTTTGTGGCTGTGGATTAGGTTGTGCAGATGAGCATGTCTGGGAAATCCTATAGGTCAGAGTTGTGTACCCGTAACAGCCTAGGATGCTCTTTCAAGACATTGCTCTGGGAGGACATGTAATTTGTGCCCTGGGAGATTTCAGGTCGAAGTTGTGTACCCGTAACATCCTAAGATGCTCTTATGAGGTTTTATCCTATGGAATGTAATTTGCTCCTAGGAGATCTGGACAGGATGAAAAAGGCCTCAGATGCTTCAGCTAGGTTTTTCCATGACCACATGTAATTTGCTCCTGGGAGATCTGGACAAGATGAAAAAGGCCTCAGATGCTTCAACCAGGTTTTGTGGTGGACCACATGTAATGTGCTCCTAGGAGATCCGATAGGTAGAGCTGTGTGCTCATAATAGCCTGGGATGCTTCAGCCAGGTTTTGTGGTGAGATCACATGTAATGTGCTCCTGGGAGATCCGACAGGTAGAGCTGTGTGCTCGTAAGAGCCTGGGATGCTTCAACCAGGTTTTGTGATGGGTCACATGTAATGTGCTCCTAGGAGATCTGACAGGTAGAGCTGTGTGCTTGTAATAGCCTGGGATGTTGCAGCCAGGTTTTGTGACGCACGTAATAAGTCCTGAGGATTTCACAGTATGGTTAGTGATGATGAAGACCTGTAGGTGGTGGACCTACATCCAGTATGAAAAAGGACTGGCTCTGTAGAACTTCCTATGATGAGTATATTCAGAGATTGATTAAGATAGTAGCAGCAGTGATGATGACGATGACTCGATGATGATTATCCAGTGACGATGATCCAGAGAAGAAGACTTGTGCTAGAAGACCTGTGTCAAGAAATACCTTCCTAGTTAAGAGGGAGTGTTGATGTATATGTAACTTCGGAATGTATTTCACATATATGTATATTGTATTCCTATAGAGATATTATTCCTCTATACGGAAGTGGTTGTATTCCTATAGAGATGTTATTATTCCTCTATACGGAAGTGTCGTCATTTATATTGTAAGTGTCGTAACTTACACTTGATGGGTTATTAGACCACCTTATTGGGGTCGTCCCTGTATAAGTCATGTGGGTCAAAGGGTTATTAGACCACCCTATTGGGGGTCGGCCATGTGGGTCAAAGCGTTATTAGACCACCCTAGTGGGGGTCGGCTCAGTTAGCATTATGTTAAGTGGTTAAGTTGAGGCCGACCTAGTTGAGTAAAGGTGAAGTCAAGTTAGTGTATAAATAGAGAGTGTGTCTCTCTCATTTTACACATTCTATTTTCTCACTCACACTTGGGAGAGTGGCGCACTTGTGGAGGAGGAGGCTCTACTACTAGGAGAAGACTATCTCTTGTATTTTGGTTATATCATTGCTCTATCTATCTCTGAGGAAGTTATTGGGGTTTTTCACCTTTATGGTTTTCCCCAAGTAAACTCTATGTCTCTTGTGTGCTTGCATTATTGTGTCCATGGTTGATATGCTGTAGATTTGTTGTACATGTTGTTCTCTTAGTTAAGATCCTAGATCAGATTGAAGTAAATTCTAAAAATTTAACAATTATTTGACTGAAGGAGGGGGTGTGACCCCCTCCTCCTGTTGTTTCCATGGAGAAGAACTCAGACGAACAATTGAAAAGATAAAACTAAACCCTAGTGAGAAAAACTTATGTAAAAGACATCACTGAGAAATGACACAGAGAGCATCATCCACACCGAGTTCAATTAATCCATGGACTTCTTTAATCGAAATATGTAATGATCAAAATTAATGAATTCACACTATTAATATGGTTTTTATTGTAATGTATTGTTTTAGAATAAAATAATTATGTACCATTTTAATTTTACTTTCTTGCAGTTGGGTAACATGAAGTCATTGGTTACAAATGGACTTTGTTCATAACCTTTAAAATCTGTCAGGGTTTTCTCATCTTTAACTAAAAGTATCTCAAATGAAATGAAATTTAATAGAGTATATTTAAAATGTCATGTGGATACAAGTCAAGGGTTAGGTAGATTTTACGATCTTTAACTCAAATTATATGGAATGCAATGAAATTTTATAGGTCTTACATTTAAAATGTGATAGAGATACACATTACAAGTTGATTAGGTTTTGATCACCATTTAGTCAAAGTACCTAGAAGGAAATGAAATTAAATAGATTACATTTAAAATGTGATATAGATCTGAGTCACTTTTTAAAATTATGAAGGAACTATGATCGAAAAGAGCTATGATTTATAGGAAATATAATGCTGGGAACTATGATTGAAATGGACCATTCTTTATAGGAACTTTAATTATGGGAATTATGATCGATAAGAAACCTAATTGACAGAAACCGTTACTGATAGGAACTCACACTCATGGGAAATTTGATAAAGGAGCTATGATTGATAGGAACTATGATCAACATGAAGTTTGAAAAATGAAACATGACACTCACTAAAGGGGCTATAACAGAGATGAAATCCACTTGATCCTTCGTTAATAAGGTTTCTTGTCTTGATGTTAATATTGTTATTTATAGTTTCTAATGTTGGTATGATATGAACTTTGAATAAGGAACTATGACACTTAGAGTTCCTAATGTTGGTATTGTTAGTCATAATTCCTATCATTCATAGCTGTTGGAATCTATTTAATACTGAGAGGGGGGGGTGAATCAATATTAACGCAATTATGAACCATTTTTAACTTCTTAACATATTAATCTTAATATTTAATTATGCATCCACCATAAATAAAATATTCATCCACATATGCGCAAAACTCAAAACACATAACACAAAATTTTTACGTGGAAACCCAAACGGGAGAAAACCACATAATGCTCTTTTATAATGAAAACATTACATTCAAGGAAGAAATGACTTCCTAAGTTCTCCAGCACCAACTGGAAGGAGGAATTGACCCCCTGGTTTTATAGGCACTGAGTAGAAGGAAGAACCAACTCCCTGAGTTATCCAACACTAACTAGAAGGAGGCTACAACCCCCTTCTCCTTGCCCCATCCTACCATCCAGATATATAAGAATAAGATATTGTATGGCTGAACTTCTAATCCAATCACACTTCATATATTCTGTTGTTCTTTATGCTATGCGCATCTTCTGTATGTTGTAATATTGTTCTCACTGTGCTGCATACATCTCTTGAATTCACACTCAACAATTCACTTCAACTGATGTCGCACAACATATACTGTGTGTTGATTCATCAAATTATGCAGTATGCACCAAGGTTCAATATTCCATTCCGCTACTGCGCATCTGCAATCTCAACTGATACTGCGCATCAACTCATAACCTGCTATTTGGACTTTGCGTAGTAGTATCAGATGGAACTATGCAACTTCAAAGATATGTCCATTATGTTTAGGTACGACAATGTTTAGAAAATCCGCGACCTTCTATGCATCATATGATTCTTCCTTTCGGTTTAATGCACTTGTATCAAATCATTGTCATCGTGATGCACATATCTCACCGTGTTGTAACTTTGTCTTTGCACATTTGATGGAATTCCTTACTTCAGACACTTCAACTCAGTCTTAGTGCGTCAAATAAACTTATTCACTTCGCGCATCACATGATATACTTGAAATATTTCTTTTCACTTTTGTATTCAAATATCTATGACTGTCTGTGATACTGTCATCCAGTCCTCACACACTTGAGTATCTTCTGTAATTATGCCTTTCTGTCTTCACGCAACTGTCACAACTCTACACCATCATTTTTTGCACCATCATCTATTCCATTTATCTGCTTGTGCACACTCATCTCTCTTTCTATATCATGCTATTCTGGTTGCAGGAGCCCTTGATGCCCCGAGTATTAGAATCTTGATAAATCTGTATCTTCCAGCTTTCTACTTACAATCTCTTCATCCTTGCTCTCAAGCTTACTTCAAATATCCAACTTGCTTCTTATTTATACTTGTCTTGTTCAGATTGTATGTCCACAAGTTGGGTGTGGATTTCCTTACTCTTTGTTTCACGCTTCATGATTCCACCACTTGTCATCTTATGCACCACTGAGGTGTCATCTCTTGTGGCTCTGTGTGCATACATGGTCCTTTCCTTAGTGAGACTTTTATCTTTGTGGTGTGGTCTTGCGTCCTTGATGTACCTTCCTGTGGAATTTGTGCATATGACATATTCAACTGCTACACCCTTTTTGGTACTGTGCGTGCTTCAACAACTGAAATCTTATTCCGATTGGTGAGTCTTGCGCACTTTCGGGACTTGCATAACTATTTGACAATTTCTTGTTCCAAGCTGCTTGTGCACTCCTAAAATTTTTCCAATAAACTCTTTGGATTTCTTGCGCACGTGAACCTTGTCAAATCAAATATTTGAATTTCTTTCACACTCACGAACCTTGTCCAAGAAACACATCAGCTTTTACCTTGAAGGACTGTGACTGAATGAAATTGAGACCTGCTCATGTACCACATATATTGAATATATTCCTTATGTACTTTTTTAAACTGGATATGCTTGATGTTCCTATGGATATACTTCTTTATACTGGAATCCATGTCTTTCTTCATCTTGTTTGTGCACAAAATTATTCAAAGTGGTTTTCATCTACTTCTTCAAAGTATCTTCCATATACTTCTTCAAACTGGAACATGAAAACTGTTTCCTCTTTGACATTAGTTGACAGCAATGACAACCAAAGTTCAACAATATCCCCCTTTGGCATTGATGTCAACACCTTATGAAGTTATACATAATCATCTCTTGAAGTTTGTATGCTTCATTTGTGCTTGTCGCAGTAGTCCCCTTGTGTTCTTTTCCAGTTTGAATATTTGACATCTATACATTTTGCTGTCAATTCCTTTTCTACTTTCTGTTAATTTTGTGTAGATCACATGTTTTATGATCACTCTCATTGTGTTGCTACATGCTTCATGATCAGCTTCATGCTCTTTCTCCCCCTTTGACATCAAAGGAAAAGAGGTGCCATTACTATGCAAATATTGGTTCTCCTTTCTTTTGTTTTGCACTGGCCTTCATTCAATTGTTTACTAGGATACATCCCCCTATCTTCATGCTTCATTCTTTTGCTGAAAATTTATCCGCTGGTACCCTGCAATCTGTACACTATTTTCATATCCATTTCAGATACACTCCCCTATACAGTTGCTATCTTCATTATGTATCTTGATATTCTGTTCTTGTCATAATACTTCATCATTCCTTGCGCATATCTTCATGCAATATTCCTGTTGTGCCAATTGCGCAGTTCCGATTTCCAGTTGCTTCTAGTTTTACACTATCCTTTCAGTCGACCTCTTTTCGGCGTTTGAATTTTCCTTAAGTCACATTTACTGCACTGTGACTTACCTTGTTACCTTTTCTGACATCACATCCTTTTCCATGACAACCAAATATCTAGCATGTTTTTCCACCTATTCATCCAACTTGGCCATAAAGCGATATGACAAACCATTCATGTGGAACCTTTGACGTGTCTCAATCGTACTTGATATTTTTGGGGCATCATCATTCTCGTCGCATGGACCAATGAATTCAATTTCTGCTTTTCATCCTTTTGCTTAAACTCATTAACTTGAGAAATTACATTTCATGACTCCATCACCAACTTCAGATCGCACAGACTTGAATGTGATTTACTACACATCTCTTCAACTTAATTTCACGCACATGAAAAACTACCATCTGATTCTATAATAGAGCTGCGAAATGCCTGGTTCATCACCTTTGTTCTTCTGCCATCTATCTTCGTTTCGCATTGCCTCCTGTTCTTTCATATTTCTTGTCATGGCTTACTTCTACAAGAAGATGAACAATTCCCTTGAAAATGTGTACCTTGTTGTCCAATCGCAGCAATCAGAGTTCACTCGTATGAGAGTCGACATGGGAATTTGGCAGGGCCAAATGAAGGAGTATGAATTAAAACATCTGTATGCTTAGTCACAGGTGAACCTTAGCCACACAGAGGGATTGACTAATTTGAGTAGGTGGGTCGAATTCCTGAAGTAGCAACAAGAAAAAATTCTAGATGCACTGTCTTCAATTCAGGCTGAGTAGTCTGTTGAACACATGTTGTCTGCAAATTTGCAGCTTTATCCCTTGCACCCAAGTTATGAGAACAATGAGCTATTTTTGATGGATTTGGAGCTCCATCTATCACAACAACCAATCACAAAGTTGGACCTTGAATTGTCGCTTTGAGATACTCCATGAGTCTTAATTTTTCCTGATACAACTTCCATTGTCATATCATATTTTTCCTTTTGGACTTGACATGAAGTTCAATTATGTTGTCTGTAACATAAGACTCATGGATTTTGTGAAAACCTCAAATTTTGAATGTAATACAAATAAAGTGTGTGTATATGTATCTCTGTGCAGACTCATGTTTATTTCAACAGTATTTGTTTATACTTTTTCTTCATTCTGTCACGTGCAAGTGCTTTTGTGCAGAAACTTAACTTCAACATAACTTAGCAAAAATTTGAATACACATATCTTTGTTCATCAATAATACTGAATATTTTTCTACGACCCTCCAACTCAACACATATAACTTTTTGCAATATTTATGCGACATACATCCTCAAACTAAAACCTTCGCTAACATACTCCTTGAATTCCTAAGATGCATTGTGTTGAATCCAAGGATCTCACTCAATCTCTTGGATATTAGTAAGAGGGGAAGCAATTGCTTGCTACTTTGGATGCACTTGGATTGTCAGCTTCTTCTGCGCATTTTTGAGGATATTTCCTTACCCAAGTTTTCATGTGTCCACTTCTATTCTGCTTCTTCCCTTGAATGCCTTCCCTATTGATCATTGTATGGTGATTACTTTTTTGCAACATGTTTTCATCAAAACAATTTACTATACTTTGACAGTACATAGCCTTATGTGCAAATCCATCACATGCATAGCATCTCATAGTTTGGCAATACTTTGCAATATGACCGATGCGATTGCACCTTGCACACTTCATTCTATTGATCCTTCTTTGATTAGTATAATGAAAAGAGTTGTTATAATCATTGAAGGAATTGTCATACCTGAAAGAATTCACTTCACTATTGAAGACCTTCCTAGATGTTCTTTCATAACCAAGTCCTGACTTATCTTCCGGTGATCTCTGATCATTCATAATTTTTTTCAGAGTTGATGTGCTCCCTTTGAACTTGTTATTTACTTCATCCTAAAAAACAGTGACATCACTTCCTGGATGTGCACAATTTGGAGTATCACTTATGATGAGATCTTGAACTTGTTTATTTCCCTTTATCTCGATCAAATTGTCTTCTAAGCAAAAGATCTCTCGATCCTTTATTTCAAACTGACTTGTCAACATCTTATTCTTCCGCGCTAACTCTTCCAAATAATTATTCAACATGGATTTTTCTTCAAGTATTTTGATCTTGTCAACTATGCAGTTCAGTTGTTTCTCGTATTCCATGATCTTTTCTTGATTTGTTTGTCATGAGATTCTTGAACCTCTTTTGCACGCTTGACCCTTTTTTCAGAATTTGACAGTTGGTCCTACAAGAGTTTATTCTTCTTCCTTGACTTCTTCAATTCATATAAGGCATTGACCAGTTCACCTTCCCAATCCACATCTATGCCTTCTTCTTCTTTTTCATATTGACTGTCAGATTTGACTTCTATGACAGGCTTTGGAGGTGTATTGAAGGACCCACTAAAGAAGTATTTATCCAGTGATCCTGGTTTTCTTTGCGCAACTGGTGTGTTCTTCTTGATTGAAGAACAAATCTTCTTATTTTCATCACTGCTTTCTTCTTCCACAAAGGCCATGAATAGTACCTCTTTTGGCTGATCGTCGTAGTCGCTTCCTTCAGACACATTGTCATCTTCCTCAGTATACAAACTCTTCCTCTTATTTGGAGCCTTCTTTCTAGTCTATGGTATGTCTTGAGTGCACACCGTTCTTCGTTCATGGGAACTAGATTCTTCCTCACTGTTTCTATCTCCATCATCCCTTTATGGACACTTAGAAGCAAAGTGGCCTATTTCCCCACATTTGAAACATTTGAAAGGAATTTTTTTTTTATACTTACGACGTCCTCTTTTCATCTTCCTTACGAAGTTTGAATCCTCTTCATCTGATTCGTTGCAAGATCCCTTGTCATGCTCATGCTTATCATTTCTAGTGGCTTTAAAGGATGCTTATTTTCTAATGGGATTTTCTTTCTTAGTTAACATCTCATATGCAGTCAAGATCCCTTGAAGCTTGTCCTTTTTCAGGTCTACAATATTGGCTCTATCTTCCAACACCAATACCTTTGCATCATTACTTGAGGGAAGAGTTCTTAGTATTTTCTGTACCGCTATTTCTTCTTCTAGAGTAACTTTAAGAATATTGATAGCATTAACTATATCATCAACCCATAAGAAGTAAGAGGCAATATTCTCTTCATCTTTCATTTTTAGGGATTCATATAACCCAAAGTAATTATGTTGCATTGCCTTCTTTAATTTCTCATCACCTTCATAGACACCTCTGAGTTTATCCCATACTTCCTTGGCCGAGGCGCAATGTATGACCTTGATAAATTAAGTATCTTTTAATACACATAACAATGCATTTCTAGATCTTTCATTGCATTCATATAGTCTCTTTTCAGCTGGGTCAAACGGTGCGACTGCTGGAACATTGTAACCATCCACAATGAATTACCAGACATCAACTTCAAGAGATTGCAAGTATGCTTCCTTCCTAACCTTCCAAAAGGTCTAGTTGGTGCCATCAAACCTTGGTGCTCTGTTGGTGGAGAGACCTTTCTGCTCGTCCCTATATGTGCACGGATCTATCTTCTAGAAGTTAAGATGTTACTGAAGACACCCACTCTGATACCAGTTATTGGAATCTATTTAATACTAAGAGGGGGGGGTGGATCAATATTAGCACAATTATGAATATTTTTTAACTTCTTAATAGATTAATATTAATATTTAATTATGCATCCACCATAAATACAATATTCATCCACATATGCACAAAACTTAGAACACAGAACACACATAATTTTTACATGGGAACCCAAACGGGAGAAAACCACATAATGCTCTTTTATAATGAAAAGATTACATTCGAGGAAGCACCAAATTCCTAATTTCTCCAGCACCAACTGGAAGGAGGCATTGACCCCTTGGTTTTACAGGAATTGAGATGAAGGAAGCACCAACTCCCTGAGTTCTCCAGCACTAACTAGAAGGAGGATATGACCCCAAGCTCCTTGCCCCAACCTACTGCCCAGATATATAAGAATAAGATATTACACTGCTGAACTTCTGATCCACACACACTTCAGTTATATTACTATTCGTTATGTTGTGCAAACCTTATGCATGATGTAATATTGTTGTCACTGTTCTACATACATCACTTGAATTCATACACAACACCTCACTTCAACTAACGTTGCACACCATATACTGTGTGCTGCTTCATCAAATTCTGCAATCTACGCCAAGGTTCAATATTCCATTATGCTAATGCGCATTTGCAATATCAACTGATACTGCACATCAAATGATAACCTATTGTTGGTGTCCATTTTGTCACCATTTTTTATCATCAAATCTACTCTGAGTGGCATCATTTTCATTATTTTTTGCTATGATAAGTTATTCTTTCCGCCATTTAGACCATCAAACAGACCAGGTATGCATATATTCATTTATCATATGAATTGTGGTCAAATATCGCTATATTATGATTTATTAATGTTTTAAGTGACATTTCTAGACATGTGTTGCATTTAGTTTTTTCTCTACAGGCTGTAGTCTTCAAACGACCCTCCATGCAGACATGTGTTACATTTCCAATGTTCAGCCGCATCCAGCCCGCCATTCAGCGATGCGTTCAATCCGCGGAATCATCGGTTGGCATATTCCTGGCCATTAAAGACAGAAGCAGACACGTGGGTTTTGTTAGCCACGAGGTGGTTATGGTTGGTGAGCTCCTATTCTGGAAGATTCGCCTCCCTACTTGTCGAGCTCGACAACACACCTTTTTCCCAACGTGAACACTTCAGCGTTTCAACTTTCCTGTTCATCCAACCTGATATCACGCCCGCCTGCTCACACAAATGTTCTAGAGGATCCTCGTACAACCACGCTCAGTCCGCCAGCACATGCTCTGCCCATGTTGACGCTCCAGCAGTCCTCTCCTTCGTCCATCCAGCTTGCCAGCATACATTCTACCCATGGTTGAAGGAAACGAACATGCAACTGTTCGCGTCGGGTAGGATTGACGCCGTGAAAGAAGGCAGGCAACCTCTGTGTTGTCGTGAGCCACCAGGCAGCCGTTTTACAGTCTTAAAGACTGCCTATTATTAAAGCAGTTGACCAATAAAGGGTCGAATTGCTCTCCCCATTGAAAATTGTATATATAGACCTCTTTGTGACTAAGACGAGTTAGTCCCCGAGTCTCCGAGTCTCCAGAGTTTTAGGCAATTGTTAAGCTACAAACACTGTGTAACTTTCTTAGTTAATGGAAGCTCCTGCGTTTTATTGTTGATGCTCTACTGTTGGTGATTAAGTTGATTTAGTTTCCATCTCTGATTGCTTGGAAGGGCCCCTCATCAACCGAAGGTTTTATTTATGTTTTTCTGTATTTTCTTTTCTGCAAATAGCTTGTTCATTTTCCAGTTTATATAATTAATTATGTTTTATGTATATGTCATTTTCTTATGTTCCTGTAATCTATATTTCACTGCTGACTTAATTTATGTTCCAGAATTGATAATGGCCGACCAAGCATAGTATTCATAGTTTCTTTTTAGTCTTCTGCAAATTAGATAGTTTGTTTTCAGTCTTTTGCAAATTAGATAGAGTTTAGTTAGTTTCTGTTTCAAGCTTAGTTTTAATTAGAATTAGTCTATTAGCTTCTCTTTCTGTAGCTGTAGGTTAAGTTTTACTCGTAGCCTAGTTTTGTTTGATTATGTTAGAGAAGTAGCTCATCTTTTCAAATAATAATTAGAATAGATTACTTCCTATTATCGTAGCTTCTCAATAGTCTTCTCACTGACTTCTTTGCACTGTAGGTTCATCTGCATTCGCCAGCTGACGTTAAGATCATCAAAACTGCTTCTTTCTTTAGTTTAATTCGTTTTCTTCCATCCGGACTGTCATTCAGACAGTCATCTGAATCGTCATTCGGACTTTCATTCTTTCTGCACTGTTTTTATGCTTATTTTGAATTCAGTTTCTTAAGTTTTTGAATTGTAATCTTTCTTGCTTTTAATTAGCATCTTTAACCATAATCAGGGCTTTGCTTTATATTCCATAAGAGTTTTAATTAAAGTTTATCATTATTCTTAATATCCATCTCATTTTCCCTCACTTCGTTTCAACTATTGTTCGAGTTATGTCTTTCATATCTGACTATTGTTCGAGTTATGTCTTTCATATCTGATTTACTAATATGTTGTTGCTTTCAGATTTATCAATCTTATTCGTAGCATAGTTTACTACATGTTTTTAAGATTTATTTCAAATTAGAGTTAATAATTTCATTCTCCAATATATCTGAATTTCGATAGTTTCTTTGTTAAGCATAGGATCAGTTTCCCATTCGTTCATTAATGAAGATCATGAAATAGAATTTGGATCAGAAATAAATATCTTTATCAAGTTTTCTAGGTGCTTCTATATAAATATTTTTATCAAGTTTTCTACTTGCTTCCAAATTAAGTTTAGAAGTGAATATCTTTATTGAGTTTTCTACTTGCTTCTAGGTTTCATCAATTTTCATATTATTTTGCTTATGGATAGAAGATAGATCATAATGTTTAAAGTTAACTGTAATTGGTCTCTTTGTAGTTTACATCTCTTTGCAGAGATTAGATTAGATTTACTCCCATTTTGATTTGCTATTACATTTGAAAGTCATGACGACACATTCACTCCAGTTCCTATTACTTTCAACATACAACATCAAGGAGAATGGAATTAGAATTAGATGCTTTAGTGTAGTTTTGAATTATTAACTGAATGCATAAGTAGTTATTGAATTCATTAATAGTTTGTAGTTTTGCTTTGAATTAACATAGTTTTCTATTTATGTAATTTATCATCAAATTAAGTCGTTTCATAGATAGGTCTTTAATTTAATTTACAGTTGTTTCTAATTCCTAGATTAGAATCTGAAGAATTTATTAAATAGTTTCCGTTCTTATAAAAATAGTTCGCTCTTTAATTAGTAATTGTTATCCTTCCATTGTTTGATCATAGAGTAGAGTAGTATGATTTGATACTATTATGATCTGTTGGTTTAAATTGGTCTAGTTAGTTCATTTGTTATCTTTTTTGAAGTTTGACTCGGTTTTTCATTTTGAAATATCTTTCGATCTTTTCTTTATTAAACATTTCTAAGGTCTGACAAGCCGAAACTTAGGTTGCATTCTACCTTAGCGTATATTGTGCCTCAACTCTAATATTACCAACCCTAGTTGATAATTAAATATTAGGTGTTTTCTTTAAGACAGCTCACACACCTCAACATTTTGGCGTCGTAGCCAGGGAGTTGTAGATAGATAGGTAGAATTCAGTTGTAGACAAATAGGTAGAATTCGGTCATAGATAAATAGGACCATCTATTAAAAACTTAGGGATAGATTTGAATTCTCTTCCCTTTTGAAATTTTGAAATAGGCTGGTGGTGGGTGAGCAGTAAGATGAGAGGTAAGAACCTGCACATCTGTTATAACAGGCATCCCCAAAACCTAGCAGTAGTAGTGATGCAGTTAGAATTTGTTTCAGTTGTAGTTTGTTTTTCATGAATAGGTCTAGAGTCTCGCAAGGTAGATTTATTAAAACTAAAATTCCCACTAAAATTCCTACTAACCTATACGGGGGGTGTGCCACCCCAACTACTAACTCAACAGAAAGGTATTGGAAGACACCTAAAGGGGATAGTCCTACTTGGAAAGTAAAGGAAATCCTTTCTGGAAATCAATTAGGGGAAACCATAGGGACATCATAAAAGTCTGTTCATAAAGAAGTTCCATAGGAACCTCAAGATCATATTGAGATTGAACGTTGACAAGAGGAAACTCCAAAGGATAAAACTTCAGAACCTTCCAACTCTCCATTAGTCCAAAAACCCAAAGACACTACCTTTTCAATAGTAGGTGGTCCAAACTTAGTAGATTTTGTCGATCCTGCACAAGTAGATTCTCTTTTCAAGAATTATGTAAACATAGTTATCTCACAGATTGAGACAACAACAGTAGGACCTTAAAAACTGGATACCCACGTAGCTGATAATTCTCCTCCTAAAAAGAATAATACTCTTCCTGAAACAGAACGTTGGGACATCCCATATTCACCAATAAAGGATCCACCTAGGTATTCTCTCTTTGGCAATCGAATCTTCATGGAGGATGAAAATGAAGATTGTGTCCGACAAGATGAAGGTGAAGGAGAGGCTAGAACCGAAGGTACTTTTGGATTCCCTATCTTAGACATTGCATAAGATGTAACTATGAAAAATATCCCTCCCTCCTCACTACCAATCTTCTATGGGAAGAGTAGTGAGGATCCGAACACATTCTTATTTGAGTTTGACATTTTGTGTAGGAGTTATAATTACCTACAAGATGGCCAAAAACTAAAACTCTTTCTTGCCACATTAAAAGATTCTGCTCTTCGATGGTTTATGGGATTAGGAGAGTCTAGTATTATAACTTGGTAAGACATGAAGAATGCATTTCTATGGAAATATCAGGATTATTGTAGACCTAAGGACTCTCGCAATGATATCTTTAAAATTCAACAACTTGAAGATGAGAGCCTAGAAGACTATCTCGAGAGATTTAACTATGTGTTACATAAATATAAATTTAGTGATCTTCGGGAAGATGCAGTAAGAACACTCTTCCTCAAGGGAATCTCAGAAGAATTCTTAGAGAACCTTAATCTCATGGAAGTAGGAGATATCTCTCATCATCCTTTTGCACATATTTGTAAACTATGTAGGAATTACTCTAGGAGCAGAGGGAAAAGTGGAAGACACTTTCGAGAATCTTATGCTAGGAACCTGAAAGGGAGCACATCCAGTCCTGGTGGAGTTACAGGGGTAGAGTTGGGAAACCTATTCGAAAATTTCAAAATAGATATCTTACGAGCCATGGGTTCTCAACTAGATGCACTACAAGCTAAAAGGAGGCAAGATGAAGAGCGTGCAACAATGAGTGTTTTCTTTCCTAGGTGTAGAACTAAACATCCTCAACGAGATTGTCCATTGAATAATGTTTCAGTTTGTCACCTTTGTATAGATAACATCCAACTGATAATTGTCCATCATTGCCTGGGTTGCAAGCTGTTTCTAAGAGTGGAAATTTTGGTGAATCATCTAGGAGGCCTTGGAAACCTAGAGATCAACCATCATATCAAGATCCATCACAAATTCCACCCTTATATTACTATGCTTATCAACCTCCTCAACAATGGAATACTCCAGGTTGGCAGAATTGGCCTCCGTAGTACCCTCCTCAGAATACCCAACAGCAACAATGGCAACATGGGTGGAGAGGAAAAGCTTATGCTCAACCATATCCTCCTATGCCTAACTATCCTTACCCACCTAATATTCAACAACTTTTACCTCGATTTACACCTCCTTCACTACCCCCTATTCCAAATCAACCTCACCATTTCCAGAACATGAATCCTCCAAGACCCACAATATTACCTGCACAACCAATACCAAATCCTAACAACAAGCCAACCCAAGCTCTTAACAGCATTGGGTTGTTACCTCTTCCATTATATGCCATTTCGACCACACCAATACACGAGATTCAACTTTGGTCTGGAAGAGTTCTGCAAGACCATCCCAAGTCATCAGTTTTTATCCAAGAAGAGAACGAAGAAGAAAACATACCTACCAAAGTTTTGAATGATGCCATTCTTGAAGATGTGGTTATTCCTAAATCTTCAACACTCAACCATCCACATAAAGAAGTAATTCCAGGGGAAAAATTACCTCCATATCCAGAGCGTCTAGCAATAGAAAAACTTGTAACTTATCCATAGTATGATATCATTAACGAATTGAAAAATATTTGTATTAAGATCCCTTTGTTACAAGCCATTAAGGATATCCCAATATATAGTAAAGTAATAAAGGAACTCTGTATTAAAAGACCAGGGAGAAAACAAAAAGACCCTCTGACGATTCATGTAATAGGAGAAATATCAGATTGCATAGAAAACCAACCTAGAATCCCAAAGTATTAAAACCCAGGAAACCATGTGGTGACTGTTATCATAAATAACACCGCCATAGGAAACACACTTATTGATCTAGGAGCTTCTATCAACCTGATGACTACCACAGCTTTAGAAACTCTCAATTTAGGAAACTTCCTCCGCCCTACCCCAACGATGCTAGAATTAGCAGATTGCACTATGGTTCAACCTACGGGGATATTAGATGACATCATTGTATCAGTAGCTTCATGGGAATATCCCGTGGACTTCATGGTCATAGAGTTAAAAGACCCTTCCAAAGGTCACCCCATTATTTTAGGAAGACCTTGTTTGGCTACTGCCAATGCATTTATAGGATGTAGGGATGGAGGGATGATTATCTCTGATGGGTTGTCTACAAGAAAATTAACTTTATACCCACCAGCTCAGCTAGTAACTGAAAACCTGTTTTGGTTAGATTGTCCATTTGGAGATGAGAACTTGGAAGAAATTTCCCTTGTTAGTGATTTCTCCCAGGCACTTCAAGAGCAAAATACCGAGAATGTGTTGAACCAATTTATCTCTTCCACAACATGTGTAGACTTTCCTCAGTCTTTCTCCCAATTTGACCAAATCTTTGGAGATGAATTCCAAGAAAACATGAGCCTCTCAACATTTACGAGTACACCCTATGTCTTCGCAATCGAAGAACACCTAGGATCCTATACCATACCTTGCGAGGTTAGTTTCGACAAATTTCTACATATAAATGCAGGTTTAGATGAGAGTCAGCAAAAACAATTACTAAAAGTTCTCAAGAGTCAAACTGGAGCATTTTCATGGGAATATACCGATATGAAAGGTATACACCCAAATACATGTATCCACCACATTTACACAGACTCGAACATAACTTCTGTTAGGTAGCCCCATAGAACAATGAATCCATCCCTAAAGGATATAGTAAAAGATGAATTATAAAAACTCCTTAACATCGGTTTCATTTACCCAATTTCCAATAGTAAATGGGTGTCTCCTCTGGTGGTAGTTCCAAAGAAAGTCACGGGGAAATGGCGCATATTTGTTGACTTTCAAGAATTGAACAAGGCCACTCGTAAGGACTACTTCCCGTTTCCTTTCATCGATCAGGTGTTAGACACCTTATCAGGGAAACAATATTTTTCATTCCTTGATGGGTATAGTGGATACAATCAAATACTAATAGCACCTGAGGATCAAGACAAGACAACCTTTACTTGTTCTTGGGGGACATATTCCTATCGAGTGTTACCATTTGGCCTATGTAATGCACCTGCTACATTCTAGCGGGTAGTTCTAGGAATCTTTGTTGGCCTTATACACGACTGTGTAGAAGTTTATATGGATGATTTTACAGTTTATGGTAATACCTTCCAAGAAGCCCTTGATAACCTCGAAACAGTTCTTATTCGGTGCCAAGAAACAAACTTAGCTCTTAGTCATGAAAAATGTAAAATGTTACTAACTGAAGGCATAGTTCTGGGACATCATGTCTCCCTTCAAGGTATCAAGGTGGATCCTGCCAAGATAGATATAATTGTTAATCTTCCTCCTCCAAAAAATCCAAAGGAAGTAAGAAGTTTTCTTGGCCATGCAGGCTATTATAGACGTTTTATTGAAAATTTCACTAAGATAGCCGCACCTATGTTCAAGCTACTCATGAAAGACACAGAATTCCAATGGACTGAACCATGTCAACATGCCTTTGAAACTCTAAAGGCAAAGCTATCAGTGGAACCAATACTTAGGGGCCCAAATTGATCACTTCCTTTCCATATATCCACTGATGCTTCCGATATAGCTATAGGGGAAGTCTTAGGTCAAAAAGAGGGACATACATCACATGCCATTTACTTTTCTAGTAAAAATATGAATCCTGCAAAATCGAAATATACTGTTACTGAAAAAGAGTTTCTAGTAGTAGTCTATGCCATCAACAAGTTTCATCATTATATCACAGGATATGAGATTTTTATACACACTGATCACTCTTCCATCGGGTTTTTAATAAATAAACCTATCACTAATGGCAGAGTGGCTCGGTGGCTTCTTTTGTTACAAGAATTTAACATCACCATTGTTGATCGTCCCGGTCAAGAGAATGTGGTAGCTGATTTTCTCTCTCAAATTCAAACTGACGATAATGATAGTCCCGTCAATGATAGTTTCCCAGATGAACATTTGTTTGCTGTGTCTATTCGAATCCCATGGTTTGCATACATAGCCAACTATTTAGCAACTGGAAAGCTACCAAACCATCTCTCCCCACCCGAAAAACGTAGGATCACAGTTCAAAGTTCCAATTATTCTTGGGTGGATAATGATCTCTTTCGTACTGATCCTAACCTTATTATTAGATGATGTGTACGGGAGGATGAGATGGCAGAGATCCTACATGCATGTCATGGTGGACCTTGTGGCGAGCATTTTTCTGATAAGAGAACAACATACAAAGTGTTGCACTCTGGGTATTACTAGCCAAGCATTTTCAAAGATGCTGCCAAGTATGTCAAGGGGTGTGATAGTTTCCAAAGAATGGGTAGACCTACGCCATCCGATGAGATTCCCTTACAACCCCAAGTTATGATTGAGCCTTTTGAAAAATGGGCTCTAGACTTCGTTGGGAGAATTTACCCTATGTCTCGCAAGAAGAAGTACATTCTAGTCTGTACAGATCATGTCACCAAGTGGGTAAAAGCCAAAGCTTTATTCCGAGCCCCAGAGAAATATGTGGTAGAATTCATATATGAAGAAATATTTACTGGATTCAGTGTACCTAGGGAAATTGTAACCGATCAAGGATCTCAGTTTACCTCCAAATTAATGAAAGAACTTACTGACAAATATGGTATTATACATTGTAAATATTCACCATATCACCCGCAAGCCAATGGTCAGGTAGAATCCGCTAACAAAGTACTAGAAGCAATCCTGGCTAAGATTATACAGTTACACCACAAAGACTGGGCAGATAGGCTCCCAGAAGCCTTGTGGGCTTACAGAATAACATGGAGGAACACCACTGGCCACACACCTTATGAACTCATTTATGGTAAACAAGTTCTTCTACCTATTGAATTTCAAGTCAAAACTTTTCGTATGGTTGCACAATTAGGGATGAATCTAGAAGAAGCACAAAGACAACGAATCCTACAAATAAATGAATTAGACGATATTAGGCAAGATGTTATTCAACGCACAATTTTAATACAAAACCAACGCAAAAAGTGGCATGATAGATACATTAAAAAAAACAATTCAAAACTGGAGACTGGGCATTACTTTTCGATTCAAGGAACAAAAACTTTAAAGGTAAATTAACTACTCGTTGGATGGGTCCATATGAAATTGTTACAGCTTTTGATAATGGATCTGATAAAATTAAGACAATTGATGACTCTCAAATTTCTTTTGTTGTAAATGGTCATAGATTTAGACTTTATCATCAACCAATATCTAAACAAGATTTTGTGAAGAATGCCTTACGACAAGAGGAAATGGAGCTGGTAGAAGAGGAAGTCATTCCTCCTCCTAGTTCTTGAATAATTATGGGTTATCTTCCTTTGTATATATGTAAATATGTTTTTGTTTTTCAATAATAAGAGTCATTTCTAACAACTGATTGCATTCTTTACAGGAAATTCATTTTTATGATCAGCTTATGAAATTTTGTAAATTAAAATAGGAAGACTCTTTTTCCCTTTTTCCTAAACTTCATATGATTTTTTCTTTGTACATATGTTTTTGTTTTGAATAAAATTGAATCATCTAACAAGTGGTTTTGCAGTTTGATTCCAAGAACTTTCTAATCAGCTCATGCGATATTATCCGAAAAGAGAAGTGCTCTAAAAAGAAATACTTATAGTTCCCCTTCTCTTTCGATTATTGTTGAAAATTGAAATTTATAATGAAAACTAAAGCATTTTTTATATCATTTTTAACCACTTTATTTTATGATTCTGCATATGGTATTTGATTTAGACATGTACATCTCTGATTTATCATTAGAACAATTGCTTAAGATCCACTTTAATTACTATGATCTTCAAAAGCTCTATCTTACACCCATGGACTACTAGCTCATCCTAGAATCATTATCAAAACTTGTCTCTTAAGCACTTTTAAAAGGTTTCCCAAGAGTGAGTGACATTTTCTATTTTTGTGGGGAACATTACTGACCTTTTATGAAGAAGATAGACTGAGAGGTCAAAGAACAGCTTTAGGTTATTATCTTTTGACATGATCTATGATTTGAGCCATTATAAATAAAGTTACTCATAAGGTTCGTGCTAAAATTTGAATTATGTGTTTAACAGGCTTAGTACACTCTAGTGTCAAACAACTTCCTTCCTAAAAATATCATTATACGAAGAAAACCCGTCGGGGTACTGAATAGGCTCGCTGGCAACGGGTCCATGCTAAGTAAAATATTAAACAAGGAAGCTCAATAAATGCAAGTAAACCCGTCGGGGTACTGAACAGGTTCGTTGTCGGCGTGGCTATGCTTCCATGGTACCAAGATAAACCCACCGGGGTACTGAACAGGCCTACTAGCAACGGGGCAATATTGGATAAAAGAGGTTTGGTTAACGCTTTGCTATTCACATGGCTCATAAAAACCTGAGTATACAAACACATGTTTAGGCCAATTATTTATATTGTCATTAGAGAATGCCTGTAATTTGGACTTGGACCCTATCATCTAATTCAAACAATACCTAGGATATGATTATCCTAGAAATGGGACCCATAACTATAGTTAATCTCACAAACTCTACGGTGACCCTTATCTATATTCTTTGGATGACAATAAATCTTTACAATGAGTCATGGATGACTAGTTTTCCTATGGCATTTTTCACATCAACTGTATTATCATTCTTCATATGGTCTTCTTAAGCACTGCTGTATTCTTTTCAACGAATGTACATATCTGAATGTACATCGACATATATTAGTTAACATTTCATTTTCTTATGAGAATTATCACAACTTTTTTAGATTATTGCCTGAACCATGTATTAAAAATATTTGAATATTAATCAATTTTTTCTTTGATGGCTTGAGGACATGCCATATTTTTAGTTTGGGGGAGGATCATAGAACTGTTTTTACTTTCTGAATATTTATGAAATTTTTTTATTTATCTCTGATAAAATGATAGGTAGTTTTAGGAATAATGCGAAATAATAGAAAAAGGATTGTCCTAATCAATGACAAGTAAATAGGAACGCAACTAAAAGATCCAGAAAAGCAAAGTTTATAGCAACTTGTGTGCACTAACAGTCTCAGAAATTCCCTGCAAAATCAGCTTCAGTCAGCATTAGCAAGCAAATCTTGTACAGAAAAAAGTCTGTACGAAGGGTTGAATGACGGGTCGAATGTCGATCTGAATGAGGTGACGAACGAGGAAAATGTATATCGATATAAATGAAGTTTCGAATGAAACCATAGCTTATAATGGCTTTATTAAACATGCCAAGGTGTCCAAATTTGAATATCTGATAAATCTAATTGGCTAATTATGTCAGGAATCAATCAAATGTCAATTTCGCATGTGGTTTCATTCCCTTATCTATCTCGCCTCCATTAAACGAATAGATTATGCATCATTTTGAATCATTGCATGACTGCCATATGGTTTTAATTATCCTATCGTACGACCTGTCATCATATTAATCGAGTTATTATGATCTCCCATGTACAATCTACGTTTATAATTTCATTTCGAGAATTATATTCAACCTGTCCAAAGCTCATCTTTGGACATGGATGAAAATAACATAGCCACACGTATTCTCTATCTCACGCATTTCCATGTTGGCACTCGATTCAATATCTTTGAATGACAAGTGTGATCTCTCAAGCATTCCTACGATCAATCAACCACTCAAACAGACTTCAGTTTAAACTGATGGCTGCGTAAATTTCACTCCATTCCGTTCGACGTCCAATCTTTTCTGTTGAACCACATCCTCTACAATTTCTTGCACCTCTTGTATCTATTTGCATCCCCCATCCTATATCAACAATGCCAATCCGTCATGAACCTGGAAGTTACCAGGATTTACTTTGCATTCTCACATTAGCCAATGTATTTGCTTAATTGTCTAAAGCCCCTGTTGTTGAAAGTTCCCCTGCACACAACAAAGATAGAGTTCTTGAAGAACATACGGTTGATCTTGAAACATCTTCAAGAAATTTGAGTCCTCAAAAGGACCTGGAACATTGCATAGAACAACCCATTTTGAATCAGCAGGAAGTGGATAGATTAACCCAAGTGATAGCATGGTTGGCAAACCAGAATCAAAATTATGTGGAAATAATCTCTGAACTTCAGAAAGAAAACAAGGCACTGCAAACACAAGTAAGAAGCATTGAATGCTTGGTTAATGCTAGAACAACATCCCATACTACTCTCCGGATGAAGTATGGCACCTGGAAGGACCATTTTAGGAAGCTCCAAAAGCTTAAATCTAAGACCATTTCCTCTTCCAAGTCGAAGGAAGCTGCTATCGCAGCTCAGCCTTCTTCTTGAACTTCTCTATTCTACCCAGTGGAACCTGGCATATCTCCAGTTTGGGGGAATGTTGGTGTCCATTTTGTCACCATTTTTTATCATAAAATCTACTCTGAGTGGCGTCATTTTCATTATTTTTTTCTATGATAAGTTATTCTTTCCGCCATTTAGACCATCAAATAGACCAGGTATGCATATATTCATTTATCATATGAATTGTGGTCAAATATCGCTATATTATGATTTATTAATGTTTTAAGTGACATTTCTAGACATGTGTGGCATTTATTTTTTGCTCTACAGGCCGCGGTCTTCAAACGACCCTCCATGCAGACATGTGTTACGTTTCCAATGTTCAGCTGCATCCAGGCCACCATTCAGCCCTGCGTTCGATCCGCAGAATCATCGGTTGGCATATTCATGGCCATTAAAGACAGAAGCAGACATATGGGTTCTATTAGCCACGATGTGGTTATGGTTGGTGAGCTCCTATTCTAGAATATTCGCCTCCCTACCTGCCGAGCTCGACAACACACCTTTTTCCCCATGTCAACACTTCAACATTCCGAGTTTCCTGTTCGTCCAACCTGATATCACACCCGTCTGCTCATGCTAATGTTCTAGAGGATCCTCGTACGCCCACGCTCAGTCCACCAACACATGCTCTGCCCACGTCGACGCTCCAGCAGTCCTATCCTACATCCAACCAACTTGACAACATACATGCTGCCTTTGGTTGAAGGAAACAAACACGCATCTATTTGCGTCGGGTACGATTGACGCCGTGAAAGCAGGAAGGTGACCTCTGGGTTGTCATGAGCCACCAAGTAGCCATTTTACAGTCTCAAAGACTGCCTATTATTAGAGTAGTTGACCACTAAAGGGTCGACTTGCTCTCCCAATTGAAAATTGTATATATAGACCTCTTTGTGACTGAGACGAGTTAGTCCCCGAGTCTCCGAGTCTCTAGAGTTTTAGGCAATTGTTAAGATGCAAACACTGTGTAACTTTCTCAGTCAATGGAAGCTCCTGCATTTTATTCTTGATGCTCTGCTGTTGGTGATTAAGTTGATTTAGTTTCCATCTTTGATTGCTGGGAAGGGCCCCTCATCAACCGGAGGTTTTATTTATGTTTTTCTATATTTTCTTTTCTACAAATAGATAGTTCATTTTCCAATTTATATATTTAATTATGTTTTCTGTATATTTAATTATGTTTTCTGTATATGTCATTTTATTATGTTCCTGTAATAGGTATTTCGCTGCTGACTTAATTTATGTTTCCAGAATTGATAATGATCGACCAAGCATAGTATTCATAGTTTGTTTTCAGTGTTTTGCAAATTAGATAGTTTGTTTTCAGTGTTCTGCAAATTAGATAGAGTTTAGTTAGTTGTTGTTTAGTTAGTTTCTGTTTCAAGCTTAGTTTTAATTAGAATTAGTCTATTAGCTTCTCTTTCTATAGCTGTAGGTTAAGTTTTTTTCGTAGCCTAGTTTTGTTTGATTATGTTAGAGAAGTAGCTCATCTTTTCAAATCATAATTAGAATAGATTGCTTCCTATTATCGTAGCTTCTCAATAGTCTTCTCACTGACTTCTTTGCATTGTAGGTTCATCTGCATTCGCCAGTTGACGTTAATAACATCAAAACTGCTTCTTTCCTTAGTTTAATTCATTTTCTTCCATCCGGACTGTCATTCGGGCAGTCATCTGAATCGTCATTCGAGCTTTCATTATTTCTGCACTGTTTTTATGCTTATTTTGAATTCTGTTTCTTAAGTTTTTGAATTGTAATCTTTCTTGCTTTTAATTAGCATCTTTAACCATAATTAGGGGCTTTATATTCCATAAGAGTTTTAATTAAAGTTTATCATTATTCTTATTCTCCATCTCATTTTCCCTCACTTCGTTTCAACTATTGTTCGAGTTATGTCTTTCATATCTGATTTACTAATATGTTGTTTCTTTCATATTTATTAGTCTTATTCGTAGCATAGTTTACTATATTTTTTTAAGATTTATTTCAAATTAGAGTTAATAATTTCATTC
This sequence comes from Larix kaempferi, assembly GCA_027924585.1. NCBI lineage: Eukaryota > Viridiplantae > Streptophyta > Pinopsida > Pinales > Pinaceae > Larix > Larix kaempferi. The sequence goes on along the minus strand of BSBM01000241.1, from coordinate 989,080 downwards.
TCCAAGATATCTAAATTTCGATATTTTCTTTGTTAAGCATAGGATCAGTTTCCCATTCATCCATATAATGAAGATGTTCATGAAATAGAATTTGGATCAGAAATAAATATCTTTATCAAGTTTTCTACTTGCTTCTATATAAATATTTTTATCAAGTTTTCTACTTGCAAATTAAGTTTAGAAGTGAATATCTTTATTAAGTTTTCTACTTGCTTCTAGGTTTCATCAGTTTTCATATTATTTTGCTTATGGATAGAAGATAGATCATAATGTTTAAAGTTAACTGTAATTGGTCTCTTTGTAGTTTACATCTCTTTGCAGAGATTAGATTAGATTTACTCCCATTTTGTTTTTCTATTACATTTGAAAGTCATTACGATACATTCACTCCAGTTCCTATTACTTTCGACATACAACATCAAGGAGAATGGAATTAGAATTAGATGCTTTAGTGTAGTTTTGAAGTATTAACTGAATGCATAAGTAGTTATTGAATTCATTAATAGTTTGTAGCTTTGGTTTGAATTAACATAGTTTTCTGTTTATGTAATTTATCATCAAATTAAGTCGTTTCATAGATAGGTCTTTAATTTAATTTACAGTTGTTTCTAATTCCTAGATTAGAATCTGAAGAATTGATTAAGTAGTTTCCGTTCTTATAAAAATAGTTCGCTCTTTAATCAATAATTGTTCTTTTTCCATTGTTTAATCATAGAGTAGAGTAGTATGATTTGATACTATTATGATCTGTTGGTTTAAATTGGTCTAGTTAGTTCATTTGTTATCTTTTCTGAAGTTTGACTCGGTTTTTTATTTTGAAAGATCTTTCAATCTTTTCTTTATTAAACATTTCTAAGGTTTGACAAGTCAAAACTTAGGTGCCATTCTACCTTAGCATATATTGTGCCTCAACTCTAAGATTACCAACCCTAGTCGATAATTAAATATTAGGTGTTTTCTTTAAGACAACTCACACACCTCAACACCTATTGTTCTAACTTTGTGCATCAGTATCATATGGATCTGCGCAACTTCAAAGATATGTCTGTTTTGTTTAGGTGCAACAACATTTAGGCAATCTACGACCTTCTGTGCATCATATGATTCGTCCTTTCGGTTTAACGCACTTGTCTCAAATCATCCTCATCATGATGCACATCTCTCACTGTGTTGTAATTCTATCTTTGTGCATCTGATGGATTGCCTTACTTCGCACACTTCAACTCAGTCTTAGTGTGTCAGATAAAATTATTCACTTCACGCATCACAAGATATACTTCTAATCTATCTCTATGCTTCAGTCTTCGAACATCTGTGACTTTCTATGATACTGTCATTCAATCCTCATGGACTTTCACATCTCATGTAATTCTTCCTTTCTGTCTTCGCACAACTATCATAGATCTATATCATCATTCTACACACCATAAATTATTCCATTTCTCTTCTTGTGAGCACTCGACTCTCTTTCTAGGTCATGTTGTTCTTGTTCCACGAGCCCTTGATGCCTCGAGTATTAGAAGCTTGATAAATCTGTATCTTCCAGCTTTCTACTTACAAGCTCTTCATCCTTTCTCTAAATCTTAATTCAAATCTCCAACTTGATTCTTAATTATACTTATCTTGCGTGAATTGTATGTTCACAAGTTGGGTGTGGCTTTCCTTCTTCTTTGTTTCACGGTTCATGCTTCCACCACTTGTTATCTTATGCGCCAATGAGGTGTCATATCTTGTGGGTATTTGCACATACATGGTCCTTGCCTTAGTGGGACTTTTACCTTTGTGGTGTGGTATGCGCCCTTAATGTACCATTTCCTGTGGAATTTGTGCATATGACATCTTCAACCGCTCCAGTACCCTTTTTGGTACGGTGCACACTTCAAAAAGTGAAAGCTTATTCTGATTGGTGAGTCTTGCATGCTTTCGGGACTTGCATAATTGTTTGAAAATTTATTGTTCCAAGCTACTTGCGCACTCCTGAACTTTTTCGAATCAATTATTTGGCTTGCTTGCGCACTTGAACCTTACATTAGAGGAAATTTGGGGTCTAAAATGGGCCTTATAAGAAAACGAGCCAACTATAATTTCTTGATGAGTTGGAATTCAAGAACCAATAGAATTTCAATAAAATGAGTCAACCATAATGGTTGACTTGAGATATTTGTCATAAAAAGCTATTTTTTTGTTCGTATTTTCAACATATCTCCCTATGTTTTTACTCAAATTTTGAGTGGGAGCACTCGTTGGATGTGGAATTAAATTCCACATACAATGAGTAACCACACTGCATACTTCTAACGGTCCCCGCTTCCCCAAAAACAAGAAATACCTGAAATAACATGATGATGATGTCATCATCACGTTTTCTCATGTATTCTTTTTGGGGCATCGGGGTTTTTCAAAAGTATGTAGTATGGGTATTGGTTGGATGCGGAATTTAATTTCTCATCCAACGAGTGCTCCGGCTCGAAATTTGAGTAAAAACACGAGATATGTTGAAAATACAAATAAAAAGGTAGTTTTTTTTCTTTCTTCCTCCAAAATTAATAAATATTATTTTATTATTTGAACTATTATTTCATTATTTGAACTATTTTTTTATTATTTTCCTTAGGAGGCCCATTTTAGACCTCAAATTTCCTCTAATGTCCAATCAACGCCTTGACTTGTTTGCGTACTCCCGAACCTTATCCAATCAACACTTCAGCTTTTACCTTGAAGGACAGTGACTCGATGAACTTGAGACCTGCTCATGTACCACATGTACTGAATGTATTTCTTCAAACTTGATATGCTTGATGTTCCTCTGGATATACTTCTTTAGAATGACATCCATGTCTTTCTTCATCTAGTCTTGCGCATATACTTCTTCAAAGCATCTTTCATATACTTCTTCAAACTGGCACATGGATACTGATTCCTCTTTGACATTAGTTAGCATCAATGACAACCAAATTTCAACAATAGTTCCAAGTAACTTTCTTGACTAAGAAATTTAAGCAACAAAGGAACCATTATCGATAGAAACTTTGACCAACAAGAGCTTTGATGAAGGAACTATGATCGAAAGGAACTTTGACAAACATGGAATTTAATAGGAACTTTGATCAACATGAAATATGACCAATATAAACTATGATGAAGAAAATATGATTGAAATGAACCTTTACAAACAAGAACGTTGATGAAGGAACTATGATCGAAAGGAACTCTAACCTATAGGAACTCTAATAGGAACTTTGAATGACATGAAATGAACTCTTATAGACATGCAAGTTTATAGGAACTTTTACTAACATGAAATCTTATGGAAAATAACTCTAATGAAGGAATTATGACCAACACGAACTCTAAAGAAGGAACTATGACTAAAAGGAACTCTAACTAATAAGAATGTTGCGAAGGAACTATGATCATAAACATTGACCAATAGTAACTTTCATAGGATTTTTTTTTATAACTAGAACGGTTATTTTATAATTGTAGAAAAAGGTTGGGCCATAGCCTAAACAACCATCGATACAAGGATTCAACAATTTTATAAGAAGGATCTGCTAATGCCCCTTTCTTACAAGCTCAATATTATGGGATCGGTGCCCGATTAGGATCTTCATTATTTTTTCTGAAAGCTCCTTGAGGCAGGAGACAAGCCAAGTTTGCCATTGCGTCCGCTTCCTTATTCGAGTCGCGCAGGATATGGAAGAAAAGTGAATATTAGAAGTCTTGCAACACGTGCCTTAACCTTTGCAAAGTCTTATTGAGTACTGAGTTGCTAAAAATATCGTCCATATTTAATATCTTAATCAGAATTTTTGAGTCACCGAAGACTTGTATTTCTTTAATTCCTTTTCCCCGTGCGATTTGATAGGCTTTTAGCAGCCCGAGAATTTCTACATGATTGTTGGTTTTTTGACCTAAACCCCAGCTGAAACTATCATTTCTAATACCATCGAGGGAGTATATCACTCCGCCAGATCCTGTTGTCCCTAGATTTCCTTTGGAGGCACCGTCAAAGAAGATCGTGGCTTTACCCTGAGATCTCCACTAGATTTGAAAGACTGCATCCGTGTCTCTTAAACGCCATCTTGGAGTTATGCAGGGTCGTCCTACCAATTTTTTTATGTCTCTGAATATGAAAGTACCCAACCATTTTTTTTCCTCGAGGAGGAACGTGTTGTCCTTTTTGAAGTAATGAGCGGCCACAGTTTCGAGAAGAAGAGATTTTACTTTTGCAGCCACATTCAGGGGAAGATGCTGAGTATTGTTGAACATTTGATCGTTTCTAGAGAGCCATAGGTTCCAACATACATATTTGGGTATGGCTAACCAAATTTTGTTCCATGCTGTCTTGCTGCGGATTGTATGGGGATAATTCATATGCCAAGTGGAGAAGAGTGATACGATTGAAGAATGTGCAAGCATATTGACATTGAGGCCATGGAGAGTGAGTGTCCAAACCTCCTGGGAAAAAGCGCAATCCATGAACAGGTGATCGATGGTTTCAAGAGTGTTGCTGCACAAGGGGCATCTATGAGGTCCAATAATTCGACATTTTAGCAGATTGTCTCCCATTAGCACTTTTCTGTGCATAAGGGCCCAAAAAAAGAAGTTAATTTTGAGGAGACTGAGCGGATCCCATATATGCTTCCAGAAAAAAGCTTAGTGAATCAACGCTTGAATTGTTTGTAGAGAGACAAATCCCTGCGCAACAGTGTATATACCACTTTTTCCCCAACCCCATCTATCCTTCGCGTGCAAGTGAACCGGTGCCAGGTGCGTGAGAGCTGTAAACAGGAGGTTCTTTTGATTTATTAGTTGCTTTGGCAAGCGTGGAAAGACCCAGGATTTCCAGTTTCTAGATTCATCCCATGTAGAGATATCTGCAAGCAAGCGAATTCCTTGCTGCTTTAGCCAGTCTCAAGCTCCTTTAAAATCTTCCGATCTGTCAAGAGGAGGTTGCCCCATAATTTTGTCCTGCCACAATAGTGTTTTTTCCCATTTCCAGGAATATGATACAAGTGTTTTTGAAAGAATTCGAGTCCCCGGTGACAAAGGTTCCATATTATCGAGCCTTTGGAGATGTTTTCATCCTGTAGGTTTCGAAGTGAGGAATCTTTAAAATATTTTTTCCTTAATAAAATGCTCATAAGGTTTCTGCTGTTTGAAAATAAGTTCCACAGAATTTTGCCACCCAATGCAATGTTGGCTAGCTTAGGATCACGAATTTGTAGTCCTCCATCTGAAAAAGGTCGTTTGACTGTGTCCCAATTAACTAAGTGGAATTTCATGTGATTTCCTTTTCCTCCTTGCCATAGAAAGTAGCAAATCAGTTTGGAGACCTGATCCATGATGGATCTTGGAGCTAAGAGGAAGGATGCCTGATAAATAGGTAAGGAGGAAAGAACCGACTTGATCAGAGTAAGTTTCCCAACGTTGGTGAGCCAATGGCCACCCCAGGCTTTTATCTTGGACTTCATTTTGCATATAAATTCAGTCCACAAAGAATTCTTGTTAGGGCCCAGGGTTAATGGAAGCCCGAGGTATTTGATTTTTTCCCAAGTTGCATAGCCCAAGAAGCCCAAGGAGTGAGCTATTTGAAGGATACTGTGCAGATCTACATTCCACCCAAACACAACGCTTTTCCTTTTGTTAATGAGATCTCCAGAGATACTGCAGAAGTCTTGAAGTATTTTACTGTAGACCTTGACGATCTTGATGGAGGCTCCACCCAACAGGAGAGAATCATCTGCAAATAAGGCATGATTGATTGGCTCTAGGCATTTCATTATCTTGATACCTGGAGCAATCCCTGCTTTATTTTCTCCTATCAGTTTTCTATTCAATGTATCATCCATCAAGATGTAAAGAAAGGGGGAGAGGGGGAAACCTTGTCTTATTCCCCTCGAGGATTGGAAGTAGCTGGTAGGTCTGCCATTAAATAGTGGAGATATCCAGGGTTTTCTGGTGCAAGATTTGATTAAATTGACAAAATCAGTACTGAAGCCAAAGGAAAGAAGGACTTTGTAGAGGAAAGAGAGTTTTACCCGATCGAATGCATTTTCCATGTCAAGCTTTATGAGCATTCCTTGTTCCTGCCATTGATAACTGGAGTGGATGGCTTCTTGAACCTGTATCACATTATCAAGGATATGTCTCCCTTTGACCAAGCCTCCCTAGGGCGAGGAAATGAGCTTCCCAAGAAGAGGTTTGATTCTATTTTCCATGAGCTTAGACAAAATTTTGTAAGAGGCATTGCACAGTGAGAATGGCCTGAATCTATCGAATGTGCTTGGATTCACTTCTTTATTGTCACGTACCCACCCATTCAACCAATGCATGGCAGGGTACATGATGCCAAATTCAGGGCTTTCCCATGATCTCAGCCCACTAGTTAGATTCATATAAATAAAATTATGAATGTGCAGATGTAAAACAAATCAATTATGATGCACAGCGAAATTAAGACATCCACACACATTACTCATGCATACAACATATCAACAGTTATTGAATTACTATAGTGCAGAAGTAAATATAGAGGCATAAAAACACTTATCTTCATTTTTGCAACTGCCCAAGCAACTAGCTATGTCGCTGCAACGTTCCACCCAGCCATAGGCTCTTCGACAACTTATACTGAGTCCGTCCGAAGGCCACCCCCGAGCTGGGCATGATTCTCACAAGGAAAGAGAACATTCCAGCTCACACGCAGTCCATTAACCATTTCATCTCAGCCAAGCCAGTTCAACTGGGTTTATCAGGCTACACTTGAACAATGGATGCTTATTCTCAAGCTCTAGCCACAACAATGGATTACCCATTACCCATACCCCAACATACTCTTTCTTCTCACAGCAAAACGATCATTGACAGGGTTACACCTTTACAACAGAGGTGTTCACAAAAACAGAGTCCACATTGGCTCTCCCAACTCGTGGTTCACCCAAGCGAACTATGGAATTTCGATTTCAACCCTAGGGAGCAAAACCGATTTCTCTCCACTGGTTAGGATCCTTTCCAATGGCCTAAACGACCTCCAGGAAGACCCAAAAACGTTTTGTTTTCTTCCCCACTGGTAATCAATACAAAAATGCCCCTTCCTAGGTAAAAAGATGAAGGAAAACCCAGAAAACCATGGAGGAAAATGCCCAGGCAGCTAGAGCTACGTGAGGGAGGAAGACTGATGGTTGCATAATGGCTTAGAGAGCAATTTCGTGGCTCTTTTCTTGCCCAAGGAGACAAACATGTTTTTCCATGAAGGGTGGCTTTCCCATACCCGAATTTGGACCGCCATACCTCTCCATTCCCAAGGCATTAACTACCTCAACTAACTATTGGAAGAAATCAATGGTTGGGTACAAAAGTCAACATGGGTAGTTGAGGGTTTGATGGGTTCTCTCATTGACACTTGGCTTGACTCTAGTGGCTCAAGGGTTTGAATGTTTTCCCTCCCAATTCCTTGTGAAATCATGCCCCCATCTCTTTGTTGCATTGCATAGCTAGTTGTGGGTATTTTTATTAAAATGCATATTACATGATGTTGAAATTCCAATGTGCCTGGCTAGCACGCAAAGCATATGCATCAATAAATCGATGGCAGGGCCTTGGCCTTGAGCTCCTCACCACGATTTCATAACAATATTACATCAATTACATTTGAATGTAATGGGGTCAATAATGGGGATGTTACATTTATGAATTAAGGCAAGGAAGGTGGAGTTAGTGTTTCCTCCCACCTTGGATTTCTGTTGAAAGGATTTTATCATTCTAAGCAAATCAGGCTTGATGATTTCCCAACAGAGCCTATAAAAATGGATTGAAAATCCATCGGGCCCTAGGGCCTTGTCCGGCTCCATGGACCAAATAACACTGTTCATTTCTTCTTCAGAAAAGTGCTTCAAGAGTGCAATTTTGTCTTCCCTACTGAATAGATGAGGGATGTGGGAGAGAAAGTCAAAGGTGGCTTCCTCACTACCTTCTTTGTCATCTGTATACAGGTTCAAAAAATGAGTTTTTGCTTCCAATTTTAGTTGCTCGAAACCTTTGAAGACTGTCCCATTTGTAGAGGTTATTTCAAAAATGTGATTTCTGAAAAGTCTGGCTCTGTATTGTTTATGGAAGAAAGAAGTGTTTCGGTCTCCTGCATTTAGCCATAGGATTCGAGACTTTATCCTCCAATACTCTTCTTCTTTTTGGAAAGAGTGAAAATAGTTATCTTGGGCCACTTGTTCTTTTTGTAATTCTAAAATTGTAATTTCCTTGCTCTCAAGATCCAATTGCATATTTTCTAGTAGCTGAACAGTCTCCTTTCTACGCCTAGTGGGGGTATTAGTGGGATTTCTAGCCCAATCTTTCAGAGCTATTTTCGTGGCCTGAAGTTTTTTCTCCCACACAAAGGAAGGGGATCCTGTCACAGTAATGGACCACGATGAGATGACAGTTCCCATGAAGCCTTCTTTTTCGTTCCATAGTGGGCCGAATATGAATGGTATAGGGCCCAGGTTCTCTTCTTCTTCCAGTTGTAACAAGATGGGTTTATGATCTGAGGTCAATTTTGGAATAATTTTAGAGGATATCATCCACTTTTCCAGCAGGAAGGAGCTCTGGACAAGAAAACAATCCAGACGAGCATCAATGTGATCTGTCCCAACTCTATTGTTTGTCCAAGTGTAAAGTCCTCTCGATGGCTTGAAATCTAAAAGATCCCAGTGACGAATTAGTTCCTCAACCAGGGGTAGCATTTTGTCCCTGCCAATGTTACCTCCCCTTTTTTCTCTTGGTTCAAAAACAAGATTTAGGTCTCCAGCAACTATAATATTATGAGGGGAGTATATTTCAAGTTAATCTAAAAGAGTTTGGCAACATTCTTTCTTTTCCGAGAAGAGAACTGGAACATAAAGATTAAAGAGGTACAAGGTGAGCTTACTTAAAGAGTGAAGGAGCTTGGTAAAGATCCAGTGTTGGGTTTTACAAGAGCTTTCTAATTGAAATTCTTCCTTTGAACACAAAGTTGCAACACCCCCAGAGGTGCCTCTAGTGCTAATGGCCTTCCCTGCATTTTTCTTCCATTTCAAATTGTTGATCTCAAGAAGGGTTTCCCCTCCAATCTTATTCTCTTGGAGCATGAGGACCTCGGGAGATTCTATTTTCAGGAGATCTTTGACTACTTCTTCTTTGAATGGGTTCCCCAAGCCTCTGCAATTCGAAGAGACTATCTGCATTATTTACTGAGATTGGAGTGGGATGAACCCCCCTTAGGGAGCCTTGTTCTGGTATTTCTCCCGATGGACATTTCAATGGTGGATTGGCTACCCTGCATATTTTGTCTCTCTGCTTCTTCTTCTCCGGCTTCCTTGTGAGATTTACTCCTTTCTCTTTTCAATGGATTCTCAAAAGACTCATCTTCCGATGACCCTGGGGATTTCGGTGGCTTTTTCCTTGTCATCTCAGCATAGGTGGGTGAGATGGAGGTCCCTGAAGGGGAGACGAGGAGGGGTGTTTTTGCATTTTCCTTCTCGACTGCTTGAGAGGGAGTTTGTTTCTCTAACACCTCATTTACTATTTCTATATTTTCTTTTGCTTCATTGAGGATTTCAAAAGGACTTTTTGAGGCTTCTACCATTGAATGTTCTTTATTTCCTTTCCCTTGTTCCTGCCCTGTTATGGGAATGCCAAGCCACGTCAGTGCCTCTTTTCCTTTATTCCTACTGTTTGTTTTTGTCGAGGCATTTTTCTTAGCCTGTGTCCATTTCTCTCCTTTGGATTTCTCTGCATCTTCCTCAACTTTTTTTTTGCAGTATCTCGCAAAGTGACCATATCCATGAAAAAACATGCATTTAAAGGGAATCTTCTCGTAGTCCAATTCTTGAATGTGTGACCAGTTTGTGACCGTTAGTTTGATTGCTTCTAGTAATCCTATTTCTAGATCCACCTCTACACAGATTCTTGCACAGGAATACTGATCCTTTCTATTAGCTCGATCAATTTATTTTCCTAGGGTGTTTCCAATGGATTCTAAAGACTTCAGGTTCTATCAATGCAAAGGTAAGTGAGGGAGACACACCCACACCGGGACTCCCGATGACACATATTATGTTGGGTCAAAATATGGAGTCTATTTGTTCAAATACAAGCCCTGAGGACCCATGAAATATGGTTCGGTCCTAAATATGATATTTTTGTCTTCTACTTCATCAAAAACGAAAATGAAAAAGCCCTTACCTACAAAATGACTTATGATGTCTTCCTTGACTAATGGTCTCTAGTTCCTATGCACCCATGCCTCTATAGCTTTGGGGGAGGGCCAAAGGCATGTGAACTGGCCAATGAGTCCTTGATCTGCTAGGTTCAGGGTCGATCTGCAAGTTTCTTCTGCTTGGAGGGAAATGGTGGCGATGCTGTCCAACTTCTTAGCAAACTTGTTATGAGTTTCATTCACCTTACGTTTGCCACAGCTGCAATCAGTTTTCTGAAGGCCTCGAGGTCAGGAGGAAGAGGAGGAGGATCCTTGGAGCCTCCTCCTGAGGCCATTGCATTGACGGAAGAAACGCAGGGGCTATGGTGGCGTGCACCAGAGAGGGTGTTACAATGTAATTTTCCACCTTGTGAGCATCAACACTCATTGACCTTCAATATCCATTTTATTGACTCAGATCCACATTTTCTCCTCGAGGAACCCATTGTTCCCTATTTTTGTTCCTATATGCTAGTTGTTCCACTATAGCCAGCGTATACGTAGGCTGCACCAATGTAGCCCACATACATCGAGTTAACATGGTAAAAAACAATAGAAAATTACTTTTCAGTCCAAAAAGTGGTCTTAGGGTGACCTTTGGCCCTCCATGTACCCCAAAAATGACTCAATTCAACCTTTCACCTACCTTTGGAGGGTTATATATTGAGCTCTTATGGTGCATGGAAGGAGGAGGAAAGAGAGAGAAAAGAAACTCTATTGGATTTTTTCCACGACTTGTGCCTCCACCACTTCAATCCCCCATCCAATGTCAAACTCAAACTATGAAAGGAGTTTTGTAGGTGAACATGAGAAGTTCACAACAACAAGGATTAATGGATGTAGACTCAAGTCGTGGCAAAAATACAATAGAGTTTCTATGCTCTCTCTTTCCCCCTCCTTCGATGCACCATAAGAGCTCAATATATAACCCTCCAAAGGTAGGTGAAAGGTTGAATCAAATCGTTTATGGGGTACATGGAGGGCCAAAGGTCACCCTAAGACCGCTTTTTGGAGTGAAAAGTACTTTTCTATTGTTTTTACCATTTAACTCAATGTATGCGGGCTACATTGGTGCATACTGCGTATATGCTGGCTATAGTGGAACAACTAGCATACAGGAACAAAAATAGGGAACAATGGGTTCCTGGAGAATAAAATGTGGATCTGAGTCAATAAAATGGATACTGAAGGTCAATGAGTGCTAATGCTCACAAGGTGGAAAATTACGTTGTAACAGAGGGTCATTGTGCAACAAATACACAACTATATATTCATGAACATTGTGCACGTGGGAACTTTCATAGGAACTTTGACTGATAAGAACTATGACCAATAAGAACTTTGATGAATGAACTATGATCGACATGAACTCTAATTGACATGAAATTTGATTGACATGAACTTTGACAAAGGAAATGTGACCAATAGGAACTCTAATGAAGTATGATCCTCTTGTTCCTTCAACGATTATAGTTCTTTTCCTAACATTATTATAATTCTCTTGTCCCTTTTTTGGTTAGAGTCTTGTTGGTCATAGTTCCTTGAGGAAGGAACTATGACTAATAGGTTCTCTAACTGACAAGACTTCTGATGATAGGAACAATGATCGATAGGAAATCTAACTGACAAGAACCATTATTGGAAGGAACACCGACCCTATTATTCCTTCATTCGTAAGAGTTCCTATATTACAAAGGAAGTATGAAACTAGACTTCTTAACATTTTTCATATTAGTTAAAGTTCTTGTGGATCATAGTTCCAAGGAACTTTGACTATGAGGGAACCATTACCAATAGGAAATTCTGTTATTGATAGGATCTCTGACCAACAAGGAATTTGATGAAGCAACTCTCACTGATAAAAATTATGACTAATAAAAAATTTGAAGAAGGAACCATGACTCACATGAAGAGTATGATCCTCTTATTCCTTCATCAATAAGAGTTCCTATCTTGACGTCACTATGATCCTCTTGTTCCTTTTTAGTCAAAATTCTTGTTACTAGTAGTTCCTTGATGAAGGAACTATGACCAACATGACATTTTAAGAGAGTAGAAAATAAAGAAAATAAAGGAAAATAAAGCCATGTGTATCTTATGTAGGACATTGAAAGAGTAAGAAAAAGAAAGGAAAACTCTAAATCTATGGACGAGGATGAAAGTAAAGTTGTAGAAATAAAGGTATCTTTGTTTTATGAATAAATGAAATATGCACGAAGGAGTGTTGATTATCCATATATACATAAATATCAATAATTTTCTCAAACATTAGAATAGTCTCTAGGTTTATGTCAAGATTTCGGTTCACAAATTGAGCAACTACTACTACAAGCAATGCAAGCACCGAATATATTTTTTCTACACAAACTGTTGTTGTTTATGATGATTTGTATAGTTGAAATTGTGAATTACATGATAATTGTTTTTAGGTTTTATCACATTTTGAGCCAATGTCATGTTGTGTGCATAAGTGATGTTAATGGATTATCTATGTGGGTTATGTTTATGGGTTAAGTGTGTAGGTTATGCTGGTGGGTTTCATCTAAAGGTTTAGTGCATAGGGGATATGTGGATGATAACATGTGTGGGTTAGGTGCATGGGTTATACGTGTGAATTAGCTATGTAGGTTTTTCTTTGACATTTAAATGTGTGGGTTAGATGAATTAGGTTCATGGGTTAATTTATTAAATGTGACATTTAAGTAATGAATGTTTATATAGATCAAGTACTTGGATTAGGTTCATATATATATATATATATAAGTGGAAAAAATATTTAACCTTCACTTAAAACCCACAAACACAGTTCCCTAGTTAGAGTTCCTTAATAGTTTCCTCATTATAGTTCATGTTGGTTAGAGTACCTGTTAGTTAGTAAACATTAAAAAGAACTTAATTACAACTTTTGAGTTTGTGGTCATAAAATCCTTAATACAATTTATGGAAACTTATTTGTGGTTGGAAACTCAATAATACAACAAACTTTACACTGTATTAAAATTTGTTGTGATGAAAAAACAAAAGTTCAAAATTTATTACACATGCTAACATTAGTTATCATGACATGGAAAACAACATATCATGCTCCATTTAGAGTTGATACATCTCTCTCTCTCTCTCTCTCTCTCTCTCTCTCTCTCTCTCTATATATATATATATATATATATATATATATGGTTTCGTAGAGAAGTGTCATTTGGAAGTAGTTTGTGTGGGGAAAGTGTTATAGCATATTATGTCACACTTGTCCCAAAGATTCTATGATGGCTGATATTATCTATTTACCTCTTTTGCATACACCCTTTATCCCTAATTAGCTATGAACAATGCTTGTTCTTGGGAAAACCTCTCAAAAAACTATGTTTTCCAATATGTACACAACCTACCTGTGTCTAGCTCACGTACATGCGACCTATCTTTGGCTATCTCGCGTACATGCCTGTTTGAGGGTAAAAATAAAATAAAGTTTCTCTAAGGGGAAGATTATGGTTTTGGTCATTCCCAACAATCCCAATCCTGTAAGTAACCACTCATAACCTCCCTAACTGCCCGCCCATCAGTATAAAAGAGGAATAAGAGAACGAATTTGAGAACCCAATAATTTGAGAGCACCCTCATGCTGTTGGATTTCATTCAGAGATGAAAGCCCTATTGTCCCTAGTCTACAAAAACCCCATTCCCTTATCTGAAACCTGATTTTTATCCATTGTTGTGAGTATTTAATCTTCCAAAGAATTGAAGTGATTCTTTTGGGTATATCTCCTTTAGTGAACCATATTCAGTGAGAAAGACTTGGGTGGAAGGACTCCAATCTCATATTTATAACGGTGCCGCAACATGATTCAGGTGATATCTTTTTGTACATAGGAACGTACATATATATGTACATAGGTGATATCCCTATTTTAGGAAAGTGATATATACCCGCGTACATCCCTATTTTTGCTTGTTTTTTTGTTTATTTTTCCTTGAAATGGAAATGTGGATTGTTGTTTGTCTAAGTTGATTGTCAGGGTCTCAAGTTTGCTATTATTTTCAGGTTTCAACACTTTTTTTTACAAAAAAATACAAAAAGAAGTCTTCTTGTGTATTTCTTTTTGGTTTGAGTGGTTGATCTCATGCTGTATTTTTTTGTAGTAGTTTAGTTTTTTTTCTTGAAACCCCTAGGACAACTTTACAGGTTTTGTTTTGGAGACCTGAACTTTAGTTTTTGCAAAAAGTTTTAAATTTCAGTTATTTTCTCCATATACGTGAGTTGCCTTAAGAAAAGTCACGTAGATACATGGTTAAGCATCGACAGTCCCGTACACGTGTTATGCATTCATCTAGGGTACGAGTACACACCCTATTATAGGATAGGTTGCATACATGTCCTGGTGGACCCAAAAAATAGGCTAAAATTTAAAAAAAAATTATTGGTTTTCTAAGTTTATTAGGTCTAGTGGGGATTTGGGTCTTTCTTAGATTTTCCAAATTATGAATTTTATGCCGTCAAAATCATGTTTCTGAGTGTTTTTTTATTATGCCCTGAAAGAAAAGGAAAATTTAATTTTGCAAAAAATCATAGTTTGCTTCGGTTCATTTAGGAAAATTTTGGGCAATTTGATGTTTTGGGGAGTTATTTTCATAAAATAAAAGAATGTATTGCTTCCATTTGCATTATCTCATGAAAATGATAAAAAATTGCTTTCTTTGGTTATAATAATTTCCTTAAGAAGTGACGTCTCGCTTGAAAATTTAGAAGATTATGCTTGGTTTTTCTTTCTTTTAAAAGTCCTTTATAGTCAAGTAACTTTTTCAAAGAGTTAAGTGGTATTTTCTAGTTGCAAGTAATTTCATTTTCATTTATTTTCAGTCAAGAACATCACTAGTTTCACTTTTGTTCCCCTGAGTAAGAACAACCACTTAAAAATAATGCTTAATTTAAAATCAATCAAAACTTTATCTTTTGGTAGGGTTCACCAATTTAGATTAAGTTGTAGGATCTTGGGATAGGTTGTCAGTTAAAAACCCAAGATCGTTTTAAAATTTTAAACTTAGTGGTCTCTTCAGAAGGATAGGAAGAAATCCAACACTAAGTGTGTGTCTGGGAAGCTCCAATAACACCAGAGTCAAGCACGAGGTCATGTGAGGTTGAGTGGAGGGAAAAACCCACTGATACTTAAATTGAGTATTTGTGGGATTTTGAGTGTACGAGGTCTTTTTCAGTACCAAACTTAGGCCCCGTCAGGTGCCGATAGTGTTAAGTTTCAAGTTTAGCTACCTTATCCATACGTACGATCCCCGAACGTCGACTGTTCCCCCGGATGTTGAATGTGGATTGGTAACCATAGTATCTTGTCATTAGAATTCTACACAGGTAAAGGTAGGGGGATTCCTACCAACCTTGAATATATGTTGATCCAAACTGGTAATACCCTTGGAGGGTGTCCCTTTCCTTGTGGGGATACTTGCACCAAGAAGGAATATCAACTGAGGCCTTGGTAATTGTTCTCAAACCTTTGTTGTTTGGATGTGGGTCTCAATCAACTCACATTGGACTTTGAAAGGCCATATATTTTCTTGGTTTGATTTCCTAGGACTATTTTTAGTGGTGTACTCTTTGTGTAGTTTGTTCTTAGTTGGCATAGAGATTTCTTGATTGTTGAATTGGAAACTATGGCTAGTATTCCTATGGACACCAACCAAGGGACCCGTGT
The DNA here is from genome assembly GCA_027924585.1 of Larix kaempferi. NCBI lineage: Eukaryota > Viridiplantae > Streptophyta > Pinopsida > Pinales > Pinaceae > Larix > Larix kaempferi. The sequence goes on along the minus strand of BSBM01000241.1, from coordinate 973,147 downwards.
CCAAGGGGCTCTTTGTGCTTTTCCATTTGTTGGGAATGTTAGTTCTCCCTTCATGGCCACTTTGAATCTTCCTGGATTCACCCTGGGGATGTTGGTTTGGTTGTTTTCCACTCCTATTGTCCTCAATGCTCCCGATTCTTCTCAAGCAAACACTTTATATCAAGGGCATAAAAATCTCATGCCTTCTTTTCCAGTAACATATTCTCCTCCTCCTTCTACCTCATGTGGTGAATGTTTTGATACTAGTAACCAACAGTCTGGAAGGAATAGAAGGAAGAAGAATAGGAAGAAGATGCGAAAATAGGGAGAAGTTCCCCAACCTTTGCAAGCCATGCTAGGGGAAATTATCTAGTCATTGCAAGTCATACTAGAAACCCACAACTAGCCTCCGCAAGTCATGATGGGGGAACCTATTCAGTCACTACTAGTCATACTGAAAATCTGCAACCAGCCTCTCGAAGTCAGGATGGGGGGAGAATTTTAGTCACTGCAAGTGATACTGAAAGTATGTCATCAACCTATGCTAGTCATGTTTAGGAAACATCATCGATCACTATGAGTCATATTAATGACAAGTCACCAGTCACTACTAGTCATATTGGGGACAAGTCACCAATCGCCGCAAGTCATATTGGAGACAAGCAACCAGGCACTATAAGTCATGTAGCATGCTGGGGGAAAGCAACCAGACATTTCCAGTCATGTTGGGGGCAAAGAGTCAACCAATGAGAGTCATGTTGAACATGTTGATACTGTTTATAAACCTAAATGAATAGGACACAAGACTAAGCTCCCTTGTAAGCTTTGCAACGGAGATCACCTTACTCACCCGTGCCATGCTATTGCAGAGGTACAAAGAGTTTCGTTCGAGTCTCAAGGATTCTTTGCTCTTGAACAAACTATAGTTTCCCAATAGCCTATTTAACCTTTGTTTGATGAATTAATCGAGTCATGCAATCTTTGATTGATCCCACTCCTCCCTTGGAGAGTTTTGATGTTGAAGTGGTTTAACCAATGTAATATTTGGCCAATCCCAGTCTTCCTGTGGAGAGTAACAAGCATCAAGTGGTCGAATCAATGCAATATTTAGTCAATCCCAGTCTTCCCTTGGAGAGTGATGTGTCTACCAGTCATGTTTTCTTTACTTCTAGTTTAGAACTTTTCGGACAGGGGGGCACTTAGTTTGTTTCGAATGAACCCCCACCAAGCTCTAGGATTGCTTCCTTTGATTGGAATAGTCTAGTCAAGCCTCTCATTCCTTCTATTGCACCTTTTCAAATAAAGGTTCAACTTAAACACTACATGATTGTTCGTTATATTGTAGATGAAGGAGCTCTGTTAGTATTTTATCTTCACATGCTTGAAAAGGTATGGGATCTACCAACCTTGTGCCGACTATTTATCAGCCATTGGATTTTGATAGAAGACCTAGTTCAACCTTGGGATTTGTTCCTCAATTTAGTTTTACTTTAGGTGGGAATACTATCTCAGCCGATTTTATGGTTATGGAAGACCTTTTAGACTTTAATATTCTCCTTGAGTGTGATTATGTATATGATACACATGGTATGGTGTCTACTCTCTTTCGGGTGATGCATTTTCCTCATAACCAAAGCATTGTCACTATTGATTAGTTTTCATTCATTGATCCTTCTCATTACTTGACTTTAGACCAAGTATATCCTTTGTAAGTTCCTAGTGTTTCAGTAGAAACCACCCCACCATGGGTGAATTATGTGGCCTTATATCCATCGTGTCCAATTGCTACCGAGAATACACCTATGTATTCATGCTTACCTTCTTGGGACTTTGTCTCGATAGTTGACCAAGTGATCTATCCAATGGGAGCATTGGAGCCTTCTCTCCACCTTATTGGTCCTAGTGAATGTCTTGACATGTGTTCTCTCTGGGATGATATGCTTCCTTCAGATGAATCTTTCTTAGAGGTAATGATAGAGTCCGACATTCCTTTGGATATTGACGCCCTTTCCAAAGATTATCTCCCTAGATTGGACCTAGTTGCAACCAAATCTATCCCTGATTTTCCTTTTGAGTATAATATCCCTATTTATAGATCCTCATGCATTGAAATATTTGAGTCTTTAGACTCTACCATTGACCTGCAAGTCGGTGTTCCTGATGAGTTTGATTCTACTAGTAGATTTTTCGACTCCTATGATGATGAGTCTATTCCTATAGACTCCATTACTTCTTTCAACTTTGATCTTCCTCATGATTTTGATCTTCTTGATTGTATTCCTCAAACCTTGGCAACATTGATTCTTCATTGGTAAAATCTGCCTTGGTAATAAATATTGTTGAAGATACTGATGTTGAAAGTATTTCTACCAAAGTGACCTATATTAGATCTTTATTTTTATATTTTTTAGATATGATCATGGTACTGTTTTTTCTTAGAGACATAAATTTTAGTTGGATTCATGGTTGCTTAGGGATAATTTTCTGCACTTTGCTCGATCCGATCACATATTTTAGAAAACTTGCATATAGCTTTAGGCCTCCCCTATGTTATGATGCATTTAAACCTTTTGTTATTTGAATTTTCCATAGGGTCGAACCTATTGGATATTGGTGTGTCATCCATATCTATCTGCATTTTGCATCAGTCCAACATAAGAGCCTACCTATCATGGTCACTATAGTCAACACCCTCATACCATTTTGGTTCCCATGTTGAGTCTTTCTCATAGGCTTGGGAGCCTTTTTAGTTTTACCATGATTTTGATCCGCATGCCTCTCTTTCTCATATATTTCCACCCCCCATATAGGGATCCCACTTTTATGGAGTCTTCTTTAATCTCTTTTCTGACTCTCTAAACATGAAAATATTGTTGAGTGAGCTTGTTTTCTTTCACACTCATTAAAGTATTTGAAAGAATGTTCATCTAGTATAAGTTTAAACCTTTTCCAGGCCGAATGGACTAGTTACGAAAATGGAATACTCTTGTCAACCTTGGCTAGAAGAGTTCTATCTCATATTGTTTTATGCTTTTTCAGATGTAGGAGACTAAATTTATGAAAAAGAACAATCCTAGAGTCTTCTTTAAGTTTTTCAAACTCTTTAAAATTGAAAACAACGGTGAGCACTATATGAACCAGGCTCGATAAAAATCCATTGGACAGTATACATTTTTGTGTTTAAGCTATAAATGAATTGCATATTTCCTACTTGTGCTTTTGATCTTTATCCTGGATTCTGGCTCTTAGCTATCTATTAATCTCTCATCTCCTATCTCACTATCGCTAAGCTATGCATCATTTTTCGTTTTTAAATTCACACCCCTTTACCAGGAAGAAACACACCCTGGGTGTTATTATCTTTCTCATGTTCCTTGCATTATGCATAGGCACATTCCATGCACTTGGAACTAGTTCGCTTGTCCTCGACACTCGTTTCTGTGATATTTTAGAGGAGAGATCACATAGCTGGAGAAAACCTCACTAAAACTCACTCAAGAATAGAAGAGAAGAGAAGAATAATGGTTGAATCAATAATCACTAATTAACACAAGAAATGACAAAAACTGTTGTATCATACATCAGCTATAAGCTAGAACTGTGAAAAGTGAATAATAACTGAATACAATCAAATGGATTCGAATGCCTCCAAATTTCATTCGAATTCTCCTCAATTTGTGGCTTGGATAGCATTGGATACATCATCCATTCAGTGGTAGTAGTCACAAATATTTAAAATTCAGTCAAATGAGTCTAACTGAGTCATGTGAGCACAAATCAAGGGATGGAGACTCCAAGGAGGGCGCATGAGGCTGATGAGGTTGTCAGTAGGTCAAGTGGCACTCCAATACAGACAACTGGAAGCTACAGGAAGTTAAATTGAGCAATAAATGAATAAAATAGTCAATAAATGTTGCAACTGACTATTAGTGATCCAAGTAGTGTAGTAGGGTGCATATGTCATCCAGGTGAGGAAACAAATGCGCATTAGGTAGGTAGGAGGGCTCCCGAGGGATAAAAATAGGCTCTAGGGGGATGAACATAGGCTCCAGGTGCTGGGGAGACTACCATACTGATGACTGGATGCATGCATGCATGAAAATATAAAAAATGATGGTGAGAATATTCCAACACCCCCCCGCAAGCCAAACTATGAGGAAGTAACTGAAAACTAGTAGGGCCCTGGTAATTGAGACCAAAGGTCACCCCGTACAACAATCTAAATAAATAAAGTGAGGAAAGAGGGAAAACCCATTGGGAAGAAAGCCCCCCCTCAAGATAGACTGTGGTAGGATAACCAATCATGTACATCACTCACCCCAAATGGTAAGTGCACTTCTCCACTGAAGAAGGATCTGTTGGCAAGAAATGAATCAGTAATGTGAGAAGGATGAAACCTTCCATTCTGAAAATCAGATTTGGTTCTCCATTGATCATGTGGATCTCCCACAAGATCTCCGACAGATCTAAGAGTAGTGGCTTCCCATCTAGGAAGAGGAGGATCTGCAAGATGTAGATCTGGATCTTGGTCTTCCATTCGCTCATCTTCACTAATGGTGCTAGATCATCAGGTTCTTGTGGATCTGGATCTAGCATTCTCTCAAAAAGAGTTATCTTCCTCTTGGGAAGAAGTGGATCATGCTCCAAAAACATGTCCTTGAGTTCTCCAACAATGGATGCAAGCGAATCTGGAGGCTTCTTGAACTTTCTCTTCCTACCAAGCATGGTGGGAACAAATTAAAAAATATGAAGATCATTAAGGAGCATGTGATTCAAACCCACTGAGGTAGATTCAACTCCATGAATGTGTATGTAGTTATTTGATATCTCCTTTGAATCGACATAGGTGAGATCATAACCAAATGAACTAATACATGATGGTGGTGGCTTGGAATTCAATCAGATCCAAGAATTGATAGATGGATTCTTATGATCTCCTTTGAACAATAGGGGTGAGATCAAAACCAAAATCACAAGGATATGCATGAGACTTGAACCCAAGCGAATGATGGTGTCTTCCATCTTCGGTGAAACTCTGAAAACATGCGCCAATGACCAAATAAGAGTCTATAGGAAGCATTTGATCAAGGAGGGTGAATGCATTGCCTCCCAAATCTGATTTTACCTCCAAAATACTCAGTAGATCATCATCTTGCACATCAGCAGGCTCATGGGAAGTAGGGATTTTGAAGGTCTATTCAAATTCTAGAGTAGTAGCTGATATCTCTTGCTCGGAATTTGAATTAGAAAATGGATCAAATTCATCAGTGGTGATGGACCATTTTGCAATAGTAGATCCTGATATCATGTCTTGGATTTCGACTTCATCTTAAACAACTTCATCATGAGAAATGATTGAGGCTGAATCATGAGTAGAGAGAGCACTGAAGGTAGTATTACTGGGCTTGTTCTCCAAATCATCCTCTTCCTTATGCTTTCCAAATAATCTGTCCAATCTTGTCCAGTTATCACTTGGATGTTCAACAGTATTAATAAGGTACTCCATACTGGAAATCATAACAGTACATATTGTTGATGAGGCTCTGTCACAATCATCTAGCCAATCTTCTTCCTCTTCATAGGAAGCAAAATATCTCTTAACACCAATACACATATTGAAAACACCATATCTCTTAAGGTATGTTGTCATCTTTGGTTTCCATTCTTCATAGTAGTATGAAGAGAGGGAAGGAATTGCTTTCAGATCCATGGAAGTCGTTGTAGAATTTGAATCTACTGCTGCAACTACATAAGACATCGAAATTGCTACAACTGCAGGAAAGTGATGCAACTGCAGAAAAATTCAAAACTGCTACAACTACAGGAAACTTCTGTAACTGCAGAGAAATTCAAATAACATGCAAAAACAATGGAGATCCATAGTAGCTGCTGAATTTGAATATGTTGAATATCGAATAACCTGCAAAACAATAAGATTGTTGATGGATATTTGCTGCAAATTCAAATTGAACAGTGCCTTCGAACAATGAGCACATGTGACCGGATCCTTCACACTTGGCTAGACCTCACTGGATTGCTCCAGTGAATTCAAGACAATTGCACCAGGAATTGATGTGGAAATCCAGAGGATTCTGGTGCCCAATGAAAGACAATTGCTCAAAGAATTGATGCAACTGCTGCTGCTACAATTTGAATAGCTGACTCCAGCTCTGATACCATGTGATATTTTACAAGAGATATCACACAGCTGGAGCAAACCTCACTAAAACTCACTCAAGAATAGCAAAGAAGAGAAGAATAATGGCTAAATCAATAATCACTCATTAACACAAGAAATGACAAAAACTGATGTATCATACATCAACTGTAATTAGTTAGCACTGTGAAAAGTGAATAATAACTAAATACAATCAAATGGATTTGAATGCCTCCTAAGGTCATTTGAATTCTCCTCAATGTGTGGCTTGGATAGGATTGGAGACATCATCCAATCAGTGGTAGTAGTCACAAATAGTCAAAAGTCAGTCAAATGAGTCTTACTGAGTCTAATTGAGTCATGTGAGCACAAATCAAGGGATGGAGACTCCAAGGAGGGCGCATGAGGCTGATGAGACTGTCAGTAGGCCAAGTGGCACTCCGATACAGACAACTGGAAGCTACAGGAAGTTAAACTGAGAAATAAATGAATAAACTAGTCAATCAATGTTGCAACTCATTGTTAGTGATCCAAGTAGTGTAGTAGGGCGCATATGTCATCCAAGTGAGGAAAACAAGGTGCACTAGGTAGGTATGAGGGATCCTGAGGGATAAAAACAGGCTCTAGGGGGATGAACATAGGCTATAGGTGTTGGGGATACTACCATACTGATTACTGGATGCATGCATGATGACTGGATGCATGCATGCATGAAAATATAAAAAATGATGGTGAGAATATTCCAACAGTTTTTCCCCATGTATCATAGCATTCTTTTATTCCTTTTCAGGATTTAATAATATGAAAAAGAAAAAGAAAATATTCCAAAAATACAGATGGGAAAGAGTCATTTTCTTACTTATGTAGGGAAGCAAGTCGTGTCTCCATTGAATAAAGCACTGTTGTTTTGAGTCATTGTCTCTGTAGTTTGGGTTATAGATTGACTTTAGGAAGATGACATCATTTTTGTTTTATCTCCATTGACTGATTAATATTACAGTCATTATGGATCAGTATTTGATGTCATATACATCACTAACTTATATCATGTCTCTTCTTGAGTCAATGTTTCCTTAATCATTTATTTTGTCATGCTTATGTTCAAGGGAAGTCTTTTCCTGAGTCAGTCAAAGCTCATAACTCTTGAATTCAGTTTGTTGGCCTTTTGTGTTGAGTACGTTTTAGAATCATCAATCTGTTCCAGCAAATATTTGGCCTCCTGCGTGACTACCTAGTGTTGGATAATGGAGGATTCCCTAATGACCTCATTCCAATGGTTCACACCCCATCATCTCCAAAACATTTATTTTGGGACCCTGATCTAGAGTCCTTTTAGTAACTTAAAAATTACATCCATCAGTGGCAAGTTTCCTCACTAACAAATGTGGGAATACATCAATGTCCCCTAATTGTTATAGTCTACAGGTTTTTGATGTCAATGACCTTTATTCACACTTGTTATATTGTACTAGGTACCTTGTCTCTCATTTTCATTATTGGTGAGTTGGATCACATGTGTTAACGATATACATCAATGACTGGTAATCATCACACACTGTCTTACTATGTTCGACTCTAGGACATATATTCACATAGTTTAGATTCGTACCAATGTCAGTTGGTTTGAATACCTCGAGTTTGTATATAGCATCACATTATTATGCTATGACTCGGGTTGCGTTGGATTTCCAATTACCTATATTTTGGCACTGATTCTTATGGACATTGCTCTATTCATCTTTATTTCCAGATATCTTCATTTGATTCTGAGACACATATGCACTTTGTATTTTCGTGGTTGTGATCTTCTTTAGACATAAATCCACTTTCTATCTTCATGGCTATGATCTATTTTGACATGCATCCACATTGTATTTTGTGGCCATGATCATTGCTTCTATATACTTCATGGAACCTCAGTGTACTTGATCTAGTGGTTATACTTTTGTTACTCCTAAGCATGGGCATGCTCGCCTCGCGAAGAGAAGTTCTAACTTGATCCCGTTGCAAGTGCCTCCTATGGATGATTTATGGGGAAATTATGTCCAAGTCATTTCTACACTCACTATTGAAAGGATTATAATGTATTTCAGCCATTTTCTGTCCCTATGACCTCACACATTAGGGGGAATTTGTTATAGCATACTTTGTCACACTTGTCCCATAGATGCTATGATGGTCGATCTTATCCATTTACCTTTTTTGCAGACCCCCTTTATCCCTAATCAACTATGAAAAATGATTTTTCTTGGGAAAACCTCTAAAAAAACTATGTTTTTCAAGATGTATGCGACCTACCTGTGTCTAGCTTGCGTACATGCGACCTACCTTTGGCTAGCCTGCGTACATGCATGTTCAAAGGTAAAAATAAAATAAAGTTACTTTATGGAGAGAATTATGGTTTTGGCCATTCTTAACTATCCCAATCCCGTAAGTAACCACTCATAACCTCCTTAACTACCTCCCCATCAATATAAAAGAGGCATAGGAGAAGGAATTTGAGGAACCAAGCATTGGGGAGCACCCTCATGCTGTTGGATTTCATTCAGAGATGAAAGCCCTATTGTCCCCAGTATGAAAAAACCTCATTCCCTTATTTGAAACCAAATTTTCAGCCATTGTTATGAGTCTTTATTGTGTCAAAGAATGAAGTGATTATTTTGGGCATATCTCCTTCAATGAACTAGATTGAGTGTGAAAGACTTGGGTGGAAGGAATCTGATCCAGGCTTTGGAACAGTGCCTCAACTAGATTCAGGTGATATATTTTGTAACTTGTTGTTTAATTTATAAAAGAACTCTCTTTTCCGTCCAAATTTGAGTATTTTACTCTCAGTTTTGAATTATTGAATGTGAATGAGTAATTTATCAATATATTTATACAACTATATTTTGCAGTAGTAACTACTTTCTTGTCAATCTTTGCTCTTTTTCAGGTTTAGTCTTGAAGTGTTCGTGAGAATATTGGAACAACGAACAACCGAGGGATCTAGATCAAACGATAGGATTCCAAGTGAGTTATTATTCTAAAACACTTTCTTTGCTTTACAAGAAAGTTTGCATGCAAAGTGTTTGAATTTATTTTTTCTGAATGTCTTGAGTTTCTTTTGGGTATCGCTCTATGGTGATTTTCCCAAAGACCACTAGGGTAGGTTTAATCTCCCGAAATAGAAAGGATCATATGAAAACAAGAAAAAACCAATTCCATTTATTTATAAAATTGATGATAAAAATGTAAAAATTATTAGTTGAAGAAGGGATAATAATACAAGCAAACCAATAACATCTACACTAGTAGCTCTCTAGTACCCCTTTCACATGCCTCTCTAAAAATTCCACTTACTAAGTCGGATATGCCTAACATTTGTGTGTCTTGTAATTGTTTTTATGACATGAATACCTCTCTCAAATAACCTTTCAATAGTTCTAATGTGGTTGAAAGAGAAACAAATAGTCTCAATGAAAACACCCAAGTGGTTGAGATAAAAAAAATTATACATTTTAATTGATAATAAACTTGCTTTAAAAAAATGCCTTTAGTTGGAATGAGGAGGCCAACCAAGGTTTTAAACATTTGAAAGATTCTATGTGTGTTACCCCAATACTCTCCCTACTAGGAATATTTCTTGGAATAGAGGTTCTCCTCACCAAAATAGTGAAAGTGGGTCACTAAAATGTTAGGTCATGACTATGAGATTATCTACAAGAAGGGAAAGGCAAATGTGGTGACTGATGCTCTACTTAGGAAATATGATGTGGAAGGTTCCCTATTTTCCTTGTATTTTACAATTCCCAATTGGCTACAAGCGGCATGTCAAGGATGGTCAGTGGATACCAAGATTGATCACATGATCAACCAGCTATAGTTTGTTGATGTATTTGTAACTTTGGAATATATTCACTTGTATATTGTATGTATTACATTTGCACATTATTGTATCCCCAACGAAGATGTATTATTCCTCCTATTGGAAGTGTCGTCATTTGTACTTGCAAGTGTCGCAAGTTATATTGTAAGTGTCATAACTTATACTTGATGGGTTATTAGACCACCTTGATGGGGTCGGCCCTGTATGATTCATGTGGGTTAAAGGGTTATTAGACCACCCTAGTGGGGGTCATCCCAATCAACATTATGTCGAGTGGTTAAGTTGGGGCTGACCTAATTGAGTAAAGGTCAAGTGAAAGTAAAAGTATAAATAGAGAGTGTGACTCTCTCATTTGACACATTCACTCACTTCGCATTAGTGAGAGAGAGGAGGAGTGCGCACAAGTGGAGGAGGAGTATGCTGCTGAAGATATCTATCTCTTGGGTTTGATCATTGTGATCCTTGTATTGGTGTTGATTCTATCTCTAAGGAACTTGTGAAGTTTTTCACCTTCTTGGTTTTCCCCGGTGAAATGTTTTGTGTCTCTTGTGCTTGATATGTTGTACATGTTATTCTTTCAGTTAAGATCCTAGATCTATTGAATTAAATAATGAAAAACTAACATAGGCCAATTGATAAGAATATCTTGGCTACACTTGGTAGAATGATGAGATCTAATATAAATGCCATATTTTTTTGCTTCAATATTTTTCATTTAAACCCTCAATGTTATCTAAATTGCACTCCAGTCTTGCAACAAGTCATTATGGGTTTAGAAAACATATGAAACGATTAAGCATTAATTCTTTTGGGAAGGCATGCACAAGGACATCCACACTTATTTGAATGAATGTGAAAATTTCCAATGGCACAAGGGGGAAACAATAAATCCTCTAAAGACATTACAACCCTTACCCATTCTATCCATGGTGTGGTCTAACATTTCTATGGATTTCATGGTGGGGATACCGAAATCAAGCAACAAATCAATGGTCATGGTAGTGGTTGATTACCTTTCTATATATGCTCACTTTCATTCCTTGCAACAACCATTCAAGGTATTCACAACATGACACGTATTTATCGATAATATTTAAATTCCCTGACATGCCTAATTCAACTATGATAGGTAGTGACCCCATTGCCACTAGTAATTTATGGCAGGACTTGTTTCAACTTCAAGGTACTGAGTTGAATCTCAACACCACATATCAACCCCAAATAGATGGCTATGCAGAAGTAGATAAAAAGTGTTTGGAATCTTATTTACTTTTTTTTTTCTTTGGACATGCAATCCCAACAGGTCTAGTGGTCACCCTTGGTAGAATGGTGGTACAATACTACATATTATGGTGGTATTAAAATGACCCCATTTGAGGTAGTGCATGAAAAATTATCCCTGTTAGTGTATTTCTCTAGCTCGTAATGTATTCTCATGATTCTCTATTATTATTGCTATGGGAGTTGATGATACAAGTTGATATGATCTTCTACAAGTTGAGTTGACAAGTTTTGAATGTGAAAGTTTTTGTTGTTCTCCTATAAAAAGAAGAAGATAACATTGTAGGACATTATGAATTGACTAGAACCAATATCAATGTCAGAATGAGACACAACTATTGAGGAAAATCACAATCCAACATAAAATTTTAGGACCATGGCCAACTAGAGTCAACCAAACTCAATCTTGTCAACCAAATTCAACCATAGCCAATCATGGTTGACTACAGTCATCCATATTCAAACGTAGTGAAACATGATCAACCATTGTCAACCATGATAAAACATAGTAAAAAATCCTTGAATGTAAATCAATTATGCATTTGAGCCATCAGATTTGAAAACTTCAAAATCAACTATTGACTTTGTCGCATACCCATTCAATGGAAAAAATGCACAATTAAGTTAAGGATCATTATCAAACATGGTCAACCATCAACCACCATAGGAAACCATGGTCATCATGGTAAACCATATTCATCCAAATCATACATGATCAACCATATTTAACCATGGGAAACCAAATATAACATTGGCCAACCAAAGTTAGACAAACCCAATGTGACAAAACCCTTACTAAACATCACAATGCAACATAGTAATTCATAAATGTAACAATTTGACATAAGTAAGCTAAGATGAATGTGCGATGTGACATAACCATTAAGTAGCAATAGGCTATACCCTTAATGAACATCACAATGCCACATAACTCTTAATGAATGACATAATGCGACATAACCATTGAGGAATGTAGCACTTTGACATAAGTCAACTAAGATGAATGTCACAATGAGACATAACGATTAAGAAACGTTGCAATCCAACATAACCCTTCATAACCATAACCAACCAAATCCAATGTTAGTCAATCATGGTTCACTATGTTCATATATAGCCAACATGGTCAACCATAGACAACCAAACTCAATGCAACATAATCACTACTAAACATCACAATGCACTATAACCATTCATGGATGTAGCAATTCAACACAAGTAAGACAAAAATGAATGTAAGAATGTAACATAACCATTTAGGAATATTAGAATGTGACATAACCCTTGATAAACATCACAATGCAACATAATTTACTTGAATATTATTTACAAATCCCATTATTTTCTCATGACAAATATTTTATGCATCACTTTATGTTTAATAATATTTCATTCATAATTGTTTATAAATTAATGGACTCATAGTATATATGCGATTATGCTACAATCCTCAAAACTTTTGATTGATAGTATATTTGCAAATTAGTCCTGGAGGAGATAATTGATGCTATATTTATGTTTAGTTTCTTTTCTACTCTTTTCAGGAAAAAAAAACTATTTTTGAAAGTCTGTCTTTCCATTTGGGCCATGAAATACATAGAGACGTGTAATATTCTACAGAATGTAAATTTTTTTTCTCTTTAGATAAAATAAAATATACACTTTTTTCCAAGGAAAACAAAATAATGGACTCATAATAAATAATTCTTTCATAACTTTATGATTCATAATATACAACGTACTCAATCCATACACTCTATAGTTAATATTATTGTTTCATTCATAATTTATTCATTCATAACATTAATTTTTATTTTATAATAAATTTATTTAATATATCTTTATTAAATTCTATTACATATTTTAATTTAATAAAGTTAAATAAAAATTAATGTTATTAACTCGATGTTAAAAATTTGACATTACCTTTATAATGTGAATACATTATTTATTTTAGAATATTGTGAATGATTTATCTATTAAAAGACAACATTTAATATTATATTGTTTTGAACCTCTCTTATGTGTCAATGGGCACATAGCCACTTAACAACAATACCCATATTTTTAAATATTATCATATTATTGTTTTTACCGTATGTTTCTGTATCAACTAATGCATCAACATTTAACAACAATATGAATATTTTTAAATATTATCATATTAGTGTTTTTACTCTATGCCTTTATGCCAACCAATAACTAGCAATACCCACATTCATAATATTAATGTGTCTAGTATAAGTTGATATCTACATATATTTAGCAAATGAGCCTTAACTTGTGTAATCTTTTTGAGAACTATTTCTTGAAAACCAGTGGGGAGAATCCATTTCTCATTAGATTGTTGAAAAAGAATTGGATATTCCATGATTAACTTGTTCTTATTATAATATTTGTGAGAATAAATCTTAATCTGTAGACTATCCTTTAATTAATGATGCATTATAATTTCTGTCTTTTTCTTTGCAATTTGTCTATAGCACATGGAGATAGATTGGGGTTACTAGAGCCATTAAAACTATGGACTATTATTAATAGATGATTGGTTCACTAGATATTTTCATTATTAAACTATCATTAATTGTTCATCAAATATAATGGTGAGAATATATATGTTCTGTGTCTAATTTTTCAATTTGTTAGAAGTAAAAAGAATTTAGAGTAGAAAAGATATTGCATTTAGTGTAGGAATGTATACATCATACACTAGAATTGCATTTGCATTTGGCATAAACATCTTCTTATATTTTCAAGAATTGAAACTCGAAACAATCTTAATGAAACAATCTTAATGATGGTTGAGTCATAAGCCAAATGGATTTCCTATTTCAAACAACATGAAGTCTAATTAAGCCCTTACATTAGGAAAAATACCTTCTAATTATACAAAGAAATTTTGTGTTTTGAAAATAAAAAATAATTCATTTTCTAACATTCCACCTTCCCTACACATGGTTATATATTCCTTTACCTTCTAATTATACAAAAAAATTTTGTGTTTTGAAAATAAAAAATAATTCATTTTCTAACATTCCACCTTCCCTACACATGGTTATATATTCCTTACCTCTCACCTTTCACTACGTTACATTTATGGATTTTTTCCACTCTCTATACATGCTTCATAGTCTTATGTTCCTTCTTCCATTAGTTCTACACAACACATTAGTTCTACACAACACTTATGTGGTTCTCTACAATAGATCTTGTGCCACATGTTTATACTTAGTTTGTGAATTCTCATCAACTACACCTTAACATTTATCTCATGCATCATTCCATTCCACTTATTAATCCAATGCTTTTCCCTTCAACATATTTTTCATAAACCTTTTTCCAAATATCCTTCGTTTACCTACACTCATCCCAACCCTTATTTTTTGTTATGCATAACTCGTGTTTATTGTTACATGTATCTTTCTTTGTGACCTTTCCTCCAAACCTTCTTGTTTATTGCTCAAGATTTTTTAGGCCTACAAGGAATGCTCTTGCATTAATTATGTTGTTGTAAATCCTTTGTAAGCTAAAGGAAAAAAAATCCCCTGATATTGAATTAGGTAAATGGCAAAAAAAACACTGTTATATTTCTAGATTAAGGATCTCAATCTTGAAAAATGAATGCAAGATAAATTTTTAACATACCATTTTTCTACCCATTAAAAGGATTCTATAAAAAAAATTACATTTGTATTGTGAAATTCTCATTATTTATAATAATTTTTTTGTTTTTTGTTTACACGAATCTTTCTGACTTGCGGGAGTGGCTTGTGGTTTGAGAAACCATGACCCACGGGCATCTAAGCCATCAAAATCACTGGGGATCGCACCCGTCTTGGACCACACCAACCTCAACTTGACTGGGTTTTTGGGTGTCGTCTCCCAACAAAGTCATCTCTAAGAGGAATTGAACTCGGATCACCTTGTTGACAAAACCCACACCTTAACCGAGTGAACTAACAAAAATTGTCATATAATAAATAATTTTTAATTTTTTTTCATTTTAAAAATAAAAATAACAATTAAAAAATGTTTAAAAAAAATAAAATTCACTTAAAAATAAATAAAAAAAATAGAAAAATAATCTTGATAAGTTTTCACCCAAAAACTAATTAAAAAGAAAACTTTAGCAAAGTTCTAAATTCCTTCGATAAATTAATAATATGTTTATAGAGGAGTACTTAATTCAAACCCTAAATATGTTTTTAGAGAACTTCTTGTCACAAATTATCCAGCATGGCATATTGGGTTAGCTCATCACACAAAGCCTTAGACTCAATGTTAAAATGAGCTCAAAATGAAAATTAGCTCATCACAATTATGATACTAGGAGATTTAATATCGAAGTTAAAATTCATGACATTATGGGATAGCTCAAAGTTAAAATTAGCTCATTATGATACTAGGAGATTAGTATCAAAGTAAAAATTTTATGACGTTATGAGATATTTTTTAGATAAATATTTATGATATGAATGCTTTTTTTAAATTTGAATTAGAAAATAATTAAAGAAGAGCGAAATAAAATGATGGTTGTCATTAAAAATTAAGTTTGAACAATTAATTGTTAAAAAAAAAAAAATTATTGTTAATTTTTATAAATTATTAATTATAAAATACATTATGAGATATTTTTTAGATAAATATTTATGATATGAATGCTTTTTTCAAATTTGAATTAGAAAATAATTAAAGAAGAGCGAAATAAAATGATGGTTGTCATTAAAAAGCAAAATAAAATGATGGTTATCCTTAAAAATTAAGTTTGAACAATTAATTGTAAAAATAAAAAATAAAATTATTGTTAATTTTTATAAATTATTAATTATAAAATATATTTTCTATTCTCAAATTATAAGAATTTGGATATTTTATTTTCCAAACCAAATGTAATTTCAAAGGTTATCTATATTTTAAATTTATTATTTTATTTTTAACAACATTTTCTAAAATATAATAAACTCTTTCTATTAAACATTTTGTAACTTATAATGGAAACAACAAACTTCTTTGTCTCCTATATTGAATGATTCAAAGTTTTTATTTACACTTTCCTCTCCAACATTCAATTTCTCATAAAGCAACTTGACTCATTCTAAATTTAAAATTTCATAAACTTAGAATACATTCCAATGAATAATATAAAACACAACAAATTAAAATGAATTTAACAATCCAACAACTAAACATGATATCCATAATATTCAACAATGATCCAATTTCATGTTAACAAGGGATCATCTCTTTTCATTTTTCATTATGTATTTTGTAGCCAACGTTATATATGCCATTGGAATACTTTTTTGGAGTTGTGAGTGTAATTTTGTTGTGGAGTTTTTCTTATAAGCCTTTGCGAGAAGTCCAGAAGTCATGTATGTATGTTATTTGTAACTTATTTTACTATTATATAATTATATAAATATTTAATGCAATAATCATAGCCTTAATAATGCATTTAAAAAAATTAATATAATTGATTATTGAAATTATTTTTAGTTGAAAAATTTGTATTAAGTTAAAAAATAATTATTATATTTTTTTAAATTATAATTATAATTTTTTATTTATTAAAAATAAGTTTTAAATTTTTTTTTTTTTTAATTTCATTTAACAAAATGTGAATTGTACTTATACATCACAAGAAGAAATATTCATAGAAGGTACATTTCTCTTTAAAAGTTACATAGAGACACAATCTCATAAAAAATGGACACATGTTTTTAAAATATTTTGAAAAAGTTGTGAATGCAATTCATTTAACATATGTGTCACTGACAATTATGCTTTCACTTTCTACCAAATTAATTTCATTTGTCTTTGACAAGATAATGACAAAGAAAAAGAAAGACATGAAGAATATAAATATATGAATGCAATTGTTATATGGCTAAGGAAGTGTGCCATAAGGAGGTGTCAATGCCATTTTGTCTCTGCCTCCACTTCATGTGCATCCCCTTCTTTACATGATCTTTTGAGAAACAAGGTCACTCTCTTACTCGTCTTCACACATAAATTGTATTTTTCCTAAAACCTACCCAATGTCCTTTTGATTCTTCTTGTTCATACAAAGTACATTGCATGTGACTCCCATCTAAGCTCCTCACTAGACCACTCAATATATTTAACAACTTAAAAAAAAAGTCGATATAAAGGAAAAAGAAAAGGTAGTTTTAATAAATTGTATATTTTGTAATTTTTAATAAATTTTATATTTCGTAATTTTATAATTTAAAATTTTATTTTTTACATGAAAAGAGAAATTGTAATGTAGGTATTTGTTCCTAGAGACATAAGATGCCTTCATGAAGGTTTTGGTTTGAGAATTGATTTTTTTGGAATAGGCAGATGTTGACATTGTTGAATGTCTTAATCCTTGTCTTTACTGTATGCCATGTGGTTGTCAATGCACTTTAATTGTTGATGTGCATTGCTTTGGCTTATTTGCTATCCCACATGTGGGTATACATGTACTTTAGTTGTTCATGTGCATGTACTTTAGTGGTTTATGTTTGTCTTATGACTTGGTTAGATGTACATTTACATCATAATATGGTTTTGTCAAATTTTGTGTTAAAATAATGTTTTTTAATATTTTTAAAAAGTTGTTGTTAGATAGGAGACTATATATATGTTTATTCTCAATTAAGTGTATAAGTGAGAAATATTTTTCATGGTTCATAAAAAAATTTAATTAACAATTGGTTTAT
This sequence comes from Larix kaempferi, assembly GCA_027924585.1. Classification (NCBI taxonomy): domain Eukaryota; kingdom Viridiplantae; phylum Streptophyta; class Pinopsida; order Pinales; family Pinaceae; genus Larix; species Larix kaempferi. Next base: position 955,155 of record BSBM01000241.1, on the reverse strand, counting down.
ATAAAGTGAGTGGGGCATAAGTAGGATTCAAAATTTAGTTCAAAAGATAATAAATTTTTTTTTTAATCATTCTATTCGATCATTCATATATATATATATATATATATATCAAATAATCTATATCTTTTGTTTTCATAAGATTTAATAGATCAAATTTGTTTTTAGTAAATGTTAAAGACCACCATCATCATCATCATCAACACACACACACACACATTTTAAGGTCATAACTTAGATAAACACTTAGATAGATTCCAAATATTAACATATAAGGGGACCCCCTTATTTGTGGACAAGGATCTCCTTTTGCACATCAATTTGACTACTTAATTTATAGAGGTGTACATACATATAATGTTATGTTTTTCTCCTAAATACATACATACATATATAATTATTGAAAAACATAATCAAATTTAATTCTTTTGCATAATATTAAGTGGGTACTAATTACAAGTTAGAATATTAAGGTTTGGAATCTTGAGAGGATCACTTGAACTTTGAACCTTTGATTTGTTGTGTATAATTTGTGTTTGGAAATATAGGGAAAATATAAATTCAAAGAGGGTAAGTGATTTCCCAAGTTATTTTTGTAATGACTTCATGATCTCAATATTAAAATTATTTCAGAAAATCTTTGCACATGAATACAAAATATTAAATAGATTTTTGGTTTGATTATTCCAACTTATGATTTTGGGATCCTCATTATATATGAAGTATTTAGTGTTTATGGTTGATCAAATTGAAGATTAAAAAAATAGTTATTTATCTATTTCGTTAGCATCCCTTATCGAAATTCGTGTTTATTTTATTATTTGATGACACCAAAAAAACAATCATATCCTACGATTTATTATAGTTGTCATGCATTTTTTATATCACATTTCATCCTAATGATGGAACACATTGGTTTGGTCTAAAAAAATTATTTGTGATGGTTCTAGAAGAACCTTCACACCACATATTATATACTTTTAATGCGCTAATGCATATCACATATTTTAAAAGCACTAGTATTGAAGTTGTTGTCATTGATGTCAATATTAGTCATTAATGTCAAGAAGCCTTATGAAGAGATGGAGAAGCCTTATGAATAAGTGAAGAAGTGAAGAAGTAATTATGAAATGTGTATGCAGCTCTAAGTATTTCAAATGACAAAAAGACCCTAAGACAAAACAAATAAGACGACTCCAATTAAAATTAAACACAATATTTTTCATAAAGATGAAACATAAAAATTAAAGAAGGAAAACAAATAGGTTGGCCAAGCAAACAAAAATAAAATAAAGGGGAAAAATATATACAGATAACGATGAAACGCTCAACATTGGTGTGTGAGGAAAGGTAGATAAAAAAAGTAAATGGGAAAAATATTTGATCTAAGATAAACTGCATAGAGGTGTGAGATCAACAACTTGTTGATCTAGTCTGAAATTTGTAAAGCAAGAAGAACACTGAAGAATTGTTTGCAAATCTGAGAGGTACCCATGATGAGGACATATTTGGATTAGGTTTGGTGAAAACAAAGCAAAGTTTGTTTGAGGTGGCAAGCCATCAAAGAAGCGGATAATGTAAGAGTGCAGATCAAATAAGACAATGAAAGAGCAATGAAGTTTGAAGCAAGAGAATAGTAGGAGCATGGATTTAGATTAGAAGCAACCAAAGGATAGAATGATCAAAGGTTTGAAGCAAAGCTTTTGAGGGAAGAAGTTAAATAGTGAGGTAAACATTTCTTGTGGGCTAAGAAGAATTTGCAGTGGGAAACCATTGTTTGTGGGCTAAGAAGAATTTGCAGTGGGAAACCATTGCTTGTGGGCAACGAAGAATTTGCAGTGGGAAACCATTGCTTGTGGGCTAAGAAGGATAAACAGTGAGGAACTGCTTTTCATGGGCATAAAAAAAATGGTGGTTTACCATCATTAGAGGCTAAGAAGAGGGAAAAAGACAATAATATATTACCACTAATCATGGCTGATCAGAAGACTACTATGTTTAAAATATCGATGTAATCTATTAAGTTTACCAATATATATTAATGAATTTCCATATATTTTGTGTCTACACTTGTACTATTTGTTGATGTGATTGTCACTTGCAATGATTGATTAAGGATTGCTTATAAATGTTAATGAAGGCATAAATGTGTTTGGTAAATTTCTAGATTGAAAGAAAAAGTAAGCAAATTGTAGGACACTGATTCACCCCTCTTCTCTGTGTCCCTAGTGTGTTCAACAATTGGTGTGAGAGCATGAGTTCATACAAGTCTAACCAAATTGAAGGAGATCTTAAGAGCACACATGGCTACTTGTGAAGAATCTAATGAAATGGATCAATTCGTGAGGAAGCTAAACCAAGGTGCAGGTAAGTGCAATGACGAACTACCTATGAAATTTTTTAAATGTGGAAAGATTGGTCACTTTGCAGCTAAGTGTCCTCTTTGGGAAAACAATATGTTTGAACACTACAAGACAAGACAAGAATCCTTAGATGTTGATGAAGGAAAAGATGAATGTACAAATTAAGGGGGAAATGAAGTCATATTCCTTTCCTTAGACAAAAACCATTCTGAAAACAAGGAGAATTCAATAGAAAAAAATGATGAAGAAGAAGAAGTAGTGTTTGACTTGAGAGCTGAGTTAGAGGAAACTCTTGAAGAATTAAAAAATTTGAGAAAGATTGTCAGGAAGAAAAATAAGAAGATTGAATGCTTGCACAAGAAATTGAAGGAAGGAGAAGATTTCAATCAAGAAAAGGATAATTCTAGCAATGACCAAGATGAAACACTTTTAGAACTAAAGAATGAGAATCAAAAGCTAATGGAGCAACTAAAATGTTCAGAAAAAATGATTGAAAATTAATATTGTAGATGAGAGACAAGCAAGTGAAGAACCGAAGGAACTATTAATGGGAAAGGAAGAAGAAATTCATGAGTTGAAGACTGAAAATACTCATCTCAAGAAAGAATTTCAAAGAAATTCCAAGAATCAAGAACTAAATGAAAAGTACAATAAGAGTATATAAATATTGGATGATATCCTAAGAAGGAAAAAGTCTACATTTGACAAGTTTGGTATTGGCTTTGATATCAATAATATTTGCAAATCTCCACAAGCTAAAATTGAAGACAATTCCAATCACATCAATGAACCAGGTTCCTCCTTCTCACATAGAGAAAATAAAGTAAGAAGACAAATCTATGAGCATACAAATGCAAAGAAATTTAGAAGGACATATCATTTAATTCAAGACAACATCAACAATTATGCATCTTCAAAATGGAATTACAAGTCCAGGTATGAATAACCATTTAATGGATACTGTTTTTCTTGTAATGGTTATGGGCACAAAGCTTTGAATTATAAATTTTACAATAGAAGAAGTTATGCCAAGTGTATCATAAAGTGTTGGAACTATAAAAAGTATGGACATAAGGCTTGGGATTGTATAAAAACCATTAAATGTCATCTACTAGTAAATGAGAAAGTATTGAACAAGGTCTGGAGAAAGAAAGAAAAAACTGATAATCCAGTCTAGGAAATCTGATGTGCTGATAAGGACTGTGAACATAAAATGAATGAAACAAAAGAGTAAGCCTTCCATTGCATCAAATGAAGAAGGATACTCTGAACAAGTTATACAACTTGACGAGAAATTATACTCAAAACGAGAACTCTAGCCATAAAAACCCATATTTTTGCATAAAAAACACCAAAAAACAACCCAAATAAAAAAGTGGTGCTACTCATAGCACCACTTTTTGATTCAAGGTAAAAAATATAGAAATGGACCAACAACATTGTTATTGTTGTTTGCAAAAACCTTAAAATCAAGCTCTGAATTGAAAACTAATGCTACCAGTAGCACACTTTTTCAAAAAATGGCATTATTATATCATTTTATCATAATTTAAAATTGTACTTATTTAATCTCTTAGTAACACTATAAAAAAACTTGCACCGAGTTAAACACAAATTATTCAAGAAATTATTTCACCACTCTTTCCATATAAAATAAAATAATTTATGATATTCATAAAAAAACATATATTAAAACATAAGACGTAGAATTTATTCATATCAAAATTCAAGCACTCCTTTAGAGTTGCCATACAAACAATGTCATCTTAATACAAAATACGAAATGTTTCATGTGCAAATATTCAAATCAACACATTGATTCTAACACACCATCAGAAACTACATTTTCTTCAAATAAATGATTGAATGAAGATGTAGATGATCCATATTCTTTTCTACTATCAATGAGTGCACCATCCGAGTTTTGATGTACGCCCAACATTTCATATGCCATATTCCTTCTAGATTTACCCATTGGTTTAGCATACTCCCATGTTGCAACTATTTCTTGTGCCAACAATATTTTGATAATCTCTATATTCTTGTGTTGGCTTAAGTAATTGTTCTAGAGGTTTCCAATGTAGACCCAGGTTCTTAGTGGTTCAAGGACCAACAAAATCCCTTTTCACCAGGCCCTTTCGGAAACAATCTGTGAACAGACAGAGGTCTCAACCAAGGTGAAGCTGATGGGGTGGCTGCGGAATCAGGTTTCCACAAACTGGTGATGCGTGTTTCAAATGAACTGATGAGCAACACGCCGCGGGGTTGCACTGTGTGACTAGTAACTGCGTGAGATTCACCTTCTGCGCGGCCGATACTTTTAAAAGCTGCGACGCTTGCACAAACAATGCATTCAAGGACTGCATGATTTGGAGGGTGTTTTAACGGAAAGACATCACAACTGACAACTGCACTTCCTCTTTATACTTAACCGATTCAATGTCTTTCCTTAGTGATTTCTAGCCATTCATCTATTACCCTAAGTGTTATCCTATTGACTTATGCATTCATAGACTTGGAAATACTTGTGCATCTAACATCCATCCATATATGTGATACTTAACATATTACTCCCATCTCATTCCTTATGGCGAATACATATAAAATTAAAACACATAAACTGATAAGCAAGATCTTAATCATTCATTGTAAGCAAATACGCAGATTCAAACACATAAACAGTCACACAACACAGTATTTAATGTGGTTCACCCCCGGGATGGGAGCTACATCCACATGAACTGTTGTTATATTATCTTGGGAAGGGTACAACAGTTCCAGTCTGCGCACTCAGTTGCAGACTCTCTTCTCTCTCAATAGGCCTCTGCGCACGGAGCTTGCAGAACCTTTACAATCTTCTCTCACAGAGATCAATGTTCAATAACAAAGATTACCCTTCATAAAATAGAAGATTCAACTGATATTCAATGAAGATTAATGAAGATTAACCCTTTCCCTTACAAAATGTGCCTTTTTATAGATCATGCCCATAGGTCATGTCTTTACAATGCATAGGAAAAAACCCTAAGGTTTCCCAAAACTGGTACGAATACCCTCCACCCTGCCTGTCACCATCGACAGCTTGCTCCACTAACTTTGGCCGCCTTACAGGGCCACTTATGGCTCTAACGCCCTTCTGACAGCCGCAGTCATCAACAAAACAATTACAACTGCATCGTGGCCTGTCACTTTCCGCTCCTTTATCATGTATGTCGTCGTCGACTTAGTGGCCTAGCTCCTTAACTGTTTGCCACCACTCTCTCTGACAGGTCACTTTCCTCTTTCTCTGCTCTGCTCCTTACCCAAAATAGGTCACTTCCACAGCTCAACCTTCTCTTATACTCTTTTACCAGAAATAGCTATTGCGTTGGCACTACGCACCAGCATAGCTGCGCAAAACTAAATATGCACTCCGAGCTGTGCACTCGACAAAACTGTGCCTTCTGACTTCGCAAGCAAAACTGCGCAGCTCCCAAAACTATATTTTATCAAAATTGTGCCTACCTGGGCCACACCCAACAGGCCCCTAACACTGACTTGTGGCTCGTCCCGAGCCACTTCAATCCAGTTGCAACATCTACACATCTTTTGAAATCCCTGATTGCACAGTAAAGTCTTGAACAGTTGCACTTAGCTTTGCAACTACTTCCTTTATCTCTTGCTCGCATCCTCTTACCATGTCGAGCATTAAGTTTACCAATATATATTTTTTTAAATTATAATTATAATTTTTTATTTATTGAAAATAAGTTTTAAATTTTTTTTTTTTTTAATTTCATTTAACAAAATGTGAATGTGAATTGTACTTATACATCACAAGAAGAACAAGTATTCATAGAAGGTACGTTTCTGTTTAAAAGTTACATAGAGACACAATCTCATCAAAGATGGAGACATGTTTTTAAAATATTTTAAAAAAGTTGTGAATGCAATTCATTTAACATATGTCTCACTGACAATTATGCTTTCACTTTCTACCAAATTAAGTTCATTTGTCTTTGACAAGATAATGACAAAGAAAAAGAAAGACATGAAGAATATAAATATATGAATGCAATTGTTATATGGCTAAGGAAGTGTGCCATAAGGAGGTGTCAATGCCATTTTGTCTCTGCCTCCACTTCATGTGCATCCCCTTCTTTACATGATCTTTTGAGAAGCAAGGTCACTCTCTTACTCGTCTTCACACATAAATTGTATTTTTCCTAAAACCTACCCAATGTCCTTTCGATTCTTCTTGTTCATACAAAGTACATTGCATGTGACTCCCATCTAAGCTCCTCACTAGACCACTCAATATATTTAACAACTTAAAAAAAAAAGTCGATATAAAGGAAAAAGACAAGGTAGTTTTAATAAATTGTATATTTTGTAATTTTTAATAAATTTTATATTTCGTAATTTTATAATTTAAAATTTTATTTTTTACATGAAAAGAGAAATTGTAATGCAGGTATTTGTTCCTAAAGACATAAGATGCCTTCATGAAGGTTTAGGTTTGAGAATTGATTTTTTTGGAATAAGCAGATGTTGACATTGTTGAATGTCTTAATCCTTGTCTTTACTGTATGCCATGTGGTTGTCAATGCACTTCAATTGTTGATGTGCATTGCTTTGGCTTATTTGCTATCCCCCATGTGGGTATACATGTACTTTAGTTGTTCATGTGCATGTACTTAAGTGGTTTATGTTTGTCTTATGACTTGGTTAGATGTACATTTACATCATAATATGGTTTTGTCAAATTTTGTGTTAAAATAATGTTTTTTAATATTTTTAAAAAGTTGTTGTTAGATAGGAGACTATATATATGTTTATTCTCAATTAAGTGTATAAGTGAGAAATATTTTTCATGGTTCATAAAAAATTTTAATCAACAATTGGTTTATATAAAGTGAGTGGGTCATAAGTAGGATTCAAAATTTAGTTTAGAAGATAATAAATTTTTTTTTAATCATTCTATTGGATCATTCATATATATATATATAAATAATCTATATATTTTTTTTCATAAGATTTAATAGAAATCTGTTTTTAATAAACGTTAAAGACCATCATCATCATCATCATCAACACACACACAAACACACACATTTTAAGGTCATAACTTAGATAAACACTTAGATAGATTCCAAATATTAACATATAAGGGGACCCCCTTATTTGTGGACAAGGATCTCCTTTTTCACATCAATTTGACTACTTAATTTACAAAGGTGTACATACATATAATGTTATGTTTTTCTCCTAAATACATACATACATATATGATTATTGAAAAACATAATCAAATTTAATTCTTTTGCATAATATTAAGTGGGTACTAATTACAAGTTAGAATATTAAGGTTTGGAATCTTGAGAGGATCACTTGAACTTTGAACCTTTGATTTGTTGTGTATAATTTGTGTTTGGAAATATAGGCAAAATATAAATTCAAAGAGGGTAAGTGATTTCCCAAGTTATTTTTGTAATGACTTCATGATCTCAATATTCAAATTATTTGAGGAAATCTTTGCACATGAATACAAAATATTAAATAGATTTTTTGGTTTTATTATTCCAACTTATGATTTTGGGATCCTCATTATATATGAAATATTTAGTGTTTATGGTTGATCAAATTGAAGATTAAAAAAATAGTTATTTATCTATTTCATTAGCATCCCTTATCGAAATTCGTGTTTATTTTATTATTTGATGACACCAAAAAAACAATCATATCCTACGATTTATTATAGTTGTCATGCATTTTTTATATCACATTTCATCCTAATGATGGAACACATTGGTTTGGTCTAAAAAATTTATTTGTGATGGTTCTAGAAGAACCTTCACACCACATATTATATACTTTTAATGCACTAATGCATATCACATATTTTAAAAGCACTAGTATTGAAGTTGTTGTCATTGATGTCAATATTATCCATTAATGTCAAGAATCCTTATGAAGAGATGGAGAAGCCTTATGAATAAGTGAAGAAGTGAAGAAGTAATTATGAAACGTGTATGCGGCTCTAAGGATTTCAAATGACAAAAAGACCCTAAGACAAAACAAATAAGACGACTCCAATTAAAATTAAACACAATATTTTTCATAAACTAGATGAAACATAAAAATTAAAGAAGGAAAACAAATAGGTCAGCCAAGCAAACAAAAATAAAATAAAGGGGAAAAATATATATAGATAATGATGAAATGCTCAACATTGGTGTGTGAGGAAAGGTAGATAAAAAAAGTAAATGGGAAAAATATTTGATCTGAGATAAGCTGCATAGAGGTGTGAGATCAACAACTTGTTGATCTAGTCTGAAATTTGTAAAGCAAGAAGAACACTGAAGAATTGTTTGCAAATCTGAGAGGTACTCATGATGAGGACATATTTGGATTAGATTTGGTGAAAACAAAGCAAAGTTTGTTTGAGGTGGCAAGCCATCAAAGAAGCGGATAATGTAAGAGTGCAGATCAAATAAGACAATGAAAGAGCAATGAAGTCTGAAGCAAGAGAATAGTAGGAGCATGGATTTAGATTAGAAGCAACCAAAGGATAGAATGATTAAAGGTTTGAAGCAAAGCTTTTGAGGGAAGAAGTTAAATAGTGAGGTAAACATTTCTTGTGGGCTAAGAAGAATTTGCAGTGGGAAACCATTGTTTGTGGGCTAAGAAGAATTTGCAGTGGGAAACCATTGCTTATGGGCAACGAAGAATTTGCAGTGGGAAACCATTGCTTGTGGGCTAAGAAGGATAAATAGTGAGGAACTGCTTTTCATGGGCATAAAACAAATGGTGGTTTACCATCATTAGAGGCTAAGAAGAGGGAAAAAGACAATAATATATTTCCACTAATCATGGCTGATCAGAAGACTAATATGTTTAAAATATCGATGTAATCTATTAAGTTTACCAATATATATTAATGAATTTCCATATATTTTGTGTCTACACTTGTACTATTTGTTGATGTGACTTGCAATGATTGATTAAGGATTGCTTATAAATGTTAATGAAGGCATAAATGTGTTTGGTAAATTTCTAGATTGAAAGAAAAAGTAAGCAAATTGTAGGACACTGATTCACCCCCCCTCTCTGTGTCCCTAGTGTGTTCAACAATTGGTGTGAGAGCATGAATTCATACAAATCTAACCAAATTGAAGGAGATCTTAAGAGCACACATGGCTACTTGTGAAGAATCTAATGAAATGGATCAGTTCATGAAGAAGCTAAACCAAGGTGCAGGTAAGTGCAATGACGAACTACCTATGAAATTTTTTAAATGTGGAAAGATTGGTCACTTTGCAGCTAAGTGTCCTCTTTGGGAAAACAATATGTTTGAACACTACAAGACAAGACAAGAATCCTTAGATGATGATGAAGGAAAAGATGAATGTACAAATTAAGGGGGAAATGAAGTCATATTCCTTTCCTTAGATAAAAACCATTCTGAAAACAAGGAGAATTCAATAGAAAAAAGTGATGAAGAAGAAGAAGTAGTGTCTGACTTCAGAGCTGAGTTAGAGGAAAATCTTGAAGAAGTAAAAAATTTGAGAAAGATTGTCAGGAAGAAAAATAAGAAGATTGAACTCTTGCACAAGAAATTGAAGGAAGGAGAAGATTTCAATCAAGAAAAGGATAATTCTAGCAATGACCAAGATGAAACACTTTTAGAACTAAAGAATGAGAATCAAAAGCTAATGGAGCAACTACTATGTTCAGAAAAAAAATGATTGAAAAATAATATTGTAGATGAGAGACAAGCAAGTGAAGAACCGAAGGAACTATTAATGGGAAAGGAAGAAGAAATTCATGAGTTGAAGACTGAAAATACTCATCTCAAGAAAGAATTTCAAAGAAATTCCAAGAATCAAGAACTAAATGAAAAGTACAATAAGAGTATAGAAATATTGGATGATATCCTAAGAAGGAAAAAGTCTACATTTGACAAGTTTGGTATTGGCTTTGATATCAATAATATTTGCAAATCTCCACAAGCTAAAACTGAAGACAATTCCAATCACATCAATGAACCAGGTTCCTCCTTCTCACATAGAGAAAATGAAGTAAGAAGACAAATCTATGAGCATACAAATGCAAAGAAATTTAGAAGGACATATCATTTAATTCAAGACAACATCAACAATTATGCATCTTCAAAATGGAATTACAAGTCCTGTTATGAATAACCATTTAATGGATACTATTTTTCTTGTAATGGTTATGGGCACAAAGCTTTGAATTATAAATTTTACAATAGAAGAAGTTATGCCAAGTGTATCATAAAGTGTTGGAACTATAAAAAGTATGGACATAAGGCTTGGGACTGTAGAAAAACCATTAAATGTCATCTACTAGTAAATGAGAAAGTATTGAACAAGGTCTGAAGAAAGAAAGAAAAAACTAATAATCCAGTCTAGGAAATCTGATGCGCTGATAAGGACTGTGAACATAAAATGAATGAAACAAAAGAGTAAGCCTTCCATTGCATCAAATGAAGAAGGATACTTTGAACAAGTTATACAACTTGACGAGAAATTATACTCAAAATGAGAACTCCAACCATAAAAACCCATATTTTTTCATAAAAAACACCAAAAAACAACACAAATAAAAAAGTGGTGCTACTCGTAGCACCACTTTTTGATTCGAGGTAAAAAATATAGAAATGGACCAACAACATTGTTATTGTTGTTTGCAAAAACCTGAAAATCAAGCTCTGAATTGAAAACTAATGCTACCAGTAGCACACTTTTTCAAAAAATGGCATTATTATATCATTTTATCATAATTTAAAATTGTACTTATTTAATCTCTTAGTAACACTATATAAAACTTGCACCGAGTTAAACACAAATTATTCAAGAAATTATTTCACCACTCTTTCCATATAAAATAAAATAATTTATGATATTCATAAAAAAACATATATTAAACCATAAGATGTAGAATTTATTCATATCAAAATTCAAGCACTCCTTTAGAGTTGCCACACAAACAATGTCATCTTAATACAAAATACAAAATGTTTCATGTGCAAATATTCAAATCAACACATTGATTCTAACACACCATCAGAAACTACATTTTCTTCAAATAAATGATTGAATGAAGATGTAGATGATCCATATTCTTTTCTACTATCAATGAGTGCACCATCCGAGTCTTGATGTACGCCCAACATTTCATATGCCATATTCCTTCTAGATCTACCCCTTGGTTTAGCATACTCCCATGTTGCAACTATTTCTTGTGCCAACAATATTTTGATAATCTCTACAGTCTTGTGTTGGCTTAAGTAACTGTTCTAGAGGTTTTCAATGTAGACCCAGGTTCTTAGCGGTTCAAGGAACCAACAAAACACCTTTTCACCGGCCCTTTCGCAAAACAATCTGTGAACAGACTGAGGTCTCACCCGAGGCGAAGCTGATGGGGTGGCTGCGGAATCAGGTTTCCACAAACTGGTGATGCGTGTTTCAAACGAACTGACGAGCAGCACGCCGCGGGGCTGTGCTGCGCGACTAGTAACTGCGTGAGATTCACCTTCTGCGTGGCTGATACTTTTACAAGTTGAGACACTTGCACAAACAGTGCATCCAAGGACTGCACGGTTTGGAGGGTGTTTTAACGACAAGACATCACAACTGACAACTGCGCTTCCTCTTTATACTTAACCGATTCAATGTCTTTCCTTAGTGATTTCTAGCCATTCATCTATTACCTTAAGTGTTATCCTACTGACTTATGCATTCATAGACTTGGAAATACTTGTGCATATAACATCCATCCATATATGTGATACTTAACATATTACTCCCATCTCATTCCTTATGGCGAATACATATAAAATTAAAACACATAAACTGATAAGCAAGATCTTAAGCATTCATTGTAAGCAAATACGCAGATTCAAACACATAAACAGTCACACAACACAGTATTTAACATGGTTCACCCCCAGGATGGGAGCTACGTCCACAGGAACTATTGTTATATTATCTTGGGAAGGGTACAACAGTTCCAGTCTGCGCACTCAGTTGCAGACTCTCTTCTTTCTCAATAGGCCTCTGCGCACGCAGCTTGCAGAACCTTTACAATATTCTCTCACAGAGATCAATGTTCAACAACAAAGATTACCCTTCATAAAATAGAAGATTCAATTGATATTCAATGAATATTAATGAAGATTAACCCTTTCCCTTACAAAATGTTCCTTTTTATAGATCATGCCCGTAGGTCATGTCTTGACAATGCATAGGAAAAAACCCTAAGGTTTCCCAAAACTGGTACGGATACCCTCCACCCTACCTGTCACCATAGACATCTTGCTCCACTAACTTTGGTCGCCTTACTGGGCCACTCATGGCTCTAACGCCCTTCTGACAGCCGCAGTCATCAACAAAACAGTTACAACTGCATCGTGTCCTATCACTTTCCGCTCCTTTAGGATGTCTGTCGCCGTCGACTTAGTGGCCTAGCTCCTTAACTGTTTGCCACCACTCTCTCTGACAGGTTGCTTTCCTCTTTCTCTGCTCTGCTCCTTACCCAAAATAGGTCGCTTCCATAGCTCAACCTTCCCTTATACTCTTTTACTAGAAATAGCTGTTGCACTGGCACTGCGCACCAACATAGCTACATAAAATTGAATATGCACTCCGAGTTGTGCACTCGACCAAACTGTGCCTTCTGACTTCGCAACCCGAACTGCGCAGCTCCCAAAACTGTATTTTATCAAAATTGTGCCTACTTGGGCCACGCCCAACAGGCCCCTAACACTGACTTGTGGCTCGTCCCGAGCCACTTCAATCCAGTTGCTCCATCTGCACATCTTTTGAAATACCTGATCTCGCAGTAAATTCTTGAACAGTTGCACTTAGATTTGCAACTACTTCCTTTATCTCTTGCTCGCATCCTCTTACCATGTCGAGCATTTCGTCTGAGGCAGGTTCCACAAGCCGTTCCTTGACTTTATTCTATTTTGCCTGAAGATCTTGCAACTTTGTTTCAATTTCATCGGTCAAGGTCACTGCCTCTTCTTGTAGCGGTTATAACCTCGAGGAAGTTTCATCCTCTTTCTCTCTTAAAGCTTTGAGCTCCTTCCTGAGTGCCTTGGTTTCTATAAAGGTCTGCCTCTTCTGTCGCATAGGCAAGTCCTTCATAGACGCATCCATGGAGTCCACTTCTTGTTGCTTGTAGTGTATTTCATTGTGGATACCTTTCAATTCTAGTTCCTCTTGTAATATGCTCCAAATGTTCGAAATGTCATCCATGAGGTTTTGGTAGCGCGCTATCGCTGTGCAGATGCTCTGCGTAGAGGCCCTCAGCGCCTCTGTTCTCGCTTCTTCCACCTGCTGTGCTATGTCAACTAGCCACTGAGCTGCTAGCTCGACCATCTCTGCTTGATGGGAAGCTTCCATCTCTGTAATCTTATCTTTGTGGGAAATTTCTAGTCCCTTAATTTTTTCTTGCAAACTATCCACAGCAACGCCAATATGTAGGATAGCTACCTCAATTCCTGGTTCCTCATCAATTTCGGGTAGCTTCACGCAGACAGCTGATATTTCTCCTTTTACCCTACGCTGCTTCTCTTGTGCGTGTTGAAGCTCCCTTTCCTTCTGCTCACATTCTCCTTGTAATTTCTTGTAGTTCTCTTCAAGTTGGAAGTGCTGATTGTGCGAGACGATGTATCGTTCATGTATTTGTTCGGTTATTTGAGTGTGCAACTCATGCAATCCTTCTGCAAGTAGAATGGCTACATTAAATTCCAATTGTCCGAGCAGTCTCACATTCTCTGACATCTCGTCTGTCGGGAACAAAATGGACATTGGCGCAATCTTGACTACACGTTTCCATGTTGTATAGGCAGGTGCGCTTCGCATCTACCCACTTAACTCACCTAAGTGGTTGTTATGGTCTGGTTCCTTAGCCAAGTCGCGGTGGACTTGCTCCATTCGTAAGACCAGACTGTTCAGCTTGTCGATGCTTTCCCAGACCTCTGTCTGGGTTGGTTCTTCCATGTTTCCTTTCCATGTGACTACATATTCCAGGTGCATTGACACCCATGACGCAATCTGCTCGTAGTCATCATCATGCAACATTATTTCGAGTGGTGGTTTTGTTGCTTTCGACTCCTGCTTCTGTGGCTTCTCCAGTGTTTGTGTATCCAGATCTTTTCTTTTCTCGCTTGCCTGCTGGGCACGTGTTGAGTTTGGTGCACTCTGGACCTCTGGATTTTTGTCTGTTTGGTCCTCTTCCTCCTCCTCCATGGATGTAGTGATAACAGTATCTGGTGCATCTTCTTTCCAGTCCCCGGGCCAGTCCTCAATAATCAGCTCGATCATCGGCGCATCCAGTTGATATTGCCCTTCGTACCACTCTTTTATTGTCAGGCATGGATGTATGTAGATACAATGTAATCCATCCTTGAAAATCATTATTGGCTTATATTTGTTCGTCACCTCCTCTGTGATGCGCGGAGTCTTCTCAATGACTACGCATAACTTCTCAAAATAAGTCAAGAACTGTATATTGTTGTGCTTCTACTTTTATAGGTTTGTGGATGCCCACATGTTCACATATCGGACTGCACGACAGTCATCTGCTGCTATCAGCAGGCTGTTCTGATTTTGAGGTTCTTTCCACGCTACGAAAGCAATGAGTACTATCAACCAACTGAAGTGGAAAGGTAACCCTTTGTCCTGAGCATCTTGGACATCTAGTAAAAAATCGTTCAATAGGAAGTTGGCCCAATTATATTCATGTCCGTCCATAGCTTTTGCAGCTAAGGCCACTGTTGATGCTGAAACTTCCTTTGGTCTAGCTTTTCTCAGAATCCTTCTCACCAGTAGTTGAATTGCGAACCGCAGAGGCTCAATTGTAATTGGGTCAGTTTCATACCCCCATGTGCCCTCCTACCAAGTTGAATTAGGCTTTTATCTTCGTTGCCAATTCATGATCGTCCTTTTTGCTGACAAATCCATTGGAAGGGTCGTCACCCCTCTTGCTCAATCCTGTAATTCGTGTTATGAGGTCGACAGTAATGTTAACCTTAAAGTTTATCCAAATGTATCCATGGTGCATGCAGGAGAGCAGCGTACGCACCACAACCTTGAATTTGTTGTTGCCCCTGAAGTGTGGAATCTGCAGCAGGTTAAGCAGACCAACCCAGGATAGCGGCACTGCCCAGTCCATGGGAACAACCTCTGCTTTCTTTTTGGTTCCATCATCTTTTCTATACATGTACCTGTCCGTCTGTAGGTGTGGGAATTTCTCATGATCCATTAGATTATAATCAGTAAACTTGCAATCAGGGATTTTATCGAGCAAATATTCCTTAGTCCGCACATGTCTTGACATCGGTGGTAGCGGGATTTCATATTGTGCATTCTTCTCCAGTTTCCTTTATGGGGCATCATTCTTTCTTGGACTGACATATTCCGAAATAACCCATATAGGTGTGGGTGGGTTCCCTTGTGCAGTCACTGGCTTCGAAGTGCCTGGTGTCTTCGGATTTTGCAGCCCTATGGCCAGATGTTTGTCCTTCTTTTGCTGTTGTGGCTGATTCTACTTTGGGTTCTTGGACGAGCCACCCCGGTCTGGTGTGGTCTACTTTGGTGGTGTCTTCATTACTCCACTTAAACCAGAGCGATTGAAGGTGCCTAGGATCTCTTCCAATGTCTGCTGCTCGGACATAAAATCAGCGGGCACTGGTGCTTCTTGTTGCTAAGTTCTTACGATCTTTACAGCCGGTAAAATTTCAAACTCATGGTAAAATGCATAAGTAAGAGTCGATTACTATTTATAGAGCCTTTACCCGATGGTGTGCCCATTAATGGTTAGCCGAGATATTAAATGTTACATCCACTTACCCGATCCCGGATGGATCTCCACCTTGTGTGACATTGAATGTGTTGGGAACGGCTAGATTAGGCATTAAGTGCCAATCCCGCTTGACAATATCTTGTTGGATCATCAATATTTTTCCGCCATGTATTATGTCCTGTCGGATTAGCTTTCCTTAATTGCCGAGGTATAATGGTACTGCCAGGCTGTCTGACAGCCTAGTCAGGTATTAAATACCAAGTCCGTTGGGAGGATCGCATTAGGATCTTGGTCATTTCATTATTTATTATGCTCGACTGGATAAGATATTCTTTTAATGCGGAATTTTGTCGATGTTGCCATTTTGGATAACGGCTTACTACCTGGCCGACAGTTGTCATGGTCACTTTTTCCTGTTGTTATGTGTTGGCAGTTTTGACAAAGGGTGCCATGTGCACGTTTGCTTCTTTCATTTTAACCACATGCTTATTATCACGGCTTCCCATTTTTCCGCAAGTGCTCTACTCCATTTAATATGCACAGCTACATTTTCAGCTTTGTACTGCGTTGTTTTTCTTTTTCCTTTTCCATTTTTTTTTTTAATATTCTACCCAGCTTCAATTCTCGACGAGTGTTGCGCAGTACATATATCTTCTTCACCAAACTTCGTGTACAGAATCTTCACAATTTCTAATTCCCAATTTCAAATGTACTTGACACTTAGAAATTTTCCTTCTCTCTGATCATTGAGAATTCTGCGAAGCAGGACTATCCCGATAGGGTTTTAGTCCGCTTCCATTTACTAAGCCTAGTAATGTATCTCCTGCTAACATGGCTAACTGAACTGCGCCACTGTTAGTAACATGCAAAATAGTATATGGGCCAAGCCAATGCATTTTAAACTTTCCAGGAAACTTCATAAATTTGCTATCATACAGGAGGACTAGATCACCTACCTGAAAGGTCTTCTTCTTGATATGGCGATCATGCCATGCTTTTTCTCTATCTTTCTACACTTGCTGGTGAAATCCTGCGATGAAGCGATCTTCCTCCAAACCATCCAAGTGTAGAATGCTTTCTTCTAGTGCCTCTCGATCTGCCATGCCTGTAAATTTAGCTATTCTCAAGCTGGGAACAATATACTCCATAGGCATTACTGCTTCCTCTCCATAGGTCAACCTAAAAGGTGTATGGCCCGTCAATTTCTTGCAAGTAGTCTTGTACACCCATAACACAATTGGAATGTGTAGGTCCTTGTCATCTCGATTGACAATGCATACCTTTGTCAGCGCATTCTCCAATACCTTATTAAAAGCTTCCATAGTACCATTTGATTGCAGATGATATGGCGTACTTCTCTCGTGGTGAATGTGGAACTCTTCGGTCAATGCCTCAATAGTTCTATTCAGAAAATGAGTGCCTTGATCACTCATCAGAATCTTCGTACATCCAAACCTGGTAAGAATGTTCTAAAAAATGAACTGCGCTACAGTCCTTCACAGGCTTTGCTTCTGCCCATCTGGTGAGGTAATCGGTTGCAGTAATAATGTACCTCGCACCAGTCCTTTTTCTTGGTGGGTTGATCGGTCCCATGAAATCAATGGCCCATTTCTCAAAGGCCTGAAGGGTCAACTGCGGATTCAGTGGCATTTCGTCCCTGCGCGATGGTCTTCCTGTCCTCTGACAGACATCGCAGCTCCGACAGTGTTCTTTCGAATCTTTGTGAATAGTAGACCACCATAGCCCTTCCCTCAATATCTTCTGCGCAGTGGCTCTTCCTGCGTAGTGGCCTCCTGATGCTCCTGAATGAGCCTCATCCAATATGAATGGCTTCTCATGCTCTAGCACACATCTAAACAGCACTTCATCCGATCCCAATTTGTATAGTTGTCCCATGATTATGGTGAAGTCTGCTGCTCTTACTACCAACTGCTTCTTCTACTGCGTATTAAACTCTATGGGTGCCAACCCAGTAGTCAAAAAGTCTATGATATCTTTAGAGTAGTCATCAACAATCTGAATGGAAAACAACTATACATCAGGAAGATTGTCTTCCAGGTTGGTAGGTTCATCGCCTGACTCAATCCTTGAGAGATGGTCAGGTCCTAAGTTCAATCTGCCCGGCTTAAACACTATTTCAAAATCCTATTCCTGAAAGAGTAACAACCATCCCGGCTTAAGTTCAATATGCCCGGCTATCCCCTAACATTGGCTTATTGACCAGGTATTTCAAAGCAGAATGGTCAGTGTACATAGAGAAGTGCGCACCGAGCAAATAGTGCCTGAATTTCTGCAGTGCGTAGACCATAGCTAGGCCCTCTCTCTCAGTGGCAGTATAATTATTCTCAACAAATGAGAGCTTCCTGCTAAAAAATGCAATGGGATGGTCAATACCTCCCTCTCAATGCTTCTCCCAGTCTGGAAAAACTAGGATCGGCGCAGTTACCATTTTCTCTTTTAATGTGTCTAAGCCTTGCTCACATTCTGCGTTCCAGATGAACTGCGCGTCTTTCTTTAACAACTTCTCCATCGGTCCACTTATCTGCGCATAACCCTTTATAAACTTTTTGTAGTAACCCGTATGCCCCAATGTGGTGTGCAGCTGCTTTACTGAATTCGGTGTTGGCAGGTTTACTATAACTGCGATCTTCTCAGGATCAACCATCAAGCCTTGTCTACATACTATGTGTCCCAACAAAATACCATGGGGTACACATAAAACACACTTCTTCAAATTCAATGAAATCTGATGTTGTTTGCACTTCGCTAGCATCATTCTCAAGTTTTATGCATGAAATATTTAAATGTTGCGACCACAACTCTAGAAAAAATGGCCGACGTGTTCTTCAAACCAAAAGGCATCACTGTATACTAGAACGACCTCCATTCAGTGGCAAAAGTGGTCTTATGCTTATCCCCTGGATCAATCCTTATCTGATGGTATTCAGAAAATCCATCAGTGAAAGAATATGCCTCATTTCCTCCAACATTGTCTAAAAATTCATCTGTGAAAGGGGTAGGAAATGGGTCATGCATGGAACAATCGTTCAATTTTATGAGATTGACGTAGATCCTGATCTCACCCTTAGTTTTCTTGTCTTGGATAACCATGGGGCTTATCCACTCATATTCTTCAACTATCTCAATGATCCCTGCATCGATCATCTTATCAAGTTCTTCCTTGACTCTTTCTTTGTATCAAGGATTCAGTCTATATGGCCTTTGCTTAACAGGCTTCGTGCCTTGCTTAAGAGGTATTTTCATAACCCCTAAGTCGCCTAGAATACCTTTAATTTCTGTAAACTTTTTTGGGAATAAATCCTGATATTCATGTAGCAGGGCTACGATATCTGCGACCGTCTCTTCATCTCAGTAATCTTTGATAGATGTGAACTTTGGCTCTTCGCTTGTGCCAATGTTCACTTTTCTCGTTTTCACAGGTCCAGTCATGTTTGGAATTTCTAGTGGAGGTCCCTCTACATCGCGCGCACCTTCTGACTCAGGAATATTAACGTTGCGCGAATCCTCCTCATCTCTTTCTTCTTTATCTTCAAACTCTTCAGCTAGATTATAACATCCAAGGGCATGCTCTATCTGTGTCATCCATTCTAGCTGTAGGTTCAGTGGTACGTTTACATCCTCAAAGATTTTTTCTTTGAGTTCCTCCAATGCCTTGTTTATGCTTGGGCATTCCTCTCTGAATATTCTTTCCTTGATAACTTGCAAAGCATCATTTATACTTGGACTTTCGTCCCCAAAATTGAAAGTTTTCTGGAAGTTCGCAGTCAACATTGCTCAATCTGTGGTTCCTCTATGCAACTCCATGTCTAGATACCAATTCTTTGGAGTCTGCTGCTCTAATGTATGCACAAATAGATGAACCCATTCTGTCTGTGATCTCTTTATCGATGCTTCTAAACAAATCTCTACGTGATCCCTTGGACTTGTCTGTCCATTGTACTTTACCATGGTAGCACAGTCATTTCCATGAATCTGATTTGCATCATATGCCTACACTGATCCCATGTTGTCAATGTTTCCTTATGCACAGCCCACCATCTAGAAGGTGTCTCGTGCAGTGCCATATCTAGTACTGGTAAGCGATGCTCATCAGCAACTGAGACATTATATTATTGGATAAAGGAATAAACATTAGATGAACCATCATATGTGGGAATTGAACTTACCTCTCTTTCAATCCAGTGCAATGACTTTGTGATCTGCGGGCATCTTCTGGGAGATACTTCATGCATTCTGTTCTGCCAGTTCTCCAGTCCTGCATCAGAATCTGAGATGCAAGAGCTATCACATCGTCAGTTGAGTGTTCCATCGACAGTAGGATTAATGTAGTCAGCATCATTCATAGTCATTTGTAGATGCGGTCCAGTTCTTGAGCTCTGGATTCTTCTTGAAACAGCTTAATGTATCTTTCACCTTACGAAGGGTCCAACAATGCGATGACCCTTATGTCCTGTCCTTCACATATCATCTTCTTTGTTTTCAGATTTATAATGGCGAATTTATCCATAGCCTAGTCAATACCCAATAGTGCTTGATAAGGCTGACTATCATCCACTATTTCGATAACCTCGAAGTCTGCATGACTTCACACTCCATCAATGTCAACAATAACATCGGCTAACCTTCCAAAAGGAATGACTTTCTCCTGGTTGGTTATTCTCAACTGTATGGGTGACCATAGCAACTTTGGTTGTCCCATATGCTTCCATGTCTGTTTAGTCAAGACATTTACTTCAGATCCCATATCAAGGATAATCTCATCCATCTCATAGTCTCCTATCTATGCACTGAGCCTCATTTCTCGGCTTGTTCTCTTATGGCCCTTAATGTGATGAATTGCGCTCTCGTAAGTCTCCTTCTCATTGCGTGGTTCATACTAGTTCAATAACTTTTATAATTCCACCACAGCATTTGCGCTCTTCAATAGCTTCATGCAGCTCCACAGGAATTGCACAATAGAGGTGCCTGACGCTGTTGTGGCGGACGTCTTGTCATATGCTGCTGGCATATCTTATGTCCGTAGTACTTCACTATGCAAGGGGATTCTTGGTGAAGTAGGTGGTGGTTCTTTGAAAATGTCCCACGCTTCTTCAAATAATTCTTTAGTTTTCTATAGATTGAGGGCAGGTTCCTTCCCAGTAGCTTTTTTTATCCAGATTGTTTCAACAGGAGTCTGCTTAGTATCAAACATCCCAGAAGTCAAAGCTTCTGTTCCTCTATCTCTTCCTATTGCAGCACCACTTTGCGTCACCACATTGTACTTGGATCCACAGCTCTCTTCTCTGCTGCGATCAATTGAATGTTCGGGTTCGGCCCATCTTGCTTTCGTTTCTCCATTTCTGCCGCTAACATTGGGTAGTCTTCAATAACATGATCAAAAGATTTATAGTAATTACAAGTAGTGCATGGGTTGGTACAATCTCTAGATACATGACTTGGATAGCCACAGTTATAACATATTACCTAACCTCAGCCTCTTCCTTGTGCTGGGTCGACATTTCTTCCTCTTCCGCGGTATCCTCCACGGCCTCTATATGCGCCTTGGTCATACTGCGCATTCTCTTGTTTCAGCTGATTTTCTTCCTGGACTCTGTATACTCCTCCACCACGCAAATGATCCATGTCTCGCTTCCTTTTGTTCATGAGCTCGTATGCCCTACAGTTGGATTCATCATGTCCAACTGACTTACAGAAGTTGCAATATAGGTTCTTAGGGGTTCTGACATACTTCTGTATCAAATAACAGTCTTCAAGCTAGTGTCCTCTAGTTCTACAGATTTCACACCACGGCGCTTGATTCTGATTCAGTGGGTTTGGCGCTCCATTATTAAGGTATTATGAAAATAAAGGGCAATTCTCTCTGGTTTGCTCTTCTCCCTTACATTCTGTACACCAGACTTCTTGTCTCTCTTGTTTTCCCTTCTTCATATCCTGTAGTTGTAGTGTCACGGTAGCTAACTGTGTCTGGATATGAGACATTCCAATGCTAGTATCACCTATCGGTGAAGCTTATAACTTCATCATGATCTCCAAGGCTTCTACCTACGTAGAAACCTTCTGTTGCATTAATGGTAATCTGATGTGGGGCAGCAGTGCAGCTATAAACCATTCTTGGTGTTGTTGCGGTGCTATGACAAAGCTGACTTGGTCTAGCAGTGTCTTAAATTTTTTGTCAAATTCCCAAACTGTTTCATTAGGTTTTTGCTTATGTTATACATTGGGATTCTGATTTTGGTTTCTTGAACTCGCTCAATAGCATAGCCTTAATTTCTTCTAAGGTTCTATTATGTCCCTGAGAGTATTTCATGAACCAATTTAAATCTCTTTCTCTGAACGTGGTGATGAGTTGCGCTTGCTTCACATCATCATCCTGAACCTGTTTAACACTCCACATGGATTCACATAGAAACCAATGTTGTTCGGTATCTTCTAGACCCATTCCCTTAAATATCGGCAGCTTGATGTCGTCAGTCATCCTCCTTCTTGGTGGCGCAGGGTTCTGAGTAGGATTTTGGATAGTACTACACGGATTGTTCTGGGAAGGAATATTCTGAGATGGGATATTCGGATTCGGAATGGTCTGAGTACCTACTCCTACGATGTTACTGGTATTGACACTCTGAGGATTAGGAATATTAGCAACGGGAAGGTTTTGAACTGACGAAATTTGAGAAATAGGGGGCGCGGTGTTCGCAACTAGCGGATTCTGAGGGGTAATAGGCTGATAAGTGGTTGGTAGAGGTGCGGTCTGACTATTCAGCTCTTGTGGTATTTCAGTATCTATGCGGATTCCATGCGGTCTAGGATTTTTCTCAGTAGTATAATTGTATCTCTTTCCACTTCTCAAATTATGGGTTTCTTCGTCAAAGTCACCATATATGCTATTTACCATGACAGACTCAAATATTTCACTGCATTCTTAAAATGCCTTTCTCATCTAAAATCATTTTAATGTATAAACTGAGATTGGTCAGATACTTACCTCTGAACCCTTTGAAGAAGTCTGCTTCCGTTGCGCTGTAGGATTTCAACGTGTCCACAACGAATTCTGTCATGAAGACTTCTAATATGCTGTCAACCCAGAAGTCAACTACTCTCAAAATTGGGATATCTATTGCTTTGAGCCTCTCAGTAAGCTTTGGATTCCACTCGGTGGGTACTTCTGGATGGAAACAGTTCTTTCGCTTTGCAAGTCTCGACAACCACTCGTGCATCTCGTTTCCAAAATATGCCCAGAAAATCTTGTGAATATCTTTCCACTGGTATTTGTTCAACCACTGAACGTCAGAGAGACACGGGTGTCTATTCTCCTTCCTTGCAAAGTCTCTTTCTGTCTTGTCACACTAGGCCCAAATCTCTTTCTTGTCTGGATGCCAATTTTCTGCAATCAACGGGATCTTGTCTTCGTCGCACATCACTCTTTCAAGCACACTATCGCATCACAGATTCTTAGCCCGACAACGGAACCATTTGTTGGCTTAAGTAACTTCTCTAGAGGTTTCCAATGTAGACCCAGGTTCTTAGCAGTTCAAGGAACCAACAAAACCCCTTTTCACTGGCCCTTTCGGCAACAATTTGTGAACATACTGAGGTCTCACCCAAGGCGAAGCTGATGGGGTGGCTACGGAATCAGGTTTCCACAACTTGGTGATGCGTGTTTCAAATGAACTGACGAGTAGCGCGCCACGGGACTGCGTTGCGCGACTAGTAATTGTGCGAGATTCACCTTCTTCGTGGCCAATAATTTTACAAGCTGAGACGCTTGCACAACTAGCACATCCAAGGACTGCGCGGTTTGGAGGGTGTTTTAATGGTAGGACAACATAGCTGACAACTGCGCTTCCTCTCTATACTTAACCGATTCAACGTCTTTCCTTAGTGATTTCTAGCCATTCATCTGTTACCTTAAGTGTTATCCTACTGACTTATGCGTTCATAGACTTGGAAATTCTTGTGCATCTAACATCCATCCATATATGTGATACTTAACATATTACTCCCATCTCATTCCTTATGGAGAATACATATAAAAGTAAAACACATAAACTGATAAGCAAGATCTTAAGCATTCATTGTAAGCAAATAAGTAGATTCAAACACATAAACAGTCACACAACACAGTATTTAACGTTGTTCACCCCTAGGATGGGGGCTACGTCCACAGGAACTGTTGTTATATTATCTTGGGAAGGGTACAACAGTTCTAGTCTGTGCACTTAGCTACAGACTCTCTTCTCTCTCAATAGGCCTCTGCACACGTAGCTTGCAAAACCTTTACAATCTTCTCTCACAAAGATCAATGTTCAACAACAAATATTACCCTTCATAAAACAGAAGATTCAACTGATATTCAATGAATATTAACGAACATTAACCCTTTCCCTTACAAAATGTGCCTTTTTATAGATCATGCCCGTAGGTCATGTCGTTACAATGCATAAGAAAAAACCCTAAGGTTGCCCAAAACTAGTGCGAATACCCGCCACCCTTCCCGTCGTCGTCGATAGCTTGCTCCACTCGCTTTGGTCGCCTTACTGGGACACTTGTGGCTCTAACTCCCTTCTGACAGCCACAGTCATCAAAAAAATGGTTACAACTACATCATGGCCTATCACTTTCCACTCCTTTAGCCTTTCCATCGCCATCGACTTAGTGGCCTAGCTCCTTAACTTCTTTCTACCACTCTCTTTGATAGGTCACTTTGCTCTTTCTCCGCTCTGATCCTTACCCAAAATAGGTCGCTTCCACAGCTCGATGTTCCCTTATACTCTTTTACCATAAATAGTTGTTGCGCTGGCACTGTGCACTAGCATAGTTGCGCAAAACTGAATATGCACTCCACAAAACTGTGCCTTCTGACTTCGCAGCCCAAACTGCGTAGCTCCCAAAACTGTAGTTTATCAAAATTTTGCTTACTTGGGCCACGCCCAACATCTTGGAGTGAAGAGTGCCTTTATTTGTCAACTAGAATTCATAAACTAGTATGTCAACATCCTCTAATTTAGAAATGTCAATGCAATGATGATTTACATTTTGATCCTTTCATTTCCCCTTTTTCCAAACCTTTTTCTCAATCACCATCTCTATATTGTACACACCATCAAATGGGTGTGTGTCTATTGCATACCAATGTATTTTAACCAGAATGGGTAACCACATGGATCTTGTGTGGCCAAAACTGCAATCATGCAACCCTCCTTAATATATTTTACTGAGCCTCTATAAAGGTCTTCCATTGCCCCACATCATGCAAATGATCTTCTAGACCCAAGATACATTTCCTTTTCTTTTGGTTGAGAAGAATCGACACCTTCAGGCTCAACATTTCTATCCTCATTTTCATTTGACATACTTTGTGGACAACTAAATGGAGTCTTCAAAAAATATCTCCATTTGTAGAGTTTGAAATTATGTCATTCTGCTCCATGAAAAAATACTCCCACCAAACATAATCCACAACATCAAAATAGTCATATGTATCTTTGATAGACTTTTTGATTTCTTTCAAGCATTGAGAAAAATCAATATCTCTATTGTGTCGGTGTGCATTTTGAATAAAAAAACACGCATATTACATATTTTAAAAGCACTAGTGTTGAAGGTGTTGTCATTGATGTCAATATTAGCCATTAATGTCAAGAAGCCTTATGAAGAGATGGATAAGCCTTATGAATAAGTGAAGAAGTGAAGAAGTAATTATGAAATGTGTATGCAACTCTAAGAAGTTCAAATGACAAAAAGGCCCTATGACAAAACAAATAAGTTGGCTCGAATTAAAATTAAATACATATGTTTCATAAAGATGAAACATAAAAATTAAAGAAGGAAAAAAAATAGGTCGGCCAAGCAAACAAAAATAAAATAAAGGGGAAAACTATATATAGATAAAGATGAAACACTCAACATTGGTGTGTGCGGAAAGGTAGATAAAAAAAATTAAACTAGAAAAATATTTGATCTGAGATAAGCTGCGTAGAGGTGTGAGATCAACAAATTGTTGATTTAGTTTGAAATTTGTAAAGCAAGAAGAAGAGTGAAGAATTGTTTGCAAATCCGAGAGGTACTCATGATGAGGACATCTTTGGATTAGATTTGGTGAAAACAAAGGAAATTTTGTTTGAGGTGGCAAGGCATCAAAGAAGTTGATAATGTAGGAGTGCAGATCAAATAAGGCAATGAAAGAGCAATGAACTATGAAGCAAGAGAATAGCAGAAGCATGGATTCAGATTAGAAGAAACCATAGGACATAATGATTAAAGGTTTGAAGAAAATATTTTGAGAGAAGAAGTTAAATAGTGAGGTAAACATTTCTTGTGTGGGAAGCACAGTTGTGGGATAAGAAGAGTTTGCAGTGGGAAACCATTGTTTGTGGGCTAAGAAGAATTTATAGTGGGAAACCATTGCTTGTGGGATAAGAATAATTTTCAATGGGAAACCATTGCTTGTGGGATAATATGATTAAGTAGTGTTAAACCAATGCTTGTGGGATAAGAAGGATAAACAATGAGGAACTACTTTTCGCGGGCAGAAAATAAATGGTAGTTTACCATCATTAGAGGCTAAGAAGAGGGAAAAAGACAACCAGATATTACCACTAATCATGGATGATCATATGATTGAGATGTTTACATTCCTGATCTAATATATTGAGTTTACGAATATATATTAATGGATTTCCATATATTTTGTGTCGACACTTGTACTATTTGTTGATGTGATGGTCACTTGCAATGATTGATTAATGATTGGTTATAACTGTTAATGAAGGCATACATGTGTTTGGTAAATTTATAGATTGAAAGAAAAAGTAAGTAAAGTGTAGGACACTTGTTCACCCCCCCTCTCAGTGTCTCTGGTGTGTTCAACAATTGGTGTCAGAGAAAGATTTCATACAAGTCTAACCAACTTGAAGGAGATATTAAGAGCACACATGACTACTTGTGAAGAATCTGATGAAATGGAACAGTTCGTGAGGAAGCTAAAACAAGGTGCAGGTAAGTACAATCACAAACTACCTATGAAATGCTTTAAATGTGGAAATATTGGTCACTTTGCAACTAAGTGTCATGTTTGGGAAAACAATGTGTTTGAACACTACAAGACAAGAGAAGAATCCTTAGATGATGATGAAGGATAATATGCATGTACAAATGAAGGAGGAAATGAAGTCATATTCATTTCCTTAGACAAAAACCATTTTGAAAACAAGGAGAATTCAATATAAAAAAGTGATGAATAAGAAGAAGAAGTGCCTAACTTGAGAGCTGAGTTAGAGGCAACTCTTGAAGAAGTAAAAAATATGAGAAATATTTTCAGGAAGCAAGACAAGAAGATTGAATGTTTGCATAAGAAATTTAAGGAAGGAGAAGAAGTCAGTCAAGAAAAGGATAATTCTAGCAATGACCAAGAGGAAACAATTATATAACTAAAGAATGCAAATGAAAAGCTAATGGAGCAACTACAATGTTCATAAAAACAATTGAAAAATAATATTATAGATGAGAGATAAGAAAGTGAAGAACTAAAGGAACTATTAATGGGAAAGGAAGAAGAAATTCATGAGTTGAAAATTGAAAATACTCATCTCAAGAAAGAAGTTGAAAGAACTGCCAAGAATAAAGAACTAAATGAAAAGTACAATAAGAGTATAGAAATATTGGAGGATATCCTTAGAAGGAAAAAGTCTTCATTTGACAAATCTGGTATTGGCTTTGATATCAATAAGATCTGCAAATCTCCACAAGCTAAAACCGAAGACAATTCCAATCACAACAATGAAGCAGGTTCCTCCTTCTCACATAGAGAAAATGAAGTAAGAAGACAAATCTATGAGCCTACAAGTGGAAAGAAATTTAGAAGGACATATCATTCAATTCAAGACAACGTCAACAATTATGCATCTTCATAATGGATTTGAAAATCCAGGTATGAATCACCATTTAATGGGTATTGTTTTTCTTGTAATGGTTATGGGCACAAAGCTTTGAATTGTAAATTGTGCAATAGAAGAAGTTATGCCAAGTGTATCATAAAATGTTGTAACTATAACAAGTATGGACATAAAGCTTGGGACTATAGAAAACCCATCAAATGTCATCCTCTAGGAAATAAGAAACTATTGAACAAGTTCTGGAGAAAGAAAGAACAGATTGATAATCTAGTCTAGAAAATCTTGTGTTGATAAGGACCGTTCACATAAAATGAATAAAACAAAAGAGCAAGCTTCCATTGCATCAAATAAATAAGGATACTCTGAACAAGTTATACAACTTGACAAGAACTTTATACTCAAAACGAGATCTCTAGCCATAAAAACCCATATTTTTGCATAAAAAACACCAAAAAACAACCTCGAATAAAAAAGTGGTGCTATCGGCGGGGTCAAAAATATAGAAATGGACCAAAACAATTGTTATTGTTGTTTGCAAAAACCTTATAATCAAGATCTGAATTGAAAACTAATGCTATTGGTAGCACACTTTTTTAAAATATGGCATTATTATATCATTTTATCATAATTTAAAATTTTACTTATTTAATCTCTTAGTAACACTATATAAAACTTGCACTGAGTTAAACACAAATTATTCAAGAAATTATTTCACCACTCTTTCCATATAAAATAAAAGAATTTATGATATTCATAATAAAAACATATATTAAACCATAAGACATAGAAGCAATTCATATCAAAATTCAAGCATTGCTTTAGATTTTCCATACAAACAATGTCATCTTAATACAAAAGACAAAATGTTTCATGTGCAAATATTCAAATCAACACATGGATTCTAATACAGCATCATAAACTACATTTTCTTTAGATGAATGATTGGATGAACATATAGATGACCCATATTCTTCTCTGCTATCAATGAGTGCACCGTCTGATTCTTCATGTACGCCCAACATTTCATATGCCATATTCCTTCTAGATATATGCCTTGGTTTATCAAACTCCCATGTTGCAACTATTTCTTGTGCCAACAATATTTTGATAATCTCTATAGTCTTGGAGTGAAGAGTGCCTTTCTTTGTCAACTGGAAGTCATAAACTGGTTTGCCAACATCCTCTAATTTCAAAATGTCAATGTGACGATGATTTACATTTTGACCCTTTCTTTTTCTCTTTTTGCAAACCTTTTACTCAATCACAATCTCCGACTTGTACACACTATCAAATGGGTGCGTGTCTATTGCATACTAATGCACTTCAACAGATATAACTTCTTCATTTTCTATATTGACATTCATAACTTTTGCAATCCAAAATAGATAACCACATGGATATTCTATGGCCAAAAGTAAAATCGTGCAACCCTCCTTAATATCTTGTACTGAGCATCTGTAAATGTCTTCCATCACCTCATGCCATGTAGATGATCTTCTGGACCCAATATACATTTTTCTTTCTTCTGGTTGCGACTACTCGACACCTTCAGGCTCAATATTTATCTCCTCATTTTCATTTGACATACTTTGTGGCCAAATAAATGGAGTCTTCAAAAAAATATCTCCATTTGTAGAGTTTGAAATTATGTCATTTTGCTCCATGAAAAAAGACTCACAACAAACCGAATCAACAACATCAAAATAGTAATGTGTATCTTTGATAGACCTTTTGATTTCTTTCAAGCATTGAGAAGAATCAACATCTCTATTGTGTTGGCATGCATTTTGAATCTCAACAGTTAATTGCAACAACAGTAACTTTGAAGCATACATTTGACGACTTGGGATGAATTTCAGACATGATAAACGTAATGTAGGCCCCCATTGTGTACTTGTTGAGTACTTCTTATCCCATAGTAGTGTTTTCCCATTAATCATTTTTATACAAAGTTGATGCTGAAAGATAACGTCATTAAGTTTTTCAATGCACCTTTCTTCACCGTGTAATCCCAAAATAAATCCTTGCATGTCAATAGTTTCCTCCAACATTAGTATAAAGGCTCTGGACTATATGTTTTTTTAATAATTTCAGTTAATGATGGTAGGATTCCATCATTCTTCCTCCCCAATGTCACTGCAAAATGGCAAAACATTTGATCAATATGGTCATGTGTATGTGACGCAAGGCACCTTAGATGATGAGGTTCTTACTTAACAACACACACACACACGTTCACATAGACAAGATGTAAACAACATGCCAGAAGCTCGCTTATATTACTTCTCCAAATTGGTTACAATGCAAACTGCAAAGAAATGAAATAACTAACTAAGTGTTGGCCTTAGCCGTTACAACATAGAAGTAATTGTGTGCTATCTCGGTGTGTCGACCTCACCCTCTCTTGGTTCGTTGCGGAACTCTGAGCTATGGCTTGATCTTCTCTACGTTTGGAAGCTGTGTGACTGTTCTCTCCAATATACAAAAATTCTCCCTGAACTCTGCTCTGCCACTCCAACTCAATGGAACCATCCCTTGCTCTGCGCCTATGCACAAGCCTTCTACTTTGCTGCTGTTGTTCCCAAGACCACTATGATGCCCAAGACACGCATCCTCTGTTAGCCGATCCTTCCATGATCCTGAAGACCTACAACTGTTAGCACCCCAACCGTGCTGCACATCCTCTGCTTGAGACGATATCTGTCATGTCTTCACCCACCTGCAATAACTGCCATTAACTTCCTTAGAAACCCTGAACTATTGCCAAGTACTCTCCTTGACTACTACGAGTCCTCCTGGCATGCTACAGTAAACCATCACGTCGGCCATACTGTTTGTCAGCTTCGACTCACCTGTCGGCTCCCTTCTGCGCTTAGGCTTCACCATTCCCCCCCGTCCTCCTCACTTGGCTCATGCCCAACCTGTCGATGTCGTGGCCCGACAACATGTCGACCTTACTACGAACCTGCGGAAACTTGTAGCCTATCGAAATTCACATGTCGACTATCGACTGTCGTCGGTTGACTATTGAAATGTCGACTCTCGACTTCCTTTCACACTCCTGTCAACTGCTTCGACACTTCTCTGCTCCACTTATTGACTTCGACAAGTCAATCTGCTTCATGCGCCAACGGTCATTGGCAGTCCCTCTAATCGGCTCCTCATGTCGATCAACTTCGACTGATCTTCCTATGCCCCGATGCTCATGCATTAGACTCCCTAGGTGAAAAAGAAATCGACTTCTCTGTCAGTCTCCTGAATGCTTCTTCGGAAATCCACGTCACCTCCTGCAACTCATCATCTTTCAATTGCACCAAGTATTCCTTCCTTCACGAACTACACGTATGCTCGACTTCGCGTTCCTCTATTACCTCTATGACTTATTCCTTGTGTCGATCTCGAATCTACGGTCCAATTGATGTTCGACACTTCCGAGCTTCCACTGCTTGAACCTTATTCAAACTTGTACAGATCTGAAACATTGAATGTTGGTGAAATTCTTAAGTCATTCAGTAGCTCCAACACATAAGCGTTGTCCAAAATTTTCTTCACAATCTTACATGGTCCAATCTTTTTCAGCTTCAACTTGCTATAGGTTCCTATCGGAAATCTCTCCTTCCGAAAATGAGCATAGACCAAGTCTCCTTCGTTGAATGATTGTAGTCTCTTCTTCCTATCGGCTCTCAACTTGTATGTCGTGTTGCTCGTTTCTATGTGCTTTCGTACATCTTCATGAAATTCTTTCATGTGTTCTGTGAATGATTATGCATCCACGTTTTTCCTGATTTTTGTCGAGAACTCGACCCAATCCACCACTCCATGTGGGCTTCTTCCCTGAACAATCTGGAATGGGCTCAAACCTGTCGACCGATTCACAGAATTCTTGTATGCAAACTCTTCCTGCGCCAACACATTCTCCCACTGATTGGGTCTGTTGGTCGTCAAACATCTCAGAAGGTCTCCCAAACTTCTATTCACCACCTCGGTCTGTTCATCTGTCTGCGGATGATATTTCAAGCTAAATTGCAACTTCGTGTCTAGTTTATTCCATAGGGTTCTCCAGAAATGCCCCATAATATTGGTATCTCTGTCTGATGTGATACTCTTCGACAACCCATGCAATCTGACGACTTCTTTGAAGAATAGTACAACAATGCCTGTGGCGTCACTTGTCTTCCGACATGGAATAAAGTGTGCCATTTTTTAAAACCTGTCGACTACAACAAATATTGAGTCGCTTCCCTGCTGCATCTTCGGCAATCCAAGCATAAAATCCATGCTCAGGTGCTCCCATGGGGTATTCGGTACCGACAACGGTGTATAAAACCCCGTATTCTGACTTCTTCCTTTTGCCAACTAGCAAACTCTACAATGTCGAACCGAATTTCCGACATTTGTCGTCATTCCTGGACAATAATACTTTTCTTCAACTAATGCCTTAGTCTTGTCGATGCCAAACTGACCTGCTAATCCGCCGCTATGCAACTCTCGGATTAGGTTCTCTCGCACTGATCCTCTGGGAATACATAACTGTCGTCCCATGAACAGGTATCCTTCTTGGACAAAATAATCCAAATATGGAGTCCTATCGACACTCCATGGTTCACGACAAGCTTCCCATGCTTTCGCAAAACCCTCGTCGGTCTCATACTCTGTTTTCATCGACTCTATTCCTGTTTCCTGAACTGTCATCATGTTCAGCAATGCAACTCTTCTACTCAGCGCATCAAAAACCTTGTTCGATTTTCCTGACCTATGTCACAACATGAATGTATATCCTTGTAGGAACTTGACCCATTTCATGTGTCGTTGATTTAACTTCGACTAAGTATTCAGATACCTCAGCACTTGGTGATCTGTGTACAACACAAATTCCTTGGGAAAAATATAATGCCTCCACTTCTTCAATGCTTGGACAATAGCATAGAATTCCTGGTCATGGACCGAATATTTCCGCTTCGCATCATCCAACCTTTCACTAAAGAATGCAATTGGTCGGCCCTCCTGGCTCAACACTGCTCCAATTTCTATTCCACTTGCATCGCAATCAACCTAGAAAATTTTGTTGAAATATGGGAGCGGCAACACCGGGATCTCAGTGACCTTTTCCTTCAAATTGTCGAAGGCTCGCTGGGAAGCTTCCGTCCACTTGAACTCCCCTTTCTTCATGCACTATGTCAATGGTGCACAAATCCGACTGAATCCCCTAATGAACTTCCTGTAAAAAGTGGCAAGTCCATGGAAACTCCTTACTCCAGTCACACTTGTCGGTTCAGGCCAATCCAATATCACCTTCACCTTTTCTGGGTCCATCACTAACCCTTTACCCGAGATTACGAATCCCAAGTACACCAGTTCTTCCTTCATGAAGAAACACTTTTGCAGGTTCACCATCAACTTCTCTTCCTGCAACTTCTGCAATACCTGTCGAATGTGTCCCAAGTGTTATGTCTTGGTTCGACTGAAAATCAGAATGTCATCTAGATAGACTACGACAAACTTTCCCAAGAATGGTTTCAGTACTTCATTCATCAATCGCATGAATGTACTGGGTGCATTAGTCAATCCAAATGGCATGACTAACCACTCATACATCCCTTCTTTTGTCTTGAACTTTGTCTTCCATTCATCCCCTTCTCTAACCCGAATCTGGCGATAACCACTTTTCAGGTCTATCTTTGTGAAGTACTTCGCTCCACTCAGGAAATCCATCAAGTCGTCCATTCTCAGTAATGGAAATCGATACTTAATCATGATTTTGTTGATAGCTCTAGAGTTTGTACACATCCTCCATTCTCCACCTTTCTTCGGCGCTAATACTGCTGGTACCGCGCACGGACTCAGACTCTCTCTGAACAACCCTCTAGCCAACAAAACCTGGACCTGTCGATTGAGTTCTTGAACTTCTGTCAGACTCATCCTATGTGGTGCTTTGTTTGGCAGACTCAACCCTGGAATCAAGTCGATCTGATGGGATATGCTCTTTGTCGGCGGCAATCCCGTCGGTATCTCATCGACTATTATGCTCTTAAACTCTTCGAGCATCTTTCTGAGTTTGACCGGAATTTTCTCCTTTATCGCCTTCTTGACACATGGTCCCTTCGAAATGATAGCATAACACCCAGACTGCTTCTCCTCTTCCGTAAGGAATTCTTTCGCTGAACACATCAGCACTCGCTTCTCCCAAAAGTTGATCTCGCCCTGCTTACAGCTGGTTTGCTCCTCTGGCTTCGACTTAAAAGTCCTTTTCACGCCATTTTTCCACAGTGTGATTGTGTTGGCTCGACCATCATAGTTCATTTTTCGATCATATTTCCATGGTCTTCCTAACAACAGATGGCACGCGTCCATTGGGATTACGTCACACAATACATTGTCCTCTAACTTCCTAACCTTGAATTTAATTAGGCACTATCTGGTCACCTTCACATGGTGTCCTTTCTGCAACCATGAGATCTTGTAAGGGTGTGGATGTTCTCGACTCCTCAAATTTGCTTTCTCGATCACCTCTATCGACACAAGATTCTCAGTGCTTCCCCCATCAACTAAGGTCTTGCAATGCCATTCGCCAATTCACACCTTGGTTTGAAAGATCTCTTTTCGCTATGCCGGCTCTTGCTCGTCGCATTTGTCGTCCAAAACCAATGTCTTGCTGGCTGTCATGGCTCGACTTTTCTTCTTACCATATTCATTGCTGTCGCATGCCAATTCTTCCCTTTCGTCACCTTGCTCATCTCTTCAACGTATGGGATTCGACTCCTTTAAAGCATGTAGGTTCTTTGGGAA
The DNA here is from genome assembly GCA_027924585.1 of Larix kaempferi. Classification (NCBI taxonomy): domain Eukaryota; kingdom Viridiplantae; phylum Streptophyta; class Pinopsida; order Pinales; family Pinaceae; genus Larix; species Larix kaempferi. The sequence continues at coordinate 920,282 of BSBM01000241.1, read as the reverse complement.
TTCATATTCCTTGTGTCCCGCTCCACAACACTTGTAACAGATTATGGCTAGTCTGTTAGCTCCTTTTCTGTTGGATTGACCACCTCGACCGCAGTTTTCATGACCATCGCATTGGTTTGTTGCACTTTTTCCCTTGTCGATGTCCCTTCCGTATGTCGACTATATTCGACAGTTTCCTTTCGATAGCTGCTACTTTGACCTTTCGCGGAAACAGTCTTCACACCCCGACTAGTCATCCTGCCTCTGGTCGCTGTGGATTTCCTCGACAGTTTCTCTTCTGCCTTCAGAGCTAATTGGTAGGCTTCACCCACTGCTTTGAATATTGACATGCTCAATTCATCCTGAATGGCATATTTCAAGCCGTTCACATGCCTAGCGATAGATTCTTCTCATTCGTCAGTCTGTCCTGACCTTATCGACAATCTATAGAACTCTTCCGTGTACTCCTTCATGGTCATCTCTTTTTTTCGAAAGTTCTACAACTTCCTGAACACGGAAATTAGATATTCGTTCGACAAGAACTTCCCTTTCAGCTTGGCTACCATCCTATCCCAAGACTTGATTTTCTCCTTGCCCTTCTTGACTTTGTCAACATGTACATTGTCCCACCACAATAATGCATGACCCTTCAACCTCAGACATGCAGTCTTAACCCTTTTAGGATCCTCGATCTGCTCTATGTCGAATTATTTCTCCATTTCTCTGAACCATTCGATCAAGTCTTCTGGGTCTAGACTTCCTAAGTAGGTACGAATGTCTATTTTTTCTCGTCCTCTCATATCCGTTAGAAGCTTGATGAGTTTTTCTTCTGGTTCATCTTCCACTGCTTTCCGTGGTTCCACTTCTTCGACTTCCTTGTCACTGTGGTCTAACGCGTCAGGAATACAACCATGCCTTTGGATTTTTTTGATCGCTGCAACTTCATTTGTCAAAGTTCACATTGTTCGGATGCACTCGTCGAACATCTCACGATCAACTGTGACTACTGCACCACGCACTCTTCATCCTCGGACATTAATGCCTCTATGAGCCATTTTCAACCTCTACTAAAACTCCCACTAGTCAAATCTCAACCGGACTTTCACAGTCATGCACAACTCTCCCCAACCTCAGCTGGAGCTGTTTAATGCACTTGCAGGCTCAATACCACTAACGCTATCCTTCAAATCTCAGGATATTATAGCTCTGATACCACCTGACGCAAGGCGCCTTAGATGATGAGGTTCTTTCTTAACAATACACACCACACACATGTTCACATAGACAAGGTGTAAACAACATGCCAGAAGTTGGCTTATATTACTTATCCAAATATTACTTATCCAAATCGGTTACAATGCAAACTGCAAAGAAATGAAATAACTAGCTAATTGTCGGCCTTAGCCATTACAACATAGAAGTAACTGTGTGCTATCTCAGTGTGTCGACCTCACCCTCTCTTGGTTCCTTGCGAAACTTTGAGCTATGGCTTGATCTTCTCTGCGTTTGGAAGTTGTGTGACTGTTCTCTCCAATCTACGAACTTCTCCCCGAACTCTGCTCTGCCACTCCAACTCAATGGAACCGTCCCTTGCTCTGCGCCTACGCACAAGCCTTCTACTTTGCTGCTGCTGTTCCTGAGACCACTGCAATACCTGAGACACACATCCTCTATCAGCTGATCCTTCCATGATCCTGCAGACCTGCAACTGTCAGCACCCCAACCGTGCTGCACAGCCTCTACCTGAGACGACATATATCATGTCTTCACCCACCTGCAATAAATTCCATTAACTTCCTTAGCAACCTCAAATTGTTGCCAAGTACTCTCCTTGACTTCTATGCGTCCTCCTGACATGCTACAGTAAACCATCACGTCGGCCATATTGTCTGTCAGCTTTGATTCACCTGTCGGCTCCCTTCTACGCTTAGGCTTCACTATTCTGCCCCGTCCTCCATGCTTGGCTCATGTCCAACATGTCAATGTCATGGCCCGACAACATATCGACCTTACTACGACCTTGCAGCAACTTGTTTCCTATCGAAATTCACATGTCGACTATCAAATTTCATATGTCAACTATTGACATGTCGACTCTCGACTTCCTTTCGCACTCTTGTCGACTGCTTCAACAGTTCTCTGCTCGACTTATTGACTTCGACAAGTCAATCTGCTTCACGCACCAGCGGTCGTCAGCACTCCCTCTGGTCGACTCCTCATGTCGATCAACTTCGACTGATATGCCTAGGCCCCGATGCTCCTGCATCATTATTCCCAACAAGAAGGAAACCAACTTTAACCTTATGAAAAATTCCCAATTCAACAAGCATGTTCAAATAACCAAACACGATCTGATTTTTGTTTTCCCAGTCGATGTTGTCCAATTGTCGATATAGAACTCGAGGAAGATTACTAGACCAATGAGTTAGCACATGGTGAATTATGGTGATGGTCAGGTTTGAATCATTATGAATATTTGGAGCTGTAAAGTAATCCCTTGGAGACATTTGACCATTAAAACCATACAACCAACCAAGTGAAACGGAATAAAATTTTCCTCCTTTAAATTCTTTGGTACACGAACAAAATGTGTCAAAAGTTTTTTTTTCGATCCATGCCATCAATTATCAAACCCATATACTTATGTGGATCATCATAACACTTATTGCGATGTTTGTATAACTTTTTCCACTCAACTGATTGTTGACTGCAATGTGCTTGAACTTATTTGGAAACAAAATCTACAAATAAAATAAAAAGAAAACATTTCGTAATTGATATTTATTCAAAAAAAAAGTTGTTAGAGATGTACCTCTCTCTATCCCTTCCGATTTATCCCTTCTTTGTTTAAGAGAAGCACATATACTGCAAAACCCCATCCTTTACCTCTTAGGGATATAGACATTGTTGAACTCTGTTTTCCATAGTCTTGTAAAGTATGCATCTCTAATGAAATTGTTATTTCCTTTGGCATCTTGAACAAATTCCTTGAACAAGTTATAGATTTCATGCCCTGAGAAATTATATGGAATGTAAATGGTTTCTCTATCTGGCATACTCTCTCGATTCTTAGAAAAGAAGTCACACATCCATGACATTGCAATGTTTTCTATAGGCCCACTAGCTCGTGCATGATATTCTTTAGAATAAAATGTAGGATCCTTTTCTAGGCTTGTCTGGATTCTTAATAGTCAAATATTACCAATTGATTGGATTCTTTGGAATGCCCTTCTAGAAAGAAAAATATTTCCAATGCGATAATCATAACCTACCTTTGTTGAAATCATGCACCCTACCAAATATGAATTTTGCATATTTTTGTTCATTGACAGATATGCTCTCCTTTTCTCTAAGGCATAATTGTAGTGTATTTGTTTCAAACAATTTTTTTGGAAATGCTCACTTGAATTCAGATCAATAATAGAATTGGGACTTGTGAGCAAATATTTCCTAGACCTTGTATAACTAGAATGCTTTGGATTGATATAAAATGGCCTAGTCCTACACTTATCTTTCTCATTGGTACAATTTTCCTTTGTCTTTCATGTACCATTAAATCATCCCCAATAGAATGAATATCCTCATCATTATCAGGAATATCATCCCTTTCACTGATATTCTCATCACCAAATTTACTACAAGAATGATTATCCTCATCAGTATCAAGTTTATCACTTGATGTTAAATCAACATCATTGACGAGTTCATCATCACCAAAATCATCATTTGTCCCATTAAAATCCTCACTCAGAGGAAAATCATCATCAATGACATCAAAATCCTTTCTTGGAGGAAAATCACCTTCACCATTTTTGGTGCCTTAATCCTTACCAAAATCATCATCCGTCCCTTTAAAATCCTCTCTTGGAGGAAAATCATCATTAGTGCTATCAAAATACTCGCTTGGAGGAAAATCATCATCATTTCCATCAAAATCCTCGCTTGGAGGAAATTCATATTCACCATTATTAGTGCCTTCATCCTCACTAAAATCATTATCCCTCCCATTAAAATCCTCACTTGGAAGAATATCATCATCATTGCCATCAAATTCCTTACTTGGAAGAAAATCATCATCGTTGCCATCATAATCCTCACTTGGAGGAAAATCATCTTCACCATTAATGGTTCCTTCATGCTCTCCAAAATCATCATTTGTCCCATTAAAATCCTCTCTTAGAGGAAAATCATCATTAGAGCCATCAAAATCCTCGTTGGGAGGAAAACCATCTTCGACATTATTGGTGCCTTTATCCTCGCCAAAATCATCAACTGTCCCATTAAAATCCTCGCTTAGAGGCTGAAAACCATCATCGATTCCATCAAAATCCTTTCTTGGAGGAGAACCATTATCAGTCCTATTAAAATCCTCTCTTGGAGGAAAATCATCATCAGTGCCATCAAAATCCTTGCTTGGGGGAGAAACATTATCAATCCCATTGAAATCCTCGCTTGGAGGAAAATCATCATCGGTCCAATTAAAATCCTCGGTCGGAGGAAAATCATATACACCAACATTGGTTCCTTCATCCTCACCAAAATTATCATTGGTCCCATTAAAATCCTTGCATGGAGGAAAATCAAGTTTACTATCTTGTAAATCCTCGCTTGGAGGAAAATATTGGCCTAGAGGAAAATTATCATTCGTGCCTTGAAAATTTTGGATTGGAGGAAAATCATCGTTTGCGCCTTGAAAATCCTGGCTTGGAGGAAAATCATTAATAGTGCCTTGAAAATCATCGCTTATAGGAAACCATCGCTGCTGCCTTGAAAATCCTCGCTTGGAGCAAAATCATCATTGGTGCCTTGAAAATCATCACTTGGAGGAAAATTGTCATCATCTTCCTTAATGTCTTTAAAATTCCCACATGGAGGAAGGTCTTCATCATCATCATCATTACTTCCTTTAAAATCCTCACTAGTAGGAAAATCATCATCGGTGCCTTTGCAATCCTCACTTGAAGGAAAATTTCCACAATCTTCATGTACATATTTAGACATTGAGATTAATTTAGGCGAGTCCATGAATTCTCAATAAAAAGTATAATGATAACTATAAACAAAAAAAGAGAATGAAATTTTCTCACACTCCTCACAAAAAAGTACATTGGTGCAACTTTCAACCCCGAACAAAAATATAGCTAAAAGAACGGATTTTTCCCTCCCAAACATTCCCTCCAAAATTTCCCTTCAAAATTTTCGCTCCAAAATGTCCTTGTAAAAATAAATCACACATTTCTAACGCAATCATAACACTTGTAAAAATAATTTAATCTATTGTATAAAAAAATGTAATAATATTAATTAAATGACATGTAAACAATGATATACGAACTTTGTAATACAATATTAGTTATTTACATTACATTTTTAAACCCACAGTCATAACACTAGTCAAATATCATTTAATGCCATCCTCTTTAAATTTAGTAATATTGCATTAGGTAATTGCACTTTTTTTAATCCGACATTAGTTAAACGAATAATGTTAAACTTGATATTAGCCATATAAACTATTTTGTTTTTATATTATTCACGTTTGAATTTTGGGCAATTTAATAGTGCTTTGAAGGTTTTTTTTTATAATAAATGTTTCTATTTGATATTTCCTTTGGCAATGTTTTTTTATGCTTTTATCGTTTTTTTTAATCCCACATTCATAAAGTGGTAAAAAAGAACTTAATCTATGCTATATAAATGCAGTTTGGTTTTCTACAGTCACCCTTTGCAAACAACGATCAAAGACATTTGAGCAATCCACAAGGCTTTGAAGACCACCGAAGAGCTTCAAACATTGTCAAGGTTAGTTAATTTTTTTTTTGTAATGTAAATCTTAAAAAAAAAATTAATGTTAATTTCTAAAATTTGATGTAAATTTTTTTGTTTCGGATTGGCCATGCCCTTTGGGAAAAGTTGGAAAAATTTTAATTTTTAATTTGGGCACACGAGGGAGGAGCTAAGATCCTACCCTCGGCCCCTTTAGGCACTCATCGCATAGCCCTCGAGCAATGCATAGCCCATTTGCTATGCACTGTGCACCCAAAGGGTGCACAGGGGGAGGAGCGGAGTTCCTCCTTGCTGCCCAAAGGGGCAGGCTAAGCTCACTCACCCATTTTGGAAACGGGAAGGAGCTCCACTCCTTCGCCAGGGTGCCCTTTGGGTTCCCACAACACCCACTCAAATGGGGTGCACGTTTTTGGAAATCGCTCCACCCATTTGGGCGGGCGCTATGGGTGCCCAAAGGGGGCCCGAGGAATCACGCCGCCCTGTTTTGGATGGCGCCATGGGATCCCAAAGGGGGCCTGGGGGAGGAGCTGTTAAAATATTGTAACTTCTAAGAATATTATATTTGTATTATTCCGGAGATATTCATTCCTCCGAGGAGACCCTATCGTATATCCGGATATGTTTATTCCTCCGAGGAAGTGTGGTAACTAGGGTTATTAGATCTCCCATGTGAGGTTGGCCCTGAGTTAGCATTTTAGGGGTTATTAGACTCTCCTGGGAGAGGTCGGCCCCATTAGGGTGAAAAGTCAGTTAGAAAACAAGTATAATTAGAGGAGGTATGTTCCTCACTTATCTCATTCATTCTCTCACTTGTGATTGGCGCATAGGAGAGAGAGAGGTCTGCATAGGAGGAGAAGGAGCTCTTTTTTGGGTACTACATCTTGTATTGGTTGATTATCTATATTGAGGAAAGCTTTGCTAGGTTTTCTACCCCATGAGGGTTTCCCAGGGTAAATCTTTGTCTATCTTGTGATTGTGTTTCTTTCAGTGATCTTGCTTGTTAAATTAGGATAAACTTAACATGGTATCAGAGCTAGACTGAATAGGACATCTTTCACAAGGTGAAAATACCTCTCTCTCCTCCTTCGGTGAAAATTAGGGTTTCTGCAAAAGTTGGAATTTTTGGATTCTGATTGCATGGCTGGATATCCCTCCTCAAAATCGAAGTTTTGAGCCCTGGATCGAGATTTTTGGTTGGGTAGAACTCTGGGAAATTCAAACTCTAGTTTGACCAAAAGTGGAGAAAACCAGAAAAGTTGCGCACCTGTGCACCAGTGAACCAGAAAAGCTGCGAACCTGTGCACCAGAAAACTAGAAAAGAGAAGACCAGAAAACTAGAAATTCTGTTGCAGATCTGGAAGGTGAAAAATTGAAGTTTCCAGAAGCAGAACACACCAGAACCTTCAACTCAATCAAGCACATCTCCTGGTAACTGTTATTATATCTCTTGAGAAACTTCAATCTCTTTGACCCCTGGATAAGATGGCTCCAAGCACTAAGCTTGAAGACAAGCTAGAAGGTATAGAAAATTTACGGGCATGGAAATACAGAATTGGTCTCATTCTTGAAGAGAATGATCTTGCCCAATATATCAAGGATGAGGTTGCAGAACCTGAAGAAGATGAAGCCAAAGAGAATCATAGGAAGGACTTGATTAGGGAAAAGAGAATCATTATTGATTCTATCAAAGACCACTTGATTCCCCAAGTGGCACCCGAGAAGACTCCAAAGGAAATGTATGATGCCCTTTCCAGAATGTATGAGGGAAAGAACATCAATAGGAAGATGAATCTGAGAGCTCAATTGAAGAGCACTGAGATGAATAAAGGAGAATCTATTCAAGACTATTTCTCAATGGTTTCCCAGTTCAAGGAACAACTAGATTCCATTGGAGATACCCTTGATGAAGATGAACTAGTCATGACTGCTCTAAATGGTCTCACTAGACCTTGGGAGTCATTCATCCAAACTATGTGTACCAGGAAATAAAGTATGAAGTTTGATGTGGTATGGGAGGATTGCATTCAAGAAGAAGCTAGGGTAGCCAATATAGAAGCCATTCTCAAAGAAGATGACCAAGCTTTTGCAGCTCACACCAAAAGAAAGATGGAGTCACTTCAAATCCAAGAAGAATGGTCACAAGGAGTCTTAAACTCCACACAGATTTCAAAAGAAAAAAAAGAACAAGTTCAGGAGGAGACCTCTCATCAATCTAGTGCTTTTGTTGTGACAAATTGGGACACCTTGCTAGGAATTGTCCTTTAAAGAAGAAGAAGAAGAACACTCATGACAAAAGACATCAAGCACATATAGCAGAAGATGATAGTGAAGAAGAAGGTGAGAAACCTCAAAAGAAAAGATCTAAAATAGAAAAAGAAGATGCAAAAGAATATGTGTTATTCTCTGCTCTCTCTGGGTCTGTGACACCTGGAGAAGATACATGGCTCATTGATAGTGGTGCTTCAAAGCACACGACAGGACAAAAGAAAACTCTCTCAAGTCTTGAGGAGAATACCTCTCCACAGAAGGTATCCTTAGGAGATGACTATCAATATCCCATCAAGGGAATTGGTGAAGCAAGCTACAAGCTTGATTCTGGAACCCCATTGAAGATGAAAGAAATATTATATGTACCAGGTTTGAAGAAGAACCTACTTTCTATCTCAGCATTAGATAAGAAAGGCTATAGGGTTGCATTCATAGATGGCCAAGTACTCATGTGGCCCAAAGGAAAATCAATTGAGGATGCAATTGTTATTGGTGAAGAGGAAGGAGGTCTATACAAGCTCAAGAGCCATCCAGAAGCAACCCTTGTCCATGAAGCCACTAGCCAAAGTGATCTATGGCATAGAAGGCTTGCTCACATTAACTACAAAGCACTACCTCATGTGAGCAAAGTTGTCATAGGACTACCAGACTTAAATATTGATCATGATGGCACTTGCAAAGGTTGTGCAAAAGGAAAGAATATCAAGAACCCATTTCCAAAGAGTCAAACAAAGACTAAGAGTACATTAGAATTGATCCATTCAGATGTATGTGGACCAATGCCATCCACATCCCTGAGTGAATATGAATACTACCTTACATTCATTGATGACTACTTAAGGAAGACTTGGATATATTTTCTGAAGGGAAAAGATGAAGTCTTTGGAAAATTCAAGGAATTCAAAGCCTTGATAGAAAACCATTCAGAAAACAAGATTAAGATACTCAGGACAGATAATGGTGGAGAATACACTTCAAAAGACTTTGAAGTATTTTGTAAAGAAGCTGGGATCAAAAGGGAGCTAACCACTCCCTACAATCCTCAACAAAATGGTGTTGCGGAAAGAAAGAATAGAACCATCATGGAAGCTGTAAAGACAATGATATATGATCAAGACCTACCTATGTATTTATGGGTTGAAGCAGCCAAGACAATAGTCTATGTGTAGAATAGACTATCTCATAGTGCTCTTGACTTCAAGACCCCACAAGAAGTGTTCACAGGGAAGAAGCCTGAGGTAAGTCACCTCAAGATATTTGGATGTCCAGTATACATTCACATCCCAAAAGAAAAGAGGACCAAGCTAGATCCCTCTGGGAAGAAAGGAATATTTGTTGGATATTGTGAAGCATCCAAAGCATTCAAAATATACATCCCAGGATTCCATCATATGGAAATAAGTAGGGATGTGACATTTGATGAAGAGGCAGCTCTCAAGAGATCTAGGAAGTGCCAGTATAAAGAAGTATATGAGGAAGATGCACCTTCCATATTTACAGAAGCTGCACCCATCCCTGAAGAGACAACACCTAAAGACCATGACATGATGGAACCACAAGAACCCACTATCATGGAAATTTCAAGGAAGAGAAAACCAGCATGGGCTAGAGACATTATTCTAGGAGCATAAAAGTATGGAGCTCCTGAAGGCTCCACTAGGGTGAGCAAGAAACCAAAGACATTCTCCAACTATGTGGCCCTGATGTGTGACCTTGTAGATCAAGTACCCACTAGTTATGAAGAAGCATCTCATAAGAAAGAGTGGGTGGAGGCAATGACAAAGGAATACCAGTCAATAATAAAGAATGATGCTTGGGATATAGTCCCCAAGCCAAAGGACAAGAGTGTGGTATCCTCCAAATGAATATACAAGATAAAGCATGTTGCGGATGGCAGTATTGAAAAATATAAGGCAAGGTTTGTGGCCAGAGGATTTTCTCAAAAAGAGGGAATTGACTATGAAGAAACATTTGCACCAGTGGCAAGGTACACTTCCATTAGGACCATCATGGCACTTGCATCCATGATGAAGTGGGAGTTACACCAGATGGATGTAAAGACAGCCTTCCTGAATGGTGTGATTGAGGAGGAAGTGTACATAGAACAACCATAAGGATTTGAGGTGGAAGATGGAAGAACCCATGTGTGCAAACTGAAGAAGGCCTTGTATGGGCTGAAGCAAGCTCCCAGAGCTTGGTATGGAAGAGTTGATAGTTTCTTGACTAGCTTGGGCTTTACCAAGAGTAAAGATGATCCTAACCTTTATCTCAAAGTTATGGATGATGAACCTGTCATATTATTGTTATATGTATATGATCTATTCCTGACTAGAAATGAGAAACAGATTATCGAGTGCAAGAAGAAGCTCTCTTCAGAATTTGAGATGAAAGATCTCGGATTGATGCACTACTTCCTAGGTCTGGAAGTGTAGCAAGGTTCAAAAGGAATCTTTCCTAATAAGGGAAAGTATGCAGTGGAAATATTGAAAAGATTTGACATGTTGGAATGTAAATCAATGGCCACTCCCATGGATTCCAACTTAAAGCTGCTAGCTAATGACTCATCAGAGTTAGTGGATATGACTCTGTACAGACAGATAATTGGGTCATTAATGTATTTGACAAATACCGACCAGATATATGCTTTGTTGTGAATACCCTAAGTCAGTATCTAGTGGAACCTAGACGATTTCACCTAATAGCCGCAAAGCATGTGATGAGGTACCTAAAGGGTACAATAGATTTTGGTCTATATTATCTTAGAGATCATGACTTCAGAATGCATGGCTACACAGATGCTGATTGGGCAGGAAGTGTATCAGATAGGAAGAGTACATCGGGAGGATGCTATTGTCTGGGATTTGCCATGATCTCATGGTTCAGCAGGAAGCAGTCTAGTGTGGCTCTCAGTACAGCTGAAGCGGAATATATAGCTGCTTGCTCTCCCAGTTGTGAAGCAGTTTGGCTTCAGAAACTGTTGTCAGGACTATTTGACTTAGAGATGGACCCCACTGTGATCCTGTGTGACAACCAGAGTTGTATCAAGATGACAGAGAATCCAGTGTTCCATGATAAGTCAAAGCACATAGAGATACGATATTTATATATACGGGATATGGTGCAGAAAGGAGCTATCAAGATTGAGTATGTAAGCACTGATGAACAAGTTGCTGATATATTGACCAAACCTCTGTCTCGAGTAAAGTTTGAGTATTTCCGAGACAAGCTTGGTGTAGTTCATAAAAACCCTCCTCAAAAGGGGGAGTGATAAGGTCACTAATGATAAGATAGCCTGCATGGACAGTAAGGTCGATGATGTGGATACCTGTATTGGTGATACTAACGATAAGGTCCATGAATGGTTCTTAGACTGGGTCTAAGTTGACAAGAGGGATTGCATCATGCCTGGACTTCAGTCCCCTGAATTGATCCATAGACAGATGTCTCCGAGAATGTAGGGATTGCATCATCCCTAGACTTCGGTCCACTGAATTGATCCGTAGACAAATGTCTCTGAGAATGTAGGGATTGCATCATCCCTAGACTTCAGTCCCCTGAATTGATGCGTAGACAGATGTCTCCGAGAATGTAGGGATTGCATCATCCCTGGAATTCGGTCCCCTGAATTGATCCCTAGACAGATGTCTCTGAGAAATGGTCCCTAGTGGACGAGAGGGATTGCATCATCCCTGGACTTCAGTCCCCTGAATTGATATGTAGATAGATGTCTTCGAGAAATGGTCCCTAGTGGACGAGAGGGATTGCATCATCCCTGGAATTTGGTCCCCTGAATTGATCCGTAGACAGATGTCTCCGACAAGTGGTCCCTAGTGGATGAGAGGGATTGCATCATCCCTAGACTTCGGTCCCCTGAATTGATCCGTAGACAGATGTCTCTGAGAAGTGGTCCCTAGTGGATGAGAGGGATTGCATCATCCCTCGACTTCGGTCCCCTGAATTGATCCGTAGACATCTGTCTCTGAAAATTGATGATAGGACTGCATAGTCCCTGAACACTTAGTTCAAAATGATGTGTTTGGATTGCATCGTCCATAGACATGGGAATTGTCTTAAATTGACAAGGATTGATCATCCTGGGAATTTGATCTGGATTGCATCATCCATAGACATGGGACTTGTCTTAAATTGATAAGGATTGATCATTCTGGGAATTTGATCTGGATTGCATTGTCCATAGACATGGGACTTGTCTTAAATTAATAAGGATTTATCATCCTGGGAATTTGATCTGGATTGCATCGTCCACAGACATGGGACTTGTCGTAAATTGATAAGGATGGATCATCCTAGGAATTTGATCTGAATTGCATCGTCCATAGACATGGGACTTGTCTTAAATTGATAAGGATTAATCATCCTGGGAATCTGATAATGATTGTATCATCCTTGGACCTATGTCCTAAAGTGAGAGGGATTGATCATCCCATAATAGGATCTTGTGTATTGCAGAGTATCCTGAGATGATCCAGATGTTGTAGATCGAGATTATCCAGATGTTGTAGATCGAGATTATCCAGATGTTGTAGATCGAGATGATCCAGATGCTGTAGATCAAGATGATCCAGATGTTGTATATCGAGATGATCCAAATGTTGTAGATCGAGATGAGCCAGATGATGATGATGATGTTGTAGTTGATCAAGTGCTGTAGAAGATGAAGACTCAATACTGATGATGTTTTGTATTCCAGTATTGATTATGTTCCAGTAACTATTTGAGTTACTGATGATGATGATGTATTAAGAAAGCTTCCAATGATTTATAGATGTATCATGTATTATGTAGTTGATGACTCCTTGCTCCTGCAGATGTTGTTATAACATCCTTCTCGTTAAGGGGAAGTGTTGAAATATTGTAACTTGTAAGAATATTATATTTGTATTATTCCGGAGATGTTCATTCCTCCGAGGAGACCCTATTGTATATCCGGAGATGTTTATTCCTCCGAGGAAGTGTGGTAACTAGGGTTATTAGATCTCCCATGTGAGGTCGGCCCTGAGTTAGCATTTTAGGGGTTATTAGACTCTCCTGGGAGAGGTCGGACCCATTAGGGTGAAAAGTCAGTTAGAAAACAAGTATAAGTAGAGGAGGTATGTTCATCACTTATCTCATTCATTCTCTCACTTGTGATTGGCGCATAGGAGAGAGAGAGGTATGCATAGGAGGAGAAGGAGCTCTTGTTTGGGTAATACATCTTGTATTGGTTGATTATCTATATTCATGAAAACTTTGTTGGTTTTTCTACCCCATAGGGTTTCCCAGGGTAAATTTTTGTCTATCTTGTGATTGTGTTTCTTTCATTGATCTTGCTTGTTAAATTAGGCTAAACTTAACAGGAGCTATGCTCCCCCCGATCCCCCTTTGGGTGACCATATCATAGCCTTGGGATTATGCATTGGGTGCACCCAAAGGGGATCCCAATATATAGCCCATGGGCTATGCATTTGGCCTGCCCAAAGGGGACCCCTATGCATAGACCATGGGCTATGCATACCCCGTATGCATATCCCATGGGCTATGCATTTAGCTTGCCCAAGCTATGCATTGGGAGGGCCCAAAGAGGCACCCAATGCATATCCCATGGGATATGAATTGGGCGCCCAAAGGGCCCAAGGGGAGGAGCTTAGCTCCTCCCTCGTGCACCCAAAGGAGTGAGTCTTAGGGCCTCCCCTTTAGGCGTAGGAGGGTGGATCTAAGCTCCTCCCCTCGGGCCCCCTTTAAAAGTAAAAAAAATTATGTTTTTTTAACTATATGTTAACTTTTTTTTTAAGTGCAAGTAATTTTTTTTAAACATACACTAAATATTTCTATTTCTGACTATAGGGAAAATGGCATCAAGAAATCTATCTGTAAACATATTTGGAGCAAGATCGTCAATGAAGTCATTGAAAAAAATAGTTGAGCCATATGATAATGTTGCTTGTGATGAAATTGTATCCAGTGAGGATTTAAAAACACAAGAATGCTAGAGAATGGAAACACACACCAAATGAAGAGAAAATGGACTATTCTTGGTTTTTGAAAGAGAAATATCAAGGCAACCCAAATAGTATTTACTTATATTGTGCTACATTTGCATATCTTAAAATTGATTATGACTCATTGGGATTGTTGCGAGATATTTGTTTGGTGTAGGGTAAATACATTGTTTATGCACTAGTGAAACAAGCTAAAACCCATGTCAAAATCCAATATTGTTTGAAGGTTTCAAACTATAAAGTCGACGAAATCTTCACTGAATTTTGTCTGGGAGTCATGCACGATATTGAGCGCAAGAGTGTAAGTTTCTATATTTTTATATCTGTTTGAATTTCTTATAATTTGGATTATGTGACAATGTAATAGATTTAATACAATAATGTTTTTGTTTCGCAGGATTTTTCTATGCCACTTTCCCATATTTTGAATGGAATTTATTCTATAGAAGAAAATATGATGGATGCCATTAACGCCACTCTTCATAATGGAGGCACACCAAAGAAGGGATAAACACCAAAGAAGAAATGAGTGCAAAATGTTCATACTAAAGAAGTACAAGCACATAAAGGAAAATGCGTCCAACAATCAAATGAAATACCTAGGAAGGTTACATTCAAAAGGAAATCTCTCCCAACTGAACATGATCGACAAATTGTTGATGATGAGGATGTTACTTTTGCCAGTAAGAGTAAGAAACACTTTTACAAAATACCTATGGATGAGGGTGTTTCCATTCCTGATCAACAGGTTTTTCTTTTAGATACAACTACTTCAAGACATAAAAGGAGGAGACAAAATGTTCAATCCAATGTTATTGTTGAAAATCAGAGTGAAAACTCGGGGGATAGTTTGGAAATCATCACTCTAGGTGGTGATCTAGATGATGGTGTTGTCAAGACAACACAAAATGCTATTTGAGATCGATTGCGGAGGGATAAGTTGGTTCACAATGGGAATACATTTTATTTAAATGTGAAGCAACTTTATAGACCCACAGAAGGCTAGGACAAGTAGGAATTTAGGAAACCACATCACTTGCATGTTCATAATTTGAAGGCATTGATGAGGCACAATCCCTATGCACATGTGGTTGACTACCTAGTTCTTGTTGACCCGGAAGATGCTCCTGTTAGAGATGCATTTGATGAATCAAGATGTTTTTATTAAAACTAGTATGTTTTGGGGGGGTAATCATTCTGCAGAGGATAGAATATAATTGATGCAAGAGTTTCCCAAAAAACCTATTTTTCAAACAATGAATTGCATCATTTATGTTGGTTTAATAGATATGGAAGAAAAACTATTGGCATGTGATCACAACAAAGATAGTGACTATAGGATGTCCATGAAATTTGTTCAAAGGGTTATAATTATCACAATGAATTTGAAAAAATATGTGGTGGGGATAGATCGAAAGTTGATACAGTTTTCCAGAAACAATGTTGTATGGAAATAGGTATCCCTATTAAAGAGGACAATGTGAAACAAAAAGGTTTGAGAGGAAGTGATGCATTTAGAGCTGTAGATAACTATTTTTAGTTGGCATTTAGAATGGGGCCCATATGGGATTTGATTGATGACATATTTAGCATGTGGGAGAATATTGGCCTAAAAAATCAAAAGGTAAAAAAAAATAATGCAGTTGCATGGAGCAACTGTCAAGGAGGCCCTGGCATCAAGACTTTCCTAGAAGATATGACTATAACACCTTGGATATCATTGCAAGGTGTGAAGGATGAAACACTTATATCTACAATACTGTCACGTGTAAAGTTAGGTGAATTATCCATGGAGGAAATGTGCAATGAATGTGAAAAGTAAGTTTGTAGTTTTTTTGTTTTGTTTTAAAGTTTATTTTTTGAGTTTAAGAATATTTTTTAATTAAGCATTGTGTTATATTATTAGATGTGATTGTAAATGCCATTTATTTTTACATCATTGAGTAATAAGGTTTACATGAAAATACAAGAGGATATGGTTATAATGTTGGGTGAGAAGAGTTAGGATGATGTCAAATGCAACTATCTAGATTCAAGCTCCATAAAAAACTTAAAACATTTTTTTGTTGCATACAAAAAGGTATGATGATTTATGATATATTCTATTTTATTTATTTCTAAGTCAATTCAATTCATTTTATTACATATAGATATAATTTTTTTTTCAAAGATTCCAAAGAAGAGTACAATACCAGAGTCTTTCAAAATTCATATTCAAAGAGCCAAAATAGAACGACAAAGAATACAACATCTTGCAAACGTTGAACTTGATGACACCATTGATCATCACATTTGGAATGGGCTCGAAATTGTCCAATATAAAGTGAATTTTTGTGATTGTGCAAACATTGCAAATCGTTTTCCCAAAAAGGAGTACTCCCTAGTTATTGCAAATATCCCTCATGGATACAATATCAAAAACATTACTTATGATTGCGAGCCTTATACATACCAGTCATTCAATAAAGTGGTTTCTGGATTTATGGAAGTCACAACATCATCTGTATGGAGATTTCTTGTTTTACATTCAGATGTACAAGGAGGAGGAGTGCTTAAAACCTTCAAGGATAAATCAAACTCAAGGAAATGACTGTATTGGTAAGATGTTTGCAGTGTATTATTAAACATTTGAATTTAGAAACCAAATTTATTTTTCTATACGTTAATAATATTCTTATCTATTTATGTTATAGGCATAAGCCTAATAATTGTAGCTCCAGCATTGATCAATTTATGAGTGATACTGAAAACATACCTCTTGCATGTTGGACAAAAGATGAGACCTGTGAAGCTCTTTTAATCAATGAAAAGAGTGAAGGCAAATATAGTCAAATATTGTCTTAAAATGTCGTGGTTAAAAAGTTGGCATATGAAGAAAGGGATTTGAAAGGAGAGACTGCAAACATATACCAGAAGCCACAAGCATTGATTAATTATCTCATAGATAAATTTTCAAAATAAAAAGATTGGGTTTTAGATTTGTTCTCCGGATCAGGTAATATTTTTTATATTACATATGAAACTAGTGCCATAATCTATATTTTTTAAATTTATGTTTCATTATGCTATTTAACTTTTTTTTGTATGTGGTGATTAGGTGCAACAACAGCATGTTCGTTACAAAAAGGAAGAAATTGCATATCCATTGATAATGATCCACTACATTGCAATTATATCAAGCAAAGAATTAATGATATGAAATTTCTTCCAAATGAAATGTAGGAAGTTGGGTTTAAGAAAGGAGAATTTAGTGAGTCACTTATGGCAAAGATGTCAAAAGAGCCTCAACCTCCTTTAAAAGGGATGTTCGGAAAATATCACTTTGGGCATTTTGCAGAAGTAGAGGACCCAATGGAAGAACACATTGAGGTCCAGGAAGAGATCCAACTAGCAGAAAATGTCAATTTCGATGAAGATTTCAGACTGCGTGTTATTATTGATTAGTTTCATATCGTTGAGGAAAATGTCAAAGTTGACAAATTTTTTATAAGATATTTTTGTAATGTTTTGACTTTAAAATTTTATTTTGAGAATAACTATTTTTTTTTAATATGCTATTTAGAAATATATGGTATACATTTTGGCGAGTTTATGTGAATCATCACTTTATGGAAAATAATGTTAAATGGTATCATTTTTATACATCAAATAGTGGATAATACGTTGAAAAATGGTTTGAAATGTCTTTTTTTCTCATTTTTTTATAAATTTTCTCAAAAAATGACTTCTTTAAGAGAAACGTTTAATGAAAAAACTTCGAAAATGTATATATTTTCCATTCTAACTAGCTTCTAAATGTCTTCGTAAAATTTGAATAAACACATTTGTAAATAACAATTATAGTTTATTTATGTCTAGGAAGTTTCAAAATCACAAAAAATGGCCCGAAATGAAAAATGGTGCTACCAGTATACACACTTTTTGAAACAGAGGTAAAAACAACTACTAAAATTGACACCCAAAAAATGAGAACAATGTCGGGTTCTTGTTAAGTTTTATAACTTGTTTCTATTGATCAAAATAATGATGATGGATTTCATAAATGAAATGTTGAAACCAATGTTCAAAAAAACAATGATGATGAAATTAATGAAGAATTGGGAAGATCCCAAATTATATTATGAAACACTTACAACAAGTCCTGCAAGACTAAAGCTCAAGGACACACCAGCAAAACTTCAAGCAATAAAATTTGTACATCAAAGATATACATGGAACGCCAGCTGGCAGAGGGAACATAGTGAGAGGAAAATGGGAGTTAATCCCACCTACCATAACTACTTTAAAAAACTTGAGTAGCTCATTACATCGGGTAGACTAATAATGAGAGTTCAACACTTCTAATATCATCACTACAAATGAATCTAGGGATTTTGATGGTAGGTATACTTTTCAAGTGTGAAGACAAATTCAATATTATATCTAAAAGGTATTTCAGTGTTGAATGGAAGACCAAATAAGAGAATTGAGAGAGAAAGAGATGTAGGCATAAAAATGGAAATATCAGGATTAGATCTAGATTTTGTTGATTAGCAAAATCTAGTGAGGAAGCATTATCATAGACACACTGCACATGAAATTCGGGCATTGGAAGCATTGTACAAGAAGCACCCTCATCCTGATGGGAAACAAACTATTAATCTCAACAGAGATCTGGGCCTAGAACCCTAACAGGTTAAGTTTTGGTTTCAGAATCATTGGACCCAAATGAAATACAACAATACTCTCTGTGATGAGAAAAAGAGAAGCAGAAATGAGAACTGGGCCATTCGAGACACCTACATGACCAATTGAAAGAATAGCTAGATCATTTGTCTAGAATTGCTAAACACCAATGGTGTAGTTTTGTACTGTTCGGATATCCACATCATCTTTTTCAGGATCTTGCATGCAATTAGGGTTTGCATGCAGAATCTAGGGTTTGCATGCACCTGCATGCACTTGCATGCATCCCAGTCACCAGTTTGATGCCTCCAGCACCTTAGCCACCTCATTCTAGCACCCGGGAGCCACTTACTACAGAGTTTTAGCCCTCCTAGGCTGAAAGGCACCCACTTCTCACCTACTGCCAGAGAAGGGCGCACTTGTTCACCTACCACTGCAGTTCCACTTC
The DNA here is from genome assembly GCA_027924585.1 of Larix kaempferi. NCBI lineage: Eukaryota > Viridiplantae > Streptophyta > Pinopsida > Pinales > Pinaceae > Larix > Larix kaempferi. Next base: position 901,136 of record BSBM01000241.1, on the reverse strand, counting down.
AGTTACACTCAGTTAGCTCCGATTCTCCCTGATTTGAGGCTAGTTTCACTCCCGACTGACTGTTTCACTTCCGTTGGACCTCCAGATTGACTAGATGACTTGTTCTAACTTCAGTTAGCCTCCCATGCGCCCCCACTGAGCCTCCCTCTCCTTAATCAGTGCTACACACTTCAGTTACACTTATTACACTCAGTTAGACTCAGATTGACACCTGGATGACTGGTTCTTGTGCATTGATGACCACCACCGATTGATGATGAGGACTCCTAGTTGGAGTCAAGCTACTCCATTCAGTGATTCGAATGGCCTACTTAGTCAATTCGAATTGCTCATTGACAGAGATTGTATTCTATTGTAATTCATTCACCTTTATTGGGATATTGAGCACTGCTGCATATTTTGCACAGTTTTACACCATATTTTCTATATTCATCTGTTGTGATTGATTTACTTGTTCATTAGATCTGCTGTGACTAATTTTACATGGTATCAGAGCCATTGCAGGGACAAGACCTCTTTTCTACAGGTGTTTGTACAAGAAGATTTGACTGAATTGCTCAAATTGCAAAAAGTTTTGGCATGAGATATCTCAAGGGCATTCACTCCTGTGCATGCAAAGCTTGAAAATTATTCCAATACCACTCCAGAAGCTTGAGTTTCCACATAATTCCTGGATCTGATACATTGGACCCATTCAACATTGTTTGATCTCCAATCCCAGGTGTGATGCAACTCTAAAAGGGTGGATTGTTCGACCTTATTGTGTCTGTTTTATTGTGATTTGCAGGTTTATTGTCTCCATCAATTGCACTCGCTACATTGTGCATGCAAGCTTCCCTACAGCAATTGCATTCGCTATATTGTGCATGCAAGCCTCTCCTACATCAGTTTGACTCGCTCCTAGCAATGGAATACTCTTCTTCAAAGCCTATCCTCACCCCATTCAATTATTTTGATTGGAAAGATGATATGGAGATCATATTACGTTCAAAAGGTTACTACCGAGTCACTGTTGGTCTTGAATTGGAGCCAAGCAAACTATCAGATAGAACCAAACACTACAACAAGCTTGATGAAGCTTATGGTCTTCTTTGTCTCTCCATCTCAGCGGATTGAAGACTCCAAAAGCTATATGGGAGCAACTTGAAACACTATTTGGCAAGCAGGATGAGCTTAGGGCTTTTCAATTAGAGAATGAATTGATTGCCCTTAGTCCTGAGAATTTCGAGACCATCAATGAATTCTTCACAAAATTCAAGAACTTGAACTTTCAATTGAAGAACAGTGGAGTTATCAAAGAGGATAAACAATTGATCCTCTCCATTCTAAGCAAGCTTGGGAAAGATTATTCGGTATTTGTCTCTACTTTCAATTCCGGTCGGCTAACTACCCCGAATTGGAAGATGCCTACCTTGAATGCCTTCATTGAGTCTGTCACAAAAGAGCATGACAAGTTGATTCAAATGGGGTCCATAAGCTCCAAAGATTCATCCCTATATGTTCAAGGACCGAAGATCTCGAATGGTAAAGGAAAGCGAAAGAAGGAGAAGCCCAAATTCGAGCCTCACAAGCAAAAAGACAAAGGCAAGCAAACGGATGCTCCATCCAGTTCGAAATCCAAGCAAAAGGGCAAAGAAGGTAACCAAAAATCTAAATGTACTTATTGTAACCGTGGCTTTCATCCCGAAAGTTCATGTATGAAGAAGACTATAGATCAAATGGCCCTCCTTTTGGAAAAGAACAACATAACCCTTCTTGACAGTGCAAGGAAGAAGGATAGGAATGATGATCATGAAAGAGGACAAGCACTCATGGCAACGGTTTCGAATCCCACTACTCTCTTGATAGATTCGGGTGCATCAAATCATATGGCTGCAAATATTGATTCTTTTTCCTCATTCGATCCAAACAGCTCCATCCCCATCCATTTGGGAGATGACTCAAAAATTTCTTCAAAGGGCAAAGGTACGATTCATGTAGAACATGGAAGCTTTCAGAATGTTCTCTATGTGCCTTCCTTGGCTTCAAATCTCCTTTCTGTGTATCAAATGACACACACTGGTGAACCAAACCAAGTTACATTCAGCCCTAATACAGTTGAAATTTCTGATATCAAAAGTGGAAGACTAGTTGCAGTCGGAAAGGCAAATCACACTGCAAAATGCTATGAGTTTTCACACTTTATTCCGCTTGCAAAGCCCACCGCTCTTCACACACATGGTAATGAGGTTAGTAGGATTTGGCATGAAATATTTGGACATCTTAATTATAAGTATTTGCTGCTGTTATCAAACAAATCCATGGTAGATGGGCTCCCACAACTCCGTTCCTCGAAGGGAATATGCACTGGTTGCATCATTGGGAAGCACCCCGAGCACAGATTCGACCGCGGCAAAGCTAGCAGAGCTTCTACTATTTTGGGATTGATCCATTCTGATATCAGTGGTCCTCTGCCCCATATGTCATTAAATGGTTCAAGGTATGTTTTGACATTTATTGATGATTTTTCCCGCTTTACATGAGTATTCTTTCTCAAAAATAAGTCAGAAGTGCTTGGAAAATTCAAGGATTTTAAGGCTTCTGTTGAGACCACCACTGAGAGCAAGATCAAAGCTCTTAGATCTGATAATGGTGGGGAATATATCAAGTCCGAGTTGCTGCAACTTTGTGCCCAAAGCGGAATTAAGATCCAACATACAGTTCCCTACACACCCCAGCAGAACGGTGTAGCGGAAAGGAAAAATCGGTCACTGAAAGAGATGGCTACATGCATGATTGAATCGAAAGGTTTGGCTGCAAATCTTTGGGCTGAAGCAATCAATGTTGCTGAATATATACAGAACCGTGTTCCACATTCATCCGTGAAAGGTATGACTCCTTTCGAAGCATTCTTTGGTCACAAACCGGATGTGTCAAATTTGAGAGTTTTTGGCTCTACTGCATGGGCTAGAATTCCTTCTGAGAAGAGACGAGCTTTGGATCCACAAAGTATCGAGTGCATACTGATAGGATATGGGGAAGAATCAAAAGCATATAAACTCATGTATATCAGATCTAAAAAGATATTCATAGAGCGCAGTGTGCAATTTGAAGAACCGCTTCAAGAATTGCAACTAGTCGAGGAGAAGACTGCCGATTCACCGCCTTCACCAGAAGAAGATCCGAGCAGCGATAATGAAGGTATGAGTTCTGATATTTCTGATATTGTAGCAGCATATGATGATCATGACATATCAGGTTCGGAATCCGACCATTATGATCCTCCTCAGTTACCAAAGTGGGCCCAAAACACTCTACATTCTGCTGGTTCGAATCTTGGAAATCCTGCTGATCCGAGACGAACAAGAGGAGACTTTCAAAGAGCAGGTATGGCTCTTTCTATTGCTGATCCATTTCTTCCTGAGATTTGTTATTTGATGGCTGGTTCAGATCCTACATCATACTATTCAGCTCATCGAGATCCGAGATGGAAAAGTGCCATGGACGAAGAGTACAGTTCTCTTCAATAAAACAACACATGGGAGCTAGTTTCTCTTCCACCTGGAAGAAAATTAGTGAAGTGTAAATGGGTCTACCGTACTAAAGTTGCTGCTGATGGCACTATCAGAAAATATAAAGCAAGGTTGGTGGCAAAAGGTTTCTCCCAAGTCCAAGGAGTGGACTACACTGAGACCTTTGCACCGGTTGCAAAGATGGATTCCATCCGCCTTGTTTTAGCTTATTGCCGCATCCAAGCACTGGGAAGTGCACCACATGGATGTGAAGAGTGCATTCTTACATGGAGACCTTGCTGAAGAGGTCTATATGCAGCAGCCAGAGGGTTATACATCAGATCCATCATTGGTTTGTAGATTGAAGAAATCTTTGTACGGGTTAAAACAGGCCCCAAGAGCTTGGTACGCAAAGATGGACTCCTTCCTTCTTTCTCAGAATTTCCAAAGGTGCAAATTTGATCCAAATGTGTATCTTCAGCGAGTTAAAGGTAATTTGTTGGTTATTGTACTTTATGTTGATGATCTGCTTATTACTGGTAGCACACTTACTTCAATAAACAAGCTAAAATTTGCCTTAAATCTAGCTTTTGACATGAGCGATTTGGGCTTGCTGAGTCACTTTTTGGGCTTGGAGATAGCTCAAAATTTTGATGGGATCACTATATCTCAGCAAAAATATGCTTCCGACCTGTTATTGAAGTTTAATATGGCTGAATGTAAGGCATCCCCATTCCCATTCCTCTCAGGAATCAGTCTTGAGGAGGGAGATTCCACACCGCTTGCAGATTGCAGTATGTATCGACAGTTGATTGGTTCACTACTTTATTTGACACACTCACGGCCTGATATCTCATATGCCATGAGTGCCATGTCAAGATATATGCAGCAGCCACATGAGCTTCATTGGCGAGCAGCCAAGCGGATCTTGCAGTATGTGCAAGGTACGAGACAGTTTGGCATACATTATGCTGCAGATTCTGAGCTAGATTTCATTGGTTTTACTGATTCAGATTGGGCAGGTGATAGCATTGATCGGAAGTCCACTTCCGGTTATGTTTTCATGATTGTTCATGGTGCTATTTGCTGGTCCAGCAAAAAGCAAGCAGCCATTGCACTTTCTTCAGCAGAGGCAGAGTATCGAGGGGCAGTCAATGCCTGCATTCAGGCAGTTTGGTTGCAGGGTATTCTTTCCGAGTTTGGTTTTGGTGGCACTACTTCGACTGTCCTATTTTGTGACAATCAAAGTGCTATCAAGATCTCCACAGATCCAGTTCAACGGCAGAGGACCAAACACATTGAGATTCATATGCATTACATTCGACAGTTGGTGCATGACCGCACCATCATTCTGCAATATTGCCCTACTGATGAGCAAATTGCAGACATCTTCACCAAGAGCTTCACTGAGAAGAAGTTCTCTTACCTCCGTTCACTGTTGGGGGTGAGTTCCATCATGGTGGAGACAGATTGATTCATTATTATGCTTTAGCTTGAGGGGGGGGCTTTCTTCCCACTGGGTTTTCCCTCTTTCCTCACTTAGTTTATTTTCAGCATTTTTTGGATTATTGTATTGGGGTGACCTTTGGTCTTAGTTACCAGGGCCCCACATTATTTTTGTTGGCACATCATAGTCTAGCTTGAGGGGGGGTGTTTGGATATCCACATCATCTTTTTTAGGATCTTGCATGCAATTAGGGTTTGCATGCAGAATCTAGGGTTTGCATGCACCTGCATGATCTTGCATGCATCCCAGTCACCAGTTTGATGCCTCCAGCACCTTAGCCACCTCATTCTAGCACCCGGGAGCCACTTACTACAGAGTTTTAGCCCTCCTAGGCTGAAAGGCACCCACTTCTCACCTACTGCCAGAGAAGGGCGCACTTGTTCACCTACCACTGCAGTTCCACTTCAGTTACACTCAGTTAGCTCCGATTATCCCTGATTTGAGGCTAGTTTCACTCCCGACTGACTGTTTCACTTCCGTTGGACCTCCAGATTGACTAGATGACTTGTTCTGACTTCAGTTAGACTCCCATGTGCCCCCACTGAGCCTCCCTCTCCTTAATCAGTGCTACACACTTCAGTTACACTTATTACACTCAGTTAGACTCAGATTGACACCTGGATGACTGGTTCTTGTGCATTGATGACCACCACTGATTGATGATGAGGACTCCTAGTTGGAGTCAAGCTACTCCATTCAGTGATTCGAATGGCCTACTTAGTCAATTCGAATTGATCATTGACAGAGATTGTATTCTATTGTAATTCATTCACCCTTATTGGGATATTGAGCACTGCTGCATGTTTTGCACAGTTTTACACCATATTTTCTATGTTCATCTGTTGTGATTGATTTACTTGTTCATTAGATCTGCTGTGACTAATTTTACATGTACTTGGTCATTGATCGTACAACATTGAAACTAGCATTCCTAACCCAAAGTTGTATCATTTCTCGGCATGATCTTCCAGTGGATTCTGAGGAACGTGGCACTTGAATAGTAATGTTGGAAGAAAAATCAATGTGTGCGAATAGATAAGGAACAGTTTGATTGTATGCGAACTCAAGAACTTGAGTGCGAGTCATAGAAATGATCAATTCCCAAGAATAATATGCATCGATTGTGAAACACATGAAGGATACACTGAACTTGAGTACGAGTCATGGAAATTATCAATTCTCAAGAAGAATAAGCATCGATTTTGAAACACATGAAAGATACACCTAGTAAGAAAATGGACGAAGAATTGATGTGTGAGTTATCTATTAGGGAACATTGGTCGTGAACTAAGATATGAGGTCTATGATGGATAGCGACCCAATCAAAGTGAATTTTTTTTTGTTGAAATAAAGAATAAAACCCAACAACGACATCCAAATACCATTGGAAAATTTGCACATTACTAGAATATTGAACATTTTAAAATGTTAAAACCCTAGGTCATTATTCCTAGGAGTGAACATAGAGAAACGCCAAGGATGACCATGAACAAAGCATAAGCAGTGATATTAACACAATTGGAATCCACCATTAGAATGAGTACATGTCATATAGGTTAGCAGGAATCAATTTGCGTGCCAACACACTATAGTGACCAAGTGAAAGAATACGGGTTTCAATTGAGTAATTGCACTAGGGAGTCATCAATGCACCATAGGCAAGTGGAGAGTGAAATGGGGGCCCTGACCCAAAATAATATATGACCATGTTCCCACACCTAAGCGTATCAACGAGAACCAACTATAGTTACGAGATCAATAAAAGAAAGGAATACAACAAGGAAAATGCCTCTGACCTCAAGTCGCGTACACCAGTTGCATATGGATAATACTTTATTCACGGACAAGGTACAAGAAGAGAAGGTGTTATCTCTATAGGAGTCTTTCCCTGACTGTGAAGGGAATGAGCCTGGTAACTTAAATAGATCAATAATGTATGGGAAATAGGATCAAGTTAGATGACTTAATCAAACCTCACTCGCTCAAAACATGCATTAACACACTCAGATGGACAAGGCTTTCAACCACTGCTATTTAGAGAGTTTATCAAAATTGAATGTATGGAGAAAACCTATTATATCAGCAGAAACATACACACAAAGCATATATGAATGGCCAATTACAAAAGGTAAGGAATACTTGCAATTCTAACTTATCAATACAGTGATAAGATGACAGTTATCAGGCATAAGACAAGCATGAACAACATGAACATAATATTCAAGTGCAAGTACAGAAAAATAGAAGGAGAAAGTCTGAACATCAATGGCAAAAGAAGCTTATAACACTGATATGTAATGAGAAGTCTAAGATTACAGGAATGAGAAGTCTCCAAAGTCCCCCCATTGTTCTACATGAGTTCCAGGATTTATAGCCTTTACAACATCTCCCCAGATCCTAAGAAGCTGGGTCGAATTTACTCCAGATGGAAAATCCAAAACATTTTTCAACAAACCAGGAAAAATCATTTTTAATTGGCCAGACTGCTGAAAAATTGGGCTCAGAGATGCATTCTATTCTCCCAATATGTGATACCTGTAGGAAAACTGAGAGATTTTATTGTTCTCTGAAGTGTTAGGAAGAAAAACCTCTGAGCATTTTGCAGAATGATTCTCCAGTCGCTCAGAATCATCATTTGAAAATGATGACTCTGCATAGTAAAAAACGCCACTTTTGCTGAAACTACTGAAAAAGAGGCTCAAAGATGGGTTCATTCCTCAAGATATGTGAAACCTATGTATAAAATGAAATATTTTATTGTGCATTTATTTGTTTTGAGCAAAAACCTCTCTCATATCTTTGAAACTCATTTTATTTTTCCCGAGATCTGCATTTCAAAAACATGTGTCAAACAGGCAGATTCTAGGATCCGAAAATTGGGGCTCAGTGACGGATTCGATTCTCTCAATATTCAACACCTGTAGGAAAACGGGGAGAGGTTATTGTTCTATGACATGTTAGGAACAAAAACCTCCAAGAGTTTTGTAAAACGATTCTCCAGACGCTCAGAATCGTCATTTGAAAATGATGACTCGGGACAGTAAAAAACGCCACATTTCTTCATTATTTCCATCTTGTTGGTACCTTCAAAACTGGAATAGCACATTGAAACAGATCCTATTAATTAAAACCTTCACTTAGAAACCATCCTCATGCCCTTTAGAATGATAAAACTTGGATCTGTGCGAAAATGACAATTTCCTGTGATTTTTAGGCTTTCGGTAGCTAGTAGGTCTGAGTTTGATTTCTGTTAGCTACCGAAAGCTCTATTTTGGTGGCTAATGAATGAATCTGACATGTTCGCCTAAGCCACTGAAATTGCAAAAAATGACCTTCCCTTAGCTTGAAGGATTTTTCTTATGAGATAAGCTGCCGAAAATTTTTGAGAATGCCTCTGCTTTCGGTAGCTTCGAACAATTTTGCTTTTGACTTGTAAGCTGCCAAAACTTACCTTTCGGTGGCTAATGAACACCATCGTATTCGCCCAAGCCACCGAAAAATGCCCCCTGACTCACGTTGTATGTCCTTTCACTTTTGGTAGCTAGGAGAGCCTCGAAAATTTCGTTTAAGCTGCCGAAAGCAGGGCTTTCGGTAGCTTAGGGACCGTTTTAAATAAGCACTTAGCTACCGAAACCTGTCTTTTGAAATTTCTGAAATGAAAACCCAATCAAATGTTTTTCAAACTTTATTACATGCATAAAGATATAAAAAATGAGCCTTAAAAATTTAGAAATGAATTTTCAAATGACCTCCCATCATCTAAAATAGATCAACTCGACGAAATTATTTGGGGAGATAACAGAAGGAGTTAGAGAATGAGTTATATCCATGTATCCTATCAAAACTTGAGAAGAAATCGAATTATTATCCGCAGTCATAGTCTTTTTCAAGAGCACCCTCATGTCTTCATAGCAAGGGAGATGATCGTTGAAAATTGAATGTTGGAGAACTCTCAAAACAAATCTACCATTGAATGAATGGTGAAATGACCATTAAGAACCGGATGATTTGGGTTGCCCGTTAATGATAGTGCAATTTCTTGATAATGAAATCGAAAGATTATACTATTTTCTTTAGTGCCATACAATGATCATCAAAGAAATAGATGCTAATGAGTGGAGTCTCTAGAATGTTGTAAGCAAGTTAAAGATGCATTGTATCAACTATCTGGAATTGACTCGGAAAACAATACTTAAAAAATCCAACCAAATAAGAGATCGATCACTCTTAAATTGACTTGCTTGTGGAGTTAACACATTCTGATATTACCAAATTGTTGTAAATGAATATCTGATCATTCTCTTAACTTTGGAAGGATAAAACAAGTTTTCATTGATGTACATAGCCAATGTGTCTACAACTCTTTTTCTTCAAAGAAAATAGTTAGCCAATACATTTTGTTATTTGTGGATGTGGTTAAAGAGTGATTCAAAGCACATGCATCATGAATTTAATTATGTGGTATGGGTCAAATAAATCTATAGATTCGGATGGATCATGACAACTATGTGCGGGTGTGCATGATGTTGAAAGGAGACCCACTTGAAAGGTTTAGAATGAGGTCATGCTTTCAAAGCATGTTTCATGCCAATCAAAGGAGGCTTGTCAATCAAGCGATTATGGGATTTACACCCTATGTTACGTACAAATTCTTAATGTAATTCGAGGGCTCAAAGGAAAGTAAATCTCGCAAAGAAGAAGCAATTGACGACACCCTTCAATTTATGACCTGATACTAAGATGCAATGTTAAAATTGAAAAATATTTGAAATGTGGAATCAAGGTTGTTAACACCCAAAAATTGTTTACCTAGCTCATCCCCCTAGTCACATAACCCGTTTATCCCTTTTTCCTACATTTTTGGCCTCCAAAAACCCAAAAATCCCTAAATTGGTAACCAAATGCGCAAAAATCATTATTTCCCTCATCAATTAATGAAAATCCTTCAAAAAAGGTTCAAATCCCACAAAAAAGGGTCAAAATCCCTAAAAAAGAAAAAGGGGAAATTATTCAAAATAAAGGAAAAAGGAGGGAAAACTCAAAATACCACAAACCAATACTAGTGGTTTACAAATACCATGGGTCAATACTCCACCACCCAAAATTGCTATAAAAAGGTGACGGAGGCCCCCCAGTTCACATCTGTGACTCACTCTTCCTTATCGAAATTCTGCCAAAATTCCTATTGAAATCTAGCCTACCTCTTTGAGATTTTGTTCCGATTTAGTTGAGTTCTGGCCACCATTTGAGCATTCAGAGAAGATCAAAGAACCTTGGAGACCCGGAGCACTACTCTTCGTACAGCTACGAGGGTCCCCAGCTACTCACCTCTTGAGGTAAATATACATTGTAAACTGTTTTTTACAAGAGTAATACAAAATCAATATTTGATTCATGGGTTCCTATTTGTTTATTATGTTACTGCAGTAATTAGTTAGATTAGTTTTTTACTTTTATTTTCATTCACACATTATCCATTTACGAGCTTCTACTAAGGGTTCCATAATCCTTAGTAGGTTCCCTTTTTCACAGGCTGGTGTGAAAACACTAGCTATATTTTTGGGCGATCAGGTCGATTCTCATCTATCTGTGGTTTGGTATGATCAGTGGTTTTTTTTTTTTCTGTACTTCTTATTTTTCTTGCATTTTACTTTTTTGGCCTAGACTTGGACCCTATACTTGAAAATATGGCCATTTCCTTAGTCGTACCCTTCATTATTTATGTTTTTACGGCCTGACCCGTGACTGTAGATACACTTGTTCGTGCTGCAGATCAAGATTTTCCGCCACAAACCTGTGCCCCGAGCACGACTTCTGACCGAAACTCGCGCTCCAAAGAGTGACTTTCGGCTTGAAACTCATGCCCTAAGCACGCTTTTTGGCTTGAAACCCATGTGCTTTGTGTGCTTCTGAGCCTACAACCCGCACGCTCCATGGATAATTTTAAGGACCCATACTTATTTAAAAGTGTATAAACCTTGGCGAATCTTAACAATTCTTAAAATGTCAACTATAAAATATTTGGCAATATGTTTCTAAAATTATTTCAATTTCTATGGATTTTATATAGTTTATATAATAATTTGGTGAATTTTAGAGTGAAAAAAGTTTACCCCATCAAAATTGGGTGTAATGGGGCTTCAAAAAATGCAAATTGGCGAATAGTTTTTGGAAAAAAAAAAATGGAAAAATAGCCCATGGGATAAATTCCGCCCCTAAAATTATCCTTGGTGCGCTCCGGGTGCTTCTGAGCCTGAAACCCCCGTTCTCCACATGCTTCTGAACCTAAAACCTATGCCCCAGTCACGCCTTTTCCGCCCAGACCCGCGCGCTTTTTCCTGATTTTTGTTTTTATGTTCCAGCGTGATTATTTTGTAGTATACAGTTCCCAGAGCACAACGTTTCCTTGTATAGATGCACCTTGCACCTGTTTTTTCCTATTTTCTTAACCTTGGCTGCACCAACAACCCCCTGTTTTCCTGCACCCATTTGCCATTAGTATTTCTCTATTGTTTGCTTGTTGTAGCATTTGAGACATTCTAGTGTAGGTGCATCCTTAGTACATTGCTATCTCTTGCATTATATTTCAACGAGCTCATTTACTGCATACCTGCCATAGCAGTTAGTAATTTTATTTGAAAAAGCAAAAGAAAGAGTTTATTTAAGTTTCAGTTGTTTATTTCAGCATTTACTTTCAGCGATATTGGGTTTACACCACTTGTGCACCCACACACTCCCTATAATTCAAGTGAGACTAAAATTGGCTTGATTAAACACACACTAACCCCACTTGGGGACCCAAAAACAACTTTGTAGCTAGGTAGGACATTAGGGTTAGGCATCCAAATAACACCCCATTTGTCATACACATTTTAGACATAGTTGTTGTCCTTTAGGGTGCCAAAATCCAATATTATTTATTGGTACGGTTGACACCGATTTGTCGGAGGGCCTTTCCCTTAAGAGGGCAAGTGGCAAGACTGGTTCCAGAATTCTGAGTGGAATACAAATCTCCATTCTATACTGAAGGACACCAACTCCTTGTTCTCATTGTGCATGTTGGCCCCCATATCGGGTGCGCGACGGCCAAAGAACTGAAGCCACGAGACACCTTTCCGGACGTTCCATGAACATGGTAGTTTTGTTTCCATTCTTCTAAGACTCTTTTAGCTAGAATCCCTCTCGGTAGGGGGATATCCCTTAGCCATTTGGTTTTATATTTCGTATTTCCTGACAGCGGATTTCATCACCCTACAGGGGATACGATTTGTGTGAGCTTCCATATCTTTTAGATTGGTTTTTTCATTCTCCTATACCCCTCTAGGTTAGTGAGTCTTTTTTCTTTCTAGGAGTGTTGCTTGTTGGTATTCTGACCATTTTTTTGCCGCTCCACCTGCTGCAGCACGCTATTGCAGTACATTTTTTTGAGCTTGTTGTTAGCCTAAGTTCCATCTTTTTCCGAGCTATCCTTTTTCACGCACAGTTGCACTAGTATTTTTTAGCGTTTTACCCCCCACGGCTCTTTAGCACTTTTACACCTATCACCATTGATTCACCACGATGCTCTCGTCGCCTACGGGGAAAATCCCTGCAGTATGGTCCATTGGACCCCACTCGTCACGCTCCCTTGAGACACACATCCTCGTCTCTGAATCTTCATCCCGATCCCCCTTATTACAACTCTAACTCTAAGTCAGATTTACCCATATACACAGCTTCATCTAGTCCCATGGCTGACGTGAATCCCAACCCATTTTATAGTGGGATTGTCGGCAGTGGATACACCTCTGGACCCTCTACCAGTTCAACATCCATCCCTTCTATTCCATCTATAGGACCTATGCTTGGAACAACAACTCCTACCTCTATTCCCATCAATAGAGGATCTATTCCGACCACTGTCCCTTTAGTTACTAGTAGTACCCTTGGGGGCACCAACCCCTCTTTTGAGATCACTCCAACCCTTACTGGAGGTCCCTCGATCCTAGTCATGACTCATGCCACTGCACCACCACTAGGTGGAGGTGGCCCCATGGTCACCGCCATGGCTAGCATGCAGGACACTTCGACCATGTCACAACCTCCTGCTAGTTTTCCTTTCATGGCCAGTCTCAACCTACCTAATATGGCCTGATTCACTAACGATCTGATCCTACATGTCCCTACATGGCCTCCCATGCCTACCAAAATCCCTTCGAACATTCCAAAGTTTAAGGGAAAAGGTGGTGAGAACCCCCAGAACCACATCATGTCTTTCCACTTATTGTGTTCCTCCAACTCCATAGTGGTTGAATCGATCCGCATATGCCTTTTACAACGGACACTCACTGGCACTGCAGCCAAGTGGTAGAACAACCACATTGGACGCACTCCACTTTTACATCCCTCACTTCGAATTTCCTGCGGTTCTTCCAGCTACTAGTCCATTACGACACTAGTGTTGAGATTTTACTATCTTGTAGACAGAATATGACCACCCATATCACAGATCATATCCATGAATGGCATAGAGGCCGTAGTTTGTGTAAGATCAAGTTAGATGACCATATCTTTTTATATTGGTTTTTGAAGTCCCTCATACCATTTATCGCAAAGGATGTGGCATCCGAACTGCCCCAAACCGAAGAAGAAGCCATACTTAAAGCCCAACAATTTGACCTTATCTATGCACAGTCGGGCTACCTTTACACCATTTTACCTGATGCTCCTCGCGATGATTCATCCCGGAAGGACGCATCGGGGGCATCCCACTCTATTGATGGCATCATTGGACACATTGCATATACCAGTTAGCCATATGTCAATATGCCCCCCACCTCGACCCATGATTATAATCCTACGCCTAGTTCCTCACCACTCCCCATGAGTAGTGGTCCCGACCTTTTAAGTGCCACAACCCATTCTAGATCAATAGCTTTGTATGTTACCCCAACCCAAGCCCTTCATATCCATGGACCTTCTTGTCCGACACATTTATACAGTCATACTCCACTTGCCTACTACCACCCCCTAGCTGCACCTGCGCCCACACAACTTCAAACCCCATCCACTTATTATCCACTATTGGCTGCCCTAGCACCCACCCAACCGCAAAACCCTCATGTTACCCAAGGGAAATTGTGTGCCCAGCAAAACCAATCGTAGAACCAACCCATCCAACGGAACCAACAAGGAAAACAAAATAGGGGACGCAGACGTAATCGAGGTAATAACTAGCCTCCCGGTAGAGGTGGTCCACCACCGAACCCCCCTGATAATAATGGTGCCACACCAGCTAACCAAAATCCTGATTGAACACCTCGGCAAGGTAGAAACCCCAACTTTCATACGAACCACCCATGTTCTATTTGCGAGGTCTATTGCCATTACACGCACAATTGTACCCATTTTGGGTGAGCGTGCCAACTCTGGAGTGAGGACACCCAATGTCAAGGACATGCTACACCACCAAACCCCCCGCAACCCCAAACAAAACCTATGGTGTTGCAAAACCCCCTACCTATGCAAGGGGTAGTAGCCACCTAACCTTTGGCTCCCCTTCAAGGGGTTGCTGCACCACCACAACTAGTTACTTACGCTGCTCCTGTTAGTCAACCCATTGAATCAGGTACTCACCACCTTTTAATGATGTCTTCAGCTGATATCAACATTCAGACATGTCGTAACCAATATGGTTCCATCACCAAGACCATTTTTGTGGACAAGACCGCTAACACTACTCCCATAGATCCATCGTTACATCTACCCCCACCACCGCTTGAGGGGGCCCCAAAAGCTCCAAGATTTCCTCTGCATTGCATCAATAAAAACTCCAATGCTCGTGCTGCCCCCAACTATAATATCGTGGATGAATTAGCCCAATCCCCGGTGGCTATGTCAGCCTTAGAAGTTTTAAAGAATTGCCCCACGTAGCGCAAAACATTGTTGGCCGCCATAGTATGCGATCGACCCTTCTGACTCATAGACGATGGCATTCAACTTAGACAAATATGAACCCCGCATGCCTTCCACCCTAGCATTTTAGGTCTTTGTTTCGATCCGGAACCTTGTTTTCCATCGATGCATAATCGATGAGGGTGCATCTATATGCATCATGTCTCTATTTGTGTGGCAGAAGCTAGGATCCCCTACCCTACAACCATCCAGAACTTCCCTACGAGCTTATGATGGTCGTTCATCTCATCCACAAGGCCTTCTGGCTAACGTTCGAGTCCAATTAGCTGGAAAAAATGTCCTGATTGACAATGAAGTCGTCAATGCACAACTCAACTACAACCTGCTCCTAGGACGAAGCTACATGTATGCCATGAAGGTTGTTGCTTCATTTGTGTTTCGACTTATAATGTTCCCCCATGAGGGACGGGTTGTCAAAATAGACCAAGTCACTTACTATGACCCAAATGCGCTCGCTACACCAGAGAATGTCCTCCCCATGGTTGACAAACTTGTATTTGGTGCGTTTACCCCTCTGATTTCCCCCATAGCGCCTAGACTTTATTCAGAGACTCCAATGGTATCCACACTTAATTCCTTACCCCCTCCTCCTATGGCCATTGAGATCTCTTACTTATGCACCATTTCTTCAAGTCATTCGGTCCCTAACCCCCAACCCACCACTTCATCAACATCTCGACCGCCACCTCACGCTCAACCACCATCAGTACCTAGCCACGTGGGAGCCACACCGATCCACACATTCTCATTCTTGTTTCCACCATCAGCGGTAGTAAGTATGCCCATCATGGCCACACTGAATCTCCCGGGATTGACCTTAGGACTTCTCTTGTGGTATTTACCTACCCCTAATCCCATTCCAATGCCACAAGTCATTCTTCAATCGGTCCAACCGATCACCACCACCAATCTTCCACCTCCTGAAGTGTTGGCACCCTCTTCCTCAAACAACTTCCCTCAATCATCCAAGAACGCTGGGGGAAAAGCCACACCAAATCATACTACACCTAATGTGACTAAAACCGTACACCCCCCCTCCCCCAGCATGCGCACCTCCCAAGTGTGCCTTGTGTGATGATTTGGGCCACGCAACCCATCATTCTTCGCAATTTCCCAACCTTCAAAAACACATGAAGACATTGGACGAGGACCCAAATATACCGGTTGTCGAACTTCCAACCACCCCCACACCGTGTAACAAATCATTGCGCATCAACCACTCCTGCTCTATATGCGGAGTCTACGTCCATTACTCTCATCATTGTCCCGACTTACCAGAGTATCGTTTGGTGCTTCACGAAATGCGTCATCCTTCTTTAGAATCATCAATTACTACCATCGAGGAGATTCACCCACCCGTATCCTCCTCGTCAGCTGAGGTAAACACCATTTATACTATTTCAACCGTCGACACCACAGTCACGTCATCAAATTCAACTGATCCCTCTGACCCACCTGTCAACCTATTTGAATTGATGAGGAAATCACATGTCCACAGTATGGGGGCAGGCCCAAAAAATTTCCTACTCATCATCGCCTTCATTCTCGTCGGCGATATTGGGGGACTCTACCCCGCAAGGGGAATTCCCCATCATCATATCATCAATTCAGTGTGCCACCAAGTCCATTAGCCTCATGGTACAACCCCCTTCCAGTAGTTGGTCGATGCCCTGTTTATCCCTCTCTGAGACAACATCTACACCACATTAACACCTCTAGGCTAGGGGGCATAATAGATTACCTCGACCTTGGGATAGGAGGCCTACTCCATCATTTTGACCCAAAACAATCACATATATCTCAGTATTGTAATGAGCCCACCGCTCAAACCAACACATATGTGATCCACAATCACAAACCCTTTGCCCATAGCATGGGGGCAAGACCTTAACCCTGCTCACTTTTTCACATGCCTAATCTCGACCATTTTCAAGGTCACATGTCACTTGTATATTTGATTTGATTTTATGTTACTAGTATGCCGCCCCCGTAGGTCATCATTTCTCCCCACCACTGAATCCTTGGCTCGGTGGGCTCCCCTTTATTTATATCCCATTTTGACCCCTTTTTTTTTTACCATTTCAAAGTCATATGACCTCCGTTTTTTGTGTCGTTTGCACCACCGGATTCAGAATTATGTGCATGTGATGGTGCTTGAGATCATTTCTCGCTCTTACTCACTCCTTTTTTGGGTATTTTTTCCACCCCCACCTCGATTTGTGTGCCATCAGGGACGTAGGCATTTTTTGCCCCACTTTGACCATTTTTTCTATCACGGCCTATTCATGAACCCTCCGCTCCCTCCATACTGCAGTTATTGCTTTTTTTTTCCACCATTCATCTACCAACAAGGAGGCCCATCATTGTTCCCCCCTCACCTCCTTTCTTGGTTCTCATACTTTCCCATTGTTTGAACACTTCCTTCTTGCTTGACTTTTTCATCTATTCAGTATACGTTTATCTCTTTTTCGGGCCAAGCAACTCCTTTATGAAAAAGGAACTTCAGGAGTTTTTATTAAGCTCTTTTCTGACTCCTTAAAGAATGAAAAGATCACCGAGCAATCTTGCTTCCTTTCATTCTTGTTAAAGTCTTTGAAAGGGCATCTATCTGGTATAAGTTTAAACCTTTTCCAGACCTAGTAGACTAATTACGAAAAATGAATACTCTAGTCACATCGGCTACAAAAGTTCTCCATTGCATACTTTTATTATTTTTCGAGCTTTGGGGACTAACACACGAAAAACAACCCCCTCGGAGTCTTCTTATTTCTTTCAGACTCTCTAAATTTGAAAGCGACCACAATCATTCATCGTCCCGGGTTCGTACAAATCCACACGATTATATCCTTTAGAGCACACTTTTATCCTTTCTTCGAGCTCCTTAAACCATGAATAATTCCCAAACGGTGCCTCTCAGTGCCTCGATAGATCACATCTAGTCACCCCATTATGGAAGCATCCCCAGCATGGTCGCCTTTGTTCAGAATATTCTGCGATGTCTCACCCTTGGAGTCTCCTTATCTCACTCATCAGTTCCCCCTTGACTATCCCCCATTGCAGCCACATCCATTGATCCCCTGAGCTATGATCGACTTCCCCGAGGTCAGTTTCATACGCTGCCAGTTTATCCTTGCCATCATACTCTAAACAAATGAAGTTTAAGTCCTCCCACTTTGTGACCCTCGTACCTCTCCCTAGTATATAAGTCTCACATTTAGTGCTATCACCACTTGCTTGTACACCTCGCGCTTCTATCAAGGAAACATCATTTCCTTGTTAGTTCGAGGTCTCCCTCTGTCGACGCCAGCAAATCTATTCCATAGGATAGACCCAGAGGTCCCTGTACCTTGGACTCATCTTCATCAGTGATGAGTGCCTATGGACCATCTGAGAGGAGTCCTTAGTGCCTGTTAGAATGATTGTTTCTTACGTGATCGACTTCAGCTCCATCATCGCACCGTTTAGATTTGTACAGTGTATTGGTCCCTTCAGTTATTGGTCGAGGACCCTGAATGTTCCCTGACTCTAGCACATTGGTGAGTCTATTTGAAACCCCCCAGTTGTTTGTTATCACGGATATCCGGGCTACGTTGGAGACAATGTTTGGAATCCCTTCAGCTATATGCTTCCTGGAGTATCCAATTCAAATACATTCCACAGTACATTTTAGATTCCGACTCTCAGTTGTTGAGTCCATATAGTTGTTGGACATTTTCAGATCCAGTAGAGCATCAATTGTTATGGTACCACATTCAGGATGGATGCCATTGTTTCCATGTATCAGTTCTTTAGATCAGTCATGGTTGTCCCATGAGTATGCCCCATATTTGTGTCCCCTCTGGACCCACGGGGGATTCACTAGAAGGAAATATAATATCACGTTCATTCATATTGAGGTATTTAATAATCATGAAAACCTGAAAATTATATTTCTTATATATTAATGGGCAAAGGGTTTTTTTATTTAATGTAACAATACAAAAATACTTTGGGGTCTTTTTTATATGGGCGGGCTGACAAATATCTGCCAAAAAGAGATGGAGGGATCACGGTCGGATGAGAAATCAGGTTGAGGTAAGGCTCGGGCTTACCAGTATGTAGGAAAATCACGTCTCGAGGCATGCTTGAGGCCAGGGGTTTCGTGGTGAAGATGGTTTCGAGTCGATCATAGTTGAGAGACAATGGTCATTGACAACCAGTTGTTACCAATAGCACTCATCCAATTTTTACCAATAGCCTTCGGAGGCTCTAAGCCTTCAGGGCTTGTTATAGGCCCTTGATAGGCCTTGGGGGCTTGAATACCCAACCACTCATGCCTATTACAGGCCTTGGGAGGTTTAGTCAGCCTCCTAGATATTGTTACAGGCCTTGGGGCTTGGATACCTAGCCCACAATAGGCTTAGTCAGCGATTGGGGAACTGCAACATGCAATCTAAATGTTGTACTATGTGCATTGGCTCTAGTGACATACAAGAAGTGATCGCCTATCCCTTCGTTAGACCATTAGATGTTGCAAATCATAATGATATGTTGTTGAGTAATTGCATTGTGGGTGAAGTAATGTGCATCCACAATATACATCGAAAGAAGCAAGGTGCATTGTAGAATGCATGTGGGGTCATAAGAGGGGTATCATATCAATATACTAGGTAGAAATATAAAGGGGTATTAAAAATGTTAATGAAAAAATTGATACAGACAATATCTAGGAAAAATAGTAGTTCTTTTAAATTGGGAAGGCATATTGGGATGGGGTTAAAAAAAACGATTTGGAAGGTATTTTCCAATATTTAGTTAAATTAGGGGTATTGTTTCATATGCCACGAATGAACGTGCTATGATAGAGGTTTATTGAGTGAGGCCCCCTGTGTCTAGACCATTATGATGTACACAAAAGTTCTCTATGTATTGTTCAGGTCCCCTTTGGGATTCACCATTATTTGTATATCTTGATATGATTATGGGTATGCCCTCCTCGTCCATGTATTTGAGATTATGTTCCTCATCCATTATTAAGGTGATGTATTTCCAGTTCTGTCCCTTGCAGTTTGTATGAAGCACATGTTCCGGTCTCCAACTAGTTTCTGCTCTCCGCCATCACAATTCTCACATCCCTGGAAAAATTCATAATCTATGATGTCTATCGGCCATACGATGATACCATGCCTTCACACATCAGGGAGCAATATGTTAACACCCAAAAATTGTTCACCTAGCTGACCCCCCTAGTCACATAACCATTTTATCCCTTTTTCCTATATTTTTTGCCTCCAAAAACCCAAAAATCCCTAAATTGGTAACCAAATGGGAAAAAAAATCATTATTTCCCTCATCAATTAATGAAAATCCTTCAAAAAAGTTCAAATGCCACAAAAAATGTTCAAAATCCCCAAAAAAGAAAAATAAAAAGGGGAAATGATTCAAAATAAAGGAAAAAGGAGGGAAAACTCAAAATACCATAAACCAATACTAGTGGTTTCCCAATACCATGGGTCAATACTCCACCACCCAAAATTGCTATAAAAAGGTGATGGAGGCCCCCCATTTCACAAACATGACTCACTCTTCCCTACTGAAACTCTGCCAAAATTCTTATTGAACTCTACCCTACCTCTTTGAGCTTTTGTTCCCATTTAGTTGAGTTCTGGCCACCATTTGAGCATTCGGAGAAGACCAAGGAACCTTGGATACCCGGAGCACTACTCTTCGTACAGCTGCGAGGGTCCCCACCTACTCACCTTTTGAGGTAAATATACATTGTAAACCATTTTTTACAAGAGTAATACAAAATCAATATTTGATTCATGGGTTCCTATTTGTTTATTATGTTATTGCAGTAATTAGTTAGATTAGTTTTTTAATTTTATTTGCATTCAGACGTTATCCATTTACAAGCTTCTACTAAGGGTTCCATAATCCTTAGTAGGTTCCCTTTTGCATAGGCTGGTGTGAAAGCAATAGCTACAAAGGTGGTAGACTCAAGCATTTTCAAAACACTATAGCTACCAAATATTAATGGGTGGATAATCAGAAATCATGTGTCAGGTAGCCATCGTGACAAATTGACAATTAACGAGCCACACAAAACCTCAATGGGAACCCTTGCAAAGACCACTTCCAGCTACATGGTCTCTTGCTTATCATGGTAAATTTCACAAGTATATATAGTCACAACGATCATGGGATAGATGGAATATCCTGATGAAGGTGACCATTGAATTAGAAAAATCAACCATTGAGGAGATCGTTGACGAAGACCATTGAAGAGAACATAAAAAGCGACATAATTCCAAGTTGACAAGTTGAACGTTGACCGTTGAGGCATGCTAATCGTTTTCCAAGTGTGGTTTTAATAATGGGCTATTTAGTGAGGATCATGCAAACCCTAACTTCCTTGACCATCGACTTGAACGTCTGCGTGAATGTTTGACAGAATATGCTAGTGTGTTTTCTATGTCACTTGTGCGTTTGGAAAATGTTGTTAGGAACTCGTGTCAACCCTTCTCTTTACTTTGTTAGTATATTTTTGTTGGATGCATATGATTTGTAAGTCGTCCCATAGTATTATATGTTCCATGGTATTGATCCATAGTGGGTATTATCCCACAGTATTATATGTTCCATGGTATTCATCCATAGTATTGGACGCATATTCTTTCAAAGTCGTCCAGTAGTATTATATGTTCCATGGTATTCATCCATAGTATTGGCGCATATACTTAGTAAATAAGTACATTTTGAGGCCAATGAAGGCATCCACGAGTTATTTGTATTGAGCTTGCTAAAAGGAGGTTGCCCTCTCGAAGTGGCCTGCGATTAATAAATCTCTTTTGTGATCTTCTATTTCTGATATATCATGCATTTTCATCATTTAATTGTTGCAGGTTCCTCACATCTGGTATCAGAGCACTTTCTTGGGCTTGTTGGGTGGAATTTCTGCCAATTTTTTTTCGCATCTATATTGTTCCTTTCAATTGCAGGTTCAGATCCAGGAATAATCCCTATCCGCTTAACTTTGGGAAGTCTTTGGGCATAGCCCTAAAACTCATTGTGAGGAGTACCATAGGAACCCCGAAGTAGTTGTCCCATTGAGAGGACCTACCACCGAAAAGGGAAATGACCCCTACCTGATTGACTAGTTCCCACCCGTGAGGTAAACCAATATTTGTCGTCTGTGTCCAAGCGGTTATCAGTTTTACCCGAGCCGTGCAGTGAGGGGTACTTCCCCAATACGCAAGTCGTTAGACAACATTGGTGGCCGAGTGAATCCCATGAACCTTTAGGAAGTTGTGCATACCTAGGGTCCATATCTATTTCTAGCTGATAAATAGCAGATTAGATTTGTTCAGGACTGTTGCAGATCAATTCCGAGCCCTTGCAAATCCATTCCAAAACAAATTAAATAAAATATTTTTTTTGGTTTTTGGTTTTTGGTTTTTGGTTTTTGGTTTTTGGTTTTTGGTTTTTTTCGCCATATCTTCTTTGTTTTAACTCTATTTCCCTTTAAACTTCGCTGACACCCCTGCAATCCCATTCTGCATATTTCATTCCTGAGGACCCTATCCCAAATTCCACTTCCCGAAGCCAGAAATCCTACATCTGTCTATTTTTAGGGTTTCCCATAACTTCTTCAATCTTCACCCAACCACCTTCAATATTTTCCACCGTGTTCATTTCCTATTTCTGCTTCTTTGTCCCTCTTTGACAAATTTTCCCATTCTTTCACCCCGCTTTTGAAATCCCCATTCTCTGCTTCCCTTTCCATTAGAAAGTGTCCAAAACCTAGTCAAATCCCAATTACCCATTAGATTTTTTCCCAAATCCAAATTTTCCTTTACTAAAGAAGCTTCTGTTTTTTGTTTTCTACCCATTCAAAAAAAAAATCCTGGTTATGGTTGTCACCCGTGCAGGATCAAAAAACATGGAGGAAGAACTTGCAGCCCTCAAAACCAAACTCCAAGATCTGGATGAAAAATTTCTTCAGCATTCATCCATGAACAATAAACGACAACCAGAATCTTCTGCAGACACTGGATTCTCTTCTTCAAGAATTTTCGTGGGATGAAGCTTGATTTTCCTTGCTTCAATGGTAATGATCCAACTGGATGGATATACCGGGTAGAACAATATTTCAGTATGCATAATACTTTTGATGTCAACAAAATTCCACTTGCATCCTTTCATTTGGAATATGAAGCCCTTCAATGGTACCGGTGGTACATCAAGGCTCATGAAGACCCAAAATGGACATATTTTTTCCAACTCCTTTTGCAACGATTTGGTCCTAGTGCTCTTGATGACTTCATGGGAGCACTCACTAAACTTCGCCAAATTGGATTTGTGAGAGAGTATCAGACAGAATTTGAGAAATTGGCCAATCACACACAAGGATTGGCTGATGAATTCTACAAGAGTTGTTTTATCAGTGATCTAAAGGATGCAATCCAATATGAGGTTAAAATTTTATGTCCCAACACAATGATGGAAGCCCTGGGGTTAGCTAAGTTGGCGGAGGACAAGATCTCATCCCAACAGTGCTCCAAATCCACTTTTGTTCCCTTCACAAATATGGTTTCCCAACAACCTCCCATCACGACAGCTCCTCAACCAACTCCTATCAAGCATTTTTCTGAAGCAGAGATGCGGGAACATAGAGAAAAAGGGATTTGTTATAATTGTGATGAGAAATTCACTTGGGGACATAGATGTGTTAAGCAAAATCTCTATCTCTTGGATGTGGATTCTCCGCCTGCCTCTGAAATTGGTGAAGAAGCTTTGAATACAATAGATGATCAGGCCGACATTCAACAGCCTCCTATTGACCCTCCGTCTTAGGATGACCACTTAGATATATCTCTCCATGCTTTAGCCGGAGTCACCACCCCACTAACAATGTTGGTCAAGGGTTAATTCAAGAAGATCCCTCTTACAATACTCATTGATTCTGGTAGCACTCATAACTTCATTGACCCTCGGATCGCCAAACAAAATGATTGTTTTGTCCATCCTTGCTCCAACTTTGAAGTCATGATTTCCAATGAGGGCACCTTACCTTGCAAGTGGAAGTGTCGTAATGTGTGTATCTCTATGGGAGATTATAACCTACACTCCGACATGTTTTCCTTGACCTTAGGCAGATGTGATGTGGTTTTGGGCGCTCAATGGCTACGCACACTTGGCCCCATCTTATGGGATTTTGGTAAAATTTGGATGCAGTTTTCAGTCAATGGGAAAAAACACACATTGGCGGGCTTACAACCAGGGTCTCTCAGCATCATCAGTTCACATCGCATGGAAAATATCCTTAAGAAGAATTCACATGGTGTCATCGCTCAGATCCATTCCATTCAGATGCACCCATCAGCGATATCAGCCACTACGCCTTTGGATCTACAACAAATTTTGGATAGATATGCAGGTGTCTTTGCTGAACCGGTGGGATTTCCACCTTCAAGACCAGAGTACCATCATATTCATCTCCTTCCTGGAAGCGTTCCTCCCAACATCAGGCCCTATTGATACCCATTTCACTAAAAAACAGAGATTGAGATGCTCATTCGGGACTTACTGAAGCAAGGTATTATTCGCCCTAGTACTAGTTCCTTTTCTTCTTCAGTTCTTCTTGTCCAAAAAAAAGATGGGTCATGGCACCTCTGCATTGACTTCCGAGCAATTAATCACCTCACAATCAAGGATAAGTTTCCAATTCATGTTTTTGATGAGCTTCATGGTGCTCATTTTGTCTCCAAGTTGGATATTCGTTATGGGTATCATCAAATTCGAGTTCATGAGGATGATATCCCTAAAACAAATTTTTGCATACATGATGGCCACTATGAGTTTTTGGTCATTCCCTTTGGCCTCACCAATGCTCCTTCCACATTCCAGGCATTGATGAATAAAATATTCCGGCCCTACTTGTGGAAATTCATGCGAGTCTTCTTTGATGATATCCTCATCTATAGTAAAACATGGACTGAGCATATCCAACATCTGGATCTTGTAATGCAACTTGTCTCTGATCATCATCTCCACACCAAACAGTCTAAATGTGTTTTTGGACAAGAGGAAGTAGAGTATATCGGGCATATTATTTCAGCACAAGGGGTTCACGTGGATCCTACCAAAATAGATGCCATGAAAAATTGGCCTCATCCTCAGACACTCAAGAGCCTTCGTAGTTTTTTGGGATTGAATAGATATTGCCACAAGTTTGTCAAGTATTATGGGAAGATTGCAGCTCCATTAACTGCTCTATTGAAAAAGGATGCTTTTACATGGACACATGCTATTGAGTTTGCATTTGACAAACTGAAACAAGGTATGTGTACTACACCTGTTCTAGCTATGCCTGATTAATCCAAGCACTTCACTATTGAGAGTGATGCTTGCGACAATGGACTTGGTGATGTTCTCCTTCAAGATGAACATCCCATTGTGTTCACCATAAAATCCCTTTCCGGTAAGAATTTAGCTGCCTCTACATATGAGAAGGAAATGATGGCTATTTTTCATGCAGTACATAAGTGGCAGCCATACCTATTAGGGAATCATTTCTCCATCAATTCCAATCACCGGAGTCTGAAATATTACATGGAACAATGGGTCTCCTCTCCAGCACAACAAAAATGGGTTAGAAAACTCATGGATTATGACTATGAGATCACTTACAAGAAGGGTAAGGACAATATTGTGGCGGATTCTCTTTATCGCACATTTGATGACCAAGTTTCTCTTTCATCTATTTCTATGCATATTCCAAATTGGTTGCAATATTTTCAAAAGGGCTATGTCAATGAATCCTCATTATCTCAAATCATCCAACGGTTTTCCAACAACCCTTCTGTTGTACCGCATTACTCTTGGGATGGTGCTTCCCTGAGATACAAGGGTCGTCTAGTGCTTCCCCAGAGCACAAATCTTCAACAAGCTGTCTTCTATGAACTCCATGCTTCTCCATCGGCAGGGCAGTCTGGGTTCCTCAAAATGTATGAGCGGGCACAATGTAACTTCTTTTGGAGAGGAATGAAAAGGAAAATTCAATAGATGGTGGCTGAATGTGATACCTGCCAGGGAAATAAGGGTGAAACGACACTCCTTACGAGATTGCTCGAACACTTTCCCATCCCTACACAGATTTGGATATATATTTCTATGGATTTCATTGAAGGGATCCCTAAATCTAGAGGTAAGACAACGATTTTGATTGTGGTTGATCACCTATCCAAATATAGTCATTTTTTTTCCCTCATCCATCCCTATACAGCTTCCTCAGTCGCACAAATTTTCCTAGACCATATCTTTCATCTTCATGGAATCCCCTCTTCCATAGTCTCGAATCGCGATGCAACTTTCACCAGTCGTTTTTGGACAGAACTATTTTGCCACACTAGCACCAAACTGAAGATGAGTTCATGGTATCACCCACAAGCAGATGGTCAGACTGAAATTATCAATAAATGTTTGGAAACTTATCTTCGTTGCTTCACCTCTGAATAACAACATCAGTGGGAAAAGTGGATCCCTCTTGCTGAATGGTGGTACAATACCTCCTACCACACTACATCTAAAATGACTCCATATGAAGAAGTCTATGGTCAGGCACCGTCGGTTCTTCTTCCATACACCCCCAACAGTTCACCAGTTCAGGAAGTTGACATGGTTCTTCAAAACTCCGATCAGATTCTTCGCATTTTGCAAGAAAACATTCACATGGCAAGAAATCGAACGAAACAACAAGCCGATCAACACCGTTCTGAGAGCACTTTTCAAGCAGGTGATATGGTTTTTCTTCGTCTACAGCCTTACAAGCGATCCTCCTCGAAACTCAAAGGGGGTCATAAGCTCGCTCCAAAGTTATATGGGCCATATTAGGTTCTTCAGAAGATTGGGTCTGTTTCTTATAAATTGGAACTTCCTCCTTCTTCCTATATTCATCCAGTATTTCATGTCTCTTGTCTGAAGAAATTTCTTGGCACCAACATTAGAGGACAAACTATTTTACCAAAACTCGATAATGAAGAATCCATCCTTTTGGAGCCGGAGGCCATCCTCAATAGGCGCACTCGTCAGCTTCTCTCTCGATCTATCATAGAGGTATTAATTCAATGGCATGGAATGCAACTCGAGGATGCTACATGGGAACCACTACTTCAGATTCAACAACAATTTCCACATCTAAAACTTTGAGGAAAAATATTTTTCTAAGGGGGAGGGGATGTTAGGAACCCATGTCAACCCTTCTCTTTACTTTTTTAATATATTTTTGTTGGACGCATATGATTTGCAAGTCATCCCGTAGTATTATATGTTCCATGGTATTGATCCATAGTTTGTAGTATCTCATAGTATTATATGTTCCATGGTATTGATCCATAGTATTGGACGCATATGCTTTGTAAGTCATCTCGTAGTATTATATGTTCCATGGTATTGATCCATAGTATTTCCGCATAGAATTAGTATATAAGTATGTGTTGAGGCCAATGAAGGCATCCACGAGTTATTTGTATTGATCTTTCTCAAAGGAGGTTTCCCCCTCGAAGTGTCCTACAATCAATAAATATCTTCTGTGCTCTACTATTTCTGATATATCAAGCATTTTCATCATTTAATTGTTGCGGGTTCCTCACAAATGAAAACTCTATGTGTGGACGAGCCTTTGTGAACGTGAATTGATCCCCAAGAGGAATGACCACATTGGGATTTGTGCCACTAAGCATCTATGGTAGTTAGAACTGGGATGGCATTTCGATTTTGGAGCATGTTGGTCACTTCTCATGAGACCTATGCATCTGTTCAATTATATTGTTTTCTCCATAATGCTCTCGCAGCATATTGTGCATTATTGTAAGTCTTTGTTCTTGAGATGCATTATTATTTCTACCCGCAGTGGGTTTCACATTGGATTCTTCACCAACAACAAACACTTGAATTTCTATCCAATCCTCCAATTCATCGTCCTCGTCAGCCAAAGCTATGTGTTGGAATCGATTTAATATTGAGAGGGGGGGTGAATCAATATTGGCGTATTTATCAGTATTTTTTACGTTCTTTAACATATTAGTCTTCATTTAATATTGATCTTTAGTTATGCATCCAATATAAATAAATCATTCATCCATATATGCACCAAGACAAAGAACACATAACACACAGGATTTTAACATGGAAACCCAAATGGGAGAAAACCACTAAATGCTTCTTTTTTAGTGGAAAAAAATACATTCAAGGAAGCACCAACTTCATGTGTTTACCAGCACCAACTGGACGGAGGCACTGCCTCCTTGGTTTTACAGGCACCAACCTGAAGGAAGCACCAATAGGAAGGAGGATACAACCCCTTTCTCCTTGCCTCATCCTATTTCCCATATATCCAATATGTGATTCTGTCTTACTGAACTTCAATTCCGTGCACACTTCTTATCTTCTGATATATTTATGTTGCGCGCTACCTTCGTATGTAGACAATTTGTTGTCATTGTGCTGCATACATCACTTGACTTCTCATTCCTCTCAATTTTGTACTTCTGACTATGTTTTATTCATATACTGTGTGTTTGTTGATTTTGTAGTCTGCGTCAAGGTATGCTCTGTCGATCCGTTACTACGCAACTGCACTCAGCAACTGATATTGTTCCTTCAATTGATAGCTTGCTATTATGAAACAATGCACTAGTAACAGATGGAACTGCAAACTTCCTGATGTATCTGTTCTATTTAAGTGACATGGTGTTTTAGAGAATATGCAACTTGTCGTGCATCAAATGATTTGTCCTTTTGATTCAACGCGCTTGTCTCATATCATCCTCATCATGACATGCTTACTGGATCCTACTTTTGTTCTGTCGTTGTGCATCAGATGGTCTTCTCAACTTCGCACACTTCACTTCCGTCTTTATGCATCATCTAGACATCTGCGGATCACTAGATACACTTTGGTTCTATCTCTGTGCTTCTGCCTTATAACATCTATGACTATCTACGTGCTTTCTACAATCCTGACATTCAATCTTCACACAGTTGTGCATACTTCAGTATTTATGCCTTTCAGTACTTGTGCAATCGTCACAGATATATGGCATCATTATGCGCACCATTAGTTCTTCATTCTACTGCATGTGCACTTGACTCCTTGTTAGATCATGATGTTATGTCCTCGAGCCCTTGATGCCCCGAATATAAATATGAAGCTCTTATGATCTCGCCATCAATCTTACTACAAATATCCAACTTGCATCTCTATTTATACATGTCCTGCATGAATTGTATGTCCACAATTTGGTTGTGGAATCCCTTCCTCCATACTTCATGGATTGTTCTTTTGCCACATGTCATCATATGCATTGCTGATGTGTCATCCTTTGTGGTTCTTGCTCATTCATGATCCACGACTTGGTATGACTTATACCTTAGTGGTGTACTTCTTTCACTCTTGATGTACCATTGCTTTGAGGTATGTGCGCATCCTTTCTCTTCAAATTGATGAGTCTTTGATCTTTGTCGTACCATCCCTTGTGGGTATTGTGCGCTCCTGTATCAATTCTTTGTGGGATTTGTGCATAAACACACTTATGCTTGGTGGTACTTTGACCCTTGCAGCATCATCACTTGTGGAACTTGTGCATCTGTTGTGCCATCGACTGTGGAAATTTCTCATCGAATAACTTCAACCACTGTACACTTTTTGGAACTTGTGCACCCTTTACAAACTGAAAGCATCTTCTAATTTGGAAATACTTTCATGCTTGCAGGACTGTCCAACCATAAGTTGTTTGTGCACTCCCGATACTTGACCAAGCAATGCTTGCGCATACCAGAGTCTTCTTTCATCATGCTTGCATATGTGTACCTCTGCTTAACCAACTCCTTGGCTACGTGTCAACATGTACCATGGTCCAACCAATCCTTTGACTACTACCATGAGAGAGTGTGACTTGGTGGACTTGACTTTTGCGTAGGTATTGCTTGAAGTAGGATGCATTTCATGATGTACCTTCCTTATTTACTTCTTCACATTGGATCTGCATGATGTATCCTTCTTATGTACTTCTTCAAACTGATCATGCATGATGTATCCTTGGACACGCATCTTCAGACTGGATGCAATTTCTAGATATGCTTCTTCAAACTAGCATCCATATCTGTCACCTTATCCATCTTGCGCATATACTTTTGGCATTCATGTTCTTTATCATATTTCACATTTTACTTCTTCAAAGTGGCTTCCATATACTTCTTCAAACTATCATAGGAATGTTGTATCCACTTTGGCATCAATTGATATCAATGAATCAGAGTGAATCAATTGACATCCTCTTTGACATTAGTTGACATCAATGAAAACCAAAGTTCAACGCTATGTTTTTCTCCTACAACTCAATCAACATATCAATTCTAAATGTCGTGACTCTAAGAGAATACACAAGATAGTGATCGATATTTTGATTTGATGTCAACAATATGTTGCAAATGAATGTTGCAATGGTAGTGGAATGGATTTTGGATCCAGATGGATCAATAAGTGAAAAGCACCTAATGAGAAAGTATAGGCCATTGAGTTGGACTATGATGGTAAATATGATCGTTGAAATGGTTATGATTTGGCTACATGTGCTCATGTGATAGATATGAATCCAGGAATGAGGCAAGAAGGAAATATCAGAAAGAGCAACAATTGAATAAATTAAAGGAGAAGAACAATAATCTTGAAAATGGAGAAAGGGAAGACAATGATAATGATGATGACGATGAAGATTCTCTTAAAGTGGATGAATCTAAGGTTGATGAGAGTGAACAAATGGATTTTGCAAAGGTGGAAAAGTATGTGCATATAACTAGAGGTGGCAGCACTGGTAGAGTTAGAAACTTCAGTATTAGAGAAGACACTACAAATGATAAGTTCTATGGAAGTAGTGTTCAAGCGTAGGATTAAGCATAAGCCCAGGGGGAGTAGAAAAAATGAATTCTAATACATGAGAAGATGAAAAGAAACAATCATTTCAGAGGGAGCATCAACATTAAGGGAACATTCTCACAGATTCGTTGTTTGGTAATAATATCTTGAGATGTTCATTTATAGATGACAACAATTTTTATTATTGTTGGTACATGGAGTGTGTGTGATGAGTACATATACTTGCTTTGGGAAATCTAACCCATAGAATTTTATCATCATAAATATATGATTTTAGCATGTGTAGGAAGACAAGGGTGAAAAAATAACAAAACCAGAGGAGCTTATGTGCTTGTCTGACACTTAGAATGGAACATTGCATATGTAAAGGAGCAAGCTAAGCACATATTAGCAAAGGATGAAACAATAGATGAAAGGGATTGAGATGCATCATTAGAAATTTGTGAGTGCTCAGTCATAAAGATAAAATATTGGAGCAACAAAATCAGTTTAAGAAGAAAAATGACATTGGATGAAAGCTTGAAGAAAGAAATAATAGTCAAATAGAGAATGAAAGGTGACAAAGCATAAGCTCAGGGGTAGAGAAGATGATATGGGGAGAAAATTTGATCAGAAGTATCAAGGTATATTGCAGAAGGAATGATCATGACAAGGGAAGTGGCTCAAATGAAGAATGAAAGAGAAAACAAAAGAGATTTTTAAATTGCACAAGATTCATTATAAATAATGGATGATTGGAATCCCTAGTTCAGGGGGGAGCTAAGTCAATAACAATAGAAATGGAGGACAATAGAAAAGAGGAAGAGAAAGAGAAGAGGAAGATAATAAGACCTTTGACATTGATATCAAAGGGGGAGAAGTGAACTAGTAAAACAAAAAGTTTATTGAATAGAACAACTAGTAAAACTCAAAGGGGGAGAAGAGAAGTATACATTTTTTGTTTTACTAAATATTTCCATCAATGCCAAAGGGGGAGATTGTTGAAGGTATTTCAATTGATGTCAATATTATCCATTGATTTCAAGAAGCCTTATGAATAAATGAAGAAGTGAAAAATTAATTATGAAACTTGTATGCAGCTATAAGAAGTTGACAAAAAATACCTAAGACAAAACAAATAAGTCAGCTCCAATTAAAATTAAATACAATATGTTTCATAAATATGAAACATAAAAATTAAAGAAGGAAACTTAAATAGATCGGCCAAGCAAACAAAATAAAATAAAGGGTAAATAAATAAAAAAGTAAATTGGAAAAAGATTTGATCTGAGATAAGTTGAGTAGAGGTGTGGGATCAATATCTTGTTGATCTAGTATAAAATTTGTAAAGCAAGAAGAACATTGAATATTTGTTTATATATTTGAGAGGAACTCATAATGATGACATCTTTGGATTAGATTTGGTGAAAACAAAGTAGAGTTTGTTTGAGGTGGCAAGGCATCAAAGAAGTTGATAATGTAAGAGTGCATATGAAAGAAGGAAATGAAAGAGCATGGATTCATATTAGAAGAAACCAGAGGACAGATTGATTAAAGGTTTGAAGCAAAGCTTTTGAGGGAACAAGTTAAACAATGAAGTAAATATTTCTTTTGGGAAACACAATTCTAGGCTAAGAAGAATTTGCAGTGGGAAACCATTGTTTGTGGGATAAGAAGAATTTGCAGTGGGAAACCATTGCTTGTGGGATAATAAGAATTTGGAATGGGAAACTATTGCTTGTAGGCTAAGAAGATTCAACAGTGGGAAACCATTTCTTGTGGGCTAAGAAGGATAAATAGTGAGGAACTATTGTTTGTGGGTAGAGGGCAGAAGACAATCCGAGATTAGCACTAATCATGGTTGATCGTAATACATAGATGTTTACAGTACTGATGTAATATATTGAGTTTACCAATATATATTATTGAATTTCCATATATTTCGTGTATAATATATATTATTTGCTGATGTGATGGCCACTTGCATTGATTGATCAATGATTGCTTATAAATGTTAATGAAGGCATAAATGTGTTTGGTAAAATTCTAGATTGAAAGAAAAAGTAAGTAAAATGTAGGACACTGATTCACCCCCCCTCTTAGTGCCCCTAGCACTACAACAAAAATTGGAAATTGCGCCAGATTTAGTGTCGAATTTTAGTGTAATTTTTTTTCCAATTGTGGTGAACAATCCGGCGCTAAACCTAGCATTGTTGTACAATTTTGTAAAGCACCGACTTTTCTATCTCTTTTTCTTCCTTTTTAATGTCCATTTTTGCGTCCAATTTTGCACCCAATTTTTTGCATCCTTTTTTTCGTCCTTTGTTACGTCCTTGTTTGCACCCAGTTTGGAGCCTAGTTTTACATCCAATGTTGCATTTGTTTTGATCCTAGTTTTACGCCGAGTTTTGCACCCAAATTTGCATCTTGTTTTGCATCATATTATGTGTCCAATTTTTCACCTAGTGTTGTGTCCATATTTGCATCCAATTTTGTGCCCAGTATTGCATCTAGTTTTTTGTCTAATTTTCGTCCAATTTTACTTCTAATGTCAAATCGCATTTTTCATCCTATTTTGCATGATGTGTTACGTCCTTTTTGCTTCCAGGTTTGCACCCAATGTTGCATCTCGTTTTATGTCTTCTTCTGCGCCCAAGTTTGTGCATAGTGTTGCATCCTATTTGACATCTTTTTTGCGATCAGGTTTGCGCCTAGTGTTGTGCCCAGTTTTGTGCCCATGATTGCGTCTTACGTTGCATCTAGTTTTATGTCCAATGTTTGTTAGGATATTTAGACACTTAGGAGTTAGTTAAGATCAACTTGTGTAATATATCCGTTAGGGATAGTGTGTTTCTTTAGTATGCATTAGTATGCATTTGTAAATACTTAATCCGACGGTCACGATATGTTTCCGACATAGAGTGATCCGACGGCTCAACTTCTCTTAGATCAAACCTAACCTTGATCCATGGCTTAACACCCGATTGGTCCATGATCTCTATTTAAAGAGCATGGAGGGTCATTGTTTAGTTGATCGATTATGAGAAGCTCATTTGTAACTTTCTTTCTTTGCATAATAAATTGTCCCGTAGAAGCTATTTGGCCGGGGCCGTGGAGTGTTTCCCTCAAGAGGGTTTAAACCACGTCAAAACATCGGTGTGTTGATCTGTGATCTGTTTGTGTGAAGTGGTTGCTCTTGGTGTTCGGTTCTTTGGTAGTACCCTGTGTACCCGAACATGGTATCAGAGCTTTTATGAAGTGCCGCTTCCGGTTATGATCTAGATCTTGAACTGCTGTTGCCGAAACTCCAAAGGGTTTCTAGTTCTGGTATTTCTGTGCATTTCTGGGCTGTGGGAGGTGTTCCATTGCGTCCGGAGCATCGTTTCCATTGGGAAATAGTTTTCGTTTGATCGAAAACGGTTCCCGGTTGCTCCAGAAACGCGTTTTTTATCAGATTTGAAGGTATAATGTTACAGTGACGCATTTTTTTATTTCGTTTTTAATAAAAAAAAATCTCATATTTCATTTTTTTTTACTGTTAGATTTTTTTGGGTTCGGATCGTTTCTTTCCCGTCTGCGTATGCTCTTTGCCGTGCACCTTGAGCGATCTCGGCAAATCAGAAACAAAAAGGGAAAGGGTTTTTCTCGGCTGCGTATGCTCTTTGCCGTGCACCTTGCGCGATCTCGGCAAATCAGAAACAGAGAGAAAACGTAGACTTTCCGGGAAAGCTAACAAGATCTAACTCCACAAGTGTGGAAAAGTTTTTTTTGTTTCGTTTTGTGGTCTGTTTTGCAGGAAAAAGGGCAAGCACGCAAACCGAGCAAGAAAAAAAACAAAAAAAACAAAAAAAAAAACAAAAAACTCCTTCCTCATTCCCATATTTTACATACCTTTTAATCTAGCTCACTTGGTTCAAAGTTGCTTTATTCCTTAATAGGTCTTGAGTTCAAGTCTTAGGAAGTTACTTTTAAAAAGAAAAGTGCATGCAATTTCTATTTTCAAGTTACTTTATTGTAAAAGTGCATCTCACTTAAATAATAAAAAATAAAAATACAAGTGAGTCACTTAAGCTTTTTATTTATTGTTGCACTATTTAAAAGTAATATCATTGTAAAAGTGAAATCACTTATTTTACAAAAGTGATTCACTTAAAAGCAACTTTTTTGTAAAGTGATTGTCAAAAGGTTCATCTTGGGAAGAGGGGGGTTCTTTTTTTTTGCTGGACATTCTCTAGCTGCCACGTCACTATTGGGGACATCTTCAACAGTTTCTTTGTTCAAGCATAACTTCATCATACAGAGTCAGTTTTCAGTGCCGTTTTTTTTTAAACCGCCTATTTTTTCGAGCTCTTCACATCCAGACTATTGGTTTTTGCCTTTACAGCCATTAATTTACAAATATGGCCGCCCATTGTGATATTCTACTTAACAGTTCCAACTATTTCTCATGGAAATCTCGTATGGAGGATGTTTTACGAAGTAGGGGACTTTTCAGAATTACCACAGGGAAAGAAAAAGAACCCACTAATGATGATAAGAAAATAAAATGGGCAAATAGATGTGATGAAGCTCGTGGATTGATTGGGATGTCAATCTCTACTGATTTGCGATTCCATATATCTGGAATTGATGAACCTAATACTGCTTGGGACAAGTTGGAAACTGTGTTTGGTAAACACAATGAAATTCGAGGTCACCAACTCGAAAATGAGTTGATTTCTTTAAATCCAAGTGACTTTTCATGCATTCAAGATTATTTATCTAAGTACAAAACTCTTAAACTCTTATGTGCAGAATGTAAGATTGAGAGGGAAGACAAACAGTGCATTTATCATATTCTTTCCAAACTTGGACCTGCATATTCTGTTTTTGTATCTACATTTTACTCCATGAAAGCATCATTGAATGCAGCTAGCTATCAAGAGCCTAGTCTTGAATCCTTTTGTGATTCATTGATTAGGGAACAAGATAAACTCATTCATCTTGGAATAATCAACAATGCAGATACATCTGGGAAAGCCTTATTGTCCCAACAGAAAGAAAAGTCCAAGCCTCCCAAGAAACAAAATTTTCGCAATAATAAGTCAAACAAGGGTCCAAAACCCTCTCAGTCAACTCCTTCTTTAAAAAATGACAAAGGATCCAAGCCAAAAGGCAAGAAGACTGAGCGTCATTGCAACTATTGCGGGAAAGATAATCATGATGAATCTAAGTGTTTCAAGAAGATGGCAGCCTTGGAAGCAGCAATGAAGAAGCACCACATCAGCCTAGATTCGTCTTCAGAATCTACCTCTCATGGACATGCACTTTGTGCTTCTGGTTATTCTTATAATGCATCTTCTTCTTCTACTTCAAATGAATGGCTCATTGATTCTGGAGCATCTTATCATATGGCTAAGGATCAAGCCATCTTTTCTACTATGCATGAATGTAACACCAAACAAATATTTGTTGGTGATGATAGATCTCTAAGTGTTGTAGGAGCTGGAACAGTTCCAGTAGATAATGGTCATTTTAGTGATGTACTATGTGTTCCAAGAATTTCCTGCAATTTGTTATCAGTCTATCAGATCACTCATTCTGGTGAAGGTAAAACTGTGACCTTTACACCTCACCAAGTTGTAATCAAGAATTTTAAAGATCCTCAACAGGTTTTAGCTACCGGAATTGTTGATGATATTACCAGGTTGTACAAGTTTAACAACTTTGGGTCATCACCTTTCCCTTCAGTTTTTGTTGCTCATAGTGATAACTTGAGCAAACTTTGGCATGAGCGATTTGGTCACTTAAATTATCGCTCATTGCAACAACTATGTAAAGAAAATATGGTGACAGGTCTTCCGATGGTATCTTGCAGAGATGGTGTTTGCTCCGGTTGTGTACTCGGAAAACATCATCGGGACAGTTTTGACAAACGTGCCTCTTGGCACGCCTCGGTTCCCTTGGAGCTTGTGCATAGTGACTTGTGTGGTCCTCTTCCATCTGCTTCCTTTTCTGGTTTCAAATATTTCTTAACTTTCATTGATGATTACACCAGACGCACTTGGGTTTATTTCCTAAAACTTAAGAGCGAAGTATTTAACATGTTCTTGGCCTACAAGGCCCTTGTTGAAAAACAATCTGGTCATCAAATTATTAAGTTAAGATCTGACAATGGAGGAGAATATGTTAACAAACAGTTCACTACTTTCTGCACTGAACAAGGCATCCAACAACAGCACACTGTTCCATATACACCACAACAAAATGGTGTAGCTGAGCGGAAGAACCGCACTTTAAAAGAAATGGCTAATTGTATGATCCAATCTAAGGGACTAAGTCTTCACTTTTGGGCTGAAGCCATAAATTGTGCAAATTACATAGTTAATCTCACCCCCACAAAAGCATTACAAGGTATAACACCGAAAGAAGCATGGAGTAAAATTAAACCTGATGTAAGTCACTTTCGTGTGTTTGGTAGTGAAGCATGGGCTCACATTCCGGATGAAAAACGGAAAGCATTGCAGCCTAAAAGTGAAAAGTGCATATTTGTTGGATATTCTGAAGATGTAAAAGGTTATAGACTTCTTCAACCACATTCTCATGCTATAATCATTAGAAGAGATGTTAAATTTGATGAAAATATCTTGGCCTGCGAGCCTAACTCGGCGAGTGTGCCATCTTTGGCCTGCGAGCCTGATTCGTCGTTTGTGCCTTCTTCTTCTTCTTCCAACTTCCTTGACAGGTTTCCAACTCCAGTTTCTGATGATGACAGTGAGGATAAAAATCCACCTCCGCCTGCTCATGTTCCTCCAGTTGCACCAGCACAAGTGCTTCCTCGATGGGTCCGTTCAACACGTGAAGCAGCTGGTGATCTTGCCGGTGATCCTAGAGATCAACGTCGAACACGTTCTCAGTTTCAGCGAGCCTCTTCTCTTTTGGCTCAAGTTTCCGAGAATCATGATCCAGAAACTTTTGCAGAAGCTTCAGGGAATCCAGATTGGGATGCAGCCATGGATGACGAATATCGTTCCTTAATGGCGAACGATACTTGGGATCTTGTACCTCTTCCAAAAGGAAGAAAACTTGTCAGATGTAAATGGGTCTACAGAACTAAGTATTCATCAAATGGAAGTGTTGAAAGACTTAAGGCAAGGTTGGTTGCCAAAGGTTTTTCCCAAGTTGAAGGGATTGACTACAATGAAACCTTTGCTCCCGTCGCCAAAATGAACTCCATCCGCCTTGTTCTTTCCCTTGCAGCCTTACACAACTGGGAAGTCCATCAAATGGATGTCAAGTCTGCCTTCTTACATGGTGATTTACAGGAGGAAATTTACATGGAACAACCTCCTGGCTATGTTCAGAATAACTCTAGCCTTGTCTGCCGCCTTAAGCAAGCTCCTAGAGCTTGGTATGCCAAAATGGATAACTTTCTCCTTGACACTGGTTTTTCTAGATGCCATTCTGACCCCAATGTCTATACCAAGAAAGTAGGAAACCATCTCATCATACTTGTTCTATATGTTGATGACCTTATTCTTACTGGTAGTGACCCTAAGCTTATAACCCATGTGAAATCCAGTCTTAAACAAACTTTTGAAATGTCAGACTTAGGACATTTACATTATTTTCTTGGTCTCCAAGTTCTGCAAACCAAAGAAGGAATCTTTCTTTCTCAGTCTAAGTATGCTTGTGACCTTCTTCGTCGCTTTCACATGGAAGATTGTACACCAGCCCCTTCTCCCTTCCAGTATGGAGTCAAACTTTCTGCCACTTGTACTTCACCTGAAGTAGATGCCACCTTGTATCGTCAGCTTGTTGGTAGTCTTTTATACTTGACTCATTCCCGTCCTGACCTTTCCTTTGCCGTTGGTCGAGTTGCCCGTTATATGCAGACACCTCATGAAAGCCACTGGAAAGCAGCTAAAAGAATACTTCGATATATTCGAGGTACAGTTCAGTTTGGGATTCATTACAGTACAGGGGGGAAACCTTTGTTGGTTGGTTTCACTGATTCAGATTGGGCCGGCGATCTTGATGATCGAAAGTCTACTGCAGGTTATGTTTTTAGTCTGGGATCTGGACCTATTACTTGGGCTTGTAAGAAACAACAAGCTCTTGCTCTTTCTTCAGCAGAGGCAGAATATCGAGCAACAGTTAATGCCAGTCAGGAAGCTTTATGGCTTCGACAGATCCTTTCAGAGTTTGGATTCGAGCAGCAGCAGCCTACTCCACTTTGGTGCGACAATCAAAGTGCCATCAAGCTTTCCAAAGATCCAGTTCTACATCAACGCAGCAAACACATTGAGCTACATATGCACTTCATCAGAAATCTTGTTCATGATCGGGTTCTTGAAGTGCTCTTTTGCCCTACAGATAATCAAGTTGCAGACATCTTCACCAAGTCTCTTACAGAAGCGAAGTTTTCTAAACTTCGATCTATGTTAGGAGTTCAGGAACTTGTCATTAAGGGGGGATAGGCTCTAATGCCTCCTTCCTTCTCCTAATAGTGTCACTTTTGTAAATCCTTCAATCCTATCCCAAGTTGTTCTTAAGGGGGGATGTTAGGATATTTAAACACTTAGGAGTTAGTTAAGATCAACTTGTGTAATATATCCGTTAGGGATAGTGTGTTTCTTTAGTATGCATTAGTATGCATTTGTAAATACTTAATCCGACGGTCACGATATGTTTCCGACATAGAGTGATCCGACGGCTCAACTTCTCTTAGATCAAACCTAACCTTGATCCGTGGCTTAACACCCGATTGGTCCATGATCTCTATTTAAAGAGCATGGAGGGTCATTGTTTAGTTGATCGATTATGAGAATCTCATTTGTAACTTTCTTTCTTTGCATAATAAATTGTCCCGTAGAAGCTATTTGGCCGGGGCCGTGGAGTGTTTCCCTCAAGAGGGTTTAAACCACGTCAAAACATCGGTGTGTTGATCTGTGATCTGTTTGTGTGAAGTGGTTGCCTTGGTGTTCGGTCCTTTGGTAGTACCCTGTGTACCCGAACAATGTTGTGTCCCATCTTGAATCGAATTTTGTGTCTCGTTTTACATTTTTTTTGCATCCATTTTTTCACCCAAGATTGCACTTGGATTTATGCCCAATGTTGCATCTAGTTTTGTACCCAGCCGTGTGCCCAATTTTATGTCTAGTTAGGAATCCACTTTTGCATCCTGTGTTACATCCAGTTTTGGGCCTAGTATTTCGTCTAGTTTTGCACCCAGTTTTGTGCCCATATTGTGTCTAGTGTTGGGTCTCTTTTGCATCCACTTGTGCATCCTTTTTTGCATCCAGTTCCACATTTAGTGTTGCATCTAATCGTGCATATATTTTGCATTTTTTTTACATTTAAAAATATTAATTTCAATTATTTATAGTGAAATATACCCTTTTTATTGATTTTGCGTCCATTTTATTAATTTCAATTATAAAGTGAAAATATCAAAGTTCTCAAATATCATTAAGAACACAATTCAAATTTACAGCATAACATTTTTTAAGAAGTTTAAGTGAAATTAGAAAAATTCACAACATCCATCCAAAAGTAGTAATATCATCACACATAGTAATTATTCATCAAAATAATATTGACAATTTCCAATATATATAAGAAATAAGACAATATTGATAATATCGCCATCATCTTTAATCAAATCAACTAAAGTTCAAGTGTATATGAACAACATACCAAAAGCTTTCATGGATATCATTATAGTCAAATATATATATCTGACAAGAAATAAGTTGTATGATCTCCATATATAGATATAAAAGTCACAATAATAAATATATCATAGTTATTATTAACAACAATACACCTAAATATAATCCAAAATGTAGCATGCTCATGCATAGCATCAGTAGCTAGCTAGCACCACCAACATCATCATCAATATCATTGTCATGATCCTCATCATGATCATCAAACTCGTCATCTTGATCAACCTCATCACCATTGTCACCATCACCATCATATTCTTGTTCTTCTCCTATATCTGAAGCAGGATCAACATAATTTCTATCTTCATGTATGGGGTCATCAATTGATGTGATCTGGAAAAACAAATATTAGATGTTAGTGTTAATTCCATAGCATAATGCATATTTCTATTATATTTCTAATATTAACTAATACCAAATTAAAACAAAGTATAATACAATTGCAGTTAATATGTGTGCACTAATATGACTAGAAAAGAAAGTACAAAAAATATAGCTAAATGATAGTTTTATTAAAAGATATAAACAAATTAACTAGTTTAAGGAGTATGAAATGCCAATAGCAATATTGACCTTCTCTTTAATTTTATGTTTTTAAGATGAATACTAAAGTGGTAGATTTTTCCTAGTTGTCAATGATGGCTTGCCACTTCGACCATCAAGCTTTCCTCCGCTCAACAATTCATTGCAAGAAATGAAGGGTTGATGCAAGAAACTAAGTTAATTGAATTTTAATACATTTGGTTTTGTTAAAAATAATGAAATTCAACAATAACTTAATATGCTCTTTCTTTTTCATGAAATTACAAATTGGTACTTATTACATAAATTATTAAATGTTTTTTTATATATTGTATATGAAATGTTTTCAATCCCTTCCTATGACAAGTGACTATATGTTCCACTTTGCTATATTATTTTGTACCATACATACAAATTAAAATTGATTTGTTAAAGTTATGTATTGTGTAGTAAAATATTTTATTAAACTGCAATTATGTAATCAAAAATATTAATAAGTGTTGAATATTTATTGGGTTAGAAACATTGATTTGACAATTTTTATCATTGAACATATTAACAAAAATTATAAACTAAAAATAATATCCACATACCTTACCAATATGCAAAGTTTGAAAAATAAGATCTCACATTGTTGTACTAATAAAAATATTCATTGAGATATGCCACTTCCACAAGGTGCAAATTTTTTAGGTCTCTCTGGCATTGTTTTACCAGAACATTGAATTTGACTTCTTTAACTTTTCTCTTACATAATAGAATATACCTAATGCATTGTCAGCGGGTATGCAAACCATTTGGTGATCCCCCATCAAGAATTCTCCAGAAACATTGTTATTATGTTAAGCCCTAAATATTGGCACATTACCCCCTATGTAGTGGCACATTACCCCCTTTATTATGGTGCATTACATATTATTGATATCGAATTGGGTCTATTAGTGGGTCTACTATTTTTTATTGTACCCCTTTGTCTCCTATATATAGGAAGGAGACCTTTTCATTTTAGTCATCATTTTATCTTGTCTTGTCTTATGTACTTAGTACATTGTTTAAGGAGGTTCCTCCCTCGAAGAGGATTGTTATTCATCTCAGTTCTTTATTATTAAGGCGTGGATTAATTTCTTATGGTCTATTTCTTCTATTTTTATGCTATATCTGGGACTTGGTTGCATAACATTTGGTATCAGAGCTCTTTCCTCAGGACTCGGTTCTTCAAAACAAGTCATCTTGGAATTTTTGCTATATATTTTATTCTACAAGGACTCATATAGTGATATTATCAACCCACTTCTATAACAGGCATAACTATCTTTGTTCCAAAATTCAGGTCCTAAGACATCATAGGTTCAGATATATTAGCCTCAGAATCTAGGGTTTTGACTAGTCCAAAAACTAGTCTAAAAGAGGCGTTCTAGGGAAAAAGGTCATATATGGGGAATGCAAGTTCCAAATTGAGTGAAACCAGTTGAATAAGAAATAGTACAGACCAAATTATCTGTGGTATAATTTTCAGACTTGGATACAAAATATTGGACACGTGTAAGTACGTACAATTTCGATCTTCTAAAAGGACCAAAAATAAGAAGTGTTGGGAGATTCACAATACATTTCTATTGGAATATCAGAATTAGGTCATACCTACAGAATCAGAAAGAGGACACCTAAGGATACAATAGGCCTAAGTTTCAGGACCAGAGGATTCAAAATTTGAATTTTACCTCAATTTCAAGTCGTCCCTAAAACAATCTTCCAATCAGGGTTTGAAAAAAGGTACACCATTTTAAATTTAAATAACTTTGAGTAGAAGGATCCAATTGTGGTGAAACATAGGATGTGATATCTATTTGTATTTTTCATAATTCCACCAAAACGAAGTGTAAAATATCACACTCCACTCAAGCCACCTGAGTCATCCCCAACATACGATGAAAGGGAAGACCTATCTTTTCGAGTGTCCCAGTTGGAAGAGATAATTAAAGGATTCGTGAAAGTAGTTGATTTAGTTAATTTAGACGGGAAGTTGATGAAACATATGGATAATAATACGGAAGAAAAAATGAAAGGGTTGGTGGAACAAATGGAAAATATTGATAATCTCATACAAAATTCAAAGGATACTCCTTCTCCATGTGATGATGTGTTCCATGATACTCAGGAGGATAAAGATAATGTCCATGTTGAAAAGCATTCCATGAATAAGAATATTCCAAGAGGAAATGATTATGATAATGGAAATAATCAGGGATGGTCACCAAGGGGTACCCAACTTCCCAAGATCGACATGAGAAATTTTGATGGCAATGATCCAATAACATGGATATTCCAGATGGAGCAGTTCTTTGATCTACACCCAGTTCCAACTTTGCAAAAGGTAACTATTGCATCCTTATATTTAGAGCCTGATCGATTTGTATGGTACCAATGGCTTTGTGACCGTAAAAAGGACTCTATTATCTCTTGGTCTATATTCACAAAAGAATTGATTGCACGGTATGGGGATATAAATAGCAACACCTTATTTTGCTAGTTGGTAAATCTCAAGCAAAACGGCCCAATTAGTGAGCACAACAAGCAGTTTCAGAAGCTAATTCTCACAGTGAAGTATATTTCAGAAGATAATTTGTTGGATCTCTTTATTGGAACTTTGAAGGATCACATCCAACATGAGGTTCTCCTTTGGGAACCTAAGTCCTTGAAGCATGCATTTAAGGTGGC
Organism: Larix kaempferi; assembly: GCA_027924585.1. Taxonomy (NCBI): domain Eukaryota; kingdom Viridiplantae; phylum Streptophyta; class Pinopsida; order Pinales; family Pinaceae; genus Larix; species Larix kaempferi. The sequence continues at coordinate 857,339 of BSBM01000241.1, read as the reverse complement.
AAGAAAAGTTGAAAACAAAATTATGGCAACAAGGAATTCTACCACTTACAACTATAAAGAAGAAAGTGCAGTCTCCAGTCATCCAAAACCTATAAGGTTGACACCACAACATCTAGAGGAAAAAAGAGAAAAAGGGCTTTGTTACAGTGGTGATAGAAAATACAGTAAGGGCCATACGTGCACTAAGAATAAACTATTTTGCATAGATTGTGAATCAGAGGAAGAAAATGAACAAGACGAACCAAAAGAGTAGGAACCGTCTCGATATGAAGAAATAGAAGACACTACTTCCGAAGAGATTAATCCCACCATATCTTGTCATGCATTGGCTAGAATTATCACTCCTCAAACTCTCAATATTGAAGGATATATAAAAAATAAAAACGTAACGGTGTTGATTGATTCTGGTAATACTCATAATTTCATTCACTATAAACTAACCAAGGTCCTCAATTGCTTTGTATATGCAGCACCAGAGTTCCAATTAATGATTGCAGATGGAGGAACTATCAATTTCTCAGGAAAATTCCATAATATGAATCTCACTATGGGGGAATATGTATTGAATAGTCCAATGATTTCAATTCTAATGGGGGGTGCTGAAGTTTTCTTAGGAGTACAATGGTTACAATCATTAGGAACAGAGGCTTTTAATTTTCAGAATTTTTTCATGATTTTTTTATGGGAAGGAAAGGAATATAACTTAAATGGTATCCCAGGGAAACCAATTAAGGTGATAACCTCTAATGGTATGACAAAATTGATAAAAAAGGGACATCACGATGTAATTGCACAATTAAGCTCATTAGATGATCAAACATCTAAGTCTCATATTTCCCTATATCTCCCAAAGGTGATTGATAAGAACTCCAAGGTATTCGAATATATTCCAAAAGGTCTTCCACATTTTCAAGATTTTGATCATGATATTCACTTAATTCCGAGAAGTGTTCCTCGTAACATCAGACCTTATAGATACCCCTATGGACAAAAGAGTGAAATTGACCATATGGTTGACAAAATGTTAGAGGCTGGCATAATTAGGCCTAGCCAAAGTTCTTACTCTGCACCAGTGGTAATGGTACAAACGCTGGATGGATCATGGAGTACGTGTCGAGATTATAGAGAGCTCAACAAGATCACCATTAAAGATAAATTTCCCATTCATGTCATCGCTGAATTACATGGAGCAGTTTTCTTCACAAAGTTGGATCTCCATTCCGGACATCATCAGATTAGAATGAAGGAGGAAGACATTCCAAAACAACATTCAAAACTCATGAAGGTCATTACGAATTTTTGGTCATTCCATTTGGTCTCATGAATGCACCTTCCACATTTCAAGGTTTGATGAATCCCATTTTCAAGCCTTTCCTTCGAAAATTTTTGCTTTTATTATTTGATGATATACTAATCTATAGCAAGTCTTGCAGAAGAACATGATCAACATGTTGACAGGGTACTACAACTACTAAAGGAGCAACAACTATATGAAAAACCTTCCAGATGTTTCTTTGGTGTAAAGGAGGTAGAATATTTGGGTCATATTGTATCTCAGGAAGGCATCAAGGTAGACCCCAACAAAATTAAAGCCATGATGGACTAGCCAATTCCGAAAAACCTGAAGAAACTTCGAGGATTCTTAGGTCTGACAAGGTACTACCACAATTTTGTTCGGAACTATGGAAGATTAGCAACACCTCTAACAACATTATTGAAGAAATATGCATTTTCTTCGACTCCAAAGGAAACTCATGCTTTTGAACAGCTTAAGGAGGCAATGTGCAAAGCTCTTGTTTTGGCCACACCAAACTTCACGAAAAAAATTATTGTGGAATGTGATGCTTCAGGAAATCAGATTGGTGTTGTTTTAATGCAATGACACCCGCTTGCTTTCACAAGTGATCCAATCAAGGGAAAGCACTTACACAAGCCCATTTATGAGAAGGAAATGTTGGCAATTCTACATGGTCTTAAGAAATGGAGTCCTTACCTAATAGGTAGACACCTCAAGGTCAAAAAGGACCATGATAGTCTTAAATACTTCTTGGAATAGAGATTATCTTCAGAAGAGAAACAAAAATGGGTAACCAATATGTTGGGATATGACTTTGAAATCATCTATAGAAAAGGGAAACATAATGTGGTGGCAGATGCGCTTTCCATAAAAGATGAAGATGCCGAGGCATTACTTTGTGCAATTTCCATTATACAACCCGATTGGGTAGTAGCAACAAGGGAAGAATGGAAAAATGACATATCTCTATGGACACTCATTCAAAATATATAGGATGATCCCAGTGTATCAGATGCTTTTGTGTGAAAAAATGATTCACTATGGTATAAGGATCGCTTATATTTATGCAAAGAATCCCAACTCAAACAAAATGTCCTCTCGGAATTACACACCTCTCCTATAGGTGGGAACTCCGAATTCCTGAAAACTTACCACAAGTTCAAGAAGGAATTTTTTTGGGAAGGTATTAAATTCGATGTTCAAAGGTTCATGGTTAAATGCTTGGTTTTCCAACAAAATAAGGTGGAAATAGTTAATACCCCAAGACTTTTACAACCATTAAACATACCTTGCCATCATTGGGAAGAAGTCTCAATGTATTTTATCGCAGGTCTAGCCAAGTTAGAAGGAAAGAATGTTATTATGGTGGTTGTTGATAGACTCACAAAGTATGCACATTTTTGTGCACTCTCTCACTCTTTTAATGCAAGTGCAGTAGCCACATCTTTTCTTGAAACAGTTCAAGAGTTACATGGAAATCCGAAGATTATTGTAAGCGATAGAGATCCAATTTTCATTGGAAAATTTTGGACTGAATTATTTTCTTGTTTGGGTACGCAATTGGCTCACGGTTCATATTATCATCCTCAATCTGATGGGAAAACTGATATAGTGAAAAAATGTTTGGAAGGATATCTTCGTTGCTTTGCATATGATAAACAAACACATTGGATGAAATGGTTATCTTTGGCAGAATGGTGGTACAATACTGCATTCCATACATAATAAAAAATGTATCCATTTATGGCACTTTATGGGTACCAGCCTCCATCTATCACATATCCCTTGAAGGGAAAATCTAAAGGTCAAACCATGGAAGATCACATAGAGCACCAACGAGAAGTTCTACGGATACTTAAGGACAACCTAGCTATGTCACAAAATAGGATAAAACAACAAGCTGATCAACATCAGAGTGAAAGGAGTTTCAAAGAAGGGGATTGGGTATTTTTAAGGCTATAACCTTACAAGCAGATGTCCCTCAAGAAACTAAATAAGGACAATAAATTAGCACCCAAGTATTATGGTCCTTATAAAGTGTTGCAGAAGATTGGTAGTACGTCTTACAAATTGGAGCTTCCTTCATCTTCAAGAGTACATCCAGTTTTCCATGTTTCTTTCTTAAAGAAGGTAATAGGAGACAAGATCTCAATTCAAACAATCTTTCCCGGCCTTGCTGAAGAAGGAAGATTCATATTGGAACCTGAACAAATCATTGAAACGAGGACTAAACAACTAAGAAATCAGGTTATTACGGAGTGCAGAATCCGTCCATGGGTAATACCTCCAAGGATCATTTTAAGAACACCCTTGAAATTTATATGTATAATAAATGGGTGAATCTCCCTAATATATAGGAAAATTTGAAGGCCATTTTATCAATAATATAATACTTATATATACTTTTTTGCCTAATAATCCATTCTATTATAGAATCTTGTAAAATCTTGGCGAATATTTCACTAAATTATAAGATATTGTAAAATCATGGCAAATATTTCATTGAATTATAAAATATTGTAAAAACTTGGCGAATCTTTCATCAAATTATAAAACCTTGTAACGTCTTGGTGAATCTTTTGCTAGCAAGACTCAGCTTTTGATTTTGCAAATTACTAAGGTAGTGCAATAGAATAGCATATACCATAGCTCAACTCTCTCGACCCCTAGACCCTCAAATGAACAAATGCATGAATGAGGAGAGGAGGGATTTATTTATACATTTCACAAGTAGTATTGGGTCACTCACAATTGGAGGTGTTGGTGAAACACAACCACACTAACTAGATTCAGGGAAAGTGGGGACTTCACTTTTTATCTTGTCCCTTAATGGTCCAATGGACATGCGGGGACCCAAATCTTGACATACCGACAAACTGATAGAATTGAACACTTTACACTGTGGAGTGATTATGGCACCCACAAACCATTATTACAATGTGGAGTATTATCGAGACCCACAACCTTAATATAGTATATGAATTCCCAATTAGCTTATTTTCCAAATCTCTCATTTTTAAGCTACCCTCTAAGAAAAAAATAACCTGCTTATATGTTTATAGATAGGAATGCCACTTTTTCCTTTCTTTTGTTGACAATAAAAATATTAATTATGTCATTTGATTTAGAACTCTTAGATTTAGTTAGAAACTTGCAATGGTTATTAGAAATAAGAACATACACTAACAAGAATAGAAAGCACATTAATGCATCATCATGTGTATCATTAGAACTACTATGTTAAAGACTATTTTTTCTTAGATAAACAGAGGAGGTGTTTGTATCCATGTCCTTAAATTTTTTGAAAGCATGCAAAATGTGGTAAATTTTTTTTATCACCCTCATTGAATGCAACCAACTAGATATCAAATAGCATAATGTCTACATATCAGTTCAAACATGCCTTGTACATATTATATACAATCATGGTGGAAATGAAGTATCGTGTTCCAACTAAATCATATATTTATCATGCATAACTAGATCCATTTCTATATGATGATAGCAATTACACATCAAAACAAATCACCAAAAAACATTTTACTTCTTAATGACCCTTACAAAAAACAAAATATCGTAAAACAAGTACCGAACCCAACAAATTTAGGTCACAAATAAAATTGTCGAACTTGGAAATACGAATAAAAAATTCTACCAGTCACAAACTTCTCAATACAAATAAAAGGATCTACCAGAACGCTTTGGACAACTCTACAAGAAGACAACCAAAATAATGACCATTCCACTATAGCCCCACCATTATAATCAATGTGCATTCATTTATATTACAAACATCCCAAACATCAATAATAACATATTACATGAAATATGAACATATACACTCTCATTAATGCTTTAGATCCAATAACAATTGCAGAGCAAGATCCTAACAAAAGCACATTTTTAAAAACTGGGTCAAATTCAGATTGAATATATAAAAACCATGTGGCATCTCTCCATCGAGAGTACCATCCACTAACAACATATAATGTCAGTCGATAGTTTAAACATGATAAGGCACAAAATAAATGATATATTTTGAGCTCCATAACACTTTCACAGAACCGATACTCCTAAGATAGAATAAAACCTTAATAACACCAAATGAGCCCTAAGAATCAAGAGTGCCCTAGAATTTAGCAGGCCTGAAAATACATCCATGATAAAAAGCATGATAAAAGGTAAATTTGCAATATAATAATCTATTGTAAGTGTGAATAAAAAGCATGATAAAAAGAATATCACATTAATTATTGGATAAAAGCGTGATGCGAGTTTGTATTCTCTAATAAATTGCATGTGTGACATGCTCCTTCAAGACCTGATTTTTCAACAATGGAGATGTTATACGAATATTAAAATGTCAAGAAAGATCAGAATGAAAAGTGGAATTGCATCAACCAAAACCTTCACCTTGCAAGCACAATCCGATGTCGGTGAACCATGAACCACTGTAGCCTTTAAATATAACAAAATAGCCCCTAATTTTCTCTCCAATACTGGAAATTAAGGGCTCAAAGATGGTATCACATGAAATTGAGTAAAAATACAAGCGAATGCAACAATATGCCTAAATTACAAGGAAAGTGGAGGGAGAAATAACCCTTGGGAGTCTCCATTACCAAAAATTGGGAGTGAATAAATGATTTCAATAGGATTTCTCTAGAAATTGGGGGCGAAAGATGGATTAGAGGGAGATTTTTCTAGGGCGAAAATAGCTTTTTCATTTTCCTCATTAATATACGGGACACTATTCATTTGGATTTTTTTTTTTTCTAATAAATATTGGGCGAATATATTTTAGTTGAAAAAACCCTTTCCATATAAGAAAATAGCCCACTAAAATTTTGTAACCCCCTTAATATAGCCCTAAAATTATCCATGAATACCTCAGAGCAATAGCGAATTCATTTGAATGCAAGTACTTAAAATGTAAATTTGACTCCAAAAGCAACTTTGCCAATTAAGAATAGTGCAAATGCAGTTTTTTTTTACAATAGAACTTCACATTATGAATTAGCTTGATGGCGTAAATTGATGGAGTAGTCGAATATGATTCCCTGTTGGAAAATATGTCCCAAAGCTTCCAAATTTGTATTATGGAATTGCATTCTATATATTTTATTGGAGGAAGTAGATTTGCAGATTTTTATGGATACCAATGTTGCAAAGCTTATTGATGTCATTCAAATGATTGATCACAAGAATAAAATGGCTAAAGCAAAGAGAATTATCATTGATTTTGTGAAGGACCAATTGATTACTCACATCGCATAGAAAAATATGATGAAAGATTTGTATGCCTTGGTCACTTTGTATTAAAACATGAATGTCTCCCACATGATGCTTTTGAAGAATAAGCTCATTGGTAATAAGGGCAGGAAAATTTGATGGATTGGCTTATATCTCCAATTGCTTATTTATCTTTCCTGTGCTTAGAGATGTTTCACGATAATGTAAGGTAAGGTCTTCATTTCTGGCTCTCCTATTAAGATAAAGGAGAAAGAGATTTTTCCCGATAATTCAATGAATGTAAGGTAAGGCCTTCATTTCTGCCTCTCCTGTTAAGATAAAGGAGAAAGGTATTAGAAACACTTTTTTCTTCGACCAAGCTATTTTATTCATGGCGTATTTAAGATTTTCCATCATTGGGATTGGTTGATGAGTTTATCTTCCTCTTCAATAGAAATAACAGTCTCACAACCCTCTTTCAAGCTATACTCTCTAGATATAGAGATCTCTCACAATTGCAACAACAACTATCTCAATTTTTTTCCTTGATTCATTACTTGGGTTCAACTTTCAAACTGCTTCCTTTGGAAGCAATCAACAACATCTATTCAATCCTTTGAGCTTTACAAATATCAACTCGGGTCAATTGAGGCTACTACTTCTTACGGTTAATGAAGTTCGCTACTTCATGATTATCTCTTCAGTTTATAATGTAAATTCTACTCAATTTCTATATCTTATCCATAACCTTGAAAATCTAAAACAAACAATGGGTATCACCAACACCACCCATTATCAATATCGACAACGACATCCATCCATCAAGCATCGAACTGAGCAACTAACTCGAGTGAAATACTTTAGAAGCTATCTTGTTGGTGTTTATTATGTGTTAAATAATTCCAATATTTAAATTGTCAACCCGGGAAGGGAGCTTATGAGATGCAATCACTATATGTGCAGGATTGAAGGCTTGAACTAACCTAAGATGATTAAAGATGCAAATCAGATATGAACTTAACTTTGGAAGAAGTTTGAAAGGAGGTTAAGGAGGAAAATACGGAAGGAAGAAAGAATGATAGAACTTAATTAAAAACTCTATGAAACAAGGTTTAAATTACAATCAAAGACTGTTAATTGGAAGCAAAAAGAATTATGGTTGAAAGATAAAAGAAACTAGATTCGGAAAGAAACATAAAACAATGCAGAAAGTAAACAGGTCCGAATGCCTGTCTGAATGGCGGTCTGAATGATAGTCCGAATGGAGGAAAACATTTTAAACTAAGGAAAAAGAAGAGTTTGGATGATTTAATGACCATCTAGCTTTATGCAAATGATCCTACAGGCACAGGAAGCAATAGATGATTATGTAGAAGCTAAACTAATAAGAAGCTATCTATTCTAATCATTACCTACATAGAGGAATTTTATGAGAAGTAGGAAGAAAGTTGGGATGGAAGAAGAGAAAGAGTTAACCTACAGCAGATAGGAAGAGAAACTAACAGAAGAGAAGCGAAGAGAACTAACTAAGGAAGAATTTAGAAGCAATTTTGAACTACAATGATGGAAGGAGAAAACTGGAAAAAAAAACTACAAACTGTTAAACTTTTGGTCAACCATTTCCTAATTCAGAAGAAGTAAATTATGTTAGCAGTAGAATATAAGTTACAGAAAGAACATTAGCAGAAATAAACGAAGCTTGAAATATTGAAAACTAATGTATCTAATACACAGAGAAAAACAATCTTAACCAAACTCTGCTCAAAATACATTCCCCATTTAACAAAATAAGACACTATAAAACATATTTCAAAACAACATATGATTATAAAACAACCAAGAATATACAAAAATACATAACATAAGATAATGAATTAACATTTCAACCTAACATAATATATACATATTTATGATAACATAATATTAGTTACAAAGCATGTTCCACTTATATATATATATGAAAAACGACTTTATGATATCACCAATTATTATAATGACAAACTTTTTATCAATTTTAATGACACCACACTATCATAAATTATATAAAAAAAAATTCATACACAGCACACATGGATTTGTATGGAATTGACTATGAGAACCTTTATACACGCCTTATTAACAATGTATAACACTAAGATCCAAAATATATACAACTCGTGTTTCAGTAGTGGAATGCATACAAAGTCATTACGCATATACCAATCGATGGAATTCTACATATGCAGCCCGGAAATCATCATGTTTTAATATGACAGTTATGATAAAAACCTCGTGAATTTCCAATGGTCACGATCTTTAAAACAGGATCTAGAATGACTGAACATTAATAAAATGCAAAACAACTATCATAATCTGGAAGGAACGTTTTTAAGAAACATTACAGGGAATCACAGAATTGAATTTGATTTATATATAAGCAGGGAATGAGTTTCAAGTATTCAAAGTTAATTACATGAAATTATTTTAAATAACGAGAATGAAAACAAGTGCAAAAATAAGCCTATGAGTGCAAACAACAAACTACAACTTGAATCTATACTACTGGACAAGTAAAAAGGAGGACTCACAATCTAGGTAGGTGGGCCCTTTCCTGCATAGATCGCGAGCCTGAATATTTATACCAGAATGAAGCTGAGAATTAGAATTGTTACTGTGACTGTCAATCAATAATTTTCATCTATTACACAAGTGAACACTACACCATTAGAGCAGCGAGAGAGCTCTCGAGAATATGAGAAAATCCTCCCCTTTCCTTCAGAGAAAGCATATATTTATAAGTTTACAAATGGGAGAGAAGGTCGACGTAGTCGAACTCTCTAAAAATAGAGGCATTTTATGACTATAACTGCTGCATTTTATGACTATAACTGGCTGCTTTAAGAGATGTATGCTAGCGCAGGGAGCATACACCAGGCTGAACGGAGTCGATTCCTTCATGAGGCAGCTGCAGTGTTGGTTTTCCTTGGACGTGGGAAGAGAGGTAATATGTTGGCGAGCTAAACAAATGGAGGAACAGGCTGCTGGAGTATTGACGTGGCGGAGCGCTGTGTTGGCAGGCTGAGCGTGAGTGACCTGGACTTCTTCTAGAACACCGGCGTGAACAAGTAACATGATTCCAGGCTGAATGCGCAGGAGAATCGGCGTGTTGGATTGTTGGCATGGACGTGGAATGTGTTATTGATCTTGGCAGTCATAGGGATGAATCTTCCAAAACAACGGCTCATTAACCATGCTCATCACGTGGCAAACAGAACCCATGTGTCCATTCTTAACTTTAATGGTCCAAGATATGCCAACCGCTGATTCTGCGGGCTGAATGACAGTCTGAACGTGGCTGAGCTTAAGCAATATAAACACGCGGTCTGAATGAAGAGCTAGATATGTTCACAATTTAATTGTTGGATGCCAGGTTTAAATAATGGCTAGGTTCTATTTGTTGGGAGCTAGGTTCCATTTCCTTTCCCGGTGTGCTCCTCTTCTTCACAGCGTGCAAATTCCTCTTCACTGTGCGTAAATTCCTCTTCACTGTGCGTAAAATAATTCTCCGTATTCACATGCCTGCACAAAACATAAAGTCCGTTAGTTACCAAAACATGAAATGGTAATGTATTTTAAACATAAAGTTTTAAAGAAAAGTGTGAGAATGATATATATATATGAACCCACTTTAACATGAATTAAGGGAAATTGGGCACGTGACATATGGTTTTAAATAAGTTATTACAATCCATGTCATAATCCACTTTATGATTTGGTTAATTTATTATAAGTGGATTTGGGTATATTTGCTTTAATATTTAATTCCTATTTTTTAATATTTTTTTATTTTTTTAATTTAATTTCCATTTTTAATATATATTTTTTATTCTCTTCCTTATTTAATTTTAAAGCAATGCTCAAAGCTCATTCAAAGCTTATCATTATTCATGGTTTTTTTCATGTGCAAGTATTCATGGGATCGGCGAGAAATAGAAGATGTCGATAAATCAAACCAAGAACTCAATATTCAAACATGCCATTAAACCTAGTACAAGAATTAGAGACTGAAAGAAGGGCTGAATGAAAGATCAAATGAAGCACCGGAAGTTTATCATTTGCACAATATTACGTTTAATACATTAAAAGTAACATATTAGGCTTCATTTACATTTAAGTGTTTTAATTGATGAAATACAATAAAAGATAGCCCTTTTTATGGATAGTGTGAAAATCCTCACAACAGATCTAAGAGATGATGTATACCTCACAAGAGTAATTATGATTAAGCAGGAAGATAGAAGAAGAGTGGTCAATGCAGTGTAATGAGCAACAGAATAATAATACAGTAGAACTCAGATAGAAGCAAAAATACTTCACACACACACAATTTAATTAATCACAATATGGACAAATAAGTAGTACAATGCATGAGTATTCGAATGCCAAGGTGGCAATTCGAATTGGTCTTCATGGAGTGATCAAAAGATCACTGGAGTGTCATCGGAGCACAGCTAGTAGTCTATCTCATCATTAGTGGAGTCATCAATGCTCAAGTAACTGTCAACCATCAGTCCAACTGAGTCTAATTGAGTGTGGTAGGTGTAACTGGGTGTAACTGGAACTAATTGAATGAAGGAGGCTCAGTGGAGGGCGCATGAGGAGCTAACTGGAGTCAAAATGGGCAGTCAAGTCTCACTGGAGTTCCACCGGAGTGATACAATCAGTTGAGAGTCAGTCTAGCCTTAAATCAAGGAAGGAACCGAAGATAACTGAATGGTAGGTAAGGAAGGGCACCTTTCTCATGCAGTAGGTGAAAGGAGGGCGCACTAAGCACTAGGAGGGCTGAAACTGAGTGGAAAGAAGCTCTGGGGGCTAGCTAACTAAGGGCTAGGTGTTGGGACTAATGATTGGTATGCATGCAAACCCTAAATAATGCATGCAAACCCTAATAATGCATGCATGACCTAAAATGCAAATAATGGAAATGCTGATAGGTCTAGGATGGAGTATAGGAATATCCTAACACCCCCCCTTAATCCATCCCGGGCCCTGGTAACTGAGACCAAAGGTCACCCAATACAATGAATAATAATAACAGTCAATAAACCAAGGAAATGGGGAAAACCTCATGGGAAAAATACCCCCCCTCAAAATAGATTGTAAGGCACACACAAAAATAAATGCTCCAAACTCAAGTAGGTGTGATGCTTGGTCATATGTTTGGAGGTATCTTCTTCTTGGGAAGAAGTGGATCATGCTCAGAAAGCATGTGCTTGTACTTGCTCTTCAGATTGAATGTAATGAGAACAAGTCCAAAAGTATGAGGATGATCCTTGAACCTATGATTCGAATCAGCTGAGGTAGGATCAAATCTATGAATGTGCAGATAGTCTTTTGTCTTCTTCTTCGAACCATCATGGGTGAGATTATTCCAAAAAGAACCATCAAATAATAATGATTGCTTGGAATCCAAATCAGCTCCAAGACTTGAATCATGGTTTCTTGAGATCTCCTTTGAACCATTAGAGGTGAGATCAAAACCAGTAAATGCATGAGAAATTATCCCAAGCGAATGGCAATGGTTTCTTGAGATCTACTTTGAACTAGCAGGGGTGAGATCAAAACCATGATGTGCATGAGAAATTATCCCAATCGAATGGCAATGGTTTCTTGAGATCTCCTTTGAACCAGCAGGGGTGAGATCAAAACCGTGGTCTTCAATAACCTTCTGAAAGCATGAAATAATGATCATATAGTAGTACATAAGAGGTGAGTGATCAAGGAGAGCGAATGCATTACCTCCAATGGTTGATTTTACCTCCAAAACATTCATGTGATCATGATGCAAACCAACAGACTCTGGTGCAAGAGACGATTTAGGACCTTCTACAATTTGTAGAGTGTGAGCTGGCACAGAATTTGAAATAGAAGAAATTTGGAGCATGGGTGTAGAATCTGCAAGTTCTTCTTCTTTGTGGACAACTTCAATATGAGATATGTTTGATACTGATTCATGATCAATGAGATCATCAAGGAGGGTGAATGCATCACTTTGCTTGCTCTCGAAGGGGTTTGGACCAATCCCTTCATTCTGTCTACCAAATCTTTCATCCAGGTGGGCCCATAGCTCTTTTGGAGTTTCAACATCATCAAGGTATTGGTATATCATGTATTCAGGAAAAGAAAACATCATTGTTGCATAGACTCTATCACCTTTATTTAACCAATCAATCTCTTCTTCAGAGGATTCAAACTCTCTTTCAAAACAATGATCAAACAGATCATTTTTCTTCAAATATGCTATCATTTTCGGTTTCCATTCATCATAGTTGAATGGAGAAAGAAGATCATAGTTGAATGGAGAAAGAGGAGGGATTTATTCTGAATACATGGAATCTGTAGAAGACCTGCAAAAAATAATAGAAATATCTGCAACTGCTACTGCTACAAAAATGCAAAAACTGCTGCAACTGCTGCACTCGAAATCTTGATAATAACCTGCAAAAAACTCTCAGGAATGGAGATAAACAATACTCTCAACATGCTCTGATACCATGTGAAAATCCTCACAGCAGATCTAAGAGATGATGTATACCTCACAAGAGTAATTATGATTAAGCAGGAAGATAGAAGAAGAGTGGTCAATGCAATGTAATGAGCAACATAATAATAATATAGTAGAACTTGGATAGAATAAAAAATACTTCACACACACTAATTAATTAATCACAATATGGACAAATAAGTAGTACAATGCATGAGGATTCGAATTGGCCTTCATGGAGTGATCAAAAGATCACTGGAGTGTCATTGGAGCACAACTAGTAGTCTATCTCATCATCAATGGAGTCATCAATGCTCAAGTAACTGTCAACCATCAGTCAAACTGAATCTAACTAAGTGTGGTAGGTGTAACTGAGTGTAACTGAATGAAGGAGGCTCAGTGGAGGGTGCATGAGGAGCTAACTGGAGTCAGAATGGGCAGTCAAGTCTCACTGGAGGTCCATCGGAGTGATACAGTCAGTTAAGAGTCAGTCTAGCCTTAAATCAAGGAAGGAACTGAAGATAACTGAAGATAACTAAATGGTAGGTAAGGAAGGGCACCTTTCTCATGTAGTAGGTGAAAGGAGGGTACACTAAGCACTAGGAGGGATGAAACTGAGTGGAAAGATGCTCCGGGGGCTAGCTAACTGAGGGCTAGGTGCTGGGACTGATGACTGGGATGCATGCAAACCCTAAATAATGCATACAAACCCTAATAATGCATGCATGACCTAAAATGCAAATAATGGAAATGCTGATAGGTCTAGGATGGAGTATAGGAATATCCTAACATATAGTTGTGTCAAATTACAGTAATAGGTCGAGAAATTAATGTAAATAAAATCATTATAAATGACAATTTCGGAGCCCAACATATCTCTCTCACACATGAATAATACCCTTCTTCTCAAGCAATAAACCTTTGTGTTTTTCACTCTTCACACTGGCCACGATCCCTCTAGTCTTCGTTAATCAAGCACTACATGGCTTCATCCTCTACACCCAAAAATTCCACAAGTTTCTCATCGCCACTAACATTTCTTGAATCTAATATGCATGTATAATCTATGTCCCAATCCACCCATCTTCTCTCAAAACTAGAATCTCAATAAATCCTAGGCTTATCATTAATACCATCGAAGCTAGACACTCTCATGTTCTCAAAAACTGGATTCCCCATAACAAATTATTTCCTTGATCCTGAGAACAAAGTTACAGAGGGAACCCAACTAAGAGGGGTACACTAGGAATATGCAATAATAAAGAGAGGACATAATAGACTCTCTATAGTAAATACATATACGTGGATCTCTAGCACGAACGGCTCTTCAACGGTAGCTATCCTTCTTTCATACGATCGTGATCAATTCCTCCTTTGGAAAAAATCTTCTTTGACTACCAAAATTGCAAGGATGCAAACGGTCTCTTCAAATACAACAAATAATAATGGAAAAATAGCAAGAAATATTTCCTCTTACCAAAGGTCTTCCTCTGCATTCCATACATGGTATCCACATAGCAAGGTGGGTGCTCTCCGCTCTCTATCTGGGCATTTCTCCTCGAGTGAATTTAGCTAATTCCCTGCCAATAGGGTTCCACGATTTGATATTTCTGTGAATATTAAAGGTGATTAATCATATGTCCCCTTTAATCTTGTGTGCGACAAGAGAATACCATGATTTTTTGTATCAAATTTTTTATTTCAAACAAAGAAAAAGCTAACTCCATTCGATGGATTTTTGGGGCACTATCGAATATACTCCGATGACTCCATTTTGATGGCCAATTAGTAGAAATAAAATAGTGCCCCACGACACATGCAGGTGATTTTTCGGATCCCTAGAGGACAAAAAGAGGGGCACTATCGAATAATGCCTCAATGTCTTTCTCTACATTGAAAAGCAATTAGCTGCATTGCAGCTTTCACTCTTGTTTTATTTATTTTGTCTATGGAAATGTAACTCCTTGTCAATTTTTGGAGGAAATGAGACACTTATCTTTAATTATTCATATTCTCTTAATTCTATTTATTTTATTTATTTTGTTTTATGTGTGTTAGGTAGTATAGTAGTGTATGATAATGTTATATATATATGACATAAATTTAAATATGTATAACATAATATGTGATGTAAGATAGAGGAGGGTGTTGGCCAAGAAAAGTGTCATTTGGCCAAGTAAGGAAAAATAGCCCAAACAAGGTTCTCGTTGCAGTCCCTTTTCTGTTTGGGATGGCTACTTTACATAGGAATAAGGCCCTGTTGCCTTTAAATATTTTCTCTCAACAAGAGAGTCTCGGATTTGTTTGTGTTAGTTGTGCTATTAGTTCCTACCTATTCAAACTAAATGAAAACTGACTTAATTGGACTGTTAGAAAAGATCTATTCTAATCTAATCATAACAAAAAAATTTAGTAGCTACTAAATTGTTTATAAACAATTTAGTAGCTGCTAAAAAATCTATAGGTTTCCACTCGGAAAAAAACTGTAATTCTAATTTTAAAACTAAATTATGTCTGCTTTATCCTATCCTATAGGAGCAAGTTTGAAAGATTAACAATTTCATTTCAAATCTGAATATAAGATAATCATAGACATGAACTAATCTGAGAATAATCCACAAGACTTAGAACATAATCTATTAAAGCAATTATACAATTCACAATAGTGATAATGGAAGTTAACCATCACATGCAGTGTATAACCATTGAAACAGATTCAGAAATAACACTAGTTTGAAAGGTAAACATAAAATATTTGTTCACATGATCATAAGATACAAGGACAAATATTTATATCTATATAGACAGGTTTTGAAAAAGGATAAAGAGAATCCTAATCCAATAGAAATCAAATTCTATCAAAAGATACTAGTATATTGTGTCATGGAAAAACTGAAGTTGAAGAAAATTCCCCATAGTCTTGACATGTAGAAATAGCTGATAATGAGTCCCTTATATTATTCTTTAGAACCTCCCTTCAAACCTTATCAAGGGAACAAACACATAAATTTTGAGAAAAAACACAGTTTTCTCCAATTTTGTGGAGTATCTCCCCTTCCGTCATAAAAGAATTACAAACAGAATACAAAATTAAAAGAAAAAAAGTTCTCCAAATCTTTGGAGACCTATCCCCCCAAATTTTCCATTCATGCCTATCTCTTATAGGGTGACTATTACCTATTTCTGGTAAACAACCGCACACCATAAATTCTCTCATGCAATTAGTGAGATATAATAACAAACCCCGAAATAGCAATGGTGAAAATTAATTATAGCTTTGAGTTGGCCAATTGAACCGTACATCATAAGTCATAAGACAAAGTACATGAATGCAATTATACATAACATGTATGGCTATGGTGTTGCCCATTCCATTTTGTCTCTCCGTACTAAGGGTAAGGATGCTCTACATGGGTGAGAAAATACATGAATCTAAGGACAAGGATGCTCTACATGTGTGAGAAAATACATGAATCTAAGGGCAAGGATGCTCTACATTTGTGATAAAATACATGAATCTTAGGGCAAGGATGCTCTGCATGTGTGAGAAAATACCTGAATTTAATGGCTAAGAATTGTCAATGGCATTTTTTCTCTGTCTCCACTTCATGTGCACCCCTCCTCTCCATGACCTTCTGAGAGGAAAAAGACAAACAAGGTCACTCTCCAACTTGTCTTCGCACATAAATTGTGTTTGTATTTTGCCTCAAAACTACCGAAAGTCCTTTTGACTTCTGTTGTCTATGCGGTCTATCCAATGTTCTTCTGACTCTTGTTGTCTATACCAAGTACATTGCATGTTAATTCCATCTAAGCCCCTTACTGCAACAGTGAATATGCAACAACTTAAAAATGGAATAAAGAAAAAAGACAAAGATATTGTGTTGACGTGGAGTGCAAATCACATGGAAAAATCATCCCATTGTTGAAGAACGTGCATGGAAACTTGTTATTGTCTCCTTCTACTCTCTGATATTTTTTGAATTTGAGCAAGACAAAATAGAGAGGTAACTTACACTTAACCACCCTCAATATCTCCACCAACAAATATTAAATCTCTTTATATTTACCTCTTAGCTATTTAGTCTTTATTCCTAAATATACAAGATCCTTAGATGAAGGTTTTTGTTGAGAATTGATTTCTTGTATAAGTAGATGTTGACATTGTCGAATGTCTTATTCCCCGTCTTTAATGTATGGCATGTGGGTGTAAAAGCATCTATTACTTTTGGTTTATTTGGTGTCCCCTTGTGGATGTGAATATACAATGGTTTTAAACATTTTTAATAGTGGTTTTGGATAGGATACGAAATTGCTTTCCATTTATTTTTTATAGACATATTATACTTTAATTTTTTCTTTTAATAAATGGGTTCTTTTGGATATATATCTATATATATATATAACTTTTACTTCACTTTTGAGCATTTAAGTGAAAGCGAGATAGTCTTCAGGGTTTACAAAAAGATTTAATTAACAATTGTCTTATAAAGAGAAATTGTGTCATAATTGATATTTGAACTCCAAGTGAAGAGGATAACAATTTTTAATATCAATCACTTAAGTGGATGTAATTAGTAGATATATATAACTTAAAGTCACAACCTAGCTAGACTCCAAATATTAACATAATAAACCTCCTTATTTATGGACAATGAACCCCTTCTAATTATTGATTTGGCTACTTAATTTATATATATGAAATCTTAGGGTTTTCCATATGTGTGTGTGCACGTGTGGATATTGAAAAATTAAAATCAAATTTTAAGTATTTTACAAAATATTGGGTGGTTGGTAATTACAAGTTAGAATATTAGGGTCAGGAAACCTAAGAGGATCACTTGAACATTCTTCCTTTGAATTGTTGTGTATAATTTGTGGGTGGAAATATTGGGAAAAGATAAATCTAAAAAGCATAAGTGATTTCCCAGTTTATTTTTCTTATAATGACTTCATCATTTTTGTACATTCTTTATTATTCAATCTATTTGAGAAAATATTTGCACATGTTAAAAATACACAAATTAAAATAGATATTCTATTTTATTATTCCAACATTTGATTTTGGGATCCTCATTATGGATGAAGTATTTAGTGTCCATGGTTGATCGAATTGGAGATTAAAAATAAGAGTTATTTATCTATGTACTTAGTGTATGTGATCCAAATTTGTGGTTTTAAATTCTTTGATGATACCAAGAAACAATCATGCCCTAGTACTTATGATATTTGTCATATTTTTTGTGTATTACGTTTCATCCTAATGATGGACCACATTAGTCTGGTCTAAAACACTGATACAAAAATAATTGTGATGATTCCACTAATGCATATTATATATTTTGAAATTACTAGATCACAGATTAACTTTTAAAGAACTAATACATACTTAATATGATTGAGCATGGGTGTATATATATCTTTGCGCAACATGAAGTATTGTAATGGTAATGATAACAATAATGATTATGGTAATGATATCATAGAATGAGATGTTGTTTTCATTAGAATCATTGGTGGTCTGATTACAATTACTAGCACCTCATGTTGTTGTTTTAGTTAGAAGCAACTATTGGCTCAACAAGTTGATGTCATCACATTCATCCATGTTTGTGGGAGCTCTAATGCATATTGTAGATCACATTACAAATGAAACTTATTTAGACATTATGCATCACATGCTATATAAAATTGATCTGACTCATTTTTATGTGAAAGTTCATTAACCATACACATAAACCGACACATAAAAGCAATCATATCATTGAAATCACATTTCATGCAAAGAACACAAGTCATAAACATTAAAAACTACATACATACATACATATAAGATAGAATGTACACCATGGGACTCAGAAGGTGCATACAAAATATATTTATCTCGGTACATCAAAAACTACCACCCATAGGCTCAATCAAAACTATGAGTACAAAATGGACCCCATGGCCCATACATGTAAAATATCCTTCACCTATTTGGAGGAGGAAGAGGAGGCATCATAGCTAGGGGTATTATTTCCTCGGCTAGTGGTGTGGTTGCACTTACTTCCCACTATCTTGTGGCCATATCTCAAGCAATATGGCTAGTTGTGGCTACCTACCACAAAATATGATATTACTCTGAAACACTGGGACCCTCCGAAACCATGACACATACTGTTATTTTTCATTCATCTATTTGTTCCCATGTGTGATCTAAATCCCTCTAGTATCATTCCCATGCATGTTGTCACCTCCACCAAAATCATGGCTGAATCACCCCCTATTAGGGCCCTTCACCCACCTTATTGCATCCCTGACATTATCAATAACCCTCCCTTTCTTGCCCCTCTACCATTAGACTGATTGGATGAGATTCTCCTGCAGGAGGAGCCATCGTAGCTAGTGGGAGTTTCATACCAATATTTGATGAACCAAACTAGGACACAATTAAAGACATGAAATATATCATAGCCAAAGCATGCAAATAATCATAACTAAACACATATTAAAAAAAGGATAGAGAGTTAATTACCAATAAGATGCAATCCCTCCCTTGGACAATGAGGTAGATCTAGGTCTCCCCTTATATCCATCCCCAAGTATAGATATATCTCCATTGGACCAACCTCCACGCTACCAAGAAATGTGGCATAAAGACCTGCCCAACCTCCCCTCCACCTCTTGCAGGTATCAAGGTCCCCCAAAGATGCACATGGGGCTCTCATGGTTCCCAAAAAGGTATCAAGACATATGGCATAGTGTTAGAAAGTGCTTAAATATATATGCACAAAGGACTACCTCGTATGTGAACAACCCTCGACCCCCCACGAAGCGCCATGACAACTAGAATTGCATGTTAGTTAGCAACTTCTTGGCCCATGTCATGCCATGTTAGTGGCCACCCACCTATCCCACTGGCTCAAAAAAAAATTCTAGTTTGTAGTTTTTTGGGTCAGAGGAATTCTCTAGAGGGGTATCACTGGCCACCCACCTATTCCACGAGTTCAAGAAATTTTTTCCATTTTGGAATTTTTTACGGATTTTCGTGTTGAAAAATTATGGGGCCATTTTGAGGCCCTAAACGACATTTTTTAGATATATATAGTAGTTTATTCATTGTCGAAGGTAGGATTGGATAGGATAAATGTGTACTTCTGGGATAGACCTTTCCAACGAGATACCGATCACCCTAAACTGAGATCGTATGCAAAAGTTATGCCCCTGAGAAGTTGATGTTGGTTGTGGAGCCAGATCTTCCAGTCTCATAGATGATATTGTCTTAGCCGTGCACCCCAGAGGACTGTACACTCATTCCCAATAGTTTACGGGCCCATGTTTTTGGGTAACCCGTGGTATTTTCGCATTGTATTTCCCTTATAAAAGAAAGACATTGTAATACGGCTAGGGTTGATGTATTAGGTTTTATGCATTGTTAAGATCTCTGAGATCGTAAAGAGAGACTGTGAGACAGTGAAGAGGAAGTGCAGCGGCTGTGCTGCAGGTTGTATCCCTTCACTTTGCTGGACGGTATAATAATAAGGACTAGCAACTTCAGTGTGGACGTAGCCCAATTTGGGTGAACCATGATATATCTTTGTCTCTCTTGTAATGTGTATGTGTGATTATATTTGCATTTTTGTTTATTGTTATTGCTCTACGATCTTGTTTTTCTAACAGTTGACATGTCAATTTACCACCTCAGGCCTGCAAACCTTTTTACAGTTCATCTTCTAGGTTTAGGTTTTTTTATGTTTAGGGTTTTTTCCCTTATGATTAGGATAAAAAGGCCCTTCATCTTGCTTTTTTAATCAACTTGTGAATAATGAGCATATCCTCCACCACATCTCTTCTTAGAGACCAAGCTACCACCATTCTAGTTGCTTTATTTTACAGTCTATTTTATTTCATTCAGCTAATAGAATTTCAGTTTAATGTATCACTGTGTTTCCTGCATTATATCTGTGTTTGTGGTTCTATATATTCTCTTTCATTTTGTTCTCACATAAATTCCGGTCAATGGTATCAGATCAATTTTCTCTCTATTGTCTATAAGTGCATGTCCCCAACAAGATCTGGATATCAAGAGTTGGGTCTTGAACTAGTCGAGCTTAGGGAAAACCACCCTCATCAACCCAAACCTCCTCCCATGGTCGAGGAAAATAGATATGATGGAGTAAGATATCCTATCAAGATGTTTCTCGAGAAATCCCTCGTGTGACAAAGGAATGAGATGATATAAAATTTCACCCCGATCCTTCGATGGAGGCCAACAACAATTGAGGGATCATCAAGCAGTGACTTCAGAGGAGCCACACCATTCAAGGTACAAGTAAAATTTGATATTCCTTTATTTGAAGTCCAGCTCAATATTGATGCTCTAGATATATGGTTGAGTATTCTAGAAGGGTATTTCTCTATCCACAATTTTTCTAACAAGGAAAATATCACCTTTGTGCTCCTTTTCCCCATGTCAACAATTGGTTGTAAACTTATTGTGAGCAAAACCTAAAGAGGAGTCTGAAATGCTTGAGGATGATCCCACTTATGCTTATTTTATATATTTTGTTAAGAAACAATATTAACCTGTGGGAAATTATGATGAAAAGTACACGAGATGGACTACACTACATCAAGAGAGGGACCAAGCAGTGCCGCAGTACACCAACAACTTTCATACCTTGCACACCAAGCTAGGTATCAAAGACTCCAAGCGGTACCTAGTTCTGAAATATCACAATGGTCTACATCGGTACTGTTATCTCCCAAATTGACCACCGTCTTTTTGGGTGATAGAATGGGTAAAAATTTTATTTCTGTGAGTCTTGGGTTTCAAAATTCGAAAATTTAAGCTTTCAGCAGTTAACTGAGTCTGTGGAAGTTTGCTTAATGGCCGAAAAGGATTAGTTTCCGCAGCTAATATGGTTTGCCAGAATGACTTTAGCCTCCGAAAACATATCCATGTGCAAAAATCAAAGATTGCTTCGTACTCATCAAATCATCAAACGAGCCTGTTTTAACTGTCGAAAGGAAAGATTGATGGTGCATTGCTTGCTCATTATTATAGTGGATTGAGAAATTGCTGCTGAAACATTTTGATATTCTCGGGCTGTTATGGAATTTGACTGTGAGGAGCACACAAATTAAGAAGGCAGAACTGAAGTTTGATAAAGTCAGGGCGATTTCTGGAAGTGGGAAGCATATATGGTCAATATTCCAGCATTTTCTTGTGTATCAGCTCAGTTAAGATCTCTTCTTCGGCCAGGTGGTGGAAAGCTAGCAAGGAACCGTTTCAGAGGTGTTTTCATCAGAGAAGTTATCCGTTTCAATCGGGAAGAGTCAGCATTCAATCCTAAATCACGAGATTTCAGTATGAGGTTTCTCAAAGCTTCTGTTACAGAGGAATTTTTCGCTGAAATCGCGTGATCTTGCGAGGAAATTTTGACGGCCTTCTCGAACTCCAAATTCATATCTGGAAGCACCAATGGATAGCTTATGATCTGTAGATCAAAATCGACTATTCGAACATGCAAAACGGACATCGGACGGTTGAGAAAATCGATTTTTTCCAAAGGCAGTTTTTTCAGGAATCCTACAGGTTTCGGCAGCTTAGGGGAGCCTCCAAGAGCTCATTAGCTGCCGAAAAGGCTGACTTTTGGCAGCTAACGTGTGAAACTAGCAGAAGGCTTAGCTGCCGAAAGCCTGTTTTCACAGATCGCTTAAGATTTCACCCATATCTCGGATTTGTTCGCTGAAATAGCAGAAGGCTGATCAAAATAAATGAATTATAAATTGTTTTATCAATATCTTAAAGGGTTTTGAACAAGATTAAAGTCAAGTGGGTGTTTTGGCTAGTTTTAACATTGTTTTGAAGAAACAGTTCAAGAGATCAAGTGCCACATCAGCTAGGTCGAATCTACACGTACCTTATCAAAGCCACCGAGCCTTGGGAGGCTAACTGCACTTCACCAACCATCGAGCACAAGAAAGGAGACCAACTTATCATCATTTCCTTGATTTTAGGGATCAGTCCCTATCTTTTTGCATTTACTGTCAGTTAGTGTTTTAGTTAATTAAACAGATCCATGCTTTTAGGATCTGAGAACTGCTTTGTAAAGGCTTTAAAAAGCCTAAGAACTCAGAGGGTTAAAAGGGGGTTTCGAGCTTGGAGAGACTTTGCCATATGTTTTGGTTGCTTGTTATAATAAAAAATCACAGTTTCCTCTTGTTGTTGTGATCAGATATTTTCATCCACCATTGTTCTGCACTTTGTTCAAATTAGCTTAGCCGGTGCTCATGATTTGGATTGAGGAACTTCCTATTGCTGTGTGTGACCCGATGTTATGCATGTACTTGGTTGCATAAACCCTGCATGTTAATATACTTGGTTGTCTCAACAATATTCTACATACCATTTCTGTTATTTATCATCTGATTTACAGTTTCTAAGAGCACTGGCTCATTTAACTATTTGATAAGCAACCTTTCCATCGAGCTATTGTGGTATCCCATCGATCCATTTACTCAAAAGGGTATTGAATTCTTAAGTTACCAAGCACCTTTGGTCTACAACCACAAAGGGTTTCTTGGAGTGATAACAAATTGGCGCCGCTGCCGGGGAATGGAGAGTGAAGCAAGCTTCCCTGGGAGACAACATAGTTTCAGCTTTTGATGATAGACAAAGGTTGAGCATTATATTGGTTGTAAACATCTATCTGGCGACTCCACGTTCAAAGACTCCACTGGGGAGGATCCTGTTGATAAAATATGAAGAAGCTCAAATCAAAGTCCAGGTATCAGTTCATTATTTTGCTTCATGAACTGTTGTTGTTCTTTATTACCTCTTTCATTCTTTTCCCTTCGCGTGTAAAGAGAATTATTTTCTGTTTTGTATATTCAGACAATCATCATCCTTCTTGTATATATTCATCTTTAGAAGAGGAAAGCCTACAGCCCTGCATTGTAGATGTAGATTCGGTAGCTTTACCTCAGCCCATTCACAAAGATGACCACTGTATTTCGTTGCCTTCAGAATCTGATCAGCCATGTGACCTTGAAAGTATAGAAATTGTTTCAGACCCTATACAGATCTCAGCCCCTCTTGTTATAATTTCTGTACCTTGTCATGAACCCGTTAACTCTCATGATCAGCCCACAGCCTTTGAAGTTAAGATCCGGATGAAGATGTTTAAGCCTTTAAAGTTGCCCCTTCTTCTTCATCCTTATCCTGATGATTGTTATGAATATCTCCCTTGGTTTTCTGGAGAAAATCAAACTTCAGCTGAGGAACACGTGGAATGCTTTTTGGATTTTGTTGATCGTTTTCAGCTTACCCATGAAGATGTGGTCATGAGATATTTCTCCAAGTCTCTGATCAAAGATGCTGCTATATGGTTTAAAAGTCTGAAAGCTGATTCAATTGGCTCTTGGACCGAGTTCTCTAATGCTTTCTTGAAGTATTGGGGCAAGTAAAAATCTTTTGATTCTTACCTTGCTGACTTTTATGCTTTGAAGAGAGAGTGGAATCAAACTTTGCATATTTTCAATCGAAAGTTTAGTCGCATATATCATGACATGCCTTTGGAGATCCGGCCTACAGAAACATCTGCTATGATACATTATGTTAAGTGTCTTCATTCAGAACTTGCCCTTCTTCTGCTGGAAAGGGAGTCTTCATCATTAACCCAGTTGTTTGAAGATGCACAAAAGGTAGAGGAGAACATCCGTGCATCCAGGTGGATCAGAATGCAGGCTGACTCTGAAAATCTGCAAACATATGAGCAAGAAGACAGTCAGGACATTTCAGATTCCGAGTATGAAAGCAGTGGGTATGAAACAGATTTGTACCAGCAGCCCGAAGGTGAGTACATTTCAGATTTCGAGTATGAAAGCAGTGGGTATGAAACAGATTTGGACCAGCAGCCTGAGGGTGAGTACATTTCAGATTCAGAATCAGTTTCTTCAGTATGTGCAAAGTATTCCAGAGACAGGTATGACTATGAAGTTTATGACCAGTTTGCAAATCAAGAAGCGCCTATGTTAATTGATGATTATATAGGTAACTACATATTTTCAGCTGATCCAAACTCATATGATATAAAACCTATTCTGTCACCATCTTGTGTACATTTGTCTGAGGAAGAAGTTATCATCTTTATTGATCAATCACTGATTTCGAGAAGACAAGAAGATGATCAGTCCTCTTGTAGAGAAACAATCATGGCTGAGCATGAGGCTGCCATAGATGTGCAACTTTTTTCCGAGGAGCATGTTACTTATCTTCCTTCTAAGGATCCAGTGGCAGCTTTCATGGACCTATGCTTTTCAGAGAACCTGGAGATTTCAGATTTCCTTAGCTTGCCAGTGTTTCCGGGTAAGTATGGTTTCCTAAAAGAACTCTTATTACTGTTGATTCATGGAAAATATCAGTTGTTGAGCAGTGATAGAGATAAAGTTTCTTCAGTCTTGAAATTGCTTGGATGGCTATTATGGAAATCAGCATTCACTTAACAAATGGTACAGCTGGTTAGTGTAGGAGTAGGAAATAAGCTCGCTGCCCGAGCATTTCTTTCTTCCAGTTTGCAGCAGAAATAATAGTTAACTTGGTTGAATAAAGGCAGGCTACAGGCAGACTACAGCAGGTTTGCAGAGGGACCAGCGCTGATGGCTCAATGACTCCATGCCCAATGCTAAAGGTTACTGGAATTACTTGGTTCTGGGATTCTTCGGAACCTCACTGGGAGGATTCCATCCCCGAGTAGGAGCCAGATGTTATCTCCCAAATTGACCACCGTCTTTTTGGGTGATAGAATGGGTAAAATTTTTATTTCTGTGAGTCTTGGGTTTCAAAATTCGAAAATTTAAGCTTTCAGCAGTTAACTGAGTCTGTGGAAGTTTGCTTAATGGCCGAAAAGGATTAGTTTCCGCAGCTAATATGGTTTTCCAGAATGACTTTAGCCGCCGAAAACATATCCATGTGCAAAAATCAAAGATTGCTTCGTACTCATCAAATCATCAAACGAGCCTGTTTTAACTGCCGAAAGGAAAGATTGATGGTGCATTCCTTGCTCATTATTATAGTGGATTGAGAAATTGCTGCTGAAACATTTTGATATTCTCGGGCTGTTATGGAATTTGACTGTGAGGAGCACACAAATTAAGAAGGCAGAACTGAAGTTTGATAAAGTCAGGGCGATTTCTGGAAGTGGGAAGCATATATGGTCGATATTCCAGCATTTTCTTGTGTATCAGCTCAGTTAAGATCTCTTCTTCGGCCAGGTGGTGGAAAGCTAGCAAGGAACCGTTTCAGAGATGTTTTCATCAGAGCAGTTATCCGTTTCAATCGGGAAGAGTCAGCATTCAATCCTAAATCACGAGATTTCAGTATGAGGTTTCTCAAAGCTTCTGTTACAGAGGAATTTTTCGCTGAAATCGCGTGATCTTGCGAGGCAATTTTGAAGGCCTTCCTGAACTCCAAATTCATATCTGGAAGCACCAATGGATAGCTTATGATCTGTAGATCAAAATCGACTATTCGAACATGCAAAACGGACATCGGACGGTTGAGAAAATCGATTTTTTCCAAAGGCAGTTTTTTCAGGAATCCTACAGGTTTCGGCAGCTTAGGGGAGCCTCCAAGAGCTCATTAGCTGCCGAAAAGGCTGACTTTTGGCAGCTAACGTGTGAAACTGGCAGAAGGCTTAGCTGTCGAAAGCCTGTTTTCACAGATCGCTTAAGATTTCGCCCAGATCTCGGATTTGTTCGCTGAAATGGCAGAAGGCTGATCAAAATAAATGAATTATAAATTGTTTTATCAATATCTTAAAGGGTTTTGAACAAGATTAAAGTCAAGTGGGTGTTTTGGCTAGTTTTAACATTGTTTTGAAGAAACAGTTCAAGAGATCAAGTGCCACATCAGCTAGGTCGAATCTACACGTACCTTATCAAAGCCACCGAGCCTTGGGAGGCTAACTGCACTTCACCAACCATCGAGCACAAGAAAGGAGACCAACTTATCATCATTTCCTTGATTTTAGGGATCAGTCCCTATCTTTTTGCATTTACTGTCAGTTAGTGTTTTAGTTAATTAAACAGATCCATGCTTTTAGGATCTGAGAACTGCTTTGTAAAGGCTTTAAAAAGCCTAAGAACTCAGAGGGTTAAAAGGGGGTTTCGAGCTTGGAGAGACTTTGCCATATGTTTTGGTTGCTTGTTATAATAAAAAATCACAGTTTCCTCTTGTTGTTGTGATCAGATATTTTCATCCACCATTGTTCTGCACTTTGTTCAAATTAGCTTAGCCTGTGCTCATGATTTGGATTGAGGAACTTCCTATTGCTGTGTGTGACCCGATGTTATGCATGTACTTGGTTGCATAAACCCTGCATGTTAATATACTTGGTTGTCTCAGCAATATTCTACATACCATTTCTGTTATTTATCATCTGATTTACAGTTTCTAAGAGCACTGGCTCATTTAACTATTTGATAAGCAACCTTTCCATCGAGCTATTGTGGTATCCCATCGATCCATTTATTGAAAAGGGTATTGAATTCTTAAGTTACCAAGCACCTTTGGTCTACAACCACAAAGGGTTTCTTGGAGTGATAACAGGTACATCCAAATAGAGATGGAATTCTTGGACATCTCTTCACTGGGATCCACTTATCAGTATGTTGTAAAACTCAAGCATAAATTTCAGCAAAAGAACAAGCGATAATTTGGACCTGCAAATCTGCTGCAGAAGCAAGGCAAGGGAAACCCTAGCTCACAAAAAAAAGGATAGGGTACAGACAAATAGTCCCAACCACAAGCAAAGAAGGGTAATGAAAAGGAAAATAAGGACATTGGGAAGAGGTGTGAGTTCCACAAAATCCCTTAGCACAACACTGATGAATGTCGCTCAAATCAATCATTGGTGATAGAGATCAAAGATTCAGAATCAGATCCTGGTTTTGATTCCAATTCAGAACCCAACGTCATAGTCACAGACACAGGGAATTATATCATAGATCAATAACCCAATGTCACCATCACTACCACATAGATTTATCCAAAGGAAATAGAAGGGTAAGAGGCAGAAGAGAACCTCTTCCATTCACATATGTGGGTGAATAAAATCACCCTATATTTTGTTGTTGATTGTATTAGTCAAAAGAACCTAATGTCAGTAGAATTCATCAAGATATTAGAGCTACCGACAACACCACACCCGCATCCATACACCATCAGTTGGATAATCCAAGGATGAGGTATATGTGTCAGTCATCAATGTCATCTATCGTACGACATCAAGATTTTTAAATGTGAGGTACTGTGTGATTTTGCGCCACTTGAAGTTTGTGATGTTCTTTTAGGGTAGCCATATATGTGGAAGCGTCATGTTGTGTATGAGTCACGACCTTGTAGTGTCATTGTCACTTTGGGAGGACAACTCTATTATTTACCATAGGTAGTTGCACCTACTACAGCCTCATTGACCTCAACCAAGCATTGCAAAAATATAATCTTCCACACACGAAAATTTTCCCTCTTCACAATTACCTTTGAAGGTGAACATCATATAATAGATACCTTTGCAACCTCTAGAGTCCCTTTACTCAAAAGAAACAAGAAGAACACAAAGGCATTGTTTCATCACCTATCAGCGTACATCTGCAATGCAAGGCCATGCATTGAAGGTGCTCTTCTATAAATAAATCATCCACACCTGTTTAAATCAAGGATAACAAGGAAGCCAAAATTATTGAACGAGTCCAACACATCTATCAACTACAACTCTATCAGGCTGTCAAAGCAAGGAAGCTTCTTCACCTCAGCAAATGTCTCACTAGGAGCACAAATCAACACAAAGTTAACCATATGATTGGGAACTTGACGCAATGGATACTACTGCTTCTTAAGGGGGGACGATTGATCTAGATGGGTATGAGTGGCCACCCACCTATCCCACTAGCTCAAACAAATTTCCTGGTTTGGTAGTTTTTCAGGTCAGAGGACTTCTCCAAATGGGTATCAGTGGCCACCCACCTATTCCATGAGTTCAAGACAATTATTCTAGTTTGGAATTTTTTCATGTCCAAAACTATGGGTGTCGTTTTGAGGCCCTAAATGATGTTTTTTGGTGACGCAACATTCCACTCATAGCTTGAGGTAGGATTGGATCAGTGAAATGTGTACTTCTTGACTAGAACTTTCCAATGGGATACCAAGCACCCTAAATGGATATCGTATGCAAAAGTTATGCCTAAGTTGACACCTCAACTAACCACCTCGGGGCCCACAAACCTTTTTACAGATCATCTCCTAGGGTTAGGTTTTTTATGTTTAGGGTTTTTTCCCTGATGTTTATGATAAAAAGGCCCTTTGACCTCTTTTTGTAATCATCTTGTGATGAATGAGCATAGCCACCACATCTCTTCTCAGAGGTAAAGCTACCACCATTCTAGTTACTTTATTTTACAGTATCTTGCATTTCATTCAATTAATAGAATTTGAATTTACGGTATCACTGTGTTTCCTGCATTATATCTATCTATGGGGTTCTATATATTCTCTTTGATTTTTTTCTCACATAAATCTGTATCACAAGGTCCCCCAAATGGGGAAAATTTTAGGGGCAAAATTTATCCCATGGGCTATTTTTCAAAGTTTTTTTTCCAAAAAAAATTCGCCAATTTGCATTTTTTTCTAATATGATTCACCCAAATTCCACACTATACTTTTTTTTTACTCTAGAAATTGCCAAAATTGTCCAAAAACTATATAAATTCCTTGAAAAAGAAGAAATAGTCTAAGTTAGTTTAGTTCAAATGGTTCAAAAATATTAAAAAAACTCAAAATTACACATCTGCATGATTGTTTTCAAACCAATCACGCAAGGGTGAGACAAATTTGTCTTATCCATCGTGTAACATACACATGAGTTAATTATTACATTGACTTTGTTATGTGCAACACACTAGTTCATATCACCACGTGATTCATTCAACTTGATAGACACACCATGCATGGTTGTCCAAATCATTTGGGTGCTTGATCTCTTTGTGCGACCTACAAAAATAGAATATTGTGCTATATGCATGATTGTTAGTGCGAAAAAACGCTCAATTTTTACATGTGGGTCAAATACCAATTTTGGTCATGCCCCATCGAACTATTCCTACTTACAAACACATGACATTACAACACAAGAAAAATGTATGATATCACACTATGTGCATGATTTTCGAATGAACTATCACACAATTATGCATGACTATTTTACTGATATCCACACAACCCTACAAAAACCCTAACATTCTTCCATATGGGTCACTAGGGCCCCTAGTCAAAAAAATAATCTTACAAAAATGAAGAGAAGAGAACAAGGACTAACCTACAACTCCCAAATATGAATTCCATCGGTCCAATCTCCTACAATGATCTCTAAAATATTTAGAGCATCGAAAGGAAAATGGGAACAACCAATATTGAAATGTGGGCCCTACCCCTATTTATATGCCAACCCTTCAATTTGTTATTGACTCTTCAGGAGTTTTGTGGCTCTATTTGATGCATCGACAACACTGTTGTGATTACAATCATGAGCTCTTCAACATGGTGCCCTTTCGCCCCCCCCCCAAGAACTTCCTCTAAAATTCATTTTTCATACATCTCTAGAAGTATGGCCATCCATTTTCAATACCATTTACACAATTCTATTTCATGTCACAAGCACTATTACTCTATGGTAGTTGTTTCGTGTGTGTTGGATTTCAGTTAGACAGCTTCATTATCACTCGAGCTCTTCAACATGGTGCCCTTTCGCCCCCCCCCCCAAAGAACTTCCTCTAAAATTCACTTTTCATACATCTCTAGAAGTACGGCCATCCATTTTCAATACCATTTACACAATTCTATTTCGTGTCACAAGCACTATTACTCTATGCTAGTTGTTTCGTGTGTGTTGGATTTCAGTTAGACAGCTTCATTTTCACTTGCATGCTCATTATCACCTCGACATGTATATCCACCCAAAATCCTAGCATATTAGATTTGTATTCCCTCAGTATACATTGCATACATCCAGTCATTCCTTTGATATCCCTAAGGGCCTTGAACCTTCAAAAAATGCATCACACCCTCCACTACATCATGCCTTTTCTAGGCCTTAACATTTCACCACCATGGGTTTTCACGTTATTCTAACCCAATGTATCATGGAACCCATGTGTTGTACCCCTTAGAATTAGGATTTTGTTAGTCCACCATCTCATCAAGCAAAGCCACACACTTCTTTCTTGATGTGTACTATTGGCCATCCCCTTCATAATCAAGATTCTTTCTTGTTACAATTCACATATGGCTTCTCATCCCCACCATAATTAGTAGACCATTTGTGTTTACCACCACTCCATCATCCCCAGATAAGACCTACACTAGGACCCCTACCTTTGATTGAAACACCATCATTAATAAATCATCCCTACATAGACACACTGCATGGAATTTAATCACTGGGCACCATATTCTTATTTGTAATATTCCCATTTTATTTTATCAAATCAAGAAAAGATAAAAAATAAAGAAGTAACATATATTCCACAATACACCAAAAAAGAGGGAATGTTCAACATCACTATTATTTTGATGATGCCATACCTTGTCACCCTTGATTAGAAAATTTATAGAGTGTCACCCCTTTTCGACCTACCAATGCCTTCATTGATATTATTGTCACCTTGGTACATGATCCTCCTCATCCTCTCAGTCTGACACAATCCATACGACACCTAGTCCATAGTTTGTTCATACCCCAAGACCATTCAACCCTGGTCACTTACTTCTAAATTGATTGAAGAGTGTTTCCTAGTTTCATCCATCCATGTTTCTTCAATCAAGGGAAGTCCTAAGACTCACACTAACTAGCGAGTCTCGCCCTATTTTGTCACCATATCAATCAGTTATAATATGTCCATGGTTCTCATCAATGAGGCCCTTATCCTATGATTCACCTTAGCTCTCATCGACTTTAGCACATATTATTATGTGATTTGTGGTGCTAGTTGTTGTACCTTGGTTTTCATTCCTCCAGTAAATGTTCAACTTTGGACTGAATAGAGGAATTCACCATTTATCTTCACATCAGTAGTTTCCCATGTGCTTGACGCCAACTCATTCATTGCATTAAGGGATTCATACATTTTGGTGGTTGTAATGTTCATAGTTATGATTAAATACTTCCATATTTGGATTTTCATAGTTTCCCTACCAACACCTTCATGCTTATTATGGTCCCTAGCCCTATTGGGTTGTTTGACATCATCAACAATTCACCCCCAGGCATCATTGTCATCATATCATATAGCTAGATGCATCTCATTGGGTTTGGATTGAATCGAATTTTGATCTTACCTAAGTGGTATTAAAAGTTGACCCCTCGGTCTCCTCTAATTGTAATTTACTTTGACAAAATTTCTCGATCATAGGGATTCTTACCTCATTTGTATAAATATCATTTTTTATGTATCACTACTCAATCTGTTGCTTTACAAATTGTCACCATCATGGTGGTTCTTAATACCAAATACAATAGGTTTGCAAATTGATTCATATAGTTAAACACAACTAGACATAAAACAATGGAACAAAATACATAGAAATTACCTTGGAAACACCTCTCCTAGGGGAAAATCAACAAACCAGTGAGCTTACCAATCATATATTAATCAAACACTCATAATAGGTGTATACAACCATGATTTGCTAGACCAAAAATCACACTTCATTACATTCCACCATGTTGCACACATCTTGCATAGCCCTTACATCTTATTTATAGATGCAATACAACCAACTACTCAATAATGAAAATCCATAACTTCCTAACCACTTTCAGTTATTATGTTATAGTCGAATTGACTAGGTCAACTTTGGTTGATTGCATGTTGATTTTCTGTTCATTCAGTCAACTTCTCATTAACTAGTCATTTTCCTTTGACCAAACAACTATTCTGGTCAGCTAGCAAACCAGACTTCCAATTCCTGTCTTCTATGACTCTAGTCGACTAATACCAGTCATCTATTGACTTTATCAGTCGATTTACATGCAAAGAACATAAAATTCCCAACAAGAAATTCTTCTTTTCTTAAACAAGATATTCATAACTTTAGTTCATTTTAGTACATCTAACAAGCCCATCGTTTCCCTACACGAGGAAAAAGTATATGTGTTAAACGACTTAATCAATGAATCTACAACATTCTTTATTGTGTCTACTTTTTCCAGAAACACCTTCTAGTTCTCTACCATTTCTCTAACAAAATGGTATTGTACATCCATGTTCTTTGTCCTTGAATGATATGTTGGGTTCTTTGCTAGGAAGATTGCACTATGACTGACACAATCAAACAAAACGACATGTTGACCAAACCTAACATTTGAACACAATATTTACAACCAAGCAGCCTCCTTACATGCATGAGTGGCTTCCATGTATTCGTCCTCAATAGTTGACATCACAACAATTGATTTCCTCCTACTCATCCAACCAATTACTCCACCAAATAACTTGAACACATATACGTTGGTCGATTGTCTATGGTCGATATTTCAGACCCAGTCGGAATCAACAAATCCATGTACATTGATTTCCTTGTTTCCCTCAACCTATCCTCCATAAAGTATTGCATAATACATTGTGCCACGTAGATACCTAAATACTCTCTTGGCTATGGTCCAGTTCTCTTTTCCAGATGTTGACATGTACCTGCTCAATACTCCCACTACATGGGAAATATCTAGTTGAGTACAAACCATAGCATATATCAAACTACCTACAACACTAGCATAGGGTGCATGTGACATGTACTATATTTATTCATGTTCCTTAGGACATCGTTCAATAGATAGCGTGAATCCCACTTGAATAGGTACCTTGACGGGTCTAATCACTTGCATGTCGACACGTTTTAGAACAGTCTCAACATATTTTGTCTGACTTAACCAGAGGATTATACTTGCACGATTTTTCTGTATTTCCATTCCAAGAATGAAATTTGCTTCTCCAAAATCCTTCATGTCGAACTTGGAGGAAAGTTTCAATTTTATCTCCTTTATCAGATCCATGTTATTTCCTACCAACAACATTTCGTCGACATGCAAAACTACATATATGAAATTACCACCGAATTTCTTCCCATAAAAACAGTGATCAACCTGAATTCTTACAAACCCCAATTGTTCGCTATACATATCAAACTTCTGATACCACATCATGGGTGTTTTTTTAAACTGTAGAGAGACTTCTTGAGCTTGAATACCAGCTCCTTTTCTCCTTCCACTATAAAACCTTTAGGTCGCTTCATATAAATCTCTTCTTCAAGATCTCCATGAAGAAATGTTGTCTTAACATCCATATGTTCTATCTCAAGATCAAATGCTACAGCTCAATTCATTAGTACCCTTATGGAAGTCAACTTGGTAATAGGAGATAAAATTTCACCAAAGTTGACTCCCTCAACTTAGGAATATCCTTTCGCTACTAGTCGAGCCTTGTACTTCTCGACTTGTCCTTTTGAATTCATTTTTTTCATGAACACTCACTTATTACCGATGAGTTTTCTTCCATTTGGTAATGTGACTAGATCCAATGTTTCATTCTTCTTTAAGGACTCCATTTCTTCTTCCATGGCCCTTTTCCATAGTTTACCCTCTGTCAATTCGAACGCTTCCTCTACCAGCCTAGCATCATATTCTATGGAATATAACACAAAAGTAGAGTGAAATTTGAGTGGACTATACCTTTTTGGTTGTTTCCTTGCTAGACCACATCCAAAATATGTATTTCCACCTCTTCATCGGATTCAGTCGACTCACCTGAATCCAGAATTTTGTTGTTCATTTCAAACTCTTAGTTTCTTGGTTTTTCTCTTTTAAACTTTTCATCCCTGGAAGTTTCTATGACTTCTCCAAACATCACATCTCTACTATAAACTACCTTCTTCATGAATGGATTCCATAACTTGTACCCTTTCACTCCATCCTTGTACCTAATGAAGATGCATTTATCTGACTTGTTGTCGTTTTTTTTCTTTTCTCCTTTGGTATATGCACAAAGGCACTACACCTAAAAACTCTGAGATGTGTAAGAGAGGGATTTTTACTATCCCATGCCTCATATGAATTCTTGTCAACTAGAACCATCGACGACAATCTATTCACCAAGTAACATGATGTGTATACTACCTCTACTTAGAATTATTGTGTAACTCCTGCACCATTGAGCTTGCTCGTCACTTTCTCCATCAACATTATGATCCTTCTTTCAACAGCTTTGTTCCATTGATGCATGTAATGAGTGGTGTTTTGTCGATATATACCATGATTTATATAGAACTATTCAAATTCCTTTCCACAGAATTCTCCTATGTTATCAATTCTCAACACCTTAATCCTTTTACCAATCTGATTTTCCACAAGAGATTTAAACTCTTGCAACTTCTCAGAAAGCTCAGATTTCTTCCTCAGAAAATACAAACCATGTCATTCTAGAGAAATCATCTATGAAAGAAATGTAATACTAAGATCCTCCTAGTGAAGGGACTAAAACAAATCCAAACACATCATTATGTATTAAATCCAATAATTCATCATCCCTAGTAGCACTAGATGAGAACCTCACCCGACTCGGTTTACCATTAATACAATGTTCATAAAGTCAATTTCTTCAGGACAATCAGGGAGACCTTAAACCAAACCTTTATTGTGCATAGAACATAGATATTTCTCACATATATGTCCCATCAACACAACATGGTCGATTCGACTATACAAGAATATATGTCATCAAAATCAAGATAGACCACATTAGCACTTTCATTGGTGTTTGTTCTTCCTAATAGCTTGTACAAGGTTCTAGTCTGAACTCCTTTCATCAGAACCATTTCTCCTCGCACCATCTTGCATGTATATTTCTCAAATATAGACTACATTCCTGTATTCCCCATCTTACTTACCGATATTAGGTTTTGGGCCAAACTTAGGATATGCAGCACTCTCGAAAATGTTCCTATTCTTATATCTTTTAGTCCCATATGAACTTTCCCTTGTATGACTATCCTGGTTAGTGAATCATCTCCTAGAAGGACATCACCACCATCGAACTTCTCATACTAATAGAACCATTCTTTTTGAGGTATCATTTGATATGACACACCGAACTCAGTCAACTAGGAGTCATGTTTTGACTGTGTACTTGTGGAGGCCAAATGCATGTCACCTTTCTCTTCTTGCAAATACTTACCATAATTCAACTGACCTTCCTCAAACCTTTTTCCTTTTTCATCTTCTTTTGACTTATAGCTTCATCTATAATACCTGAATTTACCACATTTTCAACATGTTTTTGTTGTTGGACCAGGAGATTTGGTCTTAGATATAACCCTTGAATTCGACTTTCTACCAGAGATTTTTCCTTTTCCTCTGTCTATCAGTCAACCCCTAATCGCCAAGGCATCATGGGTCGAACCTTCAATGTTCTTTTCTCTCATCTCTTCTAACAATGGAGATGTGACCACATAATCGATCTTCAATGTGGTACTATTGCTTCCAATAGCCACAACCATGTTATCCCAAGAATCAAGCAAAGAACATAACAAACTTATCCATTTTTCCTCCTCGTTGATTTTAATATCCATAGACAACAATTGATTGATCACAATTTTGAATGCATTCAGGTGCTCTGTAATCGAGTCACCTTCATCCATCCTTAGAAGATATAAATTCTTTTGAAGAAACAACTTGTTAACTAGAGATTTCGACTAGTACAAGTTCCCTAAATTTTCCCATGGCTTCTTTGCAGTTCCTTCTTCTTATACATTCAACAATATAGAATCTACTAAACAAATTCAGAATGTACTCCTTGCTTTCTTGTCGATATTTTTCCAATATTCCTTAAACACACTAGTTGGATTCGTTCCTAGTTCAACTATAATCCAGTGTTCTTGATCCATAAGGAGATCCTCCATTTTAAGCTTCCAAATCTCAAAAACTTCCCCATTAAACTTTCCAATTTCTATCATCGATGTGTAATTCATTCTAATTATAAATCAATGTTTCTAGAAACTCCCACTACAACAGGTATTCACCATATCCAAGACCAAGCCAAACCCTTAGCTACAAAGGCATCTCCTAATACAACTATGCTACCAACTATTGGTTCTTAATACCAATTACAGTAGGTTTGCAAATGGATTCATATAGTTAAACACAATTAGACATAAAACAATGGCACACAATACACAAAAATTACCTTGTAAACCCCTCTCCTAGGGGAAAACTAGCAAACCGGTGAGCTTACCACTCATCTATTAATCAAACACTCATAACAGGTATTTGCAAACATGATTTGCTAGACTACAAATCACACTTAATTACATTCCACCATGCTACACACCCCTTGCATAGCCATTGCATCTTATTTATAGATGCAATACAACCAACTACTCATTAATGACAATCCATAACTTCCTATCCAGTTTTAGTTATTATGTTACAATCGACTTGACTAGGTCAACTTTGGTCAATTTCTCATTGATCTTTTGGTCATTCCGTCGACTTCCCGTCGACCAGTCATTTTCCTTCAAACAAACAACTACTCAAATTGGCTAGTCAACCAGACTTACACTGCATGTAGCCTCTAACTCTACTCAACTAATACCAGTCAACTGTCGACTTTACCAATCAATTTACATGCAAAAAATATAGCATTCCCAATACATCACTCTGTAATGGTTCCCCTTTACAAAATTTCTCTCTTGCTCTCCATGTTCGATGTTAGAGATTAATAACAAAATAATTTTTTTTACATATAGTAAAATAATGATAAAAATATATGAATACAATGCAAGTAAGAAAAGATTGAGATTATAAATAAAAAAAAGTGAGATACAAATGAAAAATGTTGACTTAACATTGACATGAAATATATGGTATTTTACATGGTATAAAATACATAAATACACTTGTACATTATGATGGGGAGGTGTCGATTCCATTTTGTCTCCCTTTGATAAGGACGGAACTAAAGATACTCCATAAGACACGGTACGTGGATGCATTTATACATGACATGTATGGCTATGGAGGTGCCCATTCCATTTTTGTCTCTCTACTAAGGGCATGGATGGTCTACTTCATGTGAGAAAATACATTAATGTAATTGTTGAATGACTAGGAGTTGTCAATGGCATTTTGTCTCCATTGCATGTGCACCCCTTTTCTGCATGACTTTTTGAGAGGAAAAGACAAGCAAGGTCAATCTCCTACTTTTCTTCACACATAAATTGTGTTTGTATTTTGCCTCAAAACTACCCAATGTCCTTTTGACTCTTGTTGTCTATACACAGTGCATTGCATGTAAATTCCATCTAAGCCCCTTACTACAACACTCAATATCCATCTAAGCCCCTTACTACAACACTCAATATGCAACAACTTCAACAAAAAAAATTGGAATAAAGGAAAAAGACAAAGGTATTGTGGTGACACAACTTCAACAAAAAATGGAATAAAGGAAAAAGACAAAGGTATTGTGCTGACGTGGAGTGGAAATCACATGGAAAATCATCCCATTGTTGGGAAACTTGTTACTGTTTCCTTCTACTATGTGTTTTTTTTTTAATTTGAACAAGTCAAAATAGGTAGGTAACCTACACCTAACCACCCTCGATATCTTCACCACAAAAGTGGTAATGCACCCACTATAACAAATCTTAAATCTCTTTCTATTTACCTCTTAGATATTTTGTCTTTGTTCTAAAATATATAAGATGCCTTAGATGAAGGTTTTGGTCGAGAATTGATTTTTTGGGGATAAGTGGATGTTGACATTGTCGAATGTCTTATTCCTCGTCTTTAATGTATGGCATGTGGGTGTAAATGAACTGATCACTTTTGGTTTATTTGGTGTTACCATGTGGGTGTCAATATACTTTAGTTGTTCATGTGCATCACTTTGGCTCATTTTATTTTTCTCATATGACCTAGTTAGATGTGTATTAACAGGTAAAAAATGTATGAAATTTTAGGTTAAAATAATGATTTTTAACATTTTTAAGTGGTTTTGGATAGGAGACAAAATTGCTTTTCATTTATTTTTATTTGTAAATTTTTCCATATATATATATATTCTCAG
This sequence comes from Larix kaempferi, assembly GCA_027924585.1. Classification (NCBI taxonomy): domain Eukaryota; kingdom Viridiplantae; phylum Streptophyta; class Pinopsida; order Pinales; family Pinaceae; genus Larix; species Larix kaempferi. Next base: position 818,127 of record BSBM01000241.1, on the reverse strand, counting down.
CCCATTTTTAACTATGTAAGTGAAAGTGAGATATTTCTCATGGTTCAAAAAAAGGTTCAATTAACAATTATTTTTTAAAGAGAAATTGTGTTCTAACTAATATCTGAATTTCAAGTGGATAGGATAACAATTTCTCATCTCAACCATTAGAATGGATCTAATTCGTATATGTATATATATATGTGTGTGTGTATATATATATAACACTTAAGGTCACTACCTAGCTAGACTCCAAATATTGACATAGTAGACCCCTTATTTGTCGACAATTAATCCCTTCTGATCATTGATTTGACTACTTAATTTACATACATGAAATTTTAGGGTTTTAATATTTGTGTGTGTGTGGACGCGTGTGTGCGCGCGCATGTAAGCAATGAAAAAATATGATCAAATTTTAATTCTATTACAAAATATTGGGTGATTGCTAATTACAAGTTAGAATATTTGATGTAGGAGCATCGGAGCCTGGGCATATCGGTCGACATTGATCGATAGAGGGGGGGGGCCGACCAGCGGGAGTGCTGATGACCACTGGTGCAGAGAGCAATTTGACTTGTCGAAGTCAACAGGTCGAGCAGAAGCAGTCGGAATGCAACCGACTGGAGCAACGCAGCGGCTATTGTGGGAGGTCGAGAGTCGACAAGTGGTTGAACTGTGACGCAACAGGTTTGGCGGAGCCAAGCGCAGAGGAAGGAGAGGACTGACGAACCGCAAAAAGATGAGAAGTTAAGCCGACAAGGAGGTCGAGATGTGACCGACTACTGTAGCAGGGACGAAAGGGCAGAATGTCAAGGAACTGTACCTGGTAACCATTCGGGGTTGATGAGGAAGTTAATATAGTTATTGCAAGTAGGTGTAGGACATGACAGGTGCTGTCAGGGATAGAGGCTGTGCAGCATGGCTAGGAGCTGACAGTTGCAGGTCTGCAGGATTTGGAAGGATCAACGGACAGGAGGATGTGTGTCTCGGGGATTGCAGTAATCTCGGGAACAGCAACCACAGGGTAGAAGACGAAGGAGGAAAATGGAAGAGGGGATCTTTAGTCTTTGGATCAGCAGCATCAAAGAGCGGAGCCGAGGAGTGTTGTGAAGAGTCACACAGGCCGAAGAAGAAGAGAGTTGAGATCGAGCCATATCTTAGAGTTCTGAGGTGAACCAGGAGAGGGTGCGGTTGACACAAAGGGAGAACACACCATAGTTACTTCTAAGTTGTAACGGTCATGGCCAAGTGTAGTTAGTTATTTGTTTACAGTTATTCTGCATTGTAATCGAATTCAGAGAAGTAATATAAGCCACTTCTGGCATCTTGTTATACACCTTGTTCATGTAAACATTGTGGTATGTGTCGTGTGTATTGTTAAGTAAGAAATAATTCATGTAAGGTGACTTGCATCAGTTGGTATCAGAGCTCGGATCAAAACAGGAACAAAGAGCCCGGAAGAAAGTCCGATTGGGAAGATGACTATACCAACCTGACTTGTGTCAATTGGTATTGAGCCTGCAAGTGAGTTGGACAGCTCTAGCTGCGGTTGGGTAGAGTTGTGCACGACTTGTTTAAAGTCCGGTTGCGATTGGACCTGTGAGAGTTTCAACAGAGGTTGAAAATGGCTCACAGAGGCGTTAATCTCCGAGGACGAAGAGCGCGTGGTACAGCAGCCGTCATAGTGGATCGTGAGATGTTCGATGAATGCGTCAGAACGATGCGAACTTTGAAAAATGAAGTCGCAATGATCAAAGAAAGCCAGAGGCATGGTTGTATTCCTGAAGCACTTGACCACGACAACGAACAAGTCGAAGAGGTGGAAGCTCAGGAAGAAGCCGTAGAGGAACCAGAGGAAAAACTAATCAAGCTTCTCACAGATATGAGAGGTCGGGCGAAGATAGACATGTGTACATACTCGGGAAGCCTGGACCCAGAATATTTGATTGAATGGTTCAGAGAGATGGAGAAATACTTCAACATAGAGAAAATAGAGGACCCTAAACAGGTTAAGACTGCTTGTCTAAGGTTGAAAGGTCATGCCTCGTTGTGGTGGGACAATGTACAGGCTAACAGACTCAAGAAAGGCAAGGAGGAAATCAAGTCTTGGGACAGAATGGTTGCCAAGTTGAAGGGGAAGTTCTTGCCAAATTACTATGTGATTTCCTTGTTCAGGAAGTTGCAGAACTTTCAACAGAAATAGATGACCATGAAGGAAGACATGGAGGAGTTATACCGATTGTCGATTCGGTCAGGACAAACTGAGGAAGGAGAAGAAGTTATCTCTAGGTATGTGAACGGCTTAAAATATGTTATTTATGATGAACTCAACATGTCAAGATTCAGAGTAGTCGACGAAGCCTACTAGTTAGCTCTAAAGCCATAAGAGAAATTGTCATGAAAATCTGCAGCAACCAAGGGGAGGATGACTAGTCGGGGTGCGAAAACTGTCTCCGCGAAAGGCTAAAGTAGCGGGTACAAGAAGGAAAGTGTCAAAGATAGCCGACATGCGGAAGGGACATCGACACAGGAGAAAGCGCAAGAAAATCGACGCGATGGTTGTGAGAACCGTGGTTGAGGTGCGTATAGTCGAAGTGGTCCACCTGACAAGAAAGGAGCTAACAGACCAGCCATAATTTGTTACAAGTGTCGAGGAACGGGACATAAGGCATATGAGTGCCCAAAGAACCTACATGTTGCAGAGGATTCGAAACCCAGACGTCAAAAGGATGAGCAAGTCGACGAGAGGGAAGAATCGGCATCCGACAGCAGTGGAGGTGAAAAGAAGAAGAATCGAAATCTGATGGTTCAGAGAGCCTTGATCCAGGAAGATCAACGCAACCCGATGGAGCCAACACAATGGAAGGCGATCTTTCGAACAAAGGTGCGGATCAGGGAATGGCGTTGCAAAACCATAGTTGATGGTGGAAGCACGGAGAATCTTGTGTCAACTGAAGTTATCGACAAGATCGGGTTGAAGTGTCAAGAACACCCACACCCCTACAAGATCTCATGGTTGTAGAAAGGACACCATGTCAAGGTGACCAGACAATTCCTGATCAACTTCCAAGTTGAAGGATTAGAGGACAGCATACTATGCGATGTAGTTCCCATGGATGCATGCCATCTATTGTTAGGAATACCATGGCAATATGATCGAAAAATGATCTATGATGGTCGAGCCAACACAATCACAGTGTGGAAGAATGGCGTGAAGAGGACTCTTAAGCAGAGGCGAGAAGAGCAAGCCGACAGTAAGCACGGTGAGAGCAATCTTTGGGAGAAGCAAGTATTGATGAGCACCGCGAAGAAATTCCTCGCAGAAGAGGAGAGACAGTCGGGATGTTTTGCGATCATTCCAAAAGGACCATATGTCGAAAGAACGACCAGAGAGGAGGATATCCCGGTTGAGATTGAGGAGTTTCTCGAAGAGTTTAGTGACATAATGGTCGATGAGAAATCGACGAGATTATCATCGACGAGATTGTCATCGACAAGGAGAATATCCCATCATATCGACTTGATTCCAGGGTCGAGTCTGCCAAACAAAGCACCATATAGGATGAGTCCAATAGAGGGACAGGAACTCAACCAATAAGTCCAAGAGTTGTTGGACAAAGGGTTAATTAGAGAAAGTCTGATCCCGTGAGCAGTACTAGCGGTATTGACACCGAAGAAGGGTGGAGAATGGAGAATGTTTACCGACTCCAGAGCCATCAACAGAATCACGATCAAGTATCGGTTTTCATTTTTGAGAATGGATGACTTGATGGATTGCCTGAGTGGAGAGACATACTTCACGAAGATAGACCTGAAGAGTGGTTATCGCCAAATTAGGGTTAGAGAAGGAGATGAATGGAAGACAACATTCAAGACGAAAGAAGGGTTATACGAGTGGTTAGTCATTCCATTTGGGTTGACTAATGCACCCAGCACATTCATGAGATTGATGAATGAGTTGTTAAAGCCATTTTTAGGAAAGTTTGTCGTAGTCTATTTAGATGACATTCTGATTTTTAGTCGAACCAAGGCGGAGCACTTGGAGCACGTTCGATAAGTATTGCAGAAATTGCGGGAAGAAAAGCTGATGGTGAACCTACAAAAGTGTTTCTTCATGAAGAAGGAATTGGTGTACTTGGGGTTTGTAATCTCTTGTAAAGGATTGGTGATGGACCCAGAGAAGGTGAAGGCAATAGTAGATTGGCCGGAACCGACAAGTACCACTAGAGTGAGGAGTTTCCATGGACTTGCTAGTTTCTACTAGAAGTTCATTCGGGGATTCAGTCGAACTTGTGCACCATTGACAGAATGCATGAGAAAGGGTGAGTTCAAGTGGACGGACGAAGCCCAGAGAGCTTTCGACGAGTTGAAGGAAAAATTCACTGAGAACCCAGTCTTGGTGCTCCCAAACTTTGACAAAGTCTTCCAAGTCGATTGTGATGCGAGTGGAACAACAATTGGAGCAGTGTTGAGCCAGGAAGGCCGACCAATTGCATTATTTAGTGAAAAGTTGAATGGAGCAAAGCAGAAGTATTCAGTCTATGACCATGAATTTTATGCTATCATTCAAGCACTGAAGAAGTGGAGGCATGAAGTGGGTGGAGCTACTTCAGAGGTATACATTCATGTTACGACATAGGTCGGGAAAGTTGAATAAAGTTGTCGATGCATTGAGTAGGAGAGTTGCGCTATTGAACACGACGACAGTTCAAGCAGCAAGGATAGAGTCGATAAAGACAGAGTATGAGACCGGCGAGGATTTTTCAAAAGCATGGAAGGCTTGTCGGGAACCTTAGAGTATCAACAGGACTCCATATTTGAGTTATTTCATTCAAGAAGGCTACCTGTTTAGGGGAAGTCAGTTGTGTATTCCTAGAGGATCAATAAGAGAGAACCTAATCCGAGAATTTCATAATGGCGAGTTAGCAGGGCATTTTGGCATCGACAAGACCAAAGCATTGGTTGGCGAGAAGTATTTCTGGCCAAGGATGTCGACAGATGTCGGAAGGTGGGTTCAACAATGTCAAGTTTGTTAGTTGGCAAAGGGAAGGAGTCAGAATACAGCATTGTACACACCATTTCTAGTACCAGATAACCCTTGGGAGCATCTTAGCATGGATTTTGTGTTAGGACTATTGAAGACTCAACAGGGAAGCGACTCAATATTTGTTGTAGTCAACAGGTTTTCGAAGATGGCACATTTCATACCGTGTAAGAAGACGAGTGACTCCATAGGGATCGTTGTATTATTCTTCAAGGAAATAGTCAGATTGCATGGGTTTCCAAAGAGTATCACGTCGGATCGGGACACCAAATTTATGGGGAATTTCTGGAGAACCCTATGGAAGAAACTGGACATGAAGTTGCATTTTAACTCGGTGTACCATCCACAGACAGACGGACAGACCGAGGTAGTAAATAGAAGTTTAGGAAACCTTCTGAGATGCCTAGCAGCCGACAGACCCAAGCAGTGGGAAAATGTGTTGGCACAGGTGGAGTTTGCGTACAACAATTCTGTGAATCAGTCGACAGGTTTGAGCCCATTCCAGACTGTTCATGGGAGAATCCCACACGGAGTGGTGGATTTGGTCGAGTTTCCGACAAAAACCAGGAAAAGCGCGGATGCAGAATCATTCGCGGAGCATATGCATGAAGTTCATGAAAATGTACGGAAGCGAATAGAAAAGAGTAACGCCACATACAAGTTGAGGGCCAATCGGAAGAAGAGGCTACAATCGTTCCAAGAGGGGGACTTAGTCTATGCATATCTGCGGAAGGAGATATTTCCGGCAGGTACATACAACAAGCTGAAGCTGAAGAAGATAGGACCATGCAGAATTCTGAGGAAGATTTCAGACAATGCTTATGTGTTGGAATTTCCAGAAGATTTGAACATTTAAGTAACGTTCAATGTTTCAGATCTGTACAAATTTGAAGAAGGGTCAAGCAGTGGAAGCAAAGAAGTGATAAGCATCGACTGGACAGACCAAATTCCAGATCGAAACAAAGAAGAGATCGCAGAAGTAATCGAAGAACGCGAGGTTGGGCAAATGAGTAGCGCACGGAAGAAGGAATACTTAGTGAGATGGGAAAATGATGAGTTGCAGGAGGCGACATGGATTTCTGAAGAAGAGTTCAGGAGACTGACGAAGCAGTCGAATTCTTTTTCACCTGGGGAGTCTAATGCAGGAGCATCAAATCCTAGGCATATTGGTCGACGTTGATCGACAGAGGGGGGGGGGGGCGACCAGCGGGAGTGCCGATGACCACTAGTGCGGAGAGCAGGTTGACTTGTCGAAGTCAACAAGTCGAGCAGAAGCAGTCAAAATGCGACCGACTGGAGTAGCGCAGCGGATGTTGTGAGAGGTCGAGAGTCAACAAGTGGTCGAACTACGACGTGACAGGTTTGGCAGATCCAAGCGCGGAGGAAGGGGAGGACTGACGAACCACAAAAAGATGAGAAGTTAAGCTGACAAGGAGGTCGAGATGTGACCGACTACTGTAGCAGGGTTGAAAGGGAAGATAGTCAAGGAACTATACTTGGTAGTCGTTCGGGGTTACTGAGGAAGTTAATATAGTTATTGCAAGTAGGTGAAGGACATGACAGGTGTTGTCATGGACAGAGGCTATGCAACATGGCTAGGAGCTGACAATTGCAGGTCTGCAGGATTTGAAAGGATCGACAGACAGGAGGATGCGTGTCTCATGGATTGCAATAATCTCAGGAACAGCAGCCACAGGGTAGAAGATGAAGGAGGAAAATGGGAGAGGGGATCTTCAGTCTTTTGATCAGCAGCATCAAAGAGCGGATCCGAGGAGTGTTGTGAAGAGTCACACAGGCCGAAGAAGAAGAGAGTTGAGATCGAGCCATAGCTCAAAGTTCCAAGGTGAACTAGGAGAGGGTGAGATCGACACACAGGGAAAACACACCATAGTTACTTCTAAGTTGTAACGGTCGTGGCCAAGTGTAGGTAGTTATTTGTTTACAGTTATTCCGCATTGTAAACAAATTCAGAGAAGTAATATAAGCCACTTCTGGCATCTTGTTCTACACCTTGTTCGTGTAAACATTGTGGTATGTGTCGTGTGTGCTGTTAAGCAAAAAATAATTCCTGTAAGGTTACTTGCATCAATATTAGAGTATGGAAACCTAAGAGGATCACTTGAACTTTGTTGCTTTAACTTGTTGTGTATAATTTGTGGGTGGAAATATTGGGAAAAAATAAATATGAAGAGGGTATGTGATTTCCCAATATATTTTTCATGTAATGACTTCATCATTTTTGTACATTCTTTATTATTCAAACTATTTGAAAAAATATATACACGCAAAAAATAAAATAGGTTTTTTTTTGTTTTATTATTCCATCGTTTGATTTTGGAATCCTCCTTACAAATGAAGTATTTAGTGTTCATGATTGGTTGAATTGGAGATTAAAAATAAGAGTTTTTTTATCTATGTATTTAGTGTCTGTGATCCAAATTTGTGTTTTTTTTAATTCTTTGATGATACCAAGAAATAATCATGCCCTGAGTTTTATGATATTGTCATGTTTTTTGCAAATCACATTTCATACTAATGATGGGCAACATTAGTATGGTCCAAAACATTGATATAATATTAATTCTGATTGTTTTGAAATAACCTTCATACCATGTATTATATATTTTTAATGCACCCATGCATATTGTATATTTTTAAAGAACTAACACATAGTATAATTTTTAAAGAACTTATGCATACTATATATGATTGAGCATGGGTGCATATATATCTTTGTGCAACTTGAAGTATTGCAATGGTAATGATAACAATAATGACTATTATAATGGGATCATAGAATGAGATGTTGTTGTCTTTTAGTTAGAAGCAACTCTTAGCTCGATAATTTGATGTCATCACATTCATCCTTGTCCGTGGGATTTCTAATGCATATGTAGATCAAATTCCAAATGAAATTTTGGATTGGAATTTATTACATTAAAGACATTGTGCATCACATGGTAATTAAATTTTATGTTTCTCATTATTATGTAAAATTTCATTAGCCATACACATAAACTCACACATAAAAAACATCGCATCATTGAAACCACATTTCATGCAAAGAGAACAAGTCATAAACATGAAAACCTACATACATACATACATATAAGATAGAATGTAAACCACGGGAATCATAGGTGGCATACAAAATAGATTTATGTGGGTATGCCAAAAAATTGACACCCATAGGCTCAATCAAAACTATCAGTATAAAATGGACCCCATAGCCCATACATGCAAAATATCCTCCATCCCTTTGGAGGAGAGGGAGGAGGAATCATAACTAGTTGTATTATGTCCCCGGATGGTGGTGCGACCGAACCTACTCCCATATGCCTTGCGGCCAAATCTCAAGCTATCTGGATAGTCATGGCTACCTACCACAAAATATGATGCCACTCAACACTGGTACCCTCCGGATCCATGAAACATGCTACAATTTTTCAATCATCTAGCTCTTCCCATCTATCATCTCTAACTCCCTCTAGTAGCATGCCCATGCATGTCATCACCTTCACCAAAATCATGGATGAATCACCCCTGGTCATGGCCCTACATAAACCTTATTACATCCTCGACATTGTCACTAAGCCTCCCTTGCTTGGCCCTCTACCATTACACTGATTGGATGAGGTTTTCCTAGTGGAGAAGCCATCGTAGCCAATGGGAATTCTAGGCCAATATTTTTATCAACCAAACTAGGACACAAGTAAATAAGTAACATATTTCATAGCCAAAGCATGAAATTAATAATAATTAAACACATACAAAAAATAAGGATAGAGAGTTAATTACCAATAAGATGTCATCCCTCTGTTGGAGAATGAAATAGATCTATGTCTCCCCTTATATCCATCTCCAAATATGGATATATATCCATTGGGATAACCTATTTCTGCCACACTACCAGGAAATGTGGCGTAAATACCTTCCCAACCTCCCCTCCACCTCTTTGGGGCATCAAGGTCCCCCAAGGATGCATCTAGGGATCTCATGGCTCTCAAGAAGGTATCAACACCTCTGACACAATGTTATAAAGTGCTCAAATAAATAGGAACATGGGACTAACCCGTATGTGAACTACCCTCGACCCTCCATAAAGCGCCATGATAGCTGGAATTGCATGTTAGTGAGAAACATGTTGGCCCATGTGATATCTATTCCTTCAAGGGCCTTCTCCACTACAACAACTGACCCTCAGAGATCTTATGGGTCATAGTGGTACCCAACACACTCACCACCATAGTAGTGACCACTTGAGTCATCAAATCCTAAATTAAGGCAATGTTAATCACCCTATCCTTATTTGTAGAAGGATCACATGCACAATACTAGATGACTAGTTAGTTAATTTTCCTCACCTCTTGCAGTATCTAGCAGTCTCTTGTCAAATCCCATGAATCGATAGTCCATTCAATAAATAAATGTCAAATCAGTCAAGCAATACCCATTGACCATTAATGACAAAGTGATCCTCTCCTAGCCTCCAAAGTCCAATCAACTCATGCAAGAGGCCCTCGTTAGACCTCATCATGGTAGAATCCTAGTACTTCGGTAACCTTACCTCTTGTAGGCATTATTATTGAACCTCTAGGTCCAATGATACCTCTTGGAACAATCCATCAAAGTGGTACTCTTACCACTCAAACGCCATGTCTCAACTCATAACCTGTAATACAAATAAAGAAATAGTCTAAGTTAGTTTATTTGAAATGGTTAAAAAATAAAAATAAAAAACTCAAAATTGCACACTTGTATGATTGTTTTCAAACCAGTCACACAAGGGTGAGACAAATTTGTCTTATCCACCGTGTAACCAATACACACGAGTGAATTATTACATTGACCATGTTTTGTGTGGTCCACTATATCACATCACCACGTGATATAATCAACGTGATAGCCACACCATGCATGGTTGTCAAGGAAAATTTTAAGGATCCATACTTTTCTTAACTATGTAGAAACCTTGGCGAATCTTACTAATTCTTAATTTTCCAACCATAAAATATTGGGCAATATTTTTCTAAAAAGATTCAAATTTATAAGGGTTTTATATAGTTTCTGGATAATCTTGGCAATTTTTAGAGTAAATTTTTTTATCCCGTGGAATTTGGGTGAATCAATTTCGGAAAAAAATGAAGTTGGCGAATATTGTTTTGGAAAAAAAGGTCAAAAAATATCCCATGGGCTAAATTTCGTCCCTAAAATTTTCCTTGATGGTTTTCCAAGTCATTTGGGTGCATGATCTCTCTGTATGACCTACAAAACTAGAATCTCATGTTATATGCATGTTAGTACGAACAAACACTCTATTTTCACATGTGATTCAAACACCAATTTGGTCGTGCCCTATCGAACTATTCCTACTCACAAACACATGACATTACACCACAAGAAAAATGTATGATATCACACTTTTTGCATGATTTTTGAATGAACTATCACACCATTATGCATGGCCATTTCATCGATCCCCACACAACCCTACAAAAACCTTAACATTCTTCCATATGGGTCACTAGGGCACCTAAACAAAAAATTAATCTAAAAAAAAGATGAAGAGAGGATAACAAGGACTAACCTACAACTCCCAAATATGAAATCCATTGGTCCAATCTCCTATAATAATCTCCAAAATATTTAGGCCATCAGAGGGATAATGGGAACAATCAATATTGAAATGCAGGCCCCACCCCTATTTATATGCCAACCCTACAATATTCTATTGACATGTTTAGGAGTTATGTGGATTTGTTTTATGCACCATCAACACCATTGTGATTAGGATCATGAGATATTCAACATGGTTCCCTTTATCCCCTCCCCCCCAAAGAACTTCCTCTAGACCTCATTTTTCAACCATTTCCTCAAGTACAACTCTCCAATTTTAATACCATCTACACCATTGGATGTCTTGTTACAAGCACTATTACTCTGTGGTAGTTGTTTCATGTGTGTAGGATTTCAATTAGGAAACTTCATTTTCACTACAAGCTCATTGTCGCCTCCACATGTATATCCACTCAACCTATCATATTATCTTTGTATTCCCTTGGTATACATTGCATATATCAAGTCATTCCTTTGATATCCCTAAAGGCCTTGTACCTTGAAACATCACACTCTCCACTGCATCATGCCTTTTATAGGCCTTAACATTTCACCACCATGGGTTTTCATGCTATTCTAACCCATTGTATCATGGTGCACCTGTTGCTTTACCCCTTAGGATCATGAGTTTGTTCATCCACCATCTAATCAAGCAAAGCCACATACTTATTTTTTTATGCATACTATTGACCATCCCATTCAGACTCAAGAATATTTCTTGTTACAATTCACATATGGCTTCTCATCCCCACCATAATTAGTAGACCATTTGTGTTCACCACCACTCCATCATCCCTAGAGAAGACCTACACTAGGACCCCTCGCTTTGATTGAACCACTGTCACTAATTAATCATCCTTGAATGGACACCCTGTATGGAATTTAATCATTGGGCACCATCTTCTCATCTATAATATTCACATATTATTTTATTGATTCAGGAAAAGATAAAATATAAAAAAGTAACATCTATTCCCTGAAACACCAAAAATGAGGGAATGTTGAACATCACTATTATTTTGACGATGCCATGCCTTGTCACCCTTGATTGGATCATTTATAGAGTGTCGCCCCTTTTCAACCTACTAATACATTCATTGATATCATTATCACCCTGGTACATGAGCCTCCTCATCCTCCAGTCTAACACCATCCATCTGATACCCAATCCATAGTTTATTCATGCCCCAATACCATTCATCCCCTAGTCGCATACTGCTAAATTAATTGAAGATTGTTTCCTAGTTTCATCCATCCATGTTTCTCCAATAAAGGGAATTCCTGAGACTCACACTAAATAGCTTGTCTCGTTCTATTTTGTCACCATATCAGTCAGTTACAATATGTCGTTGGTTCTCATCAACGGGGCCCTTTTCCTATGATTCACCCTAGTTCTTATCAACTTTAGCATAGATTATTATGAGAGTTATGGTTCCAATGATTGTACATTGGTTTTCATTCCTCCAGTAAATGGTTAACCTTGGATTGAGTGGAGAGAGTCATCATTTATCTTCGCATCAATAGTATTCCCTATACTCAACACCAACTCATTCATTGCATTACAGGGAGTCATACATTTTTATGGTTGCAGTGTTCATAGTTATGAATAAAGACTTCCATATCTAGATATTAGGAGTTACCCTCCAAACACCTTCATGCTTATTTTGGTCCCCATGAACCCTACTAGGTTGTTTGATATCATCAACAATTCACCCCCTTGGGCATAATTGTCATCATATCACATAGATAGATTCATCTCCATGGATTTGGATCGAAGCCAATTTCGATCTTACCTAAGTGATCTACAAATTTGACCCCTAAGACTCCTCTAATTGTAATTTAATTTGAAAAAAATTCTCGATTATAAGAATTCCTACCTCATTTGTATAAATATCATTTTTTATGCATCACCACTCAATTTGGTTCTTTACAAATGGTCACCATCACTCTCCAATGGGTTCCCATTTACTCTCCAAAATTTCCTTACTCTCCATGTTATAGAATAAAAGCATAAGGGAAGTAAACGATATATTTAAGTTATATTGTCTACTCCTAACCTCACACATCAACGGGCAAGTGTTATCACCTAAATTTGAATCACATACTTGAGACATTTTCATGCCTATAAATGATGTCGTCAACATACAATATGCAGCCCACAAAATTTCCTTTTACCAGTATTCAATATGTGGAATGGAGAAACTAATACATAATTTAATTTTACCTAGCTCACGTGGTTGTCAACAATAGGGCCTGAGTGAAATTTTGTGGAAGATCCCTTAATACCCACATGACTATGTAAAAACCTACACTCATAAAGTTTGTGGTACATTTAAGACCCCCAATTGAATTTGGCTTCCAAAGGGGTTGACTTAGGCTTACCAACAAGGTACTTGGGACTTAATGTGCCTCATTCTTGTACTTGGAAGTAACCTCACGAGAAGGAGACTTCACATTTGGAACTAGATCTTTGAATACCTCCATTTTGGCTATAAAAAAAAATCCATGGGCTTACATCACATAAGAGAAAAATAGAGCAAGGTTATGCTGCAAGAATTGGATTGGAAGAACTCTCTTCCTTCTATTTTCTTACCATTCATTGGATTCCATGTTTGCATGGATTCTTCACCTAAGAAGAAAGTGTTTTCCATCATCATTCCCAAGTTTGTTTGAGATCAATTAGAGAGTTAAAGTACCCTTCCCAAAGGGAGTGTTGGTTGCCACCTTTTAGCTATATTCTTCAAGATGATACCAATGTATACATGTATTTTCATTGGACATTTACAATTTAGTTGAAGCTTGTCTCTATTTATTGATTTCATGTCATTTTAGTAGTTTTCATTGTTAAATTAGCTCTTATTCTTGGTTTCTTTTGTTTACTTTCTTCAACACACTAATACTTTTCACACTAACCATCTCATGATATGTTGTCTTAGTATCAACCTACAAGGAAAGGGATTTTTTCTCCCAATGAGATAATTTCCCCATAGAAATACATGACTTGATAAGTTAAACTATGAATTATGAAACCTTTTACTAAGCATAGTCATGGATGGAGTTAACCTATAATCCCTCCAAATCACCAACTATTATATTCGGTCAATAGAGTGATTAATAATAGTATCCCCCCATTTTTTTTCCATCAAGAATGAACATCTTATGCTAGCTCTTATAGATACTAGTAGAAAAAAGTGAAGGAAATGAATATCTATCTCCAACTATTGATTGATCAATTGAAGCAATTATGGGAAGGTATACATGCATAAAATGTATTGAGACTAATCACAACATATGGGTCTTTTATGGCATATGGCATATGTGTGTACACTATGCAAGAGTATCCATGATTAGGAGTTTTATTTAGTAAGCATGTTGATTGATTTGCTTATACTATTACATGTTTGACATGCTTAATTTGGTGCAATTATCTTCTTTGTTGCTAATGTGTTCCATCTACAATAACATCACATAGGGTATCATGGGTGTAAATGTTGTTGATCTTGTATAAAGGTTAGGTGGTCTAATGACCTTTGAAATCCAATGTACGACTACTAAAGGGTATTCCTCTTAGAATACCACCCTTATAGAAGAGAAACATATAATTTTAATGGTAAATCATAGAGAACCCATACACATCAAACAATGACTTTGACATACTAGATTAGGTCATATGAAATAGAGGAGGAAATTGCAGAATTTGTCAATTCAAAGGGGGAACCTATGTTCATTTATTCTTATTTTTCAATACCTACATTAATAAAATGCCCGTTGGGATGAAAAGTATATCTATGTTTTCTTAGCTTCCATGTGGGAGCATCTTGAGATTCCCCACTTACTAGATCCATGCATAAATTCAAAAATATTTCATACTTTTTATGGGGTGTATTGGAGAAAACTCACTATGGCTTGGGGTAGACCACTACAGATAGCTGACTACCAGAAATTAACTCAATTCTCAGAACTATGCTATTATAAATGGCAATGCTAAGATAATGGAGAATGTAACCAACCTCGATCCAAACATTTGATGTAGATCCCTGTTGGAGCTTTCAATCCATGCACTCGAATCTGCAAACTAGTCTTGACAGCCAATATACAACAAGTACATATAATATATAAACAACATTAACATCATCAATAGCAATGGTCCATGATATTATAAGTAAATGCAACCCAATGTAGAATAAACAACATTCACAACATTAATGGACGGGAATATGAGTATTTCTATTAATAAACAAGAAGAAGTACAATGTGATACAACCTCTTGCTGGCAACCAATCTGAACTAAGATCTGGATCAATCCACTTGTGCCTCCACCACTTCAATCCTCCATGAATTGCAAACTCAAACTATGGTAGGAGTTTGGAAGGTGAACGTAATGGGTTCACAACTACAAGGATCAATGAGTGTAGACTCAAGATAGGGCCAAAATCCACTAGAGTTCCCTTGCTCTTCTTTCTCCTCCCGTCCATAAGCCATATGTGCTCAATATATAGTCCTCCCAAAGGTAAGTGAAAGGACACATCGAGGCGTTACTTGGGAAAATGGAGGGCCAAAGGTCACCCTATGACTGCTTTTTGGGAGTAAAAAGTAATAAACTAGTGATTTTTACCATTTTACATGCTACCCGCGGGCTGTAGTGGGATAGCCTGCAAGTACCCGCGGGCTATAGTGTAACAAGTCGCGTATATGGGGTGATGTACGCGGGCTATAGTGGGACAGCAAGCGGGTAGGAAGAAAAATAGGGAAATTATGGTGGTTCCTAGAGGATAAAATGATAGATCTGAGTCAATAAAATGGATCCTATAGGCCAAAGAGTGTTGATGCTCACAAGGTGGAAAATTACGTTGTAACAGATGCCCCCTAATGTGTGAGGTCAGAGACTGATGCTATGATGGCCGAAATAAATTATAAATCTCAGAAGTGGAGTGATGGAGACACAAGTGGAAAGAGCAGCTCCCTCGTCATAATACAATAGTATCCTTGAATACATGTCGATATAGTACAACAATCTGATACAGTGGCCATGAATAGGCAGTACATAATGAATACGTGTCATAAGTGATCATAGCCATGATCCCTCTAAAGTAAGATATGATCTCCTGCTGAAAAGGAAATAACTGGTGCAAACTGGAGGTACAAACTGCTGATATCTGAGAGGTGATATCTCAGATATAAAGTCATAATCATAAGTAGCATACTAAATGCCACTATCACCTGGGATCTTCTACACAAGTCTTCGACAGTGCAAGTCCCATCAAGTGAATAAAGGAGTTGGGGTCGAACCTGATGTGACATCGTCTGATTACCGGTCAATGATGTATACCGTTAACAGACGCGAGATAACCCACCAATAATGAAAATGGGCATCAAGGCACAGAGTACAATCATCGGAGTGTGAATAAATATGTTGAAGTCGAACACTAGGATGAATCCATTGATCAGGGGACATTGATGTATTCCCAAAACTGTCGATGGCGAGAGAACCTGCCACTAATGACTACAAGCCTCAAGGTACTCAATCGAACTCTAAGCCTCAAGTCCCGGAATAAATGGGTTGAAGTCGACGGAACGAGACTCGCTGGAAGGAGGGAATTAATGCATCCCCCATCAACTAGCATGAGGTACCAGCTATGCTGAAAGATTTGGAATATCTCAGGTGAAACGGACTGACTCAATAAGGATGGCCGACATGCAATAGTCAAGAGATCTGAGGAGTGGTCGACTCTGGTTTCAGGACTTCCTTTGAACAAGAGCATGAGCAGATGGATAGACGTAGGCAGCATAGACTCGATATAGACTGTGAGATGCAGGAGGCATCACAAAGGGTGGAAAATTACGTTGTAACATGGGGGCACATATAATTGGAAAAAGTGATGCATTGTGTGTTAGGAATGATTTTATTTCTTTGAATACTAAAAGGAAATATTAGCCAACGAAAGTAAGTAGAGGAGAGGTCAGTATCTCTTGGTCTTTTAAATAATATGATGTCCTATGGATTTTGAATAAATATTATCTATCTATGGAAAAGGATGTTATATTGGGTGTGACTCAAGATGCCTTCTTTGTAAGGTCAACTCCATGAAATTACTATTGAATTTTTAACTTAGCAGTATAGTTTTCATCTCTTACAAATTTATTTCATAATTCATTTCATCCCACAATTATTCTTGAAAGAAATATAACCATTAATTTGCAGTGTAAATAAAACAAGGATCACTGACATAAAGATTTATCCTAGGAAACCCAAACGGGAGAAAACCAAGCAAAATTTTCTCGGAAGAAATAAATCCAATACAAGTACAATACCAATCATGAAGATGAACTCCAGCACAAGAGAGGTTCTCCCTCCTTCACAAGAAACCCTAGAAAGGGTAGCGAATCTTCCAAGAGAATAAGAAAAACCAAAAAAAATATGCTTATTTCCGTTGCTAGGCCTTCCTTGGAGGTGCACACAAGTGGAGAGAAAATATGTGAGATGAGTGACCATAAGAATGAAGTGTGGAAGAAATTTATTTATATTCTTCTTTTCACTAGAAGATTCCTCAATGGGGATGACTTGTCTTTTCTCCACTGGAGCCGACTTGCTAGTTTAATATACATATTTTATTTATCTTTAAGACAACTTGTCTTCTTTTTCATATGGAACTTCTTCAATGATATCCAAGACTTCTTCAATGGCTTGACTTGACTTCTTGGATATTTATTCATCATAGAAACTTTATCCTCGTTGATGTCTCATCACATGCAGATCAAATTCTTCCATAGAGCTCTAATGTTGATTTCACCATACTCTAATAAGTCCTAGACACTTAGAGCCAATGAGTTAAGCCCTCAATGGTGGCACATTACCCCCTATAAAGTAGTGTATTACCCCCTATAAAGTAGTGTATTACCCCCTTATATGGTGGTGCATTACATATTATTGATGGTGGATTGGGTCTATTAGTGGGTCTATTAGTTGTTAGTGTACATCTTTGTCTCCTATATATAGGAAGGAGATATTTTCATTTTAGTCATCATTGTATCTTATCTTGTCTTACGTACTTAGTACATTATGTAAGGAGGTTCCCCCCTTGAAGAGGCTTGATATTCATTTTTTTTCTTCATTATTAAGGCGTGGATTACTTTTTTCTGCTTTATTTCTTCTCTTTTTATGCTAATTTTGGGACTTGGTTGCATAACACTTGGTATCAAAGCTCTTTCCTCAGGACTGACTTCTTCAAAGCAAGTCATCTTGGAATTTTCTCTATAATTTGTTTTCTACAGAAATTCAAAAGGCGATATTAAGAATCCATATCTAAAAAATGTCGAGATATCTATGGTCCAATTTTCAGATCCTGAGACATTACAAGTTCAGATATATTCGCCTTGGAAGATATGGTTTTTTACTAGTCCAGAAACTAGTCTAAACCAGGTGTTTTGGGGAAAATGGTCATATCTAGGGCATGCAAGATCCAAATTGAGTGAGAACTATTGAATACAAAATTAGATGGACCAAGGCAAATTTTCTATAGTTTTCAGCCTCAGATACAAATTATTGGACACGAGGCATACCGTACAAGTTCTCTCTTATGGATAGACCAAAAATAAGAAGTGTTGGGATATTTGCAATAAATTCCTATTGGAGAATCCAAATGCCTGCAACATAAAAAAGAGGGCACACTAGGATACAATAGGCTGACGTTTCAGACCTAGAGGAGACAAAATTTCAAATTTACCTCAGTTTCAAGTCATCCATAAAACAGTCTTCCAATCAAAGTTAAAAAAGGTATGCCATTTTAAATTTAAGTAACTTTCAGTAGAAGGATCTGTTTGTGGGAACTCGAGGGTGTGATATATATTTATATTTTTCAAAATGACACCAAAAGGAAGTGTAAAAAATCACACTCCAAGAAAACCACTTGAGGATTCATCCACGACTTATGAAGAAAATGAAGAATTAAGATGCTACTTGACCCAGTTAAGTGAAAAGTTTGAGGAATGGAGTAAAAGGGCAGTGACATCTACTCAATTGTTAAACCAAAATATTTATATAGAGAAGGAATTGAAAAATATGGCCAGTAAAGAGGATATCAATGGGATGGCCAATAAATAAGATATTCAAGACTTGAAGGAACTGATGAATGATATAAAACATAGCTTTATTCCTCATCCATATACTCAAGAAGAGGATAAAGAGGAAAAAGGGGACTTATTCCAGTCACGTATTGCATAAATTGAAAAACAATTGGAGAACAAGAAGTTTGAGACACATAAATTTGATGATTCACTACATTATCATGGATTCAACTCAGGTCTAAGGAACTATTCTATTCCCAAAATTGACATGAGAAAGTTTGATGGAAACGATCCAATAACTTGGATATTCTAGATGGAGCAATTATTTTATCTACACCAGGTGCCAACTTTGCAAAAGGTAACCATTGCATCCTTATATTTAGAGCCTGAGCAATTTGTATGGTACCAAGGGCCTTTGTGGCCATAAAAAGGACTCTATTATCTCTTGGTATATATTCACATAAGAATTGATTGCACATTACGGGGATATAAATAGTAACACCTTCTTTATCCAATTGGTAGATATCAAGCAAAAACACCCATTTACAAAGCATATCAAGCAGTTTCAGAAGCTAAGTCTCAGAGTGAAGAATATTTCAGAAGATAATTTGTTGGATCTCTTTATTGGAACTTTGAAGGATAACATCCAACATGAGGTTCACCTTTGGGAACCTAAGTCCTCGGAGCATGCATTTAGGGTGGAAAGAAAATTTGAAAACAAAATTATGGCAACAAGGAAGTCTACCACTTACAACTATAAAGAAGGAAGTGTGGTCTCAAGTCATCCACGACCTATAAGGTTGACACCGCAACAACTAGAGGAAAAAAGAGCAAAAGGGTTGTGTTACAGTTGTGATGGAAAATACAGTAAGGGACACAAGTGTAGTGAGAAGAAACTATTTTACATAGATTGTGAAGAAGAGGAATAAAATGAGCAAGAAGCATCAAAAGAAGAGGATTCACACTAGGAACCAACACCAGGGATTGAAGCAGAATAAATTCACCCCACCATATATTGCAATGATTTAGCTGGAATTACCACCCCTCAAACTCTCAATATAGAAGGATATATCAAGAAGAAAATGGTAATGGTACTAATTGATTCTTGCAGTACTCACAATTTTATTCATTGTAAGATAGCACGGGCTTTAAATTGTTTTATATATCCAGCACTAGAGTTTTAGGTGATGGTTACGGATGGCGGAACTCTAAATGGCTCAGTAAAATGTCCTAATATAGATATCTCTATGGGAGAGTATGAACTAAATAGTTCATTGATCACCATTCCAATGGGAGGGGCTGATGT
The DNA here is from genome assembly GCA_027924585.1 of Larix kaempferi. NCBI lineage: Eukaryota > Viridiplantae > Streptophyta > Pinopsida > Pinales > Pinaceae > Larix > Larix kaempferi. Next base: position 798,115 of record BSBM01000241.1, on the reverse strand, counting down.
GGTCCTAGGGGTCCAATGGCTACAATCCCTGGGAACAATAGCTTTTAATTTTCAAGAGATTTTCTTGAAATTTTTTCAGGAAGGAAAAGAATTTGTGTTAAGAGGTATCACAGGGATACCTTGTAAGATAATCAATTCTAATGGCATGACCAATCTTTTGTAGAAGGAGCAACAAGGTTTAATTGCACAATTTTGCTCACTAAATGTTCAAACACCTAAACTGTTTATCTCTCCAGATCTACAACAGGTCCTCGACAATCATTCCAACGTATTTCATAATATTCCCATAGGTCTCCCACCTACTGAAGAACATGATCATGCTATTCACTTGGTTCCAAGAAGTGTTCCACACAATATCAGGCCTTACAGATATCCCTATTCCCAGAAAAGTGAAATTGAGCATATGGTCGCAGAAATGTTAGAGGATGGAATAATTCAACCTAGCCAAATTTATTACTCTTATCCAATAATATTGGTGCACAAAAAGGATGGCTCATGGCATATGTGTGTAGATTATAGAGAGATCAACAATCTCACTATTAAATATAAATTCCCCATTCTGGTTATTGATGAATTGTTAGATGAATTACATGGGGCAATTTACTTCACCAAGCTAGATCTTCGCTCAGGCTATCATCAAATCAAAATGAAGAAAGAGGACATTCCAAAAACAACATTCCGAACTCATGAAGGCCATTATGTGTTTTTGGTCATGCCTTTTGGCATTACAAATTCACCTTCCACATTTTGAGGTTTGATGAATTCCATCTTCAAGCCATTTCTTCGAGAATTATATGCAAAACCTTCAAAATGTTTCTTTGGAGTATAAGAGGTAGAATACCTGAGTCATATCGTCTCTCATGGAGGCGTTAAGAAAGACCCTAACAAAATTAAAGTAATCCAGGAATGGAATATCCCTACAACCCTAAAACACCTTAGGGGATTTATCGGGTTGACGGGATATGATTGTAATTTTGTTCAGAATTATGGGAAAATAGAAGCACCCTTAACAACATTACTGAAAAAGGATGCATTTTCATGGACTCCATATGAAACTAAGGCCTTTGAAGAACTCAAAGAGGCCATGTGCAGAGCTCCAGTCTTGGATACACCTGATTTCAAAAAAACCTTCATTGTGGAATGCGATGCATTAGGGAGTGGAATTGGTGCTATTCTAATGCAAGATGGAAGGCCCATTGCCTTTGAAATATGGCCAATTAAGGGGAAGAATCTACACAAACCAATTTATGAGAAGGAAATGCTATCAATTCTGCATGCCCTGAAGCAATGGTGCCCCTACCTCATAGGAATACATTTGAAGGTTAAAATTGATCATGATAGCCTTAAATATTTCTTGGAACAGAGGCTATCTTCAGAAGAGCAGCAAAAATGGGTAAAAAAGATGTTGGGATATGACTTTGAGATCATATACAAAAAGGGGAAGCAAAATGTTGTGGCAGATGCATTGTTCAGGAAAGATGAGGATGTTGAAGCACTTCTCTATGCCATCTCCATCATCCAACCAGATTGGTTAACCGAAGCAAGGGATAAATGGAAAAATGATGAAGAAATATGGACATTCATTCAAAAGATGCAGAAAGATCCCAATTCCTCTAATACATTTATGTGTAAAGATGACTTGTTATGGTACAAGGCTCGCTTATATCTTTGGAAGAGTTCCCAACTCAAGCACAAGGTACTTTTGGAATTCTACTCCTCACGGGTAGGAGGGCACTCAGGTTTCTTAAAAACCTACCACAGGGTCAAGAAATATTTTTTTGGGGATGGTCTTAAAAATGATGTTCAAAAATTTGAGACAAAATGTTTGGTTTGCCAACAAAATAAAGTGGAAACAATTAAGGCCCCGGGTCTTTTACAAACACTTGCCATTCCAAGCCAATGGTGGACAGAGGTCTCAATGGATTTTATCACATGTTTACCAAAGTATGAAGGAAAGAGTTTCATCACGGTGGTTGTTGATACACTTACTAAATATTCACAATTTTGTGCACTATCTCACCCTTTCAAAGCTAGCACAGTTGCAACTACTTTTTTGGAGACAGTCCAAAAACTACATGGTACTCCAAATATTATAGTAAGTGATAGCGATCTGATTTTCACTGGAAATTTTTGGACTGAATTATTTTCTTGTTTGGGTACTCAGCTGGCTCATAGCTCATATTATCATCCTGAATCTGATGGACAAACAGAGCCAGTGAAAAATGTTTGGAAGGATATATTTGATGTTTTGCAGCTAATAAACAAACACAATGGGTCAAGTGATTACCCATGGCAGAATGGTGGTATAACACTTCCTTCCATACATCAGCAAAAATGACCCCATTTATGGCACTTTATGGGTATCATCCACCATCCATCACATATTCTCTAAGATACTCATCTAAGATTCAAGCAATGGAATACCACATGGAGCATCATCAACAAGTTCTTCAACTCTTAAAGGACAACTTGACTTTGGCACAGAATCAAATGAAACAACAAGCAGATCAACAATGTAGTGAACGAAGATTTGATGTTGGCCGGGATTGGGTGTTTCTAAGACTACAAGCATACAAACATATGTCCTTGAATAACACCAAGAAGGATAATAAATTATCACCTAAATACTGCGGTCCAACAAGGTGCTACAAAAGATTGGTAGTATGGCCTACAAATTGGAACTACCTACATCTTCACGAGTCCATCCAGTTTTCCATGTTTCATGTTTAAAGAAGGTAATCGGTGACAAGCTACTAGTTCAAACTATATTACCATAACTTGATGAGGAAGTAAAAATCATCTTGGATCCTGAAGAAATCACTAAAACAAGAATCAGACAGCTTCAGAATCGATCAATTCCAGAGTATCTCATTAAATGGAAGAACCTACGCATGGAAGATTCAACATGGGAAGACGATTCCTATACAACAGCATGAGGAACTTCTTCAATGTTGTGGACAACACGTTTTGAAGGGGAGTGGCATGTTAATCCCCCAATGATGCCACATTACCCCCTATATGGTGGTGCATTACATATTATTGATGTCAACTTGGGTCTATTAGTGGGTCTATTAGTTGTTAATATACACCTTTGTCTCTTATATATAGGAAGAAGATATTTTCATTTTAGTCATCATTGTATCATTGTCTTATTTACTTAGTACATGTATTGCAACTACATGTGTACTACTACATTGGTATCTAGAACATTCACCTCTCGTGAATGTCTGTCACTCATCTATCGAATCATCACGATTTTTGGGCCACTCATCTCTCGTGAATATCTGCCTACTCATCTGTAGGACCATCATGGAGTCTGGGCCATTCATCTCTCATGGATGTCTTCCTGCTTATCGGTAAGATCATCACAGTGTATGGGCCATTCATTTCTCTTGAATGTATGCCTGCTCATCATCACAATGTTGCACATCCATCAACGCTCACTCTCACTTAGGGAGGAATTCTCCATCACACCAGGCTTGTCCCTAAAGTATACAAACTTTTCCTTGGACAGATGCTTGGTGAGAATGTTGGCTATCTTCTCATTTTTAGATATGTAATGGATCTTCACTGCTCCCTTCTGCACCATGTCTCGGATGAAGTGGTATTTGATATCCAGATCAAATAGTCCTGTGACACTGGATGCAATTTTCTCTACTTCTGTTATACTAAGTTCCATAGAATCCTGCTTTCCACTAATCCAGGATATCATAACTTATCCAAGCTGAAGCAACACCTCAAGATGTGCATTTTTTCCATTGCACTCCTCTTAGTCAGAATCTATATATATTTTGTAGATTCACGTCATCACCTGAGACATCTCTTAGATCATATACAACTGTAGCACACAGGTACCTCAGCGCTTTGATGCAACCCTAAACTGGCTCAGGGTATTCACTACAAAAAAAATATCAGGTATGGTCTTAACCAGATACATCAATGATCTAGTCAAATTTACACCAAATCAGAATCAGAATCAGAATCACTCGGCTTCTCCAAATCCACACGACAAGGAATCCACTAGATCTGAATCTAATGTGAAATCACTCAGTTTCTCTAGATATTTTATCATAGGTGTGGTCATGGACGTACATTCCACCATGTCGAATCTCTGCAAGATCTTAACTGGGCACTCCCTCTTCCTAAGGAAGATCTCCTCACACCTCCAATCCCAATAGTCTCAGACTCAAAAGCCAACTCCCTCTTACCCTCAACATTGAGCTTATATGTTCCCATAATGGATTCACAGATCATCAATCATATAGAACCAAGATCAAATGGTCACCATAAACCACCTTTTATTAAAGGTTGGAATCCACATCATTCTTCATGTTGAAGTCCAAGCTCATCAAGTACACGTCTATCATGTCATACCACATTCTGGGTGCTTGCTTGAGTCTGTACAAAGTCTTATTTGTCATCAAAAAGAATGTTGCAGCTACTCCCTCTGTGAGGGAGCATACTATTCCCTCTGCACCTAAGTATCCTGCGGTCTTTTCATATGAGTATCCGCTCCCTCTACATCTGGACACTCAAATCCTACGCGGTCCAATATCTTTGTCACCTCCCATCAAGTGGGTCTACTAACAGGAACTGGGTTCCATCCAAGACTCTCTCAGAGTTTGAAAAATGTCTAACTCCATAGTATTTATAATGTGCCTTCCCAAATGATGATCCAAAATGCATGCTTGATCTTACAGATCCACTTGGAAGTTACCACTAACTTCCCATCAAGTATCGAAACAATCTATCATACATCATTCTTCATGATGGATTGATATTCTTCCATCACGGAATCTTGCTAGCCTGCTACCTCATTATAACTAGAAGGCTCAGAATCAATGATGTGACTTATCAAAGCCAAATAACTCAAGAACCTCTGAGGTATTTAAATTTACCCTAAATTTCCACTGGGATCTACATACTTTTATGCATCCTGTAAGGTATCATGAAGCTATACTAACCTCTTCCTAATCACTACGTCATATCTTGGTAGATCCGTTGGTTCTATTGGTCCTGATAGATGCATGATCATTGTACTGGAGGGACACTCATCCTGCGGAGCCTCTTTCTCCTCACTATCAAACTCCATATGAAACCTTCTAGATATCTTGAAGGCTACCATCTTCTCCCTATTCTTCCTTGGCGCATGGGTGTATGATGGACAACCAAGGATCCACTCCTACTAATGCTTCCTTAGGATTCTTGTTCCCTAATATCTAGTGAGGACACTTGTTGTGAGCATAACTGTCATATTGGATGCATATTCCCATAAGAACATGGGTAGATCTTAATCATGGATCTTCATATCCACAATATTTACAATGGACCTATTCTGTAACACATGAAAAAAATATCCACAAGGGTTAACCAACACTAATTTAAACAGTTATGCTCTTCATCAATAAAAATAACAATTCAACTAGAGAAAATAAAACTTATCATACAAAGTATAAAAATACTTATCTTTGTTTGTTTTGCTGACTCCCTCTTGATCTTTGCCTCCTTGCATAAATCACTAGAGTTTCTAGAAGGGTTCCCTACTTCATTGTCTGGTATGAAGACCTTGATCTTCTTCTTCATCAAGTCTTGAACTTCTGGAACTTGTTGAAGTATTCATGGAAGGAACCATAGTATACAAAGACATCCAAGGATGCCACTGTCATGATAGGTATGCATGTATTTGAATGTACTAGGTCCAAGACTCCCTTTGGAACTATTATCATTGCATGAAAGAATTCCTTTGGCATTCTTCTCAATTATACATCTTCATGTTGAAACTTTGGAGTACTTAGAAGTACTCTTTCTGAAATTTGTCTTCTTCTTGTTTTCTTCTCAGGTGGAATCTCTTCAATATTAGTTGCATGTTTCCACTGCATGTTGCCTTTCTTTCCTTTTATTTTGAGGAAAATGACCAATTGTATAACAATTGTAACATTTGATCTTTGAAAGATCCTTCTTCTTATTTTGTTCTTGAACTGGAGCATATCCTCCACTTGTATTTTTTCCTCCCAGTGTTTCTTCTTCCTTTTATTTTCCCTTCATGAGCTACAAGAGCTTGATTTTCTTGCTTTTTTGAACTCTTAGAAACCTCCATTTCGTAATCTCCAAGTCTGCAATTTTGGATCTACAATTTCAGACCTGCTTTTTCTTCCCTACTTTTTCATCCCTACTTTTTCAGACTTGTTTTTTGGCACTACTTTTTTGGACCTATTTTTTTGTTCCTATTTTTTCATACCTGTTTTTCCAACCTTAGTTTTTAGGCCTATTTTTTCGTACCATAATTTTCTAGACCTAATTTTTTAGAACCTACTTTTTCGGACCTCCACAAATAAATGCACCCTATTAAGGTGAGTTACAGAACACTAATTCCAAATCCAATATGTAGTCAGAAGTGTCCAAACTTGGAATCCCTGGTTTTCATACTTAGGGCATAAATAGTCACTGGCAATGGCTTCTTTTAGTACTGCTGTAATACCATGTTGAATTTTAACTTAGCAATATAATTTTCATCTCTTTCAGATTTATTTCATTATTCATTTCATCCCACAATTATGCTTGAAAGAAATATCACCATTCATTTGCAACGTAAATAAAACAAGGATCACTAAAAGATAACCATGCACAAGAGACACAAACATTTATCCTAGGAAACCCAAATGGGAGAAAACCCAGCAAACTTTTCTCAAGAGAAACCAATCCAATACAAGTACAATACCAATCATGAAGATGAACTCTATCATAAGAGAGGTTTTCCCTCCTTCACAAGAAACCCTAGCAAGGGTACAAGCGAGTCTTCCAAGAGAATGAGATAATCCAAGTTCTTCTCATTGATGTCTCATCACATGTAGACCAAATTCTTCCAGAAAGCTCTAATGTTGATTTGTCCATACACTAAGAAGTCCTAGACACTTCTTAGAGCCAATGCCAAATTCAACATTAGATTAGACTTTGTCTAATATACAAAGAGATAAGATCCACTATGACATAGACAAGTCAACTCACTCTATAAGAATAGATCGCTCCATCATGATCACTCCCACATAGAGTATGCAATGTGACCTCTAGCCTTCCTTCACTCTATCCTATCCACATGACTAGACAATGGCTAAGCATCCGAGCGTTAAGACACATAGTCAATACACATGACTAATTAGGGATACGACAAGGCCATCCTCTACCAATCCATGGGTCAAATCAACATGACCCCTCTGGGTGAATGATATGGATAATGTTTGTCCGATGTTGGAACTATGGAGAACATCAACAATTACTTCACTATAGAAGGACATTTCTTAGGCTTGAAATCACATGGCCATCTAAACATCCCAAGGATATCCATGTCGATTACATGTTTATTTTTCTATAGTGTAGACTATATGGTATGCACTCACAATGTTATGCCAATTAATTTTCTAATTCTATATTGTCATTATCCTTTCCTCGTGTTTTGTTGTGTTAACCATGAATTCCCCTAGTACCTGTGATGCACCATATAAACATTATCTACATTTGTTGGATTACATCAAATGAGGTTCACATGGATAGCATTCCATGGTGACATCAAGAGATAGAAATTTTGTTTGTATGCTTGAGAAGGAATTGCCATGAGTTTCATGGATTTGCATGTCCATCTTCTAATTTACCTAGTTGATGAGGTTGAATTAGCCAAGGTGGTCTCATGTTGTCAGATATTATTCTTGGAGAGGCATATGAAAAAATTGAAGGTCTTGTTCAATAAAGAGAAAAGCTTGAGGGGTCTATGGAAAAGGGGTACATAGTACATGAGTCGATCTATTGTTCTAGTGAGTACAACAAGAAAATTTACAACAAACTAGGAAAATAGGTTGGGGAAACCATTGGGATGAGGACCAAAGGGAAGGCGGGCTACTTCTATCCAATGTAAAAATGACACGTGATAAAGAGTAAACCACTTATATTTTGTTAATTTTATACAGAGTTATTGTTTACACTAGACTTGATAAAATTGATTTGATCTCATACTATTTGTTTTGATTTCATAAATACATTAGTGAATATAGAAATTGATGTCGTCAATAAATTAATTCTTTACAACATAGAGGAAATATGACCATGAGTCATGTTGTCTGAAGAGAAGAGAAGGAAAGAAAACAATGACAAGAAAGTATTTAGATGGTTGAAACCATGGAAGCATCACATTGATATAAGTCCATCAAGTTTTGGGCATTCTAGAGAATAGTCTACTAGTCAATTTAAACAAAAATCTAGTGCTCCTTGAACTTATGTAACCACTCATATAGTTTCACTAGAAATTCCAACCCAAAAATCTCATACATATTATCATCAAAGAGATGGTGGTCTTTGACTTTCTACACCTCCCACCCAATCAAGGAAGCCTCATAATTCATGAAGAGTTTGATTTTTTCATCAAATTAGTCTTGTAAGTTCATCCTTGTGAGTCAAACCCCCATACTATAGGGGTATAACACATGACATGGTATGTATCAACAATGGAACCAATTGTTCTCTCAAAATGCAAACTAGGTTACAATTAGGTGTCCAACAAAGGCATTATAGTCTAGTGTTTACATATCAATTATTTTTTATGGAGAAGATCTCACTCGAGGTGCATCAAGGAATGGAAAATAGTGCAAGACTGTAGAAAACAAAGGGTGCAACTATAGCTACTCTAACAATGATTCCATTAACAACATATCCATCTATTATAGTTCCTTATGGCATGACATATCGGGCCCAGTAATCGTGTTCATTCTAGTATAAGTTAAAACTAAGAAATAGTAAACATCATCTATATAAAGTAAGCATGCAGAAAATGTTTTAAAATAGGATATCATCATGTTTACTTCTGTACAAAACAGGTACATGACTTCAGTAGTAGTTACTCATCATGACCCCAACTCAACAACTCAATTTGCATAATGCAACATATTATAGTGCTTAGACACAACCTACAATATTAACACACATAGTAACTACTAACATAAGCTAAAAAACTAACATAGAAATCCAACAACAACAACCCAACTCGACGCCTCAACTTTTACAATTTATAATCATTATTCTTAGGTAGGTCGTGCATCTAAAATATTTCCTCTATTGGTTACCTAAATGGTGGAATTTTCTCTATCACTAACTTCCTTCCAACATCCATAGATTACATTTACTTCTTTGATGTTCCTTCTTCTTGGACTAAGAAGTCACATTCCTCAAAGTATGCCACCTTCTACTCCAACTTCCCTTCCCTTCCCTTCTTTCATCATGCCTACATACTAGCCTCACATTCCTCAAAAATGAGTGTCATAATATATCAAGTGCCCTACTGGCTTGGTGCCAATACATTCTTTACTAAAAATAAAGTGGCCAATATGTGTGTTCCATAGAAAGATCTCGATAACTAAATGTGAATTATAATTAGTACATCATAAGAAGATCATGTAAATCATGTGGATCTAAGTTTATGGTTAATGAGAGAGACTATCTCAAAAAATATTAAGAGAGGCATTAAGTATTTTGAAGAAGTTTTGAACATAATTCATTTAACCACATGCCAAGACAATAGTAATAGTTATACTTTTGGTTTACATCAAAGGAAACCCATTCAACATGGAACCGATATAAGTTAACGTGCCTTTTATATGCGTGTTCACTTAAAAATGTGATTAAGACAAAGAAAAATATGTTCCCATGTTTGAGATGGGTAAGGATATATATTTTTGGTTATAAGTGTATGTAATGTTTTTGAGCTTGACATGTCAAATGAATGCTCTTAAGATCAACATAATAGAAAGATTAAAAAAACTTAAAAACACAATGTTCCATAATGAAACCAATATAGGTTAACATGCCTTCTATATCCTTGTTCACTTAAATTTGATGAAGGCCACATAATGACAAAGATAAATATGTTTCCATGCTTGAGATGTGTAAGAATATAATATTTTTGGTTATAATTATATGTAATGTTTTTGAGCTTGATATATCAAATGAATGCTCCATCCATATTCAAGATATGCAAAATCAACATGATAGAAAGATTAAAAAATATATATTAAAAACACCATGTTTCATAAGCTATATGAGACTTAATATGTTAAGAGAAAGGAAGAAAAGAAAAATAATACTACAGATCATAAATATTAAAAGAAATTGGAAAATGAAAAAATGTAAAGACAAAATTAACCAAATAAATTAAAATAAACAAAGCTTCAAAGAAGAGGAAGTTGAAAATAAAATTGTAAACAAAAATATAAATAAAACCAAATACAAATAAAATGAATCAAGTTAGGTCTTATCTTATCTTACTTACTCGCTTGGATTTTAATGTGTTATGTTTTAGATTGCTTACTTAGTGACTTACTGGAATTTAATATGTTACAGTTTATATTTTTTCCCTTCAAAGTCTTTTTTTTGTTATTTCAATACTTAATATATCTACAGTTCATAGATATATAACTATCCCTCTATGTGTATGTGAGGGAAGTGGTGAAATATTGAAAGTTTTAATGTGTCAAAAATAAAGAAGAGAAGACGTTGCTTAATAATAGAGATAATAGGAACAACCATGTAACACCTTGATTCTGGCCATGTTGCATTAAACTTGTAAATGATGTAATATCGTTATAAAAATCGTGGTGAGGAGCTCAAGGAGGCCAAGGCCCCACCATCGATTTAGCGTTTATGTATCAGAAATTAAAAATCAATGCATATGGTTTGACTGGCACAATAAAAATTATAAATATCATGTAAATATGTATTTTAATAAAAAAACCCACAACTAGTTATGCAACCCTTGGACCAATAGTGTCAAGCAAGGTGTCAATGAGAGAACCCATAAACCATTAACTACCCATTTTGACTTATGCACCCAATCATTTAATTCTTCCAACAGTTGGTTGAGGTAGTTAATGCTTTGGGGAATGGAGAGGTATGACTACCCAATTTCGTGTATGGGCAAGCACTCAATTTTGAAAATTGTGGTTTTGCTTCCTAGGCAAGAAAGGACCCACGAAATTGCTCCCCAAACCATTATTCATCAACCAGTTTGGCTCTCTCACGCAGTTCTAGCTTGTGGGGCATTTTTCCTCCACGTTTTTCCTGTGTTTCCTTGATTTCTAGCTAGGAAAAAGGCGTTTTTTGGTGGTAGAAAAACTGGGAGGAAAGGGAATTCGAACTGGGGTTTCATAGAGGTTGTTTTTGGCTATTTGAATGCTCAAATACCCATGGAAAAATTGTTTTTGCTCCCTGTGGTCGATTTTCCCTCTCATAGGTCATTTTGATGTGCCCACGGTTTTGGAACACCCATGGAAACCATGTTTTGTGCATCCAATAGTTAAAACATTTTTCTTTATGCCCAACAATTGTGTCTTGTTGTTATGTGCATCCTTGTTTTGGCTTGAACTTGTGAGTAAGAACTAGGAGTGGAAGAGGATTAGAATTGGCTTGATAAACCTAGTGAAGAGTGTAACCTCACCACATATCAAAGGGCTTTGGCTACTTTTCTATGCACACCCTGAAGAGCATTGGAAGGAAAGGTATGGCCTAAGGGACTGTGTAGAAGTGAAGGGAATACTTCCTTGTGTTGGGTGTGTAGGTATTGTGGGTGCCAAGATAGCTAGATCTTGTAGAAGTATCAATAGCTTTGTGGATGAGCTCACTAGCTTAGCAATTCTTCCTTCCTACTACCTTAACAGCCTGATAAACCTAGTTGTAGTTTGGATTGGCTGAGATGTGTATAGACTTGGCTATGTGTTAGTGGTTGTTCCCATTTTTTCTTGTGGAAATCATGCCCAGCTCAGGGGTGGAAGCTATGTTGAGAGATTGATGAGCATAGCTAGCCTATGGATGTGGAATGTTGTAGTTGCATAGCCAGTTGCTCAAGGCAACATCATTTCAAGATAAGTATTCTCTTGTGTTTTTCTTATGCAATGTTTTAATTTGATGCAAGTTATCAATATGCTGGAAATTTTATGATAGATGTGTGTAGAAGATTTTATTTCCACTGTGTTAATTTGAATTATCCATCTGCACATATGCATTTCGTTTGAATGAATTGTACATTTTATGATGAGGATAAGTTTCAAATCCCGGATTAAGTGTCATGTTCCCTTCCCAGAGTGGGATTGATGGAAGGGGATATGACAAACCATTTCAAGGTTGGAGATGGTTGCTACTTCCCCATCCAGAAACCTCTTGCCACGAGCTTGTTAATAATTCCATCAATAAGGAAAGTAGTATGGGTCATGTCTATAGAAATAATTCAGCTTGTGTCCACATAAGATTGAATGGTTGACCTACAAGATATACAAATAAGGGATGGGAAACAAAGAGAAAAGGGGATAGGAAAATACTAAATAAGTTTAATTTATGAAAAGTACAAATTTGATAAGAGATTAAAAAAAACAAGAGGGAAAAGAACCAATGAGCACATATAAAATGAATAAAAAAGGAGAACAATGAAAAACATTAAGTAAATAGAACAAAAAATAGTCCACAAATGGATAAAGAGAGCTATGAGAAGCAAGAAAGACAAAAGAGAAATAATAAATTGCTAATGGAAGAAAGAAAAGAGAGGGAAAAAAATAAAGGGAGAAGAAAGGTGAGAGAAGGGAAATATGTAAGAGAGGGAAAGGGAAGAAGGAGATGAAGGTTGAATAAAGAAAAATATACACAGAAAGAGAAATTAAATCAACAAGCAAAGATAAAAGAAGTAAAATTAAAATCAAAATGAAAAAAAAATGAAAGAATGAGACCAAAACTAAGAGAATTCCAAGGGAAGAGAAAAGATGCAAGTGCTTTATCCAACAACTTGGAAATGTCAAAAGAGTATTGGATCTAGAACAACTCATGCAATTCATAATGAGAATAGTGCAAAAGAAAACATATAAACAACAAGAAAGACATGAAAATATAAATAAAAAGTGAGATCCATGTAAAAGATCTTTACTTAACATTGTGATGAGATAATTGGTTGTATTTAAGATGACAGAAAGAAAAGACATAACTATAATTGTAAAGTAACTATAACTTGTTAGTGAATGACCATGCCCATTCCATTCTTGTCTCTTTGTAATAAAGGCCATCTTCCACTAACAACAAATAAACAGCTATTTAGATCCACTTTTTTCTCATGAAGGCCATCCTCCACAAACAACAAACAAGCAAATATTTGCATCTACTTCTTTACCAACCTTTTAGAGAGAGGAGAAAGACAAGCAAGGATGCGCCTCTACTTCAACTTGTTTTTACACTATAGAAATTACTAATTTTTTATTTAAATTTTGTTATTAGACAAAATACATGGTTAGTTTTATTCAAATTAGTTTTAAAAAAAATTAATAAAGGTTTCTTGACTTGTGGGTTAACAATAATTTGGAGTAGTTGTTAGGATGATTCATAGTTAAATTTTGTTGGGTATATTATTTATTTATGTGAAATTTGAAGCTACATCACCTAAAAGAACTCGCTAAGGGGATAAGCTACTACTCCTACTAAATGCCTCTAAATCTTGGTTCATTAACTTATTTCTTCACATTTATGGAAGTTAAACTCTTAACTAATCAAAAACAATTTTAAACCTTACTCCGTAACCAATAAAACAAACTTATTTCTAAATTTATCATTTTAAAAACACAATTTCAAATTTAAAAATATCTCAAAATATATATACAAATCTTTAAAAAATAATTTTAAAATATTAAAAAATAGTACCGTCTTTGTAGCTTTTGTCTTTATTAATTTTCCATTTTCCAAATAATATCGGTGAGGCCCGAGGGGATCTTTTGTTTCATGTGGGATCTTGTCTACTCTCTCTTTCAAATAAGATCGGTAAGGGATTTTTTATTTAACGTGGGGCCTTAACGTTTGATTTTTGTAGACTGTTACAAACTTTTCATGTCATTAATGCTTGTCATGTGCGTGTAAATGCACTTTCAGTGTTCATGAAATTTTTATGCTTTCAATAACCACTACGCAGTGCATTTAGTAACGTGCTGTTGCTGCGGGATTATCAATTATTGAATTGATTATTGGTTTAGATTCAACGATTGATATTCTCCTCAACAACAATATTAAATGTATGGTTGTGGAGTACTTATTTGATGTCTGATCCTGATCTTTATCATATACAAATGAAAGGAGAATTAATTTTTTAGTTTGTTAAGGAGTTATATATATTATTTTTAATTTCAACATGGGTTAATGCATAGGTTTTTTTTTAATTATGTATAAATAGAGTTCTTACCACTATCACTAGCATAGAGTTTTTTAAATACAATTATTATGAAAAAGTCTAAATTATCACCAGCATAGATCCATCTTAAACCCGTATCTATCAAGCACCGAGAGGGATCCAATTTCTTGAGGTGTATTTCTTTTTTGAAATTTAAAATCAAGAAATTTGATCTTTCTTGATTGATAGATCCGGGTTTAAGTTTTAAATTTTTATTTTATAAACGAACATCTATTTTTTAATTACTTTTCATAATATTTTATTTTATGAATAAACATGAATTTTTTTAAAATACTTTCCATAAATTAATTTTTTATTTTATGAGTCGACAAGAATTTTTTTAATTATTTTGTTAGTAACAAACGTTACATGACACACTCACACATGTTACAACATCTCCCCCATACTGGGTTGTAGAGCACCTTGTTTCACTCGGTGCAATAAGTCTAAATTATCATGACTACTTTTAAGACAATTTGCACATCTCAATTAGAATTTATTTTACATGGTAATAATGAGTTATACATGTTAAAAAATTTAGTTAATACCTGTGCAAAAGCTTAGCTTATATTATAGATAGTAAATGTTAATTAGTTGTGAAAAAACGAGGGAAAAACTAAAAACTAAAATCTTTACTTTATAATTAATTAATATTTTTATATGGTTATTTTCATTAACATAATCTTATCATGGTAGGTTGATATTATACGTTTCGCGAAAGAATATTTACAAATAATACGAGATAATACAAAAAAATTATAGTCATAAAAATTGCTCAAATATATTAAAATAAAGATATATTTTTATTATTTCTCACACACGTGACACATATACTCACATAAAAATAAAAAACCCAAAAACCATCAATAAACTATTATATTAATAAGATATACCACTCCTGTGTATTTTTCACACTAACCTGAGAAAACACAATATATTAATACTTATACTACAACGAAACCCTCACCATCCATATGAAATAACACACCAAAAATTTAAATCGTTTATATTCGTTATCAAACAATTGTATTGCATTTGGAATTTTAACAATATATGATAGGAAAGCATTTACCTTAAAGCCAACATACGTAATATACTCTCATGAAGCTACAATTTATCCAGTTCTTAACCATTCACCACCCCTTTCACTATCAATCATTAACAACAATGATCTAACTGGAATGAAGAGTTTCCACGCGTCAATGTTATGTTTCCTCAGTGGGTATGAAGAGCATTAAAAGAACTCTTGGTTGGTAGGTTATTAGTAGGTTACTAGCTATAAGGGGTCCTGCTTACAGGCAGGGTGGCTGGGGCGGTCGGCTGTGGCCGTCCCCACTCCGGATCGAACCCCCACGCCCTCGTTCTAAGGCGTCCCCGCATTATCGGGCGCCAGCTACATTGTGTTGAAAAAAAAAAAAAAAAGGTTACTAGCTATAAGAAAAAGATAAAATTATCTATAGAGTTCAGAAAACAAGCCATTCGACTCAGAATATTTAATAAGAATTAGGATATCATTTTATGTATATTGGTGGACTATATACTTCTTGTTTTTCGTAACTGAGGGGAACCCTCCAAGCTACCCAGTAAGTTGTGTTAATTTCACACCTAGAAATAAACATCTCGAGCCAAGGTTAGCCTTAACGTTGGATAGGACATAATCAATAGGAGTACAACCACTAGTGCACTTGCACAAAGTCACCCTTTCGCTATTCCGTCGGGAATTCGAACCTAGGTTTCTGTCACAACAATCATCAGACCCCATTGTTGAATCCTACCCTCAACCCCTGTGGACTACATAGTTACATAAAGAGGTACATATTGCTTTTTAAACATTAGACCATCAACAAAACATGTGTACAAGAATAGTAACTTAAAATTAACAATAAAGTGTTTCCTAGTTGATGACATACTAGTTGAAATTTTATGAAGGAGGAGGAAGGAAGAGGTGAAAGGGGAGAGTGAAGAAGGTCATCACCATTGTTCAAAGAGTAGGGATCTAAATAAATGTTGTGTCATTGCAATAGAGATGGCTACACAAATGATTAATGCTAGAAACTACATTTTGAGTTGCATCTCAAGAACAATGAGTAGACTAAGAAGAAGATTTTTCTAGACATGGATGTGGGGGCTGAAATTAATAGGATCTTGGATGTGGATGAAAAGAATGTATGCACCACATTGCATAGGGAAGTAAACATGAGTATCCTCCTTAACAATGGAGAATAAGATCACATAATCCTTCCATAGCAAGGTCTAGGATGAGAAGACCAAATTATATGCTCTATTCAATATTGGTTCACAAGCCAATTCCATAGAAGAGGACATGGTAAGTATGCTTGTATTAGAGGTACATTACCGTCCTCGGTCATTCCAATTCGGATGGATGAATAAGGATGTTGAGTTAAAAGTTACCAAATAGTGTTGTCATTAATGTAGATTGCGTTGGTGAAGTTAAGGTAAAAGTGGTGTTTCTTAATGTATAGTGGTGTAGTGTTGGGAAGCACTTATGTGTATGTAAGGGATGTTATTTTCATGATTGGACCTAACCAACATCATTTGATCAAGGATGGTAATTCATCCACCATCAATGCACACACAAGTAAACCCAAATTGTCTTTGGTAAGTTCCCATCAAATCAAGAAGCATGAATTATGCCACTTTCTCTCCTTGGGATAGAACTAGCAATCCTTGTACAAACGACAAAAGATAACTGAAATTAAAAAAAAATATTATTTGTAAAAGAAGACAATATCGACCATAAATAACCAACAAGAATTTTGGCAAAAAGGTAAGGCTAAGTGGTACCCTATAGAGAAAGTTGAGAAATGTTTTCCTCATTTGCTTTAGTAAAATATTTTCAGGACCAAAAGCCTCACAAAATGGGGAAAAATGATCCAACAATAGTTAGCTATATAAATTGTCATTCTTTTTGGTACGTTGTAGGGTGAAGAAATAGAGTCATGGACTTATACTAGCCATTTTCAAGAAAGATAATGAGATGCACTTAGTAAGGCCAAAATAAAAATTTCTTAATTGGCCCCCAAAATTTACTTTTAGGGTCCAAAAAAGGCATCATCAATGTAGTGTATGGATCCAAGAAGTAGGTAGTAATTATTGGTAGCTTCTAAATGAGCTAACATTTATTAAAAATGGAGTTCATGAGAGAGAGTTATAACCTTCTAAAGTTAACATGTATGATTTGATCACCGTGATACAAGTGGATGCCATATTAACACTCATTACTTATGCATATGAAGATGGTCACATGCGAACTTTTAAGAATGTGTTATACAATCAAAAGACCTAACCCTAATTGGTAATTTGAAAATGTAAGTTATCTCTAACCCTAACCATGAAGACTATCAGGACATGATAAACAATCGAGTTGCAAGGGAATAAAGGGGTTCCATTCATATTGTTAGGATTGACATCGGTTTAAAGATCAATTCTTCCTTTATGATTTTAAGTAACAAGCATCTCCCACCTATCAAAAAGTGGAACATTATTTACACTGTATGTATATACCAATGGCCAAAATGAATGACTTTGATGGCTAAACCACAAAGAAAACAACACCCCACCTGTGGGGTTACCACACCAACAACTCTAGGAAACACAACCACTTAATTAAGCGGAACCAATCCCTAGTGGGGGATGAGACCGCCTCAATTTCACCAAACCTCCCCACCCTCATGGTTCATTCCTATTTAATTGATTTCATGTTCCATCATATATAAGCATTGTAAAGGAGTGAGAGTATCATAGAAAAGTTTAGGAAGAAGAGAAACATGCAGTGGTCTAACATAGACCACAATGTCTATTTCCATAGTGAGTCAATCGTCTTTTGTATCTTGCATTGTGAATATGAGAAATAAAATATCTTCTTCTTTTTTACCATGGGGAATCGGTAACTACGTCGGGATCACCTGAGCTAGGCCCAAGTTCAAATTTGGTGATTGCCACTATAACCCCAAGAGTATACCCAACATCCCACAAGCCAAATATACCAATAACTTACGACTTAGAAGCAACGGCTGAGACGTCCGAAGATCATGGAACTAATCCAGATCCCAAACTCAAACTAGGACACGTACCCCTCTAGCCTTATCACAGCGGACCAATGTCTCATTGGAGGTTTGATCCCTGGTGGGAAAAGTGAAAACCACTCTATCCCACAAATAAGCCCCCAAATCCTTAACTTGCAAAATAAAATATCAAAGCGCAATCCTTTTTTATTTCTAGAATACCCTCATGAATTCTTCCACAAATTTTGTGTTCAATATATTAATAGTGGTGTGTTTCTTTCACTAATATAATTCGTTCTTATTTTTCTCAATTGTTTTCCATATAAAATTGGTTTGCTTTTAATAATCTATATAAAGTAACGCAAGTTTGGGCCCTAGGAAAAGATGGAAGTGATTTATGCAATAATGGGGAAATGTTCAGACATTATTGGATTGGATACATTGTGACAATTCTAGAGCCGTGGAATTCATGGTGAGAACAATCCAAAGGAAAGCATATAAGACAATATGGCAAGATTTGAGAATATGGGTGGAAAGCAAGATGCATGTGAAAGATGTTGACTTGACATTCATGATCTTGTACAATGGGTGGGGTTGAGAAAATACATGGTTCTAATTGTTTCCCTCGATTCCTAGGCCATCCTCTACATGCATCCAAAGACAAGCAAGTATACTCACTTAATATTTTATTTTATTTTATTGTTATGTCTTTGGTGTTATGAATGGTAGTGATTTTAGAAGTAAATTAATGTATGTTTCTTTTTCCTTCTCCATATGTTCCTAGCCTTAGGATATAGATTTCATTTGGTGGCAAAAGATTTTGATCTTGTGTAGATTTTGAGTACTTCAATATGTTTGATTCTCTGTCTTGAATAATGAAGTATCTTTGTTGTGATGTATGCCATGTGAATATAAGTTCCCTTTAAATGTTGGTTAGTACCCCATTCATCATATCTACCATGAGTGGTGGCCATGGATTTCTCTCCCTATCACACGAGCCATGAAAATTGAAGGGAAACCTAATTCCTTATAGCCTTTTTAGTTGGGATGAGGTACATTTATAATTTTGAATTGAACATGGCATCATGCATACCTATTGTGTTAAAGGCATTAATGTTTTCTAAAAGTTGTTTTTTCAAACAGTCTTCGTGGACCTCAAAAGGTCACTTTTTCAAAGAGTCTTACTGGTCTTCAAAAGGATTGCAAAGTGTTTAAATGTCTGTTCAAAAGTAAGGGTGTAATCATTAAAGTTTATTAGTGTATAAAGTGGAGGTAGTGAGGGAAGGTTGACCAAGTACGTAATTGTAATTGTAAGGGTGTAATCATTAAATATTATTAGTGTATAAAGTGGAGGTAGAAAGAGAAGGTTGAGCAAATACATAATTACTATAGGAGGGCCATTATCAATATTATGGGTTGAGTTTTTGTTTTTAATATTTCTAATTATATTTTAAACTTATATTAAATGTAATATCTATTAAAGATGATGTTAATTTTTTTTTCATTTTTTGAAGTCAACTCAGAAACTTTTAAATTGTAAAATTTCCCTCGCCAATATATTCACAATGTCTATATATATTAAAGTTCACAATGTCTATATATTAAAGTGCATCATCAAACATCACATCACATCTACAACTGAAGGTTATTACATTAGAAAAGAAGTTAAGAAAGTATGCAACACACTTCTACAATTGCAACCACATCATCCTTAAATGTTAATCCTCCCTAAATCTCCAACTTCCTAAATTTAATAGTTTCAAAAATAATGATGTCATTAAAAAACACACAAAACTCTTTCCAAAGATTAATTCAATCTTCTACATACTTGAGAATATTAATTGAGGTGAAAAAAGTCTATATTGCGTGAAACTTGGAAAATTAGTGAAACTTATGTGCTAAATCTATATGTTGATTCATAGAGTTGAATTTCAATATATCATGAATATCATGAATATTTTGAACCTTAATATGGATGTTGATTCATAGAGTTGAATTTCAATATATCAATTATATCATCAATATTTTGAACTTTAATATGGATGTTGATTGATGTTCTTTTAGATTCAAGATAATATCAAATGATATAATGTTTTTTATAAATCGATAAATAAATATTTATTTATTAATCGATCAATATAGAGTAATATTTCTTAATATCATAATAAATTTGGAAAGTCCTTATCTCAATTGATATATGTTTGTTCACTATCTTATCGAATGATATGATTGGAAACATATCAACTAATATATTTAATCCAACATCAATCAATATATAGGAATTGGCTTTGATTCCAATCAAGCTATAATTGTTAAGGAATTATGTTGATCTAGGTGTTTATCATCATCACTCAATAATATATATTGAATACTTTACATTTTTCTTATATAATATATTGATTGATATGTTTCATTAGCCAATGATATTGATTGATATGTTTGATTAGCAAATTATTTTTGTCATTTTGACAATTTTTTAAAATCTATATATTTTAAAAAATTAAATAATAATTTAAAATTTAAAATAATTATATTACATGTTTATTAAAAAAAATATTTGCATGTGAAGTATGAATGAAAATTGTAGGTTAAGGGAAGAAAAAATAAGAATGATTATTAAGTCACATAAACACCAAGGTGTCATATATGAATACCAAGTGTTTCTTTGTAGATTAGGTAAACAACCTTAGAATCAAGAAAACAATGGATTGTTGGAAAACTTATCGAGATCTTTATAAGGTGAAAGTTTTATATTTTTCTTATAATGTACATAACCTATTTTATTTTATATGAATAATCATGTCCACTTGGAACCCATCTAGTGACTGGAAAAAGGGGCCAACGTTGAATTTTTTGCAAACTGGACTTGTACATCATGAAATCTAACATGATCATTCTTGACATAGGAAGTAATGATATGGGAGGGTTTCAGAACTTTGAAATAATCCCAAGGTGGCCTCCCCAAAGGTCAAAATATTTTTCTTGTGAAACGAACCAAACCAAGCAGGATTGATCTCGATTGTGTGCCAACAAAATTCTATCAGACACTTTTGCCTTGATGGCTATCATAAAAATTACTCAAGTGTTGTAATAGGTTAGAGAATAATGAAAGTTTGAAGTTCAATCAATCCTACTAACCCAAACCAAGTGTGGGTGGCCTGACCAATCTATTAACCCAACCAATGAAAGTATATTTTATTGAATCAAGGTGGGGATAATAATGACCACTGGTATTGTTTATGTGCTTGATAAGGCACTAACTGCTCGAAATAACCATGGAAACTAGCCCACTGATACTGTTTAATAGTGAAATAATTATAATGAAGATGACTCCTACCACTTTCTTTGACTGGAACCAGATTTTAGAAAGTTGCTCAAGGCAACCTTATTAGTGACTTAGAAGAGATAAGCATTTTTTTTGTAAGCAAGATAGTACCTTCTATTCTACTAGTAATACAAAATGTTACATAGAATACAAAAAAGAACTTATTGTCTAGTGCCCCTCCTTGGGGAAAGCATAGCACCAAAGAGCTTAAACTTGGGTCATCAGATGTTTTAAATTCTAAGAATGTATGCTTACATAATTGAAGAAAGAAAGAGAACTAAGAGTTTGAAAATGTTTACTATAACATACACCGCCAAAGAGGCCAAACCTAAACAGAACTAGAGTATGACAGTCTAAAATATGGAGTAAGTTTAACAGAGTATTAACAAAACTGGATAGTAACCATTTAAAAAGAGAGGACCAAGAAAAATGTGAGGCTACCTGAAGATCCATTGGGTGCATCCAACCTCATCCATTGGAGCTTCTCCTTCTTCCTCTTCATTGTCTAAGATAATAATCTGGTGGGATTCTTGGACTTGGCTTTGCTCCTACTATTGAACCTGATTCTCCTTTGCCACCCTAGTGACCTCAAATCTTAGAAGAGATAAGCATTGAAAAACATCATGCTGAGATTTATGCCACGGGACATGTGAATTATTCAAATATTTTTATGCCATACATATGTGCATCATTTTAAAGGTAGAGGGTTCCCATTCCTCCATTTTCCTTGTTTTTTCCCTATGTGGCTCCTCTTTCCTCTTTCATTTTTTATCTCATGGATCCACTAAGGAGGATTGATCATCGTTCCCTTGTTTGTGATTATTTCCCTCCCCAAGTTCATTTCCATCAACCCTTTTTATCCTCCTTTTATCATATTCCCAAACACTCACACAAATGAATGAGGTTTGATATTTGGATGATGGTGACAAAGGAATAGAGAGGGATTGCAGTGGAGTACCCTCACCTTTTTTCCAATGATTTTTAGTGGTTTACAAAAATAATATTAAACCGAGCCATTGCATACAATTTGTATATAGGTGCCATTTTAAGATTCTGTCAACTAAGGATGGGTGTTGAGTGCTAAACCATGGTCTTGAATCAAAACCCTAGGTATTAGGCCCTAAAGTGAGATTTGAAAGGGAAAAGATTAAAAGGTTCGTAGGGTCATGGGAAAGGTGAGAGGAGGAACACAAGTGCCTTCTAATAGTAAAGGAGATATGAAGTTGGCATGATTACTTGAACCTTCTTTTTCTTGATTAAATGCAAGAGTGGTGCAACAAAATAATGTTGTAGAACCTACAAGAGGAACTATGGATGTCTAATACATGTCGCTATATAACCACAACTTATGTTTTCTCCCCCAACAATGTGCAAGGTCTCATGATCCTTTCCTAGTGCTAAAAAAATTCTAAGGCGGTTTCTATCTCCTCTCAAATGATAATTAAGCTACCATAGAGAGAGAATGTGTGGTGGTTCAAGACTGTATTCATGGATCTTGAGCATTAGAAGATACCTTTAATCCATAAGGCCAGAGTTTCCTCCCTCGACTATGGTCAAGGTACCAATTCCCATAGATAGTAATAAAAACCTCCTAATGGTGCATATATCCCAACTTAGAGGCAAATGATACTCCTAAGAGGTGAGGTGTGATCGTTTGAGGCAGTATACTTGGTGGTAGATACCTAGAAAGTTACTTTAGGTCCTAAGGACTTATTTTCCTTTATTGAACATGTCTAAGATCTAACAAGAAATCCTTGATGCTAAAAACCTTCTAATGGTGCCCTATTACCGATCAAAGTCCAAATATCACATGAAGAGGTATGCATGGTGGTTCAAGGCCACACTCATGGCCCTTGATCCTTATAAGAACCTTTTAATTGCAATGTTTGAATTTCATTTCTCGATCTTCGGTCAAGGCCTCAAGACCAATAGTTAGTTTTCAAAATCTCAAATGGTGCCAATATTCCCATTCAAATGTGAAGTATCCCTTTGGGAGGTCATGTATATTGGTTTGAGATGTTGTTTTTGGCCTTGGATGCGTGAAATCTTCCTTTAGGGCCTATGGCCTATGTTCCTTCCTTAATCATGTTGAGGTCCTTATGACCCATACCTTTTTCTCAAAATCTCATTATCCCCGCTTTAAGGTCAAATATCCCCTGGGGAGGTCATGTGTTTTGGATCGATGCTTCATCTTAGGTTTGGATTCCTCTCATATTCATTTGAGGCCTAATTAAGCCTTAGGATTTTACCCCAATGATATCCAAGTCCACATACCCATACCTAATACTTAAACCTTATAATTATTTCAATATACTCACTTTCAAGCCAAGGATATGCTCAGAAGGCAATGTGTGGTTGATCAAGGTATAATGATTTTTAAATTTGGATTCTAAAAATCTTCCTTTGGGGAATAAAGATTAGCTTTCCCTAAGGTGTCATGTGTGGTGTTTTAAGGCATTGTTCATGAACCAAGGTACTTTAAATATTAGTTTATTTCATAAAGCATAGTCTTCCTCTCGTGATCATGTATATGATTATAAGACCCATAGCTACTATGCAAAACCACTTGATGGCACAAACCCCTACTCAGAGGACAAGGGTACCCTTAGGAGGCCATGTTTGGTTGTTTGAAGTGTATTTCTTATATGTAGATGATTAGAAGGTTTATATAGTACCTAAGGGACACATTTACTCCCACGACCATGTATAGATCTTGAAGACCTATCCTTAGTGCAAAAATAATAATAGTGGCATCATATCCACATGATTGAAAGGAAAAGGATTCTCTCTAGAGGTTATTTGTAGTGGTTTGAGCCATTGTTCTTGACCATAGATGAATGTAATATTCCTTTGAGTCCTAAGGAATGGTTTTCTTCCCTTGACCATATCTAGGGCCTTGAGACCCATACTTATTGTTAAATATCTCCTAATCACACTAGTTTCCCCTATTGGAGGTCAAGCATACCCTGGAAAGATCATTTTTTATTGTTTACCAGGTTCTTCTTCACCCTAGGTGCCTATAAGCAATATTTAATGACTAAGGCTTAGGTATCCTTCCTAACTATGTCTAAGGCACCGACACTGCCACCAAGACCCATACCTATTGCTTTAAAAAATTTTGATGGTTCACATACCCCACTTGAAGGCCAAAGGTCCTTTCAAGGAGTCACATGTGGTGGATCAATATTTCATTCATGGAGCTTGATCCCTAGAAGATACCTCAAGATCCTAATACTTGATTCTCCTCCGCTAAACAAGGTTAATATCCTTACACCCATATATAGAGCTCAAAAACTCCTAACTCTAACCATATCCCCATTATAAGGCCAAGAATATCCTAAGACAATCATGTGTGGTGTTTTAAGGTGATGTTCTTGACATTGAATACCTAGAATCTTATTTCAAATCCAATGCAACTTATGTTTACCCCCCCAAACCATATGTAAGGCCTCATGATCCATTCATAATGCTAAAATCCTTCTAACAAAGTTTATATCTCCTCTCAAACGCCAGAGATACCATAGAGAGAGAACATATGGTGGCTCAAGGACTCATTCATGGCCCTTGCGCCTTAGAAGATACCTTTAATGAATAATGCCTAAGTTTACTCCCTTGATAATGATAAAGGTACCAATACCCATACATAATAATCAAAACCTCCTAATAGTGCATATAACCCAAATCAGAGGCAAATGATACTCCTAAGAGATGAGGTGTGATGGTTTCAGGAAATGTAATTGTTGTTAGATGCCTACAAATTTAATTTAGGTCCTGAGGACTTATTTTCCTCTCTTGAACATGTCCAAGACCCTACAAGAAATCCCTATTGTTGAAAACATTCTAATATTTCTCATATCACCAATCAAAGGCCAAATATCCCATGGAAATTCATGCATGGTGGTTGGAGGTATCAATCATGACCCTTGAGACCTATAAGAGACCTTTTAAGTTTAATGTTTTTGTTTCATTTCTTGATCTTGGTCAAGGCCTCAAGCTCAATAATTAGTTCTCAAAAACTCAAATGGTGCTAATATTCCCACTCAAAGGTGAAGGATCCCTTTGTGAGGTCATGTGTATTGGTTTGCGGTGTTTTTTTGGCCTTAGATGCATGAAAGCTTTCTTTAGGGCCTATGGCCTATGTTCCTCCCTTAATCATGTTGAGGTCATCATGACCCATAAATTCTACTCTAAAGCTCATTGTCCCCACTTTAATATCAAGTATCCCCTTGGGAGGTCACGTGTTTTGACTTGAGAATTCATTCTTGGGTTTGGATTCCTCTAATATTCATTTAGGGCCTAATTAAGCCTTAGGTTTTTACCAAATTATATATAAGGACCACATACCCATACCTACTACTTAAACCTTGTAATGCTTCGAATATCCCCACTTGAAAGCCAAGTATATGCTCAGGAGGTCATGTGTTGTTGATCACAGTATAATGATTTTTAAAGTTGGATGCTTAAAACCTTCCTTTAGGGAATAAGGATTAGCTTTCCCTAAGGCATCGTGTGTAGTGTTTTACAACATCATTCATGATCATAAGACCCATAGATACTACTCAAAACCACTTCATGTTATAAATCTTTGGATTTCTCCCTTGATCATGTCTATGATCATAAGACCCATATATACTACTCAAAACCACTTGATGGCACCAACCCCCACTCAGAGGACAAGGATACCCTTGGAAGTCCATGTTTCATTGTTTGAAGTGTCCTTCTTACCTGTGGATTCCTAGGATATTTCTCTAGTATCTAAGGCCCACATTTAGTCTCATGACCATGTCTAGATCCCAGAGATCTATCCTTAGTGCTAAAAAATATTAGTGTCATCATATCCCCATTCAAAGAAAAAGTATGCCATCGAGAGGTCACGTGTAGTGGTTTGAGACATTGTTCTTAACCCTAGATTTCTAGAATATTCCTTTGGGGCCTAAGGTATGGGTTTGTTCCCTTAACCTTATCTAGGGCCTTGAGACCCATACTTATTGTTGAAAATATCCTAATCACACCAATTTCCCCAGTTGGAGGTCAAGCATACCCTAGAAATATCATTTGTGATGGCTTAACATGTTTTTTTTGTAAATAAAAAGGACTATATATTACATCCGAAACAGTTTACAAAAAGTGCTTAAAGCGCGGCCCGTGGCCAAACGAAACAAAGAGACAACATTTCAGTAAACCCTCCAGATTACATCAAGAACCCAAAGTAGAACAATCCCCATAATCACATCAATCGTCAAAGAGCTTCCCACAAAAGGCTCCATAGCACAATAGGCCTAAAAAATAGACCCAACATCCAGGTACAGACTGTCTAAAATTAAAACAACCCGAGACCAGCTATAATGCCGATAAGAAGGAGTAAAATGGAGAGAAGAGCTCAGTTAGACTAACAGCCAAAAACAGTAGAAAGGAAATTAGGGAGAAGCAACGGTGCATACGTCCTCGTTGATCTTCTGCTTACCTTTCTCAGTCAGGGAATCTGCTTTGTCCACAGTCGTCTTCGGAGCCGAGGCAAGTTGGCGTCGAGTGCTAGACCAAGGTAAACAAAGGTCATGCCAATTTTCTTGGCAATGGCATCAATTTTCAGGTGTATCAGATGGGTGTCGGCGTTGTGCTCCTTCCAGGCCCTAACAGTCTCCTCGTCACCCTCCTCTTGAGATAATTGGTCATAGTAACGTGCGGCAGAAGATTCTTAAAAACCCAGTAAACCATCAACATGCGGTCGTAGGCCGAGGCTTGGCCCGAAGTGGTGCCCGGGTCGACAACCCAATCTTCCACCTCTCTGCGCAGAATTTCAACAGGGATAGCCTGAGCAGTATCCCATAACCGACTCTCAATCTGCTCAATCTCCTCCCTAACTTGAGACGAGATACATTGATGGAAGAAAAGGGCAGCCTCCTGGGCTCTAGATTGAGCCCTTGTAACCCTCCCCTGAGGAGTACCCCTCGTAACCCTGAGCTTAGCAAAACCTTTCAATTTATCAGAGCCCGTATCCTCAGTTGGCTCCTAACTAGTGCTGCATTTAGGGTGCCATCACCCTATACCAGATAGATTCAGGTGGACGACCAAGAGAGAATCTATCATTCACACCCACCCAAACGGTCTTGACACTCTCAAGGAACAGAGAACACTGAACATGAAAAGAAGAACTAACAAGCATACGCAGGTCTCCAAGGCTATAAATAACCAGGGATGTGATGAGCATCCCATCATCCAAACAATAGCCATCTCCCATCTCGTATAGAGGATTAATCATGAGGCGTCCAGCACCATAAAAAACCATTAAACCAGCACTGATGACTGAAAAAGGGAAATAATATGGCTCAGTCCTTGCGATCAACTCCGACCAGAGAAAGTACATACAGGAGCAGAAAAGAAGGGGTTTAAAAAGAAGGTGGAATGCGATTCTCCCGTGGCGAACCCTGATGATGGGACTTGCCATTACGCCTCCCTAAATGCCCCATGTTAGTGTCGCGATGACGATTGGATGCTCCTTCCTGTTGATGGTATGTCTCGAGATCATATATGGCCAGTTGGAAGCAAGTGGTGACCCAGGTGTCGCGTCGAAATTCCTCCAGAGTACCTTCCGTGAGGGTTCTACCATCAATGATACCATGATTATCCATGAGGTCCGCCACCTTATTAGCATCCCGACGGACATGGGAAAAGGTGATGGTGCTATGATTGGCCAGCAAGGATTTCAAGAGCTCTAATCGGTACAGCAGGCACCAACTGGATGAAATGTTGGCAGGAGATTGGCCATTGGCCAAGCGTCTGGCCAGCTGAATAATAATGATGTAATCACCCTCTAGAATGAGCGGGAACCATCCTTCACTAACCACCAAGTGGATACCCTGAATAAGACCTTCCAACCCTGAATAAGACCTTCAGCTCAACAGAGTTGTTGGAGTCAATTCCAAGGTTACCAAAAAAGACTTTAATGATATGGCCAACTCCGTCTCTGCAAGCCCCTCCAAAACCTGCCAAACCCGGATTGCCCCTGGATGCCCTGTGAAAATGAATTTTGAACACTGGAGCATGAGGAGGGGTCCAGAATCATAGGCTGGAAGGCTTACAGTTCATAGGTTTTTTCGCAGACCTTCCAAATCAGAGCTGCTGATCCCCCATCCCAGAGCAATATGACGATCCCCCTCCGACAAATCGTGATCCTTCTCCCCCCATGATAGACTGCGGATAGTTTCTTTCATGTTACTGACAGTTAGGTTCCATATAGCATCGACGTTATGAGTTTTGTCCTTGAATATACGGTGGTTTCGTTCCTTCCAGACATTCCATAGCACCATACCAGGAAACATTAGCCAAAGGGTGGATATTATCGGATTGGAAAAGGCTTTAGGGTTCCAATTATTAAGGGTCTGGGCCGGTTGATCTCTAATCCTGTCGCTCCTACGAAAGATCATAGAACCCTGATCCCATAGCTCAGAAGAGAAGGTAC
The DNA here is from genome assembly GCA_027924585.1 of Larix kaempferi. Classification (NCBI taxonomy): domain Eukaryota; kingdom Viridiplantae; phylum Streptophyta; class Pinopsida; order Pinales; family Pinaceae; genus Larix; species Larix kaempferi. The sequence continues at coordinate 769,076 of BSBM01000241.1, read as the reverse complement.
AACTATCAAGTAAATGCCTGGAGGTTTCCTCTGAAAGGAAGCATAAAGGACACCTGGAAGGGCCCAAAATTCCTCTTTTCTTGAGGTTTTCACAGGTTAAAATTCTTCCCTAGAAAACCATCCAACAGAATATTTTGACTTTAGGCCAGGGGTGCAGCCCCCACACCTTCTTCCATATGTTACCATCCTCCAAGTTACTGTTGATTATGATGTCGTAATCCTCCTTGATATTGAAAACTCCTTTCGGGTTATAACCCCAACGCAGCTTATCCGGTCCCAGCTTGGCCTGAATAACCCGTTCTTTAAGAAAAGTCTCGAAAGACCTCCGGTCCTCCATATTGATGAGCCCATCCATCCAGCCACAATCATCCCACTGTCTATGGCCTTCCAACCAGCCCTCCTCCCAGAAGTCACAAAGAAATATTTTGCCAGCAGCAATGCTTCTAGCCTGAATATCCTGCCACCTGTGGTCAACCCCCAGCTTAGGAAGCTGCTGCCAAGAGTCATCCCAGAAGTTGGTGGAAGAACCATTGAAAATTTCCCAAAAGCTATGATCTTGCACAAGACTACGGCCAGAGAACGCTTTGGCCCAAATATGGGACCCATTCCTGATTTCATTGAAGCGGATGAGATTCCCTGGATGCCTATCTATGGCATATTTCACATGCCATAGACGAGCCCACGGTTCCAAACTGTGGTTGCACCACCACCACCAAATTTTGGAGCCATAGACTTCACTCGGGATCTTGGGATCTCTGATACCAAGGCCTACAAAATTCTTTGGGTGACAGAGCTTATCCCAGCCAACCAACACAAACTTTGATTTTTCCTCCCTGCCCCCCCAAAGGAAGTTACGATGGATGCTTCTTATTTCTTTGAGAACCGATTTAGGAGCATAGAGCATATGGAGAAGAGGTAAACAGGCATAGCAGGCATATCCTGAAGGACGGATTTAACTAGAACAAGCCGGCTGGGGAGATTAAGAGGTCTGAGCATCCAACTAGCAAGCTTTTTCCAGATCCTGTCAATTAAATCCTGCCCGGAAACCTTCCGAATGGTGCTTTCTGTGAGGGGTACACCCAAGTATTTAGAGGGAAGAGAGCCTTTAGCATAGACAATAATACTCAGAATATTATGCTGGGTGATATCAGGAGTGTGGAAGAAGAAGACCTGGGATTTGGAGGGATTGACTTCAAGCCCGAAGGCCTTCGCAAAAAGTTTTAAGCCTCTTTTGAAGATACGAGCTTCTTGGACTGAAGGGTGCCCCATGAGCATAGTGTCGTCCACGAACTGTTGGTGCATTTGTTTATCCAGGCCAGGGTGAAGCTAGAGGCCACGGATACTACCATCATTAGCCAGGCTCTCGAGGAGTCTACTCAGTCCCTCAGCCATAAGGATAAAGAGAAAAGGAGAGAGCGGATCCCCCTGCCGGATGCCCCGAGAAGCCTGAATAATTTTCGATGGGGAACCATTGAGAAAAATGGAGAAAAAGGGTGTAGAGATAAGGTTCATAATCCAATTTACCTAGGTTCTGTCAAAACCAAAGGCCTCCAAAATACCATGCATGTACTGCCAGCTGAGCTTATCATAGGCTTTTGCTAGATCCAACTTGGTAAGCATACTAAGTTTCTTTGTAAGATTTAGGGAGTGGATGGTTTCGTGAACCAAGATGATACCATCCACAGTTTGTCTTCCTTCAACAAAACCAGACTGATCCGGGCTGATTAGGGAAGGGAGTATAGGTTGTGTTGGTCACCCTATATGCTAATTAATTACAACTAACACACAGGATGCTCAATATAAATTGTCAAACCCAGGGAAGTCTTTTATTTCAATGGAAATAAGCACAATCTATGCATAAACATTTCCAGTGGTTGATTGAGTGAATGGAGACAATAATCCTACTTATCTGCTCAGCCAAACTCATTCCATGAAGAAAACTAATCTAACTCATACATCTAAGAATTCAAAGTGCAGCTACCTTCCTACAGAAATCAACCTAGGAGTTACTGATCTAAGAATAGAAATGAACTAGATTACTTTTGCAAGAAGTTAAATCCTATAATGATCAAACTATAGTATTCAATCTTTACCAAAATGATTCATCCAGCAACTACTGTAACTCAACCATAATCTGCCTAATCTATGAATTCAATTAAAGATACATCAACAACCAGAATTAAGAAATAAGCCTGAACTATAAATTGATAACCATTGGAAATCCTAAGAAGCATAAATGACTGAAAGGAATGGAAGATGAGCTTGGCTGCAATAGCTATTGAACACACATGCATAATCAAACTAACCTACACAGTCAACTGTCACACCACACAGTTGCGGCTATTCGTAATGCAAAGAATAAACTACCAATAAAGAATGCAATCATAAACTCTCTGTTGCAGCTATCAGAAATATACCTAATACAATTCCACAACACACAACAGGAAATGAATTAATCTAACTACCTACTTAACTCGGCAATCTCTGTGAGAAGGCGGGCCCTGGCATTCTAACAGAGACGCCGTGAACTACCACAAATTAAGACACGGAAATGGAAATAACTATGCTCTTCATTAAAAGATGGTAATCCACAGTATCAGTCTCTGTTACATCCCGTACAAAATGATAATGATCCAACCCCAGACTCTGAGAGCCTTCCCGAATTTATACATGAGGAATACAGTTCGTGATCCACTAATTTCGTGTAGCAATGAAGATCTATGATCTTCATGCTGCAGAGTTATAGCTAAACTATTACAGCCATAATGAATGAGGCCGTTAATCATGAAGGATGTTGTTACACTGGCAGTCAATGGATCAACGATTCAACCAATCGGGAGGCGTCCTGTCTATTGCAGCAATGCTTTGTTTCAGCGAAACTTGCTACAGCTTCGCGTGGAGGATGCGCTGTCCCTTGCAATATGAGGAATTGAATTGGAAGAGTAACAACCGGAACCATATGATTCTTTCCCAAGGCATTGCGGCTGATACACCTGTGCTTTGATCTTACCTTAATAAAATCAACACAAGTTAGCATCAATCGAAGGCTAGAATCCATAACCATAACAATCTTAGGCATTAATTAAATAAAGAAATAATGAATTATACCTTGTCAGGATTGCTGATTGATCTAGAAAAAGGCATGTATATGGTTTATGAAAGTAGGGTGTAACTGGGAAAAATGATGTAATAGGTATGGTAAAAAAGGGGCATTTCTAGGGCCCAACAGGTTGGATCCTGTTGGCGATCACCTTAGTAATGATCTTGTAAATAACGTTGCAGAGGGCGATGGGTCTAAACTTTCCAGGAGAGTCAGCTCCATCCTCCTTCGGAATAAGCGTGAGGAAGGTGGCATTGAAAGCTTTTAAAACCCCTCCACTTCTACGCGATTCTTCAACAATGCCCAGTACCTCACCCTTGATCATATCTCAGAAAGAGTGGAAAAATTTTGTGGTAAAACCATCCGATCCCGGGGCCTTCCCAAGGGCCATCTGATTCATGGCCACCTCAACTTCCTAAAGAGAGACAGGTTTGTTCAGTAGCTCGTTATGGTCACTAGAAACAATTCTGGGGATGTGACAAGTTATTTGGGAGATAGCAAGGCTCCGATCCAACCTGTCTTCATTTAGGACAGAAGTAAAATGGTTGACAAGAACCTCTTCAATATTCCCTCTAGTATCTACATGACTCCAATCTTCCTTTTTTATCTTAAATATTTTGGATCTATGGCGGTTTTGAATAACTGTGTTATGGAAGAATTTTGTGTTCCTCTCTCCATCTTAGAGCCATTGGTTCCTTGATTTTTGTTTCCAATAGATCTCCCCCTGTCTTTCCCTGGCTTCAAGTTGGTTCAGTAGGAGGTGATTTGTCTCTCTTAAGGCATCATCCCAACCCTCGATCATGCCTCTGCGTTGGGTCTGCTCCAAGCCTTCGAGCATTTTTTGCTTGTCCTCGAAGATGTTACCAAAATCTTTGTTGTTCCAAGTGCGAATTTTGGTACATACCGGTACCTACCGGGGAGACTAGATCCTACCACCACTGCCCCACCAAATCTTTGAAGTCTTTGTGTTCCAACCATAACTTCTCAAAACAGAAAGGTTTATAAAGGACAGTGTATGACTGCACCCAATTGAGAGAGATAGGTCAGTGGTTAGAGCTCGTAGAGGGCATGACGCTTGTGCTGACCTCTCCACATCCACGGGAAATGTCCTCAGTTGTCAGGAATCTATCAAGTCTGGATGCCACAACATGCTTACCTCCTCATTTATTGTTCCAAGTGTGCCAACCATTTCCAATCTTGATGTCAATGAAAGGGATATGGGACAGAAACTCCCTGAAGGCTTCTTGAAATCTATCCAGAACTCTTCTGCCACCCTTCTTTTCATCAAGCGAGGCTATAAGATTAAAATATCCACCCACAATCCAGGACCCAGAAACAGCCTGAGCATACATCCATGATAGAATGCTGATAAAATAATGCTTAAGAGGGAAAGCACTAGGACCATAAATGTTAACCAGTGTACCTTTCGAACCAGAGTCAGGAATAGTAAAGTTTGAGGAGATAGAGAATTGATTAGTTCTCCAATCAGGAAGGAGCACAGAGTGAGGGAGCCATAAGAAAGCTATACCTCCCGCCATGCTGGCAGTATCTGTCGCTATCACTTTGCACCCTTTCCAGATCCTTTGGCCCACCTTCTCCATAGTTTCAGAACTACATTTTGTTTCTTGTAAAAAAAGAACATCAGGTTTCTCCATCTTGATTTTTCTAGCAAGCGTTTTTATTTTCCTCGGATGGTTACACCCTCGGATATTCCAGGAGATGAGCTTCATTGGGTAACCTTATTAACTTCAGAAAAGGTCTCCTTAATTGTCAGATACTGACCTGATTCGATGAGTCTCACCCCAATATCAGCAATTATTTGTTTGTTGGACTTCTTGCCCCTTTTCATTTCCTCCTCCGGGGATTTTCTTTTGCTCCCTTTGTGGGTATCTGGGGAAATCCTAAGTTGCTGACAGGCCTTGGATTTGATAATAGCCTCCTGCAGAAGCTCTAGTTTCTTGCATGAGACGTAGCCCTCACCCTTTTTGTTACATTCTTTTTCTATTTCATCGAGATCGAGTTCACCCAACTCCATTTCTTCGTCCTCTTCTTCCTCCATAGTCATCAATTGATTTTCGGACGGAGCTGCCTGATGTAATGGGGTCTCAGCTTCCATCGCATCCTTTACTTGAGGGTCTTTCCTTATGCTGTCAACCTGGTCCTCTTCCATAGTTTCTTTGAGGCGCTGGAATGAATTCTTACTGTTAACCCCTTTCTGATCTTTCTCCTTACCTTTCTTCTAGTGATCGCCTCCTCTATTCCTCTGCTTGATTCAAACCTAGGTGAACTGGTCTTTGTCCTTCACCCCTTCCTGGGTAGGATTGAGCAACATTTGAGAAAACTTAGGGAAATTCCTGCCGAAATGGCCATAATCATGACATATTATGCATCCGAAAGGGAGTTGGTCGTAGTCAAGGGGTTGGATCCACTCCTCGTCGTCCCAGTTCAGGCAGATTGCTTTAGGAAGATATTTATACAGGTCCATATAGATGCAAATATGGGCACAAGCAGTGTATCTATGAAACTTGGTCTGCTCTGAGATTTTTACAAACTCTCCAAGGGTATTTCCGATGTCTTTCAAGATATCCATATCCCAGTACTCACAAGGGAGAGAGTAAATCTTGATCCAAACAGAGGCAACTCGCATATCTTCTGTATCAGGGTTAAATCTTTATTTCCATGGTCTGAGGTATAGACCTGAGGATAGAAAGAAATAAGGGCCTCCCTCCAGAACAATGTCCCTGTCCTCCATATTGAATAAAATGATAGAAAAAAACCCCTTGGCACCCAAGTGTAATCATAATTCCCTTTGGGGCTCTAGGTGGTCTTGATCCAACGAACCAGATCTTTTTCTCGGGGCCAGATTCCCACGAATTTCCCAATCAGGGCTTTCTCCTTCCACTGCTCAACCCTCTCTCTGATCTTGTCAGATTTGACTTGGATGGCAGGGATAGTCAAGGTTTTGGGGAGGCATCCTCCTTGGCCCAATCGTCTAGTCCTCTTAGTCTCCTGACCATTGGATCCACCTGAAACCTTGTCCTCATCCCTAACCAAACCCGAGGGTTTTGAGGACGGGGTCATCATACTGGCCCTGGTCATTACCAAGGTAGCCACGGCCAAGAAAAAATGGCCACCCGGCAGCCTAATGGTAGTGAGGGATGTGCAGGCGTGCGATCTCGTGATACGAATCCTAGTTGATCACGTCATCATGCAAAGAGCCTTTCCTCTGCTCCCACTCCTTCCACAACCCAATGAGTTCAAGGATCATGATGGATTAACATGTTGTTATTCACCCTAGATGCCTATAAGATTTACTTAAGGGATAAGTTTGGGTATCCTTCCTAAATATCTCTAAGGAACCAAGACCCATGCCTAGTGCTTGAAAATTTGTAATGCTTCCCATATCCCCACTTCAAGGCCAAAGGTCTCCTCAAGAAGTCATGTGTGGTGGATCAAGGTGTCATTCATGGAGCTTGAGACCCAAAAGCTACCTTAAGAGTCAAATACCTTATTTTCCTCCACTAACCATGGTTAAAATCCTTACACCCATATATAGAGCTCAAACACTCCTAATTGTAACCATATCCCCACTTTAAGGACAAGATTATCCTAAGGCAATTGTACTACCTTTATTTTTCCTTATGATGTTTATTGGCTTCAATGTAAATATTGTGTATATTTGGTGTGTGTATTTCCCTAGTGTGGAGCTCAAGGCCAAGTCCCCCACTAATGGATGTTTAAGGTTATTGCAGAGGTAAGTATTTGACAATTTGATTACTCATGCGTTGTTAAACCATGAAGAAATGTAAATGAGGTAACTATTAATAAATGCAATAGAATACCCAAGAAGTTGGATAAGGAGGAAATTAATGAGAAGGGGCCATGTGTATCCACTAGGGAGAGGTGAGGGGGTTATGAGATTGGTATCCATGCTGCCACATGTCCAATTGTGAACCCTTTTGACCTCCCTACTGACATTAATTCGGTTGCAGAGGGTGGTTCAGAACCCTGTTGTTGAAGCTGATGGAGTATGGAGCATGCCTGCAATTGCGTATGGCAGGGCATGGCTCTGATTACTTGTCCTGGAAGACACCCAAGCACCGGGGAAACTCGTAGAACCTGTTTTTGGCTACCCGTTGTGGAAGGGAACCAGACTCACTCATTCATGGGGAGAGAGGAATTCACAGACACACAGATCCCAACTGAGAGGAAGGAGAATGATAATCGTGTTTCCTATGTGAGAGTGGAATATCACAGAGTCTATTTCCATAGAAATTGGGTGTGTGAATCTAGTCTGCTCGGGATAACCACGAAAGAACCCTGAGATGAATTACAGAGCTTAAACAGTCTAGGGAAGCCGTGAGAACATAGGATTGGGTTGCAGAGAGTTAGACTGCGGAACAGAGCTCAGTCTGCAACTCTGAGAAGAACCAAATTGGTTAAACTGTGGTAGAAGGTCAATTTAGGGTTAGGTTGCTTGATAAACCCAGTGAAGGTTGTAATATCACAGAACTACCAATTGGACCTTTCTATTCCCACCCTGAATAGCACTGGAAGGGAAGAGGCCTTGAGGGACTGTGCAGCAGAGAAGAGGGTCTTTCTTGTGTTGGGTGAGGTAGGTAATGTGGGCACAATGTCTGCTAAGTGTTGAGATGCCTGTAGCTTCGTGGTCGAGCTGAATGGCTTGGTAATACCTTCCTTGTTGTCCTTATATGCTTGATAAACCCAACTGCAGGTTGGCTTAGCATGACCAGTATATCCTTATATGCTTGATAAACCCACTATAGGTTGGCTTAGCATGCGTAGAAGCCCTGGAATGCTTGATAAACCCAACTAGAATGCTTAATAAACCCAACTACATATTGGCTTAGCATTGGGATGGAACCTTGACTATGAGAGAACTTGATAGCCTCCTTAGTGGATGCACATCCCAGCTCGGGGGTGATCTATCAACTAAAATATTATAGGATGGACAAAGATCAAGGTTGGGTGGAACATTGCTCTCACTTAGCCAATTTCTTGGGGCAACTTTAGTCCAAAGATAAGTGTTCCTATGTGTTATATGATGCAAATTCATGTGTTATAACTAGTTGTTATGTTATGCTTGTCATGTTTGGACTAACGAATGGATCACTCCATGAACTTGCTCACTAGGTAGCCATGTAAAAGCTTGAATGTAAGATTGAATGCATGTTGAAGGACTTCATTGTTTACATGAACGATAGGCATGGCTAATCCCTGCAGGTTGTTAATAGGATTGACTAATTTAGTCCATTATATATGTTTATTATGCATTGTATTCATCCTTCAAAGGGATGGCTAACTGTTAACACCTAAAAAGTGCTCACTAGCTCATTCCCTTACTCACATGACCCATTTGTACACTTTTTCACCATCAGAGCCTCTGAAACCAACAAAAGGTCACCAAAAGACCTAAGTACACCCCTTTTTCCATTAAAAAAGATTATTTTTCCCAGAAAATCATAAAAAACCCTCTAAAAGGGTCCAAATTCCCAAAAATATTAAAAAGGGAATTAAATTATTATTTTTATTCAAAAAAGGAAAAAGGAGGGAAAAGAACCTAAACCATGTTGGTCAATACCATTGGTTTCCACAAAACCACAAATGGTATTCCTCACCACCAAAACCTATAAAAAGGTGGTAGGGGCTCCTCATTTCACATCCTTCCATTATCTCATCCTTATGCTGCTGAAATCTCCCCTGAGCACTTTTAGCCATTGAAGCAACCTTGGAGAAAGAGACCTATTGGAGTTTGGAGCTACTCATCTTGGGAGTTGCTCAACATCAACCTTCACCATTGAAGGTAATATCGCAAGCACTTGCTTGCCCCCCCACTTTTCAATACAAAAAATTATTTATTATGTTTCTTGTTCTTGATTTTGAAATGTTTACATTATTTGCTTAGATTCTTGTTTAGATCCATGAAAAGTATTGTTTATTTAGTTTATTGTTTTTATTTCTATTGAAACTGCTACTACTAGTTAGTAGGTGCCCATAGCACTAAGCTTGGTTGCAAAACCGAGCCAACAGTTTTGGCGACTCCGCTTTGGTTTGAACTTTAGATCTCTAATTTTGCCTTTAAATCTTAGTTTATTTTGAGTTTTTAACCTTTAGATCCATAGATCTGCCATCTCAGACAGCAGATCCATTGCTGTTCTGAGATTTGGCCCCATAAACAGCCCGAAATTTTCAATTTTCGGGTTCGTTTCTCGGTTTCCGTGCACGGCTTCCGCCTCGCGGCTTTTTTCCAGACAGTCGCGCGGCCCATCGCGACTTTTCTGCGTTTTTCCGCGCGGTCCATCGCGGCCTTTTTCCAGACAGTCGCGCGGTCCATCGCGACTTTTCTGCATTTTTCCGCGCTGCTCATCGCGGCTGTGCGACCAAAACTTGCGCGGCTCATCGCGACTGTGCGTCCAAAACCCGCGCGGTCCATCGCGACTGTGCGGCCAAAACCCGCGCGGTCCATCGCGACTGTGCGGCCAAAACCCGCGCGGCCCATCGCGGCTGTTCGTCCAAAACCCGCGCGGCTGAATTTTTTCATTCGGCCATCCCGATTTTGAAAATTTTTTTTTTACTGTACTTTCTGCCCATAGCACATTTTTTACAGTACTAAATTCTGCATAGTTTACAGATTTGAAATTTTTTTTACTATTTAAAAGTGCATACCTAGAAATCTTTTTAAAAATTTTCAAGAAAGTGAAAGAAAGATTCATTTTGCATCCTTTATCTAGATTCAAATTTTTTCTTGTTTACTTCTTTAGAATCTTGCCCTTAGCAATTTTTATTGAAACGAAGAAATCCATTTATTTCTTTTAAAAAGGAGTTTATTATTTGCTTTCATAAATCCAAGAAATCCTTTATTTTTTGAGTTATTTTTTGAAAAGCATATTAATTCCTTTTAGTGAAAAAAGTCTTAAATATTTGCTTGTTATTTTTCGAAAAATCCTTTATTTTTTGAAAATTTCCCTTAAAAGCATTTATTTTTTCCAAGTTCAGTTTACAACACCTCACGTGCACTCACACGATCACTTAATTGAACTAAGACTTAAAACGTACCCTAATTTGAACACACTCTTAACCCCACTTGGGGAACACGAAAAGAATTCTTGTAGCTAGGTAGTATTGGGGGGATAGGTGTTCCAATAACACCCCTCAGTTCATACATCTGAGACATAGAAGTTGTCCAATTAGGGAGCTAAAATCTCTTAGTACTTTTTGGCGCGGTCACAACCGGTTTGTGGGAAGGCCTCTCCCCTAGGAGGGTTGAAGTCGCGAGGATGGTTCCGGAAGCCTGAGTGGGATACCGAAACCCATTCAGTAACCGAAGGGCTACCATTCGCAGTTCTCGGGATATCCCTGTATTGGGATATTGCGATCAAAGGACCAAACGGCAGATTTACCTTTTCTCGACGCGTCATGAACGGAGTATCCTAGTAGCCTGTCTTTTTAGGATTGATTACCCGGTGTCCCTCCCGGTAGGGGGATATCTAGCCGTTGTCTCTACATTCATATTGTCTGACTTGGATTTCATCACCTTGCAGAGGATATCGTCTGTTTGAGTCACAATACTTTTAGATTAGGTGTTTGCATGATCTTTACCACCTTTTGAGTCTAGTTACACCTATTTTTTCTAGGAGCCGCTTGCATGTTGGTATTCTGACCGGTTGTTGCATTCCTCCACTTATTGTAGCACAGCTGCTAGAATAAGTTCATTTTTTGAGGATTGATTTTTTGGCCTGTGAGCCTTCTTTTTTCACTCCCCTTCTTGCACCATTGGTTGCATTAGGGTTTTGAGTCTTTTACATATATATCACCACCTGATACTTAAAACACTTTTTTACATAAAAAACATATTCTCACCATTGAGAATTCTAGACATTCTCGTCGTCTACAGGGCGAACTCCCAGAGTTTAGTCCACTTGGCTCTCCACGTCACAGACGCAGAGCATTATCCCTTGATTCGACACATCGTCAATCAATTAGACGGTCATCCGATTCTGACATACCCCGCTTCACCTTTGATTTGGAGGTAGAATCCGAAAACCCCACCGAGTTACCACCAACCACAAGTATGTCTGGAACACCACTTGATCCACTATTTACATTAACCATAGGTCAGACATCCGCAGACTCTTCTGCGGTAGTACCATCCACGGCAACAACCACCCCCTTGGGTATGCCCAATATGGGTAACACTCCACATTCAGGAATGCCTAGCACAGGACCACCACCTGTCATGGGCATGCCCAACATGGGGGTCATACCCCCTTCGGTTTCCACAAACCCTATCCCAGGAATCCCTAGTGCGATTCCTAACCCAAGTGTAACTCCTGTTGCACTTGGGAGTGCTATCCCAGGAATCCCTAGTGCGATTCCTAACCCAAGTGTAACCCATGTTGCACTCGGTAGTGCTATACCAGGAATCCCTAGTGCGATTCCTAACCCAAGTGTAACCCAAGTTGCACTTGGGAGTGCTAACCCATATCAGGCCACACCTTTTGGAGGGCACATACCCTCCATACCTAGCATACCTTTAGGCGCTACTGGACCCCTACACCATACCACAGTGGCTAGGCATGTCCCAGTTCCGGTCCCCACATCTGCTAGTCTACCATACATGGCAAGTCTGAACCTGCCAGATTTAGCTAGGCTCACAAATGACCCCATTAGACATGATCCTGCGTGGCCCCATATGCCCACTAAACTTCCCTCTGACATCCCTAAGTTTGAGGGTAAGGCAGGAGAAGACCCCCAGAACCACATCATGTCCTTCCATTTATGGTGTTCCTCCAACTCCATAGTGGATGACTCAATCCGCCTCCGGCTTTTACAACGCACCTTCACTGGCTCCGCAGCCAAATGGTATATCGAGCAGCCCCATGGGACGCATGCCACATTTACCTCCCTTGCCTCGACTTTCCTACAATTCTTCCAGTTACCTGTCCGTTACGATGCGGGCGTCGAGATCCTACTGTCTTGCAAACAGAACACGGCCACGCATATCACTGACCATATCCATGATTGGCGTCGGCGCCGAAGCCTATGCAAGATCAAATTAGACGACCGAATCTTTTTAGACTGGTTCCTTAAATCCCTCCTTCCTCTCATTGCGAAGGATGTAGCATCTGAAAGACCCCAGTCTGAGGAAGAGGCCATCCTCAAGGCCCAACAGTTTGATCTCATCTACGCCCAATCGGGTTACTTATACACGATCATACCGGACGCCCCACGAGGTGACTCTGCACGCGGTGACACACCGGGGGCATCACATGTCGCTGATGGCATTATTGGCCAAATTACACCGCAAGCAAAACCTTTCAGTATGGTGAGCACCATGCCCGCCCCAGACCTTTCTAGGGCTACATCTAGTTCCGGAGCGACTACTTCCTATGCTCCAACAAACCAGACCCATCACGTTCATGGACCCTCTTGTCCACAACATTGTTATGGCCAAGCGCCATCAGCATATGTACCTCCTACATACTATGCTCAACCTACGGTACAGACCCCCATGCAGTTCCCACAACAGCCCATGCATTACCCACAACCGGTTGCACCAGCTAACCTCACACCTCCACCAGCTCAGGGGTACCAACAACCCCAACAGGAAACTGGACCACCTCCACCTCCACCTGCATACTATCTACCGCAACCTGCTCCCGCACCTGCGGCTCCCCAAAATCCCCCCAATGCTCAAGGGCACGTGTACGCACAACAACATCAGCCCCAATACCAAAACAACCAGCGCAACCAAGGTGCGCAACAGAACCGTGGTAGAGGTCATAACCATGGTAATAACCAACAACATCAGCAAGGTCCTCCACCTCCCAATCCTCCGCAAAATAACAATGCTGCTCCTCCCAACCGCAATCCGGATCGGAATCCTAAGCAGCCTACAAATAATAACCTCAGAACAAACCACCCTTGTTCTATTTGCGGGGTCTATGGTCATTACACGCATTCTTTCCCACATTTGGAGCGAGCTCGGCAACTCTGGACCAACGATGCCCATCGTCAAGGGCAAGCGGTTCCTCAGCCACCAACCAACCCTCCACCACCTCAACATCAACCTTTGGTGCTGCAAAACCCCTTTCCAAACCAGGGTGTAGTGAACACTCAGCCGTTAGCCCCCCCTCAGGGAAACGTGCCACCACAGCAAATCACTTATGCAGCCCCTGATCAACCCATGTTCGATTCAGGTACTCACCATTTGTTGATGATGTCGACTGCCGATGCTAACCTCCAAACTCGTTGGAACCAATATGGCTCCACCTCTGAAGCCCCTCCCGCTGACAAGAACACTAACGTTAATCCCACAGATCAAACGTTACGTATACCTCCGGCTTCACTTGATGGCGCTTCCAAAGCACCTCGCTTCCCACTTTGTCGCATCAACAGTAATCCCAATGCTCGCGCTGCGTCGAATTACAACATCCTAGACGACTTAGCCCAGTCTCCTGCAGCCATGTCTGCTTTAGAAGTTTTGCAAAACTGTCCTTCGCAGCGCAAAACTTTTCTCTCTGCCATTGGCGCCATTGACCCCAATGATTCACAGTTGATCGCATTCGATTCAGACCAGTCTGAACCCCGCCTGCCTTCCTCTTTAGCATTCCAAGTTTCTGTTTCTGTTCGGAATCTTGTCATCCATCGGTGCATTATCGATGAAGGGGCCTCCACATGCGTCATGTCCACATTTGTTTGGCAGAAGTTGGGATCCCCTACTCTCCAGCAGTCCACCACTGCATTACGAGCTTATGACGGCCGTTTGGCTCAACCCCTAGGTCTGTTAGCCAATGTCCCTGTCCAGCTGGCGGGTAAAACCGTGCTCATTGACATTGAGGTCATCAATGCCCCACTAGACTATAACCTTTTACTTGGTCGCAACTACATGTACGCCATGAAAGCGGTTGCCTCATCCGTTTTTCGTACCATGATGTTCCCCCATGAGGGACGCGTGGTCAAGGTCGACCAGCTCACCTATTACGATCCCAAGGCCCCTACCACACCTGAAAATGGTCTCAACATGGTTGAACAACCTGTTTGTGGTGCAACTACCTCATTCATTTCCTCAGTAGGACCCAGAATTTACTCCGAGGCGTCGATAACCTCTACATTCCAGGCCATTCCACCACCGTCACCGGAGACCCAGGTCGCTAACCTCTGCACTCTTTCACAAACACCCGGTAATCAACCCTCCTTGTTACCCAAACCACCATTGGTCCCTAGTCACATCGGTGTTACACCTATCCACACAATCCCCTTTCTATTTCCTCCTTCGGGTGTAGTAAGCGCCCCGTTTATGGCTACGCTTAGTCTCCCCGGGTTAACATTAGGATTACCCGTGTGGTATATTACGCCTCCCGTTCCTCCACCGACACCAAATGTCATCCTACAACCGGTGCAACCCATTGTTACTTCTACCCAACCACCTCCCGGTATCACGACTCCTTCGTCGTCGACGAATCCCCCTCCATTCGTCAGGCCCACTGGGGGCAGAGGCCCACAACCATACACTGCGGTTCCCCCACCCAAGGCAGTTAAACCTCCCCCCATATTTCGTGCTCCTCCAAAATGCTCGCTGTGTGATGAGTTAGGCCATCCAACCCATCAGTGCCCACAGTTACCTGCATTGCAGGAACACATGCAAATGTTGGACGACGACCCCAACATCCCGGTGGTCAAACTAGATCCAAACCCTATGCCTCGTGATAAATCATTGCGCACAAACCATTCTTGTGCAATATGCGGAATCTATGGCCATTATTCACATCACTGCCCCGATCTCCCAGATTACAGAGCAACCTTGTACAAGTTGAATAACATCGACCTAGAGATATCCCCTCTTCTCATTCAGGAAATTCATCCCCCGCCATCTTCCTCCTCGGAAGAAATTAACACCATTTACACGATTTCCACTGGATACCCCTCTGTCCGGTCGGCCCCTTCCGTTAATCCCTTTGACACACATGTTCAACTCTTTCAAATCGATGAGGAAACCACATGTCCACAACATGGGGGCAGGCCCAAAACCTTGCCTACTCATCATCATCGTGATTCTCGTCGGATATACTGGGGGCATCCACCCCACAAGGGGAATCCCCCATCATCATATCATCACTTCAGTATGCCACCACGGCCCATAGCCTCATGGTACACTCCACCGCCAACAGTTGCTCAATGCCCTATTGATCCCTCTCTGAGACAACATCTGCACCACATTGACACCTCTAAGTTAGGGGGCATAATAGATTACCTCGACCCCGGGATAGGAGGCATGATCAATCATTTTGAACCTTCCCCATCATCTCTATCTCAACACCTCAATGAGCCCATCGTTCAAACCAACACATATGTGATCCACAATCACAAACCCCATGCACATAGCATGGGGGCAGGTCATTAACCCTGCTCACTTTTTCATATTCGTGATCTCAACCATTTTTGAGGTCATGTGTCACGTGTATATTTCAGTTGATTTGATACACCTAGTATTTTGCCCCCACGGGTCATCATTTCTCCCCACCACTGCATCCTTCGCTTGGTGGGATCACCTTTATTTGTAGCCATTTTTTAACCTAGTTCTTTCCTTTAACCAATCCGGAGTCCTTATGACCTCCGTTTTTCGCACCATTTGCACTGCCGGATTCATTTTTACGATCCCGTGATGATGCTTGAGATCATTTCTCGCTCTCACGTCCATACTTTTTCGGCCATTTTTTCAAAATGCCCTCTCATTGCCTCGGTTTGCATGCCACAACGGCCACAGCCCCCTTTGTGACAATCTTTATGTCACCGGATCCAGTATCCCGCACTCATGATGATGCTTGAGACCTTTTCTCGCCCTCATCAATCCATTTTTGTTCGGTATAAGTTTATCCCTTTTTCGGGCCGAGCAACTCCTTTTACAAAAAAGGCACTTAGGGAGTTTCTG
Organism: Larix kaempferi; assembly: GCA_027924585.1. Classification (NCBI taxonomy): domain Eukaryota; kingdom Viridiplantae; phylum Streptophyta; class Pinopsida; order Pinales; family Pinaceae; genus Larix; species Larix kaempferi. The sequence continues at coordinate 753,024 of BSBM01000241.1, read as the reverse complement.
TTAAGCTCTTTTCTGACTCCTAAAACAATGAAAAGATCGCCGAGCAATCTTGCTTCCTTTCATGCTCGCTAAACGTATCTGAAAGGGCGTCTACCTGGTATAAGTTTACCCCTTTTCCGGACCTTGTAGACTAATTACGAAAAAGGTATACTCTAGTCAAATCGGCTAGAAGAGTTCTCCATTCGCATCATTTTATGCTTTTTCGGGCCTGGGAGACTAAACTTACGAAAAAGAAACACCAATAGAGTCCACTTACCGCTTTCAGACTCTCTAAACATGAAAGCAACCATGAGCATGCGCCGTCCTGGGCTCACAAAATCCACAGGACCGTACCATTTCAGAGCACACTTTTATCCCTTCTTGGAGCTCATTACAACTACGAAGAAGGAATCAATGGTGCCTCTTGGCGCTACAACACATCATGCCTACTCACATAGCAGCTTCCCCATTTTGGTCGCCTTTGTTCAGAGTACTCTGCAGTATGTCACCCTGAAACTCCCTCGACAGCTACCATCAGCTTCACCCCCCCAGAATCAGTACATACCCTTCAGTCCCTAAAAGATGATCCCCACACCTACAAGTCAGCTCCCTACGCTGCCAGGTCAACCATGTCATCATGCTCTGAACAGAGGAAGTTTGAGTCTACCCATTTTTTGACCCAGTTATTTCCCATCCCCACAAGTATGTCAGTCCTACCAGCAGTACTACATCACTTCAGTTTTACACCTCGTACTCCTATCAAGGAAACATCATTGCCTTGTTAGTTGCTGGTCTCCCTCTGTCGACGACAACCACATTGATTCCAGAGGATAGACCTAGAGGTCCCTGTGTCTTGGACTCATTACCATCTATGATGAGTGCCTACGAATCATTTCGAGAGGAATCCTTACTGCCTCTCCAAATGGTTGTTTCTCACATGCTCGACTTCAACACCTTGATCGCATCGTTGAGACTCACACAGGGTATTGGTCGGTTCAGTTATTAGTCGAAGACCCTGGATACCACCTGACTCCTCCACATTTGAGAGTCTTCCTATGGATCACACCAGTTACACTTTTTTTACGGATATCCGGGTTGCGCATGGCGACAATATTCAGATTTACCCCTGTTTCATACTCCCTTGAGTATACAGTTACATTATTTCTCAGAGATGACTCATAGTCTTTGAATCCCTACAGATGTTGGACACCTTCAGTTTCAGCAGTTCCACAGTTATTCCAGTGTATCAGTTATTGAGATCAGTCATGATCATGAGTATATCCCACAATAATGTCCCCTCTGGACCATTATGATGTACCAATATATTTCTTTATGTATTAGATCCCCCTTCTTGGGACTAATTGTTTTGTATATGTCTTGATACGAGCATGGGAATGCCCGCCTCGTCCTTTATCAGAGATTATACCTCATTCATATTGATGCCATGTAATATTTTTTGTTTTTGCAGCTTCCAAGGGCCGTGGCTCCAGTCTCCAACCGGTCTCTTCTCTCCCCTAAACCCCAGAAAAAAGGACAAAAGAACTATGATGTCTATCGGCCATACGATGAGCTCCTGCCCTCACACATCAGGGGGCAATCTGTTAACACCTAAAAAGTGCTCACTAGCTCATTCCCTTACTCACATGACCCATTTGTCCACTTTTTCACCATCAGAGCCTCTGAAACCAACAAAAGGTCACCAAAAGGCCTAAGTACACCCCTTTTTCCATTAAAAAAGATTATTTTTCCCAGAAAATCATAAAAAACCCTCTAAAAGGGTCCAAATTCCCAAAAATATTAAAAAGGGAATTAAATTATTATTTTTATTCAAAAAAGGAAAAAGGAGGGAAAAGAACCTAAACCATGTTGGTCAATACCATTGGTTTCCAAAAAACCACAAATGGTATTCCTCACCACCAAAACCTATAAAAAGGTGGTAGGGGCTCCTCATTTCACATCCTTCCATTATCTCATCCTTATGCTGCTGAAATCTCCCCTGAGCACTTTTAGCCATTGAAGCAACCTTGGAGAAAGAGACCTATTGGAGTTTGGAGCTACTCATCTTGGGAGTTGCTCAACATCAACCTTCACCATTGAAGGTAATATCGCAAGCACTTGCTTGCCCCCCCACTTTTCAATACAAAAAATTATTTATTATGTTTCTTGTTCTTGATTTTGAAATGTTTACATTATTTGCTTAGATTCTTGTTTAGATCCATGAAAAGTATTGTTTATTTAGTTTATTGTTTTTATTTCTATTGAAACTGCTACTACTAGTTAGTAGGTGCCCATAGCACTAAGCTTGGTTGCAAAACCGAGCCAACACTAACCCCACTATGATTTGGGGAAAAAATGGGTTAACTTTTGGGGTGATTTATGAGCCTCTGTGGTAAGTTGAAGGGGATGATTCATGGCAGGAAGGAGGCAGAACCCTTGGTAGAAAGTTAAGGCACTTAAGTGGATTTATGCACTAAATGTTCAGTTGAAGAAATGACGGGGTTAGAGACCTATTTTATGAGTGGGAGTCATACCATTGGATAGAACTCTCCAAGATATTTCCAACGGTACCAACCTTCTTCCATTTGGACATTGGAGGAGGAAGTTATGCCCCTCAGAAGTTGATTTGGAAAAGTTGTTGTTGCAGGGGTGTGGTTCCGCATGCCTGCATCCGCAAGGGGTGTGGTCCCACATTTCCACATTCGTGGTTCCGCATTTCTGCATCCGCAAGGGGTGTGGTTCTGCATGCCTGCATACGCAAGGGGTGTGGTTTCGCATGCCCGCATCCGCATGGCATGTGATCCTGCATTTCTGCATCTACAACTGCATGCCCACATACGCAAAGGGTGTGGTTCCTCATGCCCGCATCTGCATGGGGTGTGGTCCCACATTTCCACATCCGCATGCCTGCGTACGCAAGGGGTGTGATTCTGCATGCCCGCATCTGCATGGGGTAGTCCCGCATTTCCGCATTCATTGTGGATGCGGAAATGCGGGACCACACCCCATGCGGATGCAGGCATGCAGAACCACACCCCTTGCATATGCGGGCATGCGTTTGCGTATGCGAAAATGCGGGACCACACCCCACATGGATGCGGGCATGCAGAACCACACCCCTTGCATATGCGGGAATGTGAAACCACACAGCGGATGCAGAAATGCGGGACCACACCCCATGTGGATGCGGGCATGTGGAACCACACCCCTTGCGAATGCGGGCATGCGGAACCACACTCCTGTGGATGCGGGCATGCGGATTGCGGATTGCCGGAGGTAAGTTTCTCGATGAGGAAATTCTGCATTTCTGCATCCGCAATGCGGATTGTGGATTGCGGGAGGTATGTTCCCGGTGGGGAAATTCCGCATTTATGCATCCGTGATGCGGATTGAGGGAGGTAATTTTCCCGGGGGGGAATTCTGCATTTCCACATCCGCAATGTGGATTGGGGATTGCAGACGCTGAAGGGTGGATTGCGGATCTGAGCCATTGCAGCTGTTTGTGGATTTGGTCAAATTTGGGAGAAAAAAATAATGGAGGGTCTCCCATGGCTAAAGAAGGTCATCTAGAGTTGTGGGGACATAACAGGAGTGGTATCAGAGCTTCAGCTGCAACACTGGGAGTTTTTTGGGCCAAACCGTTCCCTAAATTTTGGTCAAGAGATGCACCCATGGCATGGTTTTGATAAACTTATTTGATAATTGATTGTTCAAATGAATAGTTCCATGTTTGAATGGGTATGATAGAGTTTAATTACATGCTTTTGATGTCTAATAGATGTCTTTGATATGCACAGTGAATATAGTAGCAGTGAGACGAATTGTATAACAGGCCAGCGCGCAGAAAGGTGGAAGAATGGTCACCTTAAATGATGCACAAGGATCCGTTTGAACCCGAGGACGATGTGTTGGGTGAGAACGTGAAAGAAGCACATACAGAGGTTGAGTCTGATGGAAGAAGGGCACAAGTAACGCCCCCAAACTTGGTTGTGACTATGGTAAGCTTTAACAAGCGGATGATGAAAGCACAAGAAGAACAACATCAACTCAATGCGGCCATCTTGCAGAGTCTCACAGACATCCATCAAAGAATAAATGGTGGGTCTAACCCAAGTAATGAAGGCCGAGAGGAAAGAAATGCCGAAATTCATTCTAGGGGGCGTTCTAAGAGAAGAACTCCAAGCCCTAGAAGAGTTCTGTGAGCAAAAGGCACAGAACACCCTCTCCTGGGTTTTTCTCTGGCAGGTCAGATGATTATGAGGGTTCTCAAGGAATCCCAAGACGTACTTCCAATAAGAGTAATAACAGAAAGAAGCACTGGGGTACTCCATAGGGTGAATTTAGGAAGGCAAGGCCTCCCACTTTTGATGGTGAAAGAAAAGAAGGTCAAGAAGCAGAGGCATGGCTTCTTGGAATTGAAAAGTCCTTCAAAATGCATGAGTATTCAGATAATGAAAAGGCTAGGGTTCCCATCTATAACCTTAGTGTAAGAGCTTCAATCTAGTGGGAACACCTCATGCAAGTGAAGGGAATTAGTGAAATAAGAGTCAGCTGGGAAAGGTTTAAAAGATACTTCCAGGAGAAGTACCTATCAGCTAGGTATTATGATAACAAAAGAAAAGAGATCAATGAACTTAGATTAGGGAAGAATACCATGGATGAGCATGTCCACAGGAATCTGGAGCTGCTGAGGTATGCAGATTACAGCAAGGATGAAAGAGTGAAGATCCAATGCTTCCTTGGTAGTCTACCACAGAACTACAGAGATAGAATAGAATTCGTAAATCCACCAAGCTTGGATGAATCCATTAGGATGGCAAAGTATTGCTATGAGCAGGGTAAAGGTAAAACAAAGATGCATCCAGCATGGAAAGGTAAGCCCAAAGGAAGGGTTGAATAGAGGAAAGGTGAATTCAAACCACCATTCATAAATCAGCCCAGAATATTTCCATAGGTCCAGCAAGCAATAAGAGAATTCAAGCCACCTGTGGCAGCAGAAAAGACATTAAAGGGGCCACTTCAGTGTTGGGGCTGTGGAGGGAACCACATGCTTAGAGATTGTCCAACTAGAAGGGAGAACCCCAATAGCTTACACAACCTTGCAGGAGTAGCCACAGTGGAACATATGGAAAGAGAAACACCTAGGATTTATGCAGCACTGGATGATCACCAAGCAAACCATCAATCAACAGTGGTGGATATTGAAGGTAAGATTGCTAAGCAATCTATTTATGTTTTGATTGATACAGGGTCTACTCATAGTTATGTATCTCCTAAGGTAGTTGAAAGTTGTTCTTTTGGTAAAGTAAAGCATGGTAAGGATTGGCTAGTTTAATTAGCCACCAGTACCAAGAGAAAGGTAAGTGAAGTAGTGAAGGAGTACCATATATAATTGAATGGACTCCTCACACATGCATAATTAAATGTCTTACCATTGGGATCATATGATCCCCTAATTGGAATGGATTGGTTGGAAAGAAATAGAGCCAAGGTGGACTGTTATGAGAAAGCACTGGAATGCCTTGATGATGAAGGTAGGCCAAAGTTGGTAAAAGGAATTCCAAAGCATGTTTCCGTAAGGTAGATTTCAGCCTTACAGTTGAGGAAGTTTTACAAAAAGGGTTGTCAATTATATGTTGTGCATATATCAGATTCAACAGAAGATAAAGGACCCAGGTTAGAAGACTTCCTTGCATTGCAATAATTTCAGGATGTATTTCCGGATGAAGTTCCAGGGCTTCCACCCAAGAGAGACATTGACTTTTCCATTAACCTTGTCCCAAGGGCAGCACCAATTTCCAAAGCTCCTTATAGAATGAGCACACCAGAATTGGTAGAATTGAATATGCAAATGCAGGAATTAATGGATAAAGAATATATCAGACCGAGTGTATCCCCATGGGGTGCACCAATGTTATTTGTTAAGAAGAATGATGGAACATTGAGGCTGTGTATTCATTATAGGCAGCTCAATAAAGTGACAATTAAGAACAAGTATCCCTTTCCAAGAATTGATGTCCTGTTTGAACAAATGAAGGAAGCTAGAGTGTTTTCAAAGATTGACTTGAGGTCTAGGTACCATTAAGTGAGGATAAAGGAAGAAGACATTCATAAGACAACCTTTAGGACTAGGTATGGCCATTATGAATTTACAGTGGTGCCATTTGGTCTTACCAATGCACCCTCTACATTCATGTGTTTCATGAATAGTGTCTTCAACGAATATTTGGATAACTTTGTGATTGTATTCTTGGATGACATCCTTGTGTATTCAAAGAATGAAGAAGAACATAATGAACATTTGAGAATGGTATTGCAAGTCCTTAGGGAGCACCAAATGTATGCTAAGATGAGTAAATGTGACTTCCATCAGCAGAAGGTATACTATTTGGGTCATATTATATCGGCAAAGGGCATTGCAGTAGATCCAGAGAAGATTGAAGCCATAATGGATTGGCCTACTCCAAGGAATGCAGTAGATGTTAGATCTTTTATGGGCATTGCTGGTTACTACAGAAGGTTCATTGAAGGCTTCTCCAAGATAGCCCATCCAATCACTTCATTGCAAAGGAAGGACATCAAATTCACATGGTCTGAAAAATGTGAAAGAAGCTTCTAGCAGTTAAAGGAATTGCTTACTGGTGCACCTGTTTTGAAGATTGCAGATCTGAGTAAAGATTTCGTAGTATGCACTGATGCTTGCGTTGAAGGGATTGGTGGAGTGCTAATGCAAGAAGGGTTTGAAATTTGTTATGAGTCAAGGAAGCTGAAGGAACATGAAAGGAACTACGCCACACATGAATTAGAGCTAGCAACCATAGTTCATGCACTCAAGAGGTGGAAACATTATCTCTTGGGAAGAAGATTTGAGCTCAGAACTGATCATATGAGTTTAAAATACTTGTTTGACTAGCCAAATCCGAATGCTAGACAAACTAAATGGATGGAGTTTCTTTGCGTGTTTGATTTGGAGATTAAGCATGTCAAAGGTAAGGAGAATAAGGTTTCTAATTCACTCAGCAGAAGATTTCATATCGATAGTAGTAAGTAAGTGTGAATCAGACTCGAAGGCAAGGATTTTAGAAGTTCAAAACAACGATGAAGTCTACCTTCAGGTCAAGGAGAAAATGCAGCAGGGTATTGTGGATGAAAAGTATGCAAGATATCAGCTAGGTGAGGGTAATGTTCTCATTTATCAAAATACCAGACTGTACATTCCAAATAGTGTGTATTTGAATAAGTTGGTAATGGATGAGATACATCAAAGACCATACTCAAGACATACATGATACCATAAATCTATTACAACAGCAAGGAAACAATACTTTTGGCATGGTATGAAGAAGGACATAGCTTAGTACATTGCTAGGTGTCAAAGTGTCAATGGGTCAAGGTAGATCATCAACATCCAACAAGATTGTTGCAGCCATTGGCCATTCCAGAATGGAAGTGGGAAGTGATCTCTATGGATTTTATAACAGGTTTGCCAATGGCAGTGAAGAAACACGATTCAATCATGGTAGTGGTGGACAAGCTATCAAAGGTATCTCATTTCATTCTAGTCAAGTCCAGTCACAAGGACAATAACATTGCAAATATCTTCATGAGAGAGATATTCAGATTGCATGGATTTCCCAAGGCAATAATTTTAGACCGTGACACAAAGTTCACATCTAATTTTTGGAAATGATTGTTCCAGGAATTAGGAACTCAGCTGAAGTTCAACACAACCTATCATCCTAAAACTGATGGTCATACTGAGAGAATAAATTAGATTCTTGAATATATGTTAAGGATGTATGTGATGGACAAGCCATCGAAGTGGGAAGACTATCTACAATTAGTGGAATTTGCTTACAACAATGGACATCAAACATCATTGAAAATGAGTCCTTTTGAAGTGTTGTATGGCAAAGGATTCTGAACTCCAGTGAGTTGGGACAACCCAATGAACAGAGTAGTGCTTGGACCATAAATGATCAAAGAGATGGAGCAAGAGATTGTGAATATCAGGCAGAATTTGATGGCAACACAGGATAGGCGAAAAATTTATGCAGATCTGAAAAGAATTCATAAGGAATTTCAGATTGGGAATCATGTATACTTGAGAGTGAAACCAAGGAAGAGTTCCATGAAGTTGGGAAGTTGTTCCAAGTTGGCACCAAGATATTGTGGGCCATTCAAAGTCCTTGATAGGATAGGACCAGTTGCATATAGGATTGCATTGCCTGCTAACATGAAAGCTCATAATGTTTTCCATGTCTCTTTGCTTAAGAAATATGTACATGATCATAATCATATCATTGATTGGCATGTGATACAGGTGGAACCAGAGGGAGATTTCTAGGGGGAGCCTATATCCATCCTCGACAGGAAAGTCACCTTGATTTCCCTAAGGCATCATGTGTAGTGTTTTAAGGCATTGTTCATGACCTGAGGTTATTTAAATATTATTTTATGTTATAAAGCTTGTGATTTATCCCTTGATCACATCTATGATTATAAGACCCATAGATACTACTCAAAACCACTTGATGGCACCGACGCCCACTCAGAGGACAAGGATACCCTTGGGATTCCATGTTTCGTTGTTTAAAGTGTCCTTCTTACCTGTGGATTCCTAGGATATTTCTCTAGTATCTAAGGCCCACATTTAGTCTCAAGACCATGTCTAGATCTCAAAGAGCTATCCTTAGTGCTAAAAAAAATTAGTGTCATCAAATCCCCATTCAAATAAAAAGTATGCCCTCGAGAGGTCATGTGTAGTGGTTTGAGCCATTGTTCTTAACCTTAGATTTCTAGAATATTCCATTGGGGCCTAAGGCATGGGTTTTTTCCCTTAACCTTATCTAGGGCCTTGAGACCCATACTTATTGTTGAAAATCTCCTAATCACACCAATTTCCCCAGTTGGAGGTCAAGCATACCCTAGAAAGATCATTTGTGATGGCTTAACATGTTTTTATTTACCCTAGATGCCTATAAGCTTTACTTAAGGGATAAGGTTGGGTATCCTTCCTAAATATCTCTAAGGCACCAAGACCCATGCCTAGTGCTTGAAAATTTTTAATGGTTCCCATATCCCCACTTGAAGGCCAAAGGTCTCCTCAAGAAGTCATGTGTGGTGGATCAAGGTGTCATTCATGGAGCTTGAGACCCAAAATCTACCTTAAGAGTCAAATACCTTATTTTCCTCCACTAACTATGGTTAACATCCTTACACCCATATATAAAGCTCAAAAACTCCTAATTGTAACCATATCCCCACTTTAAGGACAAGATTATCCTAAGGAAATTGTAATACCCCTATTTTTCCGTATGATGTTTATTGGATTCAATGTAAATATTGTGTATATGCAGTGTGTGTATTTCCCTAGTGTGGATATCAAGTCCAAGGCCCCAACTAATGGATGTTTAAGGTTATTGCAGAGGCAAGTATTTGACAGTTTGATTATTCATGGGCTGTTAGGCCATGAAGAAATGTAAATGAGGCAATTATTAATCAATGCAATAAAATACCCAAGAACCTAGATAAGGAGGCAACTAATGATAAGGGGCCATGTGTATCCACTAGGGAGAGGTGAGGGCGTTATGAGATTGGTACCCATGTTGCCACATGTCCAACTGTGAACCCTTTTGACCTCCCTACTGACATTAATTCAGTTGCAGAGGGTGGTTGAGAACCCTATTACTGAAGCCAATGGAGTATGGAGCATGCCTGCAATTGCGTATGGCAGGGCATGGATTTGATTACTTGTCCTGGAAGACACCCAAGCATCGGGGAAACTTGCAGAACCTGTTTTTGGATACCCGTTATGGAAGGGAACCGGACTCACTCATTCACGGGGAGAGAGGCATTCACAGACACACAGAGCCCAACCGAGAGGAAGGAGAATGATAATTGTATTTCCTGTGTGAGAGTGGAATATCACATAGTCTATTGCCATAGAAAATGGGTGCGTGAATCTAGTCTGCTTGGGATACCCATGAAATAACCCTGAGATGAATTACAGAGCTTAAATAGTCTAGGGAAGTCATGAGAACATAGGATTGGGTTGTAGAGAGTTATATTGCGGAACAGATCTCAGTCCGCAACTCTGAGAAGAACCAACTTTGTCACATCCCCTCAGTCCTCCCTTATCACTGGAGACCGTGATCCATTTTTTTCTCTCCAAAAACCAGGACTGTGCGCCCATACACACAGTTGGAAAATAAAACTCAATTCTACAATCTACATCCCGAAACCCGCAACCCGCAGTTGCGGATTCAGGATTACGAAAATCCTAATGCGAAATTGTGTACCCGGGGATCCCGAAACTCAACACCCGAAACCCGCGGTTTTAGGTTCGGGAATGCGAAAATCCCAAACGGTAAATCTTGATTTCAGCAACCCGCAACCTGACACCCGAAACCCGCAGGTTCGGGTTCGGGAATGCGGAAAGCCCAAAACTCCTAACGCGAATTTTGGCATGCCCGCAACCCGCAAGTCCCTCACCCCGCAACCCACAACCCGCAAGTCCCTGACCGCGCAACCCGCAATTCGCTGATCCCGCAACCCGCAATTGCGAGTGCGGGGTTGCGGGTATCCCAAGTATGGAACTGTGCATTTAACGATCCCGCAACCTGCAACCCGCGATTGCCGGTTCAGGTTTGTGGAAACCCAAACATGCACATTACGACTTAGTGATCCCGCAACCCGCAACCTAACATTGCGGATTCAAGGATTGCTAAATCCTGCTTCTGTGAGGGAAACTTCACCAATCTTCCAAGGGGCATAACGCCTCCCTCCAACATCCAAATGGGTCAAGGTCGGTACCGTTGGAAAGCTCTTGGAGAGCTCTATCCAATGGTAGCATCCCCTTGACCAGGTAAGGCATCTAACCTTCCCATTTCCTTCTCTGAAGTTCTGTTCCTTCCCACACTTGAACATTCCAACCTTCCTGCCAAGGTCCCTTCCTACTATCTGACCCATAGAGGTTCCTGAAACCACTTCTAGGGATTCTCTAACTTCTCAAGGATCAAATATAAATATACCTTTCCTTCACAGGGTTAGTGCACAGCACATTCATTACACAACAATGGAACTCTATCATACATCATCACACGTAAAATGCATTTACAGACTTAACTTACACATCTATCATATGCAAGGATTACAAGAATTAGTTCCTGCGATACAAGATAAATACACACAATGGATTCAACCTATTACTCAGGCTTGTACATGACTTCATATCAACCATTCATATAACCACACATACAACAATTCCATGATTATACAAGCATTCATCATAATAATGAAACCACATCGTTTACCATAACATAATACTTATCTTTGAATTCCGAAGCAACTGGCTAAGTGAGAGCAACATTCCACCCAACCTTAGATATCTGTCCAGCCTATACTCTTTCGGCTAAGAGATCACCCCCGAGCTGGGAAATGTATCCACTAAGGAGGGCTAATAGGTTCTCTCACATTCAAGGCTCCATTCACATGCTAAACCAGTCCGTAGTTGGGTTTACCAATCATTCCAGGGAACCTACCCATGCTAAGCCAACCTACAGGGGTTCTTCAGCACATAGGGATAACAAGGAGGCATTGCTAAACCAGTGAGTTCAACCACAGAACTGCAGGCATCTCAGCACTCAGTTGACCTGGCACCCACAATACGTACCACATCCAACACAAGGAAGACCTAATGCACAATCACACAGTCTCTCAAGGCATCTTCCCTTCCAGTGCTATTCTAGGATGGGCATAGAAAGGTCTAGTCGCTCACAGCTGACCTAGAACCCACAATACCTACCACATCCAACACAAGGAAGATCCTATCATTGTTGTACAGTCTCACAAGGTCCTTCCCTTCCAGTGCTATTCCAGGATGGGCATAGAAAGGTCCAGTGACTAGTTCATTGAGACTATAGCCTTCACTGAGTTTCTCTAGCAATCCAACCCTTCTCCCACAGTTTACAACAGGACATATCCCGGCTTGGGGTATTCCCACGGTTGCTCTGCACAAACCGCTCTACAACCTTCTCTATTGACTCTACCCGTCGCTGTACCAGGGTTCTACACACAGGGTGTCACGACTGCTCATTCTTGGGTAGTTCTCACACACAAGGACATGCTACTTATAGGAAACACGCAGGTGAATCCTCTGCGAGGGTCAATGGTCTCAACAATGGTAGCGCGAGCGTTCCAAACAGGGAACCGGGTGCGTGAGTCCTGAATGGATGAGTGTGTGTCTCAATCCTTCCCCCACAGTTCACAATAGGCTCTGTGAGTTGTCCCAGGCAGTTCGATGCCTTCACGCACAAGTGATCAGAGCCATGCACTGCCATACGAAATCGCAGGCATGCTCCATACTCCATCAGACTCAGTAGTTGGTTCTCAACCACTCTCTGAAATTGCATTAATGTCAGCAGGGAGTTCAAACGGGTTCTCAATCAGACATGTGGCAACATGGTCAACCAATCCGAAACCCCCTCACCTTTCCCTAGTGGATACACACAGTCCCCTTCTCGTTCGTTGCCTCCTTAGCCAGCTTCTTGGTTATTTTATTCATTCAGCAATAATTACATCATTTACATTCTTCATGGCTTAGCAACCCATGAATAATCAAACTGTATCAATACTTGCCTAAGCAATAAACCGAAACATCCACTAGTGGGACCTTGGCCTTGAGCTCCACACTAGGGCATTTACACATACTATACATAAGCAGTATTTACATCTAGGGAAAAATGGGGTATTACAACTCCCTCTCCCTTAAAATAACACTGTCCTCGGTGTTCTCAAAATTGAACAAAAATGGAAATACCTCCCTCATGGCATCCTCCAGCTCCCACGTGGCCTCCTCTGGGCTAAGGTGCCTCCATTGCACCTTTACCTTCCCTATGGCCTAGTTTCGAAGCAAGGTAACTTTCCTGTCAAGGATGCATGTAGGCTCCACCTGGAACTCTCCCTCTAGTTCCACCTGTATCACATGCCAATCAATGATATGATTAGGATCATGTACATATTTCTTAAGTAAAGATACATGGAAAACATTATGAGCTTTCATGTTAGCAGGCAATGCAATTCTATATGCAACTGGCCCTATCCTATCAAGGACTTCAAATGGACCACAATATCTTGGTGCCAACTTGGCACAACTTCCCAATTTCATGGAACTCTTCCTGGGTCTCACTCTCAAGTAGACATGATCCCCAGTTTGAAACTCCTTATGCACTCTTTTCAGATCTGCATAATTCTTCTGCCTGTCCTGTGCTACCTTCAGATTCTGCCTAATCTTAACAACTTCCTATTCCATTTCCTCAACCATCTCTGGTCCAAGCACTACTCTGTTCATTGGGTTGTCCCAGCTCACTGGAGTTCTGCATCCTCTGCCATAAACCACTTCAAAAGGACTCATCTTCAATGATGCTTGATGCCCATTGTTGTAAGCAAATTCCACTAAGTGTAGATAGTCTTCCCACTTAGATGGCTTATCCATCACATACATCCTTAACATATCTTCAAGGACCTGATTCACTCTCTTAGTCTGACCATCTGTCTGAGGATGATAGGCTGTACTAAATTTCAATTGAGTTCCCAACTCTTGGAACAAACCTTTCCAAAAATTAGATGTGAACTTGGTGTCACGATCTAAAACTATTGCCTTGGGAAATCCATGCAATCTGAATATCTCCCTCATGAAGATATCTGCAATGTCATTAGCCTTGTGAGTGGACTTGACCAGGACGAAATGAGCTACCTTTGATAGCTTGTCCACCGCAACCATGATTGAATCATGCTTCCTCACTGTCATGGGCAGTTGTGTTACAAAATCCATGGAAATCACTTCCCACTTCCACTCTGGAATGGGTAAGGGCTACAACAATCCTGTTGAATGTTGATGCTCTACCTTGACCTGTTGTCACATCTGCTTATGGCTGCAATATGGAATCTCCTGCTGAGTGCATCCGCAACTTTATTATCTTTACCTTTGACATGCTTAATCTCCAAATCAAACTCGCAAAGGAACTCCATCCATCTAGTCTGCCTTGCATTCAGGTTTGGCTGGTCAAACAAGTATTTCAAACTCATGTGATCAGTTCGGAGCTCAAACCTTCTTCCCAAAAGATAATACCTCCATCTCTTGAGAGCGTGAATTATGGTTGCTAGCTCTAATTCATGGGTGGCATAGTTGCTTTCATGCTCCTTCAGTTTCCTTGACTAATAACAAATTACAGAACCTTCTTGCATTAGCACTCCACCGAGTCCCTCAATGCAAGCGTCTATGAATACCACGAAATCCTTACTTGGATCTACGATCTTCAAAACAGGTGCACTAGTAAGCAACTCCTTCAGCCACTAGAAACTTCTTTCACATTTTTCAGACCACATGAATTTAATGTTCTTCCTCTACAATGAAGTGATGGGGTGGGATATCTTAGAGAAGCCTTCAATGAACCTCCTGTAGTAACCAGCAAGGCCCATGAAAGATCTAACATCTGCTGCATTCCTTGGAGTGGACCAATCCATAATGGCCTCAATCTTCTCAGGATCTACAGCAATACCTTCTGCTAATATAATGTGACCCAAATACTGTACCTTCTCTTGATAGAAGTTACATTTACTTAGCTTAGAATACAGCTAGTGCTCCATAAGGACTTGTAAAACCATCCTCAAATGCTCATCATGCTCTTCCTCATTCTTGGAATACACAAGAATGTCATCCAAGAACACAATCACAAACCTATCCAAATACTTGCTGAAGACGTTATTCATGAGACACATGAATGTAGCAGGTGCATTGGTAAGACCAAACGGCACCATTGTAAATTCATAATGACCATACCTAGTCGTGAAGGCTGTCTTATAAAGGTCTTCATCCTTTATCCTTTCTTGATGGTACCCCGAACTCAAGTCAATCTTGGAGAATACTCTAGCTTCCTTCATCTGATCAAACAAGTCATCAATCCTTGGCAAGGGATACTTGTTATTAACTGTCACCTTATTGAGCTGCCTGTAATCAATACACAACCTCAATGTTCCATGCTTCTTCTTAACAAACAATACTGGTGCACCCCATGGGGATACACTCAGTCTGACATATTCTTTGTCTATCAATTCCTGCAGCTGCATCTTCAACTCTACCAACTCTAGTGTGCTCATCCTATAAGGAGCTTTGGAGATGGGTGCTGCTCCCGGAACTAGATTAATAGAAAAATCAATGTCCCTCTTAGGTGGTAATCCTGGAACCTCATCTGGGAACACGTCCTGGAACTCCTGCAATATCTGGAAGTCTTCTATCCTAGGTCCCTTATCCTCTGTTGAACCTGATATATGTACAGCATATAACTAGCAACCCTTTTTATGAAACTTCCTCAATTGCAGAGCTGAAATTTGTCTTACTGAAACATGCTTTGGAATCCCTTTAACCAACCTTGGCTTGCCTTCATCATCAAGACATTCCAATGCTTTACCATAACAGTCCACCTTGGCTCTATGCCTTTCCAACCAGTCCATGCCAATCAGGGCATCATATGACCCCAATGGCAAGACATTCAATTCTGCATGTGTGAGGAGTCCATTCAATTCTATAGGACATTCCTTCACCATTTCACTGACCTTTCTCTTGGTACCGGTGGCTAGCTGAACTAACCAAGCATTTTCATGCTTCACTTTATCAAGGGAACAATTCTCCATTACCTTAGGAGATACATAACTGTGAGTAGAACCTGGATCAATCAAAACAGAAATAGGCTGCTCAGCAATTTTACCTGCAACTTCTACTACTGCTGACTGATGGTATGCTTGGTGATCATCCAGTGCTTCATAAATCCTGGGTGTTGCTCTGGCCTTATCCCCTACTGTAGCTTCTCTTCTAACATTGTGCAAGACCATGGGGTTCTTTTTTGTAGTTGGGAAATCCCTGAGCCTATGGTTCTCTCCACAACCCCAACACTGAAGTGGCCCCATTGGTGTCCTGTTCATTGCTGGTTTGAATTCTCTTCTTACTTGCTGGCCCTGTGGAAATCTCCTAGGCTGATCCTTGAATGGTGGTTTAGACTCACCTTTTTTTCTGATCAAACCTTCCCTTGGGTTTACCTTTCCACGGTGGTTGTGCCTCTGCTTTACCTTTATTCTGCTCATGGCAATGCTCTGCCTTCCTGATAGCTTCATCCAAGCTTGGTGGGTTTACAAACTCTATCCTGTCTCTGCAATTCTCTGGCAGACTACCAAGGAAGCATTGAATCTTCACTCTTTAATCCCTGATGTATTCGACATACCTCAATAACTCCAGAAACTTGTGAACATGCTCATCCATAGTGTTCTGTCCAAGTTTGAGTTCATTGAACTCTTTCCTCTTACTATCATAATATCTAGCTGATAGGTATTTCTCCTGGAAGTACCTTTGGAACCTACCCCAGTTGACTCTTCTTTCACTGATTCCCTTCAGCTGCATGAGGTGATCCCACCAGATAGAAGCTCTTCCACTAAGGTTGTAGATAGCGATCTTAGCCTTTTCATTCTCCGAATACTCATGCATTCTGAAGTACTTCTTCATCCCAAGAAGCCATGCCTCTGCTTCTTGACCTTCTTTACTTTCACCATCAAAAGTAGGAGGCCTAGCCTTCCTGAATTCACCCTGTGGAATACCTATGTGCTTCTTCCTGCCTTTACGCTTACTGGCAGTGCGTCCTAGGATCTCTTGAGAACCCTAAGAATCCTCTAACCTGCTAGAAGAAATCTTAGGAGAGGGTGTCTTGTGCTTCCGGCCCACAGAACCCCTTCTAGGGCTTGGAGTTCTTTTCATGGAATGGCCCCTAGACTGAATTTCTGCATTTCTTTCTTCTCGGCCTTCATGGCTTGGGTTAGAACCACCATTAATCCTTTGCTGCAAGTCTGTGAGACTCTGCAAAATGGCTGCATTGAGCTGATGCTGCTCTTCTTGCACTTTCATCATTCGCTCATTGAAGCTAACCATAGTTTCAACTAATTTTGGGGGTGTCACTTGATCCCTTCTTCCATCAGACTCGGCTTCTGTATGTGCTTCTTGCACATTCTCACCCAATACATCATCTTCCGACCCAAATGGGTCCTGCACATCATTCAGGGTAACCATTCTCACCTCATACTGTGGGCTGCACTGTGATACAATTGTCTGACAGCTACTGCTAATTCTGTGTGTATATCACATACATTCTATTAGATATCATAAACATGCAAATAAACTATATCATACTCATCCAAACTAGGAATTATTCATCTGAGCAATAAATCAAGCAATTAAGTTCATAGAAAAATCACGCCCTGGGTGCATTTCTAGACCAAAATTCATGCGCCGTCCGGCCTAAACAGCTCCCAGTGCTGCAACTGAAGCTCTGATACCACTCTGTCACGTCCCCTCAGTCCTCCCTGATCACTGGAGACCGTGATCCATTTTTTTTTCTCCAAAAACCATGACTGTGCGCCCATACACAGTTGGAAAATAAAACTCAAATCCGCAATCTGCATCCCAAAACCCACAACCCGTAGTTGCGGATTCGGAATTACGGAAATCCCAATGCGAAATTGTGTACCCGGCGATCTCGAAACCGGAAACCCGACACCCGAAACCCGCGGTTTCAGGTTCGAGAATGCGGAAATCCCAAACGGTAAATCTTGATTTCCGCAACCCGCAACTTGACACCCGAAACCCACAGTTTCGGGTTCGGGAATGCGGAAAGCCCAAAACTACCAACGCAAATTTTGGCATGCCCGCAAGTCGCTGAGCCCGCAACCCGCAAGTCGTTGATCCCGCAACCCGCAATTTGTTGATACCGCAACCTGCAATTGCGGGTGCGGGGTTGCGGGTATCCCAAGTATGGAACTGTGCGTTTGACGATCCCGCAATCGGCAACCCGCGATTGCGGGTTCGGATTTGTGGAAACCCAAACACGCACATTGCGACTTAGTGATCCCGCAACCCGCAACCCGACATTGCAGATTCAGGGATTGTTGAATCCTGCTTCTGTGAGGGAAACTTCACCAATCTTCCAAGGGGCATAACTCCTTCCTCCAACATCCAAATGGGGCAAGGTCAGTACCATTGGAAAGCTCTTGGAGAGTTATATCCAATGGTAGAATCCCCTTGACCAGGTAATGCATCTAACCTTCCCATTTCCTTCTTTGAATTTCTTTTCCTACCCACACTTGAACATTCCAACCTTCCTGCCAAGGTCCCTTCCTGCTATCTGACCCACAGAGGTTCCTAAAACCACTTCCAAGGCTTCTCTAACTTCTCAAGGATCAAATATAAATATACCTTTCCTTCACAGGGTTAGTGCACAGCACATTCATTACACAACAATGGAACTCTATCATACATCATCACAAGTAAAATGCATTTACAGACTTAACTCACACATCTATCATATGCAATAATTACAAGCATTAGTTCCTTCGATATAAGATTAATACACACAGTGGATTCAGCCTGTTACTCAGGCCTATACATGACTTCATGTCAACCATTCATATAACCACACATACAACAATTCCATGATTATACAAGCATTCATCATAATAATGAAACCACGTCGTTTACCATAACATAATACTTATCTTTGAATTCCGAAGCAACTGGCTAAGTGAGAGCAACGTTCCACCGAACCTTAGATCTCTGTCTATCCTATACTCTTTCAGCTGAGAGATCACCCTCGAGCTGGGCAGTGTATCCACTAAGGAGGCCTAATAGGTTCTCTCATAGTGAAGGCTCCATTCACATGCTAAACCAGTTTGAGTTGGGTTTACCAAGAATTCCAGGGCACCTACCCATGCTAAGCCAACCTACAAGGGTTCTTCAGCACATAGGGATAACAAGGAGGCATTGCTAAACCAGTGAGTTCAACCACAGAACTGCAGGCATCTCAACACTCAGTTGACCTGGCACCCACAATACCTACCACATCCAACACAAGGAAGACCTACTGCACAATCACATAATCTCTCAAGGCATCTTCCCTTCCAGTGCTATTCTAGGATGGGCATAGAAAGGTCTAGTCGCTCACAGCTGACCTAGCACCCACAATACCTACCACATCCAACACAAGGAAGATCCTATCACTGCTGTATAGTCTCACAAGGTCCTTCCCTTCTAGTGCTATTCCAGGATGGGCATAGAAAGGTCCAGTCACTAGTTCATTGAGACTATAGCCTTCATTAATTTTCTCCAGCAATCCAACCCTTCTCCCACAGTTTACAACAAGACATATCCCGGCTTGGGGTCTTCCCACGGTTGCTCTACGCAAACCGCTCTACAACCTTCTCTATTGACTCTACCTGTCGCTGTACCAGGGTTCTACACACAAGGTGTCAAGGCTGCTCATTCTTGGGTAGTTCTCACACACAGGGGCACGCTACTTACAGGAAAACACGCAGGTGAATCCTCTATGAGGGTCAATGGTCTCAACAATGGTAGCGTGAGCGTTCCAAACAGGGAACCGAGTGCGTGAGTCCTGAATGGATGAGTGTGTGTCTCAATCCTTCCCCCCAGTTCACAACAGGCTCTGCGAGTTGTCCTAGGCAGTTCGATGCCTTCACACACAAGTGATCAGAGCCATGCCCTACCATACGAAATCGCAGGCATGCTCCATACTCCATCAGACTCAGCAGTTGGTTCTCAACCACTCTCTGAAATCGCATTAATGTTAGCAGGGAGTTAAAACGGGTTCTCAGTCAGACATGTGGCAACATGGTCAACCAATCCCAAACCCCCTCACCTCTCCCTAGTGGATACACAAATTCCCCTTCTCGTTCGTTGCCTCCTTAGCCAGCTTCTTGGTTATTTTATTCATTCAGTAATAATTACATCATTTACATTCTTCATGGCTTAGCAACCCATGAATAATCAAACTATATCAATACTTGCCTAAGCAATAAATCAAAACATCCACTAGTGGGGCCTTAGCCTTGAGCTCCACACTAGGGCATTTACACATACTGTGCATAAGTAGTATTTACATCAAGGGCAAAATGGGGTATTACAAGCTTGGTTAAACTATGGTAGAAGGTCAATTTAGCGTTGGGTTGCTTGATAAACCCAGTGAAGGATTTAATGTCATAGAACTAGCAACTGGAACTTTCTATGCCCACCTTGAATAGCACTGGAAGGGAAGAGGCCACTTGAGGGATTGTGCAACAGAGAAGAGGGTCTTTCTTATGTTGGGTGAGGTAGGTAATGTGGGTGCCATTTCTGCTGAGTGTTGAGATGCATGTAGCTCTGTGGTTGAGCTCACTGGATTGGCAATACCTTCCATGTTGTCCTTATATGCTTGATAAACCCAACTGTAGGTTGGATTAGCATGACCAATATATGCTTAATAAACCCACTGTAGGTTGGCTTAGCATGGGTAGATTTGCTGGAATGCGTGATAAACCCAACTACAGACTGGCTTAGCATTGGGATGGAACCTTGACTGTGAGAGAACCTGATAGCCTCCTTAGTGGATGCATAGCCCAAATCGGGGGTGATCTCTGAGCTGAAAGAGTGAAGGCTGGACATAGATATAAGGTTGGGTGGAACATTGCTCTCACTTACCCAGTTTCTTGGGGAATCTTCAGTCCAAAGATAAGTGTTCCTATGTGTTATATGATGCAAATTCATGTGTTATAACTAGTTGTTATGTTATGCTTGCCATGTTTGGACTAACGAATGGATGAATCCATGAACTTGCTCACTAGGTAGCCATGTACAAGCTTGAATGTAAGATTGAATGCATGTTGAAGGAATTCATTGTTTACATGAATGATAGGCATGGCTAACCCCTGCAGGTTGTTAATAGGATTGACTAACTTAGTCCATTATATATGTTTATTATACATTGTATTCATCCTTCAATAGGATGGTTGACCCCACCAGAATATGGGGAAAGAATGGGGATAAATCCTAGGGTGCTTTCTGAGCCTCGATGGTCAGGTTAAGGGGAGGATTCATGTTAGGAAGGAGGGAGAACCCCTGACATAAAGTTAAGGCACAAGCCAACACAATCTCAAGAATAAAAATCAATTCAAACTAGGGTTTAGGGTTTTGTTTTATATGTTTTTGGTCATAAACTTCAAGAGCATAAAGGGAATACATTCAGCAAATAAGCAACAACTAAATCATACACATATATCGATAAAGATGCATATATATCACAAGAATCCAACAAAAGACTGTAATGAAGTTCACACATAAAGGACAAGCACCACTGGAAATTACACATCAACCAGAAATGAATTTGTCATTCATGAAACTAAATAAGTTCAAAATGAAGCCAACACAGATCAAATGTAGGGTAAAGAGTCATATATTCATAGTTTCATCAATAAATGCATATAAGAGTTTACAGTACCTATCACTGAACAAGTCTGAAAGTACAAGCAGCTAGCAGACCTCCTAATGCTTCTCCAAAATCAGAACCCCCTCAATGACCCTTTTTCCCTCTTTTATAATTACAAATAAGTGGTTCTATTTCCCCTTCATTAGGTCGAAATTGAAACCACTGAGAAGTTACATTAACTAACTAACTCAACTAATTAACAAAAAATAGTAAATCGGATTCCTGACAAATATGGCGAATTTCTGGAAAATAGGTGTCAAAGAAGATTCCATATCTCTCAATTGGTGACACCTGTGTAAAAACTGAGAGAGGTTTTTGTAAATGGGTCCGTGATGGACAAAAACCTCTCTGGGTTTTTAAAAATTCATCTCCAGTCAATCAGAATCTTCCCCGCAAGATGAACACTAAAACAGGAAAATATTAAATCTTTAAAATCCCTGAAAAATAGGCTGCAAAGATTAAACTGAATCTTTCAATCCTTGATAGTTGTTGCAAAACTGAGAGAGATTTTTGTAGATAGGTATCTTAGGAACAAAAACCTCCTTCAGTTTTCAAAAACTCCTCTCCATCAGCTCGTGGTCTGCATTTGACTTCAATGACCCAAAATAGGAAAAACCGAGCAGAATTCTCAGTGATCTGTGCATTTCACTGGATAAATACTTCTGACTGCTTGAGAAACTCTTTGTCTGATTCATCTGCTTCTTTTTTCTTAGATGCCCATAATAATATTGCCTCTTCATTCAAAGTTTCCTTCTCATAGAGTACTTCCAAAACCTTTGAGAACATTGGAGCAAACTCTTTCCCACTTTCCAAACAAATTTCTTCAAACTTCAAGAGCACTTCAACCTCATCATCTTCAGATTTAGAATCTCCTGCCAAAAATCATGCCCCATTCCACGGTCTATCACGATTTTTCCATAAATCGGCATACAGTTGCCAGATAGTTGCCGGAATCTCCCTCACATGAGATTGACGCCTGTTCACAAAAAAAACTTGGAAAAACACATATCAAACATGACCAATGATTTATTTAACACTTCCCCAGCGAAATCCCCAAAAAATCGGACTGAAAAATGACCATTCTGGAAAAAAAACGATTTTCTTGTAGCGCGCCCTTTGTTAAAATTTTGTCTAGCGCTACAGGAATAGCTGTCATGCCAGAATTTAGCAGTTTTTTAACTTTTTGCTAATTTGTCGGAAGTTCTAACAGTTATTTGGTTTAAGAAATGAGTTTAACCGTTCTCTAAACACATTAATGATTCTACCTTTGAAAATATGACTCTCATTAACCCCCTTTACAATATAAAAAATCACCAAAATCAAATCAAATCTGGAAAGAATGGGCTCAAAACTTATTCAATCACCCATAAAGTTTCTAAGATGACTAAAACTGAAACTTAAAATCAAAAATTTAACTGAGATAGATTCAAAAACAAACCAAAACTGGAGAAAATAAATCAAAAATGGAGAAAAATTTACTGACTTAACATCTGGCTCCAACTGCGGGATGAAGTCCTCCCCGTGAGGCTTCAAGAACTTGTAGACTAGTGCCTTCTGTCTTCAATCTAAACTTCCATTGGGATATGGAGTCTTTATTCAATCTCACTCACACCGGTATATACAATGAAAAGTGACAATGATCCTCATTAACTGTAGAAATGTTTGAGGAATCGCCCATTGACAGGGCTGAGCAACTCCTCCCCTTCAAGGGACTGCAAGATGAATGTATTATTTTCCAAAACTTTAGATATCAGAAAAGGGCCAAACCATAGATTATCAAATTTTCCATGCTTACCCTTCTGTTCCTTTCTTGCATCCCATCTTAAAACCAACTCACCTTCTGAAAAAATATGTTCTTTAATATTTCTGTCAAACCTGGTTTTCATTTTAGTTCTGTACAGTTGTGCTTCTTTGTCTACCTTTTCTCTATTTTGATGTAACTCAATCATTTCAAAGATTCTCCTTTGCAAATCATCCGGTTCCTCTTGAGAATTCTGAAGGAACTTCATTACTGGAATTCCCAATTGAACAGGGAACAAAGCTGGATTGATCCTTCTTAGTTTCTGTCGAAAAGGATTAACATTAAGCTTCAAAAGGACCTTGTGCTGAATAATTGTTGTATCATAAGTTCTCAGTTCCTGATAATACCAAGCAAATACATATACATGTTCTTTCAAAATCTTGATATATCTGCTCCTTTGTTCAGCCGTCAGAGATTTTGAAATCTTAACCATTCTTGGATTTTCTGCAATACCAATATTGCAGTCCATAACATTTTCTTCTGAGGATTGGACCACTAGCTTAGAAGGTGTGTCATCTTTGGTAAAAATTATTTCTAGAGGCACTAGACCTTTTGGAATAAAGTTACTCTTCAACTCAATGATCTTATGGCCTGCTATTTCTTGTGCAGTAAACTCATTCTCAGCAGCTTCACTTTCAGTAAGATCATTATCTTGTTCTTCTCCTTCATCCTGATCAATTTGAGCATTTGCAAACTCATCTGTTAGCTCAAGAAATTTCTTGATTTCGATGTTATCTTCGAAGACCCTCCAATGCTTAACATTATCAGGTACACAAGGCCTGTACCTCACTTCTATAGGATACCTTAACTGAGTAGTCTTAGGAATTCTGAAATATGAGGCTGTTAGAGCCAATGAATCAGCTGTTTCATTATGATTCCTTGGAATATGAGTAATATTAAATGCTATGAAGTAATTTTCCAGCATATCCCATACCTCATTTCTGTAAATCTTCAGCAAACCCTGCTTTACTTGATAGTTGTTCTTTACCTGTTGAACAACCAACTCGGAGTCGCCATATGCAGCAATTTGCTGAATGCCTAAGTCTTTTGCAGCTTTCAATCCCAGTAAAAGTGCTTCATACTCAGCAGTGTTGTTAGTAGTGACAAATTCCAGCTTATACATTAGTTTGACTGTCTCACCTCCAGGATAAATGAGCAGAACTCCAGCTCCAGCACCTTCTTTGCACGAGGATCCATCAAAGTACAGCTCCCACAATGCATCTTCTTCCTCTTTGCTGTGCTTTATTTGCTGCTCTTTTTCTACTTGCAACAGGCCAGCAGAGTTATCCTCTTCACTGAAATGTAACATACATGTACCAAGATCTTTATCAACAGAAAACAAAGGATGATTAGTGGGGTTCTTATCATCTGTGACAATGTAGGCAAACTGAAGTTCTCTGTAGAGTCTCCTATTCTCTCCACCAAAAACAGGAATAGTGGCATATGAAAGGTCCATCTGTAAGGTTCCTCCAACCTTCTTTGCCCAGGATCTTGAAAGAAGCAAGCCAAACTTTGGGGTGATATCAGCCACTACAACATCCATTATGACACTCTTCATTGGCAACTGAGCAAGGCTGACAACCATATCTTTAATAACTCCTAGACACTTTACAGCTCGGGAGTCAAAGGCATATAAATCATGGTAAGGCTTGGTGACATTAAGGCCCAGGGCTTCCATCACAGCTTTTGGCATCAAGTTATGGGATGCTCCTGAATCTAGCATGCAATTATGAATCATCTGCTCGTGTACACTCAAGGTAACATAGAATGGAGGAGAAGCACCAGCTTCATTTTCTGTTTTCTCAGCCAGAGCTGATCCAATGAAAATTCTAGGGTTTTCTTCCTGCAAGTTAACTGTATCTGAAACAGGCTGATTACTGGGTACATTCATCACTTTCAGAACTGTATCTTTATATGATGGATTCTTTATTAAATCAATCAAAGGTATAGGAATCTTTAACTTCCCCAGTTCATTCTCCAAATTAAAATTCTGGACAGATTTGTTTACCTCTTCAACTTCAGCATTCTTCTTTGATTTTTCTGCAGATTGCTTCTTCTCAATAACAGGATCAGCTATTTGTTTAGCAGGAACAGGTGCAGCAGGAATAGCTGCCTTCTTCTTCGGAGCTTGGGCCACTTGTTTTGGACCTGATCTGAGATTTATGGTCTTTTTAAGTGGTCCATTCTGAGGAACAGCAGCAGTTATAGCAGCATTTTCCAAGCATAAATCATCTTCAGTTTCAAACATATCAGCATTGCATTATTCTGAATTCAGAAAATCTTCTTCGGTAACAAAACCTGTAAACAATCTATCTCCAATGTGGTTCATATCCTGATCAGTCTCAGTCTCTTCAAAGAGCAACTGTTGATCAATTTCTTCTTCATCAACTAAATTATTTTGAAAAGGTGGGGGCACTCTTTGATCCTCATTCTCCCTTCTTTCTCGCTGAATATCATTGTTCCTACGCTCTCTTGGTATAAATCTAGGAGCAAACTGCCTTCTGAACTGATTCTGGTTATTTGGATTTCGTTCAGCTTCTGGAGCAGGTTTGCTAGCATTCTTTTCAAGCTCTAGTTTATTGAGTTTTGCAGTAAGAATCTTCACCAGCTTGGCCATCTCATCTATCTTGGCCTCAGCAGACTGAGGAGCAGCACTTGCTGAAACAGCCTCCTTCTTTCCTTTCCTTTCATAAAGTTGTTGTGCTGTTTCTTTCTTAAGTCTGTTTGAAGCCAGCAAATTGGACTCTACCTCCAATGCTGCATCTTGCATGTTCAGCAGGGTGATAGGTCTTCTTTCCCTCAACAATAAGGAAAACTCGTGATCAAAGGCATTTGCATAAGTAAGTTTAGCTGATGTTTCTGTGGGCTTTATTTCTGCAGGAATTCTACTGTACATCTTGTTAAATCTTTTTGAAAAGTCTGCAACAGTCTCCTCCTTTTTCCTACAGAGAGCTCCAAACTCAGTTATATAGTAGGTGTGGTCCTTTGTATCTCCCCATTGCCTCATGAAAAGATCATGGAGTTCTTCAATTATAGGGATTGAGTTGGTAGGCAAATCTCTAAACCACTTTCTTACATCCCCATCAAGGCTCTGAACAAATACCCTCATCCATACATCTTTAATTTCAATGTTCTGATTGTCTGCATAACTCTCGAAAGCCTCCCAATGTTCTTCTGCAGTTGTTTCACCTTGTCCATTGAATCGGGGCATATACTTTTGGTAATCATGTGTAGGCAAGGCATGTAAAGGCTGAGGTAATACTAATGGTGCATACCTAGCTGCTACCATTCTGTCCATCATATCCATAGGTGGATTTTGGGCTGCCATTGTGGACTGAGGTTTAGACTGGGAAAATGTGGAAACTTGGATGGAGCTTTTTTGAAAAGGATTCCTTCCTACTTTCAACTGAAAGATTGGTATTTTATCAGGAGAAGAGGTTTTAGCTTTCAAAAAACTTCGAGGATTAGTAAAAACCTGGAAAGTGCTCTCAGGGATGATAGGTTTTACACAAGGTGAAGTTTCAGCTAGGTCTAATGATTCACCCAACTGGTGAGAGTCACAAGAGGCTGGTAAAGATTGAGACCTTCTGAGCTTTCTTGCTGTTTTTATGATCTTTTCAGGGTCTGTCACACCCAGCTGTAATGAGGAAGTAGGTCTGCTCCTGGTTCCAATTCTGTTAGAAGCCACTGTGACAACTTTCTGGTGAAAATAGCCTTCAAAAAATGCTGGTTCAAGTCCACCTCTTAAACCAGAAAAATGATGAGTATCCCAGGGAAGATATGCTTCAGCTTCGTCCCCGGCAACGGCGCCAAAGATGTTTGTGTCAGAAATTGTTACTAAGGCTAGGGTAACAAGCCAACACAATCTCAAGAATAAAAATCAATTCAAACTAGGGTTTAGGGTTTTGTTTTATATGTTTTTGGTCATAAACTTCAAGAGCATAAAGGGAATACATTCAGCAAATAAGCAACAACTAAATCATACACATATATCGATAAAGATGCATATATATCACAAGAATCCAACAAAAGACTGTAATGAAGTTCACACATAAAGGACAAGCACCACTGGAAATTACACATCAACCAGAAATGAATTTGTCATTCATGAAACTAAATAAGTTCAAAATGAAGCCAACACAGATCAAATGTAGGGTAAAGAGTCATATATTCATAGTTTCATCAATAAATGCATATAAGAGTTTACAGTACCTATCACTGAACAAGTCTGAAAGTACAAGCAGCTAGCAGACCTCCTAATGCTTCTCCAAAATCAGAACCCCCTCAATGACCCTTTTTCCCTCTTTTATAATTACAAAGAAGTGGTTCTATTTCCCCTTCATTAGGTCGAAATTGAAACCACTGAGCAGTTACATTAACTAACTAACTCAACTAATTAACTAAAAATAGTAAATCGGATTCCTGGCAAATATGGCGAATTTCTGGAAAATAGGTGTCAAAGAAGCTTCCATATCTCTCAATTGGTGACACCTGTGTAAAAACTGAGAGAGGTTTTTGTAAATGGGTCCGTGATGGACAAAAACCTCTCTGGGTTTTTAAAAATTCATCTCCAGTCAATCAGAATCTTCCCCACAAGATGAACACTAAAACAAGAAAATATTAAATCTTTAAAATCCCTGGAAAATAGGCTGCAAAGATTAAACTGAATCTTTCAATCCTTGATAGCTGTTGCAAAACTGAGAGAGGTTTTTGTAGATGGGTATCTTAGGAACAAAAACCTCCTTCAGTTTTCAAAAATTCCTCTCCATCAGCTCGTGGTCTGCATTTGACTTCAATGACCCAAAATAGGAAAAACCGAGCAGAATTCTCAGTGATCTGTGCATTTCACTGGATAAATACTTCTGACTGCTTGAGAAACTCTTTGTCTGATTCATCTGCTTCTTGTTTCTTATATGCCCATAATAATATTGCCTCTTCATTCAAAGTTTCCTTCTCATAGAGTACTTCCAAAACCTTTGAGAACATTGGAGCAAACTCTTTCCCACTTTCCAAACAAATTTCTTCAAACTTCAAGAGCACTTCAACCTCATCATCTTCAGATTTAGAATCTCCTGCCAAAAATCATGCCCCATTCCACGGTCTATCACGATTTTGCCATAAATCGGCATACAGTTGCCAGATAGTTTCCGGAATCTCCCTCACATGAGATTGACGCCTGTTCACAAAAAAAACTTGGAAAAACACATATCAAACATGACCAATGATTTATTTAACACTTCCCCAGCGAAATCCCCAAAAAATCGGACTGAAAAATGACCATTCTGGAAAAAAACGATTTTCTTGTAGCGCGCCCTTTGTTAAAATTTTGTCTAGCGCTACAGGAATAGCTGTCATGCCAGAATTTAGCAGTTTTTTAACTTTTTGCTAATTTGTCAGAGGTTCTAACAGTTATTTGGTTTAAGAAATGAGTTTAACCGTTCTCTAAACACATTAATGATTCTACCTTTGAAAATATGACTCTCATTAACCCCCTTTACAATATAAAAAATCACCAAAATGAAATCAAATCTGGAAAGAATGGGCTCAAAACTTATTCAATCACCCATAAAGTTTCTAAGATGACTAAAACTGAAACTTAAAATAAAAAATTTAACTGAGGTAGATTCAAAAACAAACCAAAACTGGAGAAAATAAATCAAAAATGGAGAAAAATTTACTGACTTAACAGATTCCTTTAATATTAATTTAGGGATTAATGCTTAGGTATTTACCCCAACGATATCCAAGTCCCACATACTCATACTTACTTCTTAAACCTTGTAATGCTTCTAATATCTCCACTTTCAATCCAAGGATATGCTCAAGACGTCATGTATGGTTGATCAAACTATGATTTTTAAAGTTGTATGCTTAAAATATTTCTTTAAGGAATAAGGAATAGCTTTCCTCCCTCAACAATATCTACGTTCAAAGACATCATTGTCATCATCATCATTGTCATCAACATCGTCATCCTTATCATCATCATCATCATCATCATTGTCATCAACATCGTCATCCTTATCATCATCGTCATCATCATAGACATCAACGATATTATCGTCACCATCATCACCATTGTCATCATCATATATCATCATAATCATTATCATCGGCATCATCATCATAATTGTGATGATGAAAAAGGAATCCAACTACCTTACATGAAATTTGTAAACTAGATTTGGCCTTTGAGTGGTAATGTAGGCACCATTAGAATGTTCTGAGTACTATGGATGAGTCTTAATTAGTAATCCTCATTGTCATAGACATCAATATTATCGTCATCACCATCGTCATTTTCATCATCATATATCATCATAGTCATTATCATCACCAT
This sequence comes from Larix kaempferi, assembly GCA_027924585.1. Taxonomy (NCBI): domain Eukaryota; kingdom Viridiplantae; phylum Streptophyta; class Pinopsida; order Pinales; family Pinaceae; genus Larix; species Larix kaempferi. The sequence goes on along the minus strand of BSBM01000241.1, from coordinate 723,554 downwards.
CGTCATTGTGATGATGAAAAATGCATCCAACTATCTTACATAAATTTGGTAAAGGAGATTTGGACTCTAAGTGGGAAAGTAGGCACCATTAGCATGTTCTAAGAATTGTGGATGGGTCTTATGATCGCATCAAACAAGATGTAATACAAAAATATAGCATGGTTGCAAGACACAAATTGCCTTTGCTTGATATAAAGTTGTTAGTAGACAATGATATTATTGCCCATCATCAACCACTGTGAAATCCCCGAAATTTGTTTAGAGTCCAAGGGCTATCCTATGAATCACTAGTGGCAATGGAGTAACTCTTAGTGAAGAGATGTGTTTATTAGCATGTAAATCCAATCTCTTTCTCAAAGAGACTATTTCCGTGAGAATCGATAGAATCTTTAGTGTGGGCCATGGTAGTCTTGGAATTTTGCTGAGGGACAATCCCTAGATTCGTCTGTTGCCTTGTGGCCCTTGTTAAAGGGAAATATATTGTATATTTAATTGTATCTGTAGGATATAATGTGTGCTTCTACTCAATATTGAGAGAAATATATGGTTGGAACTTGGAAGGCGTAATAGGATGAGATCTATGTTTTCTATTTATCCCTTAGTAAATTCCATGTTTGCTTTTGTGAATAGGTCCATATTATATAAATCTAAGCATGTGCAATCATTTTATGTGAAAGTAGAAGTCATCTTTAGCTTTTTGATTGATTTCAATGCAAAGTCTTCTTCCAACCAAGATATGATTCTCATTTTCATTTCAATTATGTTAGATATTCTAAAAAATTGAATTTAGATGACAGTCAGGGATCATGTGGATGTTTCAAATCAGGTATATGAAATTCATTATTTTCCCACTTTATATAAGCCCTCTATTTCATAGGAGTGACATGAAATATAATTAAAAAAAATATTCATTTCCTGAGCCATGTATTTTTTTTCAAATGATCCACATGAAACATTCAAAACTTAAAAAAATGTTATGCATATGTAGGATATAAGGTGTTCATAGTGCATTAATGGGGAAAGTAAGATTTGAGATGACCTTATTCTTCCACCTACGGATGTTAGTTACAATGGGCTCAACTTTCATTATTTAGCTTTTCAGATAAAAGGATAGTGATAACTTAGAACTAGCATAGATCCATCTTAACCCTAAATATATTAAGCACTGAGAAGGATCAAATATACTAATGGGAAAACCTGTCGACATTAAAAGCTCCAAGGTTAAGATGGATCAATGCTAGTTTATGTATTTATCTATTTTTTAAGAAGGTTTATTTTTTGACATTAGAGGTCCAATGTAAGTTTTACTTTTCCTTTTTTAGTTTATGCACATGACCTGACATGACATATCTCTTCCATCTAGGGATGAAAGAGAACTTAGCACTGTATGACCTGGTTGGTTAAAATGCCATTTCTAGATTATAGCATGTGGATGATCTTAGTTACAGAAGGAAGAAAGGCATATCTACACTTAGTTTGTAGCATTGTAGCATTGGGATGATGTGGAAGTTTTAAGCTAAAGTGAAAAAAATCCTTGTATTGCATTGAATTCAGCTAGGTAGGTGACTACCAACTATTTAGTACATTTCTTTTAACAACCATAGAAGATATGCTTTTGTGCCAATTTGGGGCTCTTGAAAAATGAAAGCAGGAGATTGAAGGCAGTGTTGTTAAAGAATGTGTGATGTAATGTATGATTAAATAAAAAATATGTGCCACCCTGTAATTATGCAACCTCATAAAACTTGATGTTGCAGTGTTGCAGACATGACAGGAAACTGCACAAAGGATTTCTTCAAATGTTTCAGTGCAGATAACCCATTATTTTCAATGAGTTAGTGTCGATATGGGTAGGGCCTGTATTTTCTTTAGGGCATGCAGTGAAAAAGTATGGTCATTTACCCACCCATCATCTCATTAAGTGAAAGAAAATTTGGAAAGTGTCATAGGTCACTCAAATAACTGGGGGCGAAATTGTGAGAAAGTCAACTATGAGGAGCCAAAATTGGTAAGTTGCAGGTGCAGACCTCCCAATCCATTATGAGACAGTGGTTTGATCTTTGGGATCAGCTAGCTCAAAATCAAAAGAGATCCAGTAGAAAATGAATTAAAATATTCCCCATGTCACAGAAAATGTGGGCCATTTTCCCTATTATAAATTTCACTAGCATTTTACGTACTTTGAATCATCAATCTATGTTATAAAAGATATTTAAGCAATACAATGAAGAGAAAAAAAGATGCAGCATACTAGAAGTATCATTAATTTGAGAAATGAAGAACAATATTCCAGACCTTGTGGAAAAAGAAGACGGAGCTAATGTGAATGCGAACCCCAAGCATCCACTAAATCGAAGTGGCAGTCAGTGTTGTGGAGATGAGAAATGTTAGAACGAGAATTTAAGGTGGTCGGCATTGGATGAGTTGAATTTGTTCCTTGCAACGGTGCTTCACATCCACTTTCAAATTGGTAATGAGAGAATATTGATATGGCTCAACCATAAGAGGTTTTATATATGAACACAATATTATTTTTATAAAAAAAACCTAAAAATATCACCCCAATACTACCAAAAACTGCTTAATATGCCCAAAAATAAAAAATAATCTTGTACCTGAGTTCAGAAACCGGAAGCCATGGATGAAATTGTTCAAAATATCCACATAAAAGTTCAAACTGGATGGAAAAACCCACAAAAAACTTTGTTGTTCTCTAAAATCCCCGCAAAAAATTTCAGATGGCGTTTACAAACTCTAACTCATGTAGCGAGGTTTCTATTCTCAGGTCTCCATAGAAAAATCTTCAGAAATAGATGTGAGGGAGCTCAAACCTAGGGTATCCACATTAGAAGTATCATTTTTCTAGAGAAAACAAAAAATTTCTTCCCTCCTCCTTAGATAAGTTGCATAATAGATCAATAATCCTCCAACAAAAATTTCCCAATTTGTTTTCCCGCATTTTCTTTGCCCATATGAATTTGTCTTTTTAAAATTTGTTAATAATATTATATTATATATTAGTATAATATATAATATAATATATTTATATATTAAAAGCATATTATTTATATATTAAAAATAAACATATAATATTATATATTATATATAAGTTTAACATATTATTTGTATAATAACATACTATATTACATTCATTTTTAAATGTAAATTGTTTTTTATAAGATATGAAAGAAATATGGTTATTGCTTGTTAATTCTTAAGTGTGTAAGACTAGTGCGGATTGTGCCTTCATAGTCTACCATGGTCATGTACTATAGGAGGAGGATCAGGGAGATGTCCTAATAAAGTTGCCTGTAGGTGTATAGTTTTAATGGAAATTCATGGAGTAATTTGAAAATGAAAATTTAGAGACCCCCTTGCAATTTCATAAATTTTAACATTGCAGACGAATTTAGACAGCCCCCCCCCCCCCAATTTAGTAAATTTTGACACTACATATGGATTTAGAAACCCCCACTAGGGGGGTCTCTAAATCCATTTGAAGGGGGTCTCTGAATCCATCTGTATTGCTCTCACCCCCCTGCCCCCCAATTTCATAAATTTTAACACTGCATATGGATTTAGAGACCCAAAGTATCTCTTTTGTAGGGATATTTTAACAAATAATGCTTGTGGATCTAGACATACTGAAGTGGTCTTTGGTATGTTTAGATACCACTTCAGTATGTCTACATCCACAGGCATTGTCCACTAAAATATCCCTTTGAATGCTCAAAGCCATGGAAACTCACAAACCTTGGTGAGCGGCCTCATATATCCCTATTGCATCTACATTGTGTAATCTCAACAACGTATATTTACAATTCCAACAACTCTTTTGAATTTTTGATAGTTTTAAATAAAAATTATTAAGAATATATGAATAAAACAAATATAAATCTTGACATCTTTACAATACTACAAAATTTAGTGAAATTTTTGACTCGTAACAAATGGTCCAACGATCATGCTTCTCATGTTGGGAAGACAGAAGTGTAGTTAGAAACGTAGCCCTAAAACGAACTCTAGCATGTGGGCCCACCACAATTGATTTTGAGGTGGACCATACATGGGTATGGGAATGTTGAGAGTTCAACATAGTACTAGTCTTATTTTTGGTACAATGACTACAAGTTAGTGTTAGAGAACTAGTCAATTACCCCACTAATTGTGTAACTAGAGCCTGGGGTTTCAAAATAAATGTCGAGGGGCAAATCCCAATATGTAAGTAAAGGAGAGGTGAAAAAAAGGCTCACGAGGTTTCTAAAACAAATGAGAAACAACATATTGAGTGCTAGTGAAAAATCCTATGGACATAAAGTTGAAGACCTTAAGTTATAATTCACTAGAATCTTGAATGAGGAGAAATATAATGTGCTAAACCTTTAGGGAGCAAGGCATCGCACCCCTCCAAACTCATTGATTGCTCTAAACGATTGCACTAAATATCCATTTTTATCTTATACATAAAGATCCACGATAGGATTTTGAAGGTGAAATGGAAGTGTATATGTGGTTGAGTAAGATCAAGTTAGACTTCAAGGTGCAACACATTTACAACCACGAGGATAAATTAAATCCCACTCTACAAGATATGGATGGGGTAACCTATATATTGTATGGGTGATAGATCACTAAAAAATCCTAGATGGCACCTTAACAAGTTTTCAAAAGCATTAACTCATTGAGAACATAAAAATTGGGATGAATTGTCCTATGATGTTCAACTTGTTCTAGAAGGAAATGAAAGTCAAAGAATACAATGATAATTTCTAAATACTAGAGTGAAATCCCAAGCTCCTTATAGATCTAGTGTAAAATATCAACATCTCAAATGTATGGTAAAAAAGATAGACTGAATCTAGAATGTTTATACCAAAGTCATTGGATAAATCCATTATTGTAGCTAAAAAAGTAAAGAGGCATGTTAAAGCTATAAAAAGAATGGTTATCGACTCAAATGAAAAATATTATTATGCATATGATAGGAGGGAAAAGAAACAGGAAAACTCAACATATCACATCTCAAATATTCTAACTATAAAGAGAATGGTTATCGACTCAAATGAAAAATATAATTATGCATATGATAGGAGGGAAAAGAAAGAGGAAAACTCTAACATATCACATCTCAAATATTCTAACTATAAGTTTTTCTAAAATCCTAATCCCTCAACCTCAAACGTTTGTTGAAAATGTTCTCACCTTTGTTTAAGGGGCATGTTTACAACTACATTTGAAAACATCATTATGGTTAAAAATCTAATCCATTCTAACTCTAATTTTTATTTAAGAGGCTGCATTAACACACTAGTAAGCTCGCCAAACTTAAGTTCTATCAAGTGTTGTAGGCACTCAAGGTTTGAACCTGGTTCTTATCATGGTGATATCCCAATTTAACAATTATACCACATCTCAATGAAGTTAAGCATTATTTGTGTGTGGGGTATGCATGCATCACATAAAATTTTAAGGGCTAAAATTTGTTATTTGATTAATTTTCCATTTTTTCTTCAAAAATAATTTGTCAATTTCCATTTTTTCCAAAACAATAAATCTAAATTTGATAAGATAAAATGATTTTACTTTAAAAAATTATCAAATTTTTCTATAAACTAATATAAAATCCTTAAAATTTTGAATATTTTTACAAAAATATAACCATACATTTTATAGTTGTTATTTCAAGAATTAGTAATATTGACAATAAGTATGTAACTTTGTATATTATGTATTGAAAAATTTCTTTTTTCAAAAGAAAAAGGTCGTAACTTGTTATTCTATTAGGAATCAAAGTTACATATTTCCATGCTGTAAAGAGCTTACTATTATAAAAACTACAAACTTCCACAAACGTCTAAACAGAGGTCTTCTTCTATCTTTCAAAATTCTTCCATATCCCGAAAAGCTAGAAAAACTATCTAGAAAAGAAATAACAACAAACGGCCATCAAAATAACAAGAGGTAGATACCTCTTAAAAGATAATCATAAACCCTAAGTCTATAAGTAAGCTAGAAATATATTCTTCATATAAGATGGATCCATTCATTGATCCAATAGCTTGCTTCGAGAGAAGATCCGCCTACATGTTGACTTCCCTATATATAAGTTCAAAGTAAATCTCATCAAAGTCATCAATCAGAGTATGGATTTTATGCTCCAGTTGAATTGAATTCATAACCTATTGTTTATTATCCCAATCAATAGAAACCCTTGAATCCCCAAAGATCTTGATCCTGACAATGACTCTTTTTCTTGAGAACCATAGAATTCCCCAAAGTTCCAAAAGTTCAGCTTTGACATTACTACCTCTGCCCACACCCATTTTCAATCGAATCTAATAATCCTTTTTCACATTTATAATCATCCCTACCCCACATAAACCATATTTTGCGGCACCATCAAAATATCTTGTAGAAGTGTCTTCACTAATAACTGGGAGTTTGATAATTCATTGTTTCTTCTTTTGTCTAAAGGTAGAAAATTCAACAAGGGAACATAGGACTCTAGAACATACATAAACTGATGATGGCTTGGTGTCTTCAAATATGCACCTATTTCTGGCTTTCCACTTCTCCCATATGATGAACAAAGGTAAATATTTAAATTTTACCTTCGAATGAAACCACTTTGACATGTAATCCAAGAAATATTGACCCTCCCAATCATCATCATTAAAACATTTTATATCACAGTGTTGAATTCCATTTGATTAATGAGAACTTTGTCTTTAAAAAATCTGGTCCATTTTAAAATGAGACAAATTGTCATTTCAAAAAATAATGAATGATATGGAACTTAAGGGTTGAGGGTGTAAGCCAGCAGTGGGGCCTTATGGTTGAACTGATGGAATCCCAGGTTCCGATCCCTGCAGGGCGTGGGGTAGTTCTTTCATGCAGGAGAGGTTTCCACCCACCCTCTAAGACCTCATGTAACCACAGTGACATACTACTCCTGTTGGACAGATCGTTCTTGCATCAAACACTAAGGTTAGCCCCGTCCCCTGGTTTTCACCTTAACCTTCAAATAAAGCAATTTCCCAAGTGAAACAGTAGAATGGGGGCTAGGGTAGCTAAGGTTTCCAAGGTTATAAAAAAATATAAAACTTAATATATATATATATATATATATATATATATATATAATCAATCTACCTTTTATTCACAGTTTAAGAAAATTAACACACTTTAACGTTTAAATCACATATTAATAAATAATCTAGTGTTCATTTATATGAAGACAAAAATTGCGAGGCCTACATGTGAAAAGTGGTTTTACGACGACGTTTAACTATTCAATCACTTTCAAGGTTTTAATAAATTTTATATTTTGCAAAGTCAAAATGAATTTTTGAATCATAACTAAAAGGAGAATTTGTAATGTTGTTGATGTCATGGAGGGGAGGTGATAGGAGAAGTGGAATTTAACGGTGATGTTTATGTTTTTGCTTTCTTGGGTAGATCAAGATGTCTTCTTCTCTATCTTTAATTGAAGTATCTTTGTTGTGGTTTATTCCTTCCCTGCCATGTGGATGTAAATGCTCTTTAGTTTTCATGTTTGGGTTACCCTGTGGTCATGGAATTCTGTCAACTCTTACCTTACATATTAATTTTGGTACTTTGGAATACAATGTGGTCATGGAATTCTCTGGGCTCCTTCCACACACATCAATTGAAGGTACATTGTTCATTTTGGGATAGTCACAAGATTTTTTTTTGTTAGTAGGGAGAATTGTTTTTTTTGTTAGTAGGGAGAATTGTTTGGATAGTCACAGGGTTTTTTTAGTTAGTACACCATCTTTTTAGTTAACAAGGAGAATATTTTTTTTTGAGATAGTCACAAGGATTTTAAGTTAATACAGGGATTGAATGGAGTTTTATTTTTTTAAATTTATTTAGTAGTATTAGTGTTTATTGAGTAGTATTATATTATGTATTAGTTCATGTATGTTTATTGTGTTAAAGGTATTTTAAGGATTATTAAAATTTGAATTTATAAGATTTTAGTTGGTATTTTTATATTTAATGTTTATTTATTTTTTATTTAAAGGAATTAGTAATTGGTTAAGGTTAGTGGGGAAAATTTAGGTTTAAATTTAGATGCATGTCACTGTAAATCTTAAGTTAGGTGCAACATTATGTAAGGGGTCTCAACAAGGAAAATTTTAGAGGTAAAATTTAGTCCATGGTCTAATTTTAGAGGTTTTTTTCTAAAAAATATTCGTCATTTTCCATTTTTTCCGAATTTGATTTGCCCAAATTCCATAGGATTAAAACTTTTTACTCTAAAAATGCCCAAAAATATATATAAACCTCTTAGAAATTTGATTTTTTTTTTTAAATATCGCCAAATTTTTATGGTTGGAAATTTGATAATTAATAAGAGTTTCCAAGGTTTCTACACTTTAATAAAATTATGGATCCTTAAAATTTTCCTTGGGCCTCAACCTAGGGCCAGGGCGTCCCAAATGGGGATACCTACCTTTCTAGCAAAGACACAAGAGGTCAGTGTCTCATTGGGGATTAAATTCCAGTGGGGAGAGTATGAAACCTACTTTTCAACCATTCAAGTTACTGCCCCTCAACATATTTAGCATTAAAAACATTATAAAGAGTACTAAAAATTTGTGTCAAGGACATTCTACCTATGAAAAGGCTTATGAACATTGCTATTTTTTTTGGATTATCAATACAAGAGCTATATGCTACATGTTATATATCTTTGTCAATCTTATTTACTTTTTGGTAGTTTATATTTCTTGAACAATTACTCAATAGTTATGGTTTATGCTAGTTAGGTACATTACACAACCCCTACTCAACTTGATCCCCATCAATTTCACTGCCTGCACTAGATTATCCTTTTTAGCAGTTGACCCATTAAGCTCCCTTTAGCAACCACTATAAATTGTATATATTAGCTAAGACTCTTGCACCCAAACCTTAATCTAAATTGTGGCGATGATAGGTTTTCTCACTCTACTTCATGCTTACCTCGTGTTTCTCAATGCTAAGGACTAAATAGTGTCGAAACCTACATCAAGGACAACGAAACATAGTCTAGATAGTATTGAGTGTAGATAGTGTGTGTTAGGGAGACAATACTAAGCCAATAATGCACTCCTCGATGCACAAAAATTACATAATCCTAACATAGATTGCACCAAGTTAGTCATACATTATTATTATCATAAATTTGGTTAGTGCACTCTCAAGGGGCTTTATTGTGTAGGCTTAATTGGTGCATAACAACCAATAGTTCTTCTTTTATACTATTCAATTATACACCACTTTGAAGGAAAAATGACCATTGACTCTAAGTTAAAACAAAGCATATGAGTAACAACTAAACTCAAAATGTGAGCGTTGCCCAATGTACATGTTTTTCTAATAGAATCTCCTTCATTGATAGGGGTGTGTTTCTCAATACATGACAATTTCATGATGGTATTAATGCAATTGCATTAAAGTATGTTATTTTCTCCATGTGTCTTTAGAGTAGAATTGTGATTTTATTTAATGTGCCTCTAGTGCTAGTGCTAATCACACATACGCATGAAAATTTTAGGGGCGAAATTTAGCCCATGGGCTATTTTTTGACCTTTTTTCCAAAAGAAGATTTGCCAATTTTCCTTTTTTTCAAAGATGATTCACCATCCATGGGATAATTTTTTTTACTCTAAAATTTGCCAAAATTGTCCAAAAACTATATAAAGTCCTTAGAAATTTGAATATATATATATATATATATATATTTAAATCACCGAACATTTTATGGTTGCAAATTTAAGAATTAGTAAGATTCGCCAAGATTTCTACACTTTGAGAAAATTATGTATCCTTAAAATCCCCCCCCCCCCCACACACACGAGGTCAACCAACCCCAATGGTTAGCTCAATTAATTGAACCATCCATCCAATTTATGTTGTTAAGAGGGAGGCCATAGGTCAAAAATTTTAATTCAATAAAGTCCCTTAAGGTTATTAGCTACTATCGTGATTGGTAGCTAAACCACCCTCCATCTAGATATTTTGAGTAGGAGGGGGGTGTTATAACATTATTTGGTCCTCCTAATCACTAATGGCTTATTAGCCATGATATCATCACTTGAATAGCATGGTTCCTCCTAAAGCATCATTTAAAAGGGACATTTTGCTCAGTATAAATACGTTTCCTTAAATAAAGGATTATGCGATGTGCATTTTCGTAAGGAAATAAGCATACATACATTGTTTCCCTTCATGAAAGGAACACATGAATATTAAAAAGGGAAAAAATAATAAATGTGCATTGATTGCACACTCCTAAGCGAGGTTTATGGGATTGTGACACCTATATTGCAACCAATAAACTCGTTACCAATGACCTTATCCACTCACTTCGAAGAGTATAAAATGGGTCTAATTGTTGGAGAAGGGGCAAGAGACTAATTAAGCACCATCATGTTAAAGTTTTTCAAAGATTTATCTAGGATTTTTATCATCGTCATCTTCTATAGGAATCCCTATTCCGATACACTAGCATAGATCCATCTAAAACCTGGATCCATAAAGCACCAGTAGGGATCAAATTTCTTGAGGTGTGATTTTTTTTCTTGATGTGTAAAATGTTTAAGATAAAAAACAAAAAATATTACACCTCAAGAAATTTTATCTCTCTTAGTGCTTGATAGATCTCGGTTTAGGATGGATCTATGCTAGTTTTAATTTTGTTATATTTTATGTCAAAATTTAAATTAAGTTGACATATATTACCAGATAGTTTTATTTAATTTTCTATTTTTTATTTGTTCTCATACATTATGTACATGACAACATATCCCCCATACTGGGTTGTAGAGAACCTTGATACTCTTAGTGCAATGATAAACTTGTGGAGAGGTGGGACCTAAATCTCTCATGAGTTTTCCATTCCAAAATAGTAAGAGTTCTTGAAGCGGAGTTCGAAGTGATAAGTGGTCCAAGTCAGAGTAATTTGGATCTTGGCGAAGAAGGTGTTAGCAATAAACCTATCAAGCACAGTTGTATTTGGTGTTCATTATTAACACATATAGAGATCTCTCTTCTTCGCCCTCGCATCGCCCCCCAATAAATTTGATTTGTTAATTCCTTTGCATTTAAATGTTCATTTGGTGGTGGAATTGGTTTCCTAATAGACTAATTAGGAGATCAATGTATAACTAAATTTGATTTCTATTTAATTACTATTGTTATAGCCATAAATATTTCAGGAAGGTTGTTGTTTACTTGCATACAAAATATCAGAAGATTACATAGATTAGTGAAGAGTCATTGGGATTTGCATACAAAGGACAACTAATTTGATACAAATACCTCTATTTTCTATCATTAGGTTGTTATTCTTAATGTAACTTACTAATAATATTGGAAGTTGGATTGTTATCTCCTATCTGCGATGTCAATGTTATCTTCTATCCATTGGGGCTTATTCCCTAAAAAAGAGAGATCTTGCAAGATTTTTCTTAAGGATAGAATTATAAAGTCAACCAACTCAATAAGTTAACTCAGTTGGTTTGAATGAACTATTTCAAGGTGGAGTTCATCATGAGATCTTTATTTCTAATCCAATTAAATCCCACTAAACTACCAATCTACCAATTACTATTTTAGTTTGACAATAAAGCCACCCTCCATTCCAATATTCCTTGAAAGAAGAAAAATTATATAAAATTTTCCTCTCTATTCTGCTATTAATTATTCTTCATAGATAAGATTGAACACCTTTAACAATATTCTTGGTACATAAGCCAAACTTAAAACAATAACTTAGTCCATCTTTATAAAAACAAACTTATAATAATATCCACTCATATATGTCCATGCAATGAAGAGATTTTGCATGATTTGAAAGTGCTCAATATCATTTTAATAAACACTTTGTCTATAGACATATCATGATGCTTTCACCTTTATTTGGATTTGGTTTGTAGTGTTGTATTTGTTTATCTCCCTATCTTCATAAAGGTGGCTTTATATATATATAATAAACAAACTAATATTTTTGGTTTGGTGAATACATTCAATATACATATCATGGTGTTCCCATTTCCATTTCTTGTCATGTAAAATCTTTACTTTTATGTGGATTTGGTTTTTAGTGCTCTCATTATTTTAAGAATTGTTAGTTTATATTAAATTTGAATTATTACATTGGGAGACCAACCATATAATCTTTTTTGTTATCCATGGACGACATTATTTGCATATATATATCCATAAAAATCTGGATTGATTAGATACGTAAGTCGTCTTATTATTAAATTATATTAAAACAACGTGGCATCATTTCATTTGAAAATGAAAATAGTCACCTCATAACTAAAAATTAACATTTTATGAATGAAAAATGGAACATTATGTATTAAAAGTTATGAAGCACGAGTATGAAAATTTGGATAAAGTTCATCCGTGATGTTCAAATATTCTATTTTTATATGGTATAAGTTAAATTATCTAAGTTTTGTATTTATTTTTGGGCGATTTTTTTTAGGAAATTTGATTGAAATTGTAGTTTGAAGTTGTTGGAATTGTATAATCGATGTGTTTAGAGGTAATTGAGGGTGCTGAATCCATTTTTACAATCAAAATTATAGTTTAAATAATGAAAATTTTGATTTGAGCAAAAATCTTTTGTCTGATTCCAACTAAAATCACTAGAAAAATGCAAATCATCTACCCTTTAGCTTACTCCATTTTTATTGTTGGTAAATTTAAGTTCACTTAAATTAATAGGCAGTAAATTTTGGTCTCACAAAAATTTATAAAGTGTGCCTTTTTTAAAGTAAGGTATTTGTGATTATTTGTGAACGTCTAAAGTAATAACATCTAAAAATCAAACACATTTTTTAATATAAATACAAATAAAATGTAAAACAATATACACTATTAAAAAAATAGTGCACTGATCTTATCCTATAAGCATATTTGTTAATCCACCCTAAATTCTAAAATATAAGAACTTACCAATATAAAAATAAAAAGTAAATAATTATATCTATTCAATCAATAATACCTATGAAATGAATATCTTGAAAGTATTTTCACATATATTTTTCATAATTGGAGAAAACATCTAATTAAAAATATCAAACTAAGAACAAGAAGTTAAATAAAAATGCTATTATCTTGATAAATTCAATTTTAACTTTAAAAATTGGGTTATTTTGTTCAATTAATTAAAATTAAGTAAAAATTATAATAAAGCATTTTGTTTTATTAATTAAAATAAACAAATATTGTAAAAAATATATAACTAAAGAAATGAGGTTATTTTGATTGAGTAGTTAAAAGTAAGAAAACAATAACTAAACTAAATCATAACCAATTACATTCAATTTTGTTTTTAAAATCAAGATGGTTTGTTCAACTTTATTGCTCTCTCCATGTGTTTTTTTTTCCTCGGAAAAAAATGTGTAGTTGTATTATATTATAATTCAACCACATTTTACAAAGACTTAAAATCTACATCCCATATGCGGGTGTGAATGTAGACACACAACCACATGAGGGGGAGACGTGGTGTGAAGGAGACACGAGGAAATGTTAATAGAAAGCGGGGCAGCTGGCGTCAGGACGAACGAGTTCAATGCAAGAGCATGCGAGGAGGACATGTAATAAAAGGAAAGGTGGTAGAGGTCGGAATCTATTTATGAGAAAATATGGGAAGAATATTATCAGTATTGACATAAACGTTGGATGGTGGTGGGAAGCCAAGGTGACCGAGGTGAGGTATAGAGATAATCTGGTTGACAGCAAGAAGACATCAAGGATAAGACGAGCGGAGAAAGGGATCAATAATTTCGGCTTGAATGTGGGGTTGGAACAAATTTTGATGGCATTGAATGACCTTGATGCTAACAAGATGCCCGTCATGTATAAAATGGAGGAGGCATTACAAAGAGATGTGGAAAATCATGAAGAGTCTTTGCGGGTAAGGCGTAAATTGGATTCCTTAGAGCTCTACAATCTAAGAATGGTCCCCCGGCAACATATGCGTAGTCGTCGGGGGGAGAGGTTGACATGAGAGGGAGAAGTGGATCAAAGAGGATGAATTCGAGAAGGAATTCATGCAAGGGGTGCCTCCACGCATCAATGAGCTTATCTCGGTAATGGAAGAAGAAGTTATTCAGAGCAAGATGGAAGACCATGGTGCTAAAGCTCGTTTGAACTTGTATTGGGTCCTGAGTAAAACTCTAGCAAAGACGTTGATGGAGCGGGAAAGTTTCGGTGACCTAGCTATCCAGGTCATGTAAAAATTTACAGATTATATGATGAGTGGGTTCGTGGACCTGTAAGGAGTCCCGGACTTGGAGAGGGAACCATTCAGCGGTGGTAAAGAGAAGGCGGACCCTCCTCCTATGGCTGATGAAGTTCTAGCAGCTCCTGCAGCCCCGACACAGGAGTCTTCCAGCAAAAGAGGCAAACACGCTAGAGGAATGACCGTCTATGGTGAGAGGTGAACGGTAAGGTGTTTTGATATCTAATCTTGTTTTGATGGGATTATGTAATGACTGCGGGTCAAGGGTAATGATTATCGTGCATTGACCACATGCCAAGTATGAATTATGTTTTGTAATGATTGTTAATTCTATTCTGGGTGGTAGTTTGGTCTGGTTACGAGTTAGGGTTGGAAATGTTGCGGTAGAAGTGTAGGCCATGCCTGTATTGTGTGGGGAGGGAATAGCTGAGAAACGTTTTTGTAATCCCTAGGGAAATTATCTTTCAAATTCCTCTATAATAGCATTGGGAATCAAGAGCAGTAGGAATTATTTTTGTATCCATATCATGTAATGAATATAAACAGAATGGGAAAGGGGAAGATTAGGCCTACAAGAGGTACTCAAAGACCTGTTTTTGTAATACTATGTACAACTCTTTTTGAATTTTAATAGAATGTTTCTACTCTTACTCACAAAAAAAGACTTAAATTCTATAGTCTGCGTCCACCAGGGAGCATTAAATATCATTATAAGCTTCTTTTACGATAGTCCTAAACATATAGTTTGATATATAGTCAAAGAATTACATTGATGTCCAAAAAATTATTTATCTCATATCATATAACTTATCATGGAAAAGTATTCCTCTCTAAGATCGGTAAAGAGTCTCCTTCGTGTGATAGACATTTCCAATAGCATTCCTCCATATCGAGTCCTTCCTTGGATAGGGGATCTACCTCTGAATTCAACTCTCTGTAAATATGACAAAAATATATCTTGCTGAAATGATCAATCAATCTAGAAACCTCCTCATATATTGGTTGCAAAATCATTTTCCTCAGAGGTCTTCTCTTGTAGATCCAATCCATGACCATCTTCGAATCGCCAAATATTTGAATGTTTTCAATACCTTTTGATATGGCTAACTTCAGTAAGAGTTTAATGGCCATAATTTCTACTTGATTATTTGAGCTTGGGCCCAAGCCCACCGAGAATCTAGTAAATTACAAATATGAGGTATATATAATACCCCCAGCACCCCCACTACAGGCTGTCCCTATGATGCTCCGTCAAAGAAATCCCAACAATATGATTTATCAATGATTACCTCTGATGTCCTTCTGACTCGTTTCCTTCTTGTACAAGACGACAGGAGGGCGTGATAAATGCCTAGACCCTTGGCATCCCAATCATATGGTGCAAAGAGTTTATTTTGGAATATGTCATAATTCCTCGCTAGCCAGATACCCCACGAGAACAATACCAGAAACACTTTAAACTCTTCAATAACTTCATTTGTGAACCAGCTGTGCAACACAACTTCCAAATTCGGGCATGTCCAGATGAGAGGTATTTCCAACATACTAGAAGTGTGATCTGACATTTTTTGAATATAAGGATAATTAAGAAAAAGACAATCTCTGGATTCATTCGCCTGATTGCATGGTGCACACCATCCAGGACCAAATTCATATCTTCCTTGAAGATTTTCCCATAC
Source organism: Larix kaempferi (assembly GCA_027924585.1). Taxonomy (NCBI): domain Eukaryota; kingdom Viridiplantae; phylum Streptophyta; class Pinopsida; order Pinales; family Pinaceae; genus Larix; species Larix kaempferi. The sequence goes on along the minus strand of BSBM01000241.1, from coordinate 707,600 downwards.
AGGGACCTTGTCCGATAGCAATAGCCAGATACAAATTTTGTTTTTAAGGGGGCAATTTAGATTGCATATACACTTGGTCCACTAAGGAGGTAGTGTCCGGATATCCCCTTCACATAGTAGTATGTATCCCAACTTTGGTATGTAATGACCTCCTTTCGTATTCCTTACCCAAATAAGTTTATCAGGAAAGCCTTTGATTTTTACGTGGCTATGGGATAGAGCCTGTATATAGTTACCCCATCTCGCCCCAAGGTCTCCATCCAATCCCAACTCTACAGCAGATAACCATACCTGTCGATCTTGTGTATTGTCAGTCGCATCATGAATCTATACCAAGAATATATATCCACGTTCCCTTAAATCCTCTACCATAATATCTGGAAAAATATAAGCTCTAGGGCATCCAACCCATGGGTCACAGACTATTTGCATACTTCTTCCATCACCTATGACCCATATAAGATGATCGCCTACAATGTGCTATGCTTGTATGAAGGCTTTCCACATTATGGAAGAATTCTTATAAGACTTATGCAGAAGTATAATCCAGTCAATAACTGATAATGGGTGGATACACTTATGAGTTACAATATGTGCCCACAGTCTGTTTCCATTTATAACTCGTCATATTCCCTTTGTTTCAAGCGCCTTTGCAAATATGGAGGGACTCTTCAATCCCCATCCTCCTAGTTCCTTAGGGAGGGAAATTTTGTCCCAAGGTACCTAGTGGAAGGAGTGGGCAAGTGAGTTTCCTTTCCATAGGAAATTATAGCAAAGTCTTCTGATCCAGTCCTGTGTGCCAACTGGAATATGTGCCAAGGATGTCCAATAAACTGGAGTGGCTTCCAAAAAAACCTTCATCATTATGAGTTGTCCCCATGGGGGTTCACTCAGTGAACTTGTTACATAACATGATCATTCACATGATATGAAATAATATCCCTAATTTCACTAAATATTGGAAAAATCCTCTTAAAAATTTATTGGTGAACTCCCCTCCCAATATGCCTTTCCAATTAAGAAAACCCCTAGTTTCACCAAATATTGAATGTATCCATTTTTATCAACCCATTTTTAATACCCCCTTTATATCATGTTATCAAGTTCTAACAAACAAGAGCCCTAACACATCTTAGTATAAGAACACATGATGCTAAATAAAATAAAAATATGATGCTAATAATGATCCCACTAGGATTGCAAGGGTGACTAATCAATCTATAACATTCAATAGTGGAAGACCCAATGAAATAGTACTGGGAAGGAAAAATGCGTAAAAGGAAACCCAATCAAGAGATAAACATAATAAAGAATGTAAAAGGCTAATAGTGCAATAGTTAGTGCAATGCTTAGAAAATATGAGAATTGAAAATGTTTACACGCCATAGCCTGCCAATCTACCAATTTTATATCATGTAAATATAAGTATAGCCATAGAGATCTCATGTTTTCTATAAGATTAATAAATTAAACTCCATAAAAATGCCAAATTGAAACCCTACCATGGATGGAATCCCCTACATTTCTATCAAAACAAACATCATTGATGTTTGAACCTAAAGAACATAGAAAATTTTCTCTTACTTTCCGATAACACCATATGATCATGTGCATAGATTGGATTTGGGTCATTCACAAGATGCAATATATGAATTTCCTCCACTTCCTTTACATTTATTCTTGCAATCAAGGGAATTGACAACATTTAGTTACCTTCTATTGGGTTATATCTAGTTTTTTTTGTCTTTACGGGAGAGGGAAAAATCTCCATTGTTTGGTTTCAAGCATGCAATAGTTATAAATATACACAAATGGTGAAACTTATATGATACCATTTCATGGTAAAAATAACACACAGGGTATGTAAATAAGGATTTAGATTTTCACCTATGTTCATGTCATTTCCAATAAAATATTAAGACAGATACCTTGCATATAAGAATTGAAATTAAAATTATGAATGTGCCAAATATAACTCAATCTAACAACTAATCCTAACTAACAATGTGAAAATGCTAAAGAAGAATGCAAAAATTTGAAATAAATAATTAGTCAAGAAAGATTGATCTATTTTTTCTTGGTTTTCATGGAGAAAGGTTTGATTGAATCTCAATACCCACCTAAACCCCAACCTAAAAAATGAAGAGTTATATCTTTTACTCAAATGGCTAGAAAAAATACAATACAATTTTTCAACTTTGGAACTTCCAATTAGATACACCTCTCAACTTAAAGATGAAAAACAATATAACATCAATTCAAACCAAGCCTAAATAAGCTATTAAATGAGGATTTATCAAGGCTAGTAATCCAAAGAGACTTCCATCGAGATTATCATTGGTACACTATTATCATATTTATGCAAAACTTGGGATCATAAGCAATATCAAATAAAAACAGAGGGTCCTTAAGTTTTAGGTGGGTATGAATTGAGCCCACGATTTGGAGGTATGAATCCATCCCACGATTTGGAGGTTATTCCTCAACCCACCCAAATAAAATAACCCACAATATTTATATTACTATATCAAATTAAAAAAAAACCTTGACCCCTTAATACGAGGCAATATATTTTTGAGGTTTTTAAGAGTATTCAAACCCCCAATACGAATGGACATGATGTGATATTGCCTCACTAGTGAACCCCCCGTGGTTGTTCCCCTCTAGAGATACAATGGTTACACCATAAGTTGATTCTCGTTTCATTTTTTGCCACTAACTAGGACCAATCCTTGTTGATGTAGTCATTTGGTTTTAATAAAAAACCCAGATATTTTATTCCCAAATGGATATGCACTTCAATTAAATAGAACTGTTTGTTTATCCAATCTATGGAAGGTTTATCATGATTTAAAAAATAAATAGAACACTTCCCATAATTAATGATCATACTTGTAGCCTCAACAAATTGAGTGAATATAAATTTGAGTGATAATATCACTTCTATTACCTGCTGTGAAGATCATGATATGGTCCACGAAAAGGGGGTGAGTAATGCTAAGGATTCCACTAATCTTTAAGCCTTTGAAGGAACCAAAATGCTTTGACTGGAGGATGATATTGTGCATGCATTCCATAATCAGTAGAAGGAGTAAGGGAGCTAAGGGGAATCCCTTCCCGATCCCCTTACCTGGTTTGAAGAAGTATGATGTCACTCCATTAATAAGCACTACGAAAGAAACTGTCTAACTCAAGAGAGTGTCCAATTCACAAACGAAAGATGGAAGCCAGTCTAAAGAAATATAAGCCAAATATAGGGCCAATTAGAACTATCATAGGCATTCGATAAATCTACCTTTAAAATAACAGATGCATTGTTTTTTTTCTTTGCAGTATGGATAACTTATTGCGTTGATCCTATCGCATCATGTATTTGATATCTAGAGAGAAATGCAAACTGTTCCTTTGATACTGAGTATGATAGGATGACCTTTATCCTCCTTCCTATTACCTTTGCAATCACTTTATATGTGCAATTACATATTGAGATTGGTCGGAATTCATTAAAGGAAACTAGTTTATCTGATTTCCGGATCAGAGAAATGAAAGTTGAGTTGAAAACAACCAGTACCTTACCCTTTTTCTTTGACTCTTCGACCACTGCTGGTAAGTACAGTTCCATAAATTTCATGAAGGCTTCAAAGAAATCCACTAGAAATCCATCGGGTCTAAGGATTTTATCTTTTTATAAGGAATTTATTGCCAATATAAGTTCTTCAATGGTAACTGGTTCCATGACACTATGTTTCTATTCTTCATTCACATATTCAAGGAATAGGGAAACTGTGGACATCATATGTCCTATAGATACATGTTGGTCTTCTTTAAAAAGGTCTTTGAAATTAGAGACCCTTCCACTGCCAGGTCCTTGAATCCCGTGATTTGAGAGCCATACACTTTATCAATATTCCAGATATAATTGATGTGATTCATGTGTTTCATGTGGTTATGAAAATACTTAGTATTATCACTGCCTTTTTGGAGCCAAATAGCCCTACTTTTAAGCCGCCAAAGGGCTTCTTTTTCCAGTAGAATATTCCTACGACGCGATTCTTTCTCCATACTCTCCAAATTTTCCTCAACTGTGGGGGGTCATGTAGGATTCAATGCATTGTAATTGTCCAGAAAGGATTCTATGTTTCTAAGTTCAACTTCATTAGCTTTGCTTCTATTAGTGATCCATTTTGTAGATAAGTTCTTCACTTTGGTGAGATTCCTATGGAAGCACATACCTGTTGAGTCATGTAGTTTCCTATCATAATGAATCCAAGAGGATCTCATCATATTCCTATACTATTCAACCTCGATCCAAGTAGTGCATAACTTGAATGGAATGGGTGGTTTATCCCTGCCAGCATCCAATTCCATAAAAATCGGTCCAAGAATCCTGCTTCCCCAACCCATTGTTTAATATTGATTGGAGCTTGAATAAGTCCTTCATTGACAAGAAATCTGTCTAGCCTTTTAGCCACGCTATACTGGACCGATATTGTATTTCTCCACATAGGACGAATTTTGATTGGAGGGATATCGTATATGGAGTAGTCATTAAGTCTTCGCACAAAATAATCTGAGAGATTTTCATTATGAGATGAAGCTCCCCAAGATTCTGCTTCACCTATCGAAAAGTTAAAATCACCACCTATAATCACTTTTTTCAGTGTTTAAGAAAATTGCTCTGAATATAGAATCCTAGTAATTAACTCTGTGGACATTCAGACCATAAACATTTACCATTGTAATAGTTTTACCGAACTCCCTTAAAAAAATGACAATTCTCAACCCAAATGTAAAATCCCAAGAGTTTGTACAAAAAGCAGAGGAAGTTTTCCATCCTATGACTAGACCTCCTCAGTGCCCGAGGGCATTGGAATAGGTGAAATCCCAACTAGGAAGGATATTTCTAAGGTAAAAAATAATGGCTTCTCCAGATGCCAAATTCTCTTGTAGCATGATGACGGAAGGATTCTGAGTTTCTAGGAGTCTCTTGAGGCCTATATTTTTTTAGGTTAGCTCCATACCTCTAACATTTATAGACAAAAATACCATGGGGGAACCCCTATTTGACTGGGATTTCGAGCTCTAAGAATCCCTTTCAGTGTATGTTACCGACCATATTGAACCTCGTAATAAGAAAGATATATGGTCGTAGCAATAACCGAGGCTCTTCCTCTAAGCCTTTGGGAAGGAGGAGGAGATAATGAGAACAAACCTCCTGTTTGTGGTGAGGACGGGTATGATTTATTGCAAGAGCACAAATAATAAGGATGCTTGACTATGGGTAGGGGGTGTGAGAGACTTCTCGTGGACCAAGATAATTTTGTTCCTCCACATCTTCTGAAGTCGTAAGATAATCAAGAAGGGTTCGATATATATCCAATGAGGAAGATACAATCTCAATGGATCTCTCCAAGGAGGGTGTGGAGGGGAGATAGGATAGGGATAGAGGAATAGGCTCTTCCAGGGAAGTATTAAAGGATGACTCAACTGCATAAGAAAATAAAGAGGAAAAATAAACATCAAGGGGTGGAACCATACCAACTTGAAGAAATTATGCCAAATCCAAATTTGGTTGATCTTTCCTTAGAGAGGTAGTCACCCACACCACTTCCAGTGCCTCAGAAACCCAATTACCTATCACTTGTATCCCCTAAAGAGGCTCCTTCTCTTTGGATGAGATATGATATACTGAAAATACATCCTGGGATGGATTAGAAGTGTGACAATCCTCCCTGAGCAATATAGAGTGCTTATGTCCCCTAGGTGGAGACTTTACCTTCCAATTGTGTCTCTCGAAGGATAAAATGCAGTTCTTAACCAAGTGGCCATAAGCGTGACATTGGTTGAATCAAAATGGTACACCGACATAGTCCATAGGTTTTATGTGTTTGTATGCACCAAGGATGATAGTCATTTTAGATAAGAGACCTTCCCTGGGATCTATATCGACCACAATTTTTGCCACTAACCTTAGTCCAGTATAGAGAAAGCAGAAGTCAACTTCACGAAACACTCCCAGGGCATCCCATATTGATTTAAAAATAGGTTTTCTCCATAGTTCTGCCAGTAGACCTAGGAGTTTCACCCACAAAGATTGGATGTATTCTTTGGTCCTTCGAGCATCGAAAAAAAGGTGTCCACCTTCTAAGAGTTAGTGGCGTAGGTCCCCAGTGCCAAACCCCTGCAAACAAATTCTCGACATCCTCAGGTTTTTCCACTGGGATGCCAAGCCATCCTGTTAGGCACCCGTGTCAACGCTTCTCTTTACTTTGTTAGTATATTGTTGTTGGACGCATATGATTTGTAAGTCATCCCGTATTATTTGTTGATCCATAATTTGTATTAGCCCATGGTATTGACCCATAGTATTGAACGCATATTCTTTGTAAGTCATCCCGTAGTATTATATGTTCCATGGTATTGACCCATAGTATTGGGCATAGACTTAGTATATAAGTGTGTGTTGAGGCCAATGAAGGACCGTGAAGTTATTTGTATTGAGCTTGCTCAAAGGAGGTTTCCCCCTCGAAGTGGCCCACGATCAATAAAATATTCTATGATCTAATATATCATGCATTTTATCAATTAATTGTTGTAGGTTCCTCACATCTGGTATCAGAGCACTTTCTTGGGCTCGTTGGGTGGAATTTCTGCCAAATTTGTTTTTGCATCTGTTGCAGGTTCGGATCTGGGAATAATCCCTATCCGCTTAACTGTGGGAAGTACTTGGGCATAAGCCCTAAAACTCATTGTGAGGAGTACCACAGGAACCTTGAAGTAGTTGTCCCATTGAGAGGACCTTCCATCGAAAAGGGCAACGACCCTTACCTGATTGACTAGTTCCCACCCACGAGGTAAACCAAGAGCTGTCATTTGTGGCAAAGTGATTATCAAGTTTACCTGAGCCGTGGAGTGAGGGGTACTTCCCCAATACGCAAGCCGCCAGACAGCATTGGTGGTTGAGTGAATCCCCTAAACCATTAGGAAGCCGAGCATACCTGGGATCCATATCTATTTTCAACTGCTAAATCGTAGATTACATATGTGCAGACCTGTTGTCGATCACTTATGTACCGTTGTAGATCCATCTGTTTCCGATCACTTCTGCGTCATTACATATCCATCTGTTTCCGATCACTTCTGTGCCATTGCATATCCATCTATTTCCGATCACTTCCACGTCGTTGCAAATCCATTCCGAAAAAAAGAAAAAAAAAAGAAAAAAGAGTTATGTTTTTTCTCCATATCTCCCTTGTTTTACCTCTGTTTCCCTTGAAACTTACCTAACACCTCTGCAATCCCATTCTGCATATTTCATTCCTGAGGACCATATCCCAAATTCCACTTCCCAAATCCAAAAATCCCACATTTGTCTATTTTTAGGGTTTTCCATAACTTCTTCGATTTTCACCCAATCACCTTCAAATTTTTCCACCATGCTCATTCCCTATTTCTGCTTCTTTGTTCCTCTCTCAAAAAATTTCTCATTCTTTCATCCTGCTTCTGAAATCCTCTTTTTTTGCTTCCCTTTCCATTCGAAAGTGTCCAAAACCTAGTCAAACCCCAATTGCCCATCAGAGTTTTTTCCAGATCCAAATTTCCCTTTACTAAATAAGCTTTTGTTTGTGTTTTTCTACCCATTCACAAAAAAAAAAACTCCTAGTTATGGTTGTCACCCACACAGGAGCACAAATCATGGAGGAATAACTTGCAGCCTTCAAAAGCAAACTCCAAGATTTGGATGAAAAATTTCTCATCCTCCAACTTTAGCATTCAGCCATGAACACTGGGTTCTCTTCTTCCAGCAATTTTCGTGGGCCGAAGCTTGATTTTTTTCGCTTCAATGGTAATGATCCGACTGGATGGATATACCAAGCAGAACAATATTTCAGTCTGCATAATACTTTTGATGTCCAAAAATTTCCACTTACATCCTTTCATTTGGAACAGGAAGCCCTTCAATGGTACCTTTGGTACATCAAGGCTCATGATGAGCCAAAATGGACAGATTTTTTTCAACTCCTTTTGCAACGATTTGGTCCTAGTGCTTTTGATGACTTCACAGGAGCACTCACCAAACTTCGCCAAATTGGCACTGTGGGAGAGTATCAGACAGAATTTGAGAAACTAGCCAATCACACAGAAGGATAGGAGTTGATTTATCAATGGTCATAAGGATGGAATCCGCTCAAAGGTTAAAAAAATTTGTCCCAACATAATGATGGAAGTCCTAGGGTTGGCAGAGGACAAGATCACATCCCAACAACGCTCCAAATCCACTTTTGTTCCATTCAAAAATATGGTTTCCCAATGACCGCCCATCACGCGAGCTCCTCGCACAACTCCTATCAAGAATTTGTCTCAAGCAGAGATGCGGGCACGTAGAGAAAACAGGCTTTGTTATAATTGTGATGAGAAATTCACTCGGGTACATGGATGTGTTGAGCAACAGCTCTATCTCTTATATGTGTATTCTTCACCTGCCTCTAAACTTGGTGCAGAAGCTCCAGATACACCTGATGATCAGATCGACATTCAGCAACTGCCTGTTGACCCTCCATCTCCGGACGACCACCCAAAAATATCTCTCCATGCTTTAGCCAGAGTCACCACCCCACAAACAATGCGGGTCAAGGGTTACTTCAAAAAGATCCCTCTTACAATACTCATTGATTCTGGTAGCACTCATAGCTTCATTGACCCTCAGATCGCCAAACAGGCTAATTGTTTTGTCCATCCTTGCTCCAACTTTGAAGTCATTATTTCCCATGGGGGAACCTTACCTTGCAAGGGGAAGTGTCGCAATGTGCGTATCTCTATGGAATATTATAACCTGCCCTCTGACATGTTTTCCTTGTCCTTAGGTAGATGTGATGGGGTTTTGGGTGCTCAATGGTTACGCACACTTGGCCTCATCTTATGGAATTTTGCTTAAATTTGGATGTAGTTTTCAGTCAATGGGAAATAACGCACATTTATGGGATTACAACCAGGGTCTCTCCACATCATCATTTCACATCGCCTGGAAAATATCCTTAAGAATAATTCACATGGTGTGATCGCTCAACTCCATTCCATTCAGATGCACCCATCAACGGTCTCCACTACTCCCTTGGATAGATATGCAGATGTCTTTGCTGAACCAATGGACTTGCTGCCTTCAAGAGACCTTTCCGGTAAGAATTTAGCCGCATCTACATCTGAGAAGGAAATGATGGCTATTTTGCATGCAGTACATAAGTGGAATCCATACCTATTAGGCAATTATTTATGCATCAAGACTGATCACCAAAGCTTGAAAATTTTCCCGAAACAACGGGTCTCCTCCCCTACACCCCTAAAATGGGTTATCCAACTCATGGGTTATGTCTATGCGATCACTTACAAGAAGGGTAAGGACAATCTGGTGGCGGATGCTCCTTCTCGCACATTTGATGCCCCAGTTTCTCTTTCAGCTACTTCTCTGCTTGTTCCAAATTGGTTGCAATCTGTTAAACATGATTATGTCTTATATGAACTCCATGCTTATCCATCGGCAGGGCACTCTGAGTTCCTCAAAATGTATGACCGAGAACAGTGTAACTTATTTTGGCAGGGACTGAAAATGGAAATTCAACAGATGGTGGCTGACTGTGATACTTTCCAGGTCAACAAGGGTGAAACAACACTTCTTCTGGGACTGCTCGAACCCTTGCCCATCTCTACATAGATTTGGACAGTTATTTCTATGGATTTCCTTGAAGCTCTCCGGTGGTACAATACCACATATAAAATGACACCATATGAAGCAATCTATGGACAGCCACCGCAAGTTCTTCTTCCATACACCCTCAACAGTTCCCCAGTCCAGGCAGTTGACTTGGTTCTTTGAAACCGCGATCAGATTCTTCTCATTTTGCAGGACAATATTCACATGGCAAGAATTCGAATGAAACAACAAGCCGATCAGCACCGTTCTGAGCACACTTTTCAAGCAGGTGATATGGTTCTTCTTCGTCTACATCCTTCCAAGCAATCCTCCCTGAAAATCAAAATGCATCAGCTTCTCTCTCATTCTATCACAGAGGTATTAATTCAGTGGCATGGAATGCAACCCGAGGATGCTACAGGGGAACCACTCCTTCATATTCTGCATCAATTTCCACATCTAAATATTTGAGGACAAAGATTTTTCTAAGGGAGAGGGGATGTTAGGAACCCATGTCAACCCTTCTCTTTACTTTGTTAGTATCTTGTTGTTGGACGCATATGCTTTGTAAGTCATCTCGTAGTATTTGTTGATCGATAGTTTGTATTATCCCATGGTATTGACCCATAGTATTGGACGCATATGCTTTGTAATTCGTCTCATAGTATTATATGTTCCATGGTATTGACCCATAGTATTGGGCATAGACTTAGTATATAAGTGTGTGTTGAGGCCAATGAAGGACCGTTAAGTTATTTGTACTGAGCTTGCTCAAAGGAGGTTTCCCCCTCGAAGTGGCCTGCGATCAATAAAATATTATGTGATCTAATATATCGTGCATTTTATCAATTAATTGTTACAGGTTCCTCACACATCCTCGAGCCAGTGTGAAAGCAATGGGTTGATAACCCAATACCTCTTTCTAGTTTGCCTTTATGCATGTTTTTAGGGTGTCCGCTGCCATAAATATCCCATAGAATCTACCTACGAGTTCTCTCTTTGAAAATGGGATCGCCTCACTCATAAGAACATCCTCCCCCAATGACAAGTTAAGAGGAGTCCCTTTTTTAGTAATGTAGTGTTTTGGAGGATGGTTTTCAAACGTCCCTACCACATTAGTGAGGGGAGAGAGAGAACAAGAACAAAAGCCTTCATAGTTCTTGAACTCAGTGGGAGAAAACTGTGATTCATATTCATTAAGTTCAGGTATATGCTGCCCCTTGTTTAGTTGTACACCTGGATGCCTATATTTATTGTTCAGGGGATAAAAATGAGGAGGCAACTCCCGAGGAGATTCCTTTGAGCTCATTTCTTGCCACTGGGAGGACTCATTATGTGGGTCCATGACTGGAGTAAAGAAGCGCATAATACCTTTGTCCTTATGTGAAATTAAGTAACTAAGGATGCTCACATATGTCAAAATTGTATCAGGGAAATGATTGGTAGGAAAAACTTAAAGGTGCAAGTTATAAAACAGATCCTGGATAAGGTGGGAAGTAGGCTCGGAGCTCCCATTCCAAAATGATAAAAGATTATGCAGAAAAACCTAAACCCAAGCTAAAAAATAGGGACTTAATCCAACTTGTAATCCGAGGATGGATAAAAAAATGGTGTTCCCACTTTTTTTATACATGGTTGGTACTGGGATCTTGTGATTTGGACTCCATGTCTAAACTGTAACTAGTGTGCTTATATCCCTTTATCTCTTTCAGAACCTGTAAATTGCTATAAAATTTTCCATATGTTTCCATGGTAGGTCAGCTAACAACATTGAGTCAGTGCAAACCAGGGTTCGCAAGATATAATACAACGATGATGTTGTATCACTGAGACATCCAACATTTTGGCTCTAGGGGATTTTGCACCAGGGTTTCATTGATTTACTCCAAACATAAGAAAATCAAATTAAAGTATTTTTATCATGATATTACACGCTTAATCAATTTTAAAATTAAAATGTATTTAAATTGGTTTTATCATAAGTATGTGTTGTATGAATGGGTATGGATGATCATTACTTATGTTGTTGGTACCAATCTTATATATACTAATACTATCAATTGCCCGAGAAGGTGCAAAGGAACGTTGAAACGAAAAGAATGAGGAAGACACAGTAGATGCTACAAAGTGGAAGGAGAGAGTTGTATAAAAGGAATAGGCATTTAGAAAACAATAACGGAAGGACCGAGATGAACATTAGTTCTTGAAATTAGTGCATTGCAACATTAAGATGTGAGGTGAGTGTCCTTGATTCATGTGGAATTCTCGAGAATTAAAGACCTTGAGAGTAATTTAACACTAGTTATATATATGTAGCATGTATACATAAGTAAACATGAATGGAAGCTACACAAGAGAAACAATGTAATTTTTTTGAAAGGCGGTAAAGGGAAAGTGTGTTGTAGAATAGTTTGAGCATAGAGATTGCCTACTTGTCCTACATATAATTTCCATCCATGCATAAACATTTGATATGATGTTTTATGTTGCTTTGTTATCCGTTCTTAGTATTATTGGAAATGAAATGTTTCACATGTTAAGACAACAAAGAAGTTGTAGATGGCCACCAATATTATATAAATATTCACAAACTATGCTTAAATTTGCTATAAATGATGCAAAACACTTGCAAATTGATTATCTTGTTTTTAGAATGAGTTGACATATACGAGTGATGAGTGTTGTTTTGTATATTTTTTTGTTCATTGCATATGGCCGTGTGAAATTGGCGAATGAATGGGCACAAGGCATAGGTCTACTATTACTAATATACAATTTTAGCCATGAGATCAATTGAAAACACTACTTGCAATGTATTTGAAAAAAAATAATAAAAAACCAAAAATTCTATCTAATTAAAATTGATTTTAAAATAGAAATTTCCAAGTTGATATGGTAACATTCTTCCTTGAAAATAATAAATATTGCTCATTCTACTACAAATTATTACTATAATATAGTGATTTGTACTTATCAGACATATTATAGAACTATACCATGAGTCTAATCTTTTTTAGAATAGTTAGATTATAATATTGAAATAAAATTTACCCTATTTTGACCATGATTACAAATATATTGACATATTATATTTAAGATCTATAGAAAACATTAATTCATTAAAAGTTTAATCATTATTAAACTAGGTGGAACAATTCATATACTAATTCAAATTTCATGTACTTACATCCAACATGTGGATTCTAGTGCAAGCCAAGAGACCTATCCATTTTAACATCGAGGAGGAATATATGCAGTGGGGATCCTTATGCCAGATTAGTATTGCAATACATTAAAGAGACTGCCATTTAAGTTGTGTGTATGGTCTTAAATCCCCCAAAAAATATACCATGGATCAAATTTTCAAAACTAAGGTTTTCCAAGACCCTAAAATAGATTTAAAACCTTTTCCTTCATGTAAGAGAATGATGGGGAATCCAAGAGATGAAACATAACTTGCTTATGTTGTTTGGGTGGATAAATTTAAGTCTTGATTTTGTAAAAATTGGTGCTATGTTATGGATATAAATGTCACCTACCCAAATTTTGAGACTATTTATTTTATTGCAAAAACATTATGTTAAATTATAATTACAAAGTTTTGTAATTATGACCAAATCTGGTCAAGGATGATTGTAATGACATATTATTATTATTTAATAAATTAAAAACAGGAGACAAACACCCAAGGGAACTGTTAAATGAGTGTTCACTGACCCACTAGGAGGAATGGAAGCTGTTAGAAGGCATGGGACAGGTGTCAGCATTTGCACTTCACCACTAGCTGTTGGTTATGGGACAACTACCCCTAAATTTGTGGCATTATCCCCCAGGTGGGTGGAGCAGAGATGTTAGCTCATTAATGACCATGTTAAGCACTAACAAGGCCTAGGCAGCCTAAAGAAGGCAATTCGAATTGAGCAGGGAGCTCTAACATTATTTTCTGTAGAAATAATTCCTCAAGTGTATCAGGTGATCACTGAGAGATTGGAATAGGGAGGCTAAGTGGAAGTGCATTGTGAGTCTGCGAAATGAACAATTCAAATGCTTTAGCACGAATGCTAAGTAAGCATCGGGGTACCCTCAGGACCCCTTTCATCATCAAAAGAAGAACAACAATTAGTACTTGTAAACAATTATGATTGGCAGAACATTGACATAAGAATTATAAAAATATAACTGAATTTCAAATAGAGTCTTAGTGTAGACTTGTCATCATCATAATTAATTATTAGTTAAAAGAATTAGCATTCATTTTATTTTCGCATTAGCATTTTCAATATTTAATGCTATTTTAAAAATTTTAAAATTTTGTGAATTTTCGGGATGTTACATGTGGTATCAGAGCTCATGTTCGAACTCTCGGCCTGAAAAGGTCCAAAGAACACGCGACATAAAAATTTTATGACAACAAAAATCTTTACTAATTCAAGTTAAATTATTTTCTTATACAGAAAATTGTTTTCTAAGTTACAGGTATGGAAGGATCAAATGAACATATGGAGGACAGATTTTAACCGAACAATCATACCAACAATAGCACAGGACAACATTATGAAGAAGAAATCCATGGTGAATTGAATGACAATTCATTGGAATTGTTACATGCATTTTAGGGATTGAAAGCAGAAATAATATCTGTTAAACAGGATAATGAGAGAATTATGAAGGCACAAGAAGAACTGAACCAAGTGCTGTTCGATCAGTGTCCAATTGATGAACAGGATAGAAGGGTTGAAAACACCTCCAAAATTGAAGACTTACCTCATGGGAACAAGGATAAGAGAGTGAAAACTGGTGATGAGAATAAAAGTTCAACATCATCAGGAGATTCCAATGAGATACGTAAAAAGAAACATAATTATTCAAGTGATAGCAGCGAAGGGGATTACAAACCAAAAAGAAAAAGCCATAAACAGTATGAGCAGATTTCTGGGGAGTTCAAGAAGATCAAACTCCCAACATTCAATGGTGAAACTGAGAAAGGAGAGACAGCTGAAGCATGGTTGTCCGGCATGAAGAAATACTTTCAAATTTATGATTATTCAAAATCATTAAAAGCAAAGATGGCCATATACAACCTAATCGGGAAGGTAGACATTTGGTGGCAGGACATCAAAAGAGTGAAGGGCATCAAGGACAAGGATGTGAATTGGAGCACTTTTAAACTGTACTTCAAGAAGAAGTTCTTATCTGAACAAAATTACGAAGAAAAGTCGAAGAAATTCTATAATTTAAGACTAGGAACCATGAACATGAAAGAGCTGAACAACAAATTTCTGAATTTGCTAAGGTATGTGCCATACCTTGTGGAGGAGAAACCAAAGATTCAGAGGTATCTGAGTTGTCTACCTTTCAACATCAAGGATAGAATAGAGTATGACATTCCAAAGACCTTAGAAGAATCCATGAGGAAAGCAACTTTCTGCTATGATCAGAACCGGAAAAGAGAAGGGATATCTAACTGGAAAAATCATAAACCCAACAACTTTGAGCTGAAGAAGAAGAATTTCAGGTTCAATGGAAATTTTGGTTTTCAAAAGAAAAATTTTCCGAATCAAAATTTCCATGGAAACAGTCCCAGAAATAATCAACAACAGAATTTTACAGCTCCTAGAAATACACCCAATGTTACCAGAACTAATGACCAGAGGGAACCTATAAAATATTTTGAGTGTCAAGGTCCTCATTATGCTTCAAACTGTCCCAATAAGAAGCGGATATCCAATAATATTCACTCCATACAAGTTGAACCTACTGTGGGGGACTTGGCAAGAGAGATGTCAAGAATTAATGCAGCTCTAGACGACAGGCAAGCTGAGCATCAAGTCTCTATGGTAGAGATTGAAGGTATGCTACTAAACCACCCAGTTTCTATTTTGATTGATCCAGGCCCTAGCTTGAGTCATATATCTCCAGATATTGTAGAAAATTTTAATCTGAAAACAGAAAAAATTTAATAGATCCTGGTTAGTTAGACTAGCAATAGGAACAAAAAGAAAAGTGTCTAATTTTGTTGAAAGTTGTGTTTTATCTATGAATCAGTTAAAGACACAAACCAAGCTAAATGTTTTACCTTTAGGATCCTACGACATCTTAATTGGAATGGATTGGTTAGAAGCACATCATGTTATTTTGGAAAAATTTTACCTGTCTAAATGATGAAGGAGAAATAGTAGAAGTGAAAGGTATTCCTAGAAAGACACCACTTAGACAGATTTCAACTATGCAAGTGAAAAGAGCAGTTAGAAAAGGATGTAAGATGTTCGCAGTGAATGTAGTACATTAGGAGTTAATTACTAAAGAGGACAAACTGAAACTAGAATACATACCTGTCCTAAAAGAATTTCTGGATGTTTTTCCAGAAGAGATTCCAGGATTACCCCCAAAGAGGGATCTAGATTTTACCATTGAGCTGATACCGGGTGTGGTACCGAACTCCAAATCTCCATATAGGATGAATATATTGGAATTAAATGAGTTAAAATCACAGTTGACGGAACTGATCGATAAAAACTATATAAGGCCCAGCGTGTCTCCTTGGGGAGCACCTGTTATTTTTGTTAAGAAGAAGGATGGCACTTTAAGGCTTTGTATATATTATCGCCAACTGAACAAGGTTACAATCAAGAATCAATATATGTTGCCCTGCATCGACGATCTATTTGATCAGCTATGTGGAGCAACGATATTTTCAAATATTGATTTAAGGTCAGGATATCATCAAGTTCGTGTGAAGGATGAGGATATTTTTTAAACAGCCTGTAGAACTCGTTATGGACGTTATGAGTTCGTAGTCATTCCATTTGGGTTGACTAATGCTCCGATAGTATTTATGTGCTTAATGAATAATATTCTACACAAGTATTTGGATAAGTTCGTCATTGTATTCATAGATGACATTATGGTATATTCTAATAGTAAGGATGAACATGACGAACATCTACGTATTATTTTACAAGTTCTAAGAGATCATCAATTATATGCTAAGTTTAGTAAGTGTGACTTTCACAAGGATAAGATTCAGTATTTAGGTCACATAATCTCAAAGGAAGAAATTTCGTTTGATCCCGATAAGATAAAAGCCATTAATGAATGGTCAGTTCCTAAGGATGTGATGGACATTCGATCGTTTATGGGGATTACAGGATATTATAGAAAATTCATAGAAGGTTTTTCAAAGATTGCAAACCCCATAACCTCCTTACAGAAGAAGGGAAAGAAGTTTGTATGGGATCAAAAGTGTGCAGACAGTTTTAAGAAGTTGAAGGAATTACTAACTACAGCACCTATTCTGAGAATTGTAGATCCTAATAAAGATTTTATAGTATGCACTAACGCATGTAATGACGGACTCGGTGGGGTCCTAACACAAGAGGGACATGCTATTGCATATGAGTCTCGAAAGCTGAAAATACATGAGAAAAATTACTCTACATATGATTTGGAATTATTAGCAGTAATACACGCCTTAAAAATGTGGCATCACCATCTTATTGGCAGAAAATTTACCTTGATTACAGATAACATGGGGCTGAAGTATTTACTAGATCAAACGAACTTGAATGCTAGACAAGCTAGATGGCTAACCTTTTTAAGTGAATATTACTTTGAAATTCAGCATATAAAGGGTAAAGAGAACAAGGTTGTTGATGCTTTAAGTTGTAATGCAAAGTTAAATTTTATTTCAGCCATCAGTACATACACAACAGATTTAGAAAATCAGATTTTAGAAGGGATTAAAACGGATGAAGAGTACAGAAATTTACATGAAAGGACAGTAGAAAGTAATTCTGAAAATTCGGTGGTATATTTCAAGTTAAAAGAAAATGGATTGCTACTGTACAAGAACAGATTATATGTGCCCAACATACCAAAGATAAAAATTCTGATTTTAAATGAGATGCACAAAATTCATTATGTTGGTCATCCAGGTTATGAGAAAACCATAACTATGTTACGGAAAGATTATTATTGGCCCAGGATGAAGGATGAAGTAGCAGAATATATAGCTAAATGCATTGACTGTCAAAGAGTAAAGGTTGAACATCAGCATCCGGCTGGATTGTTATAGCCATTACCTATACCTAGTTGGAAATGGGAGATCATAAGCATAGATTTGATTACCGGACTACCCAAGAATCATAAACAAAATGATTCCATCATGGTGGTAGTGGAAGAACTCAGCAAGGAAGCACATTTTATACTAGTAAGAACTACTTATAAGGCTCCAAATATTGCAGAAATTTTTATGAAACAGATTTTTCGATTACATGGAATACCAAAAGTGATAGTTTCAGACCGTGATTCTAAGTTTACTAGAAACTTTTGGAGATCTTTGTTTAAAGGGTTGAATGCAACCTTAAACTTCAACACAACATTTCATCCACAAACAGATGGACAGACGGAAAGAGTAAATCAGATATTGGAAGACATGCTAAGGATGTATGTTAAGGACCAGCCTGGTAAGTGGGAGGACTACTTGCATTTAGCAGAATTTGCATATAACAACCATTATCATGCATCAGCTAAGCTTAGCCCTTTTGAAATTCTTTATGGTAGGAAATGTAATACACCAGTTTCTTGGAATGACCCAGTTAATAGAGTTATTTTAGGACCTGAATTGTTGAAGGAAACAGAACTAACCGTGAAACAGGTACAAAGAAATCTTAAAGCTGCCCAAGATAGGAAAAAGAGTCAAGCAGATCTTAAGAGGACTCATAAAGAGTTCCAGGTTGGTGAGCATGTTTTCATTAAGGTAAGACCAAAGAAGAGCTCATTAAAATTGGGAAATTGTTCCAAGCTGGAACCCAGGTATTGTGGTACTTTCGAAATTTTGTCAAGGGTTGGACTCGTGGCATATCAACTAGCTTTGCCACCAAATCTAAGAATACATAATGTTTTTCATATTTCAGTTTTAAAGAAATATGTACATGATGCTACTCATGTTATAAATTGGAATGATGTACAAGTGGAACAAGACGGCGATTTTCAAGTGGAACCGGATTGTATCCTCGAAAGGAGTGAAACTCTACTCCATAATCGCACCATTGGGCAAGTAAAAGTGCAATGGAAACACCTTAGCCCAAAAGAGGCAACCTGGGAGTTGGAGAGTAGTATGTGGGTAGCATACCCAGCTCTGTTTTAGGAACACTCAGAAAATGAATAAACAACATCGAGGATGATGTTGAGACTTAAGGGGGGGTGTATGTCACCTACCCAAATCTTGAGACTATTTATTTTATTGCAAAAACATTATGTTAAATTATAATTACAAAGTTTTGTAATTATGACCAAATCTGGTCAAGGATGATTGTAATGACATATTATTATTATTTAATAAATTAAAAACAGGAGATAAACACCCAAGAGAACTGTTAAATGAGTGTTCACTGACCCACTAGGAGGAATGGAAGCTGTTAGAAGGCATGGGACAGGTGTCAGCATTTGCACTTCACCACTAGCTGCTGATTATGGGACAAGCACCCCTAAATTTGTGGCATTATCCCCCAGGTGGGTGGAGCAGAGCTGTTAGCTCATTAATGACCATGTTAACCACTAAAAATGCCTAGGAAGCCTAAAGAAGGCAATTTGAATTGAGCAGGGAGATCTAACATTATTTTCTACAGAAATAATTCCTCAAGTGTATCAGGTGATCAATGAGAGATTGGAATAGGAAGGTTAAGTGGAAGTGCATTGTGAGTCTGCGAAAGGAACGATTCAAATGCTTTAGCACGAATGCTAAGTAAGCCTCGGGGTACCCTCAGGACCCCTTTCATCATCAAAAGAAGAACAACAGTTAGTACTTGTAAACAATTATGATTGACAGAAGATTGACATAAGAATTATAAAAATATAACTGAATTTCAAATAGCGTCTTAGTGTAGACTTGTCGTCATCATAATTAATTATTAGTTAAAAGAATTAGCATTCATTTTATTTCCGCATTAGCATTTTCAATATTTAATGCTATTTTTAAATTTTTAAAATTTTGTGAATTTTCGGGATGTTACAATAAAGTCATAAAAAATTATCCACACTGGACAACACATGATTGTCGAAAGATAATAAGGAGCATCATGTGTCTAAAGATCATCAATTGTACTAAGATTTTTTTTGTTTTGGAAATGATCAATGTGTTTTTATTAAGGACACCCTCATACACAACAAGGAACTTAATGGCTTCTAATAAATTTTTAGAACTTTTTCTTTCTTTCTTAGGCTTTATGTAAATAAATCTAACATTCGAATTGATTAAGGATTATTTGATAATCAATAAGTATACAAGGCAAGAAGGATTATGGTTTCTTTGTTTTACTTTCCCTACACAAGTCTATCCCCTAACCCGATATATTATTTAAGTCTATTGTAAACACCTTTATGTTAAAAACTCAAGTTAATTCACAACATTGTGTTTTGGTCCCACTCTTATTTGATGACATCGTACTACCACATCCTTATGCAACATATACATCCCCAAATTTCATTTAGTGTTCCCCTTCCTTGTTAAGGGGATATATATGCCAGTTTTATTATCATTCCTTGTAGAACAAGGGGATACTTTCTACTCCCTACTCTTGCCACATTATTATTTTCAAAAATAATATGGAAGGATTTCTTGAGAGGGAAGTATTGACATTTCAATACAAAATTTTACATTTTATTAATCTCATATAAGATCTTACTTCAATCGCAATTGTGCAGTCCTTCATTCTATGATGTTGGAGATAACACAAACTCCTTGTTACCTCATCCTATATGCCTATGCTTTTATTCACTTCATATTACAATAACCCAATATAGAGGTATGCTAGTTTATTGGATGAGCACAAACTTTTTAAGTTGTGGTTTATCTCGAACACAATTTTGATTTGATATCTCTTATTTATACCATCTCATTCATATTATTATCTCTGGTTTAGCATTGGCATCGAAAACAAATAATTTCTAATTTCCAATTTAGATTTAACATCAAATTATAACTAATTAATTTATTTTTGTTAATTATATATATATATATATATATATATATAAACTTATGTTAATAATTTATTATTTACACTATTTTATTTCACATTACATATTTAATATTTTTTTTAATTTCATTTTTAATTATATTACACATATTATATATTATATACACATCTCTTTCACTTCAACAATAAAATTATAATTTACATTTTTTAATATAAATATTTCATAAACAATAAATAACCAGTCATTGTTTAATATCATTTTAATAATATTAAACATATTTATTATGTGTTATGTGACTTGGTACAACCTAATATGAGGGATGTGCTTGATAGATCTAAGTTTAAGACGAATTTATGCTAGTATATGTGTAGGGATGTAACTACTAAAGTCTACAGAGGTGTATATACCTTACATCCTCCATCTTTGAACCTATAACTTCTTATGAGGAAATACATGTTCTTACCCATCAAACCCACGCATATCTTTCATTTCAATGATAAAAATTCATTTTCTATTTTAAATAAATATTTAATAAAGAAAAACATTCATTCATAAAATAAATAAATAATTTTAACTTTTTTTATACATTGAAAATAAGTAATCTTGTTAAGAATTAATCACTTTACCAAGTTAATACTAAAGTCCAAAATAAGTTTGAACGTGTGATCTTCTAAAATCATAAAATATAAAAAATAATAATGAAACAAATCCAATTATAAATCTAAACCCAAAATTAAATATTAACTCCCTTACATGATAATCATAATATTTAAAATATAAAAAATAAAGACATAACCAAATTAGATTTTAACTTTTCTCCAAATCAAGCATCATATCCAAATGGTATTTATCTTTGCTCAAGGGAAAATAAGAGATGCAAACTTTTCTATTATTCAAGCTTAAAATAGGCACTCATACAACAAATTCTATGTCACTCATGCAATAAGAGGATTATTTCTATGAAAAACGGGTTGTAACTTTGCATGTAAGGGTTTGAATAAATGGGGTCCTGCTGACAGGAGGGGTGGCTGGGGTGGTCGGCTTTGGTCGTCCCCACCTTGGATCAAACTCCATGCCCTCATTTTATGGTGTCCCCGCATTATCGGGCACCAGTTAAAATTGTAATTGAAAAAAAAAAGGTTTCAAATAAATGATCCCACAAAATGCACACTTCTGCCAATAATATATACTATTAAGGAAAATTACCAAATTTGTAATGATGTTGTTTATATTATATACATTTTCAAGCACAGTAGCAATGTCAAACAACAAGAGGAGGAGAAGGAAACTATAAATTATTACATAGCAAGCATCCTATAAAATTAACAGTCTGACCCTCATACCCTCATATTATTGACTGGTATTTGACCATTTTACATATTTTTTGAATTGAATATAATACTTTTGAAAAATTGTTCAACATTATTCTTGATTTCCAATGAAAGCCATTAGAGTTTCCATTCTTAATAGATTGAAACCCAATATTTCTATTAACTAAACCTAAACTACCATGGCAATGCATAGAGTGATATTCCTCGACAAATGAATATGCACATGTCTTATTTTCAAGATTCTAAACATCTCATTTTCCCAAGTGAACCCTGCATGAGGTGAAACCTGCATGAAAGGGGGAATTTCTAAGTTTGTATGGGATTCAACAATCCTAAAAAATATATCAATGATCGTCAAGTCTAAAAGATATATTTTTCATTGTTGGCAAGATGACCACATAGCAATCTTGGCACTAATCGAGATCATTTAAGCCATTAAAGTGTGCTTTGAAAAGGAGTTTCAAAGAGATATTTTACTTACAATGGCCCACAACATACTTGAGAGTGGGTTTTAATGTTGATAACAATTATATAGACTAAAGCAAAACTACAAAATTTTGCATATTATTATAGAAAATAATATGCATAATAAATGTTGGCTAGTCAAGTTTGTTAACACAAAGATATGCCATGGGATCCAACCATGGTTCAAGTCTCTCCAATAATATACCTCATTAATACTTGCATCAAAACAAGGTACCAAGTGCAAAGCATATTTTTGCAAAATAAGAATCCCTATCTCATGCCCTTTAGGTCAAAGGAAGAAGAACATCCCACAAGTTGATGAAGCATTACATTGACACACAAAATACGTAAAATATCAAAGCATATAAAAAATTATACTATCAAAGGGTTTCCTAGTCACAAGTAATACTTGCAATTTTAAAATTTACAAAAAACAGTATACCATTATATATATATATATATATATATAGATATATAGATATATATTAAAAAAATATTGTTGAAATATGGTGATATAACCCTACAACCTAAATACATATTACATATATCACATTAATAAACTAAATCAAAAAATCAAAAAATATATATTTAAAAACTAGTAATAATAAATAAACCATCACAAACCCATATTAACCCTAAGTTTTTAAACACAAATAAATTCATTTCCATACTTAATAAATCCAATGTTAAAATAACCCCAATTTTTTAAACAAAAATAAATTCATTTTAATATTTCATAAATCCAATGTTTAAATGAATCTATGCATAATCATTTTCCATTGCTAGTTGTTTACAATTTCAATAACATAACAAAACTATATCAAGTGTAAATCCATAAATAAAATATTGGGTTGGTGAAATTATGTACGATTCTCTCGCATATTATGTACGATTCACAAGTGAAAAAAAAAAGTATTCTATGTTAATCAAGGACTGCTCGCAATCTCAAGAATATATCAAAAAACTATATCAATCCTCGCAATTTCATGAACATATTAGAAACTATAAACTAAATCTCCATGAGCATACATCCAAGAAATAAGTTTTTGTTAGAAGAGTTCTCAAGGATTGCTTGCAATTTCAAAACATATCATAAGTTATACCATCATATGTGTACATTCAGGAAATAAGGTTTGATTAATTAGCAAGGATACTAAATTGTTATATCTAATATATTTAACATTTTTCAAATTACACTTCCAAAATTATTATACATTATAATTTTATGATTATGAGTTTTTAGTAAATAGTAATATCACTTACAATCTCAATAAATATATACAAACAATGTCAATTGCGTTTAGCCCTAGTGGTTATGAGATGTGAGTGTTACCCTCCCCATGCAGGTTATATTCCCTAAGTGAGATGTTGAGCTCATTATGTGTATATTGTTGTAACAACTTTAAACCCTAGTTTTGATTTCCCTTGTGCCATGAAGAATCTAGGTTTCACTCTAGGTACCATCCTCAAAATGCAGAGAAATGAAGTGCCTAGAAGTTTACCCTAGAATATTTACCTAGAAGAAAAAAAAACATTTACAAAAGATAGACCTAACTCATCATTATTAAATTATTAATCCATACACCATGATGAACCATTCAATCTTAAATTTTTCATGATTTATCATTATTTTAAACCTAATCCATACAATATGATGAACCATTCACTCGTTACTCATAAATCCATGCAATATCATGAGATGAATCAGCTAACCAATCAGGTCCAAGAACAAACAACCAGAAAATGTAGTGCTATGGACCATATATACAGAGAGCCAATTAAACCTCTAATGCAAAAATATTTCCTAGATTCACACAAAGAGCCAATTAAACCTAATGCAAAATAATTCCCAAAATTTTTGCAAGACAGACTACGAAACCACTATTATCACTTAGATGGGAGGAAATCATCACATCATCTTTCATAACTTGAAACCATAAAAACAAGGAAGAAAGCTTGATGGATTTTTTAAAATTCTTCTAGGAACCCGGAAAACACTACATAAAACTCCATAAGTTTTTAAAGAAAATGTTGTTTTGGGAACCAAACAATTTATCTTGTGTAACAAAATTGACTATACATTAATTGCTAGAAATGAAAACGACTTGAAGAGCAATATGCTACATGCTGATCCATAACCTTAAGCATCAAGGTGCATATAACAGAGCTGAAATTGCATGAATAAATATGGAATACCAATAAATAAAACCTTGCAAGACGTCAAGTCTAAATAGAGAAGTGTGATGCAACCATTCAACTCCATTAAATGCAAAAATGTTCAAGAAAGAATGGCCTAGTATCCCTTTCCCATATTGCCAACATTATCATCATATCCAAGGCCATCTTTAGTTCTGTCGCTGCTACTGCCCTCGGCTATTCCATCATAACCACCACCCCGACTCTTACTGTAGCTACCACCACTTGCATTCCCTTCATTTTATCTATATCCACCACCAATTATGTATCCATCATTTTGACTATAGCCACCACCACCAAAGCCACCTCCAGTACCGTACCCATCATTCTGACCATAGCCACCTCCACCAAAACAAAAACCTCTAGTTCTTTCAGTAGTATATTTAACATGAAGATCCTGACAAGGGATTAACAATGGTCTAAAAATTAAGGAGTGGTTATATGGCATAATTGGGGAATATCATATGAACATTCAAGCAAGGCCTTATGATAGAATCTTCAATTGACAATCTATAGTTACACTATTTAATTTCCAAACAACAAATATGCCAATGTGGAACAATGAATTCATTTAAGAAAAGAGGTTGAATACATTTCCATCCATGCATGTTATGGCAGTTGTATCCTTCTTGTTAGAAGTGAAACTAACAAAACCAAAGCCTCATGATCTACCAGTCTCACGATCGTGAATTATTCTCGCTGCAAAATTATAACACAAGATTTATAAAAAATACTCTATAGTTACGTTACTCCAATATTTATATCTTAAATGATTTTTACCCAAAAAATGTTGCATACCTTCAATGACTTCACCATATTCAATGAATGACTTCCTAAGAGATTGTTCATTCATCCAATACAATAAACCTATAAATTAGACCATAATCAAAAAATAAGCTAAATATACTTCACACTCATTTCAATATATATGCCAAACATTAATATTTTGAAGATGTAACAATTCCTAGATCATATCTCCAATAAAAATCCTTGATGAGGACATAGAGCTCAAAGCATGGTAGATAGATGTCATTGATCTAGTTTCATTAAAGCCTAGATGGCTAGAGATACTTTGTCATAAGAGGCTTCCAATTCCAACCTTGCTTGCAATGGACACTATCTTAATATAGTAATATACCGACCAAGATTTTCTCTCTTGAGCTACAACTACATCCACAATCAAAAGATAATGGAAATCAACACCACTTTCTTCATAGACATAAACGATTTTTTTAACTACAGAACGCCAAACCCCTCCCAAAAAAATACCCTTTTAAAAAACTAAAACGCTAGACTTCTATAGGCAATCAAAGTTGAAGCTTCACAATCTGTCTTTCAAATACAAGAGATCGAACTAAAACCGAGAAATATACATGGCAGTGAATGGAATGTGAGACCACTAGGCAGGTTTTTATCCATTTGCGTGTTTAAACGCAAGACGCGGCTTTTACCCTAATCCGGTTCACATTCTCTCTTCGATTCCAATTTCGTCAAGAGCTTATGGTACTAGCCGCCTCATTCACTGCTCTCAATCTCCATGAAGGAATCGCCAGGACAGAAGACGCGGTCTCTCTGAGTGGGAGCAAGTTCCTCTTCTAATCGACCCTAGAGTTTTCCTTCTTGACATTGCTTTTGTTACAGGCGAGCCCACCCATGGTTAGTACTCACCTTACCAAAAAAATTCGGTACAAACATGTGTTAGCTTTTTATTCGCTCGAAAGACAAGGAATCTAAAATAGTGATCGCGAGATGATATCTCATTGTGAAAAATACCTACAATGTAAAAATACTATAATTTTAAGGCCATAGTTTAGCTAGACACAAAATTGATATTATAATATTAATAATAATAATAATAATCTATTTTAAGGCCACAACCTAACTAGACACCAATTTGGTGTATGAGACCTCCTTGTTTGTGGGACAAGGTCTCTCGTCTGCTCAATGATTTGACTGCTAAATTCTAGGAAGGTGTGCATACCCTACCTCCTGTCACGTCCCCATTTTGACCCCCATTTGCATTAAATTGTAAATGATATAAATATTGTTGTTTAATCATGGTGAGGAGCTAAAGGACAAGGCCCTACCATTGATTTAGCGTTTTATGTATCGGCAATTAAAAAAAATGGATGCCTATGTTTCTTGTGCTAGATAGGCATGATGTAAATTAAGACATCATGTGAATACGAATTTTAATGAAAAACCCACAACTAGCTATGCAATGCAACAAAGATATGGGGGCATGATTCTACAAGGAATAGGGAGGGAAATTATTCAAACCCTTGAGCCAATGGTGTTAATCCATGTGTCAATGAGAAAACCCATAAACCACCAACTACCCATTTTGGGTTATGGACCCAATCATTTAATTCTTCCAAGAGTTGGTTGAGGCAGTTAATGCCTTGGGAATGGAGAGGTATGGAAGCCAATTTCGTGCATGGGCAAGCCATCAACCTGGAAAATCGTATTTTATCTCCTTGGGCAAGAAAACACCCACGAAATGGTGCCCAAAGCCATTATGAACCCATGGTCTTTCCTCTCTCACGCAGTCTGAACTACTGGGTCTTTCCTCATCACATTTTTTTTACCAATTTCCTGCATTTTTCCATAGCTGGGAGCTCGTTTTTGTGTTGCACAATGGCTGGGAGAAAGGGAGTCACGTTTTGGGGGTTTATAGAGGTCGTTTTCGCCCCAAAATACCCATGGGCGTTTTTCTGAAAACGGTTTTTTCTCTCCAGGGTTGAACCCCCAATTTCCATTTCGTTTTTGGGTCTTCCCACGTTTTTCTGGGTTGGTAGAAACCCCATCTTTGGGCATCTCACTGTAAAAACGTTTTTATCATGCCCAATAATTGTGGTCCTGCTGTATGTACATCCCTGTTTTGGTTTGAATCTGTGAGCAAGAGATTTGGAGTGGTAGTGGACAGAATTGGCTTGATAAACCTAGTGGGGGGAGATAACTTCTTAAGAAGATCAAGAGGGTTGGATACTCTTCTATGCACACCTTAGACACTCTAGATTGGAAGGTATGGCCTGAGAGACTGTGAATTGGTGAAGGGAATACTTCCTTGAGTGGGGTGTGTATGCATTGTGGGTGCCAAGCTAGATAGATCTTGTAGAGTTAGCCCTGGCTCTGTGCTTGAGCTCACTAGCTTAGCAATTCTCCCTTTCCATTCCCTAGCAGCCTGATAAACCCAATTGTAGATTGGTTTGGCTCGGTGTATGCTTGGCTATGTGTGAGTCTGTTGTTCCTTGGTTCCTTGTAGAAATCATGCCCAACTTGGGGGTTGCAGTTGCATCAAGAGGTTGATAAGCACAACTAGCCTATGGTTGGATGGAATGTTGCAGATGCATAGCTGGTTGCTTGGAACTACTTTGTTATAAAGATAATTACTCTCTTGTGTTAACTTTGTATTTATTTATTTGATGAATATCTTGAATGTATGTTGGATGTGTTACCGAAATTATTTCCGCTGTGTTTTTCTTATAATTATACATTCCATATGTCTTTTTATATTATGTGAATGCTTATTTAAAAGTTCATGGGGCTAGATGCCCGGTTTTAGCATCACGATCCTCTCCATTGCACTGGTATGATGGGAGGGGACGTGACAGAATGGTCTCAGAGCTGCTGGTTGCAGCATTGAGCCTCTATGGGCCAAATCAGATTACAGTCACATGGGAAGGTCCCTTCCTGATCACCATAGGTACCAGCATCGGGCCTAAACTGGCTAAGTTAGATAGTTGTAGAGGTAAGGTTACCTCTTACTGAGCAACAGTCATCACAGGAAGAAGAAAAGAAGGAACTCGGAAATTGTTTTAAGTGTTTTTGAAAGAAAAAAATTTGTTTAAGTCTGTTTTGGGAAGAACTCGAAAATCTTGGTCGAAACAACGGGAGACTTCAGCGAATTGTTCCAAAATTGCGGAAGGAATTCTCTTCCGAAACTACGGAAGGAATTCTCTTCCGAAACTGCAGAAGGAATTCTCTTCCGAAACTACGAAAGGAATTCTCTTCCGAAACTGCAGAAGACTTCGGCGAATCGTCCCGCAACTGCGGAAGACTTCAGCGAATCATCCCGCAACTGCAGAAGACGTTGGCGAATCGTCCCGTAACTGCGGAAGACTTCGGCGAATTGTCCTACAACTGCGGAAGACTTTGGCGAATCGTCCCGCAACTGCGGAAGACTTCGGCAAATCGCCCCGAAACTGCGGAAAAAATTCCGGAATGTCTTCCGAAACTGCAGAAAGAATTTCGGAATGTCTTCTAAAACTGCAGAAAGAATTCTGGAATGTCTTTCGAAACTGCGGAAAGAATTCCAGAATGTCTTCTGAAACTGCGGAAAGAATTTTGGAATGTCTTCCGAAACTACGGAATGAATTCTCTTCCAAAATTGCAGAAGAACTCCATAATTGTGGAAGAACTCCAGAATTGCGGAAGAACTCCACTAGTTGCTCCGAAACAAGGAATTTCAGCCATTTTTCAGGGAGATTTTCAGGTGCCGAAAATGGAAAAATTGCCATGGAACTTATGCGCCAGATTGCGTGAAATGGAAATATTTACAAAAAAAAAAAAAAAACGAGGGCGCGGCCCTCGACCCACCCTGCACACAAGAGGGAAAGCCCCCTTGACCCCCGTTGTCCCCCCCCCCTCATATGTTGTTGATTGTGAGAAAATTCGATGATTTGACAAATTGTCAATATAATATTTTCCCACATGCATGAAAGTAATTTATGAATTTCTGAGAATATAATGCAGCTAACAATTGCGTGGATGAACACATTTTGCAGAATCACAGTTACATCAGGGCAGCACTCTAGATAGTACAGTTGGAAATTTTTGGATCTTGGTTGGGCCAAGAAAATCAACATCATGGATGATGCACATGATCCCTATGAGCCTAAGACAGATGCCATGGGGGAGAACATACATGTTGAGAATGCTGAAACAGAATCTAATGGGAGAAGAAATCAAGAGACTCCTTCAGGTATTGCAGCCACCATGAGAAGCCTAAGGGTGGAGTTGCAAAGCTATAGGGAAGACAATGAAAGGATGATTAAAGCTCCGGAAGAACAAAATCAGTTGAATGCATCCATGTTGCAGAGTTTGACAGACATCCAAAGGCAAATAAACTCTAGGCACCAGACATCAAATCCAGAAAGGGGTGGGAGTAGTTCTAGAAGGAATTCCCATAAGAGGGCCGGTAGCTCAAGAAGACTTTCTACAGACAGAACATATACTCCAGAAATCTCTTATAATGAATTATCTGACTCTGAAGAATCCATTGAGGGTTCAAGCTCTTCATCTCACGGGAGTAAGAGGAAGAAGCACTACAAGAACAATTCACATGGGGAATTTAAGAAGGCGAAACCTCCTACATTTGATGGAGAGATAAATTCTGGTCAAGAAGCTGAAGCTTGGCTTTTTGGGATGAGAAAGTATTTCCAAGTCCAAGACTACTCGGAAAATATGAAGGCAAGGGTAGCCATCTTCAACTTGAATGGAAGAGCATCTATATGGTGGGAACACATCAGGAAAGTGAAGAAGATCAATGAAAGGAAGATGGTGTGGAAACAGTTCAAGAAATACTTCAAGCAGAAGTACCTCTCTGATAGGTACTATAATGATAAGATCAAAGAGTTCCATGAGCTGAGATTGGGACAATTGACCATGGAAGAATATGAAAACAAGTTTTTGGAGCTACTGAGATATGTCAGGTACATTCGAGATGATAAGGTGAAAATTCAGCGTTTCCTAAGTGGACTGCCCCAGTCATATAAAGACAGAATTGAGTTTGATGAACCTCGAACTCTAGAGGAGGCCATAAGAAAGGCCAAGTATTGCTTTGATCAAAACAAAAGCAAACCAGAATTCCATAAGGCATGGAAGGATAAGAAAAACGAAAAGTTTGATCAAAGGAAGAAGGGGTTCAAGCCTCCTCAATTCCGGAATCAGCAAAGGAAACCATCACAGGTTGTGACTAATCCAACTAGGATGATGGGAGACAAGCCAAGAGATCCAAAGGAACCAAGAGAACCACTTCAATGTTGGGGTTGTGGAGGATACCATATGCTTACAAATTGTCCACATCGGAATGGGAATGCAAATCAAGTCCACAACATCCAAGGAGCTGAAACTGTGGGTCAAGTGGCGAGGACAATCCCTAGAATCTATGCAGTAGTAGAAGACCGCCAGGCAGATCATCAATCAACTGTGGTTGAAGTTGAAGGTAAGATTGCTAAGCAATCTATTTCTATTTTGATTGATCCTGGATCTACTCACAGTTATGTCACTCCTAGAATTGTTGAGATTTGTGCTTTTAAGAAATTAAAGCATAGTAAATCATGGTTAGTTCAACTAGCCACTGGAACCAAGAGAAAAGTTAGTGAAATTATAGAGAAATGTCCATTAGAGATGGATGGGCTATTCACTTACACAAGTCTAAATATTTTACCACTGGTTTCCTATGATATTCTCATTGGAATGGATTGGTTAGAGGCACACAGGATTAAACTTGACTGCTACAATAAGACATTTGAATGCATGGACGAAGAAGGAAACCCGAGGGTTGTAAAAGGCATTCCAAAGGTGACTTCTATCAGACAGGTTTCAGCCATGCAACTGAAGAGGTTCTATAGGAAGGGATGTCAATTGTATGCAGCCCACATTTTAGAGGCAGCAGAGAATGAAACTCTTAAATTGGAGGACTATCATGTATTGCAAGAATTCAGGGATGTTTTTCCTAATGAGATTCCAGGACTCCCTCCGAAGAGAGACATTGACTTTACAATTGAACTTGTGCCAGGAGCGGCACTAGTGTCTAAGACACCCTACAGGATGAGTACACCAGAATTGCTAGAATTGAAAATGCAATTACAAGAGTTGCTAGAAAAGAAATATATTAGGCCAAGTGTGTCCCCGTGGGGAGCACCTGTTCTATTTGTGAAAAAGAAAGATGAGACACTCAGGTTATGTATTGACTACATGCAGTTGAACAAAGTCACTGTGAAGAACAAATACCCATTGCCCCGAATTGATGACCTTTTTGACCAAATGAGAGGAGCAAAGGTATTTTCAAAGATTGACTTGAGGTCTGGTTACCATCAGGTAAGAATCAAAGAAGAAGATACTCATAAGACAGCCTTTAGAACGAGGCATGGACACTATGAGTTTGTAGTGGTACCATTCGGTCTCACAAATGCACCAGCTACATTCATGTGTCTCATGAATAATGTTTTTAGCAAATATTGGACAAGTTTGTTCTTGTATTCCTAGATGACATTCTCATCTATTCTAAGAATGAAGAAGAGCATGAAGAACATTTGAGAATGAAAATGCAATTACTAAGGGAGCATGAGCTGTATGCAAAGTTGAGCAAATGTGACTTTTATAAAGATAGAATTCATTATTTGGGTCACATCATCTCCGACGAAGGAATATCTGTAGACCCTGAGAAGATTGAAACCATTATGAATTGGACAACTCCAAGGAATGTGACTGATGTGAGATCTTTTATGGGCCTTGCTGGTTACTACAGGAGGTTTATCGAAGGATTCTCCAAGGTTGCAAACCCGATCACTTCCTTGCAAAAGAAGGGGATAAAGTTTGAATGGTCACCAAGATGTGAGGAAAGTTTTCAACGGTTGAAGAATCTTCTTACAAGTTCACCTATTCTGAAGATTGCAGATGTCACGTACCCTTCCCTCATCAAATGCCGGGAAGGAAACGTTAACAACACACCAGGCTTTTGGCAGACTTAGCCCCAATATTTTTACTCATAAATACATAACAATTAAAAACTTCTGTGTGCAGATTCGAACTTCAATAAAACACAGCGGAATTAAACATAACAATACACATAAGCACAAACAGAAGATGATTCCATATGTAGGGATTCAATCCCATTCTTATGCTATGCACAAACTTCATTTCAATTTCAACCTCATGAATAAATAACATTCAGATTTAGCACATCGCAGAGCACAGGATATATATATATAAATTAAAATCACAGAGAGCACTTATCTTGCAACGCAAATGTCCAACGACTGGCTACGTGAGAGCAACGTTCCACCCAACCATAGATATCTGTCCAACCTATATTCTTTCAGCTGATAGATCACCCCCAAGCTGGGCTATGTATCCACTAAGGAGGAACTAGATGGCTCACTCACAGTCAGGGTTTCACTCAAACAGCCATGCTAAGCCAACACACAGTTGGGTTTTTCAAGCATGCAATAGGAGATGGAGGAGGATGCTAGTCCACTGAGATCAATCCCATAGCCACATACACTTCAAGCTGGACTCATCAATCCCATCCTCTGTTCATACATCCACTCTTGGATTTCTCACAACTCTGTCACAAATAACCCCAAATCCGTCACTGATTTTCTGGGCAGTTAAAACTGGGTTTTCCCATGGATTTTGGGGTAGCTATTGCTCCCAAATTCGCCCCAAGGCTCATACCAATGGATCCCCCATTGGATTTCATTGTCCAATACCCATTCTGGGCATTTTTGGCTTCCCAAAACGTGGGTTCATTCCAAGTTGCGATTTCTGGTTTTCTCCCTCATGGGAGCTCGTTTTTTTGGATGGATAATGATGTTGGGTGCTTTCCCCATGGAATGGGGATGAGAATGAAGCAAATTTTCAGAGGTAGAGTGACTTGTGGCACAAGTAAACATAGCCCATAACTACCCATACGAATTTCAGGGCTGTCCATGCTCCATTGAAGCCATGGGCTGACATTTCAGCCACTTCCTTACAACAGGCATAAATGTCATCTAGGGAAGTCAATGGGTTCTCATAATGACATATGGCAGCCTATGGTTCCATCCCATAGCCCCCTCACCACTCCCTAGTGGATACACATGGCTCCTTGTTATTCGTTGCCTCCATAGCCAGTCTTGGGATTTTTATTGCATGATATTTATTTACATCCTATTACAATTTCCATGGCTTAAGAGCACATGGACATCAAATATCAATGCTTTCCCTTTTAAATCAAATTCGGGCTTGCACTAGCGGGGCCTTGGCCTTGAGCTCCACGCTAGGAAAACATACATTACATGTACACATTATTTACATTAAATGCTAATACATCCTAAGAGTCAGAATGGGGTATTACAATCCCCTCCCCCTTAGAATAACACCGTCCTCGGTGTTCCAAGACTTAGGCATACATATACAATTTACACATGTCCAAAACTTCAAAAACTTTGCAGATCTTCCCTGCATTCTGTTCTTTACTTTGAACTTTCAGGACCAAGTTCTTTGATTTTCACAAGCTGCTCCTGCTAATTCGGATCTTCCAGCTCATCCATAAGTATGAAAAATTTATGGCTGCTACCCTCTTGAGGTTCTCTTGTTGGGCAGTTGCGGAGGCAATGATCCCCTCCACATTTCCAACACTTCACTAGTTGCTTCATCTTTACCTGCTCAATTTCCTTTGAGTCTTCCCACTTGGAGCGTTTCTTAATCAGACGATTGGATGAATGCTTCTTCATTGATCCACTTTTCTTTCCCTTGATGATTGCCCTCATAATGATTTTTACCTCTTTCTGCAGACGAATAGAGTCCTGCAAGACCTTGTGGTTCATCTCGTTCTGCTACTTTTGCATCTTGAGCATCTCTCCAAGATTTTCTTGGGTATCGGAAATTGTTTGAAGAAGACTTCCAACCAATTCTAATAGCCCTTGGTCTGCCGCCATGGTCAATGGAAACAACTGACCACACTTTGCTCACTAGCAACACTTACCTGCACCGGCTGCAACCAATTGATTCAATTTTCACCTATGAAATTCATCATTACAATTCTCGTTAGGCCGAGCATAACCCAAACATTTAAAAATCAGTTAATGGTTTTTCCCCCAGTTGACATGGATAGTCCATGCTTTACTCATGAGACTTCCACACTTTTTATGCTTGCCCAACATACACATGAATTCCTTCATGTTCATCCATTCACACGAAATTCATTAATTAGCATTCACAATTCACTTTAATCAAATAAACACACTTTTACTTTTAGTCATGCATGCATTTAGCAATTTTCTAATTCTATAAATGCATCAATAAAAAGGAGAGAGAGAGAGCAGTAAGAGTTTTCTCCTCTTAGTCTTGTTCCATTCTGGAACCCACACCACCACTGTGGTTTTCATGCTCCTGTCCTCTTTCACTTCACGTGAATGCTCTACTTGCCCTTCTTGGCTATGACATGTAGTGTCTATGGTCTATTCCAGATCTGTCAACCATGGAGTTCCTCCACTTGGTTGGTCTAACTCTTGGATTCTAGGACTCACACAGTTCCACTAGCCCCATCTTCCATTACTGCTCATGCTGAGCTCTTTAGGGTGGTTACATGTCCACACGCATCCTTGAGATGCTTTCATAGTCATTGCTTCCAGCAATACCTACACTCAAACATTGAATTAATTCACATGTTTAGTTTATTTTCATAGGAAATCATAACCAAATCATATACACATGTATATTCATAAGCAAGAAATTACAAGATAACCAAATACTTATCTGCACTAGATGTCTTCACTTTATTCCATAGGGTCCTTCTTTGCTTTACAAGCCTTGGAATCGCCTATGGATTTGGGTGTTTGGCTAGCGCGCAGGCTGCCCCTCAACATCAAATAGTCTTGTATGTTTGTCCAGCACGCAGGCTGCTCCACAACATCAAATAACCTTGTATATTTGGCCAGCACGTAGGCTGCTCCAAATCACCAATAATCTTGCATGTTTGGCCAGCACGCAGGCTGCTCCAAATCATCAATAATCTTGCATGTTTGGCCAGCACGCAGGCTGCTCCAAATCATCAATAATATTGCATGTTTGGCCAGCATGCAGGCTGCTCCAAATCATCAACAATATCGCATGTTTGGCCAGCACGCAAGCTGCTCCAAATCATCAATAATCTTGCATGTTTGGCCAGCATGCAGACTGCTCCACAACATCAATAATCTTTCCCAACCAGCCACTCTCTGGATTTACCAAGCAATTTATAGTTCTTTCAGGGTCCTTGCTTCCTGTCTGACCAAGGTTTCCAACAAAGAAACAATAGTGCATCAGCTTAACTGTTACAAGACTTATACTTGTAATCTTCATTACTCCAAACAAGAAATAAATGAAATTGAATACTTATCTGTATTGTGCATTTCTTCTCTGGTCCACAGGGTCTTGCTTTTACTTTATAAGCCTTGGGATCCTCCTGCGGACTAATATGTTGGCCAGCATGCAGGCTGCTCCAAATCATCAAATAATTAATGCCCTACCAGTACACCTTCACGCCGACTGGGTTTACCAAGCATTTGGTGGTGCCCAACCAGTCCCATACCTGGTTGGCCCTCTCCATTGCTGAGCCAGCACATACATCTGGGTCATCGGCCAATGGAAGGTAACTGCGCCACCGACCATTACAGGTCAAGGCTCCACTACTCTGCCTTAGGCTTGCATCAGCCTTTCACATGTATCACAATCCCTCAATGCGCATAACAATTCTTCACCCACACAAGGGTGGCACTTCTTCTCTTGTGTAAGCCGGCAGTTCCATTTAGGAATTCTTTAGGTGACTTTCTTAACTGCAGGATATCATGGCCCCATGATACCCACTCACCCTACACAAGGGTTACCACTACTCATATAGTCCTCTTGAGTATTCTTTTCTTCACTTTTCCCTTTCATGTGCAGCACTGAATTTCATATGTATAATCTATCAACACAAAATGGATAGCAAGCTCATTAGTATTGCTACTCTAGAACGGTAAACATATGTCATAACATTCAATATCCAACCTTGAAACACCAGGAATGCGTCCATTCCCTTAAGGCATAGTCAATATTGGCATCCCTAACATAACTCAGCACCAGAAAGGCATGCACTCCTTACTGATGTGAACTATGAAGGT
Organism: Larix kaempferi; assembly: GCA_027924585.1. Taxonomy (NCBI): domain Eukaryota; kingdom Viridiplantae; phylum Streptophyta; class Pinopsida; order Pinales; family Pinaceae; genus Larix; species Larix kaempferi. The sequence goes on along the minus strand of BSBM01000241.1, from coordinate 671,031 downwards.
CCTAATCATACTTCAAGAATTTTGCCATAATGGAAATAAAATCAAAACATGCTCTGCATATTAACTCTAATAATTAGACATGCATATATATATATATATATATCATTCAGGGTTTATGGAACACTTATCCATTTTGCAGATGTTATTTCTCTTCTTTAATGAGGAATGGAGGCTCCTTCTCTGAGTTGACAGTCCCTTGGTTTGCCATCCCAATTCCTTTTGATGTTACATAACCTTCATATGTCTTACTGACATAATCTTCACCATCCCACTCATATTGTTTACCAATCATGTAGTGCAAATGAGACATTAATAATGTATTATGGCATTTCACCTGAAACCCATTTTCAAATCATGGAATCCCTTCCCATGAAGTTTGGCTTCTGCGGGACCTCTCTATTGGTCTTATTGCAATGTGTCTCCCTAGCACACTGCAACTCTGTCTACTACAGAAATTGGTTTTCTTATCCAGGAGGCTATCCTCATATCGTTTGGCTCCTGTAAGTGACGCCACTCGGCCCGTTATGGTCTTATGCCCGCTGCCATACATGAGCATCCACTTACAGCATGTCCTCCTGACACATTTTCATATAGGTCAAATAGTCATTAGCAATTATTAGTAAAATTTCAAATCCAAAACATTTACAAATCTGATATTTACAACTATTCTTATTAACAGAACTTAGAGCTCTCTACAATGAGATTCCTTCTCATAAGCTCTAGATCAAATTTTCAAATCCGTTTCTCACATAAATTTGATTTGCAATTGTGATATTATTCTCATGAGAATGTTTTCAAATTTGTTTCATGCATACTTTACAACCATGAGAACCTTCTCATAACCTTTGGCTTCTGCAGGTGGTATATCCCGGTCTCTACTATGGACTTATCCTCATTTCTAAGTGCATGAAATGTCAACAGGTGAAGGTTGAACACCAACACCCCGCAGGTTTATTGCACCCAGTGCCAATTCCAGAATGGAAATGGGAATTAATTTCCATGGATTTTATTACAGGATTGCCAATGACCCTGAGACAACATGATTCCATCATGGTTGTGGTGGACAAGTTAACAAAGGCAGCACATTTCATACTGGTTAAGTCCACACATAAAGCTGATGCAATTGCAAATATCTTCATGAAGGAAATTTTCAGATTACATGGGTTGCCTAAGGCAATAATTTCCGACAGGGATACCAAGTTCACTTCCAATTTTTGGAAAGGTCTCTTTGCAGATTTGGGTACACAGCTGAACTTTAGTACCGCGTACCATCCTCAAACAGACGGGCAAACAGAAAGAGTAAATCATGTGCCTGAAGACATACTTCGCATGTATGTAATGGACAAGCCATCCAAGTGGGAGGATTATCTACACCTGGTAGAGTTTGCATATAATAATGGGCAGCAAGAATCATTGGGAATGAGTCCATATGAGGCTTTGTACGGCAAAAGGTGTAGGACACTAGTGACTTGGGACAATCCAGTGAACATAATTGTACTTGGGCCAGAATTGCTAAAGGAAATGGAACAAGAGGTTGCCAAGATCCGGCAAAATTTAAAAGTAGCCCACAATAGACACAAAAGCTATGCAGATAAGCATAGAGTGCATAGGGAATTCAGTGTTGGGGATCATGTGTATCTTAAAGTGAGGCCAAGGAAGGGTTCCTTGAAGCTTGGGAGTTGTGCCAAGCTATCACCTAGATATTGTGGGCCATTTGAAGTGCTTGAAAGAATAGGGCCAGCTGCATATAGACTTGCATTGCCTAATAGCACTAAAGCTCATAATGTTTTTCATGTCTCTTTACTTAAGAAATATGTACATGATCATAACCATGTGATTAATTGGGATGTGATCCAGGTAGAACCCGAGGGAGAATTCCAAACCGATCCATTGCGCGTCCTAGACAAGAAGGTAACATTGCTCCGGAATCGAGCCATCGGAGAGGTAAAGGTGCAATGGAAGCACTACGGTCCCGATGAGGCTACATGGGAGCTGGAGGATGCCATGAGGGTGGCATATCCATTTTTGTTCAGTTTTGATGAGCACTGAGGACAGTGCTGATGTAAGGGGAGGGGAATGTCACGTCCCCATTTTGACCCCCATTTGCATTAAATCGTAAATGATGTAAATATTGTTGTTTAATCATGGTGAGGAGCTCAGGCCAAGGCCCCACCATTGATTTAGCATTTTATGTATCGGCAATTAAAAAAAATGGATGCCTATGGTTCTTGTGCTAGATAGGCACGATGTAAATTAAGACATCACGTGAATACGAATTTTAATGAAAAACCCACAACTAGCTATGCAATGCAACAAAGAGATGGGAGGCATGATTCTACAAGGAATAGGGAGGGAAATTATTCAAACCCTTGAGCAAATGGTGTTAATCCATATGTCAATGAGAAAACCCATAAACCACCTACCCATTTTGGGTTATGGACCCAATCATTTAATTCTTACAAGAGTTGGTTGAGGAAGTTAATGCCTTGGGAATGGAGAGGTATGGAAGCCAATTTTTTGCATGGGCAAGCCATCAACCTGGTAAATCGTATTTTGTCTCCTTGGACAAGAAAACACCCACGAAATGGTGCCCAAAGCCATTCTGAACCCATGGTCTTTCCTCTCTCACGCAGTCTGAACTACTGGGTCTTTCCTCATCACATTTTTTTTACCAATTTCCTGCATTTTTCCATAGCTGGGAGCTCGTTTTTGTGTTGCACAGTGGCTGGGAGAAAGGGAGTCATGTTTTGGGGGTTTATAGAGGTCATTTTTGCCCCAAAATACCCATGGTCGTTTTTCTGAAAACGATTTTTTCTCTCCAGGGTTGAACCCCCAATTGCCATTTCGTTTTTGGGTCTTCCCATGTTTTTCTGGGTTGGTGGAAACCCCATCTTTGGGCATCTCACTATAAAAACGTTTTTATCATGCCCAATAATTGTGGTCCTGTTGTATGTGCATCCCTGTTTTGGTTTGAATCTGTGAGCAAGAGATTTGGAGTGGTAGTGGACATAATTGGCTTGATAAACCTAGTGGGGGGAGATAACTTATCAAGAAGATCAAGAGGGTTGGCTACTCTTCTATGCACACCTTAGACACTCTAGATTGGAAGGTATGGCCCGAGGGACTGTGAATTGGTGAAGGGAATACTTCCTTGAGTGGGGTGTGTAGGCATTGTGGGTGCCAAGCTAAATAGATCTTGTAGAGGTATCCCTGGCTCTATGCTTGAGCTCACTAGCTTAGCAATTCTCCCTTTCCATTCCCTAGCAGCCTGATAAACCCAATTGTAGATTGGCTTATCTTGGTGTATGCTTGGCTATGTGTGAGTCTACTGTTCCCTGATTCCTTGTAGAAATCATGCCCAGCTCGGGGGGTGGCAGTTGCATGAAGAGGTTGATAAGCACAACTGGCCTATGGTTGGGTGGAACGTTGCAGATGCATAGCTGGTTGCTTGGGACTACTTTGTTATAAAGATAAGTACTTTCTTGTGTTAACTTTGTATTTATTTATTTGATGAATATCTTGAATGTATGCTGGATGTGTTACCGAAATTATTTCCGCTGTGTTTTTCTTATAATTATACATTCCATATGTCTTTTTATATTATGTGAATGCTTATTTAAAAGTTCATGGGGCTAGATGCCCGATTTTAGCATCACAATCCTCTCCATTGCACTGGTATGATGGGAGGGGACGTGACACCCCCTCTGATTTGAACCTACGACCTCCTAGAGGAAACACGTGTTCTTAAACCCTTGTTTGTCGGACAAGGGACTAATTCTTCACAACTATTTCACTACTTAGTTTATAGAGATGTACATGTCCTACTCCTCTATATTTAGTCTGTATCCCATGAAAACTAAATATAACTACCATTTTTTCAAGAATTTAAAAATCCACTTAGCACACATTGCATAAGTGATACTCAAATGGGTGAATAAATTAGATTGATACTAGCAAAAAAAACCAAAGTAGTTGTGTCGAATGGGTAGTCTTCTCAAATAGTCATAATTAAAAGGTGCAAGCAAAGGATCATAGAGATGATAATTCATGCCATGAGATTTATTTAACTACTATCCATCCCATTTCATATGAAATTCATTTACATGCACTTGTGGAGTCGGTGGTATATTACATTTGTCAAAAGATCATAGGATAAGTTATAGAGCAAGACTGGGCAATGGAACAAACAACTTCACCAAATTGAGTGTGTAATATCCATATCCAGATATTCTCATGTTGTGATCGTGTTAGAACCACAATAAGACTATTCAAGTGAATAGTCAACCAATAGAAAATAACTCCATTTGGAAAGAATAAATAATATTAAATATATATTGATGAGAGATTGATTACATTACAATTTGATGGACCATTTAAATATGGTCTTATGTGCATTTTCAATCGAAAGGTGCGTCTCTATCTATTCGATTAATTACATATCAATTTTATTTAATATTTTTTTAATTACTTTTCTTTTATTATTTAATTATGTGTTTATTGATATGTATATATATTATTTTATTTGTTACATGGCCTTTCTCTTCAGAATGCTTTGTCCTCAAAGAATTAGTGATAAAGTTCAAATCTTTCTTTGTATATACCTTGTAAATTCATTTATAATTTTAATATATTAAGTAAAACCATGTGTGGTTTCATAAAACCATGTGCGGTTTCATAAAACCATGTGCGGTTTCATGAATGTTATTCTTTAACTTTTTATTTTTCTACTCTTTATTTTTTTCTTTATCTCACGGATAATTATTGTTTCCCACTTCTTCTTTTTAATATTTTTTTCTTACTTCTTGTTCTCTTCTTCTTATTTGCAATGGAAATAATTACTTCTTTTCTCTCTTTTTTTATTTCCCTTCTCGTATTCTTCGATTCCTTGATTTACGGTTCTCGTATTCTTCGATTCCTTGATTTACGATTGTCTTTGAATTTTGAAACGGAATAATATTTTTGTTTATTAACTTGATCTACTTCAACATTGTGACTAAATGGCCAAAAGCCTACTTTTGGACAAGGTCCTAGATTTTAGGGAAACCCAAAAATGATGCCCAAAATCCAATGTGGATCAAAGATCCTTAATTAGAGAAGCTCTGAGAATGGTTTGTGGCCAAAGGCCAGAATCAAGCCCAAGAAGGGGCTCTGATACCAATGTAATATTTGTATCCATATTCTCATGTTGTGATCGTGTCCGAATCACAATAAGACTATTTGAGTGATTAGTCAACCAATAGAAAATAACTCCATTTGGAAAGAATAAATAATATTGAATATATATTGATGAGATTGATTACATTACAATTTGATGGAACTTTTCAATATGGTCTTATGTTGATTTTCAATGGAAACGTACATCTCTATCTATTTGATTAATTACATATCAATTTTATTTAATTACTTTTCTTTTATTATTTAATTATATGTTTATTGATATGTATATATATTATTTTAATTGTTACAGAGTGCACTTAGAATGCTATTGTGTCTAGCTTTGGAAAGAAATGTAGAGTGTATCCAAGTTTTTGGTGATGCAAAGTTAGTAATAAAATGGATAAGAGAGGATATTCGATGTCACAATATCACACTAGTTCCTTTATTGGAAGAAATCAAGAGACTCAAAGCACAACTGGAAATGACCTCTTTTATGCATGTATACAAGGAAAGGAATTGAACAACTACCGATGCACTCTCATAAAACGGAGAAAACATGTAGCGGGGAAGCTAGTACGTGATAGAGGAGGAGGTAGGAATATACAATGGGTATTATCACCGACCATTCCATGAAATTTTAAGGTAAACATGGATCGAAGGATTGAAATCAATTCTAGCAAGTAAGAAGGGATTGGCTAGTGGTCAGGCCATTAACTGTTTGAGTTCTCTCTATGAACCATAGAAGCATTTTGAATTGGTTTTGAAACATTTTGTGTCTTTTTGTTTTAGAGTTTCATGAGTTTATTAACGTATAGTAACCATCCTATATGAGAGGTAGTTTTGAACTATATCAAAATTTTGATCAGTTTTGTTGAACAAGGTTGGGAATAGGCTTTTAGAACTGTTTGAGACTGTAGGAACCCCCATTTATGGGCCCTTCCTAAAACTAAATCTGAAATTTAGTTGCATAATATAAATGAAATCAATCTTATAATTGGTAGAAAAATAAATTGATTTAAGTTTTGAACTAGCAAATACAAAATGAAACAATGAACTTGTCAACCATAGGTCGATTCCACTATCGAAGGAGGAGTCGATTTCGTGAATCCGATCCAGCTTGTCCATTGTCGACCGTGTCTTCAGTTGGATTCACCAAGTAAAGGCTCGTTTAACCATAGGCGAAGCAATCATTAGCTTCGCCACCCAACCGTAGGATTATGCAATCAGTCGCATAGCCACCCCCAAGCCTTCGGGGTCGTAGAGGATACACACTAGCAATGATTCAAGAGTGAGCTCCCCCTTACCAAAATCCTTATCCAAACTCACAATAGAAAACACAATCAGAACTCATTCACCATTCCGATAATCATCCAACATTAGGGATCCCTCCCTTTCCCTTCCTTACCTCTTACTAAAATAGCAAAATCCTTGGCGACACATGTCACCTCATGTAAAAATACTCTTTTATGCAATATTATTTAATACAAATATTCACCCAACCATGTGTCACTCTCTCATGAGAGTGCACATACTTTCCACATTTTACTCCTAGATGTCCCCTGATGCTAGGATTCCAATCTCTATTTTAGTGGGTGCAAGTGGAGTTGACTAGTTAATAATTCCTAGTCTATCATTTTCTCCATATTTTATTATTCCCAATTATTTAATTACAAAATAATATAATGCAATACTATTCGTCAAATATATAATTACAAATAAATATTTCATGCAAAAATAATCTAATGCAATATTAAATGCCAAAAACATAGGTGTTCATTTATCAATTTCCTTTATTCATATAGGTACCACATCATCGGATCCTTCTGACAACACTTTCTTTCCTTAATTGTCTAGGTGCCACATCGTTGGGTCCTTCCGACAATATGTAACATCCCAAAAATTCACAAAATTTTAAAATTTTTAAAGTAGCATTAAATGTTGTACTTGCTAATGCGGAAATAAAATAATTGCTAAACCTTCTAACTAATCACAATAGACGATAACGACACTTCATAACTCTTAAAACAAAATACGACAATAGTTTTGCTTGTGTTGAATTATAAATCTATATTATGTATTAAGTTCTCTTGCGATATAGTTTTCTTGACCAATACTGTCAGTTTGCTTTTGGATGATTATGAAGGGGTCCTACGGAGTACCCTGAGGTTTACTTAGCTATGTTAGCTAAAGCTTTTGAACCTATTCCTTTTCGCAGATTTGTAGGTAAGAGTGGCACTGCAATTCAAATACTACAAGTGTTTCTAATTATGCTTTCGGTTAGTCTTCAATGCTTTATGATAACTCTCAGTACTTCGTGATGGAGAGTTAAAAATGGTATGCATCACCATCTTATTTCTGTAAGTGTTACTTAAACCATAATAAAAGTCGCAAGCGTCGAAGTTATCAGCATCTAACTAAACTCTAAATGAATCGTCAAAGAAGAGATATGTACACTATGAGTTCTCAATTACAAACTTTAGAGTAGGATGTCTAAGTGTTTATTCTATGAATGTTCCAACTTTATATGTTGCTCCAAACTATAGAAACATGATTCAATTGGATCTTTATTGCGTGAACTAATTAGGATTTATAAATGAAATTATAATAGCTTATACATTTCTCAATATATAAGCACAAGATGGATCATACTATTATCATAAGGGTTTATACAAGGTGACCATCATTAATATGATGTTACTAGAGTGATATTGTAAAACTATAGAACTTGGTCACCCTTGGTTTAATATTATACGATGGATTAAGCTAAGGTAGCATGTATATAAAAGTGATAATATAAACATAATATTACAATGTACATTTCCATGGAGTTCTAAACTATATGCTAAGTATCGAATGCCTTATTTGAAATGCAACCTATACACACACATGAAGTCATTTGATAAATATGTAAACATATATAGTAACTATGCATTCTATGATTAATACTTTGGGGATGTATTACAAAATAGGTGTCGACTTCATACTTTGGATATGTAATGAATTATCATGCTGCAAACCCTAAACCTTGTACTGATATATGACACTGACAGGGCATTGAATGACTAGAGTGCTGGTAGGCTATCGTAACCGGTCTTAGCATTTAATCCACCTGCTTACTGCGTTGAGTGGAAGTCTTAGTGGATGTCATCGTGGCTGTGGGTCACATGATAGTAATCACAAAACTCTACCATGACGCTGAGCTGTGCAATGCTTTTAATCTAAGGTCTATCGAGTTGGATTCGTGGTGGATGTGATAATCAATATGGAATTAATGTGGATGTTTCCCAATTCTCGACGTTCCTGGTTGGCAACATCTCCATCGTCGATCTTGTAAGTTCTTGGGTTTTGTAGTGAAAACCTAGTCTTTCGTTATGACTTGCATTGAAGTAGCTCTATGGACTTCATTTTGCTTTGGTGGTGGTAAGGTGGAGAGGCCGACCGTCTGTAGCAATGTAGGGTTTGATAGTATGTTGCTTGGAGGACTCCTTCCTTGGGTTTGACCCTTTGACCTGCAGGGAAAAACTTAATACTTTCAGGTCCTTGAGTGCCAAACCACATTGCAGCGCCTGTTGGTGTTTCTGAAATGGTTTTTCATGGTTTTTCTGTTAGTCTTTGAGGGTTATGTTTTGGACCAGAGATCAATTCTATTGCATGAAAAAATAGGTGATTCTCAGAGTCTAAATCCCTTCTTCGTTGTGTTTATTAGATGGCTCTGTCTTCGTTTGCTACCGGCGTCTCTACTCTTGGAGCTATATTACACAGGTATTGTTTCGAACTTGAAGTGTTAACGCTATATGTTGTGTTTATAAATATCTCTGCAAATCCTAGTTTAATCTCCAAAAGTTTTGGTTGTAGGTATTACTTCGTCGAAGGGTTACTTGCATGAATCTTGGTGGGAGAATACTGCTCAACCACCCGGTCAGCCTCGGTGGTTCTTTTCCCTCGTAGGTACTCCTGGCACGGTGTGGCCGATGCTTGATGTTTGACGAGAGCCTGGTATTTGGTTCCTGTCAAAGGTTTTAGCAGTAGCCATGATGTTTTAGAGCATTACGATGTATGATCAGAGGATTAAATCCTCAGTCTAATTTGATAACCAGTCTATCAGCGTTCTGTTGTGGCGTTTGCTAAATGTATTTTGATAAGGGATGAACCCTCTGTCGTTTTAATGAAGATACAATGTTAAGAAAACTCAATATGGTTTTAGTGCGATTTCTGTGTTTAATGGTTATCAATGTTCATTGATTTTTGGTGACGGCCGAGAGCCGAAACTCAATGTTTTTGTTTTGAAACTATGAAACCCTAACCTATTCGGTTAAGGAGTTGCTTTTGGAAATGTAAATCTAGCTTTATGTATTTGTATAAGGTTTTGCTACAGATAATATTGACAATAAGAAAGTTGTGTCTAGGTCTGATGTTGATATTGAAATGTTCCTTCGTTTTAAACAATGTATATGATAAATGTGTTTAGTGATTATATTTATGATGTTAAAATGTAACCTTAATCTATTCGAACTGATAATATTAGAGATAATAATTCGATAAGGGTTTGGAACTCTGATATAATGAGTTGATGTTTACTGTTTAAGTGTCTGGCCGTAAGTTGGCTAGATGATAACCTTAGGGTTTTTAAACTCGAAAACCGTCGGTGTCCGCAAACCTTGTGAAGTTGTAAATCAGTCTTGTAAATTCTTTTTGCAAAATGTTTGAAGTAACGAGGAGCCGAATGGCTTGGTCTCATGGACTGAATTTCAGAACTGGTTTTTTGTTTACCTTGTTTGTAAAGATAAATTTCCTTCATTCATGAATTCTAGTAACGGTTTGATACTTAAATAAATATTAATAATGAGAATAAATAGTTTTCAACAAAGGTTAGAAAGTAAATTATGGAAGGAGTAAAATCCTAGGTTACTCTATTTCTTGCAAACATAGAGATATAATGAGTCTGTCTGAATGATAAGAAAATATTTCTGAATTTTGTTTCGCAGCTGTTATAATCCAAGAATGCTGATGAAGGAAATAAAATGAAATTATAACACTTTACAGTTTTGAATGAAATGATAATAAAATGCATAGCTTGTTATTCTGAACAGAAGTAAATGTCCTGAAGTGTAAACCCTAGGTTCTTGTACAGAGATGAAACATTTATTTATGTCACTATGTAAAAGAAGATATTAGAATACCTATAATATGAACTGCTATTATTTATCCTGAGTCTAGACATATATTTTATATTACAGAATATGACTGATAAGAAATATTAATGAAATACACCAGCGTTAGTCTATTCAATCATTTGGCAATCTGCCTATCATTCATTTATCCTAATTCTCCTTCTCTGCACTAGAGTACTATACAGAAAACAATATGGGGAAAAATACAGAGAAGTTATTGTTCAATCATTTCATTTACTCAATCATCATTACCCAAAAATCATAACTAGATCAAGAGTCAAACAAATACTTCTGTATGATGATAACTTATGAATATTAACTTAATAATTGCATAATTAATTTAACTACTTAGAAATAGAAAAGACAAGTAGAACCTGTAACAGATGATAGGGTGGACAAACACCCAAGGAGGCATGTTCCTCCCAACCTTCTCTAGAAGAAGGTGAGAAGAAGCAGCCAAACTACTTGCCTCCTTTGGAACCCTGAGCCTGTTTACTGAACCGCCAGGTAGATGGACTCTGTGTAGAAGCAAGGCACTCAAAAATTGTATAGGCAACAAACTATTAAGACTTGCTCCTCGGCTTTTAGGACTCTGCACTCAGCAGTATAATATGCAGACTTACACCATGATAAAAAACTAGCATATCCCCTCATCGAATCTCTTGGGTGCAAGTAGCAAAACCCCAAGGTAAATTTCCTCGTCCGGAAAAGTGATGAACCTCAGTCCAAAATTAGATGGCTCTTTTAAAGATTGCCTAGGTCTTTAGTGGTCAGTTTCAATAAATGAGCCTCAAGTTCCAGTCCCATCTTTCAGGGCACTATGACCACATTTCAAGGGAGTTGTCCCATACCAACAGCTAGTTACTTGCCTCATGAAGCTAACATTTGTCCATTGCCTTCTACCCCAGATTCCATTCCACCTAGTGGGTCAATAAACACTCTTTCAACAGTCCCCTTAGGTGTTTGTCTCCTATTTAATTTATTTAATAATAAAGTATTGTGCAAATTACAATCATCCTTGGACACTTGTCCAATATAAAACTTTACAATAAAAGTTAAGATAATGTTTCCAACATAAAATGTTTTTTCAGCAAAAAGGGTATGTTACACAATAATTTTTCATTTTACTGTCTCGGTACCACATCGTTGGGTACTTCCGACAATAATTTCTCATTTTACTATTGTGTTGGGATTCCGTGTAGTGATTTTAGGAACCGTTACCATAAATCATCTGGCTACACTCTATGTGAGACTAATGGCGCTGAGGAGTAAGTATGTTCTTACTGCGCGCTCCTCGACCTCGTATGTGACCAAACCGTTATGGTATCACCCATACGACTTCACGCCCACCCGATTAAAGCTAAATGGGATTTCAACTCGTGCGTGTATGCTATCGAGAGCTGACACCGTCGCCGTACCCCCGTGTGTGTTTTTATCGTCCTCTACATCTACCTTTTTGTTTTATCGTGAGTCAGTCAGTAAACCGTCTTACCTGCCACTATACATATACTCGGAGCACACATCAATAGTACTGCTAAAAAAAATCGTCATATCATAATTCATTTCATTCATTTGCTAATCGTTAAGAAAAACATAGATAATTGTCCATTGGATTCACATCATAATCACCCGCATAATTCCATTTCCATATTTCAGCATAAATACGACATTCATCATAAGATTTCACATGTGTTAATCAATCAACAATATTTCATATTAAAATCACAAGTATCCATAATCATTATTAAATCAATCATTCGTTAGAAACACATTCATTTATCACATATATCGCTAATCAGTCAACAGTTTATTCTAAATCAACATATAAGCAGTCATTTATCTTGGTTTCTTTAACTGGGTCTCTTACAAATAAGTGTCATCGATATCGATAGTCATAGCGGGCTTGAGGGGCATTATAGAGACATTGACATGTTTAATGATCATACAAGAGGTAACACTCATGAATACGAATGGAACATGCTTGAGTGTATCCAAAGAACGTAACTTTGGTTTTCTTTCATAAAAGTTACGAATTTGTTTCCTTGAAAAAAAAATAGTCTCAATCTCTTTCCACATCAAAATTAACACACAATACAATAATTTATAAAATTAATAATTTAACTAACTATAATAAAATATGGATCATGAATTATGGGTTTGCACAGAAAAAAACATTTTACCTAGTTAAAAAATGTGCAATACATAATAAAAATTATAATCAACGCACTCACATTAAATACTAAATGAACTAAATTAAGACCACCGTCATAGATCGATCATAAACATTGATCTATTAAGTGTTGAAATTTGGTTGAGTTTTGATCTTTAATTATTTAGATGTAGATACTCGAAGCAATGAGACAATTCAATCCATGAAATTAATACAACCATAACACAAGATATACCCAGGGGAAAATCCTCAAAACTATGAGAACAAAAACCCCAGCAATTCTTCTCAGTATAATATAATGGATAGCAGAGAATGCTTTATTTTACAACATAGCATATTGCTTTCAGAAGATAAGAAATCACCAAACACTCTTGGTGAAGATACATAATCAATAGAGAAGAGAGATCAATCGAATGTGTGCCCAGCACAACAATAACAAGCACAAATAATACCCTACACAAAGAGAAGTGCCTTGCCTTCAATGGAGAAGAGAATTCGCTTTACATTGGATTCATCAATCCCGTATAAAATATTTATACATTCTTCTCTTCTATTTTTATCTTCTAACTTCAATATGAACTCGCCCTCATATTGTATGTATTAATCCTGCATGCATAGGTGCACCCCACTTCTCATGCAATGCTTTCTCTCACTGATCTGTCGCTTAGGATGAATTGGCCTCTTGATTGAAAGATTGCCCACTTAGTTAGGTTGCTAACTTAAGTGTCGTAACTTAGTTAACTAGATATTCTTTGTTGTCACTTAGTTAACTCTCTTTAACTGATTCTCCTTGATTTACTGAAGTGCCGTCTTTTAGTTTAACTAAAGTGAAAACACTTTAGTTAACTAGTCATTTTTATTTAACACTTAGTTAATTTAAATCATGCTGATTGATTTACTTGAAGTGACCATTGTGAGTTCTTTAGTTAACTGAGGCATATATTTACCTGATGCTTTAACTGAAGCATTGATACTTAAATGAAGCTTTAACAATTCGAGTTCTCTTTAATTAGTTGAAGTGTTTGCATGGGAAATTTCAACTTTTCTTGATCTCTATGTTTTATACTTTATTTCTTGATCTTTTATTGTATGGTCAATATGTGCTAACTTTAATTATCCATCCCATTACATTTTACTAAGAAGAATTATCGGATACCATGATCATATTATATTATTCCAGAACAAATGATCATATGCTAAAGTAATTCACTTTAGAGTTGATCAATCTCTAAAGGAAACTTAATAGCAATCTGGTGATCATGGTTAATAATACATCACACAACATTAAATGCTTTTAACAAGTAAAGCATGACCTTTATACGGAAGATCCACCTCTATACGGGAGGTCTATCTCATGGATACCTTTATGCAGAAGGTTCACATGATAATCGTGACTTAACACATAAGTCCAGAGTCTTGTCCAACAAGACTTTACAACATCATTACTTTGATCAAGTACCTCTACACAAGAGGAATAACCTTTACACAAAAGGAAATCAAACTGCTCACCTATGTACGGAAGGATAAATCTTGGCTACACAATATTGGTTTGGAGAATGTCTCTTGAGGCTGTATATTTAACACTCCCTCTCAGCGAGGGAGGAATTCTCTTCTATACCAAGATTGTGTTGGAAGTACCTGAAATTTGTCACTGAAAGAGGCTTTGTTAACACATCTGCAATCTTCTCGTCAGTAGCAATGTACTGAAGTTTCACTGTACCTTTCTGGACCATGTCTCGGATGAAGTGATACTTCATTTCAATGTGCTTCGACTTGTCATGAAACACCAGGTTTTCGGAAATCCTGATGCAACTCTGATTGTCACACTTAATAACTATAGGCTCAAGCTTTTCACCGAACAACCCTGCAAGTTGATTTCTAAGCCACACCGCTTCTCGGCAGGAAACCCTAGCAACTATGTATTCTGCTTCTGTAGTGCTTTGGGCTACGGAGCCTTGCTTCCTGTTGGACCAAGATATCATAGTTGATCCTAGGCTATAATAGTATCCGAATGTACTCTTACGATCCACAATGCTTCCTCCCTATTCTGAGTTTGTATAACCAAGTAACATGACTCCTCCACTGGAGGCATATCTAAGTCCATATTAAATTGTACATCAAAGGTACCTAAGCACATGCTTAGCAATTGTCCAGTGTTTATGTCTCAGATCAAGCATAAATTGACTCAGAATGCTCATGGCATAACATATATCAGGCCTCGAATGTATCAAGAACATTAGCGACCCTAAAATTTGTCTATACAAAGTGGGATCTACTGGATCTAATCTAGAGCCTAAATAATGAAGTTTCCTCAAGTTGGAAACCATCGGTGTAGTCATAGATTTGCAATATATCATGCCAAACTTGCACAATATATCCACAGTGTACTTCCCTTGAGATAGAAAAATTTCAACTTTTCTTTGCTAGATCTCAAGTCCAATAAAGTAGTGCATTAGACCTAAGTCTTTCCTCTCGAACTCTGAGGTGAGCTCCCTCTTGCACCAAGCAATCAAATGTTCCTCTTCGGTGAGAAACAAATCATCAACATATAGAACCAATATTAACGATTGGTTCTTCACTACTTTGAAGTACAAATTTGGATCATCTTCACTCTCACTGAAACCCAGTTTCTGAAGGTAGCTATCAATTATGGAGTACCAAGCCCTAGGGGATTGCTTAATACCATATAGATATTTCGTTAGCTTGCAAACATGGGACTCCTTCCCATGCACCACAAATCCTTCAAGCTGTTGAATATAAACCTTTTCCTCAACCTCACCATTGAGGAAGGCTGTCTTCACATCCATCTGGTGAAGTTTCCATCCTAGAACAGATGCAAGTGCAATCATTGCTTGGATTTTGGTGTACCTTGCCATAGGGGAAAAGGTCTAATCATAATCGATGCCTTCTTTCTGAGAGAAACCTATGGCAACAAATCTAGTTTTATACTTCTCAATGCTACCATTTGTAGTATGCTTTAGCTTGTAAATCCATCTAGAAGTCACAATGGACTTCCATCAGGTTTGGGAACAACCTCCCAAACATCATTCTTCATTATAGAGTTTTACTCTTGTTTCATTGCATCTTGCCAAACTTGTTGCTTTGCATCTTCTTCATATGAGGATGGTTCTAAATCATTGATGTGAATCATAAGTGCAACATACCCTGAATATCTGTCAGGTTGCTTGCACTCTCTGGATGAGCCTACTGGTGCTCCATGTTTCTCTTCATTTTGTAAGATGTCTCAGCACCAAGTAGATATTCTTTTAGCGAGAGGTTCATCATGTGGCCTCTCAACCAATTCTATTGTTTCTTCAGGAGCTAGCGAATCTAAGGCATCTTCTAGTTTCTCCCTATCAAACTCTGAAGGGGTAGAATTGGACTCATGATCCTCCATCTCTGAATCACATTGAATCTATTTAGATCTTTTGAAAGCAGATTCCTCATGGAAGGTAAAATATCGGTTGACTTCAATGTGTCTCTCACCAGGTACATATATTCGGTATGCTTTGGATGACTTACTATAACCCACAAAGGTGCCTTTCTTTCCAAAAGGCTCCATCTTTGTTCTCTTTTCTTTTGGTACATGAATGTATACTTGGCTCCCAAAGATCCTCAATTGTGAGATCTATGGCTTCTCACTGATAAACACTTATTCTAGCGTCTTCTCATCTAGAATGGAATGCAGGATTCTATTCTGTATGTACACAGTTGTATGGGTGGCTTCTTCCCATAATGAGGTAGAAAAATCTTGATCATGCATCATGGATTTTGCAGCCTCACATATAGTTCTATTCTTCCTTTCAACAACCCCATTTTTTTGAGGGTTGTAAGGTACTGTTAACTATCTACATATTCTTGCATCACTACATAGCTCACTAAATACATGTGAATCAAATTCACCTCCAGTATCAGACCTTAATGCATGGATGTGCTTTTCTTTATGATTTTCAAGTACGGCTTTAAACTCTTTAAATTTGCTAAGAGTTCCACTTTTAGCCTTCATAAAATAAATCCATGACTTCCTAGAAAAATCATCTATGAACAGTACATAATATAAGAAGCCACTCAGGGAGGGGGATGACATGGGACCACATATATCAAAATGTTTAAATCTAAAATCCCTGTAGATCTAGTAGTACTTCTAGAAAAAAAAATCTTAACATTCTTCCCAAGTGCACAACCCCGACATACACTATCATGCTCAAAATCAAATCCAAGCATACCTTTTACCATCTTTTGAAGTCCTTGTAACATTTTGTAGTGTAGGTGTCCAAGCCTTCGGTGCCATAGATTGCATGGATTGATAGTGTTGTGAATCATAACTTTAATGTACTTCCCGAGTACCTTGTAGGTCCTCCCTCTCGAACTCCAATCACAGCAACAGATTCTAGGCTTTTGTTCTTCGACCATAAAAGTGCTTTGTTATCCATGAAGATAACTCATAATCCTTTGTCTTCAAGAAATGAAACTGAGAGGAGGTTCTTATTCAAGCCTGGAACATATAGAATGTCCTCCACATGTATAATATCACTGGTGCTCAGCTGGAATGAGGTGGATCCAAATCCTTGGATCAAATAAGTTGAGTTGTCCCCCAACTCTAGCATGCATGTGAATTCTTTCTCCTTTAGATCGGTGATGTCACTCTTGTAACCAGTTATATGTTTGGATGCACCACTATTAATAAACCATGTGTATACACTTGTGATGACGGATCCCGAAAGGGATGAGACAATATAATATCCCCTTCTTGTCTCCTTTTCTTCAGACGCATTCTTTTGAGTTATTTAATCTTCTATGGCGGTAGAAGCATGAAACTTTCCTTTCCGCTTTGCTCTACAATATCTTGAGAAATGGCCTTTCTTGTTGCAATTGAAGAATCTATCTTTTGAATTGTCAAATCATTTGTTGAACTCCTTCTTATTTGGATGAGAGAACTTCTTTTGGAAGAAGGGTTTCCTTCATTTCTTCATTCTTTCCGTGAGGACAAGGTTTTATTATTTGGTTCACACTGACTTGCTCTAGATTCGCCCCTCTTATTGGAGGAAGTCATTCCACATCCTTTTGAAGTTAGTTTGTACCTCTCGGCCATTTACCATATACAAGAATGTCTCCCATGAGGATGGGAGACCATCAATAGCAGTTTGGAGAAGATCGTCTTCATCCACCACTACTCCAATACTAGCAAGCTGATCTCTTACGTGAGAGATCTTGGAGAAGAAGGAGGCCATTGTCTCATCCATATCCATCTTTAAATTTCGAAGCTTATTCTCCAATGCCCTCTTTTGACTCGGGGCCTCTTCTCATATAGATTAGTCAATGTATCATAACATTCTTTTGTGGTCTTTAGCGGTGTGATCACGGGAATCAATTTATTATTTACCGAATCATAGATGATCCATTTAGCCTTAGCTTGATTCTTCTTGAAGTTGATGCACCCTGCATTAGATGTAGGCTCCTCCACCACAGTGGATACGCATCCATTCAAGTCATGTTCCTCTAGGATGTTGAGAATCAGTAGCCTTCCAAATGTTTAAGTTTGAGGTGCCCTCAAGCCGATCTTCCGGTCGTACAAAGACCGATGCCATAGTCTTCAAATCTTGTGCTCAAATTCTCAGGATCAATGTAGGCTTTAGCTGGCATGCAAAATTGAGCTCCTTCACACCCTAAGCTCTGATACCATGTTGAAATTTGGTTGAGATTTGATCTTTAATTCTTTTAGATGCAGAGACTTGAAGCAATGAGACAACTCAATCCATGAAATTCATACAACCATAACACAAGATATACCCTAGGGAAAATCCTCAAAATTATGAGAACAAAACCCCCAACAATTATTCTCAGTATAATATAATGGATAGCAGAGAATGCTTTCTTTTACAACATAGTAGATTTCTTTCAGAAGATAAGAGATCACAACTAAACACTCTTGGTGAAGATACATAATAAATAGAGAAGAGAGATCAATCAGATGTGTGCCCAGCACAATAGTAACAAGCACAAACAATACCCTGCACAAAGAGAAGCGCCTTGCCTTCAATGGAGTAGAAAATTTGATTTACATTGGATTCATCAACCCCGTATAAAATATTTATACATTCTTCTCTTCTATTTTTATCTTCTAACTTCAACATGAACTCGCCCTCAAACTGGATGTATTAATATTGCATGCAGAGGTGCGCCCCACTTATCATGCAGTGCTTTATCTCACTGTGATGTCACTTAGGATGAACTGGCCTCTTAACTGAAATTTTTCCCACTTAGTTAGGTGGATAACTTAAGTGTCGTCACTTAGTTAACTAGATCTTCTTTGTTGTCACTTAGTTAACTCTCTTTAACTGATTCTCCTTGATTTACTGGAGTGTCATATTTTAGTTTAACTAAAGTGAAAACACTTTAGTTAACTAGTCCTTTTTATTTAACACTTAGTTAACTGAAATCATGTTGATTGATTTACTTGAAGTGGCCACTGTGAGTTCTTTAGTTAACTGAGGCATATCTTTATTTGATGCTTTAATTGAAGCATTGATACCTAGTTGAACCTTTATAACTGAATCTTTAACAATTCGAGTTCTCTTAAATTAGCTGAAGTGTTTGCATGGGAAATTTTGACTTCTCTTGATCTCTATGCTTTATCTTTTATTTCTTTACCTTTTACTGCATGGTCAATATGTGCTAACTTTAATTATCCATCAAAATACATTATACTAAGAAGAATTATCGGATGTTGTGATCATATTATATTATTACAGACCAAATGATCATATGCTAAAGTAATTCACTTTAGAGGTGATCAATCTCTAAAGGAGACTTAATAGCAATCTGGTGATCATGGTTGATAATACATCACACAACATTAAATGATTTTAACAAGTAAATCATGACCTTTATACAGAAGGTCCACCTCTATACAGGAGGTCCATCTCATGGATACCTTTATGTGGAATGTTCACATGATAATCATGACTTGACACACAAGTCCGGAGTCTTGTCCAACAAGACTTCACAACACCATTACTTTGATCAAGTACCTCTACATGGGAGGAATAACCTTTACACGCAAGGCAATCAATGAGCTCACCTCTATACGGGAGGATCAATGTTGGCTACACAAGATTGGTTTGGAGAATGTCTCCTGATGCTATATATTTAACATTAAGAACCAAGAGGGATCCAATTTATTAAGGTGTAAATTTTTTCTTGATGTGTAAAAAATTTAAGATAAAAAAAAAAATTACACCTCAAGAAATTGGATCCCTTTTGTTGCTTAATAGATCCAGGTTTAAGATTGATCTATGTTGGATTTAATTCTTTTTATTTTATGAGACGACATGAATTTTTTTAATTATTTTTATTTTTGATAAGTTATGAGCGAACATGAATTTTTTAATTACTTTTTATTTTTGGGAATGTTACGTTACGTAACGTAATGTGACAACATCTCCCCCATAATGGGTTGTAGAGCACCTTGCTACTCTCGGTGCAATAATGCCAACTTTAATTCTAGTTACTCGCCGACATACTCTCATTTACGGCAATGAAATCGGAAAGAATGGTGGATATGTAAAGAAAACTAAAATATGGTAGAAATCAAAATAATTCTTGAATACAACAAAATATAGTTGATGATACATACGACTATGGTGGGCCCACCTATTAGAATTAGTTTTAGGGCTACGTTTCTAACTACGCTTTTTTTGTCCACCATGAGAAGCATGATCGTTGGATGCTTTGTTATGACTTGACTAAATTTTGTAGTATTCTAAACATGTCATGTTTTGGATTTATTTTGGTCATATGTAAATATACATTGTTGAGATTAAACAATGTAGATGTAATAGGTATATTTGTGGGTATTGAAGACATTTATGCATTTTATTTAAACAATAAAAGGTTGTATTCTTACCAATTGTTGGAATTGTAAACATACGTTGAGATTACACAATGTAGATGAAATAGGGATATATGCGGTGATTGAAGGCAGTTATGCATTTTATTTTAACAATAAAAGATTGTGTTTTTTTACAGAACCAGTTAAAAGTTGCATTAAAAATTTATGTGGTTTAACCAAACACCTTCAAATTACAAAATTTAGGACATCTAAACTTGATTCACAAGGAAATTCTCCTCCCATCACAGTATCGAGAGGGGATTAGCTAGTTCTTCCTATTACACTTTTGCTTCCTCTTAGATTCTTGAGAAGATGAGTAAATTCTAACAAATTGCTTGTACAATAAAATAGAGAAATAATACATGCCTAAATTGGATTACTAGATCTACCTCTTGTTATCATTGGTTGTATGGCTTGAACAAATTTCTATTTATTTACTATTGTAGTCCAAGCCTCCTTCTTAGATGGACTTGGTTGTTCTAGATTTGAAAGTGGTTCATCTTCCTTTGCTTGGTCTGCTCGGCTCTACAAAGGTTATGCAATGGGTTGTGAATTATCCATCAAAGTCGAGACAGTGTATTCTTCTTTAAGGGGGGAATCTCTAACATCTTCTAGACCTTGTGGAACTTGTTGAAGGTTCTACAGTCAAAATGGGCTTACTAATTTCCTCTTGAACTAGATCAGGAGACCCTTTAAGGGGGTCCAAGTCTAGGGTTTTTTCCTGGTTGATCAATCAATGTTCCTCCTTTGCACTGACCCACCATGTGGGTTTGCAATGGGACTTTTAGAGCCTCTAATATTAGGAGCTTTTAGGTGAAAAGATGCAGTTTCCCCTATTTCATAACAAGATCTACAATGGAAAATGACTTTCTCATAAACAAACTTTTGTGTCCAGGAAAATTTTGGGCCTACTAAATTTAATTATGTTGGGAATCCTTTACTAAAATTCATTTTTGAAGTGTTTTGATAAACCTATATAAGAAAAGAAAAACCAAATATAATCTAAAATGGATCATGCACACATTACACAAAGATTTACCCTGGAAGCTCAAAATAATGAAAACCAACACTCCTGAAAGTATCTCCACTCTCTATCTCATTGTTTGTGTGTGTGTATTACAATACAATATTATGGCATCCAAAACCCTAATCCATTAACTCATATAGAATTACAATACCAATTCCTTAACTGGAATTAGTTTACAATGGGTCACAAACCGTGGGCCAAAAACAACTCAAAATGAGCAAAAAATGAACCCAAAACAATTCTTTTGAGGGTGTTTCCCTTGTGCCCCCCTAGCTGAGGGGGCTAATTAGCTCCCCAAACCCACCTTGATTTGGGAACCTACAAAGAGTACAACACATTTCCAACAATTCCCACATGGATACACACATATGTTGTGATGTTATGGTCTGACATTTCAAAACAATTGAAATAGTACTTGCCAAAGGATTTCCCTATGACCCAAAGAGAGGAGAGGCCCCAAAAATGCAAGGGAAATTCAAAATCCAAACCCACATAGGTTTCAAAGAAAGAGATTCTACCAAAGGATCAAAAGAAGGAATCCATGGTTTCATATGTAATCCATAACTACCCCAAAACCAAGTCATTGTCTTCTGCAAGATCAAAATCAACAATAAAAAAAAAAAAACTAATTTTCACAAGGATGGATAATGTAACGCCCTGTTTTGACCTTACTACTCGAACTATCATTATATGTTGTATTTGCTTATAATGTGAGACTTCGTCAGTTTGATGACAATGTGGACATGTGGTTCTATTATTTTTCCGAGATATATATGTGTGTGGGTGATGTTAGTGTTATGATATGTAGTCATGTTTTGATATATATCATGTGTTAATTATTTCTCTTACATGCAAATTACTGAATGATGGGTACGTGGATACCAAGTTAAAAGTGATATGTTAAATGGATAAAATGGGACACCAGGTGCATGGTACTTAGAAATGATTTGTTTATTGTTTCTTAATAATGAAATGTATAGATGCATGACAAGGATTTTGCACGATATTCTCGATCATATGTTGGAGACTAACTTACAGGTTGAAAGAGCTAAGTGATAGCTGTGTCCTAAGAGATGGAAATACATCAGGGACATGAATTCCAAAAGATAAATGGTATGCAAGTGATGCATTATTTTCTATATGAGTATTGGTCTATTATCAAGATGTGTGGGCAGGTGTTGGGTTTTACGAAACTCAACTACCCAAACTGGTTATTCGATGACGAAATCCCTAAGAATAACAATAGAAACAGAGTATGACTATAAAAGGTTTTGACCCTTGTTCCATAGGAGGGGTGGAGGCATTACCCACCGTTTATCCTCCAAAACCTGGATTCATTGGAGGGTCGTGCTACGACGCACTCCCCAAGGTGTGTGATGATGACTAGTGGGTGCCTGCTGGGGAAGCTTGGTCGATGTAGTCGACACTTCCGCTTACGGGTTCTAACTGGAGCCAGTCATGGCGTGACACTTCAAGGTAGTCCAGTAGAGGAAGGATAGGATGTGGAAGTTAGTGTGAATTAAGTAGAATATGTAGGTAGATAGGAATGTCGTGGAAGTTTAAAGGGAAACATAATTTACTGTGTGTGTACTGAAAACCTTTGCTTGATCCATGTGTCGTAATTCAATATGTTGTGTTATTCATTGTTATTAGGATTTGAGTTAATAAAATAGCTTGGATGTTTGTATCAGTGTTAAAACTCTTCATTTTCTCACGTATGATAAACTTAGAATACCATGCAGTTGATGTTGTGTTATTATGACTAGTTAGTAATTATTGTTAAATGATGTTATTACTGAATTGTTTCTTGCATGGTTGCTTGTGATAAATAAGAGATATGCATTAGAGGTTCAACATGCTATTATTAGTACACGCACAGGATATGTAAGTACTAACTACACTTACATACCTTGTGTGCATACGCTAGTATTATTCAAATATAGATTTATTATTTAGTAACATGGTTAATTGTATTATAATTATTTGTATTGAGGTTATTGGGTTAACTATACATTAATTTATGACTAAAAGTGTGTTTTATTTAAATATTCATTTTTATTATTTAGATGCATTTAATTTTAATAATTATTAGGATTGAGATCGTAAGATATTAATTACAATGTTTGAGCAAGGTTGAAACTATGCAAATTAAATTGATTGGATTGTTAGGTACATGTCAATCAAAATTAAATGAATGGATATGGTTGTAATTTCAATATGAATATTTTAATCTTTTGTTTAAAGAGTGCAGTTGAAGCTATTCGAATGGATTACATTATTGAGTAAAAGTCAATGGAATTAAATGAATGGATATGATTGTTCATTTAAGTGATTATTTAATTGTTTTAATTGTTTTTGGAAAATGGTGCACTTGAAACTATTTAAAGTTAACTAGACATATTATCCACAAAGGTACATGAATGGATATGAGCATGATTATTTAAAAACTATTTTTTTTGGGTAGTGTAGTACTCCTCCCAAAGAAAGAGGCGGTGGGAAGTGCTTAAAAGGGAGAAGGAAAGATGAAGGAGGGGGGATTTTATTTTGGAGTTTATTTTGGGGGACAAAACCATGAGAAGAAAAAGGCAATGGAGTTGGGAAATGAAGTTGAAGCTGAGAACCCATGGGGGAAACCAGAAGGAGATTTGAACTAGAGGGGTAGTTGGATCTCAGGACCTGCTAGAATGTTGTTTATGTGGGTATTGTTGTTCTTGGGGACTTCGAGCACAGAGGGCCAAGGAATATGGGTTCCTTGGAGCTAGGGAGTCGGAGAGACTATTCCTAGTTGATTGGGTGGTAAATTTGTTTGGCGATTGAGTTTCCTGAAAATATCTACATGGAGCTAGCTGGACAAACCACTATCCTACTGGTATTTTACTTCTATGAAATTCAAGTTTTACATTTTGAAAATGCTATAAATTGTATAAATTGTTGAAGATAAATATACTTGGAACTGATATTAGATTGATGTTGTTTATATGTTTTATTTCTACCTTTATAAATGAAATTTATATCAGAAATAGAAATTAATTTTACACGAGCACTGAAGGAAACATATAGACTTAAGAGAATAACTAGATCAAATTTAAAAATGCTAGATATACATTAAATGAAACTAAGGACCGGGAGAGGTCCTTACAGATAAAAGCTTCTTCTATTAAGAGAGGCTTCCGGGAACTAGAGATTTGTTTGTAAAAATCAACGAAATAAGGCCACAAACCATTACAACGACACACAAGGGCCTGAGAGCTACAAAAGAGCGCTTGATCTTTAGGATTCGGATTGGATAGAATAGAAAGAGTAAGAGCCTCATGGACCATGAGATGATTCAAGGGGAGGGGAGATTCCTCCATTCTTCAGAATGGAAAAGAAGGAACCAACTTTAACAACACCAATAGGAAAGACCAAGGTAAGTTGGGGGCATGGAACTGCAAGTAGCAACGATAGTCAGTGCCATAAGAGAGGATATAGGGCAACAAAAGGGAGGAACCGGCAAAAAATGCAAAGAGGGATGTTGAGCAAGAGAGGAAAGATCGTTTTCTAGAGACCAATTCGCCATGAACAAGGAGCATGAGCTCATATGACAAAACCCTATACGTCACCTTGCACAGGTGGAAGAGTGCCAAAGGCATCATCAAGTTTCAATGATAGCTCCACATAATTTACACGCGTTGTATAAATAGAATGTGAGTTGGAAGAAACATGGAATTCAAAGTGGGGATAAAAAATTACAAATTAACCAAAGGTTGTATAATAGTTTAAAAATTCCCAAATTGTATTTTGTTTAGACCACTCCCTAAATTTTACATCATTTAGAAGTAGTATTTATCATCATGAAGTGAAATAAAATATGAAAAATGGTTTTGTGGGATGTCTTGGTAGGGGAAGTAGAAACTTTGCTCACATGGTTGAATGTCTCTTATTTTCTTTTTTTGTAGTCAGATTTTTTTTTACTAGGGGACTTGGCAACTGGAGCAAGGCTCGTACTCATGTGACATGGGGTCGATTCCCAGCCGCTACCACTATACCCCTAGGTGCATCCATATTGCCCCTACATAGGTGCACGGGTTATTAGAGGTTTGAACCCATGCTGTCACAAGGAGTGCCTTAACAGTGCACTCTATCGCCAACTAGTCTACACCTTAGGGGCTTAGCTGATGTTTTTTAAGATTAAAAGATTTATTGTTATATTTAAAAAAATAGATCAAATATTCTTTGGAATATGATTTTTATATTTGAACAATGAGGAATGAAATATGGTTTATATATTTTAGGAGGCTTTTGAGTAAAGCTACATCACATATTGTTAAGCACTAATGTTTTTTACATTTGGTTGCGCAACCATCAACATTGAGGTGGAGTAAAATAACCAGCACATAAATTTAGAAAACTACCTGCCCATCATTTTCTCCTTATAAGTGTACTTTTTAAACCAACTCTCTCTCTCACACACACACAACTTAATCAACAATTTAAAATGATGTTTTAACTTAAAATTAATTGTTATGAATATGTTTTGTATAGCTTTAACAAAATTATAAGGTTAGTTAATAATGTTGAGTTTATTCTATTTCCGAATTTATTAAATTTTAATATTTTTTATCATTAATTTAAATTTGATTTCCATCTAATAAATCTTAATTTTCTTTAGAGAAAAAAATCTGTATTAATAGATTATATATATATATATATATATATATATATATATATATATATGAATGAATGATTCGGTTACTAATATCCATTAAAACCATATAATTATTTCATCCAATATGTGTATTGCATATTTTTGGTAAGTTTTTTATGACTGAATAATGTACATAATATACAAAACTATCTTGTGGTTCGTCGGAAATCAAACCAATATGTGTATTGCATTTTTTTGGTAAGTTTTTTATCACTGAATAATGTACATAATATTAAAAACTATCTTGTGGTTCATCGGAAATCAAACCAATCCTCGAGAGCATTATCATTTTGGTAAAATGCCTAAAAGCTATAACAAAAGCAAAATTAAGTTTGAGGGAGGGACCTTCCATGAAGACATGGGAAATCAGAGTCCCCTCATGTCCTTACTAGTTTATCATCCAAACATTTAGAAGCAACTGAAAATTGATATGCAGTAACCAAAAACGCTAAAGACACTAACATATTCATTGATTATCATTAGTTGACAGCAAAATAGAATCAGTGATAGTGCCCATATTATGCTTCACTATCTGACATGGCATGTCTATCAGCTCAACCAAGAGCTCTAGCTTGGTTTGGAGGTTGTGCATATTGTCCCTCATCTCCTAGAAGAAGAGTCGTATTCCTTTGCTTAATTGGTCCATTTCCATAATTCCCTTCCCAACAAAGTTTTGATGGAGCAAATATGGGTCCATGGTCTAGTTGGTATTCTCACCTTCCAATGCTAGTCCCACCATTTGACCCTCAACCTCCTCTATTTCCAAACAAATGTGATAAGGAATGTCCCTACTAAAGGAATCCTCCAAGTAGGTGTTTCTCATATTGTTCTCGTCTCTTCTATACAGAGCTCTTTGTCTCAGAGCCATTGCTACAGAGTTTACCACAATGACTTGACTAATGTTTTTACCAGTACTCTCTGCTTTAGGACACAACAAATGCACCTCAGAGCTTCAACTTTTTCCTCTTACCTGGAGACCCAATAAATTCACTACATAGCTATGCCAAGACTAGAGCTTTCTATCCTCCTACAAAGATCCACAAACAATAGTAGTGAGCCACATTGCTTGGCAATTAAGTTGCTTGGTAACTATAGTCTATGCATATGGCATTTTGTTGGTATCAAAAATCATAAATACAATTCAACTCGAGACAAATAATAATTAAATAAATACCGCACTTTAATTTGTTGGAAACCAAAGACAAAGTCAAATGGCCCAACTAACTTAACTGTACTTGGTAACTGGAATCTTATTCCCCGGCGCAATAAGAGGCACGATCGGCGGATCTGTAGCGAAAATCAAACATGCAATAATTTGCACGTGGAAACGAGCAACGGTCGTTGAATACAACAAAGCAGGGTTGATGATAGGGACGGGCCACGGCGGTGGCGGGCCCACCTGTCAGAATCAGTTATAAGCCTCTGTCGGTGTGGGGCCCACCTGTCAGAAGCAGTTAGAAGGCTCTGTAGAACTGCCCTTTTGTCACTTCGGCGTGGAAGGCGTGATTACCGGACTCCCACTGTGGAGTGTGATTTACGTTTTGGAGTCCCGCGGATTCTCTAATATCAAAAATTAAAAGTCCCGCCTTTTCTTCTGGAAGCATTCAACCGCTTTTGTAAGGTTTACTAAATTTCAAATATAATATTGCTATAAACAATAAACATTAAAAAATATTATAAAATGATAGGAGGCTTGGAATGATATTATAAAACATTAATAATAATACCTGTATAAATTTTGGAAAATAATTTATTAAATTTTGGAAAATAATTTATTAAATTTTGGAAAATAATTTAAAATTTTAAGACGACTTTTGTTTTCCTGAATTTGATGCGTTGTGGATATTTATATTTTCATAATAATAATGTTAATTAAGTAATATTTTATTTTTATAAGCTTCATTAAAAAAATTCTTATAATGAGGACTTATGAAGTGGTGTGACATAATAATTATGTGACGTGGATAGTAAGCTTTCTTTAGCTTTAGGTGGGGTTGATAATTTCCTTTTTAATTGATGAGTATGATAATAATTATAATTCTTTATTGTTGATGTGGATGAAATGATTAATTTTTTAAACAGAAGAATTGGTAATTGCTTGAGATGATCTATACAAGATTTAAATTTTGATTCGGAAGTTTTTTCCCAAGAGTTTTGATTCGGAAGTTACATAACTTATGAGTATATCTAATAACTTACAAATTAGATATATTAATAATTTGTGATTTAGTAGGAATTTAGATATTTCAAAGTACATTTAAATTGGAACTTCTATATCAAAGAATGTGTTTTTAGTTAAATCAAAACAAAACGATGTTTTATTAAAAATTTGAATCCTACTAAAAATGCAAAATTTACAAATTCACCATTTAAATTATCACCCCTGAGCTATATGAATGATATAATTATTTCAATATAAACTTGTGATTTTCGGATGACTGAGGCAGTAGGCTGTGGCCATCCCCATCTGGGTTTGACCCTAGGCCATGTCCTCAAGGTGCCTGGTCCTTCAAATATATATGTAAAAAAAAATTCATTATGATCCATGTAAAAAAAAAAATTCATTATGGTCTTTATATATATATAAAAAAATTCATTATGATCTTTAAAAAAAAATTATTATAATTTTTCTTCAATAATGATTAAAAGTGATTTATATATATATATTTATATGACTCTTGATAAAATAATATTCTCATCTATTCAAAAATATAATATAAATAAAAAATTTAGTATTATAAAATAATACTTTCATCTCTTCAAAAACATAATATAAATAGAAATTATGGTTATATAAAATGATACTTTCATGTTTTCAAAAATATAATATAAATGGAAATTAGGGTTATATACAAGTGATTTGGAAAAGTAATTATAAACTTTACACATTTTAATATTCTAGGTGTATAGAAGTATAAGTATTATAAGTGATAGAGATGATCAAAGGTATGTCTTCTTTTGTGGTTGGGTTCATTAATATAAAAATCATGGTAAATTGGAGTTTATATGTTGTCATAG
This sequence comes from Larix kaempferi, assembly GCA_027924585.1. Classification (NCBI taxonomy): domain Eukaryota; kingdom Viridiplantae; phylum Streptophyta; class Pinopsida; order Pinales; family Pinaceae; genus Larix; species Larix kaempferi. The sequence continues at coordinate 641,910 of BSBM01000241.1, read as the reverse complement.
ATCACTTCTTTCAACGAATGTGGGATATTAATTTATATAGAGAGGTATTATTCATGCTATAAAAACAATTCTAAGATCCACACATGTTAGCCATATCTTTTAGTGATGGGCATTTTTTAGGAAGTCGTGTGAAAGGCTACTATGGAACACTTCTAGTGAGATATAATTTAATTTTTACACAAAAGGAAGGGTAAAGGTCGAGCAACAAGCATACTCACATCACAAACAACTAAACATTATGTTAGTAAGAGGCACCGCACCCTTGTGAGTGCCCCATTGACATAAGGATCGTGGTATATTGGAGCTTATATGTTGGTTATTGAATGATCAAAATAACTCTTTCATGTTGAAAATAAAATAAATACCAACTTAGTCAAAAACTATGTTAAAAAGTTGATACCTTGTGAAAGACTTTTAGAGCATTCTTCTCATTAAAAATTCATATATATGCATAAGAGATCAACGTATCAAAAGTCTATTAGTTTAGTAGATCTTATAAAACTATCATTCATACATAGGCCAAAGTTCATATTAGTGAAGAGTTTTGTATTATTTATTAAAAGGAATAGAACTTGTAGCATACAACTTGATTTTCCATGTTGCACATTTCTTCATCCTTTAGCTAGAGCTCCTTCAACATATCCACAATTTTGGACTGAACATATCCTGCTATTGCTCCACTTGATGTCATTGTTGCAATGGGATGCATTGCTTTCTCGTTAATGATGACACTCTTAATTGTTTCAATCACAATATTGACCATTTATGTTTTCCTCTTCTATTGTGTTGATCTCTTCACTACTTTCTTCTTATTATTGAAGAGAAAGCCCCATGCTCATACTTGTATATCTTTCAAGGTTTTCAACCACGTCGAGATATGATTTTTTTTTATTTGCATCTAGTCTTTGGTTGCATTCTATGTGCTTCATTAACCTTCCTATATGCTTGGATTCCCTAGTTTTCTCCCCTAATGTCCCCAAGAATATCTTTACTAGTGTTTTGGGTGTTGATATCCTCCAGTGTTGGAAACCATCTTAGCCTTACCACCTATCTTGCACTATAGAGGGGTGGAAGATTTCCCATTGTCAATGGAACTTATTCCCTTTGATACCTCTTTGGATGCAACCTTCTGAGTTTGTTCCTTTTCAATTGTTGGCATTTTTATTTCCAAGCCATGCTCGAAATCTTTTCATTTTGAAATCTTCCTCATGGCACTTTTGGTGATTGTAAGCCCAACCTATTCTTTGTGAAGCAATATGATCGTTAACCACAACTAGAGGGTCATGCATTTTGAATATTCCTCTTTAAGTCGATAGTTGTCTATCTCGTTGGTTTCCTTCCATGCATAAACATGATTAAAAAGGTCATAAACAACAATAGTGATAGAATAAGTCCACATGTCATTTCTTCTGTTTTTAAATTCAATGCCACATTAAAACCATTAAGAGTCATCTAGTAGGATTTACCTTTTAGTATATGTTACACACAAGTTTTCCCAATGTATGAAGAGCACTTATGCCACCAAAGGTTTTCATGTAATTCAAAATATTAGTTACATACCAATTTCCAATTGCAGCTATATTTTGTAGAGCTGGGGTAAGGATTCCCACAAATGTATTCATATAGAGAGCATCCAAAAATTTATTTCATAAGAATTGTTTTTTTTACAAATTTTGATAACAAGCATATCCAATCTAACTGTGAATTTCCCAACATATATTACTCTCTACCGAGTGTATATTTTTTGCCAATTGTATTGGCATTCTCCAAAAAAATCATCATCACCACTTCAAGGAACCAATTATCTTCTTGAATTTGATCGTGTTTTTGGGCCATTGAATTGCTTGAGAATTTGAGTATTGTGTTATTTTATTTGAGTTTGTAATATATGTGGTGTCGTGAACCGTAGACTTCATTTTTTTTTTCACCTCGTTCTTCTAGACACGTTGTGTTTTAGGCGAGTTGTGACCCATGACATGCAACACTGGAGTCAAAACCCATTGCTCATAATACGACATGATTTCTTTAATCTCTTCTGCCATGGACGATATGTGTTGTATTAGGGATTGCATTATCTATGTTGTATCGACTATTGCAGCTTAAATTGTTCTCAAGAATTATGGAGTGTTTGTATAGGAAACATGACACTAGTCATTCAAGGATGAAGCAACCAACAAAGTTGAGTGTCAAAATTGGTTGCATATTTCCATTTGATGATTAAATAATGATAAGCATTAGTTCTCCAGGCCACAAAAATTGACAGTTAGAAGAAAAATGAGTGAAGCTGCATTCGTAGAATGATTAGGTACATAACAAAGGACCTTGGAATTTCTTATTGCATGAGACATCATTTGTTAGCACTACAAAATGACAATAATGGACTGCTTTTTTGTGCTCATTCCATTTATGGTTTCTGTGATTGTACATAGCAATTCTAAGATTCAATTTTCGGCTGCACAGTGCATTTCACCTGGTAGATTCATTCCTCTAGACTCCAAATAAATACTTTAGAAATAGGTACATTAAAAAAATGGTTAACTATAATTGCATTCATCTAGACTCTAAACAAATACTTTAGGACTAGGTATGTTAACAAAATGGTTAAAAACTTAAATGTATTTACGTTTTTTTTTTAATCGATGTATCTTCATTGATCTTGTCCTCAACATGGAAACCTTCTTTTTCTTATGTTGATTATAGATTCAATTTATTGTGTTCATTTCCCCTTCATTGCTTTGCTTTGTTGCAGATTTCTTTCACCGAGCCTTCTTTGGTATTTTCCTTTGTCTTCCACTACTCTTGGACATTTTTTTCTCATTATGTGGTTAGCACTGCTTGAAGTTTTTGTGTCATGTCTTGTGGGTCTTCTTTAATTTTTGGTTGTTATCTATGTGACTTTACATGCAATCTTATTTCAACAACATATCCTTATTCAAATAATGTTGGACATGTTCCTTCCTTACATGGGGTTACGCTTTTTTTTTCCTTTTGACGTTCCTTTACACCTTCTAGGGCAATGGCTAGTTTATTATTGGAGTGAATGACTTTATTATATTCATCAACATCATTCACGAGATGCAATGCGAGTAAAGTTCACAACCATTTGGTCATCAAACTTCCCTCCATTAAAGAAGGATGAAGTGAGACCTCGTTGATTCTTCGTAGTGCTAATGTTTAATGATCTCACTTTTGTAGAAAACCGCAATAGGAAAATGAGAGTGTAAAATATGGGCAAATTACTAAGACATAAATATCAATCAAACTTCATCTTTAATTTAAAGTATATAAGAAATAATAATAATGGGTACAAAGGATTAGTTATTGAATAGGTAAGGTGTAAGGATCTTGATTTGGTGTTGGTAATGGGTGTTTTTATCCAAATAGATAAACTTTATACTATTTGCACCCACTTTCCAAGGATTTTTCCAACCAAAATCCAACTGAAATTGTTGGAATTGCATAATCGAGATGCCTAGTAGTAATTGAGAGTGCCAAATCCATTTATGCTATCAAAATTTCAATTTGAACAATAAAAATCATGATTTCAACAAAAATTGCATCGTCTGATTCGAATAAAAATCACTAGAAGTTTATGGATAGTGTTATTGGCAAGCTTTGATTGGTTGCAATAGTAGGTTGCAAGGTTGGACATGCATGCCTTGGACAGTCTTGCACAATGGCAATTCATGCCTAAGTGTCAAATACTTTGGAAAAATAGTTTTACTAAGTATGGTAACAAGATGATGGTTGTCGGACAAGGAAGACGCGGTTTGAGAGAGGCGCACGAAAGATCGCATTGAGACTAGGGTTCCTGCGCTTGCAGCCGCCATGGCTGTTCCTGGGGGAGGGTCCCCCCCTCCCTCCTCACCCATCTCCACGGAAGAGGCTTTCAGAAAGCTTACAAACCAGTGTGGTAAGAAAGCTCAAGCAAACGTGATTCCAAAATTCATCAAAAAACTGGATGAAATCCCTGAAGTCGAGCTACCAGCGGAGAGCGCCATTAAAACTGCTCTTGCCCTCTCATCTCGTGGACTGGTAGGTCAATTTATGGGCCTGTGGCCAACGGCAAGAACCACAGATGACTGGATACAACGAAATTGGAGGCCCCATCTGAAACACAGTGTAACGTGCTATCCAGTAGGAAGAGGATTTTACATCTTTGAATTCATCTCAAAAGAAGATAGAGATCTAATCTTCAGAAACGGACCCTATTTCATGGGGGCCCAAGGACTCTATCTCAACAGATGGACCCCGGATTTTGATCCAAGCATTGACGTACCAAAGGAAGTGCCGGTCTGGGTAAGGCTCGCAAACCTGCCTGCTCATTGCTGGAACCCGGATGCACTGGAAAAAATTGGAAATCGCCTTGGCAGGTACATAGATAAAGCAGACCCAAAGGGGCAATATTCGTGTGCTCGAATCTGTGTGGAGGTTGATCTAGAAGCAGGTCTGCCAGAAGCACTCAAGATCTCCATAGGCTCCTGGAGTCACTTTCAAAAACTGGATTATGAGCAACTGCCTTTCAAATGAAGGCTCTGTCATGAGCATGGACACTTTCAAAGATCCTGCCCAAAAGCCCAACCCCAGGAGGAGACTGAGGGCTGGCAACAAGTCAAGAAATCAAAATCAGCAGCCAAGACCCAAGAAAAAAGATCCATGAACTCAGGACAAAATCCAATATCAAAAGATCCCTCCAAAGCCAAAGAGACTGTCCCGGGGAAAAAAGCAGCAGATCAGATCAATGTTCCAACATCGAGCAAGGTAAATCACTCTCCGGACTCAGATATAGAAATAATTGGGTTGGAGGAAAAGACAAATACTAACCAGGAAGAAAATCTAGAAGCTGGAGAAATCCCCCAGGAAGAGAACGAGGGAAGACCATTCCAAGATCAAATAAATAACCAACCTCCAGAACCCTCGAGAATCTCATCTGACCCTAAGACTCCTAATGATCTGGATCATGAGCCTACCAATCTGGATTCTGAATCAGGGGGATGCACAGATGAAGAAGCTTCAGACACCAGCAGCTCACATGCTACCCCCAATCAGCCTGCCAAAGCCCTAGGTCGCAAATCAAAGAAAAAACACAGGGAAGAAAAAGCCATTCAAGATATAAATAAAGGAGCCCAGCAAACCATTGTTTCAATGATTACCAGAGGCAAGGGCCGTAAAAGGGCCCCCACCCCAAAGAGAGTTTAAATGCGGTACGCCTCCTGGAACTGTAGAGGCCTAGGCTCCAAATCCAAACAAGAAGCTCTGAAGGACATCATAAAAATCAATAAGCCTGACATCCTCTTAGTTCAGGAGACGAAATTGGAGGAATTAAACCTCCATCAAGCTGCATTCAATTTCTGGAAAAAAGGACCGGGGAAAGCCATCAGTTCTAGAGGAGCCTCGGGAGGAATTGCCACGTTCTGGGACGAATCCAAATTCAACCTCATTACAGATCACTGCAGCACGCATTGGATCTACACCAAACTTCAGCATATTGACTCCGGAATACAAGTAAGTATGTTCAATCTCTATGTTCCAAATCTGGCCTCTGACAAAGTTCAATGTTGGGATTCGCTGGAAACCTTTCTCTCATTGCACTCCCCAAACAACATTATCCTAGCAGGAGATCTCAATGTTACTCTGTCTGCTGATGAAAAGAAAGGAGGCTCCCCAATAAGAGACCAATCCAGAGAATGGGTGGAGGACCTTATCCTGGGATGGAACCTCATTGATATCAAACCGTCGGTAGGGAAATTCACCTGGACTAACAAAAGGCTGGGCCCGGGTCACATAGCGGCTAGGCTTGACAGATTCCTGATTCATTCCGACTTCCTCCTGCTAGGACTCTTAGCAACCTCCAAAATCCTCCCTAACTGTATATCGGATCACAAACCCATCCTTCTGGATCTCTCCTCTGAAACTAATTTGGGCCCTCTCCCCTTTCGCTTCAGCCCTCTCTGGATTCTACAAGAGGACTTTCACCAAGTCGTCTCTAACTCTTGGTCAGTCCCTATCCCTGGATCTCCCTCCTTCTCTTGGGAACAGAAACTTAAAAGGCTGAAATCGGATCTTAAATCCTGGGCTAAGCGAATCACCTCTCCTACAACTGGCAGAATTGGATCCCAAAAAACCCTGGAAGACCATCAACTCTCCCTGGAAACAATCACCCCCACTCCTCAGACCCAAGCTATAGAAACGGAACTCCAAAAGCATTACTGCCATGCTTGTAGGGTAGAAGAAGAATCTTGGCGACAAAAATCAAGGAGCTTGTGGCTCGAAAGTGGAGACAAAAACACCTCCTACTTCCACAAACAAGCGGAGGCCAAAAAGAACTTCAAGGCAGTCACCGAGATCAACTATCAAGGCTCCTTGATCAATAATTTCATGACATCAAAAAAGCCGCCTTCAACACCTTCAAAGACCTATTCTCAGCTCCAATTGAAGACCCCCTGAATCCCCTTGAGCACCCCTTTGATACCATCCCAATTCTGGTCCAAAATTCTGATAACATCTTTCTCACTGCCCCCATATCCATGAAGGAACTAAAATTAGCCCTATTCCGAATGAAGCCTGATAGTGCCCCGGGCCCGGATGGCTTCACTGCAAGATTCTATACCAATTGCTGGGACCTGATAAAGCTGGACCTTCTTAGAATGGTGAGGCATACGCAAAAGACCAATAAATTGGGGGGAAGCACAAATTCTGCCTTTCTTACTCTGATTCCAAAAGAAAAAGGTGCCAATCACTTCTCCAGATTTAGACCTATCTCCCTTTGCAATCTGAGCTACAAAATTGTAACCAAAATCATAGCAAATAGACTCAAAAAAGTGCTGCCACGAATAATCCCCGAAAATCAAGGAGGGTTCATAAAAGGACGACAGATTCAAGACAATATTCTGCTGGTCCAAGAAGCAATCCATTCCAGCCACCAATCCAGAGAAGGAGGCATGGTGATTAAACTTGACTTAGCAAATGCCTTTGACAAAGTTAACCATGATTTCCTGTTGCTGGTCATGAAGAAACTCGGGTTCTCAAACCCTTTTGCAAATTGGATCCAAGGATGCATAAGCTCACCCTGGATTGCTCCTCTGGTCAATGGACGACCCACTGACTTCTTTCAAGCCTCTTGGGGCCTTAGACAAGGCTGCCCGCTCTCCCCATTGCTATACGCAATCCAAGCCTCGGTCCTAAGCTTCCAACTGATAAAAGCCCAGCAAATTAATGTCCTCCCTGGTCTCCTTATGGCAGCTAATGTGAATAAGATCAACCATGCACAGTTCGTTGATGACACACTTCTTCTGGGCACAGCTAGTATCCATGTTGCAAGAAGATTCAAACATGAGCTGGATATCTACAGACATGTCTCTGGCAGCAAGATCAACTTCCAAAAAAGCAAGATTTTTGGCTGGAACTGCAAAACAAGAGAGCTGGGAGAAATAGCTAGAATCTTAGGAATGGAAGCAATTCACGAATGGGAATCCATCAACTATCTGGGGGTCCCAATTGCTAAAGGAAATCCAAAAGCAAACCAATGGAATCCAATCCTGGATAAACTTAAAAATCGGATTCAAAACTGGGGATCAAATTGGCTAAACCAGGCAGGAAAAACAGTCCTAATTAAATCAGTCTTGATGAGCATTCCGATCTATCAAAACTCCATCCTCCTCGCCCCTGCCTTGATTATCGGGAAAATGGAAAAACTAATCAGGAAATTCCTCTGGGAAGGAGGAAAAGGAAACAATCACAGACTTCATCTGGTAGGATGGGATAAAATTCAAAAGCCCTACAAGGAAGGAGGTCTGCAATTCAGAAGTATGGCTAGACAGAATATGGCCATGGGAGCAAAAATACTTTGGAATCTAGTCTCAGGCCGAGAAACTTGGAGCAAAAAAGTCATAAGAAAAAAATACTTCCCAGGCTCAAGATTAAAGTGCCTTGACAAGCCACCTCATAGAAAGAAAGGATCCCCAATCTTTAATCTCTGCAAAAAGGTCCTTGAGCATTTCACAAGCCTCCTTTACTGGATTCCTGGCAACGGGAAAAAAATAAACATCTGGGAGGACTCTATTATGGGAGACCAGCCCCTCGGAAATGCTAATGAAATTGAAAATCTGAAAGTCTGGATGCATCACAGAAACAAAGAAACACTCTGGGACATCTCCATCTGGGAGGAAGGAGGAAAAAGAAGTTGGACTGATTGGAATCTTGGCGAGGTCCCTGAGAATCTATTAGGGGAAGCCGAGGTCCTGTTACATCTTCTTCATGGTAAAGCCCCCCTTTCAGAGACCGCCAATGATAAAAGAGGATGGGGACACGGATCTGGTCACTATACAGCTGCAGAAGGGTACAGAACTCTCCAAAATGTGCATCAAGCCCCCACCAACCCAGCAAAGTGGAACTTCATCTGGAATTTTCCCAGCATTCCAAAAATAGACTTTTTTTGCTGGACGGTAGCACATAACAACATCTTAACGGGAGACACGCTAAAGAGACGTGGAATGGAAGGGCCTTCAAGATGTCCCATGTGCCTCACAGATGAAGAAACAATGACACATTTGCTTCTAACGTGCTCCTTCTCAAAAGAGGTCTGGAAGCAGGTTCTCTTCCCAAGCCATGGGAATCCTGACAGCTATGGAAGCTTATCTGACCTCTTCTCCAACTGGATTAAAAACTCCCCATTCGAACTTCATAAGAAAAACCGTCTCAAAACTATCTGGATGTGGATCCCAAAAATAACCTGCTGGAAAATCTGGCTGGAACGCAATAATCGCATCTTTAGAGATGATGCAAGCTCCAGCTCCCGGGTAGCTGCCAACTACGTGGCCTTGTTGGGGGAAGCGGCGGACTCCAGAAATATCTCCAACACAAGAAACCTCAGTCCTTTTGAGGCAAGATGGTTGGATAAATTCAAACTAAAAGATGCCCCTGAAGCAATTTCAATTTTACCTTACGAAAACTGGGAAATTCGGATGTGCGATCCTGATTTCAAAAGTTGGAGAACTGCTCTAAAGGAGTATTGCCTCTTCTTTGATGGGGCTTCCAAGGGTAACCCTGGAAAAGCTGGAGCGGGGGGAATCCTCCTCAACAAAGATAATGAAATCCTCACTTCCTTTGCATGGGGCTTAGGGATGGACACTAATAACAATGCTGAAGCTCTAGCCCTCTGGCAAGGGCTAAAGCAATCCTTGGAGAACCATATCTCCGAGATCACAGTCTTCGGAGACTCACGGATCATTATTCAAGCCATGAATCTGAACAAGCCTCCTCCAAAGCTCAATCTCTCTAGGGTCCTGCGAAGAATCTTTATGATTGCGTCCAAGTTCAATAAAATCAAATTTTATCATGTACTCCGTGATCAAAACGGACAAGCTGACACTGAGGCGAATAGGGCCGTGCTCTTGGGCAGGAGTATTTTATCGGTAAATGACAGAGAATCAATTTGCAATCTCCCCTAAGACAAAAAAGATCCTGACAACGATTATTTGCTGGATAGCCGTGTTATTCGAGGATCAGTTTAGCTCTATGGTCAAGATTGCCATTGAGCAGGATCTCCAAAACAGTCTGTATCCTCCGGACGTTGTCACATTATCCCGTGACTCCTCAGGTCGCCACTCCGCCTACTTAATCAGATCGACTGGAAACCGATCACTCCATTGCGCTAATGCTAGAATAAGCAGCAAGAAGACCAGGATACGACTGAGCAGATCAAAATGGCATCGGTGGGATCAACTTCTGGAGGCAAATCGGTGGAAGAAAGGTTGGATGAGCTGCAACAATCAATCAACCTCCTCAAAGCAAAATTAGAGGAGCATGAAGGGCGCCAGCAATCCAACCATGCAGAAGATCTGCAAAAATGGAGAAGGTTCAACAAAGATCTGCAGAACATTAAAGAGGAACTTAAAGACTCTCAGGGAGAAGTTAAATACTTTGAAGAGGTGGTCTACACCCACTTCAAGGACCTGGCCAACACCTCAGGAAACTATGGGAGTCGAATTACTGCACTGGAAGCTGCTGTCCAAAAGATTCTGGAGAAGCTCAACATCGCTTAATCTCTACTCAGACCTATCCCACGCTCTCTTTGTTAATCCCAGTATTTACTTTTGTATCACAAGCTTGAACGCTGTAATTTTGCTACATAATCCTGGAGTCTCTGGGCATCTCAAGCCCAAGAATTTTGTAATTCCAGATAGCGATAGTTATGTAACCAAGCACCCGGTGGCTGTTTCACCGGCTATCAATTAAAACTACCCTATGTTTTAGTCTAAAAAAACAAGATGATGGTTGTCATTTGGGGTTTCTTATAGAGGTTGCATAGGTGACTTGGATGGTGGACATTTCTTGGTTCATGGGCACATAAGCAACAATGCATTAAATTTTGATTGCAACACCTTAGTCTATGCGAAAGAGTTCATAAGCAGTTAGGCATGCATCACAAGTTGTACAATTGGCTTCGTGGCATGACATGCAACACAAGACAATTGGACTATTGGATGCATGAGATAATTGGAATGCCTTGGGTAGGAGTGCATGATCGATTTCACGTGTGGACCCAAGGGATTGAATGTTTGGTTTGCACATTGGGTCCACTTTGGAGGCCGAGTGATTTTTAAGGTGCTTTATAAGAAGGAAACAACAAGGCATCATCCACTGTATAAAGAGGACACCTCTATTGTGCAAATTCATTTGAGAAGATTCAAGAAGATTCATTAATACAAGGGTGGACAAGGAGTTCTATGATTGTGCCAAGTCCAAGGTTGGCACAATAGGATACTAGGATGGTAAATGAGTGAACTATGGAAGAGTCAATATTTGTATGAGGAAGACCTATATATGCTTTAGGGGTTGGATTGACAAGTATAGAAAATAGTGGCTTAGTTATTTTTAAAATTTTAATAGAGTTGCAAGCAGTTGGTTGGACTCCATTGTTGTATCTCTATAACATTTTTCATACTAATAAAGTTAAGGCATCCGCCTTGGGTTCCACCCATACATTTATGTTGTGGACTCTTTATGCTTGTCAAATGTTATTGTTATGACTTGCATTGTATTGGATGGCTAAGTGTTGTTGAATATTGGCTAAGTGTAATACATCTAGGATGCTTTAAGGCCATGGTTGGACATGTTCCTATTGTGAAATTGGTTGTATTGAACATAGTTGCATAGCTATTCAACTATATCTTCAGGCATACTTATGGATAGACCTTAAGTGAAGAGGCGTAGTTTGGTTGTAGTAGGCATAAGTTGGCCATGCCCTTGGGACTTAGGCAAGGTAGTTCCACATGAACCAATGTGTCGACCATGAAAATTTTCAAGAAATATTATAGGTTGATGATAGGTGGTATCAGATCTTACCCTTTGCCCCCTTTCTGAAGGAAAGATGGTATCAGAGCTTACTCATCACCCCCTTTCCATAGGAAAGATGGTATTCGAGCTTACTCTTCACAACCTTTTTGAATGAAAGGTGGTTTTAGAGTAGATTGAAGCACTCTTCACTACATTTAGACATACTTGGGAAGAACAAAACATTTTAGGATGAGTTCACAGACAGTTACAAGGGTGACTTGAAGACTAGACAAAGCAAAATTAGTGCCTTCACATAACATGTAGCCAAGATAGTTCGTTCACACAAAAAAATGAGTTCTTCTTTTAATTTACAGAATGTCAAGAAACATTGCAAACTGAGACACCTGCTACTTGGGAAAAGTGATGAAAATTAGAAAAGAGTCGATGGATTCCTTAAATGAAAAGACATCTTCAAACACACCATGAATACAATTATGGTGATCTAACCCCTAAGACTCTAAGGATAAAACCTAGACTCGTGAAATTAGAGAAGGATATTGAGAAGATGATGACCTTTGTTTACAAGCATGGAGTGAAGAAAAAATATTTGGAAGCAAGTTTGAACCACATACACCAAGTTTGTGATACTACTATGACACAATTTTAGAAGAGTAGATACTTAATACCTAAAACAATAGTCTTGGGAACCAATTGTGACGAGAGGTTGAAAGTGGCAGAAGACTTGCTAAAGTATTTTATAGTGCAAACCAAAGACCAAAAGGAGACCATCAACTTGGTTAAATGAATTGTTGGTGGTGGGAACAACTCATTGGCTCCTATGAGAATCAAGATAAAGGAACCAAAACCATATGATGTCACTCACAATGTTAAGTTACATTGTAACTTATATTGGGATGTTGAGCAATACCTAGAACATATGAATACAAGTTTAAATGACACCAAGGTGAATGATACTATAAAGCATCAGTGGAGAAACCAAACAAAGACTTGGAAGACAGGCACATTAGTGAGAAGATTGATAACTGGAATAGACGAAAGAAGCCTTGAAGGTTCGTTTTGGGCTAGGGAATCAGTCTTGGATTGCACACAATAAATTGATGGCTCTTAAGCATATGTGTAAGGTTCAAGCTTACATCAAGACGTTTTCAGGTATCAGGTTGGAAATCAAAGATATGAGTGAATAAGATAGGTTGTATCACTTTATGAAGGGATTGCAACCTTAGTGCAAAGTTCCCTATGATACGAGAATGTGTAGACCTTTGTGAGAACCATCACTACAATAGAGAAAATGTTGGACTGCAAGGAAGAGGTGAAATGAAGTTCAGAGGTAGAAGAGGAAGTTATAGGAGATAAATAGTCTAGCAACAGCAAGAACAAAGGAAAAGGAAAGACAAAGCCATTTAGAAAGTCTAGTGAGGATAAGGCCATGTAGACAAACACAGCTAAGGAAAAATATAAGCCTATTTTTTGTTGAATCCATGCAAAAGATTATTATGCTAAGAATTTTGCAATGAATAAAAAATTGTCTATTGTGGAGCAAGTGGACAAACCCTCCATTAGTGTTTTGTAATTCTTGGATATTGTGTTAGAACACAAGTCTATAACAATCCAAGAGCAGGACTTCAAAATACTTAGCTATGTTTAGACAAATTTGAATAGACAATATGTCACTACAATGCTTGAGAATGGTGTGACCCACAACTTTATGAAGGAATAAGTGGTGGTAGAGATTGGGTTGCAACTTGAGTTGGAACAAAATTCTTTCAAAGAAAGGAATTTGGTAGTGGAGAAGGTGCTTGGCATTGCCAATGAAGTCACCTTGAAGTTTGGAAATTAGTGTGGAACTACAAGTTTCATAGTTGCGCGCATGGATGACTTTGAAGTGGTTCTCGGGAAATAATTCATGAAGAAAGTGAAGGAAACACTCATGTCTCACTTAGACAATTTGATCATCTTCTTAGGAAAATACTTGTGTGTCATTCATACAGTAAGGTGGTAGCAAAAATTTGTAAGTAGGATGAATGCTTGAGCTTGGTTTCAACAACTGTTTAAGAAGTTGAACGAACTTGTAGTGTAGGAACTGGATTATTGAGGATTAACACATGGAGCTTCAAGAGGGAGTTCTATGCAACCATTGGTGGACAATGGTTTGGTGAAGGATTGGAGAAGAAGCTCACTAATTTTAAAGACTTAGTGGAGTCTACAGTGACAACAATGTCCAGAGTGGTGGGCATCTACTCAGAAAAGCAAGCCATTCAAGAACTGAGTAGAAAGATGCATACAGAGGAAATTTGAACACGAAATTTGGTGGAATAGTGATAGGTTGCACATAGGAAATCACAAGATGCTTAGAGGAATTTGACGGTTCGAATTGACATCAGACCAAGATGATAAGACTAAGGTGCATAAACCTTGGTATGTAGTAACCAAGGAAGAGGTTGAACCCTCCTCAAGATCACTCAAGTAAGAATACTGGAAGATGATCCAAAAATAAAAATATTTTTGGACGAAGGAAATGATAGAATTGGTTTGAATGTAACTCTCTTAATGTATTTGAGTAAGAGGTGTGGTGATATTTTAGCTACTTCGTGTGACTTAGAGGGTTTTGGATAGTTTGTTGATGTGGTGGAATTGGCAATCACTTGTCATCTCCCTTTCATTGTCATAATGTTGCAAGGTGACTCACTACCTAGGAGTAGGCAGTGGATCCTAGAGCACCTGTAAGACAAGGCCTTGGAGAACTTCATTGGGTTATATGAGGTGATTTGACAATTTTTAGGAAGGAGTGGAGAACTTTCTATTGTTCAAAAAGATTGTACATGCAAATTGAAATGTAAAATGAAGTCATTGTTTTAAGCATGAAAAAGTCTATTATCATAGGTTGGATGTGATGGTTGGATTAATTATCCATTAAATTCAAGGCATGGGAGGTAACAATGTACACAAACATGGTAGAGTAGGTCAAAATATTGATGTAGTAGTAGGTTTGGAGAAGTACAACACTTGGATTGTTGAACAACCTTTTTATTGTGAAGGTTGGGTTACAACAATAGTGGCACGGGCATCTAGAAATTAGTGTATTGTACGACTAGGAAAGGTAATTTAGTTCAAAACAAGTTTAAGCAGTGTGCAATTGTGTATTAATTATGGTAGAGGCATTTCCAAGTCATTGAAAGAGTTGACTACTAATGATTGTGACAGTCTAAGTAGCAAACCTTACATGACAATAGAGTTCTTGGATATGTTGTCAAGGATAGTAACAAGTTTAAGTGGGGAAAGAAGTAAGGTCCTTTCCTTGGAGCCGACGATGGGTGTCTGTAACTGTCCATTGATACAATTATTGACAAGCTTCGATTGGTTGTGACAGTAGGTTGCAAGGTTGGACGAGTAGGTTGTGATAGGTCTTGTATGGTGGAAAGTCATGCCTAAATGTCAGATCTATTGGCAAAGCAATTTTGATAAGTATAGAAGCAAGATGAGGGTTTTCATTCAGGGATTCTTATAGAGGTTGTAAAATGACTTAAACGGTGGACACTTCTTGGTTCATGGATGGTACATGAAGCAATACCTTGACTTGTTGGTGTAACAACTTAGTCCCCGACCAGGAGTACCAAGGAAATTAGGCATGCATTGCACGTTGGATGGATGGATACCCAACATGAAGTTTAAGGAGAACATTGGACATCATTCAAGAAAGATAGTTGGAATACAAAATGCATGTGATGGTTGGGATGCCTTCGATATGAGTTTATGATCCATTGGATGTGTGGGCCCAAAGGTTCAATGACTTGGTAGATGAATGGATGGATTGTACGTTAGATCCACTTTGGACATGGAGCGGATTGCAATGCACCTTACAAGAAAGAAATGGCAATGAATCATCCATTATATAAAGAGGACACCCCCCTTGTGTAAATTCATTCAAGAAGATTCAAGAAGAGTCATTCATGCAAGGGTGGACAAGTAGTTATGTGATTGTGCTATGTCTGGGGTTGGTACAATAGGCTACTTGGACACTGGTTGACTAAACTGTGGAAGAGTTAGGATCTACAGGAGGAAGACCTATAGATGCTTTAAGGGTTGGATTGACAAGTATAGGCATGAGTGCCTTGGTTATTTGTACATCTATAATAGAGTTGTAGGTAGTTGGTTGGGCTCCCTTATTGTATCGATGTAATATTATTCATACTAATAAATGAATGCATCGACCTTGGGTGCCACCCATACATCTATGTTGTGAACTCTGTATGGCTTCTCAAATGTTCATTGTTCGTTGACTTGTATTGAATGGCTAAGCATTTTTAATATTGGCTAAGTGTAATAGATATGGGATGCTTTAAGACCATAGTTGGACATGTGAGTATTGTGAACTTGGTTGTATTGAACTTAGTTGTGGATATAGCCAATTATAACTTAAGGCATAGTTATGAACATACCTCAGTGAAAATGTGTAGTCTGGTCATAGTAGTTGCAAGTTGGCCATGTCTTTGCAATCAAGGCAAGGCAATATTACATGACCCAATGCACCGAAAGTAAAAAATTTAGACATAACTATATTAAATCCAAAACATCCAAAAAAGGTAAAAATCCAATCATTAAGAAAAATGCTACGAAGATAAATAATTTCTCACATAGCACTCTAACCACGACCATGAAGAGAAGATCAAGATTTTTACCAAACTTGGAGGAAAGAAACAAATTACCTCCCTTCACTAAAAAAAACCACATAGTTAATACTATTAAAACTAGATAGTATAAAATAAGAGGTCTAAGACATTCTCCCGTGGGGGGCAGCTCAAGTGGTAAAAATGAGAAGTTGTAATCAGTTGTAAATGGAAGGTCACGTGTTCGAATCCCCCCAATCTTACCCGTGCGCCATGGTTCGGGCCCTGTGGATGCACCTAGGGGTATAATGGTAGCGAGTTTGGATCCATGGACCCTATGTCATGTGAGTACCAACCCAACTCCAGTTGTCGATTCCCCTAGTTTAAAAAAAAAGAAAAAAGAAAAGAAAAGAAAAAGAGGTCTAAGACATTCAAAGAGAAATATGTGACCTAGTAAAGATTTTCAAAACCCAAATTCCTTTAGTAGTGAAGCTAACATATTATCACCGAACATATGAGAGAGCGATAAGCAAACGGGCAAGGCAAGGCAGCTTGGCTAGAGCGATAATAGATGATAGAAGGATAAGAAAGGAGATAATGCAAGGCACCAACCCAATTGACAAGTATGCCATTTACTTACAGGATTACTATAAAAAAGGGTAAAAAGTCTAAATTATAATCAAAATTTAAATTTGTTTGATAAGATTAAAGTGCAATAACCATGACCCATTTAGGCTTCAATTTACCTTCTTTTTTTCGCAAGATAGAGGGACCGGTGCAACGCCTGAAGGAAAAGATGCCTCAAGGGCATTAAGTGCATGTGTTGCGGGGTCGAACTCGGGCAAGGATGACCACAGCCGACTGCCCCAACTGCCTGTCCACAACATGGACCACTTCAATATACACATTGGTAGCGAGGATAAGTTTAAAACTAAAATAAATATTTATATCTGAAGTAACCATTTATAAGGCGTAGGTTATATTTTATAAATTATAATGAAAAGAAAAAATGTTAAACATTTTATGATTTTTATAAATTTTTTACTTTTTAATCGGAATTTTATCATAAAATGTTTATTTAAATTGCAATTTTGGATTACTATAATTGTTGTTTTCAATATAAAAATGGATAGCACTCTTGAATATTTATGTTGCATCATAATTTGCAAAGTTAACAATTCATATTTACAATTCAACCAATCATAAATAATGTTCGATTTTAGACCAAAAAATGTTGAATTCCCTTCTTGTTAATTTCAAAGATAAGAAAATCCAATTTGTAAAACATTTAGACGACAAGTAATGAAAAATATTAAATCACCCAATACATCAAGGGTTTTATATCACTACAACAAGTAATCCATTAAAGCCCATTTTAGTGTCAGATTTTAGTGTTTTTTTTTCTTTCAATTTGCCACAATTGCTCGATGCTAAAGTCAACGTTAACCGACATTTCAAATAGCACCGGGCTTAGCTTGCTTTTTACCGCCAAGTTTAGTGCAAGGCTTAACTTCCTTTTAGCGCCAGGTTTAGCTTCCTTTTTAGTGCCAAGTTTAGTTTCTTTTTAGTGTCGGGTTTAGCTTCCTTTTTAGCATTGGGTTTAGCTTTCTTTTTAGCACCAAGTTTAGTTTCTTTTTAGTGTCAGGTTTAGTTTCCTTTTTAGCTTAAGGATTTAGCTTCATTTTTAGCTCCAGCTTTAGCAACAATTGTTTGTATATTAAAATTTGTGGAAATAAAAACATAGAATAGTAAAAGAAATGAAAAAGAGGAAAAGGACTGTTGGGATATGAACCTAGATCACTTGCCAAAAGACAAGAGCTCTAATTGAGCTACATTCCCACCAAAAACTACCATTAAAAGTGCAAATATGAACTGGAACTAGACTAAGGTAGTGCAAATTAGAAAAAAACACAGAATATGAAAATGGTAAAAAATGAAAATATAAATGGAAAATGGTAAGAAAATGTTGGGATTTGAACCTAGAACACTTTCTAAAAGGAAAGAACTATACTTAAGTTGCATTACCACAAATATATACCATTAAAAATGCACATTTGAATTGAAACTAGACTAATCTATGAATGCAAACACATGAATAATGCATATCTTAGATAAATATCAACATTCAATACAAAGGAAAAATTGAGTTATAAAAGATTTTTGGGTGCTAGGATTTGAACCTAGATCTCCTCATAGGAATGCAAGGGCCTTCCTTAGGCCACATACATGAACTAGATCTGTGCATTAAGCATAACCCCCAAAATGTCATCTTCTTCTTCTTTATCCATTAAACCCGCAACAATAAAACAATAATAAACATTAACAAATCAATAAAGTAAAAAACAAATTAAATGAGAAAGGAAGGAGAAGAAGGGAAAAGAGAAGTCATTGCCTTCCTCATGGAGGTTCCTCCATCAAACCTTAGCCTCCGTGCATGAAACCCTAAACCTGCAACAACATAAGAACAATAAACATTAGCAAATCAATAAAAAAATTTAAAGTAAAAGATTCGAAGAAAGGAAGGAGGAGAAGGAAATAGAGAAGTCAATACCTTCATTATGGATATTCTTCCATGAAACCTTAGCCTCCATGCATGAAACCCTAAACCTAAAACAACAAAACATAATAAAAATTAGTAAATCAATAAAGGAAAATTAAAGTAAAAGAGGAATGAAGGAGGAGAATGGAAGGGATAATCCATTACCTTCTTCATGGGGGTTCCTGAGTGAAACTAAAACCCAAGTCTCCATGATGATGAAACCCCAAGGGGAAAGGAGAACGGAGGATAAGGGAAGAGATGGTCTGGATCTTGGGAGCTGAGAACCGGAAGGCTTGAATGCCGAGAGAGGAGGAGATTAAGCATGCAAATCTGTTATAAAATTCACATGAAAAACATTAATCTTACATGAGAATAAGCATGAACAAAAACATATGAAGTCAATGGGAGGTGAGGCTCAAAGAGGAGCCCCACCTCTGAAACTAATTATCAATAAGTCACTCAGATCTAATTAATCTCACAATGAACAATGGAAAATAGGAGAGAAACCAAATGAGTAACTTGTTATTATGAGAAGGCTTGCTAGGCCTTTATATAGCATTATTACAGTGTGTCTTGAGGCCATACCATGGGTCAAAACCATGTGCTACCAAATACCATGGATGGGAGAGAGTGGCCTCTCCATTTAATGCTTTTATGGCTTATACATCTGAATTTAGACCATATGCCCCCTAAAATTTGGATCGCGAGATAAAGAGAGTAAATGAGAAAAGAATGAGAGTAGGTATTGAGGGTTTTGTAATGAGGAAAAATAAGAGATTTAATTAAAATAATAGAAATTCCCTCACACTCATCAGGATTGAGACAAGTGGTGTATTTTTAGCCCTTAATCTTTCTTAATTTTGTTTTAAAAGGTTTCCCCCACTTTTATTTGGTTATTACTTGATGCTAAAAATGAAGCTAAACTAGGAACTGCAAAGGAAGCTAAACTTAGCGCTAAAAATGAAGTTATTCCTGGCACTAAAGTCAACATTATTGCCATCGATTTTAGCTAAAGTAGGTGTTAAAAAGGAAGCTAAAGTCGATGCTAAAACAAAAGCTAAAATCAATGCTAAAAATGAAGTGATTCTTGAAGATAAAGTTGATGCTAATAATGTCAACCCGTGAAATAATTATGATTTTTGTTAAAAACTACAAAAAAATTACTAAAAATGTTAATGGAAACAAAAAAGGAACCTAATCATAGAGTTTTGTTATAGTGTGTGTAGTTGTTGCTCAAATATGTGTTGTTGATAAAGATGCTAAATCCCTAGATGCACTAACATATTTTGATTTTCTTTCTACCTTAGTAATGTTTAGGAAGATGATATAACTTCCATTATATATACTTTTATCTTTTTGCTTAGTTGATGTAAATATTTGTGGAGGTGGAAGTGAGTAATAACAAATGAAGTTACAAGGAATTATGTTAAACGACGCTGCATCTTATGTTTAATGTTAAAAGTGAAACGCAAGGAATAGAAATCAAAATAGAAGATTTCCAAGGACACATGACCAAAACTTGGAAAACTCCAAAGGAAGCAAAGATTGTATGCCAATTTGTATCAATGTGGTTTTCTGGAAGAGAAATTGAAATAGTGAGGTTTCATGGAACCACTAAATTTATTTCAATGAAATATAAGATGGTATAAAAATAGCCTTCATTGGGTTTATAAGTGTTTTATAAATTTAAAATGATTTTTTTTTTATTTTATTGAAATTTTTAGAAAGTTTTAGAGGTTGTTTTATGCCATTTTGTATTGGAGTTATTTAAATATTTTATATTTTGATTTTTTTTAATTAAAATTATTAAAATATGATGATTTAATCTTTGATGAAATCTTAATTTTTATTGTTCAGATTCCATTTTTTATTACATAAATGAATTCAACACCTTTAAATATCCATTCTATAATAAAATTGTATAATTTTAATAACTTATTTCTTTAATTCCAACAATTCAAATTAAATTTAAGACAAAAATTAAAAAAAATAAAAATAAAAAATGATCTAAAATATAAAACATTTAAACTACTCGTTTTGCATCAAACATAAATAAAAATATTGAAGAAAAAGATAAAAGAAGCTCCCATAATTCCTTTATAGGATCTAACAATGTCCTTTTTTCACGAGTACAAATTTTAATAAAGAAATTAATAATTTCTATGTCATCTTTGAGACAAATTATAAAAACATGTCATGACCTTTACAAAAGTAATTACGAGGACACCACAACCTTGTAAATGAAACTAGTATTCCATTATAAGAAGTAAAAGAAGGTAAGTAGGGAATATGGAAAGACAATGCTCGACTATTTCTAAAGACCAAATTCAATGAAATTATGATTAATATTATTCTTTAACTAGAGAGAATTATAAATATTTTCGGGTCTACACTATTTTAACTTAATGTTAAAGGTATTTGTTTAGATTTACACCTATTATTGATGGTATCTAAATAAATTTACAAATTTCTTGAAGATAACATGTATTTGAGAATCCCCCAATCGGGTGGAAGGGATACGAGATGTGGTGGCATTGATACTTGGATATATCATTGTGGAGGAGACACCCCGTAGTATGGGTATCACATATCCAAAATTTTATATGAGACACTAGAAATTCAAAAGGGTGGAGAGACTATTGTTGAAAGAAGGGGCCAACCAGCTTGATAGAGCAAGGGAAAGATGTGGTAGGGTCCTTAATGGTTTTGAGGGAATGGTCAGTGTCACATTGTACCAAACCCACTACTTGAAGCTTGTGAGAAAAGAGGTGGAATCTATGGAAAGTAAGGTTTAGGCTACAACGAAGAGCCATTGTAAACTCTATGGTGGATAAGGAAATTGGGAAAAAAAAAATTGGCATGGGTTACTCCAAGGGTAGAGAATCAAAATACATCAAAATTTTAGATCTTTACTAGTATGCCAATAAGCTTATAGCATGTGGTATTCAAAGCAAAGAAGTAAGGGAAGAGATTGTTCTACAAAAGCTAGGTCAAGTAGACAAGAAGTATGGTGCTCTTATTTTCTAGATTTATGAAGCCATATATGATGAGGAAAAGGGGGAAGCCACTACAATAGAAGCAAAGGAAGCTAGTGCAACATAAATAAAGGTATATGCTAGAAGCAAAGGAAGCTAATGCAACATAAATAAGGGTATATGCCCAAACATTGACAAGAGTAAAATGACCCCTTGTCAACTTCGTAGGATCACTTGGTGAACAGACTCAATTATACCTTTCTCTATTGACATGTCATGGCCTTCTATTAAGGCTCATCTGTCATAATCTAGGTATGTGTTAAATGAAATGCAACGAACATGCAAGGCACTGATGCAATACAAAATGCAACGAACTAAATCCTAGCAAAGAGAAATAACAATAGCTAGCAATACAATTGATAACATGGATAATAATTTAGCAATGTTATCAAAGGTAATCCCAAATTAGAACCTCCCTACTCCATCTCAAAGTGGGATGATCCAATTGCTAAGAACACGTCCCCGTTATAAAACAAACAAGTTGAAATGAAACAAGAGTAGACATATGACATAAGAGAGAATAGTATACCACTTATGTATATGAATAATAAGAGGTTTTGAGCAATCAAGAATAGTCCACATGCTACTAACAAGTCTCCCGTTTCATATCAAACACTCAGTTGATTTGTTGGAGGTAAAACCAAGGGTTTAAACCTAGAAACTAACCAAGGATTTGGGGGATTTGGCCTAGCCACAGGGTAATTTTGACATAGGATTTGAGGTTGGTTAGGGTAACACTATAACAATATGCACAACTTATAATGCTCATGCCCACAAGCACCGAGAGTATTTAAAGATGAGATAATAGTCTAAAACTAAACAAAACTCTACAAGAGTATATACATTCACTAATAATGATCTCTATATTAACATCAAAGGTAACACACAATGCCCAAAAAAGACCCCTTGCTTGAATGTATTAAATAATTTTATTATGATTTTGTCGATTACCTTTTCCCTTTTGAATTATATGACTTTTCATCTATCCTAAATGACCTTTACAATACAAGGAGATAATCCTACAATGTAGGAGACATTACCAGACCCTTCATATGGTTGGAAGAATAACCAACCAGGGGAGTAAACAACTCGGAGATCAGGTTCACTGCAAGGTCAAAAACTAAACCCAACTGAAATGATAGACTCAAATAGGTGCTGTGTTCAAGGATAGGACTGACTAAATTGCCTTTGAAACTATAAGATGTGATATACCCTTCTTATCCCTTATTCTTTTTAGCTAAAAGAATACCTTTCTTGTTGTTTTAATGAGTCCAAGAAAGAATGAAAACTCAATAGATCCAACCATGTAAAGAGTTTAACGAGCCCATGGGAGGAAGACTCAGGACCTTCTTCATTGTTTACAGAGTTCAAAGAAGAGATAGAAGATTACTCTATAATACTGATCCATGGATTTTAATATCGAGCTGAGATCTGTTCTTGCTCGCTGGTGTTTTCAATTTTAAGGAGTTTGAAAAACTTAAACAATAACTCCATTCACCTACTCGTGGATTTTAGTATCGAGCCCAAGTAGGTTAATGCTCACCGGTGTTTTCCTGTTTATAGAATCTAAAAAACTTAAACAATCCTCTATACACCCTCTCATGGATTTCACATCGAGCCCTAGTAGGTGAGTGCTCGCTTGGTGTTTTCATATTTCAAGAGCCTGAAAACCCTAAAGAAGGCTCCAAAAGGTCATTTTTCGTAAAGTTAGTCTCCTCCCCCGAAAAAGTGTAAAACAATGGAAGAACTCTTCTAGCCACAGATGACTAGAGTATTCATTTTTCGTAAGTAATACGCAAAAGTCTGGAAAAGGGTTAAATTTATACTTAAGTGGATGAGCCTTCAGTTCCTTTAATGAGCTTGAAGAGGACAAGTTTGCTCGGCAATCTTATTTAGGTTTCAATAGTCCAAACAAGAGCTTAAAATGACTTAAAAATCTTTTTCGTAAAATTTGAACGAGCCCGAAAAAGTAAACTCGTGACCTCCTTACTGTTTTTAACGAGCTCAAAGGAGAGATGGAAGAATGATCGTAACTTCCTTACTGTTTTTAATGAGCTCGAAGTGAAGGTGGAAGAATGCTCGTAGCTTCCTTACTATTTTTAACAAGCTCGAAGGGAAGGTAGAAGAATGCTCGTAGCCTCCTTATTGTTTTTAACGAGCTCGAAGGAAAGGTGGAAGATTGCTCGACGATGGATCACTGTCCAAATGAATGGCAGACTGCATTATAGACTCTATGAAAACTTCATCAGATGGAAGTATATCATCCCAAATAGAACGCATGTCTAAAAGTTCAGATGGAGTGATCACCTGGTCAATTGTCGGGACCCAGTCCCAAGAAGATAAGCATGAATTCAGACGCTTCTTCTTAGTAGCAATTGGACTCAAGGAACAATATGCCACATAATTTGATTGTGACATGGTAGTTCCTATTGACGGGGAACATACTTGGTCTATAGTCGGGTAATAAGAGGGATCAACAAATGTAAGCTGATCAATAGTGACAAAGCTTCCGTTGTGAGTAAAATGCATCACACGAAAGAGCATAGACACCACAGCCTACATAGCATATACGTAATCAGGCTCGAGGATCATATCAAAATCCATAGGGTCCTTTAAAACCATAAAATCAACTAAGACTGTTTTTCCACCCAAAGTAACAGGTACCTGAGGGAGGAATCCCAACGGTTCACTAGGTCTTCTGTCGAAGGTCAACGGCCAATTAACAACTGTAACAAGGTTATGGAAGCCTAAATCTCTCCAAGCATAAGGAGATAAGATACTAACAAAGGCTCCTTCATCTACAACGCATCGGTGAACCACATGGTTTCCAATATCAACCTTTATTTGGAAAGGTGTAGCAGAAGGAAGGCAAGGCCCAGTTAGACTATTCCAATCAAAGGAAATGATCCCAAAGCTTGGTAGGGGTTCACTCGGCATAGATGCAGTGCCCCCATTTTCAGAGACATCCGAACTGGTAATGCAGAGGACTTCAGGGACAGGTGCATCAGTCTCCAAAGGGCTGATGGGATCGATCGAAGATTGCATCGATTCGATCACTTCACTCTCCAAAGGAAGAGTTGGGTTGACCAAAGATTGCATTGGTTCAACCACTTCACTCTCCGAAGGGAGAGTGGGGTTGACCAAAGATTGCATTGGTTCAACCACTTTATCAACCAAAGGTTGATCAGGCTATTGGGAATCTATAGACACTTCAGGAGCAGAGGATCCTTCAGACATGGACCACACTCTCCGCACCTCTAGAATAGCAGGGCATCGATGATTAAAGTGATCTCCCTTACAAAGTTTACAAGGGAACTTTGGCTTGCGTCCTATAAGCTTAGACTCCATCACAACAACAGTACTCTCAGCATGACTAGCATTGGCTGACAGATTGCCCCCAGCATGACTTGTATTGGCTGGTTGCTCAGAAGCAGAAGACTTCTGAACTATGGACCACACTCTTTGCACCTCTGGAATAGCAGGGCACTGGTGAGTAAGTTGGTCTCCCTTGCAAAACTTATAAGGGAACTTAAGCTTCTGTTTATTCGGTTTGTCGACAATTTCAACTTTCTCAGCATGACTTGCAGTGGCTGATTTAGTGTCTCCAGTATGACTCACAGGAACTGGTGACTTGTCATTAATATGACCAGCAGTGATCAATGACGTGTCCTCAACATGAGAAACAGTGGTTGAAGACATACTTCCAGTATAATTTACAGTGACTGAAAGTTTACTCCCAGCATGGCCTCCAAAGGCTGGGTAGTTTCCCCCAGCATGAACCTCGGAGACTGGGTGGGTGGGTTCAGTATGACTTACAGTGACTGAGCGAGTTCTCCCAACATAACCACCAGAGGTTGGTTAGGTGCCCCCAGCATGACCTTCATAGGTTGGGTGGCGAGGTTCAGTATGATTCATAGTGACTGAGTGTTTTTTCCCAGCATGACTTGCAGTGGCCGATTCAGTGTCTCCAGTATGACTCACAGGAATTGGTGGCTTTTCATTAATATGACCAGTAGTGATCAATGACGTGTCCTCAACATGAGAAACAGTGGTTGAAGACATGCTTTCAGTATAATTTGCATTGAATGAAATTTTGCTCCCAACATGACCTCCGAAGGCTAGGTAGGTGCCCCCAGCATGACCTTCAGAGGCTGGGTGGGTGCCCCCAGCATGACCTTCAGAGACTGGGTGGTTTCCCCCAGCATGACCTTCAGAGGCTGGGTGGCGAGGTTTAGTATGATTTTCAGTGACTGAGCGAGTTCTCCCAACATGACCACCAGAGGTTGGGTAGGTGCCCCCAGCATGACCTCCAAAGGCTAGGTGGCTACCCCCTTGTTTTGGCATCTTCTTCCTATTCTTCCTTCGTCTATTCCATTTAGACTGCTGGTTACTAGTATTACTACTTTCACCACATGAGGTAAAAGGAGGAGGAGAAGATGTTACTGGAGAAGCAAGCATAGGTTTCTGATGCTCTTGATGTGAGGTGCCTACTTGAGAAGCATCAGGAGCATGCAAGGCATTCGGAGTGGAAAAAAACCAAACCAGTAGCCCTACAGTGAATCCTGGAAGATTCAAGGTAGCCATTAAGGGAGTACCAATGTTCCCAATGAATGGAAAAGCACAAGGAGCCCCTTCAATAGGCGTCCCTTGATTGGTGCTCACCGGGATGCTATCCATAGTTCTGACTCAATGGGCCAGAAACATCTAAGGCCAACTATGGGCAAGAGGCACAAAGAACACACCACTACAAAATCCTAAGTATCCAAAACTAGGAAAACAAGGATGGTGAATACTCTCAATAGAAAGTCTGGGATGATCAAGGCCCAGAACAAGCTAGTAGAGCATTGAAGAATAGTTATACGACGTCCAGTTCAGGTCCTTTGGGTGCAAGCATTTCAATCACTAAACCGCCCTCCCGGGATTACTGAAAAGGGTTACCTTCCGTATCTGTCCTAGGTACAATGAAAATAGCCTTTCACTGCCACCTGTGTAAGAAGCCCTAAAGTCACGATACTAAGGCTACCATTAACACGAAAGAAGCTATGGGGAACAGTCGCAGGTCCGACTAGAACGCATGGGCAGGGTAGCTAAGCCTGAAATCCAAAAGGATCCCCGTACGCGAACCAACCTTGGTGTATGCTCCGAATGAAAAGTGAAGGGGTATCCTCACTATTTCACCTTCACAAGACCTTGTGCTTAACTCCGGTTTCAGTGGAGCTTCCAGAACAACTTTGATGTCAATGGGTTTACCTAAAAACAGTCTCACTACGATTATTGAGTAATGAAAATGGTTTCGGATAGTTAAAGTGTGTTCTAATCTGAAACCCTAGCCTAAGCTAGTTGGTGTAGTGACATCCCTAGAAAGAAAAGTCGCTAATAAATTTTATTAATTATTCTTTTTAAGGGTTGTTCTTTACTCAAAGGTTGCAGTGCATTGTGTGGCGTGGTTGTGACAGAAATGGAAAGCACATAAAAGTAAAAACTTTCACTAAAATTTCTCATTCATTGTTTTCCAAAACTAAAGATAAGCAAACCTAAAACAAGTCTCTTTTTTATTTTCTTTTCAAATTCAAAACAAAGTAAACTACGCTACTTTGAAATGATCATAAGTCTTACTACTTTAAACTACCAAACTCATTTTTTTTGCTTTTTCTTATATACGTAAAAGAAAAAGAACTCGAAAATGGAAGCAAGTAAGACCTAAAAGAGCAATGTAAGTAAGGAAAAGCAACTCTAAGGCTCACAACAATCAACTTGATTACTTGACAAAGACTTGTCCTATGAAGTTTTTAAAGGGAAAAAACCTTGGGCTTGGAAAACAAAGTAGAAAGAAAAGAAGGATAAGAGACGCTTAAAATGAAAAGGCAAACCTCAAAGGTTGCTCCAAAGCATTAAGAACCCTAAAAAAGCACTAATCCAAGAAAACGGTAGGCAAGTGAACCAACGATGGCCTTAAAATCACAAAGACTCGAATGGGAGCGAACTAAAAGACTTCAACTTACTTGAAACTGAAACTGACAAACTAATCAGGAAGTGTCTAGACTCAAAAAGATTTTGAAAACACCCTAAGGACTCCAACTTGGGGTCAAACCCTAAATCAAAGGACAAGGCATTGTCGAAGTGTACTAGTGTTGCAACAAACAACAAATGTCGTAAACAAAGGTTTGTATACCTGCAACAAGCAACTAGGGTATGGACATGCAGCTATGTTCAACAAGGAATAAGGCACGGTTTCCAAAAAGAGTCACAAGCAAGCGAGACACCTCAACAAGTACTCAAGCAAGCAAAAGATGACCCAAGGGACTTAGGAGAGGTAAACAAGACTCAACAAAGGCATAAAGACCTCAAGGATCAGTTAAGAAGACAAAGCAAGAGGCTGGAAATCAAACCAAACAAGTGGAAATCAAATCCCAAAAGCAGACAGAGACTTACAGGAAAAAAATATACTGTGCAGTAGAGAAACCTGCGTACACTGGGAGGTGTACTCTACTGTGTAAGAGGCAAAGTAGCGTTTTTCAACATGTGTACTCTACTGTGCAAGAGGCAAAGTAGCATTTTTCAGCAAGTGTACGCTACTGTGTGCAAGGGATACCAGCGTTCATGCCAGAGCAGGCTTGAAACAAGCTCAAACACTTCAAATTGGAATGAGTCAAGCAATGGAAACAGGCTACAGTAACCTACAAAGCCTCTCAGAGGATAAAAAAGATCAAAAAGTACTAGAAGGAAAGTCAAATGAGTCTCCTAGAACAGAAAACAACCGGTCCCCAACGGAGTCACCAGTTTATTGTTCGGGAATTCTACCCTATAGCGAGGAGAGGGACACTACCAACTTCTGGGGTGACAGGTAAATACATTGATCATATCACATAGGCTTCTACAAAAGGAAAGAGATCAAGGTTCTTGAAGGCATACCTTATTAACGAAGTTCTATCCTAGCTTTCGCTTGCTCCTTCGATTGATCTTCCGTTTGACAAACCTGCAATACAAAGATACCTTCCTCAACGTATCTTGACTGATATAACAATGATGAAATTGAAATACAATTTTGACATCAAATACAATCAAGCATTTAATCCAAACAAATATGCAATCCATTAGACATTTGATTGGAACGGGAAGGGCATTTCAACCTTTATTGTCAAAAGCAAATAATCAGTACAATTATATCTAATCATTCAGAGTGCTTGTGCAACTGGATCCTGGGCTCCTGCTCTTCACACTAACTTTAGAATTCCTCCAGCGTAACAACCCTTAATGCATAGTTTCTCCTCCTTTGTGAGTAACCCTTCTCATGGATCCTCCTTGTATTTATGGGACAAGGTAGGCAGTTTGGATTGAGAGGTAGTTGGATTGGGAGGTTGGGGAAGTTGCAAACCACCTTCAACTAATCCCAATTTGTCAAATCAATGTATTTTTTATTACTTTTTAAGGTGTATGCTACTTTTCTTAAGTGGAGTAGCGTTCAATATGCAACTTTCCTACTTTACAACCAGCATTTGCAAGATTTTTGAAGCTGTACGCTACTCTATTGAATCAAAGTAGAGTATTTCTAAGGGCAAATGCTACTTTATTGAAGTGGAGTAGAGTATTTTAGCAGGAAAACGCCACTATCATGCTTATAGGGTAGCGTTTTTCCTTAAAAGTAGGTAAAAAGAGGGTTTTGTCAACTGCAGAGGGGTAAGTCTAGTCCATTCATCATCTAAGGCAATCATGCTCTTCAATCCAAGTTGTCCTTTTGTGTGATCGATAGCTAGATGTGATCATGGACGGAGAAGTGCAGATTTGACCTATAACACAACCCTTCAAAGTGAAATGGGACCCCACCCTTCAAATTTGATCCCTGGTTGGATGGTCATTAATTACGAGAAAACAGACAAGTTGATAGTGATAGCGAGGCTGTTGTCAGAATTAGTTAAAAGCTGTGTCTAACTAACCCTTTCGTTTGTCCGCCACCATTCACAAATCACGAGATGGGCGCGTGTTGTAGCACTCGAGGTATGTTAGTTACAAGTCAAAGTCGTTTACTTAATTTTATATGTAAAAATGAATAATATATTATTAAGAAATAAGGTGATGTTATGGGAGTGAGCGAAAGTTTAGATGATTTTCATTTTTTTCGGTGAGTTTGGACGGAATCTGGCAATACGATTTGTTCATGAAATTGCAATTTTGGCTTGCAAGGAAATTGCAAATGGATTTAGTGCTCTCGATTACCCCTGGGGTACCCCAATTATGCAATTTCAACCACTGGAAACTGCAATTTTAGCAATTCTCACTGGATTTTGATTGGAAATTTTGTGAGATAGATGGTGCAAATCGTCTAGACTTTAGCCCACTCTGATGTTATGATTGATTACAGCAGGAGAATCATCGATGTAATGTATGCTTTTTCTTTTTCAAAGCTTATGTAATTAAGTGTAATAAATATTTTTTATTATAGAAAAACATTACATTCTTCATATGTTTATAACATTTTTAATTAGTTAATCAAATCTGGTTACAAACTTCGAGAGTTCAATGTTCTTTTTCCAAGCAAGAATTTCATCTAATCAAGATCAGTGTAGCTTGAGAACGAACTACTTAAAAGAATACTCTCACTTACAACTGGAGCCCATTACTCTATTACATAACAAAAACATATCGAAGTTACCTATATCTGTCATCACAAATTTTCAATGTAATTCTGATCGTGATAGTTCGATCTTTATATAATAGACTCATCATAAGAAGTTTCATTGATGCTGTGTAGCTTTGAATGGTTTCGTGAATATTGAACAACAAAAGTTAACAACATCGTCACTCTTTTTCCAACCTATATCTTCACATAACAGAAAGAACTAGTCAAAGACAAGCGTCATTCGACATTATATCATATAACGATAAAAGGCTTATAAAGAATACTGTCAACTCTTTGTAGAGTTCAGTAAAGATTACAAAATTTAACAACAACATTCTAATAAGCATTCGATGTCTCGAAAAACCACTATAGAACTCCTTGTTGGATTAAAAATAAATCAGTCCCCCTTTCTCATTTTTGCTCCTTCTTTTGCTAGCTTATTGGCTACAAGATTCTATTCCCTATAAACATGTTGATCATTCACCTCTTCAAACCTTGCACCGAGCCATCTAATTTCTTCTAGAAGCACTTGAAGATGTACATTTTGATTTCTATACACACATATCATCCAATTGAAAACCGCATCGAGTCTCCAAAAAATTTCAGTCTTTGAATGACTTTTTCTGAAGCTACTCGAAGAAGAAGCCATAAAACGCTCAACTCTGCATAGTTGTTTGTTCCTGCACACAACCTAGGTCGAAAGGAAAAAGTTTTGGATTCTGACAACTAAAGTACTCCTCCTGCTCCACATATTATTTTGTCTCACTGTGACGCCCTATCAAATAAAACCCATGGGGTTGATCCATTGACCTCCATTGGCTTTATCTTCCTACTCACCTTCAACCTATTTTCTTGAGGGTAGTGTCTAAGAGTACTTAAGCTCTGCACAACAAATTGGAACACTAGAATATTCCTATCCTAAAAAAGACTGACATTTCTAACATGCCAAATATTTCAACTTATGACAGCTGGGAGGGCTTTGAATTTCTTCAAATCCTTTTTGTTACACCAATTACGCAAGAAATCTTCCACTGAGCTTCCTTCCCAAACAATCTCTCTCCCGATGTAGACTCCAATGTCCCTCCAAACCCGTTTAGTAAAGCTACACACCACTACCAGATGATAATTGCTTTCCTCAACTACCTTACATAGATAACACCATCTAGGTCTTGCTTTATTTATGTGTTGTAATCGATCCTAGGTTAGAGCTTTATTGGAAAGCAAAAACCACATAATTTTTTATTTTATTTTAGAGGACATTGCATTTTCCAAAGAACCTTCCACCACCAGCTCGTATCCCCCTTCCAGTCTTTCATCATTAGCACATTGTATTTATCCTTTAGAGTGTACCTCCCATTCAATGCACAAATCCATACCAAGTTATCCTTTCTCCCAAGGAGTCTAACATGATTATCTTTTAGCTTCCCGATTAGGCTTCTTAAAGCCTACTGTCCTAACCACTACATCCCATCATCTCGGCATTTGCCCAACCTTGCTCCTTTGATGAGTATTCCAGCTGATTATTTGATTTAGCATAACAAAACCCTGCTCTCGAAGATGTCTAACCATGTGTAGCGGAAGTGTAATAAATATATAAATATATAAATATAGTTAAATAATAAATATAATTCATAAAATGTTGTTGACGATGATGGAAGTTAATAATTGTATTGATATCAATGTTATTTTATAAAATCTTGAAATTTGATTTTTGTGTTAAAAAAGTTTTAATAAAAATATTCATAAATTAATATAGTTTGATTATTTAAAAGGTTATAAAGGTTAGTGGTAATGATGATGTTTAACGTCCATTAAGATCAACTTTGATCTATTAAATACAACATTTTAAGAAAAAATATTAACATATATTTTAATATTATAATATAATATAGATATATCTATGACATTATAAAAGAAATTATTTTTTATTTTATTTTTTTTAGTATTATAAAATTGACAAATTCTTTTTATCTAAATTGTTTAAAAATTATCCAACAACTTATATCATTATAAAGTTCTCTATAATTTGTTTATTCTTGACAATGTGTATTTTCTTCTTTATAATAATTTATATATTACAATGTCTAATTCTGAAATATTGATGAGAACTTTATCAAATTCCAATTTATTGATGAAAATTTTATTGTTGATTTTGACCCATTTTAAAACAATAAAAAAATTTATTTAAAAAAATTAAAGACAGAACTTTATCCCATATAAATATAAATCAACCAAACAACGTGATATTTTTTAATTCAGTCTTGTCCAACGGAGAAGAAATGGAAAACCAAAGAAGAAGAAAAAAAATCCAATTTCGGCTGTTTACTTAGAACCATTCAATCACTTTAAACAGTCATAAAAAGAAAGGTTTTAATAATAAAATTTATATTTTGAAAAGTTAAAATGAATATTTTAAGTTATGTAATGTTGTTGGTGTCATGAAAAAAAGTAAGTGATAGGAGAAGTAGAATAATGGATGTTTCCTTTTTTGCTTTCTTGGGCAGGTCAACAGATTTTGACAACTTCAAGATGTCTTATTCTCTATCTTTATCTTTAATTTAAGTATCTTTCTTTATGGTCTATGCCTGCCATGCCATGTGGGTATAAATGCTCTTTAGTTTTTCATGTGCATCACATTAAGTACATATGACATGGATTAAAGGGAGAATGTTTTTTGGGGAAAGTCACAAGGTCTTTTTAGTTTGAAGGAGTGTTTTTTGAAAGGTCTTTCTAGTTTGAAGGGAGTTTTTTTTAAAGGTATTTTAGTGAGTAGTATCATAACGTTAGTTCATGCATGCTTATTGTGTTATGTGTTAAAGGGCATTTTAAGTAGAATTAAAATTTGGATATTTATAATGAGTATATTTGTATTTAATATAAATTGGTAAATGGGTGAGATTATTTTGATAAGATTTAGGTTTAAATTTATATGGTTGTTATTTTAAATCTTAAGTTAGGTGTAAGAATTCCCAAGCCATGTTTAATAGAATACTTTTACCTTAACCTGGGCTAATGTGATAATATGTAAGAAGATTTCATAGCTGTAACAAACCTCACACAAAACTCATTTAAAAAGTGCAAAGAAGAAGAGAAGTATGCAGTCAATAATCACTCATGAATACAGAAAATGGAGAATAACAGTATAATCATACATCAGCTGTGATTTGGTACCGTGAAAACTGAATACAATACAATAACTGTCAATAGAATTTGAATTAACCAAGAGGTCATTTGAATCATCCTCAGTGTCTAGCTTGGATAACATTGGAGACATCATCCAATTAGTAGTATCAGTCATAAATGGTCAATAGTCAGTCAAATGAGTCTAACTAGGTCTAACAGAACCATCTAGGCATAAATCAGGGGATGGAGACTCCAAGGAGGGCACATGAGGCTGTCAGAAGGTCGAGTGGCACTCCAGAACTAGCTAACTGGGAGCTACAGGCAGTTAGGATGAGCAATAAATGGAAGAACTGCTCAATCAATGCTCTAACTGACTGTTAACTCCTGGTAGGTGAGAAAAGGCGCACATGTCATGTAGGTGAGTAAAACAAGGTGCACCAGGTAGGTAGGAGGGCTACTGGGGGCTGAAGATAGGCTCTAGGGAGCTGAAATTAGGCTCTAGGTGCTGGGGAGACCACCAAAATGATGACTGGATGCATGCATTTGCATGCAGATGACTGGATGCATGCAAAATGCATGCAAGCATGCAAATATGAAAAATGATGGTGAGAATATTCCAACAGCTAAGACATCATTGTGGATACATACTCTTTTAGCCAAGCCAGAATATGTTATGCATCAAATTCCCAAAATAGCATAAAATTAGAAAGAGAGAGTAACTCAATGTCTTGAGAGTGAAATAAAGAGATGAATAAGAAGTCTCTTTGAGGGGGAAACCTCATTTTACAATTTATGAAATGTAAAAGGCAAGATGAGATGGTATCTAAACTAGGTCTCCTTAGTATATATAGGAGACAAAGGTTGCAATTAAGGTCCTAGCCAACCAAACAATTATAACCAACATAGATCCATCTAAAACCCAAATCTATCAAGCACCGAGAGGGATCCAATTTCTTGAGGTGTATTTTTTTTAAATTTTAAATTCAATAAATTTTATCTCTCTCTCTTGCAATAAATCCGGGTTCAAGTTTTAATTTTTTATTTTATAGGTTGACATGGATTTTTTTATTTACTTTTCATTTTTTTTATTTTATTTTATGAGTCGACATGAATTTTTTTAATTACTTTTTAATTTTGGTAATGTAATGTTACATAATGTTACCTTGCGTGCCAACATCTCCCCCATACTAGGTTGTAGAGCACCTCGCTCCTCTTGGTGCAATTAAGGTCTTATTCAACCAATAAAGATAATATTAATATATTAATATAAATGTAATGTCACAATATATAGGGATTAACATGCCCCTCCCCTTCAAACAAGTGTCATCCTCAACACTTGAAAAGTTGTGGTTGTTTCTACAGGAAGAACTCATCTTCCTAGGTCGCCTCTTCTATTGGAAAGTTCTTCTACTTGATGAGTTACTCAATAATTGCTTACATTCATGGTTGCTTGATTCATGTTTCAAGGATTCGTGTGGTGAAATGTCAAAACCTCAATCATGGGCATCAACACCCATATCAACTTTGAAATCATTGATGCAAGAGAAGGGGACAAATATTTTCTAGCATTAGTCAGATGACCGTGGGGATGAAAAATGAAAGCTTCCATTTCACTGGAGAAAGAACGGATTAAGCTTAAAGGAGATGGGAAAAAATAATTGTACCTACCAATCCATCTGAAGGTAAACCCTGGGAAGAACCTGATGATAATGATGAAGAAATCCATCATTTGTATCAAATAGTCCATAACAATGAAGATTTTGTCGAACATAATAATCATGGATAACTGCGATTGGGGACCCCTTGTCTATTGGATACAACTCTGACTCAGAATTATATGACTGCCAAATTGAAAACTATGAAGCACAATCTTGGGAATGTTGGTCTATTGAAGTCATACCTAGAAGAAGAACACGACAATGTTTTACTGTATCCGTCGTTCCAAAAATATTTTAAAAGAAAATTAGAGAATATCTAACTATGATTATGACCAAGAAGGAACCGACGATTATTCCACCACTGCGATATAAAGAGTGAGAATAACTGACTGCCCACATTGAGCAAGTATCTAAAAAATTCGGTGACCAAGGTCGACTCCAGCCTTTAGTTGAAACATTCACTGGTCAAGCAACAAAATGGTGGGATACACATCAATCTCATCTACAAACTTGGACCACTACTTCTACAAATTTTATTGAACAGTTTGGAGGGAAAGAAATTACATCACAAATTATAATACCTAAATTCATGCAAGTCCAAGACCCAGTTCTCCACATCAATATATGAGAAAGTGAATGGAAACGAGCTGGATACCGAAATGAAAGACTATACCCTCATATTTTCCCAAGTACACTCGAATATCTACCTAGCAAATGGTATAAGATGGAAGAAGCTCAAGGAGACACATTCAACTGGAAAGAACTTAAAGAAAATTACATCAAAGATTTTTCTTTCATTCCAGAAGAAGAAAATATAAGAGAGGCAGTCGACCAAATTATAAATTTCATCCAACAAATGGACGGGACCACTACGTCGACTATGATAGGATGACCTCAACCGACTTGCAATAATATTACAATAAGAGAAATACGTCAATCGACACGACTTGAGCTTGGAAATGATAAAACACTGGGCAAGAGTTTTCAATGGAAAATACAACATCATCAAGCTCGAAAGTCTGTAAAGACAATGCTGAACATCAGTACAGAAGGGACAGAAGAACCATAATGATTGATTGCAAGCAACTTTCCCCAGGCTTTTACAGAATTCAAAGAAGGGGAGCACCAGATTAATGAACAAAGAGCACCAGAATGGATGGATGCGGAAATTAAATTAAAAGAAGTCGACATATCGAATGACGATCGACCAAAGTTAGCAAAAATCGTAGATTTGATCAGCAAATAACTGACATTACCAACCTATTGAAAGAATACCAAGATGTTTTCGCATGAGACTGCAAATATTTAAAAGGACTTGTACAAGAAATGGGGGAGATGAATATTGGCATAAATCCAGATGCCAAATCGGTCAAGAAACAACCGTATAAGTTGGCACACAAATATAAGGATATAATAAAAAAGGAGATTGAGAGTATGCTCACTGCAAAAATGCTCTATCCACTTGATCAATCTGAATTGGCTACTCCCATGGTCATCTAGCAAAAGAAGCACGACCCTACAAAATTAAGAATATGTGTGGACTTCAGAGGATTGAATAAAGGCACGTTAACCGATCCATTCCCCAAACCATTTTCCAACGAAATCATTAATGAAGTCGGAGGACACTAATGCTATTCTTTCACTGACAGATTTTTCGGCTGTAATCAAGTGCCTATTGCAAAAGAAGATCAACATAAAACGAAATTTGTCTGCGAATTTGGATCCTTCGCCTATAAAGTTATGCCATTTGGACTTAAGAATGCACCAACGATATTTTCCAAAATAGTGGTAAAATCATTTCAAGAATATATATATATATATAACTATGTAAGTTTACTTTGACAACTAGACAATATATTCACTCTTAAAAGACCATATCTAGTATCTCTGACTGATGCTAGAACGTTTCTGTCAGATCCAACTATCGTTGAACATTAAAAAGTGCATCTTTGCTACTCCCATTGGTATCTTACTTGGACATATTGTTTGTAAAGAAGGGATTAAAGTCGATTATGCCAAGATTAAAGCCACTCTCGACTTGAATCCTATAGTGAATCCAAATCAAGTTCACATACTTCTTGGTCGCACAGGTTATTGCCGGAAATTCATTAGGCATTACTCTGATATGACATATCCGTTGGAGGAATTACTCAAAGAAAATCAAGACTTTAGATGGTCGGAAGAGTGTGCAGAGTTGTTTGACCGACTTAAAAGAAAACTCGTCGAGGAACCAATCGTAAGGTTCTCGAACTGGTCTATTCAATTCCATGTTCACATCGAAGCATCATGCATTGCAGTTGGCACAATTGTTACCCAATCAACAGAAGATAGAATGGACCACCTGAACGCATATGCTAGTTGGAAACTAAACAAGGTCGAGAGAAACTATTCTACACCAGAACGAGAAGCTTTGGGCATGGTTTTTTCACTCCAGAAATACCAACATTACCTTCTAGCTAATCCATTTAAATTTTATACAGACCATCAAGCACTCAAGTATCTAGTCAACAAACCTCTGCACCATGGTCG
This sequence comes from Larix kaempferi, assembly GCA_027924585.1. Taxonomy (NCBI): domain Eukaryota; kingdom Viridiplantae; phylum Streptophyta; class Pinopsida; order Pinales; family Pinaceae; genus Larix; species Larix kaempferi. The sequence continues at coordinate 604,507 of BSBM01000241.1, read as the reverse complement.
GCTATATAGATGGTTATTCTTGTTTTAGGAGTTTGAGTTTGAAATAATTGTCCGACCGAGGAAAAATAATGTCAGACCCGACCACCTCTCATGGGTCGAAACAAGAGAAGATCTTGACGGTATCAACAACGAATTACCCGACTCCCATCTATTTCGTGTTGAATCCATCCAACAGAATTGCAGGACATAACATAATTCCTTGAACAAGGTCAAGCCCCTACAAGAATGACATAAAAGAAACGAAAGATACGTGCGATGAAAGTTGCACCTTATACTTTAATAAATGGATTTTTATATAAACCTAGAATCGACGGCGTACTAATACAATGCGTACTTGAGCATGAGTGCCAAGATATTATTAATGAAGGTCATAGTGGACCTATTGGAGGGAACTAACACACGAACATGATTGTGCGGAAAATCCTTCAGTCTGGCTTATGGTGGCCCACATTGCATAAATAAAGTAAATGAATGCGATAAATGCCAAATACTAAGCCGACCGCTACCAAAGAATGAAATTCCATTGATACCTGTCAATCCTAGTCTAACATTTGAAATATGGGCAATTGACTTCATTGGATCATTTCTAGTACCTGACCGACGAATGAGAGCCAGATACATTATCACCGCAGTTGAATATGTTACTAAATGGGCGGAATCTAAGGCTGTCAAAGCATGTTCCAATGAAGTAGCTGCAAAGTTCATATATGAGAATATCATCACGAGGTTTCTTTTCCCTCTCACTCTTATCAGTGACAGAGGGACACACTTTCTTAATAAGACAATATCGGTACTACTAAACGAATTTATGATTGATCATCAGAAGAGTTCTTTGTATCATCCACAGTCGAATGGAGCGAACGAAGCATTTAACAAGACATTAACTAAAGGTTTAATGAAGCTCCTTAGTACTAAGAAATATGATTGGGATGATATGATACAAGCTATTTTATGGGCATACAGAACATCATATAAACGATCGACCGGCTAGACACCATTCAAACTGGTCTACGGGAAAGAAGTAGTCATTCCACTACACTTCAAGTAGCAGGCACCACTTATTGCAGATATACTTCACTTGGATATTGTTAAAGCTATAGAAAATAGACACTTCAATTTATCCAAATTAGAAGAACATCGTCGGATCACCATCCAGCATCAGGAAGTTCAAAAACAACAGCAAAAAGCATGGCATGATCGTAATATTCAAAACAAAAATATATCCGTCAGTGATTTAGCACTACTTTATGAAATTCGCATTAAAGGAAAACCGAAGAAATTGCATACAACATGGCTTGGTCCATATGTCGTTGAAGAAATCAATGGCAATGGATCTGTTTGACTAAGAACATTACAAGGAAAAAAAATTTCCAAAGTCGTCAATGGTGCCAGATTGAAGCACTATAAAGCTTAGGATGGGTACGACGTCGATTGAATGGTTGTATTATCATTCGATCGACATGTTTTCCCATCTTTGGGTGGTTATCTTCTCTTTCCATTCACACACTTTCAACCAGCATCAGAATTTGGAAAAATCCCCCCCATCATTTTTTACGGTTTCGACACTATATATAGAATTTATGCTCCTAACGTGAAGTATAAAATATAGACCGCATTTGACAAGAAAAATGGCCCATGATAGGCATTTTACCTATCAAATTCCAACCCTGTTTTTAACCCTTTAATTCTAATCTCACACATCTTCACTTCATTTGGTATTGCATCATTTTCATGGTTGTTGCTTGGCCAAAATAATATTCATCACTTTCTCGTGGCATATTGATTACTATAACCTATTTAGCAATATGATTGGCATCTCTCCTTAGAATATTCTTCCTCCATTTAATTACTGGGTGAAGGTTTGATACTTAAAAAAGGATTACACAATCCTTCAATATATAGTGTTCCAATTATATGCAATATACATCACATCCTTTAACTCCTATATGTGCATAGCATGCTATCATTAGACATTATACCATTTAAAAGGAAACTCTGTGTAAACCAACACCAAAGATTATTTTATCACTTGCCATGCATAATAATGAAACTAACAAACCTTAAGTGGATCATGTGGAAAGCTTCAAATTCTTTTGGAAACATTTGCAAAGCTTAAGAAGCCAACATCAATCCAAGGAGTCTTTGCAAAAAATCGATATGAAATTTTCATCAACTGGTTTTATTAAAGCTTGAAATGAAAAATTGATGCATGGTTCATTATCTCAATAATAATATTATGAGAAAAAATTTAAACATAAGCCCTTTCCACAACCCCCCTTGTTAAGTTTGCAATATAATCCATTGTAATGGTTGTTGATGTTCTCCACGATTCCAGCATCAACAAAACATTTTGTAGATCATTCTCTTGGATGGGTTTGCGACCCAGAGAGAATGGACTCATCGTAGTCCTTGATGTGTGTCTTATGGCTCAGATGCTTAGCCTTGTCCAGTCATGTGTTGATTGGACTGAGGTCACATTGCGTACTCCATGTGGGAGTGCTCCTTAGCAGAGTGATCTATTCTTGTAGAGTGAGATGACTTATCAATGTTACAAAGAGATCTTATCTCCTTGTATATTAGACAAAGCCTAATCTAATGTTGGGTTTGACAATTGGCTCTAAGAAGTGTTTGGGACATCTTAGAGTATGGTCAAACTGACATTAGAGCTCTAATGAAAGAATGTGACCGAATGTGAAGAGATATCAACAAGGGAAAACTTTTCTATGATGAATAAATAATCCATGAAGACAAGACAAACCAATGAATAAGTTCTAGAGAACATTGTAGAAGTTCCAGAAGAAAATAAAGATAAGATGGCAAGTCGGCTTGAAGGAAAATAAAAGTGGAAGACCAAAACTAGCAAGTCGGCCTAGTAAAGGAAGACAAGTCAACCTCATTTGAGGAAACTTCTAGATAATGAAAGAATATAAATGGGGAGCTTCTCACCTCATTTGTCCTCACTCTCACTCACACAACATATTCTCTCCACTTGTGCGCATTTCCTTGGAAGGCCTAGCAAAGGCAAGAAGAAAGTTTTGGGGATCTCTTACTCTCTTGGAAGTCTCGCTACCCTTGTTAGGGTTTCTTGTGAAAGAGGGCGAACCTCTCTTGTACTCAAGTTCAACTTCATGTTTGGTGTTGTTCTTGTATTAGATTGATTTCTACTGAGAAAAGTTTCTTGGGTTTCCTCCCTACTGGGTTTCCCAAGATAAATCCTCATGTCTTTTGTGCATGATTATCTTTCAGTGATTCTTGTTTATTTTCCGCTACAAATGAATGATGCTATAACTGTGGGATGAAATGATTTATGAAATTAAAAGTTGAAAGAGATGGAAATTATGCTGCTAAGTAGAAAATTCAACAATGGTTTTCACTTAAAAATTCTTAAAACTATCCCTTTCAAAGTCCTCTTCATTAGGATTCTAAATTCATGGTTTCAATCGAAAATGCAATACGTATCCATCTTCATCCATATTTTTAACTTCTAATTAAAATAGATTTCTAACTACTATGTCCTTCCAATTGCTTTATTTATCCAATGCAACTCCAACAAGTCCTTTCTTCTATATATGGATTTATAATATAGCTTGAATATAATATACTTATGGTGAAGGATCTCAATATAGAAAATTACAATGCAACATAAGTTTATTATTTGGTTTATTTTATTGTCAAATGCACTAAAACTCAGCCTTTCTTCATTATTTTTATTCCAACTAACATGAAATGGAGAATTTCAATGCGACATAAAATCACAAAATCACTCATACATTCTCTCGTAACTATTTCTCTTTGCCATCAACCATACTCAACAAAATCAAAACATAATTGGAAGAAGAAAATCAACTCATAAATAAAGGAAGAGAGTTAATACAAAAATACGAAAAGGATGATTGGCTTACAACTATTTTCTTTCACTAGGTTTGTCAAATTCATACTACAATTCAAATTGCTTGACAAACCTCCTCTCCTTTATTCAGTTCTTTACACAAAGAATTTATGCATGGAAAAAAACTCAATCAAACAAACAAACACATGCATAGCATAGGTTTATTTAGACTTTGTATTCAAGCTTGAAAACAAATCCATGCATGGTGGATTGATTTAGTGCAACAACCATGCATATGCACATCACAAGCTTATTAAGGAATAGCAATTGATATGATTACAACTAGCTCTTTCCAACCAGGAATAATACCATCAAAGAAGAGAACGATTGAAGATGAGATATACCCAAGGAATTGCTATTTCTCATGAGAAGAGGAAATAAAGAAATAATAGAACATTGCCTTCACTTTGGTTGGAATTATTAACTAACAAAACTTTGATGCATCCACGATTGATTTCACAACACTTGTTTAGGCTTCAGTGATTATTACAATGCAAAACCAATCTATATGTAAAGGAGATTGCCTCGTGCAACAAGAGGCACTACATGTTAGGAACCCATGTCTTTACTTTGTTAGTATGTTGTTGTTGGACGCACATGCTTGGTAAGTTGTCCCATAGTATTTGTTGATCAATAGTTTGTGTTATTGTTATTGGCGCATATGCTTTGTAAGTCGCCCGTAGTATTGTTGATCCATAGTTTGTAGTGGCCCATGGTTTTGACCCATAGTATTGGCGCCTAGACTTAGTATATAAGTGTGTGTTGAGACCTATGAAGGTACCGTGAAGTTATTTGTATTGAGCTTGCTCATAGGAGGTTTCCCCCTCGAAGTGGCCTGTGATCAATATAAAAGTGATTCTGAGTTCTATCATTTCTGCTATTTCGCATATTCTTATTAATTAATTGTTGCAAGTGCATCACATCTGGTATCAGAGCACTTTCTTGGGCTCGCTGGATGAAATTTCTGCCAATTTTTTTTCGCATCTGTTGCAGGTTCGGATTTGGGAATAATCCCTATCCGCTTAACTGTGGGAAGTACTTGGGAATAAGCCCTAAAATTCATTGTGAGGAGTACCACAGGAACCCCAAAGTAGCTGGCCATTAAGAGGACCTGCCAGTGAAAAGGGCAACGACCCCTACCTGATTGACTAGTTCCCACCCGTGAGGTAAACCAAGAGCTGTCGTTTGTGGCAAAGCGGTTATCAGTTTTACCTGAGCTGTGGAGTGAGGGGTACTGCCCCAATACGCAAGCCGTCAGACAACATTGGTGGTCGAGTGAAACCCCTGAACTGTTAGAAAGCCGCACATACCTGGGGTCCATATCTACGTTCAACTGAACTATTGTCGATCACTGCTGCGCCGTTTCAAATAGGCCGTTCATATCCATTTTGCAAGTTGTTCCAGATCCATCCGTTTTCAATCCATTCGGCTCTATTCCAGATCCCTTTCGAGCCGTAGCCGCTCCAGTTTGAAAAAAAAAAAAAAAAACCAGTTTTTTCTCCATATCTCCCTTATTTTCACTTTGTTTCTCTTGAAATTTTCGGGGAACCCCTGTCATCCCATTCTGCATATTTCATTCCTGAGGACCTTATCCCCAATTCCCCTTCCCAAAGCCTGAAATCCCACATTTGTCTATTTTTAGCGTTTGCCATAACTTCCTCAGATTTCACCCAATCACCTTCAAATTTTACCACAGAGTTCCTTTCTGAATTCTGCTTCTTTGTCCCCCTCTACCAAATTTTCCCATTCTTTCACCCCGCTTCTAAAATCCTCATTTTTGCTTCCCTGTCTAGTCGATAGTGTCCAACACCTAGTCAAACCCCAATTACCCTTCCGATTTTTTCCCAAGTCCAGATTTTCCTTTACTGAAGCAGTTTCTGTTTTTGTTTTCCTACCCAGTCAAAAAAAATAAAAAAAATCATGGTTATGGTTGTCACCCGTGCAGGAGAAAAAGCCATGGAAGACGCACTTGCAGCCATCCAAGCCAAACTCCAGGATCTGGAAGAAAAATTTCTCGGCCTCCATCTTGAACATTCAGCTATGAACAACAAACGGCAATCCGAGTCTTCATCAGACAATGGGTTCTCTTCTTCCAGCAATTTCCGTGGTCCGAAGCTTGATTTTCCTCGCTTCAATGGTACTGATCCAACTGGATGGATCTATCGTGCAGAATAGTATTTTAGTCTGCATAATAATTTTGATGTCAACAAAGTTCCGCTGGCATCCTTTCATTTGGAACAGGAAGCTCTTCAATGGTACCATTGGTACATCAAGGCTCATCCAGAGCCCAAATGGTCAGACTTTTGCCAGGTCCTTTTGCAACGATTTGGTCCTAGTGCTTTTGATGACTTCACAGGAGCCCTCACTAAACTTCGCCAAATTGGCACTGTGAGAGAGTATCAAACCGAATTTGAGAACCTAGCCAACCACATCGAAGGATTGTCTGATGACTTTTACCGGAGTTGTTTTATCAGTGGGCTAAAGGATGCCATCCGCTCTGAGGTCAAAATGTTCTGTCCCACCACAATGATGGAAGCCCTAGGGTTGGCTAAGTTGGCAGAAGACAAAATTGCAGCCCAACAACGCTCCAAGCCCACTTTTGTTCCCTTCCGAAATATGGGTTCTCAACGACCACCTATACCGCAGGCTCCTCGACCGACTCCTATCAAGCGTTTGTCTGAAACAGAGATGCAAGCCCGCAGAGAAAAGGGGCTTTGCTATAATTGTGATGAGAAATTCACTCGAGGACATAGATGTGTTCAACAAAATCTCTATCTCTTGGATGTGGATTCTCCCCCTGCCTCTGAAATTGGTGACAAAGATCCAGAAACACTGGATGCTTCGGTCGACATTCAGGACCGCCTATTGACCCTCCGTCTCAGGATGACCAACCAGAGATATCTCTCCATGCTTTAGCTGGAATCACCACCCCCCAAACAATGCGGGTCATGGGTTACTTCAAGAAGCTTCCTCTTACAATACTCATTGATTCTGGTAGCACTCATAATTTCATTGACCCTCGGATCGCCAAACAAGCTGATTGTTTTATCCATCCTTGCTCCAACTTTGAAGTCATGGTTGCCAATGGGGGCACCTTATCGTGCAAAGGGAAGTGTCGAAATGTGTGTATCTCTATGGGAGATTATACCTTGCGCTCTAACATGTTTGCCTTGACCTTAGGCGGATGCGATGTGGTTTTGGGCGCTCAATGGCTACACACACTTGGCCCTATCTTATGGGATTTTGCTGAACTTTGGATGCAGTTTTCCCTCAATGGACAAAAACACATTGACAGGATTACAACCAGGTTCTCTCATCATCATCAGTTCACATCGCATGGAAAAACTCCTTAAGAAGAATTCACATGGTGTCATCACTCAGATCCATTCCATTCATATGCAACCATCAGCGGTCTCCACTACTCCTTTGGATCTACAACAAATTCTGGATCGATATACAGGTGTATTTGCTGAACCAGTGGGATTGCCACCTTCCAGGACAGAAGACCATCGTTTCAGCTCCTTCCTGGCAGTGTTCCTCCCAACATCAGGCCCTATCGCTACCCATTTCACCAAAAAACAGAGATTGAAATGCTCGTTCGGGACTTATTGAAGCAAGGTATTATTCACCCAAGCACTAGTTCCTTTTCTTCTCCAGTTATTCTTGTCCGCAAAAAAGATGGGTCATGGTGCCTCTGCATTGACTTCCGAGCACTTAATCACCTCACCATCAAGGATAAGTTTCCAATTCCTGTTGTTGATGAGCTTCATGGGGCTCACTTTTTCTCCAAGTTGGATCTTCGTTATGGGTATCATCAAATTCGGGTTCATGAGGATGATATCCCTAAAACAGCTTTCCGCACACATGATGGCCATTATGAGTTCTTGGTCATGCCCTTTGGCCTCACTAATGCTCCTTCCACATTCCAGGCCTTAATGAATAAAATATTTCGACCCTACTTGCGGAAATTCATTCTGGTATTCTTTGATGATATCCTCATCTACAGTAAAACATGGGATGACCATCTCCAACATCTGGATCTTGTCATGCAACTTTTCTCTGACCATCATCTCCATGCCAAGTAGTCTAAATGTGTTTTTGGACAGAAGGAAGTTGAGTATTTTGGGCACATTATCTCAGCACAAGGGGTTCGCATGGATCCTGCCAAAATCGATGCCATGAACAATTGGCCACATCCTCAGACACTCAAGAGCCTTCGTGGTTTTTTGGGGTTGACTGGCTACTACCGCAAGTTTTTCAAGGATTATGGGAAGATTGCAGCTCCATTAACTGCTCTATTGAAAAAGGATGCTTTTACATGGACACCTGCTGCTCAGTGTGCATTTGACAAACTAAAACAAGCTATGTGTACTACACCTGTTCTAGCTATGCCCGATTTTTCCAAGCCCTTCACTATTGAGAGTGATGCTTGTGGAAATGGACTTGGTGCTGTTATCCTTCAAGATGAACACCCCATTGCGTTCACCAGCAAAGCCCTTTCAGGTAAGAATTTAGCTGCCTCCACCTATGAGAAGGAAATGATGGCTATTTTGCATGCAGTACAGAAGTGGCACCCATACCTACTAGGGAATCATTTCTGCATCAAGACTGATCACCAGAGTCTGAAATATTTCTTGGAACAGCGTGTCTCCTCCCCGGCACAACAGAAATGGGTTAGCAAACTCATGGGTTATGACTATGAGATCACTTACAAGAAGGGTAAAGACAATATTGTGGCAGATGCTCTTTCTCACACATTTGATGCCCAAGGTTCTCTTTCAGCTATCTATATGCCTGTTCCAAATTGGTTGCAATCTGTTCAACAGGGTTATGTCAATGACTCTTCCTTATCTCGAATCATCCAACGCTTGACCAAAAACCCTTCTGCTGTACCACATTACTCTTGGGATGGTGCTTCTCTGCGATATAAGGGTCGTCTGGTGCTTCCCCAGAGCACAGATCTTCAACAGGCTGTCTTCTATGAACTCCATGCTTCTCCATCGGCAGGGCACTCTGGGTTCCTCAAAACGTATGAACGGGCACGACATAACTTCTTTTGGTAGGGCATGAAAAGGACAATTCAACAGATGGTGGCCGAATGTGATACTTGCCAGCGCAATAAGGGTGAAACAACACTCCTTCCAGGATTGCTTGAACCCTTGCCCATACCTACACGGATTTGGACAGATATTTCTATGGATTTCATTGAATGGATCCCTAAATCTGGCGGGAAGACAGTGTTTCTCGTTGTGGTTGATCGCCTCTCCAAATATAGTCATTTTTGTGCTCTCAGCCATCCCTATACAGCCGCCTCAATCGCTCAAATTTTCCTGGACCAGATCTTTCGTCTTCATGGCATCCCTTCTTCCATTGTCTCGGATCATGATGCGACTTTCACCAGTCATTTTTGGACAAAACTATTTCGCCACACTGGCACCAAACTGAATATGAGTTCAGGGTATCAACCACAAACAGATGGTCAGACTGAAATTATCAATAAATGCTTGGAAACTTATCTTCGTTGCTTCACCTCGGAACAACAACATCAGTGGGCAAAGTGGCTCCCTCTCGCTGAATGGTGGTACAATACCTCTTACCACACTGCCTCTAAAATGACCCCATATGAAGCAGTCTATGGTCAGGCACCTCCACTTCTTCTTCCATACACCCCCACCAGTTCACCAGTTCAGGAAGTTGACACAGTCCTTCGAAACCGCGATCAGATTCTTCGTATTTTGAGGGACAATCTTCACATGGCAAGAAATCGCATGAAGCAACAAGCTGATCAGCACTGTTCTGAGTGCACTTTTCAAGTCGACAATATGGTTTTTCTTCGTATCCAACCGTACAAGCAATCCTCCTTGAAACTCAAAGGGCATCATAAGCTCGCTCCAAAGTTCTATGGGCCATATCGGATTCTTCAGAAGATTGGGTCCGTTGCTTATAAATTGGAACTTCCTCCTTCTTCCCACATTCATCCAGTCTTTCATGTCTCTTGTCTGAAGAAAGTTCTTGGCACCAACATCAGTGGACAAACGATTTTACCCGAACTGGATAATGAAGGATCCCTCCTTTTGGAGTCGGAGGCCATCCTCAATCGGCGCACGCGTCAGCTTCGCTCTCGCTCTATCACAGAGGTCTTAATTCAGTGGCACGACATGCAACCAGAGGATGCTACATGGGAACCACTCCTTCATATTCAACAACAATTTCCACATCTAAAGCTTTGGGGACAAAGCTTTTTTTAAGGGGGAGGGGATGTTAGGAACCCATGTCTTTACTTTGTTAGTATGTTGTTGTTGGATGCACATGCTTGGTAAGTCGTCCCGTAGTATTTGTTGATCAATAGTTTGTGTTATTGTTGTTGGCGCATATGCTTTGTAAGTCTCCCGTAGTATTGTTGATCCATAGTTTGTAGTGGCCCATGGTTTTGACCCATAGTATTGGCGCCTAGACTTAGTATATAAGTGTGTGTTGAGACCTATGAAGGTACCGTGAAGTTATTTGTATTGAGCTTGCTCATAGGAGGTTGCCCTCTTGAAGTGGCCTGTGATCAATATAAAAGTGATTATGAGTTCTGTCATTTCTGCTATTTCGCATATTCTTATTAATTAACTGTTGCAGGTGCATCACACTACACCCCTGCTCTAGGGATGAGAATGCTTCTATGAGAGGTTGATAAAGCCTACTAATCTATGTCAATAGATGGCAACAATGGAAACAAAAGGATTTCTTTGAAGTGACTTACACATCATATGTTATTGTAGCTTCAATTTCTAAAGAGAAAACATATTACTTGGATAGCGCCACTCAAGAACGAAGATACTTGTACTTAATGGCTAGAGTGATATTGGGAAGCCTTAAACTTGTAAAATACAATGACAAGTGCTGAAAAATGCTTATCTACAACCAAGAACAAAAGGGAGAGTTAGCCTAAGTTGAATAAGAATAACAAATGAAGGAAATGGTTTTTTAATGATTTTAAGAGACTAAAACTCACCATGCAAAGGAATGATTAAGTGTTACAATTAGAAATAGAAGCTACCAAGAATAAAAGAAGCAAATTGTTGTCTTGGCAACCCAAGGAGGCAATTCACTAGGTTGGGTTGCTAGACAACACTCCAAGGTCAATGATTTGCCTAAGAGAAAATCACCTACCTAGTAGATCAAGGAGGAAAACCGATGGGTTTGGAAGGTTGTTAGCCTCCAAGGTCAGTGATTTAGCCTTCCTTGGGAAAATGGAGAGCGAGCAAATCTCACAAGTTAATGATTTGGATTTTCCTTATCCTTTTAGTTTAAAATGAAAATTTTTTAATGACTTTCTAGAACCTAGAATATTATTTTTTTCCCAACTAAAGAATCAATAGGAAAACCATTGTCCTGGAGGGCCAACAAGCCTTTGAGGTTAATGATTTGACTTGTCCTACATCAAATGTCAACACAAACCAAATGAAATTGATTTTCAATGCTCAAACATTTGTTACTCAATGATTTAAGAACAAATTAAGCCTCCCTTATGTGGATTGTTGAGTCTAGAGTGTTGTTGGGAGTTTGCTTAGGTCCTCTTAATCATTGAACTTCAAGGTGAAAAATGTAAACCTATGCACATCACCATAGTTACTTAGGCCAAATTTAGATGATTATCCTCCATGTTCATGACGTTAAACCCGTCAAGCATCATCAAGTTTGTGCTTTGTGTAAAAAATAAATAAAGAGGTCACTTGGCATAGTCTCAAAACTAACTAAAATTAATCACGACAAGACCCCTTAGTTTTTCGACTTTGTAAACATGTAACTCACTTACTCGATCTATTTTTTTTATCCTTTAGAAGTAGGGCATAAAGGAAATAATAACCTTTCCAATGATTTTCCAGACACCCTATATTTATTTCTTCTTGATGCATTTCATAAAACATGAAATGAAAATACTTGTTTGATGGGAAAAAAATAATTGCATTTTTGTACTTGTGGGGCTTGGAGTTGAATTATGCTAGTGGAATTGTGATAATAAACTCCCAAAACATCTATCTAATCTTGTGGAATTTTGAAAATAGACCCCCAAAACATCTATATAATCTCTTCTAAAACAATTAGCAGATACATTTGAGATAAATGACCTTGGCATGTTGCATTTATTTTTGGGCATCTAAGTCTTACAAATGGATGATGTTATCTGTATTTCTCAACCTAAATATGTATTGAATATTTTACACACGTTAAGAGTGGAAGACTATAAACACTGTGCTACACGTTATCAATTGGGAGTGAAGCTAACCAATGAGTTTGACTCTTTGAAAGTCAATGCTACAATTTATCAACAAATTTTCAGTAGCCTTATTTATTTAACTCATAGTTGACTTGATATTTCCTTTGTTGTTAGTGTGGTTTCTTGGTTTATGAAACATTCACAAGAAATTCACCTTAAAGCCACAAACATAATTGTTTTTTTATATTGAGGGAACATTCTGACTTGGTATAATTAAAAGTATTGCATTGATCAACTGAACCAATTAGTTAGTTACATTGACTCAAATTGGGTTGGAGATGGTGATGATAGGAATTCAAAATCTGGTTAGGGAGTTTTGACTTGGATCTGAACCCATTGTTAATGGTCTTGTAAAACACAAAGGGTGGTTTCTTTATTGACCACCAAAGATGAATATTGTAGTGATGGCACAAAGGCAATGTGAATTCAAAATATCATGGGAAAGCTTGGATTTCTAGTTGAGACATCAATTGTAGTGCATTGTGATAATCAAAGTGTGATACATGTTTCAATCATATTGCACACAATAATATGAAGCATGTGGAGATTCATACTCATTATTTAAGATTGTTAGTACAACAAAATTTTGTGATTCTTATTTACTATAGGATAATTGATCAAGTTGTTGATATCTCTACGAAGGGTTTGTGAAATTTCATGTTATGCTTGGGCTATAGGAAGCTGCAATTATAGGGGGTGCACATAAGTAATTCACCTCCTAAATCTGTAAATCATTGTGTTTATGGTGGGTGGGGGTAGTGTTGGAACAATAGTCTTTGTAAGTTCATCATACCTCTCGATATTCTAGAGATATTCAATTTTCAATCAACAATCTACGAAGAGAGTCGGATGAGAGGCCAATTGAAGGGTCGATTGGGTGGTCAATTCAGAGACTAACTAAATGGTTGACTAAGCATTCGAATGGTCAAGTAGTTAGAATAGCACAATTGCTAGTGCATAGAACAATCTAGAAATCAAGGGATTTGTTATGCACCCTCACCAATCTATGTCGACCTCGTCTTCCTCACTTCACGAGATTTGGTTACATGTTGGTTCTATATAAGATGGCCCTATGGCCAATCTATGAAAGTAAGTGAACAAATATGTATGGTGAACATGTGATATCTATGATGAGTTATTCTCAATTTTATTAAGTGTTGTAATGATGTCTTTAGACACCACCCCGCTTTTGGAATACTAGCTCTTTGATACCTAATCCTCTAGTTCTCCAACATTTTTGAGGGAGGGGATCCCCTTTTTACGACTTGATGAAAAATTTTCAAGTCCCAATTGATACAAATTCACCATGGGTGACTCTAATTTTGGATCTTTGAAGGCTCAACAAACTCCTTTTAATTTATACTATACAAAGTCCACCTAAGCATTGACTATACAATATTTGGGACCTTTGTGTTGATTCTTCTCAATTGATATACATTACATGGCATGGGTTATAGGTTATATTCAGACATCAAATAATAGAGAGCTCATTGGTATCCAAACTAAGGGAAGTGAGATTCCTTTAAGTCTCAATTATGTACACTTGGGTCCTCAGAGGCATATTTCAGTTCTTTTATGTTGAACGAACCATTTATGGACTTGATAATTATATTCAATATCAAAGGGTAAACAAGGTGAGCTTGTGATATTTTAAACATTTAGACCGAAATCAATAAAATTTACCCCATGCCCTGAATACAACATTTAGACCTTGAATGAGCGAAAGAAGATCAAGGATTATCATTTGAACAAGGGATGGACCTCTCAAACTAGAACTGGAGTAAACGTTTCAAAGAAGAAAATATTTAAGCAATCAAGTACTGAATGGTTTGTGCGGTTCCAAAGGATTTGAAAAATTCAAAAGGATATTAAAATAGGAATGCCTTTAGATGTATTGAATTGGTCCCAAAACATATCATGCTTAAAGGGATAGAAGTTGAAAATTTTGAGGTGGACTCACACATGGGTATGGGCATGATGAGGGTTCAACATAGTACTAGTTCTATTTTTGGTACAATGACTACAAGTAAGTGTTAGAGAATTAGTCAATTAACATGCTTATTGTGAAACAAAATCCTAGGGTTTCAAAAGAAATTTTGAGTGGAAAATATCAATATGTAAGTAAGGGAGAGATGAAAAAAACACTCACAAGGTTTGCAAAACAAATGAGAGACTATATTGAGTACTAGAGAAAAGGCCTATGAACTTAGAGTTGAATACCTTAAGTCATAACACTAGAATATCAAATGAGGAAAATGATGATGTGCTAAACCTTTAGGGAGCAAGGCATCACACACCATGAAACTCATTGATTACTCAAAACTATGACAATAAACTCCCATTTTTATCGTATAGATGAAGATCCACAATATGATTTTGAAGGTGAAATGGAAGTGTAATGGGATTGAGTAAGATCAAGTTAGACTTCAATTTGCAACACATTTACAACCATGAGGATAAATTAATTCTACTCTATAAGGTATGGATGAGGTAACCTATATATGGTCTAAGTGATGGACCTCTAAAAATCCTAGAGGGCACCTTGGTAAGTTTTCATATGCATTAACTTGTTGAGAACACAAAAATTGGGATGAGCCATCCTATGATGTTCACCTTATGAACTTGTTCTAGAAGGAAATGAAAGTCTAGGCATATAATGATAAGCATTGAATAATAGATTGAAAGTCCAATCTCTTTATCGATTTGGTGTAAATTATCAAGATCTAGTAAAAAAATATGGATTGAAGCTATAAAGTTTAGACTAGGGTCATTAATGATGATGATGATGATGATGGTAGTTAATGTCCACTGGGACCAACTTGGTCTATCAAACCTTAAGAGGATTACTTGATTGTTGTAAAATTTTATTTTGATGCTCAAAAAGCTTAGAAAGGAGCATTCCTAGGTGCCATAGTGTTGACAGGTTAAAAGTTTAGGGATGTTTGTATTGTAGCAAAGATTAGGAAACTACGATCTAATGTACTGGGTGTACACAAGGGATTCTAAGAGAAAGTGTCTTTCATTCTCAACACTCATAGTCTCACATAGATGACAAGACCTATCCACCCACAGAGTTTTATGAATTGTCCAACACCCTATTTCACTATGAAGCTCACGGGAGTTCGTTCTTATCTTGGCTATATTAATTTTCTTCTTCAAACTATTTAACATGGAGAGATATTTTTTATCTTCTAGATTAGGGTTAATGACCTCATTATAGTATCTTAATTTTCGTTTAGTCTCTAATTCTTTCTTTCCCCACATTTTCTCCTTAAACTTAGATGTGATAATATTTTTTAATGTTATTGATATCTTGCAAAGTGGCATTTTCGTCGATTCCCCAATGGTTTAACCAAGCCATGGTGTCTTTATACCAGCCTCTCTTAAGCCGAAGTTGGTATTGATTGGATTTTAAAGCAATTTTAGGAAGTCTCTAGCCTCCCATGTTATTTATCCTGAACTTGTACTTCATGTACCTAGTCATTGCAATGCTCTCAATGGGGGGAAGACCCACTTTTAGAAGGAGAATAGGGTATGGTGTATTTCCTATAATTTTGAGGTTGTTCGTTGTGAAATGATTTTGGATTTGTTCAATATTTTGCCAAGACTCTCTAGATATGCCGTAGCCCCAAAATTCACAACCGTATAAGATAACGTGAGTGACAAGAGTTACAAAAGGAAACTTCTTTTTATCCCACATCACAAGGTCTGCTGATTTACAGTTATTTTCAAGACCAAAATAAGATTTCCACCCTCCATTAATCCTTTTCTCAATGCTATAGTTCTAGCTGAGCTTGTGATGAATATCTATTATGAGATATTTGTAGGAAGACACTTCCTCCAAGTTGCTATTGTCATATACAAAATTAGTGTAATTGACATTTTTGGACTTCATAATCATAACTTTTGTTTTGTTGGTGTTAACAACCATACCCATATTAGAGCAGAAATCCTTGTGAATTCTTAATTGCTTATCAAGATCAAAGGGTCACCTTGCCATAAGAACGATGTTGTTAGCATAGAGAAGGAGGAAAATAACTAGAAGGGAAAGGATGAAAGTTAAACAAAGCCGTTATTGTAGCTAAAAGGGCAAGGAGGCAAGTTAAAGCTATAGAGAGAGGTTCTTAACTCAAGTGAAAATAACTATCACAACTCAAAAATTCTAGTTATAAGTTTGTCTAAAATCCTAATCCCTCAACCTCAAACTTGTTTGGAAAATGCTCTCACATTTCTTAAAAGGACATGATTACAACAACCTTTAAAAATATCATTATGGATAAAGATATATTCCACTCTAACCCTAATTTTTATTTATGAGATCACATTTAAGCTCGCCAAATTTAATCTTTGTCAAGGGTTGTAAGCATGTCGAGGTTGTGTGTGCAGACCGCAAAACATTTAGAGGCAAAAATTTCGTCATTTGGTTAATTTTCCATTTATTTTCCAAAAATGATTTGCCAATTTTCATAAAACAATACACCTAACTTATATACGATAAATTTAGTTTATTTTAAATTTCACCATTTTTTTTCTAAAAACTATATAAAACCTTTAAAAAATTGAATATTTTTACAACACATAGCCATACATTTTACCTTTGTCATTTTAAGAATTAGTATAGAGAAGTATGGATCCTTAAAATTTTACTTGGTGTGTGCTAACCCTTAGCTAAAATGCTTATATGTATGTAACATTCATGTACATATGTATATAATTATGTATTTTCAATTGGGTTTAGCATTAGTGTTGTGGGATGGAATGCTATCCTCCCTACCTAGGTTTATTTCCGTTCGGTGACATGTTGAGTTCATATTGAGTATATAATTGTAATGGATTTGAGCCATGTTATTAACCTGGCCTTATGCCCTGAAGAATCTAGGGGTTACCTTGGGTACCATCCTCGAAATAAGGGGAAGTGTGGTTTGCCCTGAGATAATTATTATCACTTCGCTTAAATTGTTGCTATATCTAACGATTGGAAAGAAAACCATGAATTAAACTTAATCTTAGTGTTTACATAAAATAACAAGAGCCACGAGGTGGCAACGTCCTGCGCTATTGCAAATTAGATTATTTGAAATTTGCAAAATCAACACTTGAGCCATGAATTAATTGGACTATGGCTAGTTGGTAATGTGACTGAGTTATGAAAAAGATTGCAAAGAGAAATTGCTAGTTATTATTATTAAAGTCCCAATTAGCCAATAATTATCTAATATGGCCCCATGTCATAGTCCATACTTTGATTGCTAAAGTTATGACAAACTTCTTTGTAAGCTTTTTGTTTTTATATGTGCAGTGAAAACAAATAAACTAGAATTAAGATAATCTAACTATTTAATTTAACTATTTTTCATTAATAGCTATGACAATTAATTTTGATGGATAATCATTTATATAAAATGACTTTTTTATTCTAGCTTCCCTCTCACTGCTATGACACTTTAACTTAATTTTTTTATTGATAACGAGATATTAAAAGTAGCTTTTAAATTATTTTTCCTGGAAAACAATTACATAAATTTTGAGATTAACATAACTTTATTATTCTAAACACTTATTTTACTATTATAACACTAATTTAAAAAAAAAACTAATTGATAACCAAACATTAACAGTAACTATAAATAGTTTTTCTTAGAAAACAATTACACAACTATCACATTACTAAACATATATATATTGTTCTATTACAACAATTATTGTATTGAGAAGAATATAATATCACCATAAAATATAGATATAAGAAAAAATGACATCACAATGGTAAAATGGTAAAGAGTTGTGTTTTAAATATTTCTACTAATTTATAAGAATATTTTGCCTTTTTTTAAGAATATCTATAATTTGAAAATGTAAACAAAATATTAAACATTTTTTATTTGATGAAAGGTAAAGTGAATAATAACTTTACATAATTTTTTCTTTTTGTCTAATTTAAATCAAATTTCATAAAGTACTTAACAACTTTCTGAAAATCCTTTCATTATTAGAATTTTTAAAATTATATTTTATTTTCCAAAAATAAAATTACTTAAAACATACTTACTTAGAAATCTAAAATCCTATTCACCTTACTGATGCTGAATTGTACAATTGGTAGAGATTCAATTATGAGTCAAGAGCAAGGACATGCTCTCAAAATGGCCAAAAAAATGCATGGGAAAGGCCCCTCACCCCCTTTATGTATTTAGAGCGCCCCGCTGCTTAGGAGCCTTGCTTGCCAAGACGACGATTCATCAATTAGAACCAACCAACTTTATCGCTAGGAATTGATCTACCTTTATTTCAGTTAATGCCTGCTACGAATAATTACCCACTTTAAGACCTATAATTTCAACCTTTATATCTACCTTCTTATTCTTAAAATTATATATATATAAAATAAAAATTACAACCTACAATTTTTCAAAGCTTAAAATACTATTTATTTAATATTTTTGAGATTAAGTTTTTAATATTTTTGAGATAATAGTGGAAAACCAATGTTGATATATATATAAAATAATAAAAATTACAATATACACTTTTTCAAGTTCAAAATACTATTTATTTAATGTTTTAATTTTTTCAAGTTCAAAATACTATTTATTCAATGTTATTTATTTAATGTTTTTGAGATAATAGTGGAAAATCAGTGTTGTTTAGAGTAGTACTTTACATTGGGAAAACTTTTGAAGACATATTTGATCTTCCAAGCCCTTCTCCAGCCCCAACACCCAACACCCACTTCGTTTCTTCCCTTGCAGTTGACAACTCGTCTCCCAAAGGGGCCGCTGCCACTGATTCATCATCCGGTGTTCCTGCAGGTGGCCCTCGTCAGGACACTCAGCTGCATCATTTGTAGGTGCCCAAAAATCTATTTACCTTATTGTGGCTATAGCAGCTGGGTCTCTTCTGCTATTGTGAAGCTGCCCAACTCCCTGCTGCACAGCAAAAAGGCAAACATCCAGATCTTCTGTGCACATCTGCAACTAGGAGGATGAGTGGCCCTCAAATTCAGATGAGATTTAAGTGTTTGCATTTATTTGAGAATTCAATTAGTGGTGTGAATCATGAGATTTTCTACTATTTGATGTAAGTAAGACTCTGGGATTTAGTGGTGTGAATCATGAGATTTTCTACTATTTGATGTAAGTAAGACTCTGGGATTTATGTACAAGTCCTGCAAAAAAACCAATTTTTTATATGCATTATTCCATTATCTTCTACAAGTTGAAGCATGAATCACCTAGCTTAGACCTGCACACTCAACAAAGACACATAAATTTCAAGGGGGTTGTCACTTTTTCCTGGCCACTCGCCATAGTTGAGGATGAAGCAACAGAAAATTGAGTGCTTGTGATCCTTGGTAGCATGCCTCAATATTGATAAACATATATAAAGTATTGCATGCCAAGCAAGAGCTGATACAATTAGGCTTTCTTTTCTCCTAGTGTTATCCTCTCGTCCTTGAAACTTACATATTCATCAGGTATGTTTGTCAAGCTAAGCATGCTTTTGGGCACCTGATAAATGATGTTGGGGCTTACTTGGTTAGTTGAATGTATTTAGGGGAAAATGGTTGTTTAAACTTCGTTGCAGCATTAGAGCATTGCAAAATCAGGCATGATGGAACACCTGCATCATTTACCCATGTGAAATTAAACCAAGTGTTGAACATGGAAAATCTTTAGAGAAAAATCCAGTCATATTGTAGTATGCGACTGTCCATAGATGTCGT
The DNA here is from genome assembly GCA_027924585.1 of Larix kaempferi. Lineage (NCBI taxonomy): Eukaryota > Viridiplantae > Streptophyta > Pinopsida > Pinales > Pinaceae > Larix > Larix kaempferi. The sequence continues at coordinate 584,629 of BSBM01000241.1, read as the reverse complement.
CGGATGGACTAGAGTCTAGTTGTTGATGGATGTCGAAAATATGCCTCTAAAGTATCCTTTGCAAATACGGTCGAAAGGACAGTCTTGGAGATTCAAGTTCACTACGAAAAACAAATGATAATGGATACATTCAGCAGCGTTGTGGTGTTGAACGAAACTGATGAATGCACAATAGTCGATAAAAAAAGAAGGAATAAATGATATCCCGTGAATGAAATTCCCAAAACAAGAATTGATAATAAGAAGTTGTATATGGTAAATCTAAACTATCACCTGAATCCAGTTACTGTCATGGATCAAATACTGTCAACATAATCACTTATATGTCATTTGCATAGATTGCAACTAATAAGATGCCAATGGATTTTTAAGGTTTAAATCTAAAAATCCATACTTAGCAGCTCTTCTAGCTCAGAGCACCCAACAACATGCAGCAAACGAAGGGATTTGTACAGTGTGCCAACCCCTGTATCCTCTTCAGCTTCACACATTACCTCCAAATATACCAATGTTTCCATACTTAGTAGCTCTTCTAACTCAGAGCACCCGTCAACATACAACCACCACAACTTTCTACAATGCGCAAACCCCTTTATCCTCTTCAACTTCACATAGTCGATCGTCATCAACTCCCGCAACAATACTAGCAGCTGGAAAGATGCTTGCAAAATGTACAAATCATATTTATATATGACGCATTGTAGTGCCATATTAACATCGATTAAACCTACCAAGATAAAACAACAAATTTTTAATTACCTATGATTTGCTTCCCGTTTCCCATAATTTGATTAATTCATTCCTGGAAACGTGTGTATACCTTAAATTCTTCACTGGATTCCATGAAGGCAGGGAAGAGCATGGACAATTGCGATAATTAGTGCAAGAGAGCCATAATATATACCTTAAATTCTTCACTAGATTCCATGAAGCGAGGGAAGAGCATGGACAATTGCAATAATTAGTGCAAGAGAGCCATAATATATACCTTAAACTCTTCATCGGATTCCATGAAGGCAAGGAAGAGCATGGACAATTGCGATAATTAGTGCAAGAGAGACATAATATACACATTAAACTCTTCACCGGATTCCATGAAGGCAGGGAAGAGCATGGACAATTGCGATAATTAGTGCAAGAGAGCCATAAGATATGGTAACTTCATATCTGGTAACTCTCCCCTCCTCAAAATGCATTCCACGACAACACTTTCAAGATCAAGAATCTGCAACGATCCGGTAACTCTAACCTGCAATACGCGTTCCATATAGCGATCCATTCTAACTCAATGCCAATACAACATCCACTGTCAATAAACCATAACTTTTACCATTAGTACTTCCAACTTCTTGATAGCATAAAAAAAAGTGTAGATCACCCCAATGCATTACACCCTAATGCAATAAATTTCGACGTCACCTGAATTATGCAAGCTAAGCCATGTGAACAAGTTGGTGAGGAAATGACATGGTGGATTTAAACTTATGCCACCACACCGTGGCAATCATCATTATACCTGTAATTACAGCATTTCCCCGTCTGGTGAGAACAGTCTGACATATGTTATGGGCATTTGAAATGAACCTCACATCACCATGTGTCCCAATTAATAATTACGAATGCAGGGCGCCAGTGTAGAGGACAGTGACGACATTGCGCCTCCCCCTCCTAGGTTACAAATTTAAAAAATAACGTCAGTATTCAACAACCAATTGTATTTCAAATAAATATTTTTTTATAAAATTTAATTTAATAAATAAAATATAAACTATAATAAACTTTATGGATAAGAAAATTTGAAATGCAGTACGGAGCATAATAATAAGATTGAGAGATTCATATATATCCTGCTCCTCAGAACATAATAATTTATCTAACAAGAATAAGCTATCACCATGAAGGACTCTAGATTTACAAAAAGAAAAAATTAATCCCACATTCGAAAGAAAAGCAAACACCCACATGGCCACAAGCTACCACCCAAACTTTAGCCGTAATTAGCCACCGGAAATCCTTCAGTCCCGGAAATCGGACTCCCGGCGCGCGAAGGGGCAAGAACGGCGGATATTAAATATTCCGTAATTTGCTCGGAGAAAGGTTGGATGGTCGTTGATTACGACAAAACAGACAAGTTGACAGTGACAGCGGGGCTGTTGTCAGAATTAGTTAAAAGCTGTGTCTAACGAACCCTTTCGTTTGTCCGCCACCATTCACAACTCACGAGATGGGCGCGTGTTGTAGCACTCGAGGTATGTTAGTTACAAGTCAAAGTCGTTTACTTAATTTTATTTAATTTTATATGTAAAAATGAATAATATGTTATTAAGAAATAAGTGATGTTGGGGAGTGACTTAAAGTCTAGACCATTTGCATTTTTTTCGGTGAGTTTGGCTATACGATTTATTGATGAAATTGCAATTTTGGCTTGCAAGGAAATTGCAAATGGATTTAGTGCCCTCGATTATCCCTGGGGCACCCCAATTACCCCAATTATGCAATTTCAAACCACTGGAAACTGTAATTTCAACAATTTTCATTGGATTTTGACTGGAAATTTCGCCAAATAGATGATGCAAATTGTCTAGACTTTTGCCCACTACAATGTTATGATTGATTACAACAAGAGAATCATCGATGTAATGTATGCTTTTTCTTTTCCATAGCTTATGTAATTAAGTGTAATACATATTTTTTATTATAGAAAAACATTACATTCTTCATATGTTTATAGCATTTTTAATTAGTTAATCAAATCTGGTTACAAACTTCGAGAGTTCAATGTTCTTTTTCCAAACAAGAATTTCATCTGATCATGATCAGTGCAGGTTGAGAAAAAATTACTCAAAAGAATACTCTCACTTACAACTGGAGCCCATTACTCTATTACATAACAAAAACATATCGAAGTTACTTGTATGTGTCATCACAAATTTTCAATGTAATTTTGATCGTGATAGTTCGATCTTCATATAATAGACTCATCAAAAGCACTTTGATCGATGCTATGTAGCTCTGAATGGTTCCGTGAATATTGAACAACAAAAGTTAACAACATTGTCGCTCTTTTTCCAACCTATATCTTCTCATAACAAAAAGAACTAGTCAAAGACAAGCGTCATTCGACATTATATCATATAACGATAAAAGGATTATAAAAACACCGTCGACTCTCTGTAGAGTTTAGTAAAGATTGCAAAATTTAACAACAACATTCTAATCAACATTCAATGTCTCAGAAAACCACTATAGAACTTCTTGTTGGATTAGAAATAAATCAGTCCCCCTTTCTCATTTTTGCTCCTTCTTTTGCTAGCTTATTGGCTACGGGATTCTATTCCCTATAAACATGTTGATAATTCACCTCTTCAAACCTTGCACTGAGCTATCTTATTTCTTCTAGAAGCACTTGAAGATGTACATTTTGATTTCTATACACACCTATCATCCAATTGAAAACCGCATCAAGTCTCCAAAAACTTTCAGTCTTTGAATGACTTTTTCCAAAGCTAGTCGAAAAAGAAGCCATAAAACACTCAACTTTGCATAATTGTTTGTTCCTGCACACAACCTAGCTCGGAAGGAAAAAGTTTTGGATTCTGTCAACTAAAGTACTCCTCCTACTCCACATATTCTTTTGTCTCACTGTGACACCCCATCAAATAAAACCCATGTGGTTGATCCATTGACCTCCATTGGATTTATCTTCCTACTCACCTTCAACCTATTTTCTTGAGGGTAGTGCCTAAGAGTACTTAAGCTCTGCACAACAAATTGGAACACCGAAATATTCCTATCCTAAAAAAAACTGACATTTCTAACATGCCAAATATTCCAACTTATGACAGCCAGGAGGGCTTTGAATTTCTTCAAATCCTTTTTGTTACACCAATTGCGCAAACAATCTTCCACTGAGCTTCCTTCCCAAATGATCTCTCTCCCAATGTAGACTACAATGTCCCTCCAAACCCGTTTAGTAAAGCTACCTGCCACTGCTAGATGATAATTGCTTTCCTCAGCTACCGTACATAGATAACACCATCCAGGTCTTGCTTTATTTCTATGTTGTAATCAATCCCATGTTAGAGCTTTATTGGAAAGAAAAAACCACATAATTGTTTTTTATTTTAAAGGACGTTGCATTTTCCAAAGAACTTGCCACCACCAGCTCGTATCCCCCTTCCAGTCGTTCATCATTAGCACATTGTATCCATCCTTTGGAGTGTACCTCCCATTCAATGCACAAATCCATACCAAGTTATCCTTTCTCCCAAGGAGTTTGACATGACTATCTTTTAGCTTCCCGATTAGGCTTCTTAAAGCCTACTGTCCTCACCACTAAATCCCAACATCTCAGCATTTGCCCAACCTTGTTCCTTCGATGAGTATTCTAGCTGATTATTTGATTTAGCGTAACAAAACCCTACTCTCGAAAATGCTTAACCATGTGCAACGGAAATGTAATAAATATATAAATATAATTCATAAAATGTTGTTGTTGATGATGGAAGTTAATAATTTTATTGATATCAATGTTATTTTATAAAATCTTGAAATTTGATTTTTGTGTTAAAAAAGTTTTAATAAAAGCACTCATAAATTAATATAGTTTTGATTAATTAAAAAGTTATAAAAATTAGTGGTGATAATGATGTTTAATGTCTATTACAATCAACTTTGATCTATTAAGTACAACATTCTAAGAAAAAATACTAACATATATTTTAATATTATGATATAATATGGGTGTCTCTACCACATTATAAAATAAATTGTTTTTCATTTTCATTTTTTTTAATATCATAAAATTGAATTTTTCTTTTTACTTAAATTGTTTCAAGATTATTCAACAACTTGTATCATTATAAAGTTCTCTATAATTTGTTTATTCTTTATTATGCGTATTTTCTTCTTTATAATAATTTATATATCACAATGTCTAATTCTGAAATATCATAAACTTTAATTTTTCTTTTTACTTAAATTGTTTAAAGATTATTCAACAACTTGTATCATTATAAAGTTCTCTATAATTTGTTTATTCTTTACTATGTGTATTTTCTTCTTTATAATAATTTATATATCACAATGTCTAATTCTGAATTATTGATGAGAATTTTATTGTTGATTTTGACCCATTTTAAAACAATAAAAATTTTTATTTTAAAAAAATTAAAGACAACTTTATCCATGTAAATATAAATCAACCAAACAACGTGATATTTTTTAATTCAGTCTTGTCCAACGAAGAAGAAATGCAAAATCAAAGAAGAAGAAAAAAAAATCCAATTTCGGGTGTTTTCTTAGAACCATTCAATCACTTTAAACAATCATAAAAAGAAAGGTTTTAATAATAAAATTTATATTTTAAAAAGTTAGAATGAATCTTTTAAGTTATCTAATGTTGTTGTTGTCATGAAAAAGATAATGTTGTTGTTGTCATGAAAAAGGTAAGTGATAGGAGAAGTAGAATAATGGATGTTTCCTTTTTGCTTTCTAGGGCAGATCAACAGATTTTGACAACTTCAAGATGTCTTATTCTCTATCTTTAATTTTAGTATCTTTCTTTATGGTCTATGCCTGCCATGCCATGTGGGTATAAATGCTCTTTAGTTTTTCATGTGCATCACATTTAGTACATATGGCATGGATTAAAGGGAGAATGTTTTTTTTGGGATAGTCACAACTCCAAGGTCTATTTTTTTTAAAGGTCTTTTTAGTTTGAAGGGAGGTTTTTTTTAAAGGTATTTTAGTGAGTAGTATCATAACGTTAGTTCATGCATGCTTATTGTGTTTTGTGTTAAAGGGCATTTTAAGTAGTATTAAAATTTGGATATTTATGATGAGTATATTCGTATTTAATATTTTTTAAAATTTAAAGAAATTGGTAAATGGTTGAGATTATTTTGATAAGATTTAGGCTTAAATTTATATGGTTGTTATTTTTAAATGTTAAGTTAGGTGTAACAATTCCTAAGCTATGTTTAATAGAAGGCTTTCACCTCAACATGGGGTTAAGACATTATTGTGGACATCTACTTTTTTAGTTAAGACAAAATATGTTATGTATTAAATTCCCAAAATAGTATAAAATTAGAAAGAGAGAGTAACTCAATGCTTTGATAGTGAAATAAAGAGATGAATAAGAAGTCTCTTTGAGGGGGCAACCTCATTTTACAATTTATGAAATGCAAAAGGCAAGATGAGATGATCTCTAAACTAGGTCTCATTGGTATATATAGGAGACAAAGGTTACAATTAAGGTCTTAGCCGGCCATACAATTATAACCAGCATAGATCCATCTTAAACCCGGATCTATCAAGCACTGAGAGGGATCCAATTTCTTAAGGTGTATTTTTTTTTTAAATTTTAAATTCAAAAATTTGATCTCTCTCTCTTGCTTAATAAATCCGGGTTCAAGTTTTAATTTTTAATTTTATAGGCCAACATGGATTTTTTTATTTACTTTTCATATTTTTATTTTTTTTTATTTTTTATGAGTCGACATGATTTTTTTAATTACTTTTTAATTTTGGTAATGTAATGTTACATAATGTTACCTTATGTGACAACATCTCCCCCATACTAGGTTGTAGAGCACCTCACTCCTCTTGGTGCAATTAAGGTCTTAGCCAACCAATAAAGACAATATTAATATAATAATAGAAATGTAATGTCACAATATCTAGGGCTTAACATTCCCCTCCCCTTCACCTCCCCTTCAAACAAGTGTTGTCCTCAACACTTGAAAAGATGTGGTTGTTTCTACAGGAAGAACTCATCTTCCCAAGTCACCTCTTCTATTGGAAAGTTCTTACACTTGATGAGGTACTCAATAATTGCTTACATTCATAGTTGCTTGATTCATGTTTCAAGGATTCTTTTAGGTTCTAGTAATGCTTTTCCCTTTTTCATCAATCTTTGGTAAAATAGTTTGAATTGGGATCTTGTCTCCAAGTAACTTTTGAAGGCAAGAAACATGGAAGATTGGATGTACACGTGAAGATGGAGGCAACTCCAATTTGTAAGCCATACTTCCAATCCTCTGCAACACCTTATAAGGACCATAGTATTTGGGTGCTAATTTGTTGTCATTATTTTTTTGCAGTGAGGGATAGTTGTTTGTATGGTTGCAGCCTAAAAATACTCAACCCCAACTTCAAATTTCGTTTCACTACGATATTGATTTGCTTGTTGTTTCATCCCATTTTGTGCTATAGCCAAGTCGTCTTTCAATAGTTGGAGAAACTCGTACTGGTGCTCTATGTGATCCTCCACTGCTTGAACCCTAGCTTTCTCTTTTAAGGATGGTGTAATGGATGGAGGATGATAGCCATAAAGTGCCATAAATAGGGACATTTTTTATGAAGTATGAAATGATGTATTGTACCACCATTCTGCCAAGGGAAACCACTTGATCAATTGTGTTTGTTTATCGGATGCAAAGCAATGAATACACCATTTTATACATTTATTCACAATCTCATTTTTCCCATCGGATTGAGGATCGTAAGAGGAGTTGTGAACCAATTAAGCACCCAAACAAAAAATTATTTCCTTCCAAAAATTACCAATGAAAATTGGATCTCTATCACTTACAATAATCTTAGGGATTCAATGTAGCTTTTGAATTGTTTCCATGAATGTTGCAACTAATGTACTTTCTTTAAAAGGATGAGAAAGAGAGTATAAATGGGCATACTTTTCGAGTTAATCCACCACTACCATGATGGCATTATTTACTTCCTATTTTTGTAGACCTATGATGAAATCCATTAAGACATCTTCCCAATGCTGACTTGGTATGGCTAATGGTTGTAGAAGACTTGGTGTCTTGATTATATCTTCATCATTCTATTGGTAAACCAAACATTATACCACAAAATTTTGGACATTAGTTTTAAGACCTTCCCATAAAAAAATCCTTCTTGATTGTATGGTAAATTTTCAAGACTCCTGAATATCCTCTTGGAGGACAAGTGTGCAATTCCAAAACGGCCCTCTATTTTAGTTGGGAATTCTTACATAAATATGGGTGATATGGGTACCATAGTGAATCATTCTTCCACACAAATTTATCTAATGAACTAGGGTCCTTTTATCATTGTTGAATTATCTTGCATGCCTTCTAATTTTGTTTCCATTCTATCTTTGCTTCTTCCACACAATCAGATTGCACAATGAAAACAACACAAAGTAAGCCCTTTGTATCATCTTCTTTTCTTGAAAGTGCATCTACCATAACATTTTATTTTCCCTTTTTGTAGATCATTTCAAATTCATAACCTGGCATCTTTGTAACCTATTTTTGTTGCTCTTTTGAAGATAATCCTTGTTCCAAGAAGTACTTAAGGTTGTCATGACTTGTTCTTATCTTGAAGTGTCTTCCTAGTAGGTAAGGGCGTTATTTCTTGATTGCATGCACTATGACCAAAATTTTATTTTCATAAAATGGTTTGAGTGATTTTCCCCTTTAAGTTGGAAACTTTCAAAGGTAAGGGGCCTTCCTTCTTGCATTAAAATTGCACCAATGCCATGCCTTGAGGCATCACATTCCATAATAAAGGTTTTTGTGAAGTTAGGTATGGCTAATACAGGAGCTATACACATAACCTCTTTAAGTTTTTCAAAATCTTTGGTTGCTTCTTGAGTCCAAGGGAATGCCTCTTTTTTTAATAACATTGTTAGAGGGTTGTAATTTGACCATAATTCTTGATGAACTTGTGGTAGTATCCCGTCAATCCTAAGAATCCTCTAAGATTCTTAAATGTTTTAAGAATTGGTCATTCCATGATAACTTTAATTTTATTAGTGTCCACTATGATGCCTTCATGAGATACAATATGATCCAAATATTCTACTTCCTAAACCCCAAAGGCACACTTAGAAGGATTGGCATATAATTGGTGTTCCTCCATATAGTTTTAAAACCATGTCAACATGTTGTACACACTCTTCCAATATTTTCTATAGATTAGTATATCATAAAAAAACACTAACACAAATTTTCTAATGAAGGGTTTAAAAATATAATTCATCCACCTTTGAAATGTGGTAGGTGCACTAGTAAGGCAAAAAAAAATCACAAAAAATTCATAATGACCTTCACTTGTTTTGAATGTTATTTTTAGAATGTCTTCTTGCCTCATTCTTATTTTATGATGTCTAGAATGAGGATCCAACTCGGTAAAGAAACTTACTCCCTATAATTAAACTAATAATTCATCAATGAAAATAATAAGAAACTTATCTTTAATGGTCATCTTATCGATCTCTCTATAACCTGGACACATTTTCCATGAACCTTCCTTTTTACGAACCATCACCACTGGTGCAAAGAAAGTACTTTGGCTAGGCTTAATGATGCTTACATCTAAAATTTCTTGTACCATATTCTCAATGTCACTCTTTTGTGCATATGGGTACCTGAAGGATCTGGTGTTTGGTGGTACACTTCCTAGTTGCAAGTGAATAACATGGTCATGATATCGAGTAGGTGTAATACATTTAGGCATCTCTACAAATTGTTGAACTTATGCTTATACTGAGAGAGCGGGTTAATCAATATAATATACTTGTTCCTTTTTTTTAAACATTCATTAATCATCCATTTACTTTGAAACAATAAATACACATAAACTCAAATCAAAGTACACAGGATTTAACCTGGAAATCCTTTCAAAAGAAAGCCACAAAATTTATCTTTATAAATTCATGTAGGCACCAACCTACTATTACAAATTTTGTAGGAACCAGCCTACTGGAGACACCAATCCCCTCAAATGAGCACCAACTCAACAATATGTAGGAACCAACCTACTATAGACACCAATCTCTTCAACTGAGCACCTACTCAGTAATAGGTAGGCACCAACCTACTATATAATTAGGTACAATAATACTGAAAATACCACTTCAAAGATATTAACTTCTTAATTAGCTTCAATCTACTACACGATCAACCTCATATCAACTCCATAATATGCCTTTGAATTCTTCGAAATTTGCCTATGATATGCTTCATAATATGCCTCTAATATGCTTCACAATCTTCCTATGATCTGCTTCACAATATGCCTCTGATCTTCTTCACAATCCACCTCCGATCTACTTCACAATTTTCCTCTGATCTGCTTCATAATCTGACTCTAATCTGATTCAAAATATGCATTTGATATGCTTCACAATCTACCTCTGATCTACTTAATGACTTGCCTTCGATCTACACCATAATTAGCCATAATTATGTCATATGATCACCTTCAAGTCAACTCCAAAATTTGGAATAATCACCTTCTACCTTAGCCTCATCCAAAGAAGAACCCGCAAGAAAACATCCCTTCCTCTTCACAAGGTGTGCCTCCTTCTCCTTAGAAATTTAGAAAAACTTCAAAAGCATCTTCAAGAATCCTTCAAGACCATCTTCAAGAACCTAGAACATCCTCAAGAAAACCCAAGAAATCATCTTCAAGGAACCCTAGAAAATACTAAAGAGACACTTCTTCATATTCTCCTTGGAATTGCACACCTTTTTTAGAGCTTCATGAGTGGATGAATGAATGAAAAAATGAGGAGCTCATCCTTCCATTTATACTATTCTTAAATCACTTTTTGGTCCAACCTAACAATGTTCAATATCTTGGAAGGGCCGACCTAAAATTCTGGCTAGGATGAATTTACAAATCCTTTCATATCTCCTCATTCCTATAGAGTTAGATGGAGTTCCATATACCACTGTAAAGTTCTTGGAATAATATTTTGAACCATGTAACTTATGTTACCATTTGAGATAGGTATTTAGAGTAAAAATTCCTTCAAATATAGGGTATCCAAACTGAACATAAAAAATCCAAAAAGAATATTTCCAACAATCTCCTCTTGCAATATTTATCTTGGATATTTGTAGTCTTCCCTTGCCTTTGAGATCAATGAAAACAATATTTCCAACAATATCCCCCTTTGTAATTGATGGAAATATTTAAACAATTCCACAACAAACTTGTAGATACTCCCCCTATCTGCAACTCCTCTTTTTCCTGCAATTGTCCCCCTGATCTTGTCCTTCTCCTTAAGAACTTAGTGGTGAGAGGAGAAGGATATCACTCCCAACTTTTAATCTATTTTTCTCCTTTGAATTCATCGAGTATGTATACATTGCTCGAGGTTTTGTTTTCATTTTCCACTAATCTTCCTGAACCTGCTTTCCTTATCTCACACCATTTATAATGAAAGGTGATATTGTAACAAGTTATCACACATTCGATTAACACTTATAATATTATGTTTCATCCCTTCAATAAGAAAGACAGATGGTGTTTTATCCTTTCCATGATTAAGACCAACAATACATTTTCTAGCTATCAGTGCAGAAGCATTACCTCTAAAAGTAAAACTGCCTCATTTTTCTTCTTTTAAGGTGAGAAACTTGGTCTGATCCACTGTCATATGTTTTGAACATCCATTTTCAATGTACCAATGGTTCCCTTTGTCTTGATCATAGAGTGCAAGTCCATTTCTTCCTTCTTCTGTTCTTTTTGCTTCCAAGCCTTAGATTATCCTTCTTTCTGTTTGACAAGAACATCTTCTTCTCTATTTTTTTTAGAATATCCTACAATGTTATCCCACCATGTTTCTTCTACAGTAACGAGCTATGTACCCATAGTTATTGCACTTATAGCATTCAATAATATTGTAATCAAGTAGGGGAGAAAATGAATTGTAGTTTATGTCAGCAAAACCATGAGCACTTATGGTCTTTTTTTTCACATAATCATCCTTTGAGGTTTCATAAGGTCCTCTATTTCTCTTTCTCACATGATCACTTCTTGGATAAGATCTACAATCCATTGCTTTATAACCAAAATTATTGCAAGAAAAACAATAGCCAAAGAAGAGATTTTGGTACCAGTTTGTGAAAGGTCTTCTTGGTGGAACAAATCTTCTAAACTCATTCTTGTTTCTCTTGAGAGAAGAATAAAGTTTTTTTTTTTCAACATTTCCTTTCCTACTGCTACTTTCATTTTTTATGGATCCTTTGAGAACAATGGCACAATTTTTAGGCTTCCTTCATCTTCCTTTCTTGTATCTTCAGGGGTCTTCTAATTCTCATCATAGCCAATACTTGTTTTGATGAATGGTAACCTATGGTAACTAAGGATTTCATTCAAGTTTCCAATTCTTTTTAGACTTCAATGTAATTATACATTTGACCTTTGCAATTCCTTTCTTAATGAGACAACTTTAGAATCTAGCTTTTCACAGATTTCTTCATTTTCCTTGAGTTGAATTCTCACTGCTTCTTCTATCCTTTTTTCCTCTTCTAACTGATTCTTTAGTATGATAATTATCTTCTCTGATCCATCATGATCGTTATCCTTCTATAATTTCTCCTTCTACTTCCTGAGTTTTGCTTCAAGACCTTCATCAATATCTTTTTTTTTTAATATGACTTTTCTTTTTTATTATCTCCATCTTCTTCATCATCATACTTTGTATCCATTTCTCCATAACTATTATGTAGCTTTTCCTAAATGTGATTATATAATTTAAAATCCATTACCTTATCAAACTCATAGTTTGATAGGCCACACATGATGTCGTTCATTGCTTCTACATTGTTTTCACTTAACATCTTACCAACTGCATCTATTGAAGGAGTGGTTAGATTTGTATAACCTGTCATGATTGAATCCTAGATATATGAACCAAGGGTAATCAAATATGTCTTCATTTGTATGCTCCAAATTGTATAATTTTATCCATCAAACAAAGGATCTTTGTCCGAGAAGAGACCTTTCTCATTGTTATTCTCTTCTTCATCATCATCACTATCATCCTTTTCTACACATGGACACTTGGCATAAAAATGTCCTATTTTACCAACACTAAGACAAAAGGGTAGTCTACCTTTGAATTTTCTTGATCCCCTTTCTTTCCCTCGGTATTCATCAATTTTGGTATTGATTTCCATGTGTGCTCCTGAGATATGTCTTCCAGTGGTTAAACTGTTTCTAAAGAAACCTGCTCTGATACCAATTGTTGAACTTATGCTTATATTGAGAGGGGGGTGAATCATTATAAGATACTTTTTCATTTTTTTTTTAATTCATCAACTATCCATTTACTTTAAAACAATAAATACACATAAACTCAAGTCATAATACATAGAATTTAACGTGGAAACCCTTTCAGAAGAAAACCACAAAAGCTTATCTTTATAAATTCATGTAGCAACCAACCTAGTGTTACAAATTTTGTAGGCACCAACCTACTGGAGACACAAATCCCCTCAAATGAGCACCAACTCAACAATATGTAGGCGCCAACCTACTAGATACACCAATATCCTCAATTGAGCACTTACTCAGTAATATACAGGCACAAACCTACTGTATAATTAGGTACAATAATATTGACAATATCACCTACAGGATAACTTCCTAATTAGCTTCAATATACTATACAATCAACCTCATATTAAATCGATAATCTAGCTTTGATATGATTCATAATCTACCTCTGATTTGCTTCATAATCTCCTTTGATCTGCTTCACAATCTGCCTATGATCTGCTTCACAATATACCTCTGATCTACTTCATAATTTGCCTATGATCTGCTTCATAATCTCCCTCTAATATTCATCATAATCTACCTCTGATCTGCTTCATAATCTGCCTTCGATCTACACCATAATTATCCCTAATTATGTCATATGATCACCTTCAAGTAAACTCCAAAATATGACATAATCACCTTCTACCTTAGCCTCATCCAAAGAAGAATCTACAAGAAAACATCCCTTCCTCTTCACAAGGTGTGCCTCTTCCTCCATAGATAAATTTAAAAAACCTTCAAAAGCATCTTTAATAATCCTTCAAGAACATATTTAGAACCTAGAAGACCCTCAAGAAAACCCACGAAATCATCTTCAAGAAACCCTAGAAATCCTCAAGAAACACTTCTTCATATTCTCCTTGGAAGTGTGCATCTTTTTGAGAGCTCCATGAGTGGATGAATGAATGAAAAAATGTGGAGTTCCTCCTTCTATTTATACTATTCTTAAATCACTTTTTGGGATGACCTAACATTGTTCAATATTTTGGCAAGGCCGACCTAAAATTATGGTTGGGATAACTTTACATATCCTTTCATATCTCCTGATTCCTATGGAGTTAGAGGGAGTTCCAATATATACCATTTGAAATGTCTCATAATAATATTTCCATCCATGTAACATATGTTCCCATTTGAGCTATATATTTAGAGTAAAAATGCCTTCAAATATAGGGTATCCAAACCGAGCATCAAAAATCCAAAACAATATTTCCAACAATCTCCATCTTGCAATCTTTATCTTGGACATCTGTAGTCTTCCCTTTTCCCTTGGCATCAATGACAAAAATATTTCCAACATGAATACCTTGTAATTATTGTCAATAACTCTTTGGATATCCACTAGAATAGAGGGTATATATGATTGAACATCTGGTGAGCACCAATTACACCACGATGTCCCTTTTTAATCAATTTTTTCATGTTGTTAGAGATTATCACTTTATAGGGTTTCCTAGAATACCTCTGAGTTCAACTTCCTTGCCTCTAAGGAGAATTTCATGAAAATTCCCTAAAAATTAAGAGTAATCATTCCCAATGATTGTAACCATGGGACCCCTAGTACAACATTAGCACCACCCATTTGGATTTCAATCATTGGATTATCCAATAAATACTTACCCATAGTAAGATTAATACTATGTTACTTCCCTAAAAAATTTATAGTACCTCTGTCTTCAATCATTACTTTAAACTCTGGTGTTGGATATATATTAAAGCATTGCGAATTTTGGTCAATTTGCAATTAATGAAGTTATGGGTACTACTCGAATCAATAAAAAAATGTTACCTTTTTCATTTTGATATATCTATGTATTTTGAACATTTGAAAAGTGCTAATGCCAACCATTGCATGGCAAGATATGGTTGGAGTAATATCTTCTAGATCTACATCTTGAGATTGTTATAGTTCTGGATATTCTTCCTCTTCATAATCTATGTAGAATAATTTCTTCCCGTTGCACTTATTCCCCTTACTATACTTTTTATCACAGTTGAAACATAGTCCCCTTTCTCTTATTTCCTCCACTTGATAAAGCATCAACTTTGTAGGTTGAGTGAAGTTGAGGGGGGATGGGACATTTCCCTCTCTATATGTGTCAATGGTATCCCTTCTATTAACCATATTTTTACTTTCAACCTTACTTTCCAAACTACATGCATCCTTTAATGATTTAGGTTCAAAAAGATGTACCTCATACTAAATGCTCTCCTTTAGAGTTCCCATAAATAGATCTAGCAAATTATCTTTTGAAATGTTCTTCGCTCTAAGGATCAACTTTTGAAAGTTATTAATGTGCTTTGTAACTTGACCTATTTTCCTGAAATTTATCAATTGGCTAAAGAAGGTGTTGCTCTCAATATACCCACAACTTACTATCAATTCTTCCATAAATATAAACCAAGATACAACAGATTCATTTTTACGATCACAAAACCATTGGTACCACACAAATCGAACATGTTCTATATACAAGGATGGAATAGTTACCTTTTGTAAAGTCAACACTTGGTATAGATAAAAAAAATTGCTCCATCTGGAATATCCATGTTATGAGATCATTACCATCAAACTTCTTCATATCTATCTTGGGAATGAAGTAGTTCCTTGGTCTCAAGATGAACCCATGATAATGTGGATTATGGAGTGATGAATGATCAAGTGTTGGGGACTCAAACTTCTTGTTATCCAATTGTTTTTCATTTTTCCCAATATGTGATTGGGAAAAGTCCCTCTTGTTCTCCGTATCTTCTTCTTGAGGAGATGAATTATGATTAAACATATGTCTCATCTCATTTAGAATTACCCTCTCCATAACTTCAAGATCCTTTTTACTAATCATATTTTCAAGATCCTCTTTATCGGCCATTTTTATCAACTAACTTTCTATATCACTCTTTTTTATTATAATCAATTGAACATGTGTCATTGACCTATTAGTCAATTCCTTATCCTTGTTCTCCAATTGCAACACAACTGGTTATACATTTCTTTATTTCTTCATGAGTGATGGTTGAGTTTTCTAGAGTTTTAATTAGTGTAGAAGTTTTCATATAACCCTTTTCCATCTGAGCCCAAAATAATATGTACCTATAATTCACCTCTATTTCATCTTTATCACACCTTTTGAATCACCCAAAATATATATTCCAATCAAAACTTATGGAAGTTTCGAGTTAATTACATACCTTTAAAAACCTCAGTTTGTAGGTTGTCTTACTAGCCGACCTTTTTCTTGAATTATCTCTGAAATTTCAGCCTCCTCGAGTCTAAATTTTTTCCCTATAGTATCCTAGTATGTATTCTATGCAATTCCATAGATTTAACCAAATTCTAACGTGCCTAAATAAGATTATGGTATGCTTTCGAAAACTTGTTGCTTTTGTCCTTTTTAGGAGAACAAACTTGTATAGCCTAACACATGTTTGATTTTCCTTTTCTAATTCTATTTTTTTTTTCAGAAATGATATGGTTCATATTCTTTATGATACAATAGGTGGAACTCAATTTGGATCCCTCAAGCTTCAAATAAAATAATTTTACCGAGAGCACCTGTTTGATACTACTTTTTGGACTATTCAAAACCCCTAACTTCCATAGACTAGAAATCTGAACTTATAATGAAATGTGACATGTAATTTTTACCATAGGTACTTCGTTGTTAATCCATGTATATTTATGCTCTTTTGTGGAATTTGTTGCATAACATTTGGTATCAAAGCTTGGACGCTTCCAAAAACTAGTCATCTTGGAATTTTCGCTATAATTTTTTTTTACAAAGTTTCAGAAAGTGAAAATTGGAGGTGACATAGAGAACAAAACGACTTACATGTGGTAAAAATTCAATCAACTCTTGGTTTTCTACACTTTTCAATATATACTCTGTGGAAGTTAGGGTTTTTGACAAGTACAAACATTGGTCTCAAACATGTGTTCTGGGAAAAACTGTTATATCTAGTGCATGCAAGATCCAAATTGATTAAAACCTATTGCATCAAAAAGAATATAGACCATAGTATCTTTGGTATCAATTTCATAATCATATCCAAAAAATTGTACACGTAGCATTTCGTACACTTTCGCTCTTTGAAAAGGAAAAAAATAATAGGTGTTGGGAAAATTGCAATAACTTTTTATTGGCACATCAGAATTAGGTCATTAGCACATCATAATTAGGTCATACCTATGACATTGAAGGGAAAACATATCAGGCTACTGCGGAACAAATTTTGAGACTTAGAGAGGCCAAAATTTTAGAGTTACATCAGTTGGAAGGTTGGCTAACAAATCAGTCTTCAAATCAAGGTTTGAAAAAGGTACGCCATTTTAAATTTGAAGACATTTTAGTAGAATGATATATTTTTGGTGATATCAAAGGTGTGATAAATATTGTAGATATCTATTTTTATTGTTCCACATAGCACCAATAGGTTGTGGAAAAATTCACACTCTAATCAAACTACCACAGGATTTATCCCTAACCTAGGATGAAAGTAAAGACCTATCTTTTTTAGTGTCCAAGTTGGAATATTTGATTAAATGGACTGTGAGAACGATTGATTTAGTTAATTTAGAGAATGAGATGGAGGAAATGATAAGAAATATGGATATTAATATGATGGGACATATGGGTACTAATATTGAAACGATTGTTAAGCTCATACAAAATCCAAAGGAAAATATCCCTAAAGATGATGATGTGTCCCATGGTACTCAAGAAGATAAAGATAGTGTCCATGTTGAGCAACCTTACATTAATAAAAATACTCCAACACGATTTGATTCTAATAGTGGAAGTAATTAGGGATGGTACCCAAGGGGCATCCAACTGCCGAAGATTTACATGAGGAAGTTTGATGGCAAGGACCCCGTAACATGGATATTCAATATGGAGCAATTCTTTAATATACACTAGGTACTAGATCTACAAAAGGTAACTATTGCATCTTTATATTTAGAAATTGATCAGTTTGTGTGGCACCAATGGATTTGTGAACACAAAAAGAACTCCATTATATCTTGGTCATTTTTTACATAAGAATTGATATCATATCATGATGATTCTAAGACCAATTCCTTCTTTACCCAATTGATAAATCTAAGGCAAAAGGGTCTAGTAATCGAGCACATTCAATAATTTCAAAAGTTGAGTTTTGGAGTGGTGGGCATACTAGATGATAAATTGTTAGATCTCTTTATTGGAACCTTCAACATGAGGTCTGTCTCTTTGAAACAACATCCTTAGATAGTATTTCATGTTGGCAAGGAAGTTTGAAATTAAAAACATGGCAATGGATACTAAAAGGACCACCTCTAACACCTATAGAGAGAATAATGTTCCTTCTTCTAACCCACTTCAAACTACAAGGTTGAAACCTCAAAAAATGGATGAAAGAAGAGAAAAATGTCTATGATTTAATTGAGATATAAATTATAGTATGTAGTGTCCCTTTTTAATAAATTTGGAAAAATTGAAAAAATTGCACTTTGTGGCCAATTCGACCCTTAGACTAGTTATGACTCCAATGGTCCCAAAAGGATCCAAATGATTACAAATTAAGTCTGAAGGTATTTGGAAGGTATTAATACATAAAAATGAGTCTGATGGATTCTTGGACACTCTCAAAATACTTCTGCAACATTCATTTACAATCAGGGAAAAATAGGGAATTTTACTAGTCAATTCTAGGTTCAAAACCCCCAAGGGTAGGGGACAAAAATGGATTTCCAAATGCAGTAAGACCCTACCAAATTTCAGAACAGAGACATGGAATCCTTAAAGTACTTCAATGGGATCCAAAATTCATCATAAATAATTTTATAATGGCTTTCTCAACTCCCATAAATCATAGGTTTGTGGACATGTCTTCACCTAGGGGGAAATGATAGGAAAACTTCACCAATTTCTATGAAATTCAAGATTTATGTTCCAAAGGCTTAGTTAATGTATATGAAACTTATTCAGGACATTAATTACTCTCTATACATCATAAAAATTACATATATGAACTGATACAAGTCGAAATAAAGCAACTTCAAGCTTTCATAACAAGATATAGGGAAAATGACACCATTTAGACATTGTTTGGTATTTTGACATAGTTTCACTTGGTATTTATACTTGAGGACATTATGAGCAGAAAATACAGAGTAAATACATCATACTACAAATAAATGGGGCCACAAGATATCCCCCAAAGAGATCAGCATCTCACCAAGTGCACCCTTCCTCCAAGAGCCAAAATATGAAGAGAAAAGTGAGAAAGGTGTGGAAACAAGTTGAAGAAGAGAATGTCACGAGCATCCATGTGGCTTCAACCTGCAACAAATGAATCCAATGTAGCTCCAAATGAAATTTATTAATTGCCTCTCCAATTTTCAATTAGGATGGGAATCTTTCACCCTCAAAATTGGTACTAAGGCAAGTAGAGTAAACACTCCACAAGCATGGACAAGCTATGCTCTCCAAAATGAAAAATGAGAAATGATCAAAAGCCACTCTCATTATTTGTTCTTGTATTTTATAAAATTCTAAATTACTCCATGGGTCGAATTCCTTCCAAAATCCTCATTCCAACTCAAGTTGGGAAGAGATTCCAATGTGTGCCACTTGTCCAACAATTCCTAGTCTCCATATTCCCTCAATTCGAATGGGGATCTCTTTGGATTCCCTAAATCCCTTGTGTGCCTTCTTGGAGGATATTTTTAGCCCTAACATGTCATATATGTCAGATGTCAACATTCAAGTCTGATTTGTGCCATAGGATTCATAGCATCTTCATCATTGTTGTCATAGAAGCTAGGGAATCTAGCCCAAGTGTCTCAATATCTCTCAAATGCCTCTTCCTCTTCCATGGGAGTTACTCTTCCACTCCAATTCGACCTTCATTGAGTCATTCCAATTATATTGACCTTCCAACTCCCCAAGATCATTAGAATCCACCTTGGATTCGAATGGGTGAGAATCGAATGCCATGTGGCATGAGGAATCTAGCTTTGTGTGGGTCCCACACCACCATCGTCTCCATGACCAAGTGCCACCGTATTTTCCTATAATAAATATTTATTTAACCCATTTTAATATATTTATTTCAATCTAATGTCCATCTGGGGTTTTATAGTCTCCTTATTCCAAATCTAATGTTTCCACCCCAACCTAGGAAACTAGTAGATTGGTGAAATTTCCTCTTTTTGAGATTTATTTGAATGGGGACATTCCAATCCTCCCCACCCACGATTGCTTTCCCTCAAGAAATTTCAATTTAAGATGCTGCAAAATTTTTCCTCCTTTATCAGCTGGCCTTCCAAGAGGAAGGTCTACCAAAACCTTTTCATTATTGTTTTTCATACTGTGGGAGGACACTGTTTGATTCAGATAGGTGTGCATTCCTCTCAATACCCTTTGTTTTCCTTCCGAATCTTTGAATCTCATTTCAAGGATTTGATAGTTCATTGTATGTTCCCCTATAGAGTACAACCATTGCACTCCCAATACCACATTAGTATTAGAAACATCAACCACATAAAAGGTATCAAAAAATGTGTAATTACCTATGGTGAGTTGTAGCTTTGGAATCCATGTTTTGCACTCCATAGTATGGTGACCTAGAATGATGACTGTGAAACCATCGAATGGTTCAGCATGTAGATTTATCCTCTCCACCATGGCTGGATCAATGAAGTTATGTGTAGCTCCTCCATATACTAATACCAAATCCCTTTGTCCTTGTACAAATCCCTGGTATCAAATAGTGTGGAAACGAGGCACTCCTGAAAGCATTGTTAGTCTCCCTTTGTCAAGTAATGGATGATATTATTCTTGTTTCTCTTCTTCTGCTATGGAATATCCCTCTTATTTGGATGAAATATGTCCTCCTTCCTCCATACCCCCTTCATACTCATCATCAGAAAATACTTCAATGAATTGTGCCTTTCCCTTAGCACATTTATGCCCTGGTACCCATGGTTGGAAGCATGTGTAATATACTTTCTTTCTTCGGAGTTATTCCCTGCTTGGTCCCTCTTTCTTATCCTTTATAAATGCATCTTCTTTCCATGGCTTATTTTCAAATCTTAATCGGGAAGGAAATTTGGGCTTGGGAGGATACCTTGTCTTGGGTAGCACATTTTGCAGATCTCTTGCCAAGTTCATGGCATCTTTCAATGAAGTAGGTTTGTGGGTCTTAACCAAACCATTCAAAGGTTCAACCAACCCTTCATTAAAGAGAAATACTAATCTAACCATATATATATAAGCCACCTTAACTAATAATTTTTGAAACTCTAACATGTATTCATCCGGTGTTCCATTTTGCTTCAACTGTGCTAGTTCTTTGAAAGGCATTTCTTGGTCTTTTTGCTCAAATCTTTCCAATACCCTGTTAACAAATTATTCATATGTTGTAACTTGATCATGTCCCAAGTTTTTAATTCCATGGAAACACCAATCATTGGCATCTCTCTCAATATGCAAAATAGCCATTTTTAGAGCATCCCCTTCAACCATTGGATTCAGCTAAAAATACACATCTAGTTTTTGTATCCAAGTATTTGCAGAACTTTGAGATGAGCCATCAAAAGTAGGAAGTGGCATTTAACTTATTGCATAATTCAATTCTTTAGTTTGAAATGGGGTCCTATTACCTCGCCTCATTTTGAGCTTGTTTGCAACAATAAATTATTGATCAAATGGTAGGGTTCTTCTACAATATTCACTCAATTGCTGCCATTCTATTAGAACTTCCTGCATATCATATTGGGTGTTAAGATCTTATTTGGAATCAAGAAATTTAGGTGTAGTAGGGCTTATTGAAATCTGAAATTCATTAGGTCGATTATGAGGCCCTGTCTTTGAGAAAATATTTTCACCCATTGGCTTCTTTTCCTTGGAAAGAGAACTACTGTTGCCTCCGACTGCCACTTTGCTTCCAATTTTATTAGTCAACAATTCGAACCCTTTCGTGATCTGTTTTGTCATGTCATAAAAGAATGGTTTCATGTATTTACTAAATTCCTCCTTCTCCTCTGAGGTTCCTTTCTTATCTTTACTCATGGTTTCAAAAGAATGCACTTCTTCTCCTTCTTCTTCTCTTTCACCAAAAATACTTTTAGTTTCAGTTTCTAAGGGTGGGGGATTATTTTTCTGACTTCTTGTCCTCATGAACGGTCATCCAAATCAGGTTCAAGTACCATGATCTGAAACCACTTGTAGTATCCCTTTTTAATAAATTTGGAAAAATTGGGAAAATTGCACTTTGTGGCCAATTCGACCCTTAGACTAGTTATGACTCCAATGCTCCCAAATGGCTCCAAAATGCTTCCAAATCGGGTCTGAATGTATTTGGAAGGTATTAATACATAAAAATGAGGCTTATGGATTTTTGGACACTCTCAAAATACTTCGGCAACATTCATTTACAATCAGGGAAAATAGGGAATTTTACTAGTCAATTCTAGGTTCAAAACCCCCAAGGGTAGGGGACAAAAATGGCTTTCCAAATGCGGTAAGACCCTCTTAAATTTAAGAAAAAAGACATTGAATTCTTAAATGAATTAAATGGGATCCAAAATTCATCATAAATCAGTTTATAAAGGCTTCTGCAACTCCCATAAATCATAGGTTTGTGGACATGTCTTTACCTAGGGGGAAATGATAGGAAAACTTCACTATTTGCTATGAAATTCGAGATTTATGGTCCAAAGGCTTAGTTAATGTATATGAAACTTATTCAGGACATTAATTAATCTCCATACATCATAAAAATTACATATATGAACTGATACAAGTTGAAATAAAGCAACTTCAAGCTTTCATAACAAGATATAGGAAAAATGACACCATTTAGACATTGTTTGGTATTTTGACATAGTTTCACTTGGTATTTATATCTGAGGATATTCTTATCAGAAAATGAATAGTAAATACATCATATTACAAATAAATGAGGCCAAGAGAGATCTCCCAAATATATCAGCATCTCACCAAATGCGCCCTTCCTCCAAGAGCCAAAATATGAAGACAAAAGTGAGAAAGGTGTGGAAACAAGTTGAAGAAGAGAATGTCACGAGTAGCCCTATAGCTTCAACCTGCAAAAAATGAATCCATCATATATCCAAATGAAAGGTTTTAATGGCCTCTCCAATTTCCAATTAGGATGGGAATCTTTCACCCTCGAAATTGGTACTAAGGCAAGTATAGTAAACACTCCACAAGAATGGACAAGCTATGCTCTCCAATATGCAAAATGAGAAATGATCAAAAGCCACTCTCCTTCTTTGTTCTTGTCTTTTATAAAATTCTGAATTTATCTATGGGTCGAATTCCTTCCAAAATCATCATGCCAACTCAAGTTGGGAAGAGATTCCAATGTGTGCCACTTGTCCAACAATTCCTAGTCTCCATCTTCCCTCAATTCAAATGGGGGTCTCTTTGGCTGCCCTAACTCCCTTGTGCACCTTATTGGAAGATATTTTTAGACCTAACATGTCATATATGTCATATTTCATCATTTAGGTCTTATTTGTGTCATAGCATCTTCATCATTGTTGTCATAGAAGCTAGGGAATCTAGCCCAAGTGTCTAAATATCTCTCAAGTGCCTCTTCCTCTTCCACAGGAGTTACTCTTCCACTCCAATTCGACCTTCATTTAGTCATGCCAAGTATATTGACCTTCCAATTCCACAATATCATTATACTCCACCTTGGATTCGAATGTGTGAGAATAGAATGCCATGTGGCATGAGGAATCTAGCTTTGTGTGGGTCCCACACCACCAATGTGTCTCCATGACCAAGTGCCACCTTATTTTCCTATAATAAATATATATTTAAACCATTTTAATATATTTATGTCAATCTAATTTCCATTTGGGGTTTTATAGTCTCCTTATTCCAAATCTAATGTTTCCACCCCTACCTAGGAAACTAGTAGATTGGTGGAATTTCCTCTTTTTGAGATTTATTTGAATCGGGACATTACATAGTAAAGGACATAAGTGTGGCGAGGATAAAGTATTTTACATATATTGTGAAGAGGAAGAAACAAAAAAAATGAAACATCTCAAAATGAAGAAATAGAATAGATTACTCCCACCACATCCTGTCATGCATTGGCTAGAAATAACACTCAAACTCTCAAGATCGAAGAATATATCAAAAAGAAAAAGGTAACAATGTTGATTGATTATGGTACTACTCATAATTTCATTCACTGCAAATTAACCAAAGTTCTCAATTGATTTATAAATCCAGCCCTAGAGTTTCAAGTAATGATTGCAGATGGAGGAACTATTAATTTCCATGGAAATGCCATAATATGAATCTTACTATGGGGGAATATGTATTGAATAGTACAATGCTTTCTATCCCAATGGGTGGTGCCGATGTTGTCTTACGGGTTCAATGGTTACAATCATTGGGAACATTGGATTTTAATTTTCAAAAACTTTTCAGGAAAATTTCATAGGAAGGAAAAGAATCTGAGTTAAGGGGTGTCATGGGGAAACCAAGCAAGGTGATAAGCTCGAACAAAATGACAAAACTATTGAAAGGGGGACATCAAATTGGTGTAATTGAAAAATTATTCTCTCTATAGGTTTAAACATCTAAGCCTCTTATTCCCGTATATATCCAAAGGATCATTGATAAGGATTCTAAGGTATTCCACCTACTCAATATTGCGATCATTCTATTCACTTGATTCCAAGAATTGTTCCTCCTAACATCAAGACTTATAGATACCCCTATGGAAAGAAGAGAGAAATTGAGCGTATGGTTGAATAAATTTTAGAGGTTGACATAATTAGGCCTATCCAAATTTATTACTCTGCACCAGTGGTAATGGTAAACAAAAAGGAGGGCTCATGGCCTATGTGTCCAGATTATAGAGAGCTCAACAAACTCACCATTAAATATAACTTTCCAATTCCTATCATTGATGAATTGTTAGATGAACTAAATGGAGTAGTTTACTTCACAAAGTTGGACCTTCGTTCAAGGTATCATCAAATTAGAATGAAGGAAGAAGATATCCCCAAAAAATCATTCAGAACTCATGAAGGTCATTATGAATTTTTGGTCTTACCTTTTGGCCTTACAAATGCACCTTCCACATTTCAAGGTTTGATGAATTCCATTTTCAATCCCTTCCTTATAAAATTTGTTTTAGTATTTTTTGATGATAAACCAATCTATAGCAAGTCTTGGGAAGAACATGTTCAACATGTTAACATGGTGCTACAACTACTAAAGGACCAACAACTATATGCAAAACCTTCAAAATGTTTCTTTTGGGTAAAGTAGGTAGAGTATTTGGGTCATATTGTATCTCATGAATGTTTCAAGGCATACCCTAACAAAATCAAAGCCATGATGGACTGGTCGATTCCAAAAACCTTGAATAATCTTAGAGGATTCTTATAGGGTACTACCACAAGTTTGTTCAAAACTATGGAAGAATAACAACACCTATGACATCATTATTGAAGAAGGATTCCTTCTCTTGGACTCTAGAGGCAACTCAAGATTTTGAACAACTTAAAGAGGCAATGTGCAAATTCCCTGTCTTGAACACAATAGACTTCAAAAAAACCTTTAATGTGGAATGTGATGCCTCGGGAAATGGCATTGGTGTTGTTCTAATGCAAGAAGGAAGGCCCCTGTATTTTGAAAGTAGGAAAAGCAAGGGAAATAACTTACACAAACCATTTATGAGAAGGAAATCATGGAAATACTACATGCACTTAATCAATGGATTTCTTACCTAATAGGTATGCACTTCAAGGTCAAAACAGATCATGATAGTCTTAAATACTTCTAGAAAATAGAATATCTTTAGAAGAACAACACAAATGGGTAACCGAGATGTTGGGATATGACTTTGAAATGATCTATAAAAAAGGGAAACATAATATGGTGGTAGATGCACTCTCAAGAAAATATGAGGATGTTGAGACATTACTTTGAGGTATTTCTATTATACAACCCAATTGGATAGTAGAAGAAAGGGAGGAATAGAAGAATGACCTATCGGTGTGGACACTTATTCAAAAGATACAAAAGGATCCCAGTGTATCAGATACTTTTGTGTGGAGAAATGATTCACTATGGTATAAGGATCGCTTATATATATACGTAAGCAATCCTATCTCAAACAAAATTTCTTTTGGAATTATACACCTCTTGTATAGGAGGGCACTTAGGATTCCTAAAAACATACCATAGGGTCAAGAAGGATTATTTTTGGGAAGGTCTTCAATATGATGTTCAAAGGTTTGTGATAGAATGTTTGGTTTTCCAACAAAATAAGGTTGAAATAGTTAAGACCCTAGGTGTTGGTTGTGGATATTGATCTTCTTAATTCAGAGATGTTGTTTCAGCCGTGTTTGTACCCCATTTTTATATGATATGTCGGTGGAATTTACACTCATCCCAGCGGGGGGGGCATCACCCCCCCACAGGGGTCTGGGGGAAGCGCCCCCCAAAGAAATTTTATGGGTTGTTTTTTGGCCAACAGTTTATGGGTCCATGGTATTGGATAGCCCATAGTATTTTCCCATGGTAATTCCCTTTAAAATGAAGACATTGTAATACGGTTGTGTAATGTATTGTAGCATTGTAAAGATCTATGTGATTGTGTAAGAGAGACTGAGAGAGAATGAAGAGGAAGTTGCAGCGGATGTGCTACAGGTTGTATCCCTTCATTTTTTGGATGGTATAATAATAAAAGGTTTTCCAATTTCTCCGTGGACGTATCCCATATTGGGTGAACCACATTATATTGGTGTCTCTCTTGTATTGTGTTTATGTGATTTATATTTGCATCTTGTTTATTGTTATTGCTCCACAATCCTGTTTTTCTAACAATTGGTATCAAATCCAAAGGTCTATCTGGAAGATAAACTCACAGGACAGAAGGGTTCTTGGTTTGAGTGGGAGAAATGGATGAAAAATAAAAGTTTAAGGTCGAGAAATTTAACGTCCAAAACTACTAGCTATGGAAGATGAAAATGGAGGACTATCTGTATCAGAAGGATCTTTTCCTACCGTTGGGAGGAAAAGAAAAACAACCAATGAATATGAAGGATGAAGAATGGGAGGTTCTTGACAGAAAGGCACTAGGAACAATATGGCTGCGCCTGAATTCATCGGTGGCTTTCAATATCTCAAAAGAAAAGACAATGGAGGGTATGATGAGTGCATTGGGTAAGCTGTATGAAAAACCCTCAGTATCCAACAACGTATTTCTAATGAAGAGTTTATTTAATATGAAGATGTCAGAAGGTGGATCTATTGCTAATAATTTAAATGAATTTAATACGATTACAAATCATCTAAGTTTTGTAAAAGTGAACTTTGATGATGAGGTTAGGGCTCTTCTAATATTGTGCTCATTTCCAAAAATCTAGAATGGATTGGTCATGGTTGTAAGTAACTTTGTATCTGGTTCAAACAATTTGAAATTTGATGATGTTGTTGGTGTTATTCTTAGTGAGGGAATGCAAAGGAAAAGCACATGTGAGACATTAGGTAAAGCGTTTACCATGGAGAGAAGGGGACGACATAGGGAGAGAGGAAAAATCCCAGGTAATCGCAACAAGTCTAGAAACGAAGATCCAAGTCCAAACTGGGAAAGATAGAGTGTTGGAACTGTGGAAAGACAAGACATCGTAAGAAAGACTGCAAATCTCTAAAGAAGAAAGGAGGTGGATAGTAGGAGACTACTTAAGAAGAAAATGTAGCAGGTGATGTGTTACAAGATGCCTTGATTCTTGCATTAGATAATACTAATGATTATTGGGTAGTAGATTCAGGGGCTTCATGTCATGCTACACCCCATAGGAAAAAAATTCATGATTATGTTCTAGGCGATTTTGGACATGTTTTATTGGGTGATGATGAGCCATGTAAAATTGTTGGAATGGATAAGGTACGGATAAAATTAAAGAATGGAATTGAATGGATGTTGAAATATGTAAGGCATATTCCTAGTATGAAAATAAATCTGATCTCAACGGGGAAGTTGGGAGATGGTGGTTGTTTATCTATGTTTGGAGAAGCATGGTGGAAGATCACTAATGGATCGATGGTGATAGAAAAAGGAGACATGATAGGTACGTTGTATTTATGTCCTCATAATACTGACTGTTCTATCTCTTTAGCTTCCACGGGAACATATACAACATTGTGGCATCATTGGCTTAGCCAAATGAGTGAGAAGGGGATGCAAATTCTCCACTCTAGGAAGTTTCTGCCAGATATGAAGATGGTAAGTTTGGAATTATGTGAGAACTGTGTTTATGGAAAACATAAGAGAGTCATATTTACCTAAAATTGGGTCTCAATTATGGGCTGCGTCAAAATTTGAAGTTTGCATGCATGCATTCAAATTTGTAGTAGTCACCATCAGATTCTAATCAGCAAAAAATTATCATTATTCATATACTTCTAAGAAGGATTTTTTTTTTTTAATTTCAAAAGAAAAACAATCACAACAAATTGATATTCAAGAACGGATCCCAGTTGCACAAACTTTGTTGATTTGCATCAATATTCTACAGAGGCATAACCCTTCCCAAAAGGGAAGAAACATAAAATAACCAAAAAGTGCCTTAACTATTCCCAAGAAGGAAACACCATTACATAAAAGAAACATGCTACAGAACATACTATCAAAATATGAAGATCCAAACCAGAAGGCATATGTTGTTTATATGCAAGCAATGAATATACTCATCCTTCTCAATCATGGAGATGTTGGATGTTCAACCCAATCCCATGCTATGTGGATTATCAATCAACCTAACATGAAGGTGATGTGGATTATCAATCAAACTAACTTGTTGATAAAAGCTCCTGGTTTATGGATAAGGATGACCTATTTCTAAAGTCATGGAAACCTTGCTTAAACCTCTTCATAAAATCTAACAAAATATCTAAGTTGGGTAAGAATTCCTACTCTTCTGTTGAGAGCATATCCATCAGATGATTGTTAACACTTAGTGCAATATTACTACCTTGGTCCTAGAAAAAGGGAAAGCTTATTAATTTTCTTTTTAATATATAATTCTTTTGTTTTTACATCATCTAAACTACAAAATGCATTACAACACTACAAAAACACATTGCAACAACAAATATACTTCATAATCAGACCAAGAAATCAAATTTAGTGATCAAATTTACCGAGAATTCATAACATTATCTACATACTTCACCAAATTCACCAAGCAACATATTAACAATATCCATGGTCTAACAATCTAAATGCAGTAAGTAAGAGAGTAAACTAACTGCAATCTTTGCTTAAATTCTGTATAATATCCATGGCTCTAAAGCTCAAGGCCTATGGGCCTTTCCTAGCTAAGATTTCGAGTAGGGATAAGACTTGAAAACTGCTTAGGGATAAGACTAGAAAATTGAAAATATCAAAACTACCAAACACATTACAACACCAAATATAATTCAAAATCAGACAAATAATTGAAATTCAGCGATCAAATTTATCGAGAATTCATAACATTACCCATATACTTCACCAAATTCACCAAGCAACATATTGACAATATCCATAGTCTAACCATCTAAATGCATTAAGTAAAAGAGTAAAGTATCTGCAACATCTGCTTAAATTCGGTACATACGAGCCATGGATCTAAATCTCAGGGCCTATGGGCCTTTCCTAGCTATGATTTCAAGTAGGGATAAGAATGGAAAATTGATTAGGGATAAGACTATCAAACTGCAGATATTAAAACTACCAAACACTTAACAACAACAAAAATAATTCATAATCAGACAAAGAATTCAAATTCACTGATCAAAATTACCAAGAATTCAAATTCACTGATCGGATTACCAAGAATTCATAACAATATCCATATGCTTCACCATGTACCTCACCAGATTCAACAAGAAACACATTAACAATATCCATATACTTCACCAACAACAACATATTAACAATATCCATATACTTTACCAAATTCACCATGCAACCAAAGCATATCCAATAGTGATTGCATGATTTCTCAATGCCATAAAAAAATTTATAACCAGTCACAATAGCCTGATCTCAGTGCCAATAACAACAACATAACCAACAACAATCCATATCAAGGTAACCAAATTCTGCCAACAGAACAAAAAACGCAGAATAGTCTTTTACATATCGAATTTGACCCCAATACTTAAGCAATTCATAATAGGATCAGAACCCTACCACAACAAAAAACCCTACCTCAACAAAAACCCTACCTTGACAAATGCCTCAAAAAAAACCCTAGCTCGAAAAATAGTTACAAACCCTTCCTCTGCAATAAGACCCCGACCCAACAATTTAAACAAGGGGCAAACCCTTCCACTGCAAATACAAGGTGAATCCCGTTCAAAAAAAGCCATTAGGATTTCTTATCCACTGTGCGAAAGACCCTATCGTAGCACCCACAAAAACGATGCGGAGATAAAAGACCAAAATCAGACCAGTAACAAACCAAAGATAACCTCCAACCAAACCAAACCAGAGACAAACATCGAACTGGTAATAACCTCCAACCAAACTAGAGACAAAGTTTTAATAACCAACAACAAAAATCCATAGAGGAATTGAGTGTGTTAAAAAACACAGGCATGGAGAAGCTGGCAGGGTAACCCTACCATAGAACACGCACTGCCACCCAGACTGAGCACGCGTTTCCATCCAACGTATTCCATCACCTCCCTTTTGTCGCTACTTGCCACAAAAACCACTCAAACATACAAATTGGACAATGAGCCGAACTGGGCCTGTGAAAAACTAGAAAAATGGATGACATGTAGGAGAGAATGCTCATTACCTTGATTGTAGATGTCAAACCACAATCAAACATCCAAAATGGAGCATGAGATGAACTGGGCCTATTGAAAAACTTCAAAATGGACAACATGTGGAAGAGGAGTCTCAAAACCATGAGTACAGAGGTCATTTTTGGTCTAGGAAGCAACTTCCAAGGTTCAACCACGAATGCCAAAACACCGCAGCAGAGGGTCCACACAACTGCAACACACTAGACCATGAAGAACCACCATGCTACAACCACACAAAACATCAAACTTGTATCTAGTCCGAAATAACAGCCACCATAAACTACCATGGAACCACTTGCATGTCAGTACCAACATGTAACATCACCACCAAACAAGCCAGGGAGCACCACTACCAGTGTGGGAATACGCCCACACATCGGGCCCGAGCAAAAATGAACAGGGCTCCAAACCAAGCCACAGGGAAAGAACCCTATGCACGTGTTTCAAGGCACCATAAGGTGAAATAAAGGTCACCACCTACTGCACACGTGGCGCTATCACGTTGGCAGGTGATATACCACCTAATTGGACCGCCATGTGGTCATTCAAGTGGATCAAGGGGGGATGCACCACTAATGGCGGCTTCCCTCCCCTAGTGTTATTCAATCAGGAGCTTCTAGTAATGTTTTATAATCAGTTTAAATTTTGGACAAATGATCTCTGGGTCAATTTTGCTTTCTAATTATTGGGTTTTTCCCACCTTTAATAGAAAATCACTATCCATTATTGTCAAAAAAAGGCTAGCATTATAGCATAGTGATAGATGAGACATGACACCTTGTAGGCATATGACACGGGGTTAGTTCTATTTCCCTTATTGCTTCAGGCGTACAATGGACTACATCTATCCTCAATTGTAGAAATTACAAGCATTTTTAACTAAAGTATGGGGGAGTAGATATAATTTTATTCTTCATGTGACTTGATTATCCCCATTAAAATATAATTTTAT
Source organism: Larix kaempferi (assembly GCA_027924585.1). Lineage (NCBI taxonomy): Eukaryota > Viridiplantae > Streptophyta > Pinopsida > Pinales > Pinaceae > Larix > Larix kaempferi. The sequence continues at coordinate 552,721 of BSBM01000241.1, read as the reverse complement.
ACTGAATGTAGATATGGTTGTAGCACCTTGTAGTCATGGAATAATAAATGTATTGATTTTCTCTCTAACATGCACATAATTTTCTCCTTATGATGATGATGATGACGATGATGATGATCTCTTCCAAGGTCTTATGAACTGACACTATTTATAGAAGGCTAGACAAATAGAGTAGTAAAAAACAACTAGGATTACTTATTTAGACATTTCTTTCAATGTGATATAAGATTCACAATAAATTTTCCAAGCTTAATTTGATTGTCTTAATTTAGGATTATATGAACCAAATTGTGATTGTAGATATCACTATACATCTAATATTGTTGTATAAATGGAATCTTAAAAGGAAATGAATAACATCATCAATCTTCTCTAAGTTGAATAGATTGCATAGTCCCTTTTCTTGAGTTTTCAAAGGAGACCATATGTTGATTTCAATATGCAACTCATGTGAATTAGTTCTTCTCTTAGCAATCGTCGTTTTTTTCTTAAGGCTTGCAACTTATTAGGGTAGGAAGGATGATCAAGCTTGGGATTGATGGTGTTTTTATACTAACATAGTTTTATAATGTCTTTGATATTTTCATCACTTCCTAAGAATTATGACACTTGATTTTCAATTTTCAAGTTTAGGCTTCCATAATAAGAGAGGGTTATATCGTCTTGGATGTCTCAAACTCTTAACCATTTATCAATGTTCATTTTCCAACCTATTTTTAGCCAAATATGGGTTAGACAAGATTGCAGGGAAATGATGAGAAGTTTGTGTTGGTCAAGTTTTTATAGTGTGTTCTCATATAAAATAATCATTTTAGGGCTTTACATTCAGTGGGGAACATGCCAACTACTGTGAGGAGAATGGATTAAGAAGTATTGTTTTAATTTTGAATCTGTAAATAATGAAATATTTTAGGATTTGCTCAATTGTATTCTATTGGAGGAGCCTAGTAGATGAGTTGACTAGGTCCTCCGCCAACTATGGTTGGCATGAAGTCGTCGGTTGGTTAGTCGACCGAACGACAGTTGTAACTGAATAACTATATGTAACTTGTATAAATGGGCTGTAGAGCCGACATTAGAATATATCTCTGCACTAATATTGTACTCTGCTTGGTTCCATTATTATAAATCTTGTTGCTACTATCCCACTTACTCTGTTATATGGTTGTATGATACGTGTATGCATGTGACTCTTTCTCTATTTTAGTATAATGTACTACTTGTAACTGATGACATCCCCAAGACTACAACATTGGTTATGTTTCCGGTAGTACACATACTTAAGAAATGAGAAAGATGCAGAATTGATAACAGAGAAAGAAATCCGAGAGTGGTGAGACAAGAAAGTAGCGACCTATATCCAGAATTATGCACGACGAAACAAGATGACATTAGCACAAGCAAGGAAGAAGTTCTTCACCGAGGCCCATGAGAAATTTTTAGAGTCTGTTCTTGGAGAAATAAAGAAATTCCTGATAGATGTTCATGACCATGTTGGATTCCTGGAGTGAAAAGTTGTTGATGCGAAATATCCTTAATGGTGGAAGAACAAATTTTTTGAATGGTTTGAGAAAATATGTGAAGACTATTGTGAGGAACAATCCATTGAGGACAGAGTGTCCGTTGATAAAATATGACGCAATTTTTACATTGGTATCCATGAGAGTTTCTTCTTCTCTATCCCTATCCTTCTATATAAATTTATGATCGAGAATGGTGTTGGATACATCGTTGAACCCAGACCACCCTTGGAGGAGCACGCGATGAGGAATTGGGAAAATAAGCAAAAAGAGTGGGAACGGTTCGTGAACGAACGACAATGGGAATAATTTTTGAGAAAATGACGTCCATTGTTGACCTCGTAACCATCGATCAATAAGAGTTAGGTCAGCAATGAGGGGGGTCGTTGAAGATGTGTTTTGAACAAAGAAACTAGAGGTTAGTTTTTATAAGAATTAAGGCCTATAAGAAGTCAAGTCCGCTGCGATGAAATAAATGTCCAGCCGTCCATAAGAAAAAAACATTTATTCAAAGATTAGAAAGAGAAAAATGATATACGAGAGCAATTGAGGGATATTTCCATCTCATTACATCATAAGAGAGGCTTGAAGAGGTCAGAAGAGATGGTCAAGTGACCAAAAGTCCTACTTGAGTCAAGGGAAATTTGACGAGTTGAAAAAGAAGGTGAAGCACCGACATCAGAAGATCGGTAAAATGCAATGGTGTTGACCCACCAGAAAATGTGCATCACAATTCTAGATGCCGCAACTCTCGTCAGTTCTGTACCTATGATCATGACGAGTGGACCGACTATTAGACATATCGTCGAGTGCGATATGGGATTATGACCAGGTGACACTAGCATTTGGAACTGACTAGATCAATATGGTAGAATTGCAAACATATTAATGATCCAATGACCAGAGCGAGGTAATTGGATTACCTTTACTCCTGATTTTGGGAGACACTCTTTCAATTTATTTTACTCAGAACACATCGAGGTACCCCCTACCAACAACATTGTTAATTGAACTTGCTAACTCGTTGGAGTCCCGAAAGGATAAAGAAGAGTCCATAGAAAATATATGTTTGTCTTGGAAGCAGTTGCATTCATCGGAAGTCATCAGCAGTCAGTTAATAATAAGTTCGTTCAATAATCAGTCGGTCAGTCCAAAATATCATAAAAGTAGCAGTATGATTGTATGTATTCCAATCAATACTCCTATTTTCGAAGGAGATGGATATCCTAAAGAGAATTGGATTGTGTGTGAGGCCCTATGTCAAGATAACCTAATTGATGGTGAAATTCAACAAATTGCACAGTTTACAGGAGGAATCAGAAATCATGCACTCACGTGGTACATCAATTTTTTGGAGGAAGGTCCAAAAACAAAGAAGCAGATCAAAGACACCTTTCTATACCACTTCAAGGTCGACAATTCAAAGAATTTGGCATGCCACCACCTAAAGAAGATTAAACAAAGAGTGGGAGAATCTGTCCGAGAATATGATTGACGATTTAAAGATCTCATAAGCCAAATTCCTGCCAAAATCGATCTTGTTGTAGTTATCCAGTTTTTTGTCGACAGTCTATCTGAAAGAATCAGAACTCCACTGTTGATGCATGACTACACAGCCTATGAAGACACCCTGAAGAAATAATTGAGAATTGAATCAAACTAAAATAATTCTAGTTGGACCATCGACCGAGAATTGCAAGACATAATTGAGCAGATGGATAAATCGATGCAGCATCTGACTCTCCAACACAATGATCTATGGTGCAAAAAATGATCTAATGAAGGGCACACTAAGAACGCTTTTCCTTATGATGATAGGAGAACCTATCAAAATCATTATAATGTTCATTAAAGAGAAATGAGAATGCCAGAAGAACAATTGAATATCTTTCCTGAAGAAAGGAAGCCATAAAATTTCCAAATGATGCATACAACATATTTACATGATATATGTGAAATATTTGAGCCCCACACGACGACATAATTCCCATCCAATGCTAATAATGTCAAGACAAAATGGTGTGGGATTTGTCAGATGACATAGAACTCGACTGTAAAATGCATAAAGAATCTAAAAGCTAAAGCAAATCACCACACCGTTTATCGGACGCAAAAAGTCAATCAACAAGGATGGGATAATCGCAATACCGACCATCGCAATTATGGAAATAACTAACGATGAGGATACCATGGTCGAGGAAGAAACTACAATAATCGGGCATACTGACCACCAGGTCGTACTTGACCACACTACTATGTATGTTTCAATGAGGAACATTTAAGTCCCGACTATCCATGGAAGGACATGACCAACTTAAAATTGTGTACAAAGTGTGGAGTTGAGGAGCACAATATTGAAGAGTGCACCATCATGTTAGACACCCTGAATAAAAGAAAAATTGTTAATCTTTTATCGTGTATCTCTAAAAATGAAGCGTGTAGCACTAAATATATGCATGTAATTACATGACAAGGCACAAATATTGGGGGGGATAACCCTCATGTCACTCGACTCCACAATACACAGAAAGATTATCCTAACCCGACAAAGAAAAAAGATATATTCAAAAATTCCTCAGAAATATTCTCACAACTAGCATCTGATGAAAATAAGGAAGAAAATAAAAGTAAAATACTTAATGACTTACTTCATCTATTAACAAAAGAAGAAGCCATGGTAAAGTTAATCAACTTAATGCATCTTATCAGAAATAATGGCCAAAATGAAAAAATTACCAAAATGCTATGCAGTTTGAACCAAAAAGACAAAGCTGACATGGATCCTCTTATTGACCTGGAATTCGACGGGTTTCGAATTTCACAAGTCGTCCTCGACTTTGGATCACAAGAAAATATCATGAATAGATCAACGTGGGAAAGCATTGGTCGACCATGACTAGAAGAATCAGGGATATATCTCAAATTAGCTGACCAAGGACTAATTGAACCCATTGGCATGTGGTGAAATGTCAAAACCTCAATCATGGGCATCAACACCCATATTGACTTTGAAATCATTGATCCATGAGAAGGGGCCAAAAAATTTCTAGCATTAGTCGGATGACTGTGGGGATGAAAAATGAAAGCTTCCATTACACTGGAGAAAGAACAAATTAAGCTTAAAGGAGATGGGCATAAGGTAAACCAATCCTACCAATCCTTCTAAAGTTAAACCCTGGGAAAAACCTGATGATAATGATGAATAAATCCATCATCTGTATCAAATAGTCCACAACAATGAATATTTCGTCGAACCTAATAATCACAGATAACTGCGATTGGGGACCCCCTTGTCTATTGGATACAACTCTGAATCATAATTATATTATTGCGAAATTGAAAACTATGAAGCTCAAGCTTGGGAATGTTGGTCTATTGAAGTCATACCTAGAAGAAGAACACGACAATGTTTTACTGTATCTGTCGTTCCAAAAATATTTTAAAATAAAATCAGAAATATATCCAACTATGATTCCGACCAAGAAGGAACTGACGAGTATTCCACCACTGCAATACAAAGAGTGAGAATCACTGACTGCCCACATTGAGCAAGTATATAAAAAATTCGGTGACCAAGGTCGACTCTAGAATTCAGTTGAAAGATTCACTTATCAAGCAACAAGATGGTGGGATACACATCAATATCATCTACAAAATTGGACCACTACTTCTACAAATTTTATTGAACGGATTGGAAGGAAAGAACTTACATCACAAATTATAATACCTAAATTCATGCAAGTCCAAGACCCAATTCTCCACATCAATATATGAGAAAGTGAATGGAAGCGAGCTGGGTAACAAGATGAAATACTATACCCTCATATTTTCCCAAGTACGCTCAAAGATCTACCTAGAAAATGGTATAAGATGGAAGAAGCTCGAGGAGACACATTCAACTGGAAATAACTTAAAGAAAATTACATCAAAGATTTTTCTTTCATTCCAGAAGAAGAAAATATAAGAGAAGCAGTCGACCAAATTAAAAATTTCATCCAACAAACGGACGGGACTAATGTGTCGACTACGACAGGACGACCTCAGCCAACCTGCAATAATATTATAATAAGAGAAATACGTTGATCGACACGACTTGAGATTGAAAATGATAAAACACTGGGAAGATTTTTCAATGGAAAAGACAACATCCTCAAGCTCAAAATCATGTAAAGACATTGACGAACATCGGTACAGAAGGGAAAGAAGAACCATAACGATTAATTGCAAGCGACTTTCCCCAGGATTTTACGAAATTCAAAGAAGGGGAGTTCCATATTAATGAACAAAGAGAACCAGAATCGATGGACGCGGAAATCAAATTAAAAGAAGTCGACATATCGAATGACGACCGACGAAAGTTAGCAAAAATAGGAGATTATTGGTTTGATCAGCAAATAACCAACATTACCAACCTACTGAAATAATACCAAGATGTTTTCGCATGAGACTACAAAGATGTAAAAGGACTTGTACAAGAAATGGGGGAGATGAATATTGACATAAATCCATATGCCAAACCGGTCAAGAAATGACCGTATAAGTTGGAAAAAAAATATAAGGATATAATAAAAAAGGATATTGAGAGTATGCTCATTGTGGGAATTATCTATCCAAATGATCAATCTGAATGGGCTAGTCCCATGGTCATCTAGCCAAAGATGCACGAACCTACAAAATTAAGAATGTGTGTTGAATTCAGAGGATTGAATAAATTCACGTTAACTGATCCATTCCCCACACCATTTGCCGACGAAATCATTAATGAAGTCGCAGGACACAAATGCTATTCTTTCACTAACGGATTTTTTGGCTGTAATCAAGTACCTATTGCAAAAGAAGACCAACATAAAACAACATTTGTCTACGAATTTGGATCCTTCACCTATAAAGTTATGCCATTTGGACTTAAGAATGCACCAACGATATTTTCCAAAATAGTGGTACAAGCATTTCAAGAATATAATATATATAAAACTATGGCAGTTTACTTTGATGACTAGACAATATATTCACTCTTAAAAGATCATATATAGTATCTCTGACTGATGCTAGAATGCTTCCGTCAAATCCAACTATCGTTGAACATTAAAAAGTGCATCTTTGTTACTCCTATTGGTATCTTACTTGGACATATTGTATGTAAAGAAGGGATTGAAGTCAATTATGCCAAGATTAAAGTCATTCTCGACTTGAAACCTATAGTGAATCCAAAGAAAGTTCACATACTTCTTGGTCGCATAGGTTATTACCAGATATTCATTAGGCATTACTCTGATATGACATATCCATTGGAGGAATTACTCAAAGAAAATCAAGACTTCAGATGTCCTGAAGATTGTGCAGAGTCGTTTGACCAACTTAAAAGAAAACTCGTCGAGGAACTAATCATAAGGTTCTCGAACCGGTCGATTCAATTCCATGTTCATATCGACGCATCAAGCATTGCAATTGGAACAATTCTTACCCAATCAACATAAGACAGAATGGACCACCCGAACGCATATGCTAGTTGGAAACTAAACAAGGCTAAGAGAAACTATTCTACGATGGAACAAGAAGCTTCAGGCATGGTTTTTTCACTCTAGAAATACCGACATTACCTTCTAGCTAATCCATTTAATTTTTATACAAACCATCAAGCAATCAAGTATATAGTCAACAAACCTCTTCACCATGGTCGACTATATATATGGTTACTCTTGTTTTAGGAGTTTGAGTTTGAAATAATTGTCCGACCGAGGAAAAGTAATGTCGGACCCGACCACCTCTCACGGGTCAAAATAGGAGAAGATCCTGATAGTATCAACAACGAATTACCCAACTCCCATCTATTTCGTGTTGAAGCCATCCAACATAATTGCATTACATAGAATAATTCCTTGAACAAGGTCAATCCCCTACAATAATGACGAAAAAGAAACGAAAGATACTTGCGATGAAAGTTGCACCTTATACTTTAATAAATGGATTTTTATATAAACCTGGAATCAAATACATACTAAGACAATGCATATTTGAGCATGAGTGCCAAGATATTATTAATGAAGCTCCTAGTGGACCTATTGGAGGGCACTATCACACCGACATGATTGCGCAAAAAATCCTTCAATCTGGCTTATGTTGGCCCACATTGCATAAAGATTGCATAAATCAAGTAAATGAATGCGATAAATGCCAAAGACTAAGCTGGCTGCTACCAAAGAATGAAATTACATTAATACCTGTCAATCCTAGTCTAACATTTGAAATATGGGCAATTGACTTCATTGGACCATTTCTAGTACCTGTCTGATGATTGGGAGCCAGATACATTATCACCGGAGTTGAATATGTTACTAAATGGGCAGAATCTAAAGTTGTCGAAGCATGGTCCAGTGAAGTAGTTGCAAAGTTCATATATGAGAATATCGTCACAAGGTTTATTTTCCCTCTCACTCTTATCAGTGACAGAGGGACACACTTTCTTAATAAGACAATATCGATACTACTAAAGGAATTTATGATTGATCACCAGAAGAGTTATTTGTATCATCCATTATCGAATGGAGCGATCGAAGCATTTAACAAGACATTAACTAAAGTTTTAATGAAGCTCTTTAGTACTTAGAAATATGATTGGATGATATGATACAAGCTATTTTATGGGCATGCAGGACATCATATAAACGATCGACCGGCTAGACACCATTCAAACTGGTCTACGGGAAAGAAATAGTCATTCCATTACACTTCAAGTAGCAGGCACCACTTATTGCAGATATACTTCACTTGGATATTGTTAAAGCTATAGAAAATAGACACTTCAATTTATCCAAGTTAGAAGAACATCGTCGGATCTCCATCCAGCATCAGGAAGTTCAAAAACAACAACAAAAAGTATGGCTTGATCGTAATATTCAAAACAAAAATATATATGTTGGTGATTTAGCACTACTTTATGACAGACACATTAAAGGAAAACCAAAGAAATTGCATACAGCATGGCTTGGTCCATATTTCGTTGAAGAAATTAATCACAATGGATCTGTTCGACTAAGAACATTACAAGGAATTTTTTTTTCCAAAGTCGTTAATGGTGCCAGATTGAAGCGCTATAAAGCTTAGGATGGGTACAATGTTGACTGAATGGTTGTATCATCATTTGATCGACCATCATTCCCAGAAACTAAGTACAACATAATAATATTAGATTGGACCAGGAAACATGAAGACAAGTCCCAGTTGCAACATGATTTGATCAATTGACGAAGGGAAGGTACCCAACACCGACTTCCAGAAATATGTTGACCGGTTCATAATCGTCATTGGATCGATTAATCGTGTCATATCACACACAGACTATCGTCTGAAGAATGATTTGAATGTTTTCTTCACATGAGTTATACAAGCCATCACTCATTAACTGTGCCACTAGAGTCATCAACACTTCAAATATCATCATTTAAATTACCTCCATGTCAGCATACAACTCACTTTCTAGGCATCGATCTGATTGATATGATTCCTCCAAAAAATCCGCAATCTCCGCATACAAGATCTATGGCAACCATCTCACCATACTTCGATATTTGTTGTTTCCCCATCCGTCCCATCCCTATCATTTCACCACTTTGCTGGACACTCGCAACATTCGCTATAAAAGGATGCCCATACCCCATATAGTATCACAGTAAAATCCTTAGGAAGTCATGGCACACTCGCAACATTTGCTATAAAAGGATGCCCATACCCCATATAGTATCAAAGTAAAATCCTTAGGAAGTCATGGCATTCTTTTTCTCCGACCCTATCCCTTTTCCTTTGTTATTCTATCAGAGATGCTTGAGTTTCATGATTGTTCCCCATCACTTCTTATGATATATGAGCATTTTGATGTCCTTCCAATGGCATCTACCCTCCACTCCATGATATATGAGCATTCGAGAAATCTTGATGTTCCAAGACTAGGAGTTTCCATTTTGTTCCTTGCCACCAATCACGTTCTCGAAGCTCCCATTCCCATGGTTGACTGATTTGCAAGCTAGAGAAAACACGGGAAGTCCAGCGCACCAAGTAACTATTTTCTTGGATGCTTTTCTTCTCTGAAACAACATTCAACTATTTTGTTGGTCATCGACATGATTGCAGAATCATCGGATGTTGTTCAGTACCAGACTCAATGCATAGATTTTGTTCAGTACCAGACTCAATGCATAGATGTTGTTCAATACCAGATCATGCTATCCATTAGTTCTACATACATGGGTGCATTTCCAGTCGTAACTTGTCAATTTAGTTCCAGCCATTGTAGTAGTCCATATCAATACAAATTCATTAATTGTATACACCTAGTTCACAAAGACAAGCAGCAACGACCCTCAAATTTTTGATCCAGCTTCAAGTTATTTTTCTGATCTCTTCAAGACGAAGAATCACTTTATCGGTGGGGGAGATGTTGGAGGAGCCTAGTCGACGAGTCGACTAGGTCCTCCACCGACGATGGTTGTTCCGAAGCCATCAGTCGGTTAGTCGACCGACCGACCGACAGTTGTAACCGAATAGCTGTATGTAACTTGTATAAATAGGTTGTAGAGACAACATCAGAATATATCTCTACACTGATATTGTAGTTTGTGTGGTTCCATTAATATAAATCTTGTTGTTGATGTCCCACTTACTCTGTTATATGGTTCTATGATATGTGTATGCATGTGACTTTTCTATATATTAGTATAATGTACTACTGGTAACAAAAGCAATCCCCTAGACTACAACATATTCCATGTTTCCTATTATATTTGTCAAATCCAAACCTCATAACCATAAAGGATCACTAGCTTTACCAAGAGGGCAATGTAACATTTTTGGATGCAATACACAAATCAACATTCAGTCCAATGAAGTATCTTTTTTTCCTTTCTCAAGTCCCCTAGAAGACATAAAAGTGTCGTCGAGGAGACATTATAGTGGAATTTGAGAACACTTCAGATGTATGTGAAAGGTTTTCACTAGACACGGGGCTCTCTACTAAGGTAAAAATATAGGAAATGCATGAATTTATTTTGTAAATAGTATGCTTTTCGTCATGTCCATTGTATAGTGTCTATCTAGTCTAGTGAGATTCGTCGTCCATTATATGAGCTTGTCTATTATGTAGATATTTAATATAATGATCATAGGCTTTTTTTTATAACCGTGAGAACTTCTCTAGACCACCCAATGAGGATTGTCGGTTGCGCCACCTGGATACAAAACTCACAACTTGGGGCCAAGCTAAATGTTAGACAAGAGATAATCAACGAAAGTATGGTCACCATCGTAGTTATACAAGGCCTTAAAGGATGCGATCTGTTCACCCCACCCCTGCAAGGATTCAAACCTGGAATTCCATCGAGACAACCATCAAACCCCACTACTGGCTCCTACCCTCAACCCTTATAATGATCATAAACTTAGTCATACATACCTTTTTTTCCACAAAATTAACATAACTAATTACTGAAACTATGTCTATATAAAATTCTTATACTAAAATGAAGCATAATCATTGCTTCTCAATTATTCCATTCTATGTTTAAATATTATAAATTTGACTTTTTAATAACCAAAAAGCCCAAAGAACTTTTTTTTTAAAGAAAAAATGTGTAGTAGAATGTGAATTATAATTATACATCACAAGAAGAGCATGGAAGTTACATGACTACTTAAAGTTACGAAGAGACACTATCTCAAGAAATATTGAGTCATGATTTTTAAGTATTTCGAATAATTTTTCAATGTAATTCATTCAACCACATGTCCCGACGACAATTATGCTTTCAATTTATACCAAAGCAATTTCATTTCACTAGAACGAGATAATTACAAAGAAAAACATGTGAAGAATGTAATAAGATAATTATAATGGTATGTAAATTTTATTGAGTTTAACATTTTGGCGAATGTTTCATTCATCTTTAATAAAAAAATATAAAATTAAATAAATATTGATATATTATGGAAAAAGAAAAAAATAATAATAACAATAAATACTAATATAAATTTATCTTAAATTTAGATGTATTAAGTATTGAAAGGAATCTAATTTTTTGAGTATATAATTTAAATAAATATTGATATATCACGAAAATAATAATAATAATAATAAATATTAGTATATATTCATCTTAAACTCAAATTTATTAAGCATCGAGAGGAATCCAATTTCTTGAATTGTAAATTCTTTTTATCTTAATTTTTTACACATTTTAGAAAAAAGAATTAAACCTAAAGAAATTGGTTCACTCTTTGTGTTTAATAGATTCGAGTTTAAGATGGATTTATGTTGGTTTTATTTTTTTTATTTTATAATCAATTAACATGACTTTTTTAGTAATTTTTTATTTTTTTATATTTTTGATAAATTATGAGCCATCTTGAAAAAATTTAATTACTTTTTATTTTTGAGAACGTTATGTTACATAACATTACAAACACGACAACATCTCCCCATACTAAATTGTAAGCACGTTGCTATTTTCGGTGCTTACTATCCACTATGAATACAAAGAAATGTAAAAAAAAAAAATAAGTAAATGAGAGAATTTGAAAAATAATATTAAAAATAAAAACAAAAAATAATTTTAAAAAAAAACAAAAAATCTACACTTAAAAAGTTTAAATATTATTGAATTTAATACAAATAAAATATATAAACATTATTGAATTTATAAAAAACAAACAAGTTTAATGTAACAATATATGAAAATAATAATAATAATAAATATATATAAAATAAGATATCTAAATTAAAAATATAATTAAAAAATAAGAAAAGATGTTGATATGAAATACATGGTCTAAATCAAGAAAATGCATGAATGCAATGGGTACACATAGAATCAAATCAAGAAAATGCATGAATGCAATGGGTACACATAGAATCAAATCAAGAAAATGCATGAATGCAATGGGTACACATAGTGTAACTTGCATGATACAATGCAAGTTACATTTGGAAAGAATAACATATAAGACAAGATTGAGAATATAAATAAAAAGTGAAATACATGTGAAAGATACATAATACAATGCAAGTTATACTGGAAAATTTACATATAAGACAAATACATAATACAAGTTACACTGGAAAATTTACATATAAGACAGTATGACAAGATTGAAAATATAAATAAAAAGTGAGATACATGTGAAAGATGTTCACGGGCATTGCCATAAGATACCTAGCATAAAACAAACAAAATACATGATATCTCATGTATGATTGGGGTGCTCATTCCATTTTGTCTCCCTTCAATAAGAGAAGGATACTCCACTTCATGTGAAAAAGTGCATAAATCCACTTATACATGACATGTGTGTTAGGAGGTGTTCATTCCATTTTCTCTCTCATAAGGGTAAGGGAGTAAAGATGCCCCACTTCATGTCAAAATACATTAATGCAATTGTTGGAGGGCTAGGGAGGTGACAATGCTATTTTGTCTCTATGCATCCCTTTAAACATGATCTGCCAAAATACATGAATGCAATTGTTGTAGGGCTAGGGAGGTGACAATGACATTTTGTCTTTATGCATCACCTTTTAAAATGATGTTTTGAGAGGAAAAAGAAAGGCAAGGTCACTATCCTCCTTGTCTTCACATTTAAATTGTATTTTACCTAAACAAACCAATGTCCTCTTTTTGTTTCCCATCCCAACCAAGTCACTGAGTGCAATACTCACTCTGTAACAACTTTTTAAAATTTTGGAATAAAGGAAAAATACATGCATATGATGTGCTAACGTGGAGAGGGAGGGGAGTGGAAATCACATAGGAAAGACCATCCTCCTATTAAAGCAATATGCATGGAAACTTGTGAGGGTTTTCTATAAGAAAAAATATGCATGGAAACTTGTGAGGGTTTTCACTAAGACAAAATATGCATGGAAACTTGTGAGGGTTTCCTTCTATTCTCTTATTTTCTTGGGAATTTGAACAAGTCAAAATAGGTAAGTAGCCTATAACTAACCACACACTAAAGGGTAGATGATGGTTTGTTTTTACTCTTGATGATCACTGGAAGCTCCTATAATAGACTTAAGATGAACTTTAGATGGTTGCGTTAGGAGTTGTTCTTTTTATAAATAAGATGTTGATATGTCTTATTCATCCTTTAACGTATGCGCATTGCCATGTGGGTGTAAATGCACTTTAGTTGTCTATGTGCATCACTCTGTTGTATTTAATGTATGTATGCCACGTGGGTGTAAATACACACTTGTTCATGTACATCAATTTGGTTTATTTACTGTCCCCATGTGGGTGTAAATGTCCTTTCGTTGTTATCAGTGTGCATAACTTTTATTTATCTTTGTCCTATTACTTGGTTAGATGTGTATATGGTTTTGTCAAAATTTATGTTAAAATTGAATGTTTTTATATCATTTTAATATGTGGTTTTGGATAGGAGATGGTTAAGGGGTTTATATGAAACTTTATTGTATTTTATATTTTTTAATAAATGATTTTTTTTATAATTTTCAAATATAAATTACCTCATTTTTAAGCACTTAAGTAAGAAAGAGATATTCTTCATGGTTCATTAAAAAAATCAATCATCAATTGGATTATAAAGGACAATCATGTCATGAGTGAGATTTGAACTCAATTAAAGAGGATAGCAATTCATCCTTTCAATCATTTGAGTTAGACTCAATTGACAAATATCTATAACTTAAGGTCATATCCTAACCAAACTCCAAATATTGACATATGAGACCCTTTTTTTTGTGGACAAGGAACTCCTTTCACACATCGATTTGACTGCATAGTTTATAGAGCTATACATACACAACGTTTTGCGGTTTTCTCCAAGTACTACAAGGGAAACACCCCGTAGCATATGTTATACTGGATGCTTTTAGTGTTACAATATTGTCAAAAATTGTTAAAAAAATCTCCGCTACGACCTTCATTTTTGGTAGCGAATTTTTTGGTAGAGGTTCTAATGAATATTCCCTATAGAAAATTATGAGCAGTCAGAGGTTATAATGGATGTGTTTTTCGGTGCTCTTAAATTTATCATGCAAACCAATGCACCCATTATAAATAATAAGCATCAACGCGTATATGTGTAAATCTCTCATTACGTATATTTCAATGTAGACATATTGATTCTTGCATTATATTGTAACCTCGGTGGTACGTTTTATTATATGCACCTGTTTGTATATACCATTCTAATAAGAACCGGTGCATGTAATATTTACATAAGTGTCAGTGCATCATGTATTATAAAAAACACTCATGCATTTTAATATATAAACGCGTCGATGTTGATGTTGTAATATATATGCATTGTTCTGTATTTTGTATTATAAAAAACCAGTGCATATATCATCCCCAAAAGCATCAATGCTTAAAGTTTCTTTAAAAGCACCGGTGCAGAAGGTTCATTTAAAAGAACCGATGTGTATTTTGTTTGTAAAACACACCAATGCTTCAGTTATATGAAGAGCACCAGTTTTTATGTTATGTAAAAGAGCATTAGCAGGTAAATTTTGGTATGGTTCAATGAATTTTAGCGAGTAAATTTTGGTATGGTTCAATGATTTTTTCCATGTTGCATATTTGCAAATATAGTTTCTTCTTTTTTATTTTACAAATTTTCATTTAACCATTTGATAATCAAATATTTTTTATAATAATATTTATTTTTATATTTTATTTATTACATTTGGATATACGAGTTGACTACACATATGTTCAATGTAACCATGTAAATAATTCATATATTTAGCATTTGAATTAATTGCCATAAATTCATTTTTTTTAATATTATTGTTTTTTATATTTTAATTATTCTGTTTCAATAAGTGTGTTGATTACACATTTTTTCATTGTCACAATGTAAATCACTCATATATTTAATCGATAAAAAAAATTGAGACATTTGAGAATGTTGTAGAAGAAGAAACTCATTTTATTATATAAGAACAAGAATCCAAAATATGGGACAACATAAAGGTCCTCAATAATCAAAATACCAAGTTGACACTATTACAATTTTGATAACTTATCCTCATCCAATTGGGATGATATCTCCACATTGAATAGAATGCTTGTTTTTCACAAATAAAAATTTTAAAATATACAAATTGCAGTAACAACATTCAAATGTATTTATCATCTTTCATTGTTGGAATTGTTGTAGTCACCCGAGCTACTTCCATGCCTCATCTCTTCATCACCTACAGGGGGTATTGTTCCTATGTTATTTGAAATGTTTTGTCGGCTGATTTCATTTCGTTCCATATTTCATGTTCCATCTACAAGCATAAACATGAAATGTGATGAGTATATCTACATTTATAGATAATATAATATACAAAACTGTGTAAATGAAAAAGTGTACCAATTCAATGAATGAATCATTAAATTCACACATCTTTTTTTGAAACCATTCCTAATGTTGTGTGTCAATAAATCCTCTATTGGCTCCACTCCATACTTTGTTTCTTGTGAGTTTCATGCACCATGACAAAGCATAGATATAACTAAAGTTTTCTTATTGTTCCATTAATTATAAAATAAGTGACGTACTTACAAATTGTTGAATTAACCCTTGATACCCCAACATATACTCACAACCCTTAATCCAATGTCAATCAAATGATCATATCGCTCTTCACCATAATTGTTAGCACCTATTAGAAAACATCCATGTACAATTTTAAATTAATTAAGATAGAAAAATCACATGAAATATGAAATCTAAAGAAAACCAAAAGTACTCACAAACCTTGCAATCATCCCTTTTCTGCCTTGTCGTCCCATCTTATGCGTTGAATGGGTGTCATTTTCTTTCTTTCCTACAACAGTCAAAATGGTTTCAACAAAACAAGCCAAAAAAGTTGGTCAAACATGCTAAAAAATTCATGTTGTTGATGATCAAACCTCAACGTTCCAAGAGGATCATATCAACCACTCAACTCTCCACTGACACCAACTCTCGACAACAATAACAAGTCAACAAAGCACTCAACTAGTTCAAGGATAGGGTTTATGAGATTTAGAAGCAAGCACAAGAGATGTTGCAATGAGTCAGTGAGAAAGCCAAGGTTCAACACGACAAGCATCATATTCCGCATTCATTCAAAATTGGGGATCATGTCTAGTTTCATCTCAAGAAAGAAATATTTAGTGGCCCGCACATGAAGATGAATCCTTTACAATATGCTCCTTACACCATTCTTGAGAAAATTGGTGGAAGTGCTTTTAAGTTCAACATTCCACTATACTTGGGTTTGCATCCAGTATTTAATGTGGACATGCTTCGACTGTATTTTCCACCACTATTGGAATATATTGACTTACAACCAACAGATATAAAAGAAATCCATCCAAATTTTCAAGAGACCCTTGTCGTCGACAACATGGTCAGAAATCAAATACGCCACACAAGGATGCAAACAATTCCCTTGTTTTGGGTGGCCAGAGCAAGACAACTCCCAACTCAAGGAAAGTGGTATCCTCTTACTAAATTGGACCACAAGTTTCCTCATCTTCTTAGGTAGGAAATGGGCACCATTTCCACTTAAGGGGGGAGGTTCGATCCATTCCAGGACTCAACTGACACCCCCAACTATTGCCTAGTCCCAGTCAACTCCTTGTACAGATCTATAAATCCATCGACTCAATAGACCCTACAGATCATTCGATCCATCGAATCAGTCAACCCACACAATATTCTGTAAGATTTGTTCATCATACATGATCTACAACATTTGATGACTCCAACACATGTCAAACAACATTCTAAACAGTAAGAAGGAATCACGCTTCTTCTAGCTAATAGATTGGAAGAATATGCTTGGTCTCCACAATAAAATTGTAACTTCTTCTTTGCAACTAAAACACAATGGTTAGGCACCTAAGCATCCCTCAGATTTGTATATATTCATGTAAGCCCGAATATGAAAGGGTTTATTGTTCTTGATTGCACTAAGATGGGTCCTAAAAGAGAAGGCTCAATTGGTTCCTCACAGTTCCTTCATTCGACCTCCATTCATGTAAATGAGTCTTTCGAATCAGTACACCTTGATACAAGGTTGGTTATGGACTTAAAAGACCAACATCCCATGGATGACTACTCAATAAAATCGAGGTTTTCACCCTTGGGGTTTCTTCGTTATTAAATCCTAACTTGCATTTTCATGTTCTTGGTTTTGTCTATTGCTTTCAGTCATTATTGTTTAATTATTATCTACATTGGTTTTCTTATTCAATCTAGTATTGTTCGCTTCTGCCACAATAGTGATTAATTCATGTAGTCTACTATCTTGTCCTCTCGTCGACTCTGTGGGAGACACTGATAAAAATAGTGCAAAATAATAAGCAGTCAATCAAGGAAATAGATGGTCAACGATGAATCGAACACAAGGATACTCTATCTTCAGCAGGAATAATAAGATTGGTATGAAGATATTTTATTTCATGTGAGCCTTGAGATTTGATTTTGTAGATTTTTACAAACTTCTAATGTCATTAGTGTTTTCCATGTAAATGTAAATGCACTTTCACTGATCATGTGCATGACCCTAGCTAGGATTCATTCAAATGCATTGGGTTCATGGAATATGTTCCCCTATTACGCAAGAATAAAAGGGAGATTGAAGTCCTTAGTCTTTGAGGAGTTACATTTTATTAGTTTTTGTTTGATCACGAGTTAAGGACTATTTTTTTTATATAAATATGGTAAGAATATTATTAGAGGTTTTGTTTAATTATGAATCAATTTACATCCTCCAAAATGTTATCTAGCATTGGATCGATAAAAGATTCAATTTAATATATGATCTAATTCCAATAAATGAAGAGAACTTTGTTACAAGATTAAACAAATCCAAAAATTTTATTGTGTTGGAAAAGTTCATTATGTCAAAGAGTTCGTATATTGCTCCTCAAATTTATCTCTTTAAATGTTCACAAGGTTTCCCAATGTCCTTGTACAAGGAATATTTGTTAAAGCTCACTGACTAAGTTGCGGTCCAGTGGTTAATCAATGGGATATTTTCATCATTGGCCCAATTTCACTAAACCCCCTCACCCCTCATGGATCATTCCTATTAAAATGATTTTATGTTCTGTTATATTGAAGTAGTGCAAAAGACTGAAAATGTCATAGAAAAATAGAGGAAGAAGTGCAACCTACAGTATCCTAACATAGGCCACAATGTCTATCTTCTCCATAGTGGGCTAATTTTCCTTCGTACCTTGCATTGTAAATTTGAGAAATAAAATATCAAGGCACAATCATTTTTTCTTGTTAGGTTTTTCACCCTCATAGGTTACTCCATGATATATATCGTGTTCAATGTGTTAATGATGTGTTTCTTTCACAAATATAGTTTGTTCTTATTTTCTCAATTATTTTCCATATTAAAGGTATGCTTCTAATATATCATAAATTTATCATTAGTAGTCAGTACATAGTCTCACCTAGCCTCTTTGTATTTACATTAGCATATTTAGATCTATTGTGACAAGTTTTTTTTGTGGAATGTCAACAATTTATAGGTTAAGGGTTTAAGGAAATTATTGTTTGTTGAACCACCTTTATATACAATCTCTAGTAACTGCATTTCTCACTTAATGATTCTTCATCTCACTTAGTAAATATGCATGTGGCATTCTCATAATTGCATGATAGTTTGGATTGCATTTTGTTGTTAGATGTTTCTTCATGTGGATCAAATTTTATATTGGATTTATAATTCCTTTTGATGGTGGATACCTCCAACCTACTAGCCAATGAGAGGCATAAGCCGATGCTTTCTCCAATCCCTATGCACTTTTCTTAAGATGATCTCTCCCTTAAAAGTTCACATGAATTGTAATACCCCCATTTTGACCCTTAGGGTTTATTGGATTCAACGTAAATATTTTATACATGCAATGTGTGTTTCCCTAGTGTGGAGATCAAGGCCAAGGCCCCACTAGAGGATGCTCAGGTTTTATTTAAAAGGAATGTATTTGACATTCTGATTATCCATGTGCTATTAAGCCCTGGGGTATTGTAAATGATGTAAATATTGAATATTTCAATAAAATACCAAGAAAACTGGCTATGGAGGAAACCAATAAGAGAGGGCCATGTGTATCCACTAGGGCAAGGTGAAAGAGTTGTGGGATTGGACCATATATTGCGAAATGTCATCCTTAGAACCCATTTGACCTTTCATGCTGACATTTAATTATGTTGCAAAGGGTGGTTGAAGAATCTGCTCCTTGAGGTTGATGGAGTGTGGGAAACCCTCGAAATTCATAATGGTATGGTATGGGACTCTATTTTCCTTGAACCGCATGCCACTCTACCCTGGGAATTTGTATTCCATGATCCCCATTCCATTAGGTAGAATCAACCAGAGTTTGAACGCAAGGGAGAGCATAGAGATGAAAAGGGAGAAAGAAGAAAGTCACGATTTTGGAGAAACCCCGATTTTAGAGTGCCAAAGCTGCCCAGGAATTCATGTGGGGAGCTTAATCCAGCAGGGGATCCGTCGGTCTATACCCTTGTGCCATTTGCAGCATGAAATATGCTTAAGAACCCATGAAGAATACCTTGATTTAATGGCCGAGAAACCAGCTGCGAGATAAAGTCGATTCGACCATAGAAGTGAAGGAAAACCCAAGTGGAAAGGACAGAGAAAGGGTAGGGCAGAGGGTAGGGTTGCTTGATAAACCCAGTGAAGGATAGAGTCTCAAGGATCTAACAGTTTGGACCTTTATATGCCCACCCTGAAGAGCACTGGAGGGAAGGTATGTCCTGAGGGGCTGTATAGCAGTGAAGGGAATACTTCCTTTTGTTTGGTGTGGTAGGTATTGTGGGTGCCAAGACTGTCTGAGTGTGAATTGAGAGGCCTGTAGCTCTTTGGTTGAGATCACTGGCTTATCATCCTCCTCTACTATTCCTTGAATGCTTGATAAACCCAACTGTGAGTGTTGGCTTAGCATGTGTGTTTGGGAGAAGCCATGGTTGTGAGTGAGCATGTTTATCCCTCCTTAGTGGATACACAGCCCAACTTGGGGATGGTCTCTCAGCTAAAAGAGTATAGGCTGGACAGAGACCTATGGTTGGGTGGAACGTTTCTCTCACATAGCCAGTTTCTTGGACTGTTCATCCTATAAGATAAGTGTTCTCTATGGTGTTAAATGATACTAGTCTTCCTATGTTATGTCTACTTGTTATGTTCAAGTTATTTGAATGAATGATGGCATGACATTGACTAGTATCAATACCATGTATAGGCCTCAGTATGCGGTTGATTCCATGTTTGAACACTTCACGAATTGTTTGAGATTAATATGCTGCTAACCCTGTATGTGGTAGATGCATCCATTATATTTAATTCCACTTTGTTTGTTGTCATGCATTGCACATCTTGGAGGGTTTGTACTTCATCAAATGAGCTTGGGGAAGGATTTATACACCCCCCTAATGTGTTCATGCGCCCCTCTGTGATCAAATGAAGGAAGGGACCTTGGCAGGGTGATTCCAGGGCTTTTGGCAGTGGGGTAAGGAGGTTTTGATGGACTTCAGGGAATTTTTTTAATTGGAAATGAGGAAATGTTAGAGTCCTCGAATGTGGTAGGGAATCACACCAGTACATAGAGATCTCCAATATCTTTCCAACGGTACCATACTTGTCCAATTTGGCCTAAGGATGAAGAAGTTATCGGGCTGGGAAGCTGGTTGTGACAGGGCATGGCCATCTCCCAACTTTCCGCATCCACACTACGGAATGCGGAAGTCGGGGACGTATTTCTGCATCGCCGGGCATTTTGGCGTCCCAACTTTTCGACTTCCACGTCGCAGATGTAGAGTGTGGAATTTGGGGGCGCGTTTTCCTGCAATGTGTTCATTGTCAACCATTTGTTAGCAGCCTACACATTGGAATATGTTCCTTATTATTCAAACTAGTTCTTCTTCTTAGTTATAAAGTAACAAGCCAAATTTTCTAAGTTACAATCTACCTAACTGTACAAGGGGAGCTAAAAATACTTCCAGGATTTATCCTTACCAGTTGCACATCAAGTCCATAGCCATCCTAGGATAACAGTTTAATTAACTAACTCACATGTGAAACTATATTAAGGTGCATGCATCCAAGTTATCTAATGCAAATGCATGTTTACAGAGTGACTTATAACTTCACAGAAGGTTCAACAACCGCAATGTTGAAACCTTCAGCTCTTATACCACTTTGTAGTGTCCCCGACCCAAAACTAAGTCAAAGGCACTAGAGGCCTAGGAAAAAGGGTAAAGTAAATATTACACGGTGGAATAAAGTGTTGCTTAATGTTAGGCCAACAAGCCATTCTAGCCGAACATATCCTTATGAAGTGCATGGAAATTAAACATGACATTTCCCAAATGTGCATACTTATTAAACATATCAACATTGTATTTTGTAATATGAATGCATGGTATTTAGAATCTTTAGTATGATCATGAATATGTAATTAAATCAAGTAATTGATAGTAAGCATCAGTTTGTATATCTAGAAAGGACATGAGTAGTAAGTATTGCAATTAATATTTGCTCGCGTAATAATTGTCTTCCATATGAATATTACTTATCAATTCTATGATATGTGTGTTGATAGCAATGGTTAAGTAGTAAGTAATACTAGCATCAGAACATATCCACAAACATACGAACTAAAGAAAAGGAAAATTCATAGGCTGCCAACTACAACCTCCAAAATCAATCCTGTGGTTGTCTCCTACAACCAACTTTCATTAGTATAATTTAGATCGAATGGCTACCTTCCCTCCAACCATCAATCACCATTACAAATTAGATTTATCATAACATGATCAGATTTGCAACAACATGATAATATCTGCAACATTACAATAAGATCAGCAACAAGAGTGCTCTTAATCATAAGACAAGGTGTGTTTCCTTTTGTGCTGAAAACACTTCCGTCTAAAATAATCATAACTTGGTCATCTAGAAAGATTTTCTAGTGGAACAAAAGGTGTTCCTTACTGGAAAATTTGCTCTAAATGAAACATAATAGGTCTCATAACCCATAAATGAACTAAAATGGGTGAAGCACAACCTATGGTTGCGCCCCTCTCATCACTATGAGAGTTACATTCATAAACCATGAAGAAGGAGAGAAAGAATAGAGGATAGATGAGTTTCATGGTAATACAACGTATCGAGATCCATCCACCCTGCATACAAATCCTATCACATAATCCATAAAAAAATACAAAATTAATTTTAGCCTCCATGGCACATAAACACGGTAAAATAACATAAATAAGTATATGAAAAAACACTTATCTTTAATGGCAATTGGTTGTAGCAGGACAACTTTCCTCCCAGCTGTAGACACAGTCAAGACTTCCTTGCTTGAACAAGTCACCTTCGAGTTGAGACCACAGATCCACAGGTAGAGTCACACTCAGTCTGGAAACTCTCAAAACTACCTCTTATGAGAACCACAATGCTTCCCACTACTACTTTCATGTCCGTCTCCACTGTATATGGTGTCACCGTCTCATTTCTTGGCTTCATGTGCAAGAACCTGGACTAGTAGAGTGATATGGAAGAAAAGGGTGGTGACAATCCACTAGAATAAATCTCTGGAATGGACAATAGACTACTCCTCTCAAGTATCCTGCAACAAACACTTAATATCAATACAATCCCCACATAGTCCCAAGACTATCAATACTCACAACATAGTGAGATAGCACAAGGCAAGTGATCCAAAGCTCGGGATTAGCTTGAACAAGGAGAGGGAATATAAATTTATAGCACAAGGTGGACAACTCTAACCCTAGGGGATCATCTTGAATGAGAGAGAGAGAGGTAAGGTTAAGCTTCATCATGGAGAATTAACTTGAATTAGTGGAGTGGTGGCTTCATTAGGATATTCGCTTTCTCGGATTAGCATAATGAGGAGGAGTTACCAAAAATCAAGGAGTGGAGGCCAAGAATATCTCAAGGAGGGCGCACTAGTAATGTGAGGTGAGAGAGTGGGTCCAATAGGATTATAATTGACCTGTAAACACAAAAATAGGGAGCATCTCCATGAATAGAGGAGTGGGGTGCACTTATGGAGGTGGAGGCTAAGTTCTATCTTGTAGAAGCTAAAATCTAGCTTACAACTCCTAGAATCTAGGGAGAGGGATCATAAATGACAGAAAACACATAAATGGGAAGGAATATCTCCCAAGGAGGGCACACTAGGAAAGAGGGGCCCACTAAGGTATGCATAATGTGCAATAGTAACTCCATAGTCCATAAAAATCAAAATAGGGTATGTTGTACAATGTTTGGGTGACCAACACTACTAATGTCACCAAGGTGAAAAATGAACTAGGATGGACTACTTTCATCCAAAAACAAATTATAAGGTGCTATGGATGTTCCCCATTCCCCCTCACACTATGAGATCCATGGTATCCCATACTCTTTTAGTTGCCTTTGCCGAGTCAATTGTTTAATTAATCAATAGCAATAACATTCAAAGATAGAAACAATGCCAATAACAACATTAATATTAATAATAGTGCCAAAGTCCAAATTCATATCATCAAACAATGATCATAATTCCATAATCATATTAACATGCAAAAGAACATAACTCCACAGTCACATAAAATATCATAAGTTCAGGGGTTAACAACCGGGGTATTACAGATACAGAGCTAGACACAATACCCCTGATTTTTCTGGAAACAATTTGTGCATTCAACTTGTCGATACAATTGCACAAAGATATAGGTCGATAATCCTCCAAATTTCCATTTCTATCATATTTTTGGATGAGGAAAATGAAAGTAGAATTGAAGGATGTCAATATTCTACCATTCACGCTTGATTCTTCAATTACTCTAAGAATATCATGTTCAAATAGATTCGTAAAATCCGTGAAAAAATATGTTGGCTAGCCATCTGGCCAAGATATTTTATTGTTCTACATAGAGTGGACATCATCATTTAGTTCCTCAAGGGTGACCTCCTCCATAAGATCAGTATTTTGCTCCTCATTCACATATGATGGACAGAAATAAACCACTCTCATCATTTGTGCCACATATGCTCTTTCATTTTCCTGGAAGAGCCTATTGAAGTGGTTTACTCGCATCTCATCAAGATTCCTGAAACCAATCACTTGAGCTCCTTCATCATCCTCCAAATGCCAAAGGGAATTGACATTCTTCCTGTTATTTACATAATTATGAAAAAAATGGTTAGAGTAACGAACACACTTGGAACGTAATACATTGTTGAGAGTGAAGGCTTACACCATTAAACAAATGGTTGTAGAAGACTAAGTCAATGGTTGTGTGACTATTTATATTAGTAATGAAGATATGGAATATAATACATTATGGAAAGTGAACTTTTACACCATTGAGGGTGTTTTTTCCCACTACAAACCTCAAGAATCTAAATCTATGTACATGATGATTACTTTAATGGGTTAGTCTAAGCATTTTATTTTGAATTTTTTTTTGTGTAGTTAAATATACTGTGGAGAAATACACATTTTGATCATCAATTAGAAATCCTTACATTGAGGGGGTGCAAATATGTTCCAAGGTGACTTGTGATGGGGTGCAAATATGTTCCAAGGTGACTTGTGATGGGGTGCAAATATGTTCCAAGGTGACTTGTGATGGGGTAAAAATAGGAGTATCTTAAAGAATACAAAGGTTGGGCCAATGTTATGGATAAAAATGGATGGCATCAACCTCAATAAATCCTTTGAGTATCTGAATGAAGAAAAAAAACATAGTAGTAACCGTGTCGAATAAAGTTAAGCAATTAATCCACTTCTAAAACAAGTTGAAAACTAAACAAATTGTCCAATGCAAGTCTACATACATACGTAGATAGTCCATATCAACTCATTGTATTTGATGCAATGTGCTTATTTTTTCCTTGGGTTGTGCATTGTGTAGTTGTATAAAGGCTACATAATCTAACCTTAGGGTTCGGTTTGGACTCTTCTTACAAACCACCAAAATATTGTGTCTCATGTTTCATTAAAATGGGAGAGCTCAGAAATCCTAATTAAGCAACTCTACAACTTCATGTCTTTCTTACCACAGGTCATTAATGAAATTGTAGTTAAATTGACTCTGACATGTAACCATACAAGAAATTTAAAAATTGAAATACTCATACCTTGATGTCACCTTAGTATTTATGCCACTTAATTTGTATGCCTATTCTTTCTCTATTCTTTCTCCATCTCACCTGTAAATGATATAGGTTTTCATTCATGCCTCAAATGTAAGAATAATTTAGTAAAGATGTGCTAATCATAGAATAACTAGATATTACAAAATTATAGGTATAACACAAATCATTTGATATAATGAAACATGTGAACCAATGTATTAATATATTGGTTGCTACTATATTTTAAAGTATTATATTGATCACTATATTGCAATTCAATATAGTATTAAATGATGATGATAAATAGTTATTAAAATATTTTTTTGAAAATAGTAATTTGGTATTAAAAATAATTTCTACAAATTGATTAATATTAAAATAAATATATCGATTGATATGTCTAAACTATACTATTTAATATGATAGTGAATAAATATATATTGATTGATATAGAGGTTTTCCTAATTAAATATTATAACAAATATTATTAATATATATCGATTAATTAATTAATTTTAATATATTTATCGATTTATAAAAAAACATTATATTATTTGATATTATTTATAATCTAAAAAATATTTATCAACATTGAAAATAAGTTGATATAATATTGAAATTTGAATATATAGTTGATATTATATATAGATTCAGACATTATAACAGTTATTTTGCCTTTTATTCAATTAGATTAATTTTGGTCTAATTTCATTGAACAAAATTAAACTTGATTGGTATTTTTAAGATTTTTATTCTAGAGGATTAAATTAAACTCTAGTAGAATTAGATTGGTAAAATTCTTTGTGAAAGGTTAAATTGTATTAGTGTTATAGATATATTTTTTCATATTTCTTAGAAATAAATTTAAGATATAATTAGAAATATTTAAAGTAAAAATTCCAACATGATATACCCATAAATATTACATAAAAATATTGGTAATAGTTTTCTTATTAACATAGTATTGGCAGTGGCTTTCTTTTTTTTTCCTTGGATTGGCAGTGGCTTTCTTATTAACCTATTACTTAATTGATTGTAAAATTAATATATGTATTTCTTAAACCTTTCCAATCCATATCTATAAAAAAATATTATATAAATGTGAATAAATATAAATGGGATCCATGGCAATGTGCATACAACACCCAAAAAAAAATACTTCATTATTAAGAATAGAGAATCAAACATCTTGAAGTTGTCAAATTCTCCTTATCCACAAACTCACCACATGAAATAAAATATATAACCTAAGGTTAGGAACATGTTCAAAAGAAAAAAGAAACATGCAATAATTTACTTCTCCAATCACACTATCATTCATGACTCCAACGACATCACAAAAATATTTTGTTTAACAACACAAAATATATATTTTCTTAACATTGTTTTGACCAATAATAGAAGTCGAATGGTTCCAATGAATGGAAGTGGTTTTGGTAACCTTGTTGAAAAAGTTGTTGTGTCAAAGTGTTGTATCGATATGTTCATATGAGATTGATTGAATTGACATGCCATGCACTGTGTGTAAACAACAAAATTCAATTAGAGTTTTGCGGCACGAATATATGAAACCAATTAGGAAAGTATACTTGCTTGTTTTTTTCCTCTCTAAATATGATGAATAGATGGAAACACTTACATCCATGTATTTTCTTAACCCCACCCAATGTCAACATCTTTCACATGCATTTTGCTTTCCACACATATTCTCAAATCTTTCCATATTGTCTTATATGCTTTCCTTTGTAATATATTCTCACTATGAATTCCATGAACAAAATGGTCCAAACATCACTTCCATCTTATCTTAGGTTCTATTCTTCCATTTTTATCATTTTATTTGATTCATTCTTTTCTTTTTTCTAATATGATCCTTTCCATTATTTTGCCCTTTTTGGCTACCCATTTTCTTTCTCTTTTATATTCTTGTTTTCTTTTTTTCCTTACTCTTTACTTATTTCCCTCTTTTCACCACTTTAGTCCTAGTCTTGTAGTAGGGACTATTGGAATTGCTTTTAAAGATTTTAATTTTTTCTACACAAGTTACAATATATTTTAACCAAAGTTTTTAGGCAAAAATATTGTTTAAACCAATCAATAAATTTGAGACCTTATTTGGTGTCATATCGAGGCACAATAAAGTACTCCTACATCCTCTTGCCACAAACCATGACCCTTTCGCATGCCCTTGCCACGAATCTATGACCATGACCAACTGCGTTTGACACGACCACCATAACATGGTTGCACTTGTCATGACTGTGGGATGATCCTTCCATTCTTCAACAATTTGTCTGTCATAGATGGCTTTGTATCATGGAAGTGAGTTCCTTTCTGCTTGGATGTGCTTCAACAGATTCCAAACCATTCACAAGTTGGCAGTAGCTGGATTTTTCACTACGTTGAGTGACTCTCTATTGCCTTGAGACTAATCTAAGCTCCATAATGAGAGTTAGTATTACTTTACTGCAAGTCGTTAGCATGATCCCGACGGAAGTTCCTTTGACACTCAAACTTCTTTCAGTAATACTAAGATCCATCTCTCAATTAGTGATAAGTTACTTTGGGTCTACCCTCTGTCCGAAGGTTATTCTGTATATATGTAATAGTCACTTCTAGCTAGTTATTGGTTGGTAACAAAAAACATGAAGAACAAGTACAAGAGCTACAATGGAGTCTATGAATAACCTTAGTCATGTGGAATATCGATTTTTCCTCAGCTTCTACCTTCTTGGCCGCTAATGATTCTTTGTCCTTTGCATTCTTACATCCACTAGCAATGGACCTTTAGAAAAGTACAAAATTTCTTCCATTTGATTTTGCACGATGCATCAGTCCACTTCTAAAGCCAAGTACATTTCTATAGAATCTCAATCTTTGTTTTGGGGATGAAAAAATGTTCTTACAGTTAATACTTAAAACATTTGTTGTTAAAATGAACACCGTCTACCCAATTTTGCATCGAGAATGGGTTTCTTGCTTTGTCTATTTCTAATAGATAATTGTAGTCTTTAGGCCTGGCTTTCTCCTCATGCGAGTCTAGTTAGGTTTTTATTTCCAAGAATATATATACACTTCCCTGAAGTTGGTATGCTATATGTGACTAATTACTGTGGCAGTACTTTGAAATTATTCAATTAGTATAAATTTGGATTTTTTCTTTTTTTTTTTAATTTTAGATAACAAATTCAATAGAGATTATTGAGTACCAAGTGCACATGTCCTAGAGTTGAACCATACTTTGATATCAAATGCAACATATGTTCTTATACGTCCATAAGAGCACTATATGTGTGTGTGTGCACATGCGCATGTGCCTGAAACATGATTCCTTCCATTTATCAATCTTCAGAAGTAGTTTATAAACTCACGAAGTATTAATAATAGTGTAAATGAAATGGTATAATGTTGATTAGATGATGTTCATCACAAGTACAATATAAATTAAATGTAATAGTAGAAATGTTATAATTATACAACATTCCCATCAATCCTTCTTGTAACAATATAGATTATAATTCTCATTCTTATAGAAATATAAATACATTAGTATCACAATGACAATACTCCTATAACAACTAAAATACAAATACAATATGAATACATAACCTTCATCAACTATCTTAAAAACAACTTAAATTACATTGTTGTAAACTATTCTTATAAATCCAATATCAATATTATTTGCAATTATATATATATATATATATATATATATATATATAATTGCATTAATGAAAGCAATCATATATTCCCTAGTAAGTTGCATTCGTGTATAAGTATCCCATACCCAATGCATTAATATATAATTGCATTTTTATTCCCACAATAACTACATCACCCTAACATAACAATGGTTAAGCTAACTATAAGAACTTATAACAATATCACCACTATCATGTCATACGAATAAATCATGGGGCCACATAAAGGTAAGCTAGTAAGAGACAATTATATGTTCAATACTAAACTGCTTTTTATATATATCCCATTCCCAAGTCAATTATATTGATTTAATTCCCCAATGCACAAATCTAAGTGACTTAACTTGAAACCACTTGAAAGACAACTAGGTATGTTCTTGTATTCATCATATATATAAAGCAAATAAGCAACTTAACTAATGCACCAACAAAACCTTTCTTGATAACTTATTCATATTAATATTTACTAGCCACATTGCACATATAAGTTATACTTCACCCAAGGATCCCACTTTGCAAATATGAAATAAGTAAATCTATGTGCGTGACAACGCTAAATTTGTTGCATGGATCTAATACCAAGGAATAAATGATTCAATGAGAGACCAAGGTTCACACCACATTAAATGTCGAACAATAGAAATATGCAGGTTTTCGAAATAAGAGCAGCGATTTATAACTTAACACTTTTACATATCTCGACAATAGCCCCTTGGCGTCGTTCCTTTTAGACAACTTCGGCATATAGGTGGAACAATAAACTCCTTTCTCAACAAATTGAAGCAAATAATATACTTAGTGACGATGCTTGATTTGGGAACTTACAACAGTTTTCGAAGACCCACCGCAAGTCCTCGTGTCAATTGCCAATTGCCAAACGTTAGATGTCTACCGGAAACCACCCTACCTCTCCGAATGGGTACTCTTCTTCCCTTAGGACCCTTGATTGAGAATGTTGGGACCCCTGATTCAGAATGGAGCTGAATACATAAGAAGAAAAATTCCAATGTAGTTAAGATACGTAGATCTCACTAGAGGGATCCCAACCCTATTCGTACAGTGATGAACCAAACTCTCTACAATCATCGTCACAATCCGGAGTAGTCTATACCGTCCAGCAATAGGGAAAAAGAGATGAGAGCCTCATGCTCTCTCCATCTCTTTATATATTTCCAAAACTTACCATGCATTTCACACATGCACATGCACAATTATCAATTTACATTTTCTTTTATTATTCACCCCCAAGTGCCACTTTTCTCCTATTTTTGTGTGTGTATCGTGTTACTTTTTTTTGAAATAATTAATTTCTTTATTTTATTTATTCACTAATTTTTGCAACAATTTAATTTTGTTAAAAAAAATGCTTATTCTTACCACCATAGTGTTTTTATTTTTATTGGCGCGTCACGTTACGTCGAGCATATCAAGGTTTCCATGTTGCGTGCATGCCTTTCAAATATCCCTCTTTCGTGGTGGGGACTGGTGCGATGAATAAGACCTCATTAACTTAGTCCGGTCGACCCTACTGAGAGACTCATGGTTCCTGGGGAATAAGGTTGAGTCCTTATTGCGCGCTCCATAGTCTAATCCTTGTGAGTGACTGATTATGTGGCCTACCCTCATGACAACATGCATCTGACGAGCAAAATCATCTCTTGCTTTTTCCCAACTCTTCACATGGAGTAATAACTAGTCTTACTACCTTTCTTCCCATTCAATCCCATTCTGTGATGTGGACCCAAATGGCAATCGTGATCCTGTACCTGTACGTGAAACATCATGTGCATCAAATCTTTCAAAGCAAAATCATAACATATAATTTACATCAAGTTATCATCATCCACTGTGGATACCTGACCCGATCTTGATTCTACTCAGTATCAACGCAACCTTGCATTGTATGCACCTGTCTTTCCTATCACACTTGACAACCCGTCAAAGTACATGATACCCATAACATAACTATAATCATTTCATAATTTCACATCAACATACATATTTGATTATCATCAAATCATCATTTCACAATTTCATGGCAATATAAACACTGATCATAATCATATCATCATCTCATAATAGATAGCTTTAAAAACATTTAACTTAAACGTCCAAAATACTAGCTTCCACACATAGTCAGGTCATTCGAAACTGAATGTCCTAAAAAAAATAACACAACATAATAATCCAAGTATGAATTCACATATAACTAGGTCATTCAACACTAAATGCCCTCAAATCATAATGTCCCAATAATAATCAAAGTCTAAAGTAAAAGTGGGGCACTACACAGGTGGAGATTATTCAGTAGAGATTATTGTTTTTCTTAAAATTTAGATAATAAATTCAGTAGAGATTTATTGATATTATTGATAAACACAATATCTATAAATTTAAATGTTATGAATGGGGCATTATATCATTGATTAATGAATGGGGCATTACAGTCCTCCTTATTTTTCTCTTGTTTCATTTTTAGTTTATGTGCCGAGAGGCGCTCTAGAGCCTAGTATGAGGGAGATCTTGTAACGTTTGTCGAGTGTTTGTCGAGTGTTATGAGGGAGATCTTGTAATGTTTTTCAAGTGTTTGTCGAGTAATAAAATAATAACAAAATAATAAAAATAAAATATTGTAACGTCGGCCATTAATAAAAAAATAATTTGGGTCAACAATCTGTGGCAAAGAGATATGAGCAATTTCTGTGAACAACTAATTTTCAATATAGCTCCTCTGACATTATTTTTTTAGTTTTAATGAATTGCACCTCCCATATCCTCCCCTCGATAGACCTCCCCTCCACGCAGCTCCTCCCCTCCACATAGACCCAGCTCCTCCCCTCCACGCCGACCTCCCAACTCCTCCCTCCACGCTGACCTCCCTGCGGGAGCTCCCCTCCTCCCTCCACGCTGACCTCCCTGCGCATCCCACCCCTCCCTCCCCTCCTCCTGCGCAGCCCTCCTCCCCTCCTCCCTCCACACTGACCTCCCTATGCGAGCTCCCCTTCTCCCAGCTCCTCCCTCCACGCTGACCTCCCTGCGCAGCCCTCCTCCCTCCACGCTGACCTCCCTGCGCGAGCTCCCCTCCTCCCAGCTCCTCCCTCCTAGCCCCTCCCAAGTCCTCCCTCCACGTTGACCTCCCTGCGTAGCCCTCCTCCCTCCCTGCTATCTGCACCCTCCTCCCTCCCTGCGCAGCCCTCCTCCCTCCACGCTTCCTGCACCCTCCTCCATCCCTGCGCATCCCTCCTCCCTCCACGATGCCTGCACCCTCCTCCCTCCCTGCGCAGCCCTCCTCCCTCCACGCTCCTCCCTCCGCCAACCTCCCTCCAGCTCCTCCCTCCTGCGTGACCTCCCTCCACGCTCCTCCCTCCATCTCCTCCCTCCAACTCCTCCCTGCGCTTACCTCCCTCCTACAACCAACCTCCCTCCGCTGACCTCACTCCACGCTCCTCCCTCCAGCTCCTCCCTCCTGCACGACCTCCCTCCATGCTCCTCCACGCTCCTCCCTCCAGCTCCTCCCTCCACCGACCTCCCTCCAACTCCTCACTACGCTGACCTCCCTCTACGTAGACCTCCCTCAAGCACCTCCACGCTCTGCCCTCCACCGACCTCCCTCCACGCTCCTCCCTCCTGGTCGTGGAATCACTAATTAAACTAAAAATTTAGAATTTCATACACAATTTAAAATTTATTTGCTTATAAAGTTTAGATAAAAATTGGAAATTTCACTAACATAATAATTTTATCCATAAAAAATTATGAAATAAATATTACAAATTCAATTATAATTTATTTAAAAAAAACATAACTCAATCAAAAACTTAAATATTCGTGAATTCCCACACAAAGTTCAAAATTATAAAAAAAATATTACAAATTCAATTATAATTTATTAAAAAAAAAACCATAACTCAATCAAAAGTCTAAATATCCGTGAATTCAAACACAAGGTTCATATGATTACATTTTCACTAATCCATCTTTAAGTTTTTTCTTTCTATTTTCTTCACATTCCATATATTTTTATTAAACTAAAAATTAAATACAATCTTAATTAGTTAAGGCATTAAAATCTCCACTTAAAAATTAATAGCATTCATTTATATAACATTCATAATAAGTCATGGAAAAATTGAACTAAACCTTGTGCGAGAAATATTTGGCTGGGCTTTTGATGGAGTGGGGATGGAGCTCTGCAACCTAGGGTTTTGAGCCGATCCGAGTTGATCTCGGCGGCTAGGGCTCTATCCCTGGTCACTAGACTCCTTCTGAGCTCACAGTAATGGTCGACGGTGAGGGAAGCATTCCTGTGGCGGCGGCAGCGGGTGCAGAGGGGTGACGCATTCTTGGCATTGTGGTGAGGCGGCTTAGCCTTTCAGCTGTGCGGAGCGGCTTCCAACAGATCGAGCTTCCAATGGTCTCTCCACAACGGCTTCTAAAGGCGGCACTCCTGACGGAGAGGTTTCGACGGCTTTCCTGACTGCAGCAACAATCGACGGCTATCCTGACGGAGCGGTCAGCTCTGCTCTGTTCCAGTGCCTCCCTCCTTTGAAGGTCGTCGGAACCTGTTACATCTGCTTTTGCGGAGCCGTTCTGTTGAGGCTTCTGTTTTCTTGGAGGCCGGTGGGTGACAAACGAGACGAGCTGTTGGATTTGTCAGAAGTCCGGAGCATCAAAGTTCCGTCATCCATCGACCCAGCTCAAAGAAACAGTGCAGGTCGCTTACCACCACAAGCTGGTCGTCCAGAATAAACGCTTCCACTGACGGCGGGCACTTTTGTGGCGGCGACGGCTGATACCAGGTCGAGGTGCTTTCTTTTCTTGTTGGCTATCAAGGGTTTGAGCGATCTTGGCAGCCATGGATTCTTCCATGGAGGTCTCTTCTCTTTCCTGCGTTTTGCTTTCACGCATTGATGGAGCGTGATGGATATTTCTGAGTATGGAGAGAGGGCGGCGCCTTTGCGCGGTGACCCATTGGGTCTGAGCACAATCCAGTGGCGGCGACGGCGGTTTCAGGGACCAGATCTGAAACCGGTGGCCCCAATTTCACCACTGTTCATGATATATCTGTTCTACTTCTTGTGGCAACATTCTCTGGGTTTCTCTTTCTTTTGGTTCATCTCATTATAAGCTGTTGTTTCTGCTTATATGGGACAGAAATATGTTAAAATGTAGGGATCCTTGTTGATTCTACTACATCTGCAGTATGTAATTTTAATCATCTTTTTGAAATAAAATTACGGACTTTTTCCAAGGAAAAAAAAAATAACATTCATAATAACATATGCACTTTTAAATATTTGTAGACAAAGCTTTAATGAGAATCATAAAAGTGTCATGAAAAAAATTATATTATAACACTTTTAAAATTTTATTATATCTGTCGAAGGCAGTTATATAGTAATCCATTTGGATTTTAATTTTTATTACTTTTAATTTTTTTAAAATATTTATATAAATTTTTTAATAGTTTTTAAAAATATATATATTAAATTTAATATTTAAAAATTAAAAAATAATTTTTATACTATTAAAATATCAATTTACTCATCTGTAATTGGTTGAAAACAATGATTAGACTAATTTTTCTTGTTTTGAGAGTTAATTGTCAGATTTTAAAAATATATTTAAATTTTAAAAATAGTTAACCTAACAAGTGGATGCTGCATTAACAGGTGGATGTTGCATTGAATAAAAACGTACGAGATTGGGTTTCAAGCTCGTATGGGCGCACGCTCATAATACAAAACATTTTTCAATGTACATCTCCCGAAGATATCAAAGTTGCATGATTTTTTTATTTCATCCAAGATTAGGACGGTGATAATCACGAGCTTCTTTTGGCATAAATGTCTCCCTGTTCGTGAGAACTTCGGCAAACTTTAATCACCACAGAGATTTGTCATTAACGAAGGGTTTGGAGTTTTTGATTGGATGTGTTTTTCAAACAGAAATCTTGTAAAACAAGAAGGTTTTTTTTAACTCTTAAAATTAGATATTGTTTACTGTATATCTTGCCCATTGCTTTTTGCAATCCAATTTGTAGGTGTGAAAGGACTTTAAGATATTTTTATGTTTTCAATTGAGGTTTATTATATTTCAAAGGGATTTATATACATTGTATGAGTAGGTTTTCCTTTAGTTGATATCCAACATATAAATAACATATAAATTTGAGAGTGAGTGGGGAACTTTGGAAAAGATTCAAAATGTATCTAAAATATAGATTTAAAATTAAAGATTTTTAAAAGATGCAGGACTTTTATGTATTTAAGAGAATTTTTATTTTTTGTTATCCAATTTTTGTTGGTGTGTAGTAGGTTTTGGTTTAGTTGATGTTAATGGATATTTTTAGTGATATCATTAGTTGGGAAGGAACTTTGGAAAAGATTTAATATATATATAATTGTTAAAAAAGAGATAGATCTAAAATCAAATGCTTTTAAAATATGGATGATTCTCATCCACTTAAGACAATTATTGGTTTTTGTTATCCAATTTGTTGGTGTGAAAAGACCTTTTGATATTTTTATGGTTGAAATTTGAACACCAGGTTCTATTTATATTTGAAAAGGGTTTGTATGAGTATTGTACCTGTAGGTTTTGGTTTAGTTGATATTGCTCATAGAAAGTTATCTTATTTGAAATTGATAGTGATATATCACTAGTTGATGAAATTGATAGTGATATCACTAGTTGGTGAGGAACATTGGAAAAGATTCAATACATATAAAATTGTTAAAAGAAAACATAGATCTAAGATCAAAGGTTTTCAAAAGATGGATGATTCTTGTGCACTTAAGAGAATTTTGGAAAGAGAAATGTTGATTTTGTTATTATTCTATTTGTACTTAAAAAATATAGTTTTTAATCATTAGTCATATGGATGGCTACTTTTCTCCAATAGTATTGCACATTAGTTAGTTTCAGTGCTACTATTCTCCAATTAAGGCCTTCATTTAGTGATAAAGGAATGAGAGTATTCTATTAAAAATGTAGCTATGTACAAATTTATATAACTCATAGTTAATGTGATATAATTTGGTTTACATTAAAATGCATGTCCATTTAGATAATGTATAGTTAATGTTATATGATTTGATTTAAATTAATTAAAATGCATGTGTATATCGCACTAGCTGTTCATAAATATGAAATAAAATGCATGCCTATAAGTTTTAGGGAATTGCACTATCTATATATAAATATGAATATTTTTAAACTTTTGTTAGAATTTTTTTCACTTAATTGCATAATTAAATAAATAATTGGAGCCGTTGTAAAACAACAATTATAACCACCATCAGTGGCATATGCCAAGCCAGTATAAAGAGTTTAAAGAAACCAAATAACATTCCAAACTTTAATTCCATACCAATTTTGGTTATGCATAATCAATGGTTACGTATTCCTTTTAGGGTTCCCCACTCCTTCGTAACATAATTTAGGGTTATGCATTCATTTAAGTAATAAATGTTTTGAATATAATTTTTTATATCTTTTAATAAAAATATTTCATTTCTTTGTACTTATATAAAATTAAAGCAAAATACTGTACAACTATATACAATTATTAATTAAATTACTTATAAACTATTTTTAAATGGCAGATATAAGCAGCTTTGCTGCTATTTTCACTTGTTTGATTCAACTTTCAAACATTTTTCTTTTATTTTGTTTTACGTTCTTTTATTTTAATATTCAAATAAATTTCAATGCACGCAACCTTAAATCTAATATTAATCGTAATATCATTTTTTTAGGTTATTATGATGGAAAAACATTATTTATTAATTTTAATCAATTTTTTTGTTTTATTTTTCCAATAGTTTGTAACATAATTTTCTAATATATTCTTATTAATATAATGTTTTTCATAAATACATTAGTGAATTGCATTTCAATTTTTTTAAGAATGAAATTGTCCCTAACATTCTTTCCATATAAATATTATGATGTACAAACAACTAATCATATTCTAATTCATTTTTATTAAAATATTGAGATTATATTAAACATTATGCTCCTCCTTCTGGACTAAAAATGGAAGATGTGCATGCGGAAGATGCACATATAGAGTCTATTTAGTGAATTTCATTAACATGTACAGTGTGTTTTATCCTTGCATAGATTTCAGTGTATGGTGTATTAATATTAATGCATAAATTTCATTGTAGATTTCATAACTGTATAAATTTCAGTGTAGTTGTTAATGCATGGATGCATATATTTCAGTGTAGATTTGATGAATGCATAAATTTTAGTGTAGATTTCATAGATACATAAATTTCAGTGTATATGTTAATGTAACATTTTTTATATAGAGTCTGGAGTAAAAATGGAAGATGTGCATGCGGAAGATGCTATGAGACAAACATGAGAAGAACAAAAAATTTCATAGATGCATAGATTTCAACATAGATTTGATGAATGCATAAATTTTAGTGTAGATTTCATAGATGCATACATTTCAGTGTATATGTTAATGCAACATTTTTTATATAGAGTCTGGACTAAAAATGGAAGATGTGCATGCGGAAGATGCTATGAGACAAACATGAGAAGAACAAAAAATTTCATAGATGCATAGATTTCAGTGTAGATTTGATTAATGCATAAATTTTAGTGTAGATTTCATAGATGCATAAATTTCAGTGTATATGTTAATGCAACATTTTTATATAGAGTCTGGAGTAAAAATAGAAGATGTGCATGCGGAAGATGCTATGAGACAAACATGAGAAGAACAAAAAATACAAAATGCCGAAAGACAAAGAGCATATCAAGAAAGAAAATATAACGAAATGGAAAAAAAAGAACAAGAAGAAGAAAGGAAACGAAAAGTAGATCAACAAAAAGAATATCAAAAAAGAAAGTTGGATGAAATGATAGCAGAAGAACGAGAAGAACAAAGAAAATGAAACACATATCGACAAAAAGAATATCAAAAAAGAAAGTTAGACGAATTGACAACAGGAGAACGAGAAGAACAAAGAAAATGAAACATTGACCGACAAAGAGCATATTGAGAGAGAAAGTTGAAGCAATAGAGATATATAAAATGTTCTTCCAATTGCTTCAACGTCTACACACATGAATTCCCACAGAGATATATAAAAAAAAAATTCCCATAGAGATATATAAGAAAAAAATTGCTAACAAGATTACTCCCATAATAGGACAAGAAAAAGTCCATTCTAATAACATATTTGATGTTGGCTTAAAAAATCCAAAGTGAAGAGAGATATGGACCCATTGTTGAACATCTTGAAAATCATGCAATACTTGGCAGATTGTCAAAGTCGTTTCCACTTGTTTTTGTTCATATTCTTCACTAGGTTGTATTATGGATTCATGAGACCTCAAGCCTCAATGTGTAGAATGAGTGTAGTTATTTGTTGAGACCCTTAATGTTTGAAAGAGAAGCCTTGAACCAAGACCTTCAACTCGTCCAAGTTTGAGACACTTTTTCTTCTTCTTGATAAGTTGTAAGTTGTTTAGTTGAAATAATGCCTAATATTTTCTTAGAGAGAAGTATTGATGGAGGTGACCTACTAGGTTCAGAGTATGGATTAGATCTAAAATCCCATGATTCTGGCATTTGACTTTTAAGCAATCCAAAGAGAGTTGTTGCAACTTTAAAGAGGAGAATTTGATTTTTGATTGAGATAGATGACGAGTTAGGGACACAAGCAATGTTTCAAAGGATGCAAAGCCACAACCTAAGTAATGACTAGTCACCAGTTGGAGTTAGATGTGGTTTTTGATAAATATCTAAGAATTCATGTCACATCCTCGATCCCCTTAGTGCCCTTTGGTGATGGGGCAATAACCTTGAAACAATCTGCTATTTTTTTTTCTTTCAAAACTGATCCACAACTCTAATCTTTTGCACAACCGAAATGATATTCAGTCCGCAATCTGCAGTTCCGCAGGCAGCAATCCACAGCCGCAAGTCAGAATTCGGATCACCACTTTACATAGAGTCACAGAAACACATCTTCAACCTCCGCAATCCGCATCTGCGATGCGGGACTTGAAAAGTCGGAGCGCCATATACACGTCGTCAACAAAACTCCTTTCCGACTTTCGCAGTTCTGCAATCTGCGATGCAGAACTCGAAAAGTTGGAATGCCAAAATACACTAGCTCGACGATTTACGCTTCCAAACTCCGCACTCCGCATCCGCAATGCTGGAGTTGGAAAGTCAGAACACCAATCCACCATTCCAATGAAAAATGCACCTCCGAATTCCGCACTCTGCATCCTTGATGCGGGAGTCGGAAAGTCGGAACGCCAACATACTTTCCCGAAAAAAATGCGCCTCCAACTTCCCCACTCTGCATCTGTGATGCGAAAGTCGAAAATTCAAAACACCCACTTCCCCATCTCGTCAATTATGCGCCTCTAAATTTCGTACTCTGCATCCGCGATGTGGGAGTCGGAAAGTTGGGACACCAAACATACTATGCCGAGTACAGCTAATTTGGGCTCAAGTATGACATGAATCAGAAGATTAACCTGCAGGGTTATGTTGATTCATATTGGGCAGGTAGTGCCACAGATAGGAAGAGCACTTCAAGATGTTGCTTCAGTATGCAATCCAGTATGATCTCCTGGTTTACTAGGAAGCAGTCATGCGTGGCACTGAGTATAGCCAAAGCAGAGTATGTTGCAGCTTGTTTGTCTAGTTGTGAGGCAGTATGGCTTAGGAAGCTACTATATGATTTGTTTGATCTCCAGTTAGAGGCCACTTGTATACTATGTGACAACCAGAGTTGTGTGAAGTTATCTGAGAACCCGGTGATCCATGACAAGTTGAAGCATATTGAGATCAAGTATCACTATATCAGGGATATGGTGCAGAGAGGAGCAGTGAAGCTCTAGTATGTTGCGACGGACGAGCAGATAGCTGATGTATTGACCAAGCCGCTTGCCAGAGTGAAGTTCGAGTACTTCAGAGAGAAGCTTGGTGTTATTCATATCGAGGTTCCTTTCAAGAGGAAGTGATAAGTCTAGAAGACGTAGATGCACATGGTCCATTCTCAAATAGTCGTAGGAAATTCCTCCTGTGTTGGTAGATGTAAGGGTCGGACCTTTCCCGAATGGTGGTAGGATAGTCCTCACATGTCAGTTGATGTAAGTGTTGAGCCTTTCCTGAATGGTGGTAGGAAATTCCTCCCATGTCAGTTGATGTAAGTGTTGTTCCTTTCTCGAATGGTGGTAGGAAAGTCCTCCCATGTTGGTTGATGTAAGTGCAGTGCCTTTCCTGAATGGTAGTAGGAGAATCCTCCCATGTCGGTTGATGTAAGTGTTGAGCCTTTCCCGAATGGTGATAGGAAAGTCCTCCCATGTTGTTCGATATAAGTGTTGTGTCTCACATGGTGGTAGGTTGTTCCTCCCATGTTGGTAGACTTGTTATGTGCATCTGGGATGTGCTCTGTGTGACGATGAGATTATTTGAAGACGATGAGGCAATAGTAGGATACGCAGGTGTTTGCAGAGGCAATGTAATGATTGATCGTGGTTTGTACCTACTTGATGGCTTGCTCGTAGATATGATGAAGACCTACATGAGGGCTAGGCCTACATCCAACATGAAAAAGGGTTGGCTCTGTAGAACTTCCTGTGACGAGTAGATTTGAGAGATGTCACCAATTGATGATCGACATGATGAGGATTGCAGCAGCGATGAGGATGATCCAGTGTTGACGATGATGATGATCGAGCGATGAAGACTTGTGTCAAGATGTTTTGATGACTGTGTCAAGAGAATACCTTCCTATTTAAGAGGGAGTGTTAATGTAATTGTAAATTCGGAAGATATTCACTTATATTTTATATTGTATTTTATTTGTACCTCCGACGGAGATGTTTATTCCTCAGGTTGGAGAATTCATTATTGTATTTGGTCATGTAAATACATTGAGGTTAACCCTCCATTGTAAATCGTGGAAATAGAACCCAAAGTCAAATTGTATTAGGGTTAATAGAGTCTCCTAGAGAAGTCGTCCCAATCAAGTACAACTGGGGCTGACCTAGTAAGTGAAAAGGTCAAGTGAAAGATAAAGTATAAATAGAGAGTGGAGCTCTCTCATTTGGATATCACACTCACTCACAAGTTCGCATTAGTGAGAGAGAGGACAAGTTCACATAGGAGGAAAAGAAGAGGAGCTGCATAAGACCATCTTTGTTTTGGGGTTTTACTTTTCTGATATTGTATTGGTGACGATTCTATCTCTGAGGAAGTTGTGGGGTTTTCTCCTTCATGGTTTGCCCGAGGAAATTCTTTGTGTCTATTGTGTTATGTTGTGCATGTTATTATTTCAGTAAGATCCTAGATAACTATTGATTAAAAGTAGGAAATCTAACACATTGAACACATATAATCCACACACACACACACACACACATATATATGAGGATTAGATTACATATACATATATGAGGATTAGATTACACACACACACACACACACATGGTTTCTCTTTTGAGGTTAGATCCTTTAAAATTTCTCCAATTATCTTATTAATATTTTTTGCAACAAAAAACAAAATAAAATAATGATTAGAATTATATATGCAAATCTTCATAATATAATTACATATATTTCATTATTATATAACATGTATAAAGTATGTAACTACAACTCATCAAGGTGCTTCCTAGCCTTCATTGACTACATTTATTTACCCATTTTTCTAGGACATTCCTCATTTCTTTCCCTATGTTAGGCGTCATCATTTAATCCATCTCTATTGGAAGCCATATAATTTGTAGATATATTACAATGATATATGCATAATTTGGAATAAAATATATTCATAATTTGGCATGAGCATTGAAAATACACATGCATAACATCAACAGACACAAATACGCTTTGATCACAAACACGATAATTAAAGGGGTAACTCTATGACACTAACATGATACTTATGGAACAAAGTCTCATAGTTATAATTAATAAAAACTAGCTATTGCACCATGGTTAACACCATTATGATATGCTCTCATTCCAATATATCTACTATGATGAATATACTTGGACGTGTAAAGAGTAGGAGGGAGAGTGCAATACAATGAATAAAGGGTTTAGGGGGATATTTTTCATTAATTTATTTTACTATTAAGTAATGGGCATGTTTAATGATACTGGCCCAAGTGAGATCCAAATTAGTGAATTATGGTTTATTTGAAGGGAAGAATAATACTAATTTAACAATAAAAATAAGAATAAGAATGTATGAATAGTAATAATTAATAATATTATTATTTTGGTTCTCTTACGTTGCAAGAGGAAGAGAATGAGAGGATGAGAGAGAAGAAAAATAATAAGATGATAAAGAGAATATTAGAGAAGGATACGGAAAATAGAAAGAAAAAGAGAAGGAAGAAGGAAAAGAAAAATAAGGACAAAGAAGGAGAGGGAGAGGTGAAAAATAAGAAGGTAAAAGGAAGGAAGAAAAAGAGGGATATGTATAAGGGAAATAGGAAAAGGTTAAGGGGGAGGAGGGAGATGGAGAAGAAAAAGAGGAAGGGAGAAGAAAACAAGGAGAGGGAGGAGGTTGGGAGAAAAGGAAATAGAAAGAAGGTGAGAGATAAGATAAAGAGGGAAAGGAAAAGGAAAAAGAAAAAGAAAAAAAGAAAAAAAGAGAGGAGGGGGAAAGAAAAAGAGAAGTGTATCGGGATGGGGGAATAAAGGGAAATAAGAAGAGGGAGTCAGTGATAAATAGAGGAAGAGGAAGAAGGGGAGGGAGAAAAAGAGTAATAAGGAGAGGAAAAGGAAAGAGAAGGAGAGGGAAGTGTATCCGGATGGGGGAATAAAGGGAAATAAGAAGAGGGAGTCAGTGATAAATAGAGGAAGAGGAAGAAGAGGAGGGAGAAAAAGAGTAATAAGGAGAGGAAAAGGAAAGAGAAGGAGAGGGAGAGGAAAGAGGAGGGAA
Source organism: Larix kaempferi (assembly GCA_027924585.1). Lineage (NCBI taxonomy): Eukaryota > Viridiplantae > Streptophyta > Pinopsida > Pinales > Pinaceae > Larix > Larix kaempferi. The sequence goes on along the minus strand of BSBM01000241.1, from coordinate 509,379 downwards.
AGATGGAGGACAAGAAGAAGGAGAGGAATATGGAGAGGAAAACATAGACTAATAGGAAGTGAAAGAGGTAAGAGGTATGTAATACATAAAGTAGTTTATTATTTTATTTTATTTTGTGAAATGGAATCTCAATTTATAGGGTTATAGGGTAAAATTCATCTCACCTACATTACAAATATAAACCCAATCTCATTCCAATTCGCATCTAAAATCAACAAATTTAGAAAAAAAATGAGGACATATAAGAAAGAAAACTTACCTTGGAGTACAACAGATCTGGTGAAAGTCCTCAAATCTCCCTTAGCTATTCTTGTTGAATGCACCACAAACCTCTTTCAACTGCAACATGCTCTGCCCCACAGGTTTGTGTGAAAATAAAATGAGAGATGCCACTATTATCCACATTTAAGTTCAAAATTAATATATATAGGGAAATGCAACTCCACTATTTGCATTGTCTCCCACACCCCCCCCCCCTCCCGCACCAAATATTGCATGTTTGTGTTGAGGTAACATTGTGTCCATGAAACAAACTTCCCAATTGTGTCTAACATTTCCATTCACTTAAAATCATGCATTATGATCATGTCAGAGTTGTGTTAGAGTGGTGATTGGTGTTGCCTTCAAGGTTGTGTCATTGTAACGTCAATTTTAATTGTTTTGAATATTAAATATAATAAAAATTATAATTATCATAACAATAATTATAATTATAATAATTAACATACTAGTATTACTAATAATAATAATAATAATTTAATTGAATGTCACAACCAAGCTAAGTGCGAAATTATAATATTAATAATAATAAAATACATTTGAAATAGACTCGTAGCTAAATTTACACATATAATATGAGAACAATATATTCATATTAATCAAAATATTTCAAAGAAATACACACAACTGAAGAACACCTCATTATGGGCTCCATATTAATGTGTAAAATATAGTAAGAACTAAATTTAATAAATACTAGAAATTTAAAACTGTTAGAACAAATGTAATTAAGAAGTCAAAATGTGAAATGAAATCCAAGGCACAACAAATACAAAATAAAGGTATATGGAATGACAAGGGGTAACTAAATTATTTTTTTTTATTATTTCTATTGTGGAAATTTGTCATTAACAGAAGGAGATGTGATATATGTTAACTAAGATGATGTATTTATGACATGGATAATGGTGTTCATGATGCATGCATGCACATGCATGAGGTATTTATTGAATCTGGGCATATTTGTATCTTAGGTTTCCCTATTTCAGAAGTTAGAAGTTAGAATACGAAATGAGAGCCAATGTGCAATAAATACAAAACAAGGGGTATAGGGAATGACAAGGGTTGACTAATTTATTTATTTTCTTTATTTATTTCTTGTAGAGAAATGTGTCATTAACGGAAAGTGATTTGATATGGGATAAGTATGATGATGAATGTACGACATGCATGTGCATGGAAGCAATAATCCAATCCATGCATATTTATATGTATGGATTGAGATAGGTGTATCCTTTCCCCTTCTTCAGTTTTATTGTTATTATCTAAAGTGAAGAGGATCATTTATCTCTAGTTTTTTCTATTTAGCTCTTCACATTTTTGTTTTTATTTTATGGCATTGAACTTGGGAAAGAAGGTCTTCTCTTTTAAGTTTTATCTATTATAAGTATTAAATACAACAATTAGATACTACCTCGGGATGAACTCCACCTTGATTTGAGAAATATGGTCGATTCTAGGTCCACCCCTTTCCCTTATTTTGCTATTTCTATAATCTAAATTGAAGACCATCATTTATATCATGATGATTTCCTTATTTAGCTCTCCACCTTTTGGGGGAATTAACCTCTTTGTAGATAAAAGTTACCACAAATATGTTAGATTAGATTAGGACCTTGGAGTTAGGAATTCAAACAATACTTCGAAGATGAAAAATAGATACTACCTCGGGATGAACTCCACCTTGATTTGAGAAATATGGTCGATTCTAGGTCCACCCCTTTCCCTTATTTTGCTATTTCTATAATCTAAATTGAAGACCATCATTTATATCATGATGATTTCCTTATTTAGCTCTCCACCTTTTGGGGGAATTAACCTCTTTGTAGATAAAAGTTACCACAAATATGTTAGATTAGATTAGGACCTTGGAGTTAGGAATTCAAACAATACTTCGAAGATGAAAAATTTTGAAACAACAAAAGTTGTCAGACCTTAAAAGTCCTTTCTAACAAGTTCTCTTTGCTAGTAAATTGGCCATGCCATATTTTGGTGTTAATGCTTACGTTGAATCAATAGGTTTGTGTGAGTCTACTAACTCATTCAAATCCTTGCATTGCCTGAGCTATGGGGTTGGTAATCCTTTATCCATGACTTTCAAAGATGAATGTTAGTGGCTAATCATAAGTTTACATGTGGGTAGCTTTCTCATGGGATAGCTAGAGCACTTGAGACAAATAGTGCAAGCCCTTTGTGATTTGATCACCTTGGGCACATGTTACTATAATTTCTCATTTATACCTTCAATTGGCTTGTCCCATTGGTGGATTTAATAATTCCCAATTGAGGGTCATTTGGAAGACCCTTTGGGAACCTAATCCTTACAGTTAGGTATATTCATGTGAAATGAAGAATAAGAGTCGGGTGAATATGAAAATTCATGGAGGAGTCCACGAGACCTCTTGGGAATTTGGAACCCAAGGGTCCTTTCTCATTGTATATATATGTATATTTGGCTAATGAGGAAATATAGTGTGCATTCATGCATATTCTGATTGCCTTTGTGTTTGTGCTTCATTTTGTATTTGGATTTGTGTGTAAGCCAATTTGCCTATTTTCCTAGTGGGAAACCTAATAGTGGTATCAGAGCCACTTTGAGTTGTGTCTTACTTGTCAATCTCTTCAGACGGCCTAAAATTTTCCTCTCTCTTGCTTAGATTGCTATTCTATTTGAATGTCTCTCTGCCAACTCCCAGCTTTGTCAATTGTTTCCCTTGAAGAGGTATGTGGTGCATTGAAGCTGATGTTTGTGTGAAGCTTGGTGCATTAAACTGGTGTGTATAGAGTGGACCATTGCTGCATTGAACTAATGTTGCATATTGCAATGTTTAATCTCTCGAGTTGTTACCTATTTGGTGTTTTTCAAGCTACCTTCTTCACCTCCATCATCCTTTTGTTGGTTGTATCTTTTGTAAGATGTGAATAATCTGCTTATTAGAGAACCCTGCTGCCTATCACAAGAACTATACCATCTTGAAATTTGTCGAGGTATGCCATATTTGAAATTCCTTCCTTGTGTTATGCGGGGCAGTTGGAAGCAGTGCTATGGATTTAAAGGATTAGTGAGACCTTTGTAGAGCTCTGGTGGAGCTTTTGGCTAAGCATAGAGAGTAGAGTGAGTTGTGGGCTGGGAGATAGCATCTTGTAGGTGTTTCCTTCGCCTTGGTGGCCTCATAGTCCAGCTTGGGGGTGGCCTCTCAGCAGAAAGAGTATATGCTAGACAGAGTGCCTATGGTTGGGTGGAAAATCGCTCTTACACAGCCAGTTGCCTGGATCTTATTTGCTTCAAGATAAGTATTCTTGTGTATCTGATGTGCAATGTTTTACTTTATATGCATGTGATAATTATGCTTGAATTTGCATGTTGTGTGTGTGGATTGAGTTATTCCGCTATGTGTTTTTCATTTACATATCTGCACATGCATTCTAGATGTTGGAAATTCGTAATTATGGTTATGGGGCGAAATTTAGAGGCCCCAATTTAGTTAATGTCCCCTCTGCTAACCAGATTGAGGAAAGGGGACATTATAGAGCTGTATCAGAGCTTTTGGTTATAACACCGGAGCTGTATGGACCATGAATGCACAGTTACAGGAAAAAATATGAGTTTGCAGTTGAAATACTCTTGTTAATGTCGGGTTCTATTAAGTGAAAGATATGGGAAAAAAATAAATTGGGGATAATTCCCTTATTTTTGAAATTTAATAAATTTGGTAATTTTATGTGGACCCCACCCATGCCACATGGACAAGTGACGTGGAGGATCCATGTGGGAAGAAGGTATGATGTGGACCCGCCACATCAGTCCCGCATATGGGTAATCGTAGATGATAAAGTGCGGGGGTAGATGAAGATCCAACCATTGAACGATAAGGTAAATCAATTGTTGCAGTTGATAGTGCATCAGTAATATGCACGGTGATTAATAGAGCATGGGAGAATCTCTAACTGTTGGATGGAAGGGAAGATCAATGGTCACAGCTCACAGTGTCTTGGGAACATATGTGACAGTTAATAGTGGGCGGGAAGTGATCCAACCGTTGGATGAGGGGAGAGATCGATGGATAAGACTCATCACACACCGATAAAGTGCACGATGGATAAAATGGGATGAGCGGAGTTGTGCCCAAAACTGCTTGGGGTGTGAGTCATTTTTTCATTGACAACACCTCCCCAATATTTGTTTTCAAAAACCGCTTTACAAGGGCGCATTGCCACTTATGGTAAAGGGGAAACCGCCAACGCCCGGGGTCAAGTGTATGGTGGTGTGGTGGCATAATGGCGGGAAGATGGTGACATGGTTGTGTCATAGGGTGAGATGTAAGACATGTCGAACACATCGATGGGGACGTGTCAGGCCACATCAGGACCTTTCTATGTCATCAAAAATCAACATTTTTCTTATGTGCCCGATTGCGCGAAATTGATTTATTTACAAAAAAAATGAGGGCGTTGATTCAAGCCCCCTTGACCCCCATTTTATTTTATTTTATCAACAAAGTTGAATTTGGATTTTAGCAGCGAGCATTGGAGCAGCATAGATTTGGGGTAAAATTTTGGATTGCGAGGGTGTATTACAGAATTGCGGGATTTTCTTAGTTTGGAAGAAAGTTAAAGAACAAAAAAGTAGTAAATTCCAGAATTTTATAGCAGGTGACTAGAGCATCATATCAGAGAACTGAAAATTGTTTAGTATTCCTCATCATATGTATTATCTAAGCCAATAGATAAGTTGTTCTGGTTCTCCATGGGTGATATTTTGCAGGTGTCTGAAGTTGGCCTCTGGGGTTAAATGCGCCTACAGGAAAAGTGTAGAATTTGGACCAATTTGACAATTTTCAAGGACTATAACTTTGTCCTCGAAAAATTAGGAAAATAGTGGGAGTAGCTCAAGGAGTCATTCTCACAAGAGGTCCCATAGTTCAAGAAGAGTTTCTAGAGGCAGGTCATAGACTCTAGAAATATCTTCTAGTGAGTCATCTGACTCTAAGGATTCCACTGAAGGATCAAGATCTTCATCTCATGGGAAGAAGAGGAAGAGGCATTCTAAGAACAACTCACATGATGGTGAGATAAAATACGGTCAAGAAGCTGAGGCTTGGCCTCTTGGGATGAGGAAGTATTTCCGAGTCCAAGACTACTCAAGAAATATGAAGGCTAGAGTTGCTATATTCAATATGAATGGAAGAGCATCTATATGGTGGGATCACCTTAGGAAAGTGAAGAAGATGAATGAAAGGAAAAAAAATTGAAGCAATTCAAGAAATAATTCAAGCAAAACTACCTCTCTGATAGGTACTATGATGGAAAAATTAAAGAATTCCATGAGTTCAATTTGGGCCAAATGACTATGGAAGAATATGCAAATAAATTTTTGGAGATGCTAAGATATGTCAAGTATATCAGAGATGATAAAGTCAAAATTCAACATTTTCTAAGTGGGTTTCCTCGGTCCTATAAAGATAGAATTGAGTTTGAAGAGCCTCAAACTCTAGATGAGACCATAAGGAAGGCCAAGTATTGTTATGATCAAGCAAAAAGCAAGCCAAATTTCCATAAGGCATGGAAGGACAAGAAGAATGAGAAGTTTGAGCAAAGGAAGAAGGGGTTCAAGCCTCCCCATTTCATAAATAAACCAAGGCATCCACCACAACTTGTGACAAATCCATCTAGGATGATGGGAGACAAGGAAAGAGAGCCAAGAGAGCCACTTCAATGTTGGGGATGTGGAGAGGACCATTTGCTTAAAAAATTTCCACATCGAAATGCGAGTGCAAAGCAAGTTCACAACATCCAAGAGGATGAAACTGTGGGTCAAGTAGCAAGGATTGTCCATAGGATTTATGCTGCACTAGAGGACCACCAAGCATATCATCAATCAACTGTGGTTGAGGTTGAAGGTAAGATTGTTAAGCAGTCTGTTTCTATTTTGATTGACCTTGGATCTACTCATAGTTATATTAGTCCTAAATTTTTTGAGATTTGTGCTTTTAAGAGAACCAAGCTTAGTAATTCATGGTTGGTTCAAATAGCCACAAGAACCAAGAGAAAAAATAGTAAAATGGTGGAGAAATGTCCATTATAAATGAGTGGAATGTCCACTTGTGCAGATCTAAATATTTTACCACTTGGTTCATATGACATTCTCATTGGAATGGGTTGGTTGGAAGCACATAGAGTTAAACTTGATTGCTACAACAAGATTTTTGAGTGCATTAATGATCAAGGAATCCCAAAGGTTGTGAAAGGAATTCCAAAGAAAATTTATATTAGGCATGTTTCATCCATGCGGCTGAAGAAGTTTTGTAGGAAAGCTTTTCAATTGTATGTAGCCCATATATTGGACAAAACAGAAAATGAAATTCCAAAATTGGAGTACTATCATGTGCTACAATAATTCAAGGAGATGTTTCCCAATGAAGTGCCAGGACTTCCTCCCAAGACGGACATTGATTTCACAATTGATATTGTGCTAGGAATGGCACTAGTGTCTAAGACACCTTACAGAATGAGCACACCAGAATTATTACAGTTGAAAATGCAATTGCAAGAATTATTGGAAAAGAAATACATAAGGTCAAGTGTGTCTCCATGGGGAGAACCTGTACTATTTGTGAAAAATAAATATGGTACACTCATGCTATGTATTGATTACAAACAGCTAAATAAGGTGATAGTGAAAAAAACTATCCATTGTCTCGAATTGGTGATCTTTTTTATCAAATGAGAGGGGCAAAAGTATTTTCAAAGATAGACTCGAGGTTTGGCTGCCATCAAGAAAGGATCAAGGAATAAGATATTCATAAGACAGCCTTCAAAATAAGGTATGGACACTATGAATTTGTAGTGGTGCCATTTGATCTCACTAATGCGCTAGCTACCTTCAAGTTTCTCATGAATAGAATTTTCCATAAATATTTGGACAAGTTTGTTCTTGTTTTTCTAGATGACATTATTATTTACTCTAATAATGAAGAGGAGCATAAAGAACATTTGAGAATGGATTTGAAATTGTCAAGGGAGCATAAGTTGTATGCAAATCTAAGCAAATGTGACTTTTACAAGAATACAATTCATTATTTGGGTCACATTATTTCATAAAAAGGGATATTAGTGGATCCAGAAAATATTGAAGCCATTATGAATTGGCCAACTCCAAGGAATGTCACATATGCGAGTTCTTTTATGGGTCTTTCTAGTTACTATAGAAGATTCATTGAAGGATTCTCCAAGGTTGCATACCCAATCACTTCTTTGAAAAAGAAGGGAACAAAATTTAGGTGGACCCAGAAATATGAGGAAAGCTTCTAGCTGTTGAAAAAGCTTCTTACAAGTGCTCCAATTCTAAAAATTGCAGACCTAGAAAAAGAATTTGTGGTGTGTACAGATGCATGTAAACAAGGACTTGAAGAATTTTTTATGCAAGAAAGTCATGTGGTGTGTTATGATTCTAGAAAATTGAAGGAGCATGAAAAGAATTATGCCACACATGATTTGGAACTTGCATCCATAGTACATGCTTTAAAAATGTGGAGACATTATTTAATGGGAAACAATTGGAATTGAGGACAAATTGTTGTATTCTGAAATATGTATTTGAGCAGCCAACATTAAATGCAAGGCAAGCTAGATGGCTAGAATTTTTATGTGAGTTTGATTTTGAGATCAAACACATAAAAGGAAAAAAAATAAAGTGGTTCATGCACTTAGCAGAAAGGTGCATGAAATGCATGTGGCAGCCATCACAACTTGCCAATCAGATTTAAGACAACAGATTTCCAATTATCTTGGTGAAGATAAATTATATGTGCAAATAAAAGGTAAATTACAGCAGCCGAATTTTGAAAATAGGTATGAAGGGTATCATTTGAAAGAGGATGGACTTCTTATTTATAAAAATAGAATTTATATTCCAAATGTGGCAGACTTAGCAGAATTGTTATGGATTAAATCCATAAAATGCCATATTCTTCTCACCCAGGATGTCATAAAACAATTGATACAATTACGAAGCAATATTTTTGGCCTCGGATGAAAAAGGATATTGTTGAGTATATATCTAAATGCATGAAGTTTCAGCAAGTGAAAGTTGAGCATCAACACCCAACAGGTTTGTTGCGTCCTTTTCCAATTATGGAATGGAAATGGGAAGTAATTTCCATGGATTTTATTACATGTTTGCCAATGATTGTGAAACAACATGATTTCATCATGGTTGTGGTGGATAAATTGTCAAAATCCGCACACTTTATACCAATTAAATCCACATATAAAACAGATGTCATTGCAAATATTTTCATGAAGGAAATTTCAGATTGCATGGATTGCCTAAGGCAATAATTTCAGATAGAGATACCAAATTTACTTCAAATTCTTGGAAAAGTATTTTCGCAGATTTGGGAACACAACTGAATTTTAGCATTGCCTACCATCCACGAACAGATGGAAAAATAGAAGAGTAAATCAGATTCTTGAAGACATGCTTCGTAGGTATGTGGTGGACAAACCTTCCAAGTGGGAAGATTATCTACACTTGGTAGAGTTTGCATATAACAATGGACAACAAGCTTCGTTGGGCATGAGTCCATTTGAAGCTTTATATGGCAGAAAGTGCAGGACACTAGTGACATGGGATAATCCAGTCAACAGAATTGTAATTAGGCCATAATTGCTTAAGGAAATGGAACAAGAGGTTGCAAAAATTAGGCAGAATTTAAAGGCATCCCAAGTTAGGAAGAAAATCTATGTAGATAAGAATAGAATGCATAGAGAATTCAGTGTTGGGGATCATGTCTACCTTAGAGTGAAGCCAAGGAAGAGTTCCTTGAAGCTTGGAATTTGTGCCAAGCTATCACCAAGATATTGTGGGCCATTTGAAGTGCTTTAAAGGATAGGGTTAGTTGCATATAGAATTACATTGCTTGCTAGTACTAGAGCTCATAATGTTTTTCATGTTTCTTTGCTTAAGAAATGTGTACAGGATCCTAACCAAGGTTGAAATTTGATGTCTTGCCTTGCATGTCAATAATTTTTTATATGACGTTTTAATTTTAACATTGTCTTTCATTTGACATTTGAAACTTAATTTTACCCGTCATAATAATAGTTGATTTTTTTTTAAATAGCATTTATAATAACTATATGAATTCTCATATAATACAAAAAACATTTACAAAAATATAATAAAAAAAAATAATAATAAACATAATGATTAAACCAAGCACACAACTAATGATAAAGAAGGTTTATCCTCGAAATATTTAAATAGGCTTCTTCGCAAGCAATACAATGGGACATTACCATGGGCCACCAAATACCAGGGACCTAAAAAACCATGAACAAGTCGCGTTTACCTAGCAAGGGGAGAAACGAAACCATGACAAACTCAAAATTTCCATATTAGAAATAAAAATATAATGAGAATATATATATATATATATAGTCTTGGGATAGAAATATTAATGACGTGTAAAAATAAAAATACACTTCAAAATGGCAGGTAAAATTAAAATTCACACTTCATTAATGACGTTTAATTTTATAGAGTGGCAGTATTTTGATGTGTAAAATGATAAATGAAAGCTATTTACCCGTCAAATTTCAACACTAATCATAACCATGTGATTGATTGGGACGTGATTCAGGTGGAACCTGAGGAAGAATTCCAAACCAAGCCACTATGCATCCTAGACAGGAAGGTAACATTGCTCTGGAACTCATCCAAATTCTACCATGTGCCTTAAATGAGCCAATTGTTTCTCTTGACTATTAAACCCAATAATTCAAATGCATAGGTGAGGTTGGTGGGAAAAGTCACTTCATGTAGTTATTGAAGCATGGGGGTTGTGACAGTTATGTCAACTTTCAACAATCTTATTTCTTCTATGGTCAAAAAATATGTTAGTTGTCTTTTCACTCTTACCTCGTATCCTTGGAGTCAGCACTCTTTTAATCATTCCCTCATGCACGTTCCTACACTACGTAGAGTTTTCTATTGTTGTTCATGTCCATTACCAGACTGTGTTTAACCCAGAAATTTGAATTTGGAGACAGAGCTACATTTTTTGAAAGGAAAATAGATGGTTGTAGATGAGCATGGAAGTTTGGAAAGCTAGGAACCTTTACACATTGAGTTCCGTTACCTTTGGATGCTTGAGAAACCATGGGTTAATGTTGCAAGAGGTTCTCCAGTACCATAGAGTAGGTTGGAATGTTACTGGACACACTAGTAATAAATCTAAGGGTTGGATTTCCTGAGGGAATTGTGGATCAATGAAGGGAAACTCCTTCCTTGTGTTGTGTGGGGAAGTTGGAAGGAGTTCCATGGTTGTAAAGGCTTAGTGAGACCCCTGTAGAGCTCTAGTGGATATTTTGGCTAAGCATAGATAGCAGAGTGGGTTATGGGATGAGAGATAGCATCTTGTAGGTGTTTTTTTTGCCTTGGTGGCCTCATAGTTCAGTTTGGGGGTGGCCTCTCAGTAGAAAGAGTATATGTTGGACAGATTGCCTATGATTGGGTGGAAAATCGCTTACACAGCCAGTTACTTGGATCTTCTTTGCTTAAAGATAAGTATTCTTTTGTATTTGATGTGCAATGCTTTACTTTATATGCTTGTGATAATTATGCTTGAATTTGCATGTTGTGTGTGTGGATTGAGTTATTCCCATATGTGTTTTTCATTTACATATCTACACATGCATTCTATATGTTGTAAATTCGTAATTATGGTTATGGGAAAAACTTTAGAGACCCTGATTTAGTTAATGTCCCTTCTACTGGCCGGATTGAGGAAAGGAGACATTACAGGGATTGCTATTGCAACTGCATTGTGAATATTGTCATGTAGTTACATTTAAGGAAGGCTTATGTGTTGAATAATTGTTGCGGATTCTAGACAAATAGAAAGCACACGCAAAGACTAAATTCAAAATGCTCAATGTATTTATTCAAAGCTTTCAGAACTATTGCAATCTCCTTCATTTAAACATTTTAATGCCACGCATCAATTTTGGCGGGCATCTCTTTAGTAGAAAACAAGAATCCAGACGCTAAAGATATGAAAGTGATGATGACATGCACACATTGTTCTTTTCGTTTTCAATCATGCAATTCACAATATTAAAGTAATATGCTATAGCATGTGTCAAATTACCATATTTTCTTACTTGGCATTGACGGTTGTCTCTTGTCTCTTTATTGTGAATCTGCATTTGATGAAAATGTCACTAATATCAAAGTACTATAGATCTATGTGTGGACTACATCTTCCTCTCTGCATTGGACTACGTGTGGATATCTACAGACAGGTCTCTACAACATGAACTCGTCCAAATATAATCAACATTTATCTGGTATCACTTTTTGAACTTTTATCGGTATTCTTGTAGCCACCCGCCATTCAGAGACTGTGATACATTTATTGAGTTTGGTTGATACACATTGCATACTGGATATTGGTTTAGATGAATCATGAAGTGATGCTATTGTTTATGAGGACTTCTAAAGATATTTAAATTCCGATACTTGTAAATTACTATAGATAAAATTGCTCAATTGTGGCTATTGCATTGTGAACCAACCACCATTGTGGAAACCCTAATTGTGTAAATGTTGCCAACTCCATTTTTATTTAGCGTTGAAGATTTCCTCTGTGTGAGTGTGTTGACTGGAGATATGGTGGAGAGTTGCAGCCTATCCATTGTGATGTGCATTGCTGTAGTGGTTTCCATGTGAAATTTGAAGATTGTAGACTGGTGCATGCCTCCATTGCTTGAACTAATTGCCTCCATATTTGTTGTTCACACGATCAAAAAAAAGCCACAAAATAAATGGAGAAAGGGGGCGAAGGTATGAGAAATAGTGAAGATAATAATATTTAGTTGACCTACAATTCAATAAGAAAGGTTTTTGCAATATATATTATTTAGATAAAATTGGTTTTTCACAAGTAGTTTTGATGATTGACATCACACAAAATAGCTTAAATGTGGCTCATTGGGTACTCATGCAAATAGAAGAATTTGAGCATCTCATATATAGGTCACATAAAGATAAACATCTTGACATATTCGTGATTATAGAGGTGAATTATTCAATTCTGAAATTCATATGAAACATTCATTGTAACTTGCAACCGCCTGTAATGTCCCTTTTTAATAATTTTATTAAAATGGCAAATTTTTCATTTTTTTCCCTAGTTCGACCTTTGACTAGTTTTGATGTCTAGGTCTCCAATTTGCTCCAAATGCTCCCAAATATTCTGAGAAGGTATATTAATGATATTAGGAATTGAATATGATGTTCAAGTATGATATATTACCTTTAGATTACTTCTACAAATCCTCTTTTAATCTGTCCAAAGTAGGGAGTTTGACTAGCAATTCCTCTTTGACTAGTATTGGTCTCTTGGTCTCCAAATGACCCCAAATGATTGTATAATAGGTCTGAAGGAATTTGAGAGGTATTAATACATATAACAGAGGCTCATGGATACTTAAAACCCCTTAAAACACTTCTGCACATTCATTTACAATCTAGACAAAGTAGGGAAGATTACTAGTAATTTCGAGCTTCAAACCCTCAATGGTGGATGGCTTTAAATAGCTCCAAATGCTCTAAAATTGTACCAGTAGGTGTATAAATGATGTTAATACATAAAAATTGTGTTTAGAGGTGTCTTTTAACTATCAAATGACTTCTGAAACTCACTTTGAAAATCTGATCAATGTATGGAGTTTTACTAGTAAAATTGTGGTTCAAATCCCTTAGGGGTAGATGATGAAAATGACTTTCCAAATGCACTCAGTCCAACTTGAAATTCTGAATGGAAGTAGGGGACATATAAAGGACATAAACATGAACTCATATGCATCACCATTCAACTTTTAATGTCTACTATAACTCCCTTAAATCAGATGCAAGAAGACTAGTTTCGACCTTGGGGGAAATAACATTAAATCTTCTTCAAATGAAATAAAACTAAGCAAGATGGCTCCAAATGCTTAAGTGTTGAACATGAAACTTGTAATACTCATCAATGTAATTCCATACATCATAAATATATCATAGAAACATTATTCCATTTGAAATCATCATCAATACATTGGCATACATCAATCTAGTGGGGGGATGGTCACTGTTTGCTCAATAATCATCAATTTTACACACATCCACTTGATATTTCGACCTGAAACTTTCTGGAGATGAAGAAAAGAGTATTTAATTCATATTATAAAATAAATGTGGCATTATAACCTCCCTCAAAGAGTACAATAGCTCACCAAAAACGCCCTCCCTCAAGGATCAAGAATATTCAATGAAAACTTGAAATGGTTGAAGGAATGAGATGCAATAGAAGAAACCATGATCTTCCCTGTAGCTTACACCTGCAACAAATGACTCCATTAAATCTCCAAATTAAATATCTGAATGGCCTTTCCAATTACCAACTTGGATGGGAATCTTTCACCATCGAAATTGGCTAAGGCAAGAAACTAGTCATCCACTAGCTCTCCCTCTTCACAAATGCAATTGCAAATTCTAAAAATGATCAAAAGTCCCTATTATTATTTGTTCATGACTTTTAGAAAATTCCGATGTCCTCCATGGGTCGAATTCCTTCCAATATATTCATGCCAACTCAAATTGGGAAGAGATTCCCAAGTATGCCACTTGTCCTTCCAATTCTAGCTCTCTCCTTCTCCAAATTCGAATTGGTGTCTCTTTGGCTGCCCTAACTCACTTGAGTGCCCTCTTGGAGGCTATTTTTAGCCCTGATATGTCATATATGTTAGATGTCATACTTCAGGTCTGATTTGTGTCATAGGTGTCATATCATCTTCATGATTGTTGTCATAGTGCTAGAGAATCTAGTCCAAGTATCTCACTAGCTCCAAATTACCTCCTCCTCTTCCATGGGAGTTATTCTTCCACTCCAATTCAACCTTACATGACTCATGCCAAGTATATTGAACTTCCAAATTGTCCCAAGAACCTTTGGATTCTTATGGATTCGAAATGACAAGAGGAGAATACCATGTGGCATAGAAAATCTAGGTTGTGTGGGTCCCACTTCCTCCATGTGTCTTCATGATCAAATGCCACTTTGATTTTCCATTGTATATATTTATTTAGCTCCTTTATTAAATATTTATGCTCTTCTAATGTCCACGCATCATTTATTATCCTTCGTATTTCAAATCCCAATGCTTCCACCCACAACCTAAGAAACTAGTAATTTTCCTCCTTGGCAATTATTTGACTCGTAGCATCAATTTGACAAACTCTCATGAATATGACCAATGGGCTTAGGCCATTGTGACCTAATGCAAAATTTGGGACATGACACCGCCCCTTGGTATATATGGAGGAGAGTAACGAAGACATGGGATTCAGCTTATTTGACTAAGAAAATTATTTTCAAGTTTTGTCTGAGTTATTATTGTTTACGTGAAGAACCAACCAGCACGCTCCAAACCTGCAATGAATTTTGTGACCAACCAAAACCTTGAGTTAATTTGGAGTTGTTAATGAATATTATGAAAGAGCCGAATTTAAAATAACACAAAGAAAAAACAACACAGAAAAAAAAAGAGAGAGACTTTTATTCAACACAGGAAAAGAAAACCTTTTATTATTTATCTCCCATTGATCTTAGACTTGCACAACTACATACTTATATAGAGATTACATTGCATAGAAATAAAGAATTATTTTTACATGCTGTAAATTCAGCTGTAGGTTGATGTATAATTATGCAAACTTGTTTTATTCTTCACATGCATTAGCATGCAGTGAAGTTTGTTGCTAATTAAAATAGACACTGTCAATAATTTTGCACATCATCAGTTACCAACATAGTCCCCCTTGATGCTGAGAGGGCTCACAATAAGATCTCTAAGATTCAAAAACTGGGCCTTTGAGACTACCTTAGTGAAGATGTCTGCTAGTTGTTTTTGAGTGTTGATGTATTTCAATTCCACTTGCATTTTTTGCCCCAAATCTCAAATAAAATGATACTTCATGTCAAAATGTTTTGTCCTGCTATGGTGTACTGGATTCTTGGCCAATTTGATGGCACTCATATTATGAAAAAAAATTATTGTAGGTTGAATTTGTTTTTCTTCAATTTCTTCCATAACTTTTATAAGCCATAATGCTTGTGTGCCTATTGAGGTGACTGCAACATATTCTGCTTCTGTAGAAGAAAGAGAAACTATACTTTGCTTCTTTGATCTCCAAGTGATCAAACCAGAACCAAAAGAAAAACAGTTACCAGATGTAGACTTTCTATCATCCAAACTACCTCCCCAATCAGAATCATTGAATCTAACCAATTCAAAACTCTTAGAAGTATAGTAATGAATGCCAAAATTTAGAGTACCTTTCACATACCTCAGAATTATTTTAGCCGCATTCATATGCATTTTAGATGGCTTTGTCATATACCTAGAAACAAGTGAAACTGAATAAGCAATATCAGGCCTTGTGTGTGTTAGAAACATTAAGCTTCCAACAATACTTCTGTAAACTGTCTCATCGGCCATTTCAACACCATCATCTCTACACAACACAACTTCGTGAGCAATTGGAGTAGGAGATGGTTTGCAATCAACCATATCAAATTTCTTCAACATATCCTTTGCATACTTTGTCTGACAAACAAAAATTTCATCTTCACTTTGATAAACTTCCATTCTAAGAAAATATTGCATGAGGTTTAAATCTTTCATCTCAAACTCACTCATCAGAGCAAATTTGAATTCATCCTTCATCTTAGAACTGCTACCCATGTACAACAAATCATCAACATATAAACTCACAATAATAATATCATTACCTTCTTGTTTATAGTAAAGGGTAGGTTCACTCTTACTTCTTTTGAAGCCATTCTGTTGAAAATATCCATCAATCCTGGCATACCAGGCTCTTGGTGCTTGCTTTAGGCCATACAAATCCTTCTTCAACTTGTAGACTTGATGTTCTTTTCCTTGCACTTCAAAACCCTGTGGTTGTTCCACAAAGACTTCCTCTTCTAAGTACCGATTCAAGAAGGCACTTTTCACATCCATGTGATGAATGCTCCATTTCTTTTGTGCTGCAGTGAAATCAACATTCTGATAGTCTCTTGCCCTGCTACAGGTGCAAAGGTTTCTTCATAATCAATGCCATGCTTCTGTGTGAATCCCTTAGCAACTAACCTTGCTTTGTGTCTTTCAATGGTCCCATCACTGTTATACTTTGTCTTGTAGACCCATTTACTACCAATTTTTTTCTTGTCATGTGGAAGATCTGTAAGCTCCCAAGTATCATTCCTATGAATTGAATCTATCTCTTCTTGCATATATTGCACCCAAACCTCATTAGTAGAAGCTTCCTCAAAACTTGATGGTTCAAAATCAACTCATGAAAAATAAAGCAAAATTTACAGTCTCGCCTCTTGGATTTTCTTCATGTGCCAGACTTGTACTTCTCTGATATATTTCATTCAAGATTCTCACCTTCCTTGCAATACTTGGACTTGAATATGGAGAACTAGATGAGGGGCTACTTGGTGGATTTGTAGCATTTGGAACTATAACATTAGTGGGATTCTTATTATTAAGATCATCAATAATATCACAATCCAAACCAGATTTTGACTTCTCAACATGGTCTTTTTGATGACCATAAACTCCCCCTTCATCAAAAAGTACATATCTTGACACAACAATGCGATTGGTGAGAGGATTATACAACCTATAAGCCTTACTTTGCTCACTATATCCAACAAAATTGCATGGTTCACTTTTTGGATCTAACTTTTGTCTCTTTTGATCAGCTACATGAACAAAGGCTAAACAACCAAAAACTTTGAAATGATAAACATTAGGCTTTTTCTCATACCAGGCTTCATAAGGATTCAGCATGTGAAGTGCACTAGTAGGACTTCTATTGAGAATGTACACTGATGTAGAAAATGCATCACCCCAAAAGGAATTGCTTAATCCTTTGGTATGTAACATACTCCTTGCCATTTCCACCATTGTACGACTTTTCCTTTCAGCTACCCCATTTTGTTGAGGTGTGTAAGCAGTGGTGAATTGTATCCTAATGCCATTCATATCACAAAAATTCTGAAAACCTCTTGAATAAAATTCTCCTCCATGATCAGTCCTTAAGCACTTTATTTTGTAACCACTTTCATTTTCTACAAGGACTTTAAACCTCTTGAATGTATCAAATGCTTCACCCTTGCTCTTCAAAAAATAAACCCAACACATTCTTGAGTAATCATCAATAAAAGTAATAAAATATGATTACTTACCCAAACGTTTTGTTTTCATAGAACCACAAATATCAGAATGAACTAGCTGAAGTTGATAATGGGCCCTTCATGCCTTGCCTCTAGGAAATTTCTCTCCTGCATGTTTTCCTTTAGCACATCCTTCACAAAGCTCCTGGTTCTTTTCAACCTTAGGAAAACCATAAACTAATTCTTTTGATGTTAGAAGCTTCAAACTATGAAAATTCAAATGGCCATACCTGAGATGCCACAACCAACCTTTGTCCTCATATGCCATATTAGCAAGGTTGATGCTAGTTTCTCCAAACTTCAATGGGAACATCCGATTCTTTGACATAGGCACAACAGTAACCACCCTATTTCCTTGATTCTTATCATAAATTTTGCATTGTCTATCATCAAACACTACTCTGTAATTATTTTCACAGAGCTGCCCAACACTTAATAAATTATGCTTTAACAGTGGAGTGTAATAAACATCTTTAACACTTTTCATACCTTCTTTTGTATGGACTGCCATATCTCATTTTGCAGAAACCTCTAAGGTTTTTTCATCACTAAGTTTGATATTAGATTTGAAACTTTCATCCATTGTAGAGAAAAGCTTGCAATTTCCTATCATGTGGTTAGAACAACCTGAATATAAATACCAAACATCTTTAACTATATTTTCATTTTTGCCATAAGATAAAAAAAAATAAAAAAAATATTTGGAGAAGCATCATCACCCTCTTGAGCATAATTAACACTTTTGTTTTCTTTTAATCTACAATCCCTTTCAAAATGACCATACCTTTGACAATGATAACATTGGATGTTTCTCTTATCAAATCTGCCTCTACCTCTTCCTCTGAAACCACCTCTTCTTCCTCTATCTCCTCTTAAAAAAAATTGATTATGAACTTTACCTTGGGCTTGGTTTCTTTTGAAGCTAGAACTATCATCTTCTTTCTTTGTAATCTGTAGCTTTGTGGAAAAAGATTTCTCACCACTTTCTGCAAATGAATCTCTCACTCTATCTTCATGAGAAATAAGAGATCCAACTAGGTGATCAAAGTGAAGGTTAGTCAAATCCTTCCTTTCTTCAATGACTATAGCAACATGATTCCATCTTGGTGTTAGATACCTCAACACCTTTTTAATCACAACTTCTTTATCAATAGTTTCTCCTAGAGTAGCCAATTTATTGACAACATCATTTACTCTTACACAATAATCACTCACCTTCTCACCTTCTTGCATCTTCAAATTCTTGAATTATGTCCTGAATGTCTGACACTTGACAACTTTAACTTGATCACTACCTTGGTAAGCTTCATGTAGAGTCTTCCATGCATTCTTAGTTGACTTTGCTCCTGCAATTCTTGGAAATAAGCTCTTATCTAGACCTATTTGAATATAAAATAAAGCTTGGGAATTCTTCTTCTTGGCTTCCTTCTTAGCTGTTCTATCATTGGTTTTAAGGGTGTTCCAATCAGCTAGCTCTTCATAACCTAATTCTACAATCTCCCACAAATATTTTCCTATCAAAAAGGTCATCATCTTGATGCACCAATAATCATAATCACTTCCATCAAATTATGGAATGGGAAAAGAGTTATAATTTGACATTATGAACTTACCAAACAAAATACCTTCTCTGATACCAAATGAAGATTATGAAAGAGCCAAAATAGCACAAAGAAAAAACAACACAGAAAACAAGAGAGAGACTTTTATTCAACACAGGAAAATAAAACCTTTTATTATTTATCTCCCATTGATCTTAGACTTGCACAGCTACATACTTATATAGATATTACATTGCATAGAAATAAAAGCATTATTTTTACATGTCGTAAAGTCAGTTGTAGGTTGATGTATAATTCTGAAAACTTATTTTATTCTTCACATGCATTAGTATGCAGTGAAGTTTGTTGCTAATTAAAATAGACACTGTCAATAATTCTGCACAGCATCAATTACCAACAGTTAAAGGGTGTGCAGCATACAAATTGGATCAATTTTTCTTGTTCTTGGTCCACAATCACCGATCTGACCATCAATATTTGCATCAACGTTTTTGGAGTTTCAGTGCTTCAGATAGTGAGCTATTTTCCTTGATCATTGGAAGATTTGATACGGCCCTGTTGCTGCATATTGGTCTACGAATGTTGTCTATCTCTTTGCCATTGGATTTTAGACTTCAAACTGAGGCTTTGCACATGCCCATCACTTCTCTGTGTTTCTCTCTCCATTGTTGAGTGTGATCCCTCTCCTTAGAGTCGAAGAGTTGGATTTTTGTTGTTGTATGCGTGAGGTCATTGAAGAGTCGCTTGGGCATCCAATCTGAAAGCATCAGTTTTTTCTTGCAAGGGCTGTTTTGCAGAGATTATAGATCTACCACTGCCATTTATACTGACAATATGCAGTTGCAAACAATGGCATGGATCCAAATTGAAGATCGGGAATCAATCAATTGTTGCTTAAGTTTCTCAAAATTAAATTGCAGGATACCATAAATATTGCAAGGAGCAATTCGAAGACAGTGCTAAAGAATATTTAGGAGGCCTTTGTATCAACATCGAATAATTAAAGAAATCTTAAGTAAACCATTCATTTTTCATAAGCAACATTTTGTATAATCTGTAAATAGTCATTTTTTGTAAGGTGAATTTGCATTGTACTTGGGTGAATTTTTCGGTAGAATCCGACACCCCACCTTCCTTTGAGTTAAATACTCCAGTTGTTGAGTCTTGTTTGTAAAAAGGGTGGAGTTTCAAGAAGCCCTTCCCCATTTCAGTGAGTTTGAGTTTTTCAATGGTGAGATTAAATATCTTGGTAGAGTTACTAAACACTCTGATACTGTATATTGTTGGAACCACTAGCATTGTCGACAAGACTATTGTCACTCACATTCAGAATTGTGTGCAAGAGTCACAAGACACACTTGAGTTTTTACAGCTTTCAAGTCGCAAGTCATACAAGAAGAAAAGCATTATAAACGTGTTCATGTTCAGAATAATCCTCTTTATTATTCTGTTATGCATCCTGCACAGATTGATGCCACTGGAGAAGCACATGACCAAATAAGTCACACCCCATCAGAAGTGAAAGAAAATGAAGATCAAGTTATGCATACAGAGGCTTTGCTTGTTCCACCCAAGCCCATCATCATACCATGGGAAGAGATCAGCCACAACAAGCACAAAACCGGACTTTGATACGACAAGGAAGTGACAGTTCACATTCCTGATTTCTCCAATCCTGACAGTTTCAGAGTGTTGGATTCATCCACGAGATCTCATCTTCATCCATTCCAATTCAAAGTTCGACATGCCAACATTGCTCATAGGCATCACCCTACAAAATAAAGGTTTTTGTGAAGTAGGTCATGGATAATACAAGATTTGTACACAACCAATTTGAGTTTTTCAAAATATTTGGTTGCTTCTCAAGTCCAAGAGAATGCCAATTTTTTTTCAACAACCTTGTTAGAGGTGTTGATATTTGACCATAATTTTTTATGAACTTGTGGTAGTAGCATCTCAATCCTAAGAATCCTCTAATATTCTAATATTGGTTATTCCATGATAGCGTTATTTTTTTAGGGTCCACTTTGACACCTTCATGAGATACAACATGACCCAAAAATTTCACTTCATGAACCCCAAAGGAACACTTAGAAGGCTTGGCATATAGTCAGTGCTCCTCCAATATTTTTAAGACCATGTCCACATGGTGTACATTCTCTTCCCAAGATTTATCATAGATTAATATATCATCCAAAAATACTAACACAAATTTTCTGAGGAAATGTTTAAAAATATAATTCATCAAGATTTGAAATGTGGAAATTGCATTGGTAAGGCCAAATGGAATCACCAAATATTCAAAACTACCTTCATGTGTTTTGAAGGATGTTTTTGAAATGTCTTATTTCCTCATTTCTATTGCATCATATCGAAAGCGGAGATCCAACTTGGTAATGAAAATTGCTCCCTATAATTCATCTAATAATTCATCAATTACATGGATACCAAACTTATCTTTAATGGTTATCTTATTAAGCTCTATATAATCTGAACACGTACACCATGGAACTTTCTTTTTGCGAACTATCACCACTAGTGCAGAGAAATAAATTTGACTAGTTTGAATGATGCACATATAAAATTTATTGGACCATATTCTCAATCTCACTCTTTTGTGCATATGGATACCAATAGGGTTTGATGTGAGGTGCTACACTTCATAGTTACAAGTGAATAGCATGGTCGTGATCTCAAGTAGGTGGAAGACCTTTAAGTATCTCTCTAAATACCTTGGAATTACTTTCAATAACTTCTTGGAGATCCATTGGAATAGAGGGTATAAATGCTTGAACATCTAGTGAGCACAATTGTGTAATTACACCATGGTGTCCCCTTTTTAGCAATTTTTTCATGTTGTTAAACTTCTTATCAATTTAGAAGGTTTCCCTGTAATACCTATGAGTTCTATTTTTTCCATTTTAATAGACTCTCATGAAAAGCTCCTGAAAATTAAGCTCCCTCGTTCCCAATGATTGTAGACACTAGACCCCTAGTACAACATGATTGCCACACATTTGGATTTCAAGCATTGGACTATCCAATAAATACTCCCCCATAGTAAGATTAACACTTTGGCACTTCCATAAACAATTTATGGTGCCTCCATCTGTAATCATTACTTGAAATTACGATTCTAGATATATAAAGCAACTGAGAAGTTTGGCTAATTTGCAATTAATCAATTTATGGACACTAACAAAATCAATCAACACTATTACCTTTTTCTTTTTTATATATCCTTCTATATTGAGAGTTTGAGTGCTAATTCCAGCCAATGCATTGCAAGATATGGTTGAATAAGTATCTTATATATCTACCTTTAGAGGATATTTTGGTCCTGGATCTTCTTGCTCTTCATATTCTATGTAGAATAATTTCTTTTCACTGCACTTATGCCCCTTACTATACTTGTTGTCACAATTGAAACATAGCCATGTTGCTCTTCTTTCCTCCACATTATGAGGCATCAACCTTGTAGTTTGAGCGAGGTTGGGAGGGGAAACATTTCCCTCTCTATACGTGTTAATAGAAACCCTTCTAATATCCATATTTGTACTTTCAACTTTCCTTTCCAAACTAAAAGAATTCTCCAATTATTTAGGTTCAAAGAGACTTCATGTTCAATGCACTCCTTTAAAGTGCCCATAAAGAGATCCAACAAATTATCTTATGGAATGTTCTTCACTCTAAGGCTCTACTTCTAAAATTGCTTAATGTGCTCTGTAACTAGACCTTTTTGCTTGAGATTTATCAATTGGATAAAGGTGTTTCTCTAAATATCCCCATAATGTGCTATTATTTCTTCCATAAATAGAGACTTAAAGACAATACATTCATTTTTTAAGGTCACAAAGTCATTGATACCATACAAATTGACTCGGTTCTAAATACAAGGATGCAATAGTTACCTTTTGTAAAGTTGGCACTTGGTGTAGATCAGAGAAATGCTCCATCTGGAATATCCATGTTATTGATCATTTCCATCAAACTTTCTCAATTCAATCTTGGGAATGAAGTAGTTCCTTGGCTCCAAGTTGAACCCATGATGTTGTGGATTATGGAGTGATGAATGATGTTCTCCATATCCTCTTCTCGATGAGCTGAATTACGAGGAAAAAGATGTATCATCTCATTCATAATTACCCCATTCATAACTTTGAGATCCTCTTTACTAGCCATATTTTGATCCATCTTTTTCAACTTGATTTCTATACGATTTTTTTTGTTTACCAATTGAACATGTGTATTTGACCTATCATTCAATTCCTTAACTTTGTCCTCCAAATTGGATAGTTGGTTACACATTTCTTCATTTTCTTCATGATTCATGGTTGAGCTCTCTTAGGGTTTAATTGGTGAATTATTTTTTGAATAACCTATATATAAGAGCCTACAATTCCTCTCTATTTCCTCTTTATCACACCTTTTGAATCACCCAAAATAGATATTCCAGTAAACAATTATGCAAGTTTCAAGTTAACATATCTTTAGAAACCCTAGTTTGTAGGTTG
Organism: Larix kaempferi; assembly: GCA_027924585.1. Lineage (NCBI taxonomy): Eukaryota > Viridiplantae > Streptophyta > Pinopsida > Pinales > Pinaceae > Larix > Larix kaempferi. The sequence continues at coordinate 485,730 of BSBM01000241.1, read as the reverse complement.
TCTTGGTAGTCGACCTTGCTCTTGAATTATCTGTAAGATTTCGAATCCTATGAGTATGAAATTTTGTCATATAGTATCCTACTATGTTTTCTATACAATGCTACAGGTTTGACTCAATTATGATATGCCAAGAGAGTGTTATGGTAATTTTCTCAAAACCTATTGTTTTTGTCCCTTTTAGGAGAGAGAACTTGTGTGGACTAACACATGTTTGGTTTTCCTATTTTGCTTTTGAACTTTTTACCATAAACACTATGGTCCATATTCATTCTTATACAATAGGTTCTACTCAATTTGGATCTCTCAAGCTTCATATATAATATTTTTACCCATAACCCTTGTTTGAGACTACTTTGGGCTAGTAAAAAATCCTAACTTGCACATACTATAATTTCAAACTTATAATGAATCAAGACCTGAAATTTTTACCACAAGTACTTCACTATGTATTATGAGGCTCCTACAAATTTCGTTGTGTGATACATCCACCAAAAAAATTTATAGGAAAACAAATTTGATACCAAATGTTATGTACCAAATTCCCGATATAACATAAAAAATAAAATAAAAAGAGTTACCCAATGCTTTGAGAATGAAATAAAGAGATGAATAAGAAGCCTGTTCAAGGAGGATAAATCCTTATATAATGTATCAAATGAATAAGACAAGATGAGATCATCCTAAAACTAGGTCTCCTTGGTATGTATATAAGAGATAAAGGGTACAATTACAATTGAGGTCCTAGTTGACCAAGAAAGACAATGATAATATAATAATAAAATTATAATGTCACAATAGCTCCCGGGGTGTAGACCAGTTGGAAATAGGGTGCAATGTTAAGGAACTTATTGTGACGTCGTGGGTTCAAAAATCGAATAGCATATGCACATGTGTAGAGGCAGTGTGGGTGCACTTAGGGGTATAGTGGTAGAAAACGAGAATTGAACCCAGGTCACGTAAGTACGAGCCCCACCCCAGTTGTCGATTCCCATATATGTATATGTGTGTGTGTGTGTGTGTGTGTGTGTGTGTGTGTGGTTTAACATCCCCCATTTCCTTTTTCTGCTCCATTGAAGGATCATCCTAGTTTGCAAGAAGTGAATAATGTTACCCTTGTTGTTACACCCAATCCAAAAACGTTTTTAGAATTTGAGCAAGCTACACATGATGGTGGTTGGGTGAAAATTGTTGAGCTTAAAGTCATCAATTGGGGGGATGCAACCTAGTCTTCACAATCAATGGTGTCCCCACTCCATGCAAATTTTCCCTGACATAATTATTCATGAAGTTGCTATCATGCTTGATAGGCTAAAATACTTTGAAGATGATCCAGCCTTGCCTCGAGGGCCTTTAAATCCCATGTTGTAAACTCATCTAACGCTATTAGTGTTATCCTCAATGTCTCTCCTACAAAATACCATGTTGATCATTTTAAGGGTTCTCAACCCTGTGTTTTCTTTATTCAAACTTTTCAAGGCTCGAGAATTTAAATAGCATTTAATGATATGCATCCTAAGGTGAATGTTCCACAATGGCATGTCTAGAGTGACCCTCAACCTTCCTTATCATCCCATTCAGGTCTTGTTGTCCTAGGTTTTGTTAGGAGGTGAATTCAATATCTAGATCTCTTTGTTGTATAATGGTACATGGCTATCTAGTCATATGATTTGTTTGTGTCATATCTAGATCTCTTTGTTGTATAAGGTGAAAATTTCTAAACCCTTTTAGTATATTTTGATTCCTTCTAGAACCCTCACATGCATTATATAAAAGGGGAGTGACCCATGGCATTGTATTACAAAAATAGAAGAAATAATTATAACTTCTTGCACAATATTAATTAAAAATTGAAGTTGTCATTGCCATGTGGTTTTACCTACACGCAACGAGGTTTCCATGTAAATCTCATGTTTTATTGTTATTGTTGTTTGCTTCTATTTTTTATATTTTTCTAGCATCTAGTATCAAAGCTTGAAAAACTCATAGGTACAAGGTTTTTTACGAATGGGAACTCCAACAATGACATGAGGTGTTAAAGTTAGTGTAGCTGCAAGACCCATTCTCAGGGAGGATGGTACCTTATTTAGTTAACTAGGGTTCCTGGTCAGTTAACGAGGTAGAGTATGTCCCTAGAAGGCACCTTAGGGCCCCCAGCAGTATCCTGGGGTTCTTGGTTGGGGACCAAGCAGGTTGATGCCATGGAAAAGTCCCTAGCATGTGGCGAGGGCCCCTATTTGTCTCTAGGGTATTCTCATCTGGGACTAGACATTTTCTTGGTCATGAGGACCAAGAAGATCCTATAGGTTAAGACAGAGACCTCCTAGTCTGGGACCAAGCAGATTCTTAGTCTGGTACCAAGCAGATTCTTGGTCTAGGACCAAGTAGGTCCTACAAGTGGTTGATCAACATTTAGTCTAGAACTGAAAGCTTGACCTGGGGTTGAGGACCATTCTCTGGTAGAATGGAGTATATGGTCAAGGACCAGGGGGTTGATCAACATGATTCGGTATGGGACTGAAGCTCATCCTAGGGCTGAGATCCATTCTTTAAGAATGGAGGATCTTGGTCACTTAACCAAGATGATGGCGTGTGATGTCCTCTTCTCCTAGGTCTTCGAGATGATTGAGCTAGATGGTATTCTCAAGGGAATGGCCACCCCTTGATGGGGTCACTAGAATTTGACCTATGGAGTAGTGAGGAGGACCACAGGATCACATCACCCAGTGCGGACCTTCCTTATACAGTGATGATGAAATTTCAATTAGTGTATGGAACACTTGTACATTTGAGAGAGAGATGATTGGTTGTAACCCCACTTTGGTTGTTCACCCTTGGTATTCCACCTTTATTGTTCTTGGTCCTGTGGTTAGAAGGTTTAGCACCTTGTCTTGCTCACCACCTTGACTTGTGGATATAAGGGTTGTCTATCCACCTTGAGTTGTCTTTACTTTTACCACTTTGATTTTTTTGGTATTATGGGTAAAAGGGATATTTACCCACCTTATCATTATACCTTTGGACCTATGGGTTGTGGGTCATGTACCACTCCTTATTTTATGATTTGACTTGTACCACTTGTTGGTCCTTGTACCCTTAACCATGACCCTAGTACCCACCTAAAGAAACCTTAATTGTATTTTATATTTTATAAGTGGTTTTATTGTTTGGTGTCTTAACCCTTATTTGTTGGTACCCTCCTTATTTAATGGAACCCTAACTCAATTAAAGAATTGATTTATGACCCTTCTAGAAGTCATTAAGGGTCTGTATAATGAAGTCTAATCTCTTCATTTGATATCATCGTATCATCACATATCTCAGCTCTAATTTTGTTAAGGTTGACATCAAGGGTTTAAGGGTTTTTATACTACTGCTTGCTCACATGTTTAGGTCGTCAACCTGCTAGAGATTACCATCAGTCACACGCATCACATATCTGATTTTGAATGGGTTGTTGTAAGTTGACGTCATGGGTTTATATTGCTAGGGTTTAATTAAAGTTTTGTTGCTTCCATTTGTAACTAGATCGAGAACCCTACCGGTTTGATCTAGCTGGTCGTGAGCTTGTTTAAGGAGGGTCGTGACCCTGTGCAGTTATAATCTTCTAGTTGAGGTCTTGTTTGGATCCGATATGCCAGCTGAGGTATTATAGGGGTCTGATCTACCAGCTGAGGTCTTGTAGGGGTCCGATCTACCAACTGAATTTTTTGTTGGGGTCTGATCTTCCTTTGTGACCTAGTTGTGAGCCTTGGAGCACTGATCTAGTTGTGAGCCTTGGAGCACTAATCTGCCTCTATTGTGAGCTTGTTGAGCCCATATCTGCTACCCGTGAGCTTGATTTGCCACTTGTGATCTTGCTTGATACCCCTGAGCTTGTTTGAGGGTTGATACACTTAGTTGTGACCTGTTAAGGGCTTTTTTGAGGTCTGAGATGCTAACTATGAGTCTGTTGAGTGTGTACTTGTGGAGGCTGCTTCCTTTAAAGTCTAATTTATGCCCTAATAAAGAAGGTTGTGACCTATTGTGGGTTGATCTATTGATCTGAGACTTTATTGAGGTTTGATCTTTGTGTTGTGACCTTATTAAGGTCTGATCTATCTGTTGAGACATTGTTTGAGGTCTAATATTTGTGTTGAGACCTTTGTGTGGTCTAATCTATGTGCTGAGACATTGTTTAAGGTCTGATCTTTGTGCTGAGACCTTTGTGTGGTCTGATCTATGTGTTGAGACATTGTTTAAGGTCTGATCTTTGTGTTGAGACCTTTGTGTGGTATGATCTATGTGATGACACATTGTTTAAGGTCTGATCTTTGTGTTGAGACCTTTGTGTGGTCTGATCTATGTGTTGAGACCTTAGTTGTGATCAAATCTATTGTATTGAGTCTCGCTTGTGGCTGCCACTATGATTTGACTGTTGATGACCACCTATGTTGTATCTATGTCCTTACCTATTGGATTGTACTACATCCTATCATCTCTCTCTCAGGTTTGTACTAACCCTCTAGTAAGGTTCAGATTGTTCCTATTGATTGACTTGCCTCTGAGAGACATAGTCTAGTATGAAAGCTATTTTTCTAAGTATAAAAGGAAGGGTCCAATACTCCAGGTAAGTATTCAGAATTATTCCTTTTATTATGAGCTTAATATGTTATTGTTGTTAGAATTTTGCTACTAATGATGATTACATGTTACTGAAGATTTCAACTTTAACACGGGGAGCTCTTTGGTAGTGTTAAAGTTGAAAGAGATGAAAATTATGTTTTAAATTTATCTTGTTTAGTTACAGTTGTACTATCATGCTTCAGTACTAGTTTTTTATATTTATGTTTTGCATTAAAGTATGTAAAATTTGAATTTTCTACATCAAACCCTAAACTAACCCAAAATTTAACATGAGGTTTAACCAAGTTCAAGGTTGAGGAGTTTGACTGCAAGAATTCCCCCCTCTAGAAGATGAAGGTGGAGGATTTGCTAGTTTTGAATGGAAAAACCCTAGCCTTGAAAGGGGTTGCAAAAAAATTGAACGACATGATAGATGAGTGGATAAAGTTGGATAGGAAGGCGGTTTCTACAATTCATCTTTTCCTAGTAGACTCTGTCTTATTCAATGTTGCTAAATAAAATACCACCAAATCCCTTTGGAGAAACCTAGGAATATGTATGAGATGAAATTGACAACAACTAAGGTTTTCCTAAAAATGTAGCTTTATCATCTAAGGATGATGGAGGGTTCAACTATGGAAAATAATTTGCATGAGTTTAATAACCTTATCAATAAACTAGTTTTAATTTTTGTAAAGGTGGAGGATGAGGACAAATCATTTTACTATGTTCTCTCTCAAATACCTAGGATCATTTGGTGATGACCATCACAATCATTTGGTGATGACCATCACCAACTCATCATCGAAGAATTTGAAATTTGATGATGTAGTAACCATTTTGCTGGGAAAAGAGTTGAGGAATAAATCATCTCTAGATCCCTCTACAGTGAAGTCCTTGAGAGGTTGATCTAGCGAAAGGTGTTAACAAGGTAGATCACAATACAGATCTAAGTCCAAAGGACACAAGCTAAAAGGGAAGTGTTGTAATTGTGGGAAACCATGGCAAACCACTTATACTGTGAAACGAGAACTTTATACTATGAACGAGAACTCTAGACATAAAAACAATGATTTTTGCCAAAAAAACACCAAAAACACCCCCCAAATAGAAAAGTGTTGATACCAGTATACACGATTTTTTTTTGGTAAAAAATAGAGCCATGGCCTAAACATCCCATAATGTTGTTTACAAAAACTTTAAAATCAACCCCTAAATTGGAAAAAAAGTTTTTTTTCTTCAAGAGATAAATTACAACTTTTTTGAAACTTTCATATTAAACAAACAAACAAAAAATTCATAAATAATTTCACCACTCTAACCGTATAAAAACAAATAAATTATGATGTGATTCATAATGAAAGAATATATTAGACCATACAAGAACAAATGATTCATATAAATATTCAAAAACTTATTTAGAGTTTCAATTACAAACATCATACTAATAAAAAACATGTAAAATGCTTCATGTGAAATTATTCAAATTCATCCATGTGAAAAATAAAAATATAAAACATTGATAACTACCCCAACACCCTTAAACTATATATTAAAAATAAAAATAAAAATAAACATTAAAATTACCCCCAACCCCTCTAAACTATATATTAAAAAATTAAAAAAAAACATTAAAAACTACCCCAACCCCTAAACTAAACTATATATTAAAAATTTAATTTAGGATGATAAAGAAATTTATGGCATTGATAAGTCCCTACTTTGATTTTTTTTAAACTCCATTCCAGATTCCAAACTACTTCTCCGCTAGGCTTTGAGTTGACAAAGAAATTTCCATGGTTAAAAATACTAACACCCCGTGAGAGCAAAGCAAGGTTTTCAGTGTTAGAATTTAAACTTGGCTTCCTGGTCTTTGAAATGAAACGAGTTGCCTATTGTTAAAGCCATATACTATTAGTCAATTTTAATCATATTTACCAAACTCGTAACCCTGTCAACCCATCCCATCGATTACTCAGAGACACATCTCAATTGGTATTTTTTTCATATGCATGACTTGCAATGTGTACAAAATAATTAATAAAATAATATTTAACAATCAACAAATTAATGAAACAAGAACTGGGTATAAGTGGTTAAGAGGAATTATGGTCGAGTTCTCATTTCATATATTTGGTATATGTATGAAAATAGTTGTTTAAAAATAAATAGTGTTATTGTTTTATTAAACAAAATCAGAGTATTTATAATATTAAGTAGTATTGATTGTAGTTATATGATAAAGGGGTTTAGCTTGAATAGTTAAGAAAAAAAGTTGTTATCGTCTTCACATAGGTTCAAATATTGCTTTTTGGCATGTTTCTTCTTCACCACATATATTACAATACATTATAATTAAAGCCACTCCCATTGTTTTTTACTTTTAAGGTTTTTAGAAAACCAAGCAAAGCTCTTATGTATCTTCACTAGGTTAATTAACACAATTCTCAAATAATTTATAAAATGATCATCCCTATAACTAACAAGTGGAGCTTTTTTCACTTAATTATCATATTTATCATATTATATGTATCACTCTAATTATCAAATTTCTCATATTTTATTTATCACTCTCATTCTCATATTCTATATATGCATTTCTCTCCTTTCAATTCTTGTATAGTAATTCATGTATTTCTTGCCTTCTATGCAAAAAGAAATGTATATTCTCATATTTTATTTATGCATCTCTCCTTTCGATTCTTGTATAGTATTTCTTACATTCTATGAAAAAGAAATGCATATAGAAATCCTAATGCATTTGCAATGATAGTGAAAATAATACATGTAATCATGTTTATTAAAACATGTTAAGTCATTAATGTAATTTGGTATTCACCTTTGTTTGTTCAACATAAATATTTTTATTTTCCTTATGTTTATGTTTAAATAAATTTATTAAGTGTATTTACACTTGATATATTAGAAAATATTCTGTCACCATAATTCCAGGTCATAACACACAACAACATGTAGATGGGTAAATCAAGAAGTTGATGGAACCAAACCCATGTAGGAGAGGGCCTTTGTCGTTAAGTGGAGACCCTCATCCACCAGCTATGGGCTTAGCAAGAGGTTCCCATCTGTTATTTCCCTTCATGGGTTCTTCAAAATTCTTTAACTCATATATGGCTAAAGGGACCATCAGAAAAGTATCCAACTCCTTCATATTTTATTACACCCTTTTACTGCCTGACTTGTTCGTTCTTATGTTGAGGCCAATGCCCCCCCAAAGTCTAAAGTGTGCAGAGTGAGTTGGTGTAACACCCCATTATAGTGTAAAAATATCCATGAACACGCATCTCCAACATTTTTATGAATTGGTCTACCAACATGGTTAGGTTCTGTCTAAATAAAAAATAATCAAAACTGGAAATTGGTAAAACAAAAATCGATGTCCTTGGTTTCAAAATTATTGAATAGCTTTAGCAATTTCCCTAATGTAATTTGTGATCAAACTAAGCTGCAGATATCTTTAGGATGTCTTAATGTCTTAATTATGTTAGACCATTTTATAGAGTACAAGAACAAGACATTTTTGTTTTACAAAGTAGATTAAAGAAGTTGCCACCAATTTGGAAAAATCAAATGACAGAAGCAATACATAGAATAAAGCAAAAGGTTAAAGAGCTTCCCCTTTATCACTACCGACTGAGCATTAAGGTAGTTATATCATCGAGACAAATGCATCCAATATTGGCGATTTTTTTAGTGTCATGACCATATACAAAGCAACAAGCACAAGGTTTATTGGGTTTTATATTATTCCCCATTTATTTTTCACAATAGTGTGTTGTTAGTAGCTTCTTTGAATGGCTTCGTGCAAACCCGGCGGCACTAGAGAGGAGTGAGTGGAGCTTCACTACATGCCCCTACCCACCCCCATGTCATTCACGACACGAAGTGACTTTTCAAAAAGCAAAATGAGGATGTTTTCCATAAAGTGTAATGTTCCACTAGTTTTACGTTGCTAGCAGCAGGATAAGTAACAGCCATAATAGCCTTTGAAGTACTTCAGAAATAGCCTTTGATTAGATGTCAGTGGCCGACTAATTCTAGGGTAAAGTGTTAGCTCTGGCTAGAAGGCCCTCTGTAATGCCTGAAACCTTCTTCCCAATTTATAACAATAGGTAATGCCTGAAACCTTCTTTTAATTTCTTAAATTGAAACCTTATAGCAGGACTTCTTCCACTTCGGCACAGTCGTCTAGTTCAATCATATAATGGAGAAAAGGCCAAGCATTCACCACCAACTATTGCTACATATATGATTTATGTTTGCGTGTCAATGAAGAAGGAGAAATATATCTTAGATGAGTAAGCCACCAACCATTTACTGTATTTGTAAGCCACTGCAAAAGATACTCAAATGCTTTGATTTAATACCATTTAAACTAAATAATTGACTGACCTCCCTGTCGATCAAACGTTTTGGTGTAGTGTGTCAAAGCTCGAGTATTGTTCTTTGAGGGCACATACATACAAATGCATAAGCTATATGAGTTTACATCCTCGCCTGCAGTCACCTACAATATATCATGCCATTCCATCTCTCACTACGCCCCCTTCATTCCATTCATCCCTTGCATGCAACTTACACTATATCTAATTGGTGTAATCTAAGTTGTACTACACTTTTTTTTCAATACTGTAAAACCTATGTAATTATCTAAGGAATCACTTGCCTTACCTTGAAGCATGAATGGTGAGAACTATTGTTGGATTACAACCACATCAATTAGTCATGGGAGTTCACATTGTCATGGTTAGATTCAAAAATATGGTAATATTCTTATTTCACTATTACGAGAATGGTGTTGGTCACATTTCATGGATTCATTTCTTATTCAATTGGTTAGATCGATTACACAAAGGCTATGTTCTTCAATTGCTTCCAACATTAATTCCTAACTCCAGAGAATGTCTATATCATCAGCTTTAAATTCTTTTTTTATTATTCTTCACCATGGGAAATAATTCCATCCCGGAACCACATGATCCCATTTCTTTAGCTCTAATAACCCATGCCAAAAGTTTTGTTTAGTACACAATTGTCTCTTCCCATGTATGCCTAACTTATTTTTCTCACCAAACTCATATAAAATCTTAGTAGGTGTTCACCCTTCTTTTCAATGTAGCATATTGAATAAAATAAATTTCATACACAAATTAAGAACAAATAGATCCACGACCTCTATGCAAGATGTAAAGAGTTATTGTTGCATCTAAAAAACATTTATTTGGGTGTTTTCCTTCAAGTACTTAGTGAATCCATATTCTTTACTCTACATGTGAAAGTTACATCTTTCAAAATACTCCATGAATATATTGATAACCTTCTCCCATGGAAAGAAATAATGATGAAAGAAATATTTATTTAACAAAGAAAATGTTTGTGCTAAAATATCATATATTTGAAGCTAAAGTTTACACGTTGAAAATAAAAGTCTAAAATTTGTACCTCTATCTTATTACCAACCTACATTTATCATTGGATTTCATATAAAATCTAACGATTAAAATCCATTTCCCCATCAATTCTTACTACTAGATTAATTAATTATTTATTGAAATGTTTTGCTTCCATACCATGATTGTATTAATTTTTTATATATGATAAGAAACATAATTGCAACATAATAGATATTTTTGTTATAGATGAATTTTTTCAATAAAGGAACAAGAATTTTAAGGAGAGGAAAAAGGCATAGGCCTAATGTATTTTAGGAAAAAGGTGGGCTGAACAGAATTATATGCTATATTCATTTTGATGTTGAGTTCAATGAGTTTAACTGACTCATATAAAATGGTCATTTGTTTAGGGGGTAGGTTTTAATTTGTTTTTTATTTTTTTATTATATAGTTTGGGGGGGGTGTTTAGAAATGAGCACTTTGGGCATCTTGTAGACATAGAAGACCCAATGGAAGAGGACATTGATGTCCATGAAGAAAGCTAGGCTCCAGAAAATTCCAATTTCTATGAAGAATTTGGCCTGCATGATATTGTTGATTAGTTTCATGTCTTGAAGAAAATGTTAAATTTGACAATTTTTTGATAAAATATATTAGTAATGTTTTGACTTTCAGACTTTATTTTAGAAATAAAATTTCTATATATAATATTTTTAATATGTTTTTTACAAATATATGGTATAGTTTCTTGAATTTATGTGAATCGTCACTTTTCGGAAAACAATATGAAATAGTATCATTTTTATACAAAAAATCTCAAAAAAATCATTGAAAATTGTTTTAAATGTCTTTTTTTGGGGAATTTTTTACAATTTTGGCAATAAAAATGTCTTATTTTGTCCATAAAAATGTCTTATTTTATAGAAAAAAATTGTAAAATGTATATGTTTTTTATTATAAATTGCTTATAAATGTATGTTATTTTGTTAAATTTCTAAAAGCGCACTTGAAAATAGAAATTAAATATATTTTACGACAAAGATAATTCAAAGGCCCAAAAAAATGCCTCAAAATGAAAATGTGTGATACTAGTATCAATCCTTTTTGAAATGGAGGTAAAAATAGCTATTAAAATTAGGAGAGAGAAAAACGAGAACTGTGTCAAGTTCTCGTTTCATAGTATAAGTGGTTGGCACTCGAGGAAGGATTGTTGGCATCTAAAGAAGGAAAAGGATGAAAAGTCAAACCAACCACAAACTAAGGCTAGCACATAGATTAAAAAAACAAAAACATGTGAAGCTTTCTATCTCGGTAATAGCATGCCCCTTTTATATGATTGGTTTTGGACTTGGGTGCATTCATACTGGGTTGTAGAGCACCTCTCGGCTCAACAAAATAAATATGAGACTTATGTCGGCCATAAACAAAAAAGAATAATACAAAGTAAAAAGTAAATATGAGACTTAAACTAGAGACTTTAGAGCTTAGGATTAGGTGATAAATATTATGTCGGTCATAAACAAAAAAGAATAATTCAAAGTAAAAAGTAAATATGAGACTTAAACTAGAGACTTTACTTTTTACTTTTAATACAAAGTAAAATGTAAATATGAGATTTTAGAGTGTTTGTCAAGTAACAAAATAATACAAAGTAAACAAAAAAGAATAATACAAAGTAAAAAGTAATAAATATTATGTTGGACATAAATAAAAAAGAATAATACAAAGTAAAAAGTAAATATGAGACTTAAACTAGAGACTTTAGAGCTTAGGATTAGGTGGCTCAGGTATTGCACTCAAGGAGCTATTCAAGGAGAGGTTTGCACCTCGAGAGATTTGATCGCTCTCGACGCTTGATAGAGCCTAGGATTTGGATCTATGCTAGTTAAATATCATCCCTATAGTGGTGGAATGGTATGCTTATGTGATTATCATCCTCTAGAAATTGTGGGAAGAGGGGATATTAGGATCAAGTTGGGCAATGGGAGGAAAAAGATGTTGGTGATGTACAACACATACCGAATCTACAAAATAAATTTATCTCAATCAAGATGACAAATAAAATGGGGTATTCTACTACCTTTGGTGATCAACATTGTAAGATTACCAAAGGATCCCTATAGGTAGAAAAAGGAGAATCTTATGGGACCATGTATTGTTTGTGCAGTGATATAGTGACAAATCATGCAACAACAACAAACTCAAGGAATTTTTTGGATGCAGTGATGATGTGGCATTGACGACTTGGACATATGAGTGAAAAATGTTTGAAAACTCTGCATGACCAAGGTATGCTTTCTGGAATTTAAGTCTTGTAATTTAGACTTGTGTGAGCACTAGATTTTTTGTAAACAGAAGAGAGTTCGGTTTATTGCAAACTTTGGTAAAAGTTCATATCTTTTGCAACTTATTCATTCTAATATATTTGGACTAGTTCCCACTGTCTATAAATGGTGCTAAATATTTTCTAACTTTCATAAATGATTATTCTAAAAGATTGTGGGTGTATTTTCTAAAAAATAAGTCGAAAGTCTTTGAGAAATTTAAGGATTTTAAGGCACGAGTAGAGAAAATTCTAGGCAAGTTTGTTTTGTTTTAGATTAGATAATGCATGAGAGTATTACTCCAAGGAATTAGATAAAATTTTGAATACATGAAAGAATTAAGCAACAAAAGACTGCTCCATATACTCCACAACAAAATGGTATGGCTAAGCGGATGAATCGCACAATCATGGAACGTGCAAGAAGCATGCTCAACACATATGGGTTGGATAATGGATTTTGGGCAAAGGCTATTAATACAGTTCCTTATCACAGTTGCATTGGATGGACAAATTCCAGAGTTGGTTTGGTGTGGTAAGTCAGTTGATTATTCTCATTTGTATATTTTTTGTTGTGATGCATTTTCCCATGTTCCTAAAGAAAAGACGTCCAAACTTGACCCAAAGTCAATGAAATGTGACACTCTTGGTTATAATAATACAATAAAGGGGTATATATTGTGGGATCCTACTGACCACAAGATAACTGTTAGTCAGGATATTTTTAATGAAAAGTCCATACAAAAGGAGGAACAATAGACGCCGGAGATTGGATCTGTTGAAGTAGAAATGAGTGAAGATGAAAATGAAGCTTCTAATCAACATGAAGTATAACAAGTTCAATAACCACAACTCATACGAACAACACATCCCATGAGATGTCCAGAAAGGTATTCTCCTGATTTTCAATCTTATTTTGTTTTATTAACTGATGATAGTGAACCTAGTTCATTTCAAGAAGGTAGAGAATCTAAAAATGCAAATAAATGGAGGAAATCCATGGATGAAGATATGAAAGCACTACACAAGAATAAAATGTGAGAACTTGTGGATCTCCCACAAAGAAGAAAGGTTATTGGAAACGAGTATATAACGTAAAGAAGAACAATAATGGGTTGCTAGAATGTTATAAACCCAACTTAGTAGAAAAAGGTTATTTGCAGAAGTCAGGTGTAGATTTTGATGAAATCTTCTCTCCAGTTGTGAAGCCAATTATTGTAAGAGTTTTACTTGCACTTGTAGCAACAAAATATTTAGAGTTGGAGCAACTATACGTAAAAATTGCTTTCTTGCATGGTGATCTTGGGGAATAAATTTATATAGAGCAACTTGAGGGTTATAAAGAAAGAGGCAAAGACCATTTGGTTTACAAACTCTAGAAATCTTTGTATGGATTGAAACATGCACCAAGAATGATGTAGTTGACACCTTTATGAAAAGCCAAGGTTTCAATAGAAGTGAAACTGACCATTATGCATATTATAAGAGATTTAATGATGATAGTTTTATTATTTTGTTGTTGTACGTTGATGATATGTTGGTTGCAAGCCCCAACATATATATATATAATATTAAGGCTCAGTTGGCTAGGACATTTGAATGAAGGATTTGGGAGCAACAAATCAAATTCTAGGAATGAAGATACACAAGGACATAACATGTACTAAGATCTGGTTAAGTAAAAAATCATATATAGAAAATATTTTGCAACACTACAATATGCTATCACACCACTTCTTGCACACTTCAAGTTGTCTTATGAACAATGTCCTAACATAGAAACAAAAAATACAAGCATGTCTTATGTACCATTCTCATCAATAGTAGGGAGCCTCGTGTTCACCATGGTGAACACCTACCGTATATTGCTCATGCAGTGGGAGTTGTTAGTCGATTCACGACGAATCTTGGCAATTAGCATTGGAACATTGTGAAGTGGATACTCATATATTACGAGTCTGTTGATATGCACAACAACATAATTTTGAAGGATTTTTTTGCGTGATGTCTGTTAGGAGGTGAAGTCAATATCCATATTTTTGACATTTTCTTGTATATTGGTACATGACTACCACCTCACACAGATCATACGTGTCAAGCGCACTGATTAAGACCCCCTGCTCGAGGGTGTGGGGACAAAAGCCCTTAAGGAAAACTTTTCTAGACCCTTGTAATATATTGTAGTTCTTCTATAGGCCTTATTGTATAAAGGGGTGTAACCCTTGGCATTGCATCATAGAAAGAGAAAAAAACATTGTGTCTTTTGTCAAGAAATAATAATAAAAATGAAGCTACCATTTCCTTGTGGTTTTACCTGTGCACAATAGGGTTTCCATGTAAATATCGTGTTCTATTGTTATTATTGTTTGCTTCTAGTTTTTATATTTTTCTATCAAGTCTTATATTGATCTAGTTTTGTGTGTCTTTGTTGGTGGCACCTAAGTGGAATGTTTGGTATTTTTGGACAAAATTATTTTTGAATTATATAATCGAGATCTCTTGGATTGGGTAATAATTTACTTCAATTTAATAGTTTTTATGTTGGGCAAATGTTGGCAACCCTCTATTTCCATACATATATTTTTCAGCATGCTTTCATTTAAGCAAATATGGGCCATTGTTATTTCAATTCTATGGTGGTTTTGATTCTATGGTTTATGTTGTGATAACATTTGTTTATACATCTACTTGCATGAAGCGGTAGCTATAAGGGGTGTGTTGCGAGTTCCAAAGACTATAGCTTTGGAACCATAAAGAGGATAATATAGTGTTGGGAATTCACAACCTATTAAGTTAAGTGCTTAAGGGTATATGGCACCCTTGCAACCTTGTCTTTCTCTTATTTTGAATTTATTCTTTTAAGTCATGAATCTTTGGAAATTTTTATTACATTTCTCTCAAACTTTAACCGTTCTTACTTTTATTTATTTACTTATTATTTATTTCAAAACATTGAACAATTCTTTCGTGTCCTCCAATTCACTATTTCAATGAAAGAGATGGAGGGACAATGGTCAAGCAAAAGAGATTTGAAGTTCTGTTGATTTTGACAGATTTGCTTTTCACACCATTTTGCAATCTTCAAGAACGGAGGGCACTAGCTAACAATGATGATTCTTTTCCATAGGTTCACAAAGTGTGTGGGTGAATATTTTTTTAGGCTAGCATTGAGGTATATTGTTTCTAATTGTTATGATTGTTGTTCATATTATAAATCTTTGAATCACTAATTGCTTAATATACTCGCAAAAACTATGTATTTACATGGAGTTAGGACGAGCCTATATCATTTGTTGGTTTGACTCTTTTGTCGATCAATGAAGTCTCAAATACTCAAGGACTCACTAAAGCATTATAAACTCAATGTGATGTTTTTAGTACTATTGTTTGTTGTGATTGTTGTTCATATTATAAATCTTTGAATCACTAATTGCTTAATATACTCACAAAAACTATGTATTTACCTGGAGTTAGGACGAGCCTATATCATTTGTTGGTTTGACTCTTTTGTCGATTAATGAAGTCTCAAATACTCAAGTATTCACTAAAGCATTATAAACTCAATGTGATGTTTTCAGTACCATTGCTTTGATCTATGCAAATTTGAAGATTATTTTTTATAAATCAAATATAGAAATCTGGTCATACTTATTTTGATGTGTCCTTCATTTATTGCTTCTACTTGTGCATAGTGCCTACTTGTTATACTTCTTAGCTTAAGCTTTTATTTCAAGTTAGGTTAGGCTTTAAATTGAGTTATAATTGATAGTTTGATTTTATGTTTTCGTTATCATTTGTGTTCAGTTTCTTCTTTGTTATAATAATTAGTATGATTAGAAAGTACAGATACATATGGAAACAATAACATCATTCTTTGTTTTTATTCATTTACATTTACTGAAAGTTTTTACAACTATCTGTCCACTATTATATTGTATTAAATTTCATTCATAAGCATGTTACTTATCATTCTTGCTTGCTCCCATGTAAGTACTTTCAGTGAGAAACACCCAAGGAAGTTGGGAACCCCTTGGATTTTAAATCTGTGTATAAATCCCACTTAGCCCACGAAAGAGATTGATGGTTGATACTTAATTTATATAGTTTTGAGCATCAACACAGTCCAAACTCTACAATAATCCTCATTGTATAGACTGCTACTTCATAAATTTGTGGTAAGAATGTCGGTTGTGATTCTCCACTTGCACTATGGTTTTTTGGTGAGATAACCAATCACAACCAACATTCAGAGATGTAATTGCACTATGGCTTGCAAATTGCTGAAAACCCAATGGAATTCTTCTTCCCAAGCTCTAAGACTTAATCCCATCATTTTCCACTATCCAATGGGATTCTTCTTCCCAAGCTCTAGAACTTAACCCCCATCATTTCCAACTATCCAATGTGATTCTTCTATGCATAGTACTTGATGTCCTGCTTTGTATGTTGAGTAAATGCAGGGACTTAAGGTATCAAAATCAATACATTGCTTTTGTATCACACTTCACTCACATTTATATGCCACTATCACAAGGTAGTTATCCAATTTATAGGTAACAAGAATGACGAAATTTAAACATGTCACTGTTACGGAGAGCAACGAGACAAGGTGTTGCTAATTGTAAATCATCATGGACCAAACAATAATTGTTGACATTATACTTGTCACACTTCAACAATGATTCGAAGTTTGAACTTTTCCCCATTTTGATTGATTTTGGACATTGTAAGCCATGACAACTATCTTTTCTAATTAAATAAATAAATATCAAGGGCATATTTATGATTTAGGTCAAATTTATCTTCGAGGTTCAATATGGTAATATCATTTCATTGAATCATGAATGCTATTTTAATTAGACTTTTAACTTCTTAAGTTTTGTTACTTAATATTATCAATTATTGTTAAGTTTAATTTGTTCTTTTCAATTTTTTTAAACATATATTATTCTCTTTGCCAACATATTTTTTCCTACAAAATTGGGTGAGGCTTCTAGCTGTCCCAAACACCCATACCTGCTTGTACCCGTGTTTCCAACCTTCAATGCTCTTACACTTGGACCTGCTTGTACACCCATAGTGACTATATTTATAGACCAAAAAGCTGTTTGAATCGCCCTAAGCAACATATTTTGATTTAATGCTCTTACGCTTATTAAGTGTATTATTCTTGCATATGGTGCAAAACTAACTTCTTCGGTCTTTGATCGCACTTTCTTGCATGAAAAATGCCAAAGATCAAGATCAAATATTCTTTTTCATGTCAAATTCCAGTAGATCTTTTGCAATTACATTTCTAGATCGATTTCTATGGTGCATATTTCTAAGTTGCCAGGGTACCTGTACCCGAGGGTAGGGTACACGTACCCGTACCAGGTACCCATATTGGGTACTTGGGTACTCGTAAGGTACGTCTCCTACCGTACCCTGCCGTACCCCATACCCCATACTGGCTCCACGTACCCGAGACTCCATTATAAAAAAAGGGGTACTTATAGGCAAAATGGTACACCGTACCCCGTGTTTGGGTACTCCGGGGGTACGATCGACTCAATAAAATGCAATCCACTGGGGAAAATGTAATGACCCCCAACCAAATCTGAACTAATTTTTTGCTAATTGCGTATGGATTTTGGTTCAAGACTTATGTCAAACACTTTGCAACACTGTTCAAATTCCACTGAATATTGTCCATATCTGGTAGACTGATTTGCATTGATTTACAAGAATGGTTTTATGGTTTTATGTTCAGCACTCAAAGAACATAATTTAACTACCAAATGTGCACATAAAAATTATACATATGTGTTTAATAGTGAGAAATACACTCACATCAATCGAGGAATATATTTGCGATTTTTAATTGCCTGTAACAGCAGTACAAATAGGTGTTTAAAATAATATTTCAAGTATACTTTCAGGTCTGAGTTCAAGTGTTTGTTACAGCAGCTTGGTACAATGATTTATCAAATTTTATGTAACTTCCAGTATTCGAATTGATATCTACTGAGTCTATGATTTATCAAATTTTATGTTTTAAATTTTCAATGTGAATGTTCATTGTTCAGTGAATCATTGAATTTAGAATTATGAATCATGATTCATAATTTATGGAGAAATCTGAAATATGATGTCACTGTGACATATATATATATATATACACAGTACCCTCGACGTACCCAAGTACCCTGTTTCGAAAAGTGGCGTCCCCGTCCCCGTCCCCGTACCCAAGTTTCCTGGCAACTTAGGTGCATATTGTAAAGACAAGAGATTTCATTCATGGTCAAAAATTTTAAAAGCCAGTCCTTACAGTCAGGAGATGATTAGTACACATACAATGGCGGTAAGAGGGAACTCAATAATCAGGTAATGAAATGGGAAGTCTGTGCTATTTTCAAGCAATAAAAATACCAATATAGCTCAAGGTCGGTTCAAACTTGCAATACAATTAGAAAAAATCAGTTCATAATACCTTTGTCCAAATGCCTGTTAAGAATTTGGCCAAGGATAAAGCCAATTAAATTTCTCCAAGTCCTGTCTCTCTGATATAAGGGTTCAAATAGACCGTCAAAAATTATTTTAAAAATTTTAATGGCAAATGTCTTGATTTAATTTAAGCAAAATCATTAAAAATTCATATTTATTCGAGATAAGTCGGTATGATCGATGTCTTGTCCTAGTTTACAAGAATTTTATTTTAGATTTACCAGAATTTACAGACTCTGCAAAGCAGCCCAAGGGCATAAGCTTAATAAAAGGCATTGAATCTATAAAATCTGGACAATAAAATGCACAACTAAGATTTTGAAAATGCTACAAAATAGTTACATATGAGCAGCTTGCCATTGCGAAATTCTAAAGAAAATTATAAATTCAGACACATCAATCCAAAAGTAGCTTTCTTCTGTACCTTTCAATTAAGGCTTAAGATTTCCAGTACTTACAAACAGGATTTGACAGCCCACTTGTAAAAGGAAAAATAGAGCAGTTTCAAATGAGAAAGACGGTATTTATACCCTCCAACTTTGTTAGCCCAAAAAATATTTAAGCAACATGGCTAAAGCAGTTCCACTCGAAATGTTGATGACGTTGACAACATCATTATTAAGCTGCAAATACAGAAAATATATCAGAAAAAAAAAACTATTCTATACAAAATTCTGTCCTAAAGCAAATGGGAGAGGGATAAGCATATTTTTGAAACATTAAGAAAATGTATGCATGACCCATCTGCTAGTCAGGCATTTCTAAACTCTTTGATGCTTTGCAGTTGAATGTAATGCAGAAAAGGAAAAAACTGTTACCCATTTAAAACCTTCTTTGTCTTGCAAAGAAGCACCAATTTGACTTTCAAAAATATTTGCCAGCTGTGAAGAAATAACACAAATTATAGCTCCTGCGCCATCTATCTGTGGGAAAAACAACAGAATGATGTGTTAGATGTGAAAAAATAGTCACGCTATGGCCATTATGCAAAAAAAAGGGAAAGAAAGAATCGTCTACTGTTACCATTCTAACCACGTTTTAGATGTATCAATTTGTTTTCCCATAAGGACCTTCAATACCATATCTATTGAATTTCAATTAATAGAATCAGGTTAAGAAGGGAGCACACAATGCTTTTAACCTTCTACAGAAAGGGAGCTTCTACAACCTCCCAAAAAAATGAAGCACTCAAATCAAGCTCCCAAGATGCTCCCAAAAAGTTTCCAAGCTCCTAAAGAAGCTCCCAACAAAAAGGGAGCATTTCCAACAAGCTCCAAAGTGCCCAGGAGTGGGGATACATCGGGTACGAGCTCCCCAACTCCCGGGAGCAGTGCCTGTGCTACAATGCTTTTCTCAGATGTATAGCATACCTAATATATTTGTATGCTTAGAATTCCATATCATATGTGCACGTCATGTGGTATAAAGGAGAGAAATATGAGAGAAATCAACAGTAGTTTGTTTTATCCATGGACACGAATGACATGAACATGAAAAAGAAAATACGGCCCACAAAACCAACCTATTTAGCAGAAATAATAATTTTACCTGACCCATAAGAAAGCAAGTATACGCGAGTAGTATGGACACAACTAGCCCAGCAAGAGTTCCTTCGATGCTAACAGCTCCTTCTGTTCCTCTGGGAACTATTGAAAGGTTTGTGATAAGGTACCTGTTTGAAATCAACCAAATGTTATTGCCAATAACAAATGTTGTCTCCAATAAAAGTCATTATTGCTAGTCATATGGAGTCTCCCATAAAAGTCATTATTGCCAGTCTTTACCAAAAAATCATCAAAGAGAATGAATGCAGTCACCAGTTTGTACCTATTTGAGGGATTGCACTTTGTCAAAACATCAAAAATGAGAAACTTATCCAATAAAAATGTAGAATGACATATTACTAGTATTACAAACTTGTGTGCTTTGTTGGACCAATGCAATCAGATAGTTAAAGATTTTCTCTACTAATGATGATGCCTTTTTTTCCGTTCTTTTTCATACTCTATGTTTTTACCAGAACAAAGTCTATATTTTTTGTAGAAACACTTGACATCACTTCTGAGTCTATTGAGAAGTCATCCAGCCAATCACTACAGAAGGAAAGATGGAAGAAGCAGTTTGGAAGCAGCAGCAGTGCCTCTGAAAGTAATTTTGCAGCACAAAAGGTAGCAGAAAAAACAACCAAGGAAAAGAAGCAAGCAGAAGTGGTGAAAAGGCATCTATAGGTACAAATTCTGGTAAAAGCAAGTCCAGTACAAAGAATTTGAATTTTTATTACTATGGAAAAATAGGGCATCCGAGGATTGAGGCAGAAAAAAAAATGTGGAATTTGGAGTATTATCAAACTCACCAAAAAATGGGCTAATATTATGGAAAAGTAGGAAAAAGAAGAAAAGGAATTTGTGGGCTTTGTTGCTTCTCAAACAAAAGGCAAGCCTGATAAGTGGTATTTGATTTTGGTGCTTTAAACTAACAGATCTGATTTGTTTGTTGAGGACAAATCAAGGTCAGATACTTTCATTCTGGGTGATGATAGAACACATTATATGGAAAGAAGAGACAATATTCAAATTGAAGAGGGAGGTAAGAAATTCAAGTTCAAGAATGTCCATATTCAAGGCTTGAAAAAGAATCTTCTTTCAGTAAGTGAAATAACCAGTCAACATCTCCATTTGGATGGCAATCTTTAGTGAAGATTCCTGTTTTGTGATGGTAAAGAAGACAAGAAAAGTACTTGCATCTGGTGTAGAGAAACATGGCCTTGATTGTAGAGAAGATGAGAAGTACTTGCATCAGGTGTAAAAGGACATGGTTTACAGATTTGTAGTGGGCGATGTAACAAAGTCACATGATTTAGTGACCAGTAGTGGAAATAGCAGCAGCAGTTTACTGTGGCATTGGAGGTATGGGGGGCATACCAATGTTCAGATTGTTTCCTAACTAACAAAGTGCAAGGTTGTACTTGGATTGCTATGTGTACAAGATGGGAGGGAAGATATATGGAATGCATGTGTTACAGGCAAGTAGCACAAAGCATCCTTCAAAGATGGCAAAACTTGGAGGGTTGAAGCACTGTTGAACTTGGTGCAGACTACATTTGTGACATTGATTTCAGGTGCAAGATATTTCTTAATTTTGTTGATTTCTTAAGACAGATGTGGGTTTATTTCCTAAAGAAAAAATCTGATGCATTTTGTGAATTCAAAGTATTTTTGGCAGTGATAGAAAAAGAGTCTATAAGGTATATAAAGATCCTCCATTCTGATAAAGGAGGAAAATTCTATTCAAAAGAATTCACTGGATTTTGTAAAGGGCAATAAATTCAGAGAATTTTTTTTGTGCCTACACCTCAACAAAATGAGTTTATGGAGACGCTGAACAAGCCATTTTTCTTTTAACCATGGGAACAGCAACCTCCCAAGGCTATATCCAACAGCCCGCAAGCCAGATATACCAGTAACTTGTGACTCAGCAGGGGCCGAGACGTCCTGAAGCCCACCGGGGTGAGCCTCTATCCCAGGGGTCGCCTACCCTTCGAGCCTTGTCACAACGGGCCAATGAGAAACCCTACCCCCCGCCAATTTTGAACTTGTGACCTCCAAGGAGATAACACATGTTCTTTACATTAGGCCCACTCAGGTGCTCATAAGCCAATTTGAGATATCTATAGGTATGTTGTAGTGTAGGGTTGTTTCAAACAAATATTAGAGAGAGGCAATACATATTGTTCTTATCTAGTCAAAATAAGTCCTACAAAGGCTATCCAAAACATCACACAAAAGGATGTTTCGTCTGAGAAAACCAAACATTAGTGTTGATTCCAAGTGAAAAGAGTTCAAAGTTAAATGCCAATTGTAGAAAGTTGAAGTTTGTTGGATATATCAAACAATCTAAGGCCTACAAATTGATGGACACCACTATAAAAACAAGGTAGTCAAATAGAGATGTAACTGTAAGATGAAAATACAGAAAAATTTTAGTCCAAATCAGGTCTGAAAACTAATGATATTGGCTGCATGGATGCTGAAAAGTCGGCCAACATATAAGATATACAATTGCATGAAGAAAGGGAATCATCAAGGGTAGATGCGGAAGTTGCACGTGCTGATTCAAAAACGACATCAAATCAAGGGATAGACAGTGGTGATTTGGAGGGCGTAAATGAAAAACAAAGACCACTATAACAATTTGGAAGATGTACAGTTGGAGGAGCTTCCACAACAAAGAGACATAGGACCCACTGGAAGACCTCTGAGGAAAGAATGATCATGTTAATTTTGCATTAATGTCACCAGTTAATTATTCCTTTGAACCTCAAAAGTTATGATGAAGCCAAAGGGAATGATGAGTGGGAAATGGCCATGAAGACTGAGTACAATACTCTTTTATAAGAAACAACACTTGGGTGTTGGGAGAGCTACCTCCAGACAAGAAACCCATTGGTTGCAAATGGATTTACAAGACAAATATAATGCAGATAGGTCACTAGACAAACACAAGGTAAGGTGGTTGCAAAGGGTTTTGCTTAGCACAAAGGAGTGAATTATGAGAAGACATTCAATCCAACAACAAAATTGATTACAATTAGATTGGACATAGCTACAGCAATGTTGTTTTGCGGGAAACTATACCAAATGGATGTATAAAGCCCATTTATCAATGATGTGGAAGAGGAAGAATTTTTGTATCAAAGACAAGGGTTCCATGGTGCACGTAAGGAGCATTTGGTATGTAGGCTGATTAAAGCTCTTTATGGTTTAAAAGAGGCCCCAAGAGCCTGCGATACAAAATTTGATGAATATCTTACGAGATATGGATTTGGAGCAAGTCATCCTGATCCAAATCTTTATGTCAGAAACATTGGCAATGATGTGGTGATTGTAGTGGTTTATGTAAATAGCATAATCATCAGAGGTTGTGAGCTCTGTGTCGTTCAAAACTTAAATTTTGATTTGGGTTCAGTGTTTAAATAACTCATTTAGGACTCCATCACTGCCTCAAAGCTTGTTGTAGAAATTTAGAATCATTGATTGTGAATAAGCAATTACATCTATGGAGGTTGGGCTGAAATTATCTGCGTCTCGACTCTAAACTAGCAAATGAGTGAGTATATAGAAAGTTGGTGGGAATCTTGATCCATCTCACAACCATCAGGACAAGGTCCTTTGGAATATGGCACCCCATATGGCAGAGGAGAATATTTGTGTTACATACGTTTTATAGGTTCAGATTGGACAGGGTTAGTTCTAAATGCCAGGAAATCAACTACACAGGAACTTATCAACCTCGGTACAGTTGCAGTTTCATGGCTCAGTAAGAAGTAGCATGCAGTACCACTTTCCTCCACTAAAGATGAGTATAGGGCATTAGTAATTGCAGTTTGTCAGGCAGTTTGGTTGAGAAGGATACTTGCTGATTTGCAAGTTGTATAAGTTGATCCTGCTACACTTTACGTGATAATTAGGAAGTATTAAAATTGGCAAATAATCCTGTTTTGCATAATCACACAAAGCATGTAGGATTTCATTGACACTAATAAAAAATTAATGGAGAATGAAGAAATTCAACCGCAATACTCTGCAACCCATGAGTAAATTGCAGACATACTAAGCCACTCAGAGCATATAAGTTTGTGTATTTTAGAGATAAGTTGGCATAATTTCTATGCATGACCATTAAGGGAGGGGACAAAATATAATATGTAATTGCCATATCAATATTTTGTAGCTAGCTAAGTTAGAAAGTAAAAAGTCAAATGTTAGAACTTTATTTTAAATTAGTTATTGATTATATTCAAATTGTTAGAAATAGGAAATGCACAGTTATTCCCTCCATGTACTCAAGTAAAAGTTTTTTCAAAAATAGATGGCATGCGATTCAAATGGTTTATCTATCAATTGCTTGTGCAAACTTCTCTGCTATTGTTGTATGCATACTTACTAATAGAGGACACATTATTTAATAAGTGAAGATGTGACTTTATTTCATGCATAGATGTGAGTAAATAATAGAGTGAAGATGGCATAGATAGTGGTTTATGTAGACGGCATAATCATCAGAGGTTGTGATCTCTGTGCAATTCAAAAGGTAAAATTTGATGCGTTCAGCGTTTAACATAACTCGTTAAGGCCTCTTTCATTACTGCCTCAAAGCAGTAAACTTGTTGGAGAAATTTAGAATCGTTGACTGTTAATAAGCAATTACATCTATGGAGGTTGGGCTAAAATTATCACCCATGTCTTGACTCTAACTAAGAAATTCAACAGGTTTGTATATTTTAAAGATAACTTGGCATATTTTCTAGTATAACCATTAAGGGAGGGGGGCAAAGATAAGTTTGTATATTGCAGACATACTCACTAAGCCACTCAGAGCAGACAAGTTTGTATATTTTAAAGATAACTTGGCATATTTTCTAGTATAACCATTAAGGGAGGGGGGCAAAATATAATAATGTAACTGCCATATCAATATTTTGTAGCTAGCTAAGTTAGGAAGTAAAAATTCAAATGTTATAACTTTATTTTAAATTAGTTATTGATTATTTTCAAATTGTTAGAAATACAAAATGCACAGTTATTCCCTCCATGCACTGACGTAAAAGTTTTTTCAAAAATAAAGGAATGTGATTCAAATGGTTTATCTATCAATTGCTTTTGCAAACTTCTCTGCTATTGTTGTATGCACACTTACTAATATAGGATGCATATTTAATAAGTGAAGATGCGATTTTTATTCATGCATAGATATGAGGAAATCATAAAGTAAAGAGGACACTTTTATTCAAACATAAACATGAATAAATGATAATAAGACACTTGTTAGGCAGTCATAACCAGAAATGTGAGGACATTCGTTAGATATTTGTGACCAAGAGAGAAATTATAAATAACTAATAAAAAATTGGGGAGATTTTTCCTTCACTCTATAAACAGAAAACTCGTGAGAGCCTTGGGGGGGGGGGGACTATCATGTGGTAAGCAGAGATTGGTGGATTGAGACTAGGTATAGCCTAAGCCACCTGACACGAGGACACAGGACATGGAGGACATGGAAATACGAGTATCCGATACAAACACGGTGACCCCCGGAATCAAGACACGGAGGACACATTATATATATATATATAAATTAAAAATATACGCAGATCCAAATTTTTGCAAATATGAAATATTCAATAGAAATTAGAATCAATACACAATGCACATTAGTAATTTAGTAATTACACATTCACAAATCACAATGAATTATGAGACACATGGATGATAGATCAAGATGTTGGAACTTGGAACTATATTTCTCATTGCCATTAAGTCATCAAAATCAAAATGTACTACATAGATGTCGAAATGTCACTGGCAAATAGACTAGTAAATACAAAAAGGGGTACATCAAGATGGAAGAATCTCATCTGTGACACTGACTATCAATAGTCCTTCTCCATGCCTAAATCAACAAACTCATCACTACTCTCTTCTCCATCATCCTCCTACTCTTTGCCCATCTGAGGATCTGCATCTATTGGTGTGGAGGATGACCCCTCCAAACTTCAAAGGATCACTATCATCAAAAGTGACCGGCTCTAGCACTGGATCATTAAGATCCAAGTTGGCTAATTCCAACTCAGTACTATTGTCCAAACCCATATCATCAAGAAAGACATCCCACATCTTTGTCTTTCCCTTCACCCACTCCTCCCTCTACCTGTAAATAAGACGAAGGTTGGTGTGCACATACACCATCGTCTCTTCCCTAGACTACTCAAGCCTACTCTTCTTCAAACTGTACAAGTTCCCATATGTGCTCCAATTCCTCTCACAACTAGAGGATGATGTAACTTGAGAGGTGATCCTCAAGGCTAACTTCTATAGAATAGGGCATGTTGACCCATGAGTTTCCCACCAAGCATAGGGTTTCTTAACCCCCCTATCTTTGACCACATCATAGCCTCCAAATCTCCCACTGGTAGTGGAAAACTCTACAAAGCCCTCGCCCTCCTCCACCTCACCAAGTAAGTCTCTATCCTGATATAACCGTCTAAATGCTATCTTCCTTCCCTATGAAATCTCTCCATCCATGTGAGGAGGAACTTTGTGTGAGGGCCCCGCATTGATCCATTCATGACTATAGAACTTGGGGTTCAATGAGTGGGCCAAGCAATGCAAAGGTGTGCAATTCTTATCCCACCTAGAGATAAGAATATCTTGTATGGTGGACCATAAGTTCTTTGTCGATGTCTCGTACTCGAGACACTCATTCTCCATAACAATGGTCCTCATGGACTCAGTCATGGAATCCCACCCCTCATAAACATCTGCTAGGATGGGTTGGTCTGTGTCTGCAAACCGCAACAAGAAATGACTGGCTCCATGATCTTAATAGTAAGATCTACCCTCTCCCACCAACCAGCATCTCACATCGTGTCCTTTACCTTTTCTGAAGCAATTTTATCTATCTTTCTCCAAAAAGACCAAAACTTTGAAATAACCACAGACCCAAGAGCGGTTTTGACCTCCCTCAACCTCTTGAGCATGATGAAAGAGGAAGCAAACCGAGTATCTACAATCTTCAGCAATGAAAGATGTGTGTACTCTTTTTAGATTGTGTGGGCATTGGTGTGGTTTTGTACAAAGTTACAAATATGGCGTGCATCATCTTAATGGTAAGATCTACCCTCTCCCACAACCATCATATAACATTGTGTCCTTTACCTTTTTTGAAGCAATCTGATACAGTGTTACAAACATCGGCGATATATCGCGACACTTCCTCCACGGCGATAATATCGGCAAACATCGACACGATATTTTGGGCAATTTTTTCGAGCGATTTTTCGCGATTTTTAGGTAAAAATCGCGAGTCGATAGGCAAACATCGGTCGGCCGCCCGCCTGCAGGTGTATAAAAGTCTGTTTAACTCGTTTTTTAGGGTGTTTTTTCGTTGTTCGAGGCTCAAGCTGCTGCTGCAGTTCCAAACCCTGTGTCCCTTCAAAGAATGAGCAACTTAGCAATGCAAGGTGTCCAAAATGAAAATACCTGTGGATATTTAAATTCCACAATCATGCCAATGGCCTTGCAAATAAGTGCATTGTCCGTGATGATTTGTACACAAGAATCAACACCTACTTCTTCAATGAATTTGATGAACAACTCACCCATATATTGTGCATCCTTGTATTTCGCAAGAGCATCCACTGCTTTCAAGAACAACGGTCCATTTTGGGAAGACACCATGAAATTGATGAGTGGATGGTGTGTTGCATCCATCCATCCAACAGGAAAAAATCCTGACATCGGATGAGGGCCATGTTGATCTAATTCACTCGAGAATTTTATCCACCTCCTTCTTTTCCTTAACCAACAATGTGGTTCTAAACTTCTCTAAACCAGGAAGGACATAACCAATTGGGGCTCATTCAATGAGACTTCGACACATCTCACTAAAAAATGGTGATCGTGCAACATTGAATGAAATGAAGTTGAGGTAGAAAAAGAATGTAATGGTAAGGTCCACCTCTTCTCGTTCCTCTTGTTGGAAAATCATGTCCATTGGACCACTTGGAGTTGCCATATTTCTTGTTGGATGAATATCAACCTCACTCCCAAATTTGCTAGGTGGAGGCCTAGTGCTAGAGGGTTTCCTCAAGAATGGAAGAGGATCCTCATTCTTTTGTTTCGTGCTTGCTGCTGCCACCTTCCCTAAGCCAACATGATCCTCTCTTTCCATCTCCCTTCTTTGGGTAACACACTGCTTTACATGCAACAAGCCCACAAGGGCCAACAAATGGTCCTTAACCCGGTAGCAGGGCTCTTGAATTCATTCTTGCAAAAATTGCAACTCCAACTCCCATTACCTCCCCCACCAAGCTTTTCCACGAGCCTTTCTTTCCTTGTCACATACTTCCACAAAGGGTATTTTTTCTCTTTGGCTTGTTGTCTTGCTAATACAGGTTTATATGGAGCTTGAGCTCCACTAGCAGTAGATGGAGCACTAGCAGGAGTAGATGAACTTAGGCTTAGAGGAGGAAGAGGAGGGGAGAAACAAGATGGGGCATTTCTCCCTTTCTTTTGCTCTTTAGCAACTGCCCTAGCTAATTGAGACATTCTTTTTGTTGCTTGATGGTAAGCTTGCAATCTTCCCAACGAAATCCACCCTCAAAGCACTTGGAAACCCTTGCAAATCCTTCAAATGCTCCACCTACAAACAAAACCACTCTCACACCTCTCTCTTCACTTGCAAATGACCAAACAAAAGAGAAAAATCGGGTTTTAACCCCCCACAGGCCTCCTTTGCGCACTTTTTCATGTCCTGTTTTTGGGACACGATTTACACAGGTCGGGACACAAGCCAATCATGTGCTTGACACGTGTTTTGGTTGTCATTAAAACGGACATGACCAAAACACATGTCAGGCATGTGTTTGGCTCATGTCCGTGTAAATCAACGTGTCCAATTTCTTAGGGTATAGTTAGTTGTGAGTGAGAGGGGAGAGCTTGCTTAAATAGAAAAATAGGAAGAGGGGGGCAAATTTCATGAAGTGGAGTGAACTAGAGTGTCATATGACATCTTATGGAGTTAACTAGAATGTAATTTGACACTTCATGAAGTTAACTAGAGCTTAAGGGCTCCTCATGAGCCACCTAGGAGACAAGGAGGGGACAAATAGGGATTGATTGAGATCAAATCCAATCAGAAATGACACCTCGCTCAAGGGGGGGAAATTAGGGAATATTCCATTTTACCAACCTCCTAAAATCACTCAAATTTGTCTCCAACATGCAAAAATCATGGGATTTTGTTTCCAAGGGGTGTGCTAGTCTAAAAAAGGGTGTCTAAAGTGGTTAAGAGGATTTATTAATACATTTGACACACCCTTGACCACCTATTACAACATTATAGCATATTTACCCCCCGAAGGGACCCAAAAATATCATATCTTACAATAAAAACATGGTGACACTCTTAATACTAAATACATGACATTAGAAATTTAGACCTAAGGACTCGGACACCAACTTGATGCAAATGCATTATTACATACTCTAGCTTTGGAGAAGTGAGTGAAAAACCTAGACAAACTCAAATTGCAAAGTTCATCTAAGTGAAAATAAAAAAACGCTCTAGATCAATAATAATAAAGTGACTCATTCGGGTTAGCCTGTTTACACATATAATAGGGTTTCATGCATTTTTTATAGTCATCTTCTTTTGACCATGAAGATTTTCCGCACTTTATTGTTTGCTGGTTTATGTCAACATTTCGTGGTTTTCATTCCCAGTCGGTTATGCATTGACTGGAAACTACTTATGAAATTTTCAGTAACAATTAAACACACAGTAAAAATGCACTAACAGGCTGAAAAACACATTTAAACATTCACACCATGAAAATGATAGACTCAGAAATTTTTGGCCAAAATCAAGCCCTGGAAAAACCCCCACGGGGAAAACCAGTTAGAGAGAGAGAGAGATTTTATTTCTTCAGAGAATATTCAACAGAAATTTACAGTCAAACAAATACTTATCTCAACCATAAACTTCACTCCTGGAGCTGTCTCGAAATCTGTGCAATCACTGCAGGATTTCAGTGCTAAAACAGTGCCTTGAAAATCGTGCCAGAAAGTACAAAACAGTCCCTGTACTTTCCCTCGATTTCTGTGCAGTAATCGTTACTACCTTGGGAAATGTGCCCGAAATTACAGTCTCAAAATCTGTGCAAAATCTCGATATGTGTGCAGCAATAAATGCAGCCAACTGTACCTCGAAATTTGTGCCTCAAAATCTGTGCAGCAGAAAATCTGCCTCGGGTTTTGTGCCCACCGTACCACTCAAATGAATGAGCCTGCTGTCTCAAATATCGTGCCCACTGTATGTTGTTCAAAAAACTGTGAAACTCCTTGGTAATAGTGCCCAGCAAATGCCCGGCAAAACACTCCCTCGATTTCTGTGCCCTTCTCGGGTTTTGTGCCCAGTCAAAATCTAGAAACTCGTGCCCACTAAAATCTTGGAACTCGCGCCCTGTAAGTACAGTACGGATGCTGAAGTATCTCCTCAAAAACTGTGCCAAGAATAAATGCCAAGCATGTGCCTTGATTTCAGTGCCAATGCATGAAAGCTGCCTCAATATGCGTGCAAGTCTCTAAGCTCTTCTCCTCTCTCTCAATATCTCAAGAATGATGAAATGAGCCTCCCTCATGCTTTTTGTCTAACCCTAAGTGGGTTCTAATCCAACGGTGGACAAATGATCCAATCCAATGGCTAAGATTCAATGAGAGTAAAAACATCACTTTATTTAATTCACTTAAATAAATATTTACTCACCCACTTAACTTTAGCAAAAAGTGACTTTCATTTTATAAAGTCTCATTAATGTGCTTTTAATGTGAGGGTCACATTTTTCCCCCTTCTAAGTGACATAGGCTATTGTCACTTGGGGAACACTTCCCTAGGTACAAAACTAACAGACCATGGGCAAAAGAGATGTATAAGATGAAATACAAAGATCAAAAGATTGCTTGAGTTGGATCATGGAACTAGAGGTTCCCTAGTTCTTTGATATATTTTGTCTGCTGATCATCCTGTGCAAACTGGGTGGTAACAGAACCTCTTTGTAATAGACATGTAAGTATATTCATAATATTATATTGTGTGATTGTTTTTATTCTTTCTTGTGTTCAATTGTGTACTTTAATCTTATCTAGGGTTTTGTAATAACTAGTACCACTAGTATATACAACAAAACATACACAGAATGCAATTCACTCTTTTATTCTTAGCAATGTTTGTTGAGTTGACAATGCATGGAGCAACCACTAGCATTGGATGAATGGTGTGTTGAAGATCGGATAATGGTGGTTGAGTGTGATGACTTGAGTGTAACAGAACCTCTTTGTAATAGATGCTTAATTATATTCATAATATTATATTGTGTAATTATGTTTATTCTTTCTTGTGTTCAATTGTGTACTTTAATCTTATCTAGGGTTTTGTAATAACTAGTACCACTAGTATATACAACAAACATACAGAGAATGTAATTCACTCTTTTATTCCTAGCACTGATCTTTTATCAGATGATCCATTAGACCCACTTCTTCTCCAACCCAATTGGCCTCTTCTTATTTCATTTATTGAGTGGCTCTAACTTTGCCTCCATTTTTTCCTTCAACAAACCACCTTTCTCAAAATTTCTTGGTTGTTGCCTCCACATTCTTCTTCTTGCACCCATAAACATGCACATGATCTAAGGGCAAGTGTATGTAGCATTGGTAGCATGAAACCCATTTAATCGTTCCCCTTCATAGTAAGGGGCAAACAAAGATTTGACACTTGACATCCACTCGTTCTTTCAATCACAACAATTTCCAAATCCCCTTTAATTATTCATTGTCGCTACCTTCATCCATTCACAAAATTGATTATGCTAGCATCATATTCCACCACTACCAACCCCTCAATTCTTTGGTAATTCTAAAACTAATTCAATGCATAATAGTAAAAGAGCATAACAAAAAAAAAAGCTTACAACCACGCAAAACACTTATTCCAAATATGGGATCAATCATCTCCATTATTTCAAAGTCAACTTCTTGATATGTTAGAATATGAAAT
Source organism: Larix kaempferi (assembly GCA_027924585.1). Classification (NCBI taxonomy): domain Eukaryota; kingdom Viridiplantae; phylum Streptophyta; class Pinopsida; order Pinales; family Pinaceae; genus Larix; species Larix kaempferi. Next base: position 453,294 of record BSBM01000241.1, on the reverse strand, counting down.
GACCATTTAGATGGGCATTCCATTTTGCTAATATTTGCATTGTTAAAAGAAAACATTTTTGAGATAAACATTGTCGATTCAAGAGGGGTCTATTTTGGTTGAAGGTTTATCTTTATACACAACAACCATATTTGAAACAAGTTTGGTACTACAAATGCATGTTATTATGCAACATGAAACCAAGAGAATTTAGTGTGAGAAAGATTTCTCTTGTATTTTATCTGGAGTGCATGTGTGCTCTGAAATCCAACGCAGTTGAATATCTAAGAGTTGTTCTATAGTGTTTGGCTCTTACCCACAATCCTATCTTGGTTACAAATTAAACAAACTCCTCAATTTCTAACAACCTAACTATTGCTCCTTATTGTTGACTAATTCTCCTTGGTTACTAGCTTACAAGTTTCCTTCATAGAAAAGTGCATGTTTTTGTTACAGTCATTCATTAATAGTTACATGCATCATCAATAGATCAATAGACTCATGAGCCAATTAGCTGGTGTATCCATAGATCAGTAGGAAACTAGAATGGTGGATAAGTGCATCCATACACTTGCTCGTGATAATAACACAGAAAGTTGGTTGATTTAAAACCTAGAGAACGGAGAAGAATAAATTAGAAATGGTTCTATGCTTCAAACACAACGTTCCTTTCACTAGAGTATATATTCTTACTTTTCATAATGCACTGTTAAGTTATCTCTAGTTATATAAACTTTGAAGAGAAGACATGACAAAAGACAAAAGACAATCACAAATACAATCCAAAAGATGGCTATCGATGTAAGCAAGGAAGACATTTGGAATTTAATAAACAATGCTAAGCAAGAAGAAATGACAGCAGGCAATGATACAAGTAGAAATATTAGTGCAATGACAATGGCAGCATAGATGAGGAAGATTAAACTTTGTTGGGCATGACTTACGAATATTTCTTTTTCCTAGAATCAACATCTCACAAATGGAGATTTAAATTTTAAACGCCTTAAACAATAAGGTTGCTCTGGGATCAACATGGGATAGTCACACAGGCAATACAGGAGCTTGATAAGAATTCTGCCAAAACTGTATAAGCTAAAGCTAAGTATCAATGGGGTGAAAAAATTAAGAAGCGAAAAATGGCAAACCCTTGAACAATGATGATATGAAGAGTCCACTCAATCTAAAACTGAGAGGATGTAAAATAATAAAGAAAAAGAGTGGTTATGGATGTTCACTGGTTCAGAGAGGCAAAAGCAACATCCCAATAATACAAGAAACAGAAAAACCTAAAAATTGAGGCAATGTCAATTAATCATCATGAAGAAAAATTGAAACTAGCACAATAATGCAATATTCTTGTGCAAAGCATCACAGACTTACATCTGTAGCATTCCACCTAGAATCTAAAAAGAGTTACAGAAATCAGGTTGAAAAAAAGTGTCATACAATATGGAGATAAATATATATGATGATTAGTTTCAAGTAGGAACCACTAAAACTGAAGGAACAACTACTGATAAAGACTTCTCTGGATTTTAGAAAGTTGAAACTTGAGACCTATAAAAGCTGGATAAGGATCAACTAAAATCATGATTAAAATGTGAATTAGAAAAAGCATACAATGAATGGCCTCGATGAAGAGGTAATATTCCAAATCTAGCAGCATAATTGAGAACCTTGAAAGACAACACAATGTTGAAGCAATGTGACAGACATAATGACACTCGATGCAAACTTGTATGAGCAAAGCATGAAAACTTAGGCAGCATGAAAGAAATTGAGATTGGTATTACAGCACAAGCATTTGAAGCATTGAATGTTGAGGGACAAGCATAAGATCAGTTTTGAGGTGGTAAAATGCAACACAGTAAGTTTCACTATAGAATGAATAAATAAGGGTATATTTGGAACAGCTTAAATGAAGATCTCCATCATGAGTGACCATTCTTAAACATCACTGAGGATGGGTATTCAGAACATTGCAATCTCAGATGCAATTAAGCCCTGAAATTGAAAGTACGGCTGCACAGCTACAAATTGTAACAGAAACTAATCCCACCTGTTAAAGTTGCCTACATTAAGTTTGAAAAAATGACTAATTTCTAACATATACTAGTCCCATTGCCCAAACAGTAGAGCAGGTAGGAGGACAAATAACATCATAGCTAAATTCACAAAAGAATAAAGCTGACAAGAAAAATTAAAAATACCAAGTTTCAGATACAACTTTCCCACTAAATTCCGCAATTCATCTCTCTGTCAAACAAAAATTCTCACTATTGTGCAACAAACTCTCTATCTCTTTCTTGCTTGACTAATTTCTCCGTCATGAACTCCTAAGACCAAATTGGCAAATAGAATTGACCAGCTGAACATATAAAGCCATAGAACCTATTATGCCTCAGATTGTCTGAAGCATGCCCTTCAAGATGTACCAGAGTGAGGGGCTCTTTTGCCATTGTAAAAGACCAAGTCTGGACTTTCTTCTTATGTAAAAGTGTTGTTCTAGCAGGGCTAAACACCCTTGGTCCAATCATTGCAGGTCCTCTTGATTCTCATTTCAAAGAGTGCTGGCCTAGTGGCTCTGCTGACTACCCCTTGACGGGGGGAAGTCCCTCATCATGTTGGCTATTTATGTCCTAGGTAGGTGTTGGGTACACCTTGGGATGAATCCATTAGGACACACGGATCAAGGGCTCCTAGCCACACTTGTGTTTATGCTATGCGTTGTCATAACCATTTTAACACACCTCATATATCCCACTTGGACCTCTCTCTTTGATGTATTACACCTCCTCTTGGTCTCCATGTGCAAAAATGATGATGGCATCATCCTTTGAAGAAGGCCTTACCTTACTAAAAAGGAGAACGTTGAGGGAAAAACACTATGTTTGAGTTAGTTGGGGGCAAGGCGTCCTCCTTCTGGCTCAACATCTCACTTGGTTGAAGCCATTTGCATCATTTTATTGTTATTTTATGTCATTTTGTGGTTTAGTCCCTAGCTTGTAGGTGACAAACCCTAATTTTGCAATATTTTATCTTTTAGTAAGATAGGCCCTAAAATTAAAGAGGCTAGGTTGTTCCATATAAATAAAGTGCACCTCCCTCTCATTTGCAACAAGACAGGGGTTCAAACATTATCTTTTTACGTTTTATCTTGGTCTACATGAGCTTCTAAGGCTAGCACACCTCTCTTTTTGGCATGTTCTCTTGTGATGAAGGCTAAATGATGATATTCTACGGTTTGCTATCTCTCTCAGGGTTGATCCATGTGAATCTTTGTTATAACTCAAGGCTAAGGAAGGACCTAAGACCTTTCTTGCTCTTCTTGGTGGATGTTGTCAAGATCTTTCAATTTTCTTGTTTGGCATTGCTCTTGTGCATCCTAAGCAAGGTGAAATTAGGGTTTTGCTTGCATCTTGTCAATCTTGTTTGAGGAGACCTTTCTCTTGAAGGATCTCTCCATAAGTGGGCCTTGGAGTTTATTATTTGCCCTAATTAGGCTAAGGCTACTTTGACCTATCTAGGGTTACTAGTCTTTGCCCTAATTTGTAAATATTGAATTGTCAATTTGAGAAGGGACATTAACCTTGATCTCTTGTTACCCTAGGGTTAAGGACTAAGGTCTAACCCCTTCTCTTCTTCATTTTTATCGAATTTCTTTTATGTATATATATGAAAAATACCAAAAAAATATAATATTATGAAAATCCTAAAAATTGGAAAATAGAAAAATCCAAAAAATATTTATCAATTGAAAAAGGTAATCCACCCAAAACGTGCACCCCCCTAGGTTTCTTGGAGGATCATTAAGGGCGTCACCCTTCTTGTTGATGTATGTGTAACTTCGGAATGTATTTCACCTATGTATATTGTACTCCTATAGAGATGTTATTATTCCTCTATACGGAAGTGTTGTCGTTTGTATTGACAAGTGTCGCAAGTGTCGCAACTTGCATGTGATGGGTTATTAGACCACCAAGTGTGGGGTCGGCCCTGATTAGTATTACCATGGGTTATTAGACTGAGTTAGACAAGTCGGCCCTGCTAGGTTATTATGCAGGTCAGGTCATGTATAAATAGAGTGCAGGAGGCACTCTATTTGATCATCTCATTATTCACTTCTACACTACTCGGAAAGTGGCGCACTAGTGGAGGAGGAGGTTCAGCTGCTAGGAGGACTATCTCTGTGTACTTGGGTTGTATCATTGCTCTTTCTATCTCTGAGGAAGTTGTGGGGTTTTTCACCTTTATGGTTTTCCCAGTGAAACTATGTGTGTCTATTGTCTCATGTGATTGCTTGGTGTGATTGATATGCATTATTATACTTGATATGTTGTACATGCTATTCTCTCAGTAAAAATCCTAGAGTATGTTGAATTAATGCTCAAAAATTAACATGGTATCAGAGCTAACCTGAGAAGAAGACTCTGTGCAGTTGCGGAAACTAGGGTTTCCTGTTTATTGGGTTTCTCTCCACAGATCTTGAAAGGCAGTAGGGTATTTTGACTCTCCTCAGTAAGGCGGATTTTTCTGTCCAATCAGAATTCAATTCTAGGCACTTTCAGTTTTGGCCCTAAAAATTAGGGTTTCCACAAAAATAGGAATTTCTGAAATCTGAGGACATAGCTGGAAGCTCCTTGGAAAAATCGAAGCTTAGAGCTTTGGATCGAGATTTTTGGTTGGGTGAAGCTCCGAGAAACTCAAACCCTAATTCAAGGTCCTCCCTAGTGAACCCGGGAGATTGAAAAGCTTTTATGATGGGGGAATCTTTGCAGTTTTCAATTTCTGAGTATACCAGGCTGATCAGCTCATCAAGGCGCATCTTTCTATCCTTTCAAAAAGTTGAAATTCACATTTTGAATTTTTAGGGTTTCTCTAATAAACCCTAATTCAGCTCCAGATCCAGATTTCTGCAAATCAAGTGGTAAGACCTAAATCCTTTCTATTTCCATTTGAAGTACTCTTTAAGATGTCTCACCACACAAAGCTTGAGGATAAGCTTGAAAGGGCTGATAACTTCCGAGCATGGAAGTATAGGATTGGGTTAATCCTGGAAGAAAATGAATTGGATACTTACATAAGTTCTGAGGTCCCTGTCCCACAGGAAGAAGAGGCTAAGGCCTTGCATAAGAAGAACTTGATCAAGGCAAAGAGGATCGTTGTTGATTCTATCAAAGACCATCTCATACCACATGTGTCATCTCTAAAGACACCCAAGGAGATGTTTGATTCCCTCACCAAGCTATTTGAAGGGAAGAACATAAATCGGAAGATGACTCTACGGAATCAATTGAAAGGGGTAAAACTTCATAATGGAGAGACCATTCAATCCTATTTCTCTAAGGTCTCTCAGATCAAGGAACAACTTGAAGCTGTGAATGAAGTGGTGGAGAATGGTGAAATTGTCATGACCACTTTGAATGGCCTATCTAGGTCACGGGATTCCTTTATCCAAGGAATCTATGCAAGAAGAAAACTGATCTCCTTCAGTAGACTGTGGGAGGAATGCTCACAAGAAGAAGCAAGGCTGGTGACCCGAGAAGAAAAGATGGGGAATGAAGATCGAGCTCTCACAGCACACACCAAGAAAGGAAAGCCCAAGAGAGAGCCATCTCATTTCAAGAAATCTTCTCACCACCATCAGCATAAAGAGGAGAGAAGATGTTTTACATGTAATGAGAAGGGACATATTGCTGTAAATTGTCCCAAGAACAAAAAGGACAACAACAACTTCAACAAGAAGAAGGGCAGCAAAAAGAGGTATCATGCTCATGCTGTTGAGGATGATGAACCTCCCAAGAAGAAGGTTAGAGAAGAAAGTGATAATTAATCAAGTGAAGATGAATATGCTCTCATAGGTACTATCTCTCATGGATGTAATGATTGGCTTATTGATAGTGGGGCTTCCAAACACATGACTGGGTTTAAAGAATCTTTTGTAAATCTATCTGAACATGAGTCACCCCATAAAGTAAAACTTGGGGATGACTATCAAGATCCCATCAAGGGAAGTGGTGAAGCCTCCTACAACCTAGACTCTGTAAAGTCTTTGAAGATGAAAGATGTACTATATGTACCTGGGCTCAAGAAGAACCTACTCTCTATATCTGCATTGGATGCAAAAGGCATGAGGGTTGCATTTGTAGATGGCCAAGTCCTAATGTGGCCAAAGGGTAAAACCAAAGTTACAAATATCGGCGATTTATCGCCGACATCGCGATAAATCGCGATGCTTCCTCCACGCCGATATTATCAGCAAAAATCGGGGCGATATTTTCAGGCGATTTTTTTGGCGATATATCGCGATTTTTTCACGATTTCTCTGCAAAATATCGCGAAGCTTTCCTGCGTGTCAAAAATAACTTAAAACAACGTTTTTTTTGGGGTTTTTTTGTCATTCGATTTTCGTCGGGTTGCAGTCGGTTCGAGCGGAGAGTGTGGAGTGGGAGAGCTAGGGCACGGGTGTTCTGTGAATTTCGTCGCCGCCGAGTGAGTCCAGTTCGAGCGGAGAGTGTGGAGTGCTCGCTAGGGCACGGGTGTTGTGTGAATTTCGTTGCCACCGAGAGTGAAGTCGTCGCCGCTGAGAGTGAGTCCATGAGCAGTTCGTGACGCCGAGAGTGAAGTCGTGTCCGCCGAGAGTGAAGTCGTGAAGTCGTGAGTCGTGACGCCGCCGGGGTGAGGGTTCGTGACAGTCGCAGGGGTGAGGGTTCGTGACAGTCGTGAGGGTTCGTGACAGTCGCAGTGGCTGCGTGGCTTCTGAGCTGAGGAGCCGTCGATTGAGCATTCCAAGTTCCAACAGGTATGTGTATGAATCTGCACCTACGGTTTACATTATTAAAATTCCTTTCTTTGCTATAAAGTCCATCAAATTACTCCTTACTCCTTAGTTAGGTAGAAAACAAATTACCTCTGTAAATTACCTAACATCTCAGCCCCAAATTTTGCAAACATTACAGTCTGCAATAGTAAACTGAATTTAACCTTATACGACTGTTAGAGGTCACAAATGATGACGCCCTAGGAGATTCATGGATAAATAACTTCATACAGCTTGACCTTTTTTGCAATATATTATGCTAGTTTAATATAGTGAGATCTGATAAACTCAGTAATTTTTTGACAATCAGATGTTTTCTCTAAGTTGATGTTTATTATTCACTTGAACTGCATACTAGCAGTTACGATAGTACCATGATAATTTGGGGCACAGTATCTTAATGGCAGCCATGGTGTTAGCTACCACCAAGAATGGACCTTGGGCATGTGGTAGGCCATTTGAATTTTGAACAACTTCACCATTTGTCTGCATGTTTATGTCCAATAAACATATTGTAATGGATAAAGCATTATTTCTGATCAAGCTTTACAACTGTTTTACAAGGTTTGTCCTTCAACTTTCTCTAAGTAAAATATTAAACATTTATTCCTCCTATGATACTCCTAGAGTTCACAGAATCTGCTCCTGTTTGATTTATGTTCTTTCATCACAAGAAAGCTATTTAAAATTATCTCACCTGACATGGTAGGGCATGGAGGGGCCATCTACTAGGGCAAATTTATGGCTGGGATCAGTTTTCGAATTTCTTAATATTTTTTGGGATTTTGAACTAATTCAATGCCTGCTGCTGAACTACATGAATCTTCTAATCTTAAAGATGTATAAGATCTGCGTCTTTAACTGGATTGAATGCACCTTACCTATCTGAACTTAGACTTGTGTCAAAATTAGAATAAAACTGACCTAACACATGCAAACCGCTGGGGGTAACATGCAGGGACTCGGGAGGCTATACCCAATCTATTTTAATTAACATTTTAATTTCTTAACAGTTTACAACTTTACACAGTTCACAATTAAAATGTAAATTAATTTTTTTGTTTGTATGATTTGTTATTTTTAATTTTTTTGCAATAAAATTATAAAAGTAAGCTAAAAAAATGTTTTGTTTTTTTATGTTGCAGGCTGCAACGTGCAGGTTCAAAGCTTCAACTTTCAACTTTCAACAAACATGCCGAAGACTTTGGATCCATTCTGGGACTACGCAGAGCCTCTTGATCCACAAAATCGCCAAAAGCTAAAATGCAATTTGTGTGGGAAGGAGATGACGGGGGGTATAAGTAGGCTCAAATACCACCTCGCACAACTTTCAGGGCATGAGGTGGATATTTGCAAAAACTCCACACCTGAAATTATTCAGAGGGCCAAACTCGCAATTGAAGGTATTGGCAAGAAGAAAGATGAAAGGGAAGCTCTCAGGCAGGAACTTGGAATGAGAGTGTCATTAGGATCCGGGTCAGCCGGACACACTTTAGGGGGAGTGGGGAGTGAGACCTTTTCCTCATCTTCCGCCATGCCTTCAACATCTAGTCACCATGTTCCGAGATCCGGGCCTGGTTCACAACCAGGTATAAAGTCAATGTTCAAGATAAATGAGAAAAAGGAAGCAGACAAGCTTGTGAGTCGGTGCCTTTTATGGAGTGATATACCATTCCACTTTGCGAGGAACCCATTCTACATTCCTATGTTTGATGCCGTTGCTACTGTTGAGCCGGGGTATAGGCCCCCCACTTATGAGGAGCTGAGAGGGCCCCTTCTTGATAATGAAAAGGTTGATTGCACTACTAGGTTGGAGGAGCTTCGAGGTTCATGGGAGTTCACGGGATGCACAGTGATGTCAGATGGTTGGACCGATACGAAGGGTAGGACCCTTCTCAATTTCTTGGTTCATTGTCCTTGGGGCATAATGTTTATAAAATCTATGGATGCATCTGCACATATCAAAGATGCAGCATTACTATGTGAGTTGTTGGATGGGTTCATCCAGGAGGTAGGACTGCAGCATGTTGTCCAAGTTATAACGGACAATGCTGCGAATTATGTGGCAGCTGGCAGGATGCTTATGGACATGTATCCTTCTTTGTTTTGGACCCCTTGTGCTGCACACTGCATCGACTTGATCTTAGAGGATATGGGAAAGATTGAGTTTATCAAGGATGTCATTGATCCAGCAAGAAGCATCACCAAATTTATATACAATCATGCTTCTGTGCTTAGCTTGATGAGGCAGTTTACTCATGACAGGGAGTTGGTTCATCCCGGCATCACTCGCTTTGCCACTTGTTTCATCTCTCTTCAGTCTCTCCATGCTTCTAAGTGGGACTTGCAGACTATGTTCCTTTCAGCTGAGTGGCGTGCTTTATCGATTAGCACTAAAGCGGAGGGACTTGCCATATCCAGACTAGTGTCATACCAGGAGAGCTTCTGGGATGGGGTGAAGAAAGTGTGTGCCATCTGTGAACCTTTGGTAAGGGTTCTTCGCTTGGTTGATGGAGACAAGCCCGCAATGGGCTACCTATATGAGGCCATGGATAGGGCCAAAGAGGCCATTCGTGCCTACTGTGAGGACAGGGGAGAGGATGGGCAAGCGAAGCAACAACTGATATGGGCGGTGATTGATCAGCGATGGAACAACACACTTCATCGCCCCATTCATGCTGCAGGGCTATTCCTCAACCCCGCATTCTCTTACTCCTGTGGCTTCCGGTTTGATGGAGAGGTAGTGGATGGGTTCTTGGAATGTGTCGAGAGGATGGTGCCAAGTGAAGATGATCGTTCAGAGATTTCCAAAGAGTTGGAAATCTATAAGAGGGCCATGGGAACATTTGGGTTTGCTATGGCTATCAGGGACAGGAAGAACAAAATGCCAAGTAAGCTTCACCTTGTTTCAAGTTCAACTTTCAAGAATGAAAAAAATTCAATTTATTTATTTCTTTGTTTTAAATTTTAAATTTTCAATGTCTTCTCTTATGTTTCTAACTTTCTCCATTTCATTGTAGATCATTGGTGGGAAACCTATGGCGCACGAGTACCCCATCTCCAAAGTCTTGCTGTTCGGATCCTTAGCCAGACATGCAGCTCTTCTGGTTGTGAGCGCAACTGGAGTGTATTTGAAAAAATACACACCAAGAAGCGCAACAGGTTAGAGAATTTGAAATTAAATTCGAAATTCATTATCTATTGTAATTTATGTCCCATGGGTAATTATAATTTATGTATTCTAGATTCTAATTTAATAAATTCACTGTCCTCATACAGGTTGGATACCCAACGCCTGAATGATCTAGTGTACGTCTCCTACAATCTCAGGTTGTGGGTGAAGCAGCTTCAGAAAAAACCTGATGTGGAGGCCATTTCATTGGATGACATTGACACCACTACTGCCTGGAGAGTGGAGATTGAGGAACCTGTTATGGAGGCAGCCCCTGATTGGTTAGAGGATGATCATGATACACAGTATCCCCAGAGTGAGATATGGGAGGATGAGGCGTTTGGCTTTGAGAGTGTGCCACCACCGGAGCCACCAGTAGCAGAGCCACCAGTAGACTATCCAGTTCCACAGCCACCGGTTGCACAGCCACGGGTTTCACGGCCACCGTCTCAGCCAGAGGGACCCAGATATAGGGGCAGTGGTAGCAGTAGCAGTGGTAGAGGACTTGATGAGCGTGACGTAGTAGTACCTTATCAGTCTTCTAGTTCTTCTATATTACATCCGAGACCAGGCACTTCTAGAGGCAGAGGACGCCATAGTCCACGATGACCCCCACGAGCACTTGGGCTTTCTAGCTCTAGAGGCAGAGCCATTACTAGAGCGATTACCTTTACCCGTAGAAGGGGTAGAGGGAATCCATAGTTTACTTTATTTAGTTGATTTCATTGCATATGACAGTTGACTCTATGAGATACACTGATTGTATTTTTTTGGTGATTCATGAGTCGGGGACTCAAGATCCTGGACACGATTCATTTTTGATGTGTGATGTCTAGACTCTAGCGACACGTCTTATTATTTATGCATCTTATATATCAGTTTTCTTTCCATATGCATGTGGCAATGTGTTTAAACTTTATTTGATGTTCTTGTTGCTTTAGATGTTTAGAAAATTGAAAAAAAATGAAGGACACGATTCATTTTTGATGTGTGATGTCTAGCAATACGTCTTATACATCTTATATATCAGTTTTCTTTCCATATGCATGTGGCAATGTGTTTATTTGATGTTCTTGTTGCTTTAGATGTTTAGAAAATTGAAAAAAAATGAATATTTTTGTATTTTTTTAAGTTTGCCGATATATTGCCGATGTTTGCCGACATTTTCGCCGATAAATCCGATAATTTCTTTTTGGACCCTCGGCGATATATTCGCCGACACGATATTTGTAACTTTGGGTAAAACTATAGACAATGCAGTGGTGATTGGAGAGCAAGAGGGAGGATTGTACAAATTGAAGGGACAACCTGAACATGCCATGGTACATGAATCCATGGAGCCAAGTGAACTTTGGCAAAGAAGGCTTGCACATGTGCACTACAAAGCACTACCAGTTGCAAGTAAAGCAATAGAGGGTCTTCCTGAAATCAAGACAAAGCATGAAGGTGTTTGCAAAGGATATGCAAAAGGAAAGAACATTAAGAAGGCATTTCCAAGCAATGAAAGTAAAGCAAAAGGAATCTTGGAAATTATCCACTCCGATGTATGCGGTCCGATGTCATCCAGTTCTCTAAGTGGGTATGTATACTATGTCTCTTTCATTGATGATTCCTCTGGGAAGACTTGGGTTTATTTCTTGAAGAACAAAGATGAAGTATTTGATAAATTCAAGGAATTCAAAACCTTGATGGAAAATCAAACTGATAAGAAGATCAAGACCTTCAGATCCGACAATGGCAGAGAATTCACTTCAGGTGATTTCAAGAAGCTATGTAGTGATTCAGGGATTAAGAGGGAGTTGACTGCTCCCTACAATCCACAACAAAATGGAGTTGCAGACAGAAAGAATAGAACAATCATGGAAGCAGCATGGGCAATGCTGCATGACCAAGATCTGCCTATGCATCTATGGGAAGAAGCAGCTAGGACAGCGGTATATGTGCAGAACAGAACACCTCACAAGATATTGGACAACAAGACACCAGAAAAGGTCTTTTCTGGTAAGAAACCTGAAGTCAGCCATCTCGGAATATTTGGTTGTCCAGTATATACTCACGTTCCAAAGAAAAAGAGAACTAAGCTAGATCCTTCAGGAAAGAAGGGCATCTTTCTGGGATACAATGAAAGCTCGAAAGCTTACAGAATATACTTTCCAGGGTTCAAGAAGATTGATGTCAGCAGGGATGTAACCTTTGATGAAAACTCAGCCTTCATCAAGTCAAGGAAGACACCTGTTGAAGATCATGAAGAACCAAAGGAAATCAGATTCCAAGACACCACCATGACTAAAACAATTCCAGAAGCAGATCGTGAAGCTGAAGATCCACAAGAACCTGTAGATCCACCCCGTGAGAAGAACTCTCACAAGAGGAAACCTGCATGAGCTAGAGAGCTCATTCAAGATGCAGAAAGATATGGCATTCCAGAAGAAGAACACAGAGAAAGGAAGAGAACTAGATCTCATAGCTATGTTGCCTTACTCTGTGATATTATGAACAAAGAACCTTCCAATTATGAAGAACCAACGGAAAAGAAAGAATGGAAGGATGCCATGGTCGAGGAATACCAATCGATCATGAAGAATGATGTTTGGGATGTGGTCCCAAGACCTGATGAGAACTCTGTTGTGACTTCCAAGTGGATCTACAAGATCAAGCATGCTGCAGATGGAAGCATAGAGAAATACAAAGCGAGATTTGTAGCTCATGGCTTCTCCCAAAAAGAGGGGATAGACTATGAAGAAACTTTTGCTCCTGTGGCCAGGTACACTTCCATCAGATCAATACTTGCCCTGGCTGCAGTGATGAGATGGAAGATACACCAGATGGATGTCAAGACAGCCTTCTTGAATGGTGTAGTCGAAGAGGAAGTGTATGTGGAGCAGCCACTTGGTTTTGAGACACATGACAGAGAGCCATATGTGTGCAGACTGAAGAAAGCCTTGTATGGCTTGAAGCAAGCTCCTAGGACTTGGTATGGTAGGATAGACAGCTTTCTATCCAGTTTGGGCTTTACCAAGAGTAAAGCAAATTCCAACCTTTACTACAAGGTTGAGGAAGGAAATCCTGTGATTCTACTCTTGTATGTGGATGACCTGTTTGTTACGGGTGAGGATAGATTGATTGCCAACACGAAGAGGAAGCTTGCTGCCGAGTTCGAGATGAAGGAATTGGGGATGATGCACTACTTTCTAGGTATGGAGGTGTGGTAGAGTGCAGATGGAATCTTCCTTGGACAAGGGAAGTATGTAGTAGAAATCCTGAAGAGGTTCGGGATGATGGATTGCAAGGCCATGGCCACACCTATGGCATCGAACCTGATGCTTCTGTGTGATGCTTCATCTGATCCGGTTGATGTCACTGTGTATCGTCAGATGATTGGGTCCTTGATGTACCTGACAAACACGAGACCAGATATTTGCTTTGCGGTGAACACATTGAGCCAGTTTCTGACGGATCCCAGAGATGTTCACCTGGTTGCTGTAAAGCATATTCTGAGGTACCTAAAGGGTACAATTGATTATGGGCTCAAGTATGATGCGAATCAAAAGTTTAACCTGCAAGGTTATGTTGATTCAGATTGGGCAGGCAGTGCTGCAGATAGGAAGAGCACTTCTGGGTGCTGCTTCAGTATGGGATTAGGTGTGATCTCTTGGTTTAGCAGGAAGCAGTGCTGCGTAGCACTGAGTACAGCCGAAGCAGAGTATGTTGCAGCTTGTTTGGCTAGTTGTGAGGCAGTATGGCTAAGGAAGCTACTGTCTGAGTTATTTGATCTCCCGTTGGATGCTACCGGTATCTATTGTAACAACCAGAGTTGTGTGAAGCTATCTGAGAACCCGGTGTTCCACGACAAGTCGAAGCACATTGAGATAAAATATCACTATATCAGGGATATGGTGCAGAGAGGAGCAGTGAAACTCCTGTATGTTGCAATGGATGAGCAGGTTGCAGGTGTGTTGACAAAACCACTAGCCAGAGTGAAGTTTGAGTACTTCAGAGAGAGGCTTGGTGTTCTTCAGATTGATGACACTTCGAGGAAGAAGTGATGGACACATTTGCAGGAGCCATTCCTAGCATGGTGAGAGAAGGATCCTTCCCATGGCTATGGATGTAAGCGCTGGATGATGAGCATCAGGAAGATGCTCCAGTTACTGCTCTGTATGCATCACGTTGGATGCTTGTTATGATCAGGTGGATCATGTATTTGTATATGCATCATGTTGGATGCTTGTTATGATCAGTAGGATCATGTATTTGTATATGTATCAGGTGGATACATTGTATGATCAGGATGATCATGGATGACGAGCTTCAGGATGTTGCTCCAGATGATATGCATCAGGATGATGCTATGATGATGATCAGGATGATCATGTGATGATGTACATCAGGATGATGTATGATGAGTATCAGGTTGATGCTCTGTGGCCGTGGACAGGTTGTGCAGATGAGCATGTAAGTTGACCTGGGAGATCCGATAGGTTGGGCTGTGTGCCCGTAATAAGTCCTGGGATGCTCTTTCGAGGCATTGCTCTGGGAGGACATGTAATATTGCCCTGGGAGATCCAATAGGTTGGGCCGTGTGCCCGTAATAAGTCCTAGGATGCTCTGGCCAGGTTTTGTGTTGCACGTAATAAGTCCTAAGGATTCCACAGTATGGCGGAAATCCTAGATTTGTTCTAGGTCCCATCCAGTATGAAAAAGAACTGGCTCTGTGGCGGAAATCCTAGATTTGTTCTAGGTCCCATCCAGTAGATTTGTTCTAGGTCCCATCCAGTATGAAAAAGGACTGGCTCTGTGGCGGAAATCCTAGATTTGTTCTAGGTCCCGTCCAATATGAAAAAGGACTGGCTCTGTGGTGGAAATCCTAGATTTGTTCTAGGTCACATCCAGCATGAAAAAGGGTTGGCTCTGTGATACATCCAACATGAAAAAGGGTTGGCTCTGTGATACATCCAACATGAAAAAGGGATGGCTCTGTAGATGATGAAGACCTGCAGGTGGCAAGCCTACATCCCGTATGAAAAAGGACTAGCTCTGTAGAACTTCCTATGATGAGTAGATCGGAGATTGATTGAGATAGCAGCAGCAGTGACGATGACGATGATTCGATGACGATGATCGAGAGAAGAAGACTTGTGCTAGCAGATCTGTGTCAAGAAATAACTTCCTAGTTAAGAGGGAGTGTTGATATATATGTAACTTCGGAATGTATTTCACCTATGTATATTGTACTCCTATAGAGATGTTATTATTCCTCTATACGGAAGTGTCGTCATTTGTATTGACAAGTGTCGCAAGTGTTGCAACTTGCATGTGATGGGTTATTAGACCACCAAGTGTGGGGTCGGCCCTGATTAGTATTACCATGGGTTATTACACGGAGTTAGACAAGTCGGCCCTGCTAGTTTATTAGGCAGGTCAGGTCATGTATAAATAGAGTGCGGGAGGCACTCTATTTGATCATCTCATTATTCACTTCTACACTACTCGGAAAGTGGCGCACTAGTGGAGGAAGAGGTTCAGCTGCTAGGAGGACTATCTCTGTGTACTTGGGTTGTATCATTGCTCTTTCTATCTCTGAGGAAGTTGTGGGGTTTTTCACCTTTATGGTTTTCCCCAGTGAAACTCTGTGTGTCTATTGTCTCATGTGATTGCTTGGTGTGATTGATATGCATTGTTATATTTGATATGCTGTACATGTTATTCTCTCAGTAAAAATCCTACAGTATGTTGAATTAATGCTCAAAAATTAACACTTCTGTGGCTAGATTGTAAGATATTAATATATTTTGTGGAAAGTACCGGTGGTTTCAGATCTGATATAGCAGGTACAACAATCTAATCAGCATGATTTTGAAGGCCTAAAAGAGCTGGAATAAAGCCTAGTTTCAGCCCCAAGGGATTGGACATCTGTGGGAAAGATTTAAGCAGGTCCACCATCAATTTTGAGGGCTGGTTAGGACATAAACTAGATCTGGTTAGTCATTTCCAGATCTGATTTAAGTGCTCCTATTACCCTCCCAAGGTATGTTTCTTACTCCTATGCTTAAGCGACACCTTGTACATTAAGTTGGCATTGTTTTGTCTGGTTTTCATCTATTTATGAGTTGTCATTAGTTGGTGTTCTGTTATAATAGTAGTAAGATATTGCAGTTATCTATCTCAGAAGTGATTATAAAGTATTACAACTCCTACCCGCTCCTAGTGTAACTTTATACTTCAATGTTTTGACCCCATAAGGCACTTGTCTTAGTTTGAGAGGTTGCTTATGAAAGGTATTTGTATGGTGTTTGAGTGTTTGAAGATATCCTTCATCAGAATTAGGGACTCCCCCTTGGTCTTAGGAGTTGACTTAAAGTGTTAAAACGCTGGGCTGTGGTGACATTGGGCACTAGCTTCTCCCGTGCTTACCCCTCGTAGCATTGGGATTCGTGACCTTAATAAGGGTGCTGGTCTAAGTGGTATAAGAACCTATCATAAATAAAAAGAATTAGTTACTATAAGATAAAAACGTTATTAATCAAACAACCTATCAATTTGTATATGAAACCTAATCTGAGATTAATGCCATGTTATAGAGATGGTTAACAAGCTAAGATACCGGGCACAGCCTTTTATGCCAAAAGTGTCCCGTGTCATCGTATCCGATACGAACACAATGATGACATGTGTCGGACACGTGTTTTGACCGTGTCCTTTTTTGGGACACTATCAAAGTGACATTCTCCTTATCTTTCATTTTCTATCCTTTTACTTAAATTTTTAGCATCACCATTAATTGTTTTGGGATGTTTGAGAGTGGTTCCAACCTCAATGGACTTCATATGCAAAAAGTAGAATTTTAGATCCCATTTAGAATTCAACAGACTTAACAGTTTTTAGGACTTCAAGATTGCAACATTTCCACTGGATTCTATCATGTATGAGGGTATGGGATTGGCATTTATGATTTAATCAATCACATCAACCTCTATGTACTTTGATGTTGGTGGTGCTTATTGTTAAACTCCTCTGTCGTGACCTTATCAAAAATGTACCTTTCACTCAAACAAAATCACTTATTAAGCATGGGAAGCTTTTTCTACCTTATTTTAACACTAGGATTAGGAAGTTTCATCAAAACTATAGGGTGTTAACTTTCCTAATGATATGGGTTTGGACAGCAATGTTGAGTTGGCATTAGCCAACATGAATTTTAATGATCCAGTTCTAGAGCCAATCACTTTTGATGATGGTGATCCTCTGGAAGGGTCATCCTCCACACCAACAGATGCAGATCTTGGGATGAGCAGAGAGGTGGAGGAGGATAAAGAAGAAAGCAATGATGATTTTGTTGATTCAAGCATGGAGGAGGACTATTGATAGATGAGATTCTTCCATCTTGATCTACCCCATTTTGTATTTGCCAGTGGCATTCCGACATCTGTGTAATACATTTTAATTTTGATGACGTAATGAGAAATATGGTTCTGACATCTATGTAATAGAACATTTTGATTTTGATGATTAATGAGAAATTTTATGAGTCTACGAGTCTATCATTGATATGCATCGTGATTTGTGAATGTGTAATGTGTATTGATTCTAATTTCTATTGAATATTTGTAAATGTTCTAGTTTCTAAAAAAGAATAGATCTATATATATATAATGATTCCTTCGTGTCCTAATTCCAGGGGTCGTCGTGTCTATGTCAGATACTTGTATTCTTGTGTCCTCGTGTCAGGTGACTTAGTTAACAAGAAATACATCTGGGGGATGTATTTCTTGTTAACTAAGTCACCTGACACGAGGACACAAGAACATAATTGCATTCCCTTTATTTCCAATTACTTTAAGTTCTAGAAGACGAAATGATACAAAGCTCGGAGCTCTCTAATCAATTTCAAACCCATTAATCCATTAATTCACTTCTTCTAGTCAAAACATTGCTCCAAGTAACAACTTTCCTAAACATAACTTTTAAACTTTGAAGTTGATTTGCACTTAAACCGTGTTTTTAAAAGTGATGTTATGCTCTCTTAGAAGTAATGACTCGAGAATCAGTAAAACTGTAAAAGCCACTCTATGTATGATATAATTGATAATTAACATAGACTTGGTGAGATCAATTTTGTCGTCAACAAGTTAAGATCACAAATTTAAAGAAATCATTTTGTCGATCTTATAAAAACATTATAACCATTTTGCTAAATCCAAAGGATGTTATTTGCAACACCCATCACCAACGCAGTCCTAGGACTTTCTGAAGTTTCAAGTAGTATACATGAAGACATTAAGCAGGAAAAGGTAGAACCACTAAAGACTATCGGGGTGTACTGGTAATATCCACGATATTGTCTTTTCAAGGAAAACCTCGCGGGGAAACCCAAAGGATGCTTCCCCACATCCATGGATAGCATCCCTAGTATAATTGTTGGCGTAAACTAGTGCACCTAACCCAGGGGGATTCAAACTGGGTACCTGTAGGCACGGAACTAACCAAATGTCCAGCAACGCTGCGACAACCAGTTGAGCTAACTCCTTGGGCTTGTAATATACATTATATGTATGACACTAGCTAACATATAGACTTGGTGAGATCAATTTTTTCATTAATAAGTTAAGATCACATATTATGTCAAAATGATCACAAATCATTAAAGAAATGATTATGTCAAAATTATAAAAACATAATAACCCAATTTGCTAAATCCAAAAGGGTGTTATTTGCAACATCCATCACCAGACAGTCCTAGGACTTTTGAAGTTTCAAGCATTATAAATGAAAACATCAAGCAGGAAAAGTTAAAACCACCAAATACTATTGAGGTGTCTATCATTCACTATAAATATTTTCCATATTCTGTACATGGTTACTGAGATGTGCAACTTCTACTGATGTACTAGCATGCTTATCAATTTCAAACACAAAAATGGTTTATGCATGTACTGTGATAAAATTTAAAGAAGCTCAACTCATATTAATGGCCATCGATAAATTTCAAAAAGATGAATTCAAGTATCAACCGACATATATGTGAATAAAAGAGAAGAGAGAGATGTATACGTTGTTTTACCATAGGCCTTCCCAATCTCACTGGAAACTGTATCACTGAGCTTTGTGCAAAAACTTGCAACAAATCCCAGCTGCCAGAGATTTCTGAATGCTATCCCACCTATCCCAAAAATGAAGCCTAAAGCACATAAGCAGCCAGCAGCTCCAGAACCAAAAACACTGCTTGGCCCTCGTCTTCCTTTCCTTTTCTCTGCAACTCCTTCAGCCTCTTTCTGTTTTAGCTTCACTTTTGTAGCTCCTGTGCCCTGCATCACTAATATAATTAAAAATAGCTAGTATAATATTATCCCTCCATCCTATTTATCTGAAATAGAATTCCAATCATTTTTTAGTCCTATGCAAAATAAACTACACCAAAGAACATCATCTATGTTTGATTGTCCATGGAAAAGCAAAACTAATAAATCAAATTTGAAAAGGTATGCTCAAAAGAAATGCCCAGTGATACACAAAGGAACAATTTCTTGCTGATGATGACGATAACCATATTTCATTCCAATGTAATGAATCCCAAGCCTTGGTCACGCCATCACTAGTTAGAAAAATGGGTTTGGACAGGTGAGCTGTCAAATTTTAAATGCACCAAAACGGTTTAAATATTGAACAAAATGGTTCAAAGCACATTCTACTTCTAAGCCACTGAGGATATGAGAAAGGGATTCCTAAGATGCATGAAACAACACCCTGGCCCCCCTGTGTTTCCAGGCCAGAAATGTCCCAAAACATTTTGGGGGCATTTTGGGATTTGGAAATGCAGACGCACATTTTCGACACGTTTTCAGCCTGAACAGGTCAAGTTTTGGCCCAAACCGAGTGTGAGTTGGGCTCACAAAAGCTCTTAAAAGGCGCATGGAACCCGCAACAAGCACACAAATGCCTAATGGTAGAAAACCAATGATGAACTTAAGTGAAACAATTCCTAAAACACACTAAAGTTCTTGATCATTTTCTCAAATTCGCAACACAATGTGCTATTTTTTTCAAATACTAATTTTTAAAAATTTATATTGTGAGTTTCTGCGTTTCCGAAATTGGAGGAGTCACATTTTGGAAACCTGTACCAGTTTCCATGCTTTGTGCAACTTAGAATCCATAGCCAAATAATAAATTATTTTATTTTTTGAATAGTCAAAGTGAGGAGGTTCTCCCACTTAATCTATTTACTGGTATAATTCTATTTTATTTCCTTTCTTCTAACACACTAGTCGCTGAAATGGTTTAATAATTCAGCCTATTATAACAACATTTTCATATAGTTTGATAAGTGGCAAATCTAACCCTCCAAGAGTAAATTTTTGCACTTAATTTCCAGCAAGCATCTTTTTTTTTCATGTGGTTCACAGCCCCGGAAGATGGAGGGCTCACTACATCCAAGGTAATAATTCTCAGGGGTACACCCATAGGGACCTCACCCTATCGGTTCCAGGTTTGGGAGCCTAGCCCCGAAGGACCTAGGGATTTGAACCTCCAACCTCGACTACTTCGGTCTTGGACTCAGAAGCTCCCACCAACTGAGCTAACCCTCAGGGCTTCCAGCAAGCATCTCAAAGTTTAAAGTATCAAATTAGTTATTTTAAGTTTTAACCTTAGGTACTACTACTCAAGTAAATAATGATAATGTCAAACAAGTCCTTTCATATAGTAGGTTGAGAGTGTCACATTAGTGCTTTCTACCTCACATGCCTACAAGAAGTGTTGATTGTGACACACTAGTTCTTTCATTTTAATAATGCCTCATGACGCCATTAGTGCTTAAGCTGATAAGCACTGGTCACATCATCTCATTCCTTGGTTTCCTTCTCCTTTCATTTCCTTCTTTGCAACATCCCTTTCCCCATTCCCATTTTAATTTCCTACGCTACAATTAACCCCATTTTGTTAAGGCTTACTTTCCCTATAATACCTAGAGCTTACACTCCATAGCTTTAGCAATCTTACTCAGGAATACCCCCCTTGAGTTGGGGGAGAGCCAACCAATAGAAAGAGGAAGAGTCATTGAAGTGACAGTGGGTGGCCTTCTTGAAGTTGCACAAAACTAGCCCCTTGATGCTTAGGACTTTACATCATACAGCAGGTGTTAGATTTTGTTGTAACATTTTTTGGCACCAATGTCAAATATAGTCTTTTCTTCCCGGAAATTTGTAGATCAACTGCATTATTAGATAAGGGTTTTATTTGTAGATCATTTTATCATATTGGCACTTAATGGTTTGTTGTTTACAAAGTGAGGACAGCTAGTTAATACTTGAATAACTCATCTTGGCAACTACACTTTTCAGATTTTGGTATGAGATGTATTATATGCATACATTTTCAGATTTCAGCAGTTTACATTGAAGAAGTATGGGTGATATGGATCCAGATTTGTACCCTGCATTTGATTTTTCAAATTATACCACGATATCCACATGAGTTTGAATATGTTATTTTGGGAAAATTCCTTGAGTATGGCTTGGATTTCCATGGACATAATGATTCAGCAATTAAACATCTTTCATCCTTCATAAAAATAATGCTGGAACTTGGTATTAATCATGAGGATGAAAGGATGAATTTTTTTACATCTACTTTTGATGGTGATGCCATGGAATGGTATTGGGATCTAGACAAGGAAAAGAAGATATGTTCATTTGCAGAAGTGGCACATTTGTTTTGCACGCATTGGGACGATGGGTATGATCCACAACGTTTAAATGATATTCTTAATGAGGATTCCTTGGAGGACCAACCCTCATTTTTTGTACCTTCTCGTGATTTTCAACTTTAGAAGAAGATATTCCATGTGATAAAAACAAGGGATTGAATAGTTGCTCTCCTTTCCAAATTTCTGAATCTATTGCTTCATCTGTTGAAGAGGAAAATGAATCCTTGCATGAAAATTTATTTGTTCCTCCCTGTAATGAAGATGAGGGTTTAATTTTTCATAGTTGGGATACATATGGCGATCCCATCTATGATTTGGATGTGGGTGATTTCTTGGAGGAAAATGTTGATTTTGGAACTCTTGGACAACCATGTGTAGACGGTGCATGTTCAGAAATTCTAAAGGTTAATTTATAGCCATGTTTGCACCTTCGTAATTCAGAAAAATTTAAAATGGTGCATGTTAAGAATGCAAAATATTTACAGCCACTTTCTTCCTTGTATAATTCAGAAATTTTCCAGATTATTGATGAAAATGTTGGAAATTTTCGGTCATCTACTTCAGTTTTTAACTTTTGTGTGATTAATATGCGATTTTTCAGCTGAAGGTCATGTTTTATGTGCTGAAAATTGTAGGAAACAGTAGAATATTCAGTTCAGATTTTATGTTAGTCATTTTCAGACATCTATTTATGAACAGAATTTTATTTCCAGATCTGAAATTTCATCTCATTCTCCATCCTCCTGCTTGGTAGAAGAAAGATTATTGTTGGAGCAGTCTACAGCCTCAAGGTTGTGGGTGTGAATGATGTTTGTCTTGCAGATCAGTCTTCTGAGAGGCACAAAGAAGAAATTTTACATTTTATAGTTTGATGAGTGGCTGCCATATTCATTTTCAGAGCATTATTTCAACCCTCTTCAGCATTATATTGAGTTAGCATGTACTGGAACATGCTATCCTTGTTCAGATTTTTGCATTGGTTGTTGTTCATAACTTCATATAATGTAATTTCATTTTGGCTTTTTTTTAATGTAACCTTGTTTTGGATCATAACCAAACAAAAGGGTAGAGTCCATGGCCTTGAGGAGATGCTTGGGTGGTTGAATTGGCTATTTGATTTCACTTAGTCTTTTGCTTCATCCTATGAAAGAGGAGGGGAGATTGAATAAGCTCAACACATGTGAGCATTAGTTTGTTTTTGGCATTGTCGAAGCCAAATTTTTGAGCTCTAATTGATGTAAAAATAAATAAATAAATGTAATAAGTATGTAGTGTTGGGGTTGTGAATTGAGCAATGCCACCACATTGTCTTGCTGCCTCTTGCTTCTTGGACCTTTCTTAACAGGTCAACCAGAGCTTTTTGAGATTCTCATATACTCGCAAAAAGAGTACATGTCCCCAATTGGAGCCTATTATTATCCATCATATCGTTTGAGGTTTTTTACATTGGGGTTTTCAACTGGTATCTTGGAGCATCTTGATGGACTTGGGGGATATGCATTTTCATGTAGTTTCTTCTCTTCTTCAAGATGGATATTTGATGAAGATCTTTGGTAGAGACTAACTTCTCTTTCTTGACGGTCATATTTTGTGGTTTGGTGGAGGTTGATTCAGTTGTGCATCAAGTTCATTTCATTTTCACAAGGCATTCTTCATGTTGGGGAGATCACCTAATTATTTCCTCATGTTCTAATCACTACTCTTACTTGGTCGTTGCATGGTGGGCTCATGTCTTTTCTTAGTTGTTGTGTCCTCTACCATGGTGATGTACTTTCCTAGTGTTTTGCCTTGATATCACTCACTTTCATCACCTTTCAATCATTGTACCTAGGTAGATTTCATCTTTTATCATTTTTCCACTTTGTACCTAGGCATAACCGATATCACACTCGTATTCCATCATATCCCCATTCCTGGAGGGTGCATGAGTCATCTCATCCATTTTCATATAGTTTTCCCTTCATAATTTATTAATTACACTTTCATTTGCCATATTTCATTATTTCACCTTTTCGAGTTGTGAACATGACAAAGTGGTTTGGGATATTTTTATCTTTGATTATATAAACCCAAACCTTAGGTTGAGTGTTACATTATTGGCCTAATAATATTCATATGTTATAAACCTTCATTGATGCTTTATTCCCTAAGTTTCATCCTAAAATGTTTTAATTTTTTACTAGAGAATGCAACTTTATGTCCCATGTGGTACAACACATGAGGGTAACACATGTTGAGGCAACCCTGAAAATAAAAATAAATCATTTTTTTGCCCCCTTTATAAATTCATTGGGCATCTTTTGGGCCCTCATCTCTTGGCACACATGTTGAGGAGGTGGTTGAGCTTGCACTTGTTTTTGTTAAATTTTGGGTTAGGTTAGGGTTTGAAGCAGAAAAATCAAAAATTTATATATTTTAATGCAAAAATTAAATTTCTAAACTAGCATTAGAAAAAAGTAGTACAACTGTAACAAAGCAGTATAAAATTCAAAACATAATTTTCATCTCTTTCAACTCTAACACTCCCAAAGAGGTCCTATCATGTCCCCAATCCCCTCGGTGCCCTTTAGAGGTGGTGGGAGAGCTCATTAGAACAACCTACTAATTTTGTTTTTCCAAACTATCCGCAACTCTGCACTTTTGCACAGTCGCAATGACTTTGGTCCACAATCCGCAATCCGCAAGTTGGAAGTCGGAACCCCAACGCGCCACTACAGGAATTACATGGCGTCGAAGAAATACGCCTTTGACTTCCGCATTCTGCAATCCGCGATGCCGGAGTCGAAAAGTCAGAACGACAAATACACAACGTCGAAGAAATACACCTCCAACTTCCGCATTCTGCAATCTGCGATGCAGGAGTCGAAAAGTTGGAACACCCAATTCTATGCTTCACCAAATCACGCCTCCGACTTCCGCAATCCACGATGCCGGAGTTGGAAGTCGGAACTCAAAAATTCTCAGCGCTGGGAAAATTACTCCTCCGACTTCCACAATCCGCCTTGCGAGAGTCGGAAGTCAGAACCCCAAGTTCACAATTCCGGGAAAATTACAACTCTAACTTCCGCAATCCACAACCCGCCTTGCAGGAGTTGGAAAGTCGTAACCACAGCGTGCAACTCCGAAGAAATCACACCCCCGACTTCCGCAATCCGCAATCGGGACTACGGGTTCGGAAAGTCAGAAGTCAGCCATATACCCATGTCACTGCCAACTTCTCAGGCTGATAACTTCCTCATCCTAAGTCCAGTTTTGGCAAACCTGGTACCATTGGAAAGCTCTCGGCGAGCCCTATGCAACTGCATGATCCTCGGCCACACCCGAAGACTCTGATCCTGTCCTTATTCCAACCCAAAATGTGGCCCCAAACTTCATCAAGGCCTCATTACCACTCTGTAAGGGGCTCTTATACTACTTTGTCATGGCCCTTCCCTTTCATCTGATCCACAGAGTGAACATGAACACCACAGTGTCTATTTCTTCCCCAAAGCCCTGACTGAACCTTCTGAGCATCCTGGGCCTCAACAAGACTTAGCCCTATTCATCAAATGAACAAATTCATATAAATCAAAACACATGGATGCATATGCATACTCCAATAAACACAGCTGAATGAAACACTATCCACGCACATATCTATCCTGCATTCAGCATATCAATAACAGTCATCAATAATTAAATCATTGCAGAAGTAAAACACATAGAATGAACATGATATGAATCACAGAGAACACTTATTTTTCCATTGAAATCTCCAAGCAACTGGCTATGGACTGCAACGTTCCAACCCAACCATAGGTCTCTGCCCAGCCTGTATTCTTTCAGCATTCAGAGACCACCCCCGAGTTGGGGCTATGTATCCACTAAGGAGAGACTACTAAGGTCCACTCAAAGCCTTAGGCACAGTCAATCAAGGTCATCCAGCACACAGCTGGCTCTATCAAGCAAGTGGGGAGACAGGGAAGGAGGTTTCTAAGTCAATGAGCTCAACCACAGAGCTACAGGCATATCCCTTTGTCTTCAGACAACCCAGGCACCCCCATCACCTCCACTCTCAGCCTAAGTAAGGTCCCTTTCTCTGCTGCACAATCCCTTGGGCACCCCTTCCCTCAGCGTTGACCTGGGCAGGTATGGCTAGTCCCGATTGCTAAACCATGGATAAATGAGCCTTCACTAGCTCTGCCATGAAGTCTGAACCCCCTGGTCTCTTTCCTACTGAGATCCGCTCTTGGATCTTCCTCAGCGTTACGGCCGGAAGCTCTGTCCCACAATTGGGTTTTCGGGCGATCAATCCCGTTGCAATCCACTCTGGGAACTCCTCCGTGTTGCGGCCGAAACGCTTTGTCCCGCCGCTGCCCTTTCGGGCTTCCAAATCAGGGTTCCCTATGAAATTATGGACGTCTCACTCACAAATTCGCCAAGGGTTCAAGTCGATGGATTCCTCGACGGATTTCTCTGTCAACCTGAATTTTCTGGGCGATCTTTGGCTCTGTAAATCGCGGCTTCCTTCCAAGTCACGATTTCCGGATTTCTTCTTACTGTCGGATTTCTTCTTACTGTTGGGCCTGCGTCCTCCATGGAACTGAAAACCCCCTGTTGGATTTAACTTCCCACAGCAATTTCTGGGCGATCTTCCCACTTCCAAACGCGGCTTCATTCTCAGTCCCGATTTCTGGTTCTTCCTTCCTACTGGGCCTGCATCCTCTAGGATAACTCCTGCCTAGTTGGTCAACAATGGAATGGGGATGAGGGAAAACGTCCCCCCATGAAGTAGGGTGACTTATGGGAGAAGCAAAACAGAGCCCATACCCTGCCTTACAAATTTCAGGGTTTCCCATCCTCCATCAACCTCATGAACTGATTTCTTCAACCACTTCTTTACACAGAATTAAATGACAGTTAGAACAGTCAAAGGGGGTTCCCAAGGTGACATATGGTAGCCTAGGGTTCAATCCCACAACCCCTTCACCTCTCCGTAGTGGATACACAGTCCCCATCATTTAGTTGCATCCATAGCCAACCCCTTGGTATTTTTATTTGCATTATAATCGTTTACATGTTTTACAATATCCATGGCTTACTAGCACATGGATAGCAAAATTTGAAATACCAGGCGAAGCATTCACTAGCGGGGCCTTGGCCTTGAGCTCCATGCTAGGAATCATACATCACATATATACAATGTTTACATTAAAAACCAATATATCCGAAGGGTCAAAATGGGGGTATTACAAGTCCCTGTGTTAAAGTTGAAACCTTCAGTAACATGTAATCAGCAACAGTAGTAAAACTAGTTAAACAAATTTATAACAGCTGGCATAGATCTAAATCACAATATAAAAGTAACAAGTCTAAATGCGTACCTGCAAGGTTGTGACCTTCCTTAAAGTCAGAAATTTGACTTTCAGATTAGACTATGCCTCTCAGAGGCAAGTCAAACAAATTGGAACAATCTGGCCCTTACCTGAGGGATAGTACAAACCTGAGAGAGAGATGTAATAGGTTGTAGGGTAACCAAGATAGTCAAATACACAGTCCAGGGTGGTAGTCCTCAAACAAAGTCTAAGTGGCAACCTGAGCAAGCATCAACAAAGTAGATCTGACCTCAAGCAAGTAGATCTAACCCCAAGCAAGTAGATCTAACCTACGGTATAGTCGATCTGACTTCAAACAAGCAATAACTCATAGATCTGATCTAAGGCAAGCATCAACAGTCAGCAACCTTAGCATTCAGTCTACAGATAAGTCAACAGGGGTTGGTGGTTTCCAAAAAGCACAACAAACTACCCAAAAAACAGTCCTTAAGAAATGCGGCCTCCACAAAATACAATAGTCTGATCACAAGACAATCAACAGGGGGATGCAGCCTCCTCACACGAGCTGCTACAACATCAAAATTCAATGGCATAATCAAAGCAAGCCACTAGCAGGCTACGGCCTAATCAATCAATACTCAAGGTAACCCTAGCAGGTCATAGTAAGGAAGATCAGACCTCAACAGGCCCACGGCTAGACATATCATGCCTCAGCAAGCTCACGGCAAGGAAAATGTGACTTCAATAAGTCCTCAACAGGCCACGGATCGGCAGATCAAACCTCAAACAAGACCTCAACATGCTCACGGTTAGCAGACAGTCCTCGAAGGGGGACCGACTCAGTCACAATGGCAGCAGCGAACTTCCAACATACCTTAGCAGCATAAAACCCTTGACGTCAACCTATATCAGTCAATCAGATCGGATCTGAGATGATAATAATCTCCAACAGGTGGACGGCTAGACAAGCAAGCAGCAGTAACAGTCCTTAAACCCTTGACGTCAAACAATACCAAAAAAATGAGAGCTAAGATGTGATGTAATGATTGTCTCAAATGAGGAAAATTAGACTTCAATATATAGTTTCTCGGTGTCTTCTAGAAGGTTCACAAATTAATTCTTTAATGACTTGGGTTCCTTTAATTAAGGAGGGTTACCAATTAATAAGGGTTAAGACACCAAACAATAATAAGGGTCACCACTTATAAGAACATAAAATATAATTAAGGTGTCTTTTAGTGGTGGGTACTAGGGTCGTGGCAAGGGGTCTTAGGAACCACAATAAAAGAAGGGTGTTAGTACAAGGACCAATCAAGTGGTATATGACTCTTTAACCATATGACCAAAGGTGTACCAATAAGGTGGGTAAACAACCCTTTTACCCACAAGATCAATAACAACAAAGTGGTAAGAGTCAAGACAACTCAAGGTGGGTAGACAACCCTTTTGAACACAAGACAAGGTGGTGAACAAGACAAAGGTGATAAACCTTCTGACCACAAGACCAAGAACAATAAAGGTGGAAGACCAGGGGTAGATAAGCAAGGTGGGGTTACAACCATTCATCTCTCTCTCAAATGTACAAGTGTTCCATACACTAACTGAAAGTTCATCATCACTGTATAAGGAAGGTCCACACTGGATGATGTGATCTTGTGGTCCTCCTGACTACTCCTAAGGTCAAGAGCTAGTGACTCCATCAAGGGGTGGCCAGTCCCTTGAGAAGACAACCTAGCTCAACCATCTTGAAGACCTAGAAGAGGAGGGCATCACACATCATCATCTTGGTTAACTGACCAAGATCCACCTGGTTAACTGACCAGGTATGTATCTGCAGGAACTACTTGGTCCCGGACCAAGAATTTGCCTGGTCCCAAACCAGGATGTCTCTGTTTCAACCTACAGGATCTGCTTGGTCCTCGTGACCAAGAACCTGTCTGGTCCCGGACCAGAATACCCTAGAGACAAATAGGGGCCCTGGCCACATGCTAGGGACTTTGCCATGGCATCAACCTGCTTGGTCCCCGACCAAGAACCCCAGGAGACTGCTGAGGACCCTAGGGTACCTTCTAGGGACTTACCCTGCTTGGTTAACTAACCAAGAACCCTAGTTAACTGACTAGGGTACCATGCTCCCTAAGAATGGGTCTCATAGCTGCATTAACTTTAACGGTTTTGAGAAGTTGTTATGCATGCACCCTACTCCTTGTGTACACTTGTCCACTTACCTTTTGATCTTATACTCTTGGCACATTTCCTTAGGATATGAGCTTCCCTAGATGGTCCACATGCACCTTGGAATAAGTCTTGTTCACAACACCTTTCATCTTGTTGAGTTAAACTGACTATTGAACTAGTTCATCCTATTTTCGAAGGAGAATGAAAGGCCACATGATCCACTTGACTGTTAAAAAGTGACAACAAGGAAGGTCTTACTGCATTGCATGTGTCCTTGCATGCAAAAGACTTAAATAAAGAAGCCAAATTGTATTTAATGTATTTTTCCTAAGTTTTACTTTGGAAAATATATTAAAGTGATCTAATTACTAATGGACTTAATGGAACACTTTTTTATAAAGTGAAAGTGAAAAATATTTAAGTGATGGCTAATCTAATCTTGGCCATTGATCTCACCGGAGGATCTCATCCATTGATCCATAGTGAGATTAGGTTTTTCACTTAGCCAATGAGTTAAAAGGAGGATCAATTGGTGGAGAGGACTCACACACACATTCCAACAGAGAGATTCTTGCTCATAGCTATCAGCTGGAGAGTGAGAAGGAAGTTTGAGAGAGAGAGTTTTGCAGAGAAGACGGAGAAGCAGAGAGTTAGAGTGATCAACAAAGCATCCAGGCAAGAAGGTCGTACAAGTTCGCAAAGGAGAGAGAGTCGAGATTGAGCTGCAGAGGCCCGTACAGCAACAGGCCGTACGGATTCCGTACAGCAGGCCGTACAGATTCCGTACAGCAGGCCGTACTGCTCAACAGGTTTACTCGTTGAGTTTGTGTTGGTTTGATTTTGCCAGGTTAGGCAAAAATTGATTTTCTGATATTATAGAAGCTTCATATTTTCTTAATAAAATATCTTCTCAGACTACTGCACCGGTTTTCCCATCTTGGGTTTTGTCCGGGGGTTTATACCCAAAAAGATTTGTGTCTATTGTGTGATTGATATTTCTCTCAGTGTTTTATTTCCGATGCATTTTATTTTGGTGAAGAAATCCATGTGTGGTTAACAATAATAATTTGGGTGCATTAATAAATCCAACTACTCTAGCCCTAGAGTGGATTTTAAGGAAAATTACATGGTATCAGAGCTCTTCTGAGCAGACTGAGAGGAAGTAGCAAGTTGGTTGGAGAGGAAGTAGCAGGTTGGTTGGATAGATCATTGGCATATCTATCTAAGGGTTACAGGTACTATTCATTATGGTCATACAGTTGAGAGTTAAGGATAGACTCCAGAGGGCAGTGAACTTTCCTACTTGGAAATAAAGGATCACCAGGATCCTGGATGTCAGTGATGCTGATGAGCACATTGATGATCAAAAGGTGGCTCCCACAAATCCTACAGAGTTGGCTAGGTGGAAGAACATAGATTCCAGAGCTATGTTGATCATCTTGGATGGGGTGAAGGACCATATAGTCCCTCATCTGTTTGGGAAGAAGTCCACATTAGAGATGTGGAAAGCTTTGGAGAGTCTCTACCAAAGCAAGAACGAAAACCAAAAGATGGTACTACAGGAGAGATTGCGTAGTACCAGGATGGCCAAGGGAGAAGGAGTGGTGCCTTATCTTGCAAGGCTCACACAAATTAGGGATGAGCTTAGAGCAGTGGGCTCTAAGACTGAGGATGAGGAGCTAGTTCATATAGCTCTGAATGGCTTTTCTAAGCCATGGGACGTCTTTGTTAAAGGCGTGGTGGCTAGGGAGAAGCTCCCTAACTGGCAAAGATTGTGAGATGACTTTGCACAGGAAGAGACCCAGATGGGTTAAGGTTCAGCTTCATCCAGTGGTACCACACAAATCGTGGATGAAGAGGCTCTAGCCCTAACAAGCAAAGGTAAGGGGAAGGCAAAGAAGAATAAGGGTGGCAAGAAGAACTTGGACATGTCAAAAGTCAAGTGCTTCATAAACCACAAGCATGGACACTTTGCTTCCCAATGCCCAAAGAGGAAGAAGAAGAACAACACACAGCTGACAGGTTCTGCCGAGGTAGATGACTTCAGCAAAAGTTTTGATGAAGACTTTTGCTTGATAGCTTGCATGGCAAGTTTCGTCGACAGCAGTATCTGGTATGTGGACAGCGGTGCATCTTGTCACATGACAGGACATAGGTTGTTCTTCAATAGCTTGAAGCAAGGTGGAGTGAATCTCCATATTGAGTTAGGAGATGATGCGCGGTATCAAACGCAGGGTGTTGGTACTGTTTCGTTTCAAAGGGGGTCTGGAAAGCCCATCAGCGTTGCTAATGTGTTATATGTCCCAAGGATGATGAAGAATCTCATATCAGTTTCCACACTAGAAGACAAGGGTTTTCTAGTGACTTTCCGAGACAAGAAAGTATATATCAGGTCACATGGGTCAGATCAGAGATTGGACAGGATGATTAGGGTTCGGAGTGGGAAGGTTTACAGACTATAGTTTGAGCCTGCAAAGGCTCTTGTCAGCAGCAACAGTACTGATAGTGAGTTATGACATAGGAGGATGGCACACTTACATCATGGTGCACTAAGGCATCTGAGACAGGCAGTTATTGGAGTTCCTTCAGTACAGGAGGGGAGAAGCACAACCACTACAAGGGTTGTGCGTTGGGGAAGAACATCAGGAAACCTTTCCCACATAGTGAGCACAAGTCTGAGGGGGCCTTAGACTTGGTGCATTCGGATGTATGCGTACCGATGAGCATCCATTCTTTCAGTGGTTACAGTTATTGCGTCACATTCATTGATGACTATTCCAGGAAAACCTGGTTCTATTTCCTGAAGACCAAGTCAGAGGTCTTCAAGCGTTTCTAAGAGTTTAAGACTCTCGTGGAGAACAAGACAAGGAGAAAGATTTGGATATTGAGGACTGACAACAGTGGTGAGTACACCGACAGAGAGTTCATGGAGTACTGTGCATCAGAGGGGATCAAGAAGGAAAACACTGTTCCTCACACCCTGCAACAGAATGGAGTGGCAGAGAGGAAGAACAAGACACTAGTGAGTGCAGCCAAGGCCATGCTATTTGATTAGGGATTACCACTATTCCTATGGGCCGAGGCATTTCGAACTGCAGTATATGCCCTAAACAGGTGTCCCCACACAGCACTTGGGAGGAAGACACCTGAGGAGGCATTCTCAAGTACTAGACCATATGTGAGTCACTTACGCATATTTGGGAGTATCTGCTATTGTCACATTCATGCTGACACTAGGAAGAAGTTGGATCCTTCTGGAGAGAAGGGGCTTCTAGTTGGTTATAGTGAGACTTCCAAGGCTTATAGAGTATATGCCCCAGCTCGCAAGAGGATAATTGTGAGCAAGGATGTCTAGTTTGATGAGGACAGAGCCTTGATATGGAGGACTTCCCCATTTCTACCTCTGTGTTGGATTGCATCCACGTTTGTTTTGTGTCTCAGCTCTGAGTTGGTGACAGAACTTGCCTTTGGTGAGTTGGATTTTATGCCTAGATCATTCTAATCGGTTGCCACGATGTGTGGCTTAGTGCGGAATTCCCTCTAGTCACATGAGTTGTTGTTGGCTAAAACTGAAAGCACATGTACTACTTATGAAAATTATTGGAAATCTCTTATGAAAGCCTATTGAAATTAAAATTCTAGAATGTGTTTCTTAACACACGATGAATTAAAGGCTAAAGCAATGAAATGCTAAAGTACCCCTCGAAGGGTCCAAATAAAAAAGGTCTAAAAGGCAATGGCTAAATGTGTGCAAAATCTAAAGATTGTTGACCTCATGAATGTAAATATACCCCGGATGCAAGCTACAATTAGTTGTGCTTTTAAGCACATGCAAAATCCCAGAGGGGTCATATAGGCCAAAAAGGCCATGGAAATTAAATGAATGATCCTAATGAACTTGGATCAACTTGATGTAGGCATGATGCCAAGGTTGAATAAGCACTCTCTAAACAACTTATCCATTTGTGAGGCACTGCCATTCCCTTTGTTTATCTTGTCTAGCACAGAGTGTAGCCCCCCTTCTCCTCGTCCAAAGTGTCACTTAGTTGAGTTGGTCAAGTCATCCCTTTTTACCTAGCCTTGTCCTTATCCTTCACCCTTTGCTAGCAGTTAGGCTATGTCCATTGGATGAGTATGTCTTTAAAGCTTTGGTGCAAGTAAACTATAAACAACATTGAAATATCTATGTATTAACTGCCACTGGATTGATGTTTATACTTTAAGTTATGCTGTGAATATGGTTAAAGGAACATGTCTTAATCAGTTGTTATAAT
This sequence comes from Larix kaempferi, assembly GCA_027924585.1. NCBI lineage: Eukaryota > Viridiplantae > Streptophyta > Pinopsida > Pinales > Pinaceae > Larix > Larix kaempferi. The sequence goes on along the minus strand of BSBM01000241.1, from coordinate 419,852 downwards.
CTAGTCTTTGGTTGTATTTTGACCTAGTCAAACATAGTTTGACCATGGTCATTCTTGGGATCCGTGATGAGATGGACCACTTGTGCTTTATGATGTTGATCTATGGTCCCGCATACACCTATTGATGATTCCATATGTTGGACATATGCTCCAGATGATGATTGATGCAGTTGGTCAGTTTTATTATTATTTCCATATCATCACATTTTACATTGTCCGGGTATGGTGGACCTACAGATGACCCCACAAGTTATCATGAGGTGTATGAGTACTCATCTCTAGTGGATTTGGGTCTTCTGGATCCATTGAGACACTTATCTTTCAGTTATGGGCACTCCTGGGCATGATAGTAGCAATTATCCACATGTTGACCAGTTTGGGCATGTTGATCTAGCCTATCCAGCAAGAGCATTGGAGGCAAGTCGTTGCCTAGGGCGCTACAGAGGAAGGGGTGGTCCAGCCACTTGTTTTTACCATTATAGCCCCCTTCCAGACATGATGGCACCTTCAGTTTGACAGCGCAGGCACCCTAGAGGCAATTTTGGGCACTTTTAGGGTTTTCGGGAGGATTAAAAAATGGAATAAAAAGGTCATTGAGGAATTCGATTTGGGCAATTGAGGCAAGGTTTTGGCACTTGGTCTGCTTTGAGGTCATCCATGGTGTATCCCCCTTCTTCCAGATCAGTTTGCACCAGTCAGTGGGGTCCACATGGGCTACAATAGCTCTTTTATTGTATTTCTCTCTCTGATGATGGGGACAGGATTTGATCATTTGTATACTTGGACATGTCATAGACTCATATTTTATATTATTGTGCCATGGGGACATGCTAGTGAAGGGGATTAATACCTCCTAGCCCCACCATGTGCTCTTAGTGACTTGTCTTGGTCTTATTGTTGTAACACATGTGTTATTAGCCACCCCCATGTATGACGTCACCCTCATTGAGCCTTTTAGGCTATGACGTCATCACTTAGTGAGTGATCCATGTCTTATATGGTATTGGCTCATCTTAGCCGTTGATTAGATTGTTATATCTTTTGATCTCAACCACTAGTTTTCAAAAGTGGTTTAGGGTTTTGGTCTTTCTCTCCTATAAAAGGAGGAGACCCCCTCATTGTAAAATTATCTATGGCTCTTGGCTATTGGAATAAAATTCTATCTTTTGGAGTAATGCTTGGATCTTGGAGTGGATGTTGGTTATGATGATTGTAAATGCTTTTGTCCATTGCACTGGAGGATATCTTGTAGTTATCTTGCATCTTTTGCCATACTTTTGATTTACAGGTGGAGAAGACGTCTTGGGAGGAATGCGTATTGGTGGGGAGGCTTGCCCTACAACTTCTTTCCAAAACGTGGATCAAACAGGGAGTGGTTTTCTCTTTGTACCAATCATTCTTTGTCATCTTTTTCTTGCTTGCATCTACCCTCATCTTGTTAGACTGATTGATGCTTTGTCTCCTTGGTTTTGACAGGTTAGAGGGGCACACGTGTGGGCTTGGACAAGTCGTTTTGGAAAGAGGGCTTCAAAATCTTCCATTTGATCTTTGGAAAAGTAATCCTCATCTCAACTAGCATTCATCTCATCATCCAAGTATGCTCTAAAGGGTAGTATTTTTCCTCCTTGGCTTATCCATGGTTTCTAGATCATAAAACCCTTGTATTTTTTTATTTTTCATATCTACTTGGATCTAGCATGCTTTGGGGGATAAAACTTAAGACCCACCTCCATAGCATCCGCAACAATTCGGATATATAGTTTGGTGGTGATTGGCCTCCATTTGACCCATTTCCCAAGGCATATTAGCCTCTCCAAGGGAAGTCGCACTTCTTGAGGAGGGTTAGTTGGGCTAATTCCAAGACGTGGGTAGGAGAGTTTATTGCTTCATTGAAAAGATCAACCCCTAAAACCTACCCCTAGTCTTTCACCTTGTTGATTTTCACCTTGTGGGCCCCATTCCTCATTTTGAGGGTTGTGCCCCACTTGGGTCACTTGGTGATGCATTAGATCTATGGAGATCTAGCCATGGCATGTACTTGATCTTTGAAACCCACCTTGATTTTCATCTCAACTATCTTGATCTATAATTTGGTGGACATCCGACTCCATTTGGCCCTTGATTTAAGGCACTAGTCATCCTCGGGGCAATTCGCACTCCTTGGGTAGGTGGCCATTTGCTAGATCCCATAGTTGGGTATTGCTATTTCTTCATCAAACCTTTAGATCCATGCTATAGCATACCTTTAGTGCCATTTCATTTCAATTTTGACCTAGTGGGCCCAACTTGGACCATTTTCCACCTTTTAAGGAGTGGGCCCCATTTGGCTAATTTTTATGGTACTAGATCTATCTAGATCTATTAATCCAACTTCATAAGTGGCCCTTATCTTTCATTGATTGAACCATTTGTCACTTCATAAGCCTCTTCAACCATATCCTAACTCCTTGGGTCCACTTACTCATCCTAGATCTAGATCTCATTCCATCTTGGTCTTCCTTTATTTCATCATCACATCTCCCTAAGAAGCCTTGATTGCATTCGCTAGCCTTCATTGGCTAAGCTAGGGTCTCCCCCTTGGTCTTGCTTAGGATTGATCTAAAGAGGCTTGATCTAAAGTGAAGAGCTCGGTTATCGTGACACCCAGCTTGCATTGGAAACCATGGCATCTCTTGGGTCACCTTTTTAGTTGTCCAACACCTCTGCCATCCTAGATGGGATACATTTAGGGACAACTACAAGTTGTGTGATAACAGGTTTGTTTCCAGATAAGTGGTATATGGGCACCAATGAAGGTGAAGACCAAAAGAATAATCAAACATCCTGATATTGATTTCTCCAAAGTCCAGGGGACACTTTGATGCAGCTAACCAGAACTCCTCAGGAGCATGTGGTGCAGGTGGCATCTTAATTCTGTCCAAAATCATTCCATCCCTTTTAAAGCAGCACTGGGTCAAGAAACCAATAATAAATCTGAATTGTTGGCAGCTGATAGGGGAGCAGCAAACCTTCAGGTATTTGAATTTTGGTGATAGGAAAATTGTCATTGACTGGAGTAATGAAAAGATCAACCTGGAAAATCTGCTGTTGCTACCACTCTTGGAAAGATCAATGAAAGAAGAACATTTGAAAGTATATCATTCAAACATGCTTTCAGAGAACTTAATGAATCTGTAGATAAATTATCAAAGGAAGCATTGTTTCTGCGGGAAGGCTCCTTGGTTACACTTGAGACCAATGAAAGACGATCTCTCGCAGAAGATATCTCATCCTTTTTCTGGACCTGTAGCTCCAAGCAGATAAGGATATCGAAGCATATATCTGTAGTTGTCTTTATAAGAAGTCAATTTTGTTGGACTATATAGCTAGATTTTGTTGGAAGACTGTATATGTATTATGAACTTGACTGTAGTCTGAGGGTAGCTTTCTAAATAGCTCCCTCTTTCCCTTTTGCAATAAGCAGGGAGACCCAGCCCCCCAGAGTGTCGTAATAAAACATCAAAATGTATATTTTGGTTTCATTTATAAATTTTGAATACATTGTTTTTTTTCTGTAGAATAATAATAAAATATTTATAAATATATATATATATATATAGCCTAAGGGGTTAGCTCAATTGGTTGTTGCCAATGTAACTGGGCATTTAGCTAGTTTCGTGGCAGCAGATGCTTTGATCAAATCATCTGACTGAGGTGCAGTTAACTAAGGATGCAATCCACTAATGTGGGGAAGCATCCATTGGATTTCCCTGCTGGGTTTTCCAATGATAAAAATAAAAAATTATAAATGCAGACTTGAAATATTTATTTTTATCAATTTTTTTTAAATACCACATGTCATCTTAACAGGGATGAACATTACACCTCATAACATTAGGGATGGGCATTACACATCTATCTCATATTGAGCTGAGCTGTAGAGAAGCAATGAAGAGCTTTCAGTCAATGTCCCCAGATTTTTTAAAATCTATATCAATACAACACTTCCAAACTACATATTTGCAAGATCAATGACAGGAAATAAAATTATCAAACTGAGGCTAAACATTATCTAAGTAAAACTATCGAAACAGGGTCAATTAAGCACAATGTTTTGTGGAAATGATAAAAAAAATCGTAAAATAAACACGTTCTAATCGAATCAAGAAAAAGAAAAATAATTATATAGATAAACAAGGAACCCAGAGAATCATAGGAATGAAACATATAAGGAAAATAACAAAACAAATCATAGAAACGCAAAATTAAACCAAAGAAAGAAAATACTGCGGAAAGCGTAGATGTGGAAATTTGCTCACAATAAGATAATAAATAACGACGACGAAAAACCCTCTGCTTCCAAACGCTCTCCATGATAAGCTCCCCAGCAGGAACGCGGCCCCGATGCCAGGAGTCGTGAGACCAACGAAAAGTAGCGGAGAACCCGCCAAAAATATGAGAGTGTTGCTAAGTATAGCAGATTCCCATGTTGGCGGAGACAACTGAAATGCGTTAACCGCCTCCGACAAAACCCCCGGCAATTGTAGCCCGGCGTTGACTGATGTCATTGGTAGCCTTCTGGTATTTGACAAATTATTTCGCCTGTGCACAAGCTTTCTTAGGGCATAAATTGAAGGTTTCAGAGCAGGAGGATGGGAAGAGATTCGAACTGGCGACCCGCTAGGAAGATATAAGACGACCATGACTACGACTGGAGAAAACTATGGAATAATTAATGTTTCAACGACCGAGCATTGCTTCCTCTGGTGGTGATTCTATTTTGTTGTTTTTTCTCTTGTTTTCTTTTTCGGGTTTCTTGAGTTGGGTGATTTCCTAATTTTAGTGATGCGAGCATGCTACATTAAAATAAATGTAAAAATAAATCAATATATTATGATCGTTATAGTATAATCCTTTTATGTGGGTAGTGCGTACATGTGTAAATAATAACAACACTTTGATGCGACTATTTTATAGCATTTTGGAACATCTTTTAGGATTAAAAAAAACTTTTTTCTTTTTATTTTGGAGTAGTTGTGAATACTAGGTCATAAGAGAGTATAAAGTCTCAAAATACCATGATCTTTATGTTAATAGGGGAGTTCAAAGAGGTTTTTTCTTTTTTTTAACTAGGGATCCCCAGACTTGAAGGATGAGTCTATAACCCAGGCCAGGGTTAGCCCCAATGTTGAATGGAAGAATGATCTACCCACTCGGAAGATGTCACCAAGTTTGTGCAAAGATGAGGACCATCATGGGCGTCACATGGGTCAATTTAATTCCCTTCCAAGTGGTTGTTCAGAGAGGTTGTGTCTCCCTATAGTTAATTGGATATTGAGTGATTATGCGTGTTTGCTCGATGTTCTCTTCCTTCCTTTAAAGGGCTTGTATATAATCGTAACAGGGATGGTAATGCTAACATGGATCCATTTTAACCCCAATTCAAATAAGCAATGAAAATCATTTTTAAAACCATTGACTTATACACTTTTCGGTGTTCACTTTATGGTTGGGGTCAAGATGGAGTCGAAGGGGTGCGAGAGCAATACTAGGTTTTTGCAAAAATGCTAGCCACGATAGATGTCGAAGATAAAGAGCTCGTGGACTATAACGAATACACCCTCTCTAAAAGTGACATATTTGTGATATTAGGGGTGGAACTAGGTGATAAGGGATCCAAGGAAGCTTATGTGACTTACGACCTAGCAGCTATGGGGTTATCTCTCTAGTTCACAATTATTTTGATGCAAGCAAATATAAGGGTCCATCTGATAGAATTGCAGTACTATCATATAAACATTCTTTTGATGGTAGATCGGGTATTAATCTCATTAACGAAGAAGCACCTCCCATTGCCACAATGCATGTCCTGTAGACGTTTTGGTGGTTAATAATTCCTCACTACATTGGAGGCCAATTCACACAGATGTTTCAGTTTATGCCCCTAGGTCTTCCTCCCCAAAGCTATTCGGAGTTGTTTCTACCCATGAGATGCAGATTGAGAACACATGGGTTTCTCCCTCGACGTATTTTGAAGTTGTAGGTGTAGGCTTTACTGTACATGCTTTAGACATATCTAGTCTCTCTGGGGGTATTCCCATAGCTCTATAGTCGAGCTGTCAACGCCTGAGATGACAAAGACACCATCAAGTTATAAGAAAAAAGGGGTTTCCTCTTAGAATGGTTGTGGGAGTCGATCTTAAAGTTGAACACATTCTAGATCTTTTGGGAAAGACGTTGGTCGATCGTTTCTTCGTCAGGAGGTTATCGATGGAGAGCCTTGACAATTGGTTACAGCAACATTGGAAGCCCCTTATTGGTTATGGGTCATCTTTCAACATCCTGACCAAGGGATGGTTGATTTCTCTTTCAGGTTTGTTGGTGATGCAAAAGAAATTCTAAAAAAGGTGTGGTTTTTGGGCTCGTCTAATCTCACCCTCAAACCATGGCATCCCTTATTTGATTTGTGGATGGATGTGAAGAACCTGCAACAATTAATTAATGAAAATACATGAGATAGCAGTAATAACAGAACTCATAATCACTTTTATTGATCACAGGCCACTTCAAGGGGGCAACCTCCTTTGAGCAAGCTCAATACAAATAACTTCACGGTACCTTCATTGGTCTCAACACAAACTTATATACTAAGTCTAGGCGCCAATACCATGGGTCAATACCATGTGTCAATACAAACCATGGGCCAATACAAACTATGGATCAACAATTACTACGGGATGACTTACAAAGCATATGCGTCCAACAACAATAAGACAAACTATGGATCAACAAATACTACAGGACGACTTACAAAGCATATGCGTCCAACAACAATATACTAACAAAGTAAATAGAAGGGTTGACATGGGTTCCTAACATACAACCAAGACAACGAGTAATCGACCGTTAGTCATTATTTATATATGTAATAACACTAGATTCGGTGGTGGTTACTGTCCATTGAATGAATGTCATGATTGCCGGTTGAATTGTCCCTTTGAATGTGCCCGTATAAGACATCATGTTCCGGTCTAGGTTAAAATTCTCAGATTACCTCTTGAATTCTAGACCGAAGGCTTCCTCAAGGACCTAGGAATTCGTGTAGATAAAGCCTTGCAGGTTGACGCTTCATTTAATTTGAATAACCTATGCTGTCACATCCCCTCCCATCATACCAGTTAGATGGAGAGGATCATGATGCTAAACCGGGCATCTAGCCCCATGATCTTACTAAATAAGCATTCACATAATATAAAAAGACATATGGAAATGTATAATTATAAGAAAACACAACGGAAGTAATTTCAATTACACATCCATCATACATTCAAGATATTCATCAAATAAATAATTGCAAAGTTAACACAAGAGAATACTTATCTTATAACAAAGTAGTCCCAAGCAACTGGCTATGCAACTGCAACGTTCCACCCAACCATAGGCCAGTTGTGATCACCAATATCTCAACACACTGCCACCCCCCGAGCTGGGCATGATCTCTACAAGGAACCAGGGAACAGCAGACTCACACATAGCCAAGCATACACCAAGATGAGCCAAGCCAATCTACAATTGGGTTTATCAGGCTGCTAGGAAATGGAAAGGAAGAATTGCTAAGCTAGTGAGCTCAAGCACAGAGCCATGGGTACCTCTACAAGATCTATCTAACTTGGCACCCATAATGCCTACACACCCCACTCAAGGAAGTATTCCCTTCACCAATGCACCGTCCCTTAGGCCATACCTTCCAATCTAGAGTGTCTAGGTGTGCATAGAAGAGTAGCCAGCCCTCTTGATCTTCTTGAGAGGTTATTTCCCCCCCCCCCCCCCACTAGGTTTATCAAGCCAATTCTGTCCACTACCACTCCAAATCTCTTGCTCACAGATTCAAACCAAAACAGGGATGCAAATAACAGCAAAAGTATAAGTGTTGGGCATGAAGAAACATTTTTACAGTGAGATGCCCAAAGATGGGGTTTTCATTAGCTTCAAAAAAATGTGGAAAACCCAAAAATGAAACTGGAAGATGGGGAACAACCCTGGGAAGCCAAATCCGTTTTCAGAAAAACGTCCATGGACATTCTGGGGCGAAAACGGCCTCCATAACAGTCCCAAATCGTGGTCATCCTCTCCCAGCCACTATGTAACACAAAAACGAGCTCCCAGCCATGGAAAAATGCAGGAAAATGATGAAAAACATGATGGGGAAAGCCCAGCTAGCTCAGGCTGCGTGAGAGGGCAAAGGCCATGGGTGAAAGATGGCTTTAGGCACCATTTCGTGGGTGTTTTCTTGCCCAAGAAGCAAAAATACGAATTCCCAGGTTGATGGCTTGCCCATGCACGAAATTGGTTTCCATAACTCTACATTCCCAAGGCATTAACTGCCTCAACCAACTCTTGGAAGAATTAAATGATTGGGTGCATAACCCAAAATGGGTAGTTGGTGGTTTGTGGGTTTTCTCATTGACACATGGATTAACACCATTGGCTCAAGGGTTTGAATAATTTCCCTCCCTATTCCTTGTAGAATCATGCCCCCATCTCTTTTTTGCATTGCATAGCTAGTTGTGGGTTTTTCATTAAAATTCGTATTTACATGATGTCTTAATTTACATTGTGCCTATCTAGCACAAGAACCATAGGCATATAGGCATCTATTTTTAATTGCCAACACATAAAACGCTAAATCAATGGTGGGGCCTTGGCCTTGAGCTCCTCACCATGATTAAATAACAATATTTACATCATTTATGATTTAATGCGAAGGGGGTCAAAATGGGGATGTGACATATGCTCGGTAACTCGCCTACTCATATAACTAGACATAATTGAAGGCCTACATGATTATGTGGAGGTCAATATTGGAGGTAAGATTTTTCATCAAATACTAGATTATCAATATCTTTGTTTTCGTTGTGTTCACTGCCACGAGCATGGACATGTTGTTGTTGACTTTTCCAAGCCTTTTTACCAAAAAAACTAGAGGAAAAAGGAGATTAGCAACCCAAAGGAAAAGCCTAGCCATATCACTCCCAAGGCCCCAATGACAGTTGAAAGTGACAATGCGAAGGGTATGAAAGACTCTCTACAACGGGAGACGATTATGAAGGACAAGGGTGATGCTATGTTGGGGGGACCCTAGGAAGTTGTAGTTAAAGCTCAGGAATGAGCCTCTTTGGACAATAATGATATCACTACTTACAAGGACTCTTAGACATAGTAGATGACTATAATTTAAGCCAAAATCACAATGTCGAGGACGAATGAAGAGTATGCAATAGTTGTTCAAGATGTTGATGGTAATGTACCAACTCTCAACACTGGTAAGACTTAATTACATAACCCAACTTTTCTTGAAGATTGTACTTTGGAAAGCCCACATTATTGGCCTACCTTGGCAAGGAGGCAAAAATTCTGGAAAAAAAAAAGGGGATCATACATTATCACCTCCACTATTGATTCTCAGCCTAGGGACTTAACTATCAAGTCCCCCACTAGCTTTGACTCAGGCTCTACAGAGGATAAGATTGTATTTGAAGGTAGTCTGGCTCCAGGAGGTGGTGGGGTAAATCCCACCTGTAGAGGCACAGTACCTATTATGTACGGCACAAAAAACCCGATATGACTTCTAACTTACATTTGTTGGGGGGCCTAGGGCTCGATAAGCCAAAAGATCAGATCAACACTACAAATAGGAAGTCCTACCTACATCATGCAAAGCAAAAAGAACTCTTAGAAGTTCAGCAAGGAAAACAAGCTTCAATCTATGGGGTGCTTAGAGATCAGAGCCCCAAAAAGGGGTTACACAATGATTGTTCTCTCTCTCAAAATTATGGGACTAAGTAGACAAAATAAACGCCTAGCCCTTTGTAGATTAGTAGAATAGGAGAAATTGGATGTTTTACTATTACAAGAGACATTGGGTGGTGGTGATAGTTTAGATAGTAGCTTAAAAAAATTCTTAAAGGGTTGAGACTCATTTATGTTGATCCTTTTAGTATATCCAGAGGTCTCATATCTAGTTGGAATTGTTCTTTAACTTTATATTAAACGTCTTTGCTTTCTCCTCAAGGTTATGCATAGAGCTCTTGTACAAAGGAATTGGACAACCTCTCACAGTGCTTAGTGTGTATGGTTCATTTGTCAGGAAGCAAGATTTATGGGATAGATTCTTTGCTCTTAGATTTTTGGATGACGATCCGGTGATTATCGGTGGGGATTTGACTTTTACTCTTAGCAATGGGGAAGTTTGGGGAGATACTACTCGGGTTGACAAATTAGCTAGTCACTTAGTCCAAAAGATTGAAGCTAGAGGATTGATTGATGTGGCACCTTATACTCTCAGGCCCACTTGGAGGAACAACCGTCGAGGCTAAGATAGCATGTCGAAGAGACTTGATATGTTCCTTGTCTCAAATCGGATTCTGCAGTTTGTCAAGAGGTATAGATCATGGGTGGTTGTTGATGGCATGTCTAACCATTGTCCCATAATACTCCAATTGGACCATGAAAATAAAAATCCAGCTAGTCCCTTTAAATTAAATTTAGGATGGCTCAAAGAAAGTGATTTTCAGATGTTAGTAAAGGACAACTGGTCTACATATGAACAATGTTCTCGATTTTTTGCCAGTAAACAATTTGCAACTTCCTTGAAAAAGGTCAAAGAGGTGGTGGTAATCTGGGAAACAGAAAGGCACAAGAATAGGGATAAGCAGCTGCGAGATATTGAAGAAGAGATATTATTAATTTTTAATGGCAAATTCACAAGCATTTTCAATGAAGAAGAGGTAAGAAGGCTAAAATCTTGTGAAATCCATAAGAAGAAGCTTTTATTAGATATTAAAGAGGAATGGAAATTAAAAAGCCGAGCTCCCTGGCTTGAGTTAATTCTTTCATCAAGTAGCTCGACACCACCAAAATGTCAATACCATTTGGTATTTGCAAGGAGCAGATGGTGAGACGGTGAGATGTTTCAACGGTTTGGCATCATTTGATGTTTCTCATTTCGAAGGGCTTTATAAGGAACTAGAGCATGCTAATATTGTCGAAGCGATTAAGTTGTGCTCCTACTTCCCACAACTAGCCATAGAAGAAGACAACCAAAATTTGATGGAAGAAATCACTAAGGACGAGTTGTTGTCTGTCATGTCTTCTTTTCAAAAATACAAGAGTCCTGAGCTAGATACCTCGACTTAGTGTTGAAATTTGATGGGTAAATAGCTGTCATTTTTACACGTTATTATAGTACATCTATTCACATCCTAACCAGAACACTCGTAATTTAAGATGACATTTATTAATTATTAAGACGAGTATAGGAATACTCTCCCGATTCCATACAGGAGGAAAACTGAACTAGCTTCCTTCTGAAAGTGCTATCGACACACACACACACACAGACTTAATTACTAATAACTAATTAGTAATAGTAATAAATATATATATTAGTAATTACTATTACTAATTAGTTATTAGTAATTAAGAGTGTGTGTGTGTAATATGGAAATTTTGATTTTTGTCATGGTCTCGTTGTCTCCCCTTGTTAGGTAAAGTTGACTCGGTCACGGTTTTTTGGGCCCATGGTCATGGCCCCTTGTATTGCTTATGAAGAAGCCTATTTAAAGGTTTCCACGATAAACCTTCTTTGTCATTATGTGTGTGCTTTGTTTAATCATTATGTTTATTATATTTTTTGTAAACTTTTTATTTTTGTATTACATGAGGCTAGATATGAGAATTCAATGGTTCATATAATTATTATAAATGTTATTTCAAAAAAAAATCAACTATTATTATGATGGATAAAATTAAGATTTAAACGCCAATTAAAAGGCAATGTTAAAATTAAAACGTCATATAAAAATTTCTTGACGTGCAAGGTAGGACATCAAATTTCAACCCTTCTTGGACTATAGATTTTTTTCTATATTTCTTTGGTCTTCTAGGTGATGATCTAGTTAGAATTGTTGAAGAAGTGAGGTCAAATGAGTGGGTCTTGGGAATTTTCAATACTACGTTCATCGTCCTTATCCCTAAAGTGGATAAAGCAAGGATTTTTGATGATTTTCAGCCAATGTCATTATGCAACTGCATTTATAAGATCCTCTCTAAGATTATAGCAATTCGATTGAAGCGGTTCTTGTCTAGGATTATATCAGTTGAACAATTCAGGTTTTTATAAGGCAAATTTATACATGAAGTTGTGGGCTCATTTCAAGAAGTACTACATACTATTAAGCAGAAGAGAAAACCTGTGATTGTGATGAAGATCGACCTATCCAAAGCATATGGTTGTACTTGTTGGATGTACCCACGTCTACTACTAATCCATATTGGTTTTAATCTTAAGGTGGTCAATTGGGTCTTGGGTTGTGTAATGTTTGTCAACTTTGTTGTTTTAATAAATGGTGCGACCTCGCCCTTCTTTAAACTCACTAGGGGTCTTCTACAGGGGTGCCCATTATCCCCATACCTCTTCCTTCTGGTTGTAGAGGGCTTAAGTAGAGTTATTCTTATGGCAAAGAGAGTAGGTACAATTCTCGGTATGCAAGTTGGAGGGTTGGAATTTGTTACCCATCTGCTATTTGTAGATGATATTCTACTTTTCGCTCACAACTCAATTCGAGAGATAAGGGTATAACATCATATACTTGAGTTATTTTGCAAGGGGACAGGGATGGAGGTAAACCTCCAAAAATATTCTATAAGTTTTAATGGGTTGAGATAGGAGACTATTCAGAGGACTCTTCAATTACTACACTTCAAGATGGTAAATCTACATGAGGGTTTGAAATATTTAGGGTTCATTTTGAAACCTTGTGGCTATGCATCAAAGATTGGAATTGGTTGGTTGGAAATATTCAGGGCCAGATTCACTTTTGGTGTAATCGTTGATTGTCAAGGGGAGGTTGTTTGACTTTAGTTAAGGTTGTTCTAGAAGCGATACCAGTTTATTGGTTCTTGTTAGCCTACATTCCCAAGAGGGTGCAGGAGAAGATTCGTCGATTGTGCTTAGATTTCTTATGGCAAGGAAACATGGATAAATTAGGATTTCACCTGACCAATTGGATTTCAATATCAAAACCTAAGCATGAAGGGGGTTGGGGTCTGAAGCAACTTCCCCTTTTAACTCAGGCTTTAACAACCAAGAGATTGTGGAATCTAATTACTAAAGAAGGCTTGTGGAAGTGGATAGTTAATCGAAAATACTTGGATCCTTCAACCATCATGGACTGGATCAAGGCACCTATTAAACAATCCATTAATGGATCAGACCAATGGAAAGCATTAGTGTTATATTTATCGCTTGTTGGAGATCATCTAGCCTGGAAAGTAAGTAATGGAACACAGATAAGACTTGGGAAAGATGTTATCATGGGTTGTGACAATGCAATTTTCGTACCAAAATAAATTGTTCAACATTTAAGAGATCACAGGTATTATATGTTGAATGGAGTTGTAAATGAGGTTCGGTCCAATTTGTGGAAACAAGATTGGATGGACGCATCGTTCTTGGGTTTCGAAGTAGATTTTCCTATACAATGGATTAATTTTACCAATGCCTTATCAAATTGTCATGTGTGCTTGCAAAACAATTCTGATGAATTAATTTGGCATAAAAACAAGGAGGGAGGTAGATATATTGTGAAGTTGGGTTACAAAGTGGTTGCGGCAACAAAAGTCAGAGTTGTACGTTGGTGGTGGTCTAAACTTTGGCAAATTTGGGCTCCCAAAAAAACTAAAGTTTCATGTGGCTTGCTTTGAGGAATCAGGTCTCCACTTGGGATCTACTTCAGAAGAAGAATAAGTAAGGACCCATCATGTGCTACTTATGTTAGAATGAAGAGGAAATTATTTCTCATCTCTCCTGCTCTTATCCCTTTATGATTCAAGTTTGGAAAGATGTGAGCAGCTAGACTGGATACAATGGTGGTTGGCTCAACAAAACGGTGGAGGAAGGCTTGGGCAATTGGTTTAATGTCCCAAAATTAAAAAAAATTATAGAGCAGTCCCTTTTCTTACCCTTTAGGGTATATGTCTTGCATGAAATTCTAGCCTATTTAAAGATAGGTCCCTGTTGAAAATTCAAGTATCTACTTAGATCTGTGTGGTAGCACATTATTTTAAATCTCAAGGCAAAGTAGCTAATATAAGAGTGGTGGGCGATTTGGTTGTGGATAAAACAATGCCTTGGGGGCATTTTGATGGCGCTTACCAAGGTGAAGACTCCCTTTGTGGTATTTGTGGTGTACTTCACTTACATGAGCAACATAGGATTGAGTATTATGCCAACACGGGCATAGACTCCAACGATCGCGTTGAGTTGTTAGCACTATAGGCGTTACTAAAACTTGCACACTATAGGCAGATCACACAACTCTGAGATTTTTATGATTCCACCTTTGTCATCAATTGGATGAGGAATGAACAAGAAATTCATGATATTACTCTACATGCATTAGGAGATCAACTTAAAGTTGTCACACTCGCTTTTACTTGCATCACTTTCTTTCATATATAGAGAGAATTGAATATGATTGCAGACAAATTGTCCAAGGAAGGCTTGTCAAAAGCTCCAGGCATACTACATCTCAAAGAATACAGAGAAGGGCATACCTTGGAATACATTATGAAAATCTGAAGACTATCTACAACCAGCCCTTGTTTATTTAAGAGCTTAATTTTTAAAGTTTTAAATCAGGTCTAGGTGGATGCTTGTATTAGTATTGGACTCTTAAACTTCTTATGGTCTGGAAGACATTATATGTTTTGATATGTAGTTTGGACTTTTGGGGAATTTTTTTTTTTTAAGAAGAAGAAAATTATGAACGGAGTCATGGACCCATGGGGCAATAGTGATTATGTCTACAGGCGATATACTATAATTGGTATTCATACTGGTCTCTTTTGCACAGTGTTGATACACCTTAAGAATGTATTTATATTCACCTTTGAATAAAAATACGTTTTTTGTCTTGGAAAAAGAGGTTCACTTTTTATTGCGGATATTTTGAACATCGAAAAGTGTATAAGTCAGTGTTTTTTTAAAGTTCTTTTTCAGTGCTTATATATATATCATCCATTGGGTCTAGCCCAATGTGGGAATGATGGAGTGTTATCCTCCTCACGGAGGTTCTATTCCTGTAAGTGACATGTTGAGCTCATGGATTGTATATTATACCTTCTTTGTATTTAACTTGGGATGTTCTTTTACTATTAACTCTTTGCTAATCAGTTTATACTCCCAAAGTTTGGATAAGTAATGCCATAAAAAATTATTGTCATGAGATTGTAATTAGGTTTTGAGCTCCAATGCCAAGGTAATCGTCTTGTTGTTGCATCAAGAGTAGCAAGGTGTTTTACAATCCAAT
The DNA here is from genome assembly GCA_027924585.1 of Larix kaempferi. Lineage (NCBI taxonomy): Eukaryota > Viridiplantae > Streptophyta > Pinopsida > Pinales > Pinaceae > Larix > Larix kaempferi. The sequence goes on along the minus strand of BSBM01000241.1, from coordinate 404,502 downwards.
ATGAGGGAGGTGTTGTCATGTATATGATGACAAAAAGAAATTAAATTAAACTATTCAATATCATATGTCGACTCAATTTTAAATTTTACACAAAAGCAAAAAGAATTAAAACCATCATAGATCCATCTTAAACTTGAATCTACCAAGCACAAAGGGATCAAATTTCTTGAGATGTAATTTTCTTTTATCATCTAATATGAAGAAATTAATATATGACATGGAATTTAATGATAAAAAAATGTACACCTCGAGAAAATTAATCATTCTCATTGCTTGATAAATCCAGGTTTAAAGTGAATATACACTAGTACTAACTTCAACAAAGTTCAATATGAAACTTATCCCCACTTTTCTCTTAACATCAAATGGTTCACAGAAAAAAAAAAATTAATTAATACATGGACATTCCATATCCCATTGGCCTTTCATAAATCATTGTATCGTTTTTTCACACCACCTCGTTTATTTACATTGAAATACCCAATTTGTATTCAACCCTATGACCTATTTATATAGAAAAACAAAAGAATTGTGTGGTAGGTATATTTTCACACCACCTCGTTTATTTACATTGAATTACCCAATTCGGTTCAACCCTGTGAATTTTTTTTAATTAACTACATGGACATTCCATATCCCATTAGCATTTCATAAATCATCGTATCGTTTTCACACCACCTCGTTTTTTTTTTTGCTCGAATCTCCCTGACGTGCAGGAGTGGCCTGTGGTCTGAGAAACCATGACCCAGGGGCATCTAAGCCATCAAAATCACCCGGGGATCACACTCGACCTGGACTGCACCAGCCTCAACTTGACTGGGTTATTGGGTGTTGCCTCCCCACTAAGTCACCCCTAAGGGGAATTGAACTCGGTTCCCCTTGCTAACGAGACCCACACCTTAACCGAGTGAGCTAGCGGGAATTGACTCACACCACCTCGTTTATTTACATTGAACTACCCAATTTGGATTCAACCATATGACCTATTTATATAGAAAAACAAAAGAATTGTGTGATAGGCATATTTTCACATCACCTCGTTTATTTACATTGAAATACCCAATTCGGATTCAACCCTGTGAGAATAGATGCTTACAATCATTCATGGTGGGGTGAAGATGGAAATGGAGATGGCATTTGATGCCATAGTTCCAAATTCTCATATTTTGTAACAAGTTTGTCATGTACCTATATTTTCTTAAACCCGAGGATTGGGCTTGAAGTACTTTGGATTTATAGATCCTTGAGTAATGATTCTTCTAAGCGCAATTCATTCTTTCTTTTCGATTTTGTAATTGGATTTAATTAGTTTGAAGCTAAATTCACCATAGTATTATTTGGATTTTATGGTTATTATTTTTTATTGGGGTTTCGAGTGGGATTCCCAATTTAAGTGGTATTCAATGGACGATTAAGCTTAGAGTTTTGCCAAGGATTATGTCTATTTGATTAATTCAAAAGGTTCATTGCCTTTGAAAATGTATTAATATTGGAGAAAATTAATATATATATATATATATATATATATATAAAGTGTTTTTACTTTTGAATATGGATTGATATTGGAGTAAATTGTTTATATAGAGAGAGAGAGACTTGCACATAAACAAGGCTGGTAAAAATAAAAAAATTGCTATTAAAACTAAATAACAGAGGCCAGACAAATCGCTCATTCCTCCAACAAACATTGATAGTGGTGTCGATACTCTTTTTCGCAAAGAATGGGATGAACAGAACATGAGCCAAGACAAAATCTAGACCTATCTCCACTAGCAAAAACCTAGCAGGAGCCTGAACTATAAGCATGGCCAGTTTGGTTGGTGTTTTTTTCACAACATGTATGCATACCTTTCCTTCCACTCCATAATTCTTAATTTAACCCTTTGCAAAATTAAGGCATTTATGCCAGAAGCCAGAAGACATCACCAAAAACGCTAATGTTAGGAACACATGTCAACCAGTCTCTTTACTTTGTTAGTATATTGTTGTTGGACGCATATGCTTTGTAAGTCGTCCCGTAGTATTTGTTGATCCATGGTTTGTATTATTATTGTTGGACACATATGCTTTGTAACTCGTCTCATAGTATTTGTTAATCCATAGTTTGTATTGGCCCATGGTTTGTATTGGCACATGGTATTGGCGCCTAGAATTAGTATATAAGTTTGTGTTGAGACCAATGAAGGTACCGTAAAGTTATTTTGTATTGAGCTTGCTCAAAGGAGGTTGCCCCCTCGAAGTGGCCTGCGATCAATAAAAATATTCTGTGATTTGATATATCGTATATTTCATCAATTAATTGTTGCAGGTTCTTCATAGCTAAGTCCTAAATGATTCTTATCTGTTCACAACTACAGAGCCATTGAGAGGACTTTATGTTGTAGTAAAGTGTGTTTTTGCCTTTGATTATGGATTGAAATTGGAGTAAATCGTTTATATATATATATGCTATCAATTGGGTTTGGCTCGAGTTGTTGAGAGGACTATGATAATCCCCATCGAGGATCAACTCCCACAAATGACATTGAGTATATTGTTGTATCAATCTTGAGTCATGAAGAATCCGATTTACCCTAGGTACAATCCTCAGAATGAGGGGAAGTACCTTGTGGGTTTCCCTAGGATATATATATATATATATATATTCCAAGGAAAACATCATGAGATCTCCTCCTCTTCACTCAAATAGGAAAACTTCATGAGGTTTCCCCCCTCTTCCCCCGAATATTCAGATGGAGGGAAATTCAACCACTAGTCACAAGTGTTTGGTAACCTAGTGGGGCTTAACTATACTCAGAGCATCCCCCCTCTTCCTTGAAATATCCAAATGGATGGTAGTTCAATCACTAGCCATAATAGTGGTTGATAACCTGTTGGGACTTCACTAGAGTCAAACCTCTGTGGTATTAGAACCTAAGACCTCACAACAAACTCTACATTGACACAATGCATTTAAACCAATTAAGCTAACCCACTATGTTAAAATTTGTGTGTATGTGTGTGTATATAGTCTAGTTCATGTTTATTGGGTGGTGTGATTGTGGTCGACTAGATGATAGAAAAGCCCAAGTTCGCCATTCATGTTTTTAGTTTGGGCAAGTAAAACAATTTCATGAGATTTTAAGTAGTGACCACATGTTTTCCATTGGGCATTGCACACCCTCTAATTGTTGCAGTTTCAATGGCAAGTCAAAGACCTCAATTGCCTCATATAGATAAAAATTAAGTTATTTAGTCAGCATATTTGAGTCTAGTTGTGATTTATTATATACCTATAAAACCTTGTTATGCACATTCTCTTTCATCCTTGTAGAACAACTAAGATAAGATATGAACCTTAGGTCATTGAATAGATTGGGTTCCTCTCATCCAAGGATTCTTACATTAAAAGCAATGTAAACAATAAAAGAGATAGAGGTTATTAAAATAAGAACAAGCTTACATAATGTTTATTACAAAAGTGACTCATGAATTCACAATTACAATTTTATAGGAAGAATGTTGTGCAACTTTCACAATTAAATCGTGATTAATAACAAACACCACACTTTAGAATGTCCATCTTATTAGCAAAATTTACAATAGAGAAAATAATAGTTTAGATCACTTATTCACTACAATGACCATGATAAAACACTAAACCTAGAATTGAATAAAATTTTACATTCAAATCAATTTAAACCTTTCCATTGCATAAAACAAATTGATCCACTTCCAAGTTGTATTACAAATAAGAAAATGTCTAAGAAAAAAATTCCAACTTATGAAACAATTCTCCCACTCATGATAAATGAAGATAACAAAAATATATTTTAACAAAAAATAATACAACATCATTTGTTTAAGATAGAACTTACATACTTAAAAAAAAATTAACCGGAATTATATTATAGGCTTGGAAAGGAGACCATAACTATTCAAAAATGATAAATAATAAAAGTATAGAAGCTAAGTAAAGTTATCCATAATTACATTAATAAAAATTTACAAATCCATTTTTCTTAAAACTATTTATAATTATTATTTTTAATAATAATAAATATTTTAATATAAATTATTATTTTTCAAAAAAACTAATTTTATTAGTTTCTAGCGATATTATTGAGTATGTGTTTAATTTCATGTTGTTAACCTCAACTTAACATATATAAACAAAACAATTAGACATTACACCCTCTCTCATCAGCTACATTATAAAACCACAATAAAGAACTTTCAATCAACAACCCAGATATTTGCAAAATCAGATTACAGGAAATAAAATTGTGCTAAACATTTTGGATGTAAAATTGTCAAAATAGAGTCAATCAAGCACAATTTTTTGGGGGGATGATAAAAATATGTGAAATAAATACATTATAATCAAAGTTAAGATAACAAATTTAATTTTTAACACAACAAACAATCATAGTAAATGAAACGCCCAACGAAATTAACAAAATATATCACAGAAACGCAAAATGAAACGAAAGAAAAAAAAAATACCGCGGGAAATTTACTCACAGTGAGATAATGAATAACGACGACCAAAAACCCTCTGCCTCCAAACGCCCTCCATGATAAGCTCCCCAGCAGGAACGCGGCCCCGATGCCAGGAGTCGTGAGACCGACGAAAAGCAGCGGAGAACCAGCCAAAAATATGAGAGTGTTGCTAAGTATAGCGGATTTCCATGTTGGCGCAGACAACTGAAAGGCGCCGATTGCCTCCGACAAAACCCCCGCCAATTGTGGCTCGGCGTTGAGCGATGTCATTGGGAGCCTGGTGTTTTGATAATTCTTAAGCCTGTGGAGAAGCTTCGTAGGGCATAAATTGAAGCTTTCAGAGCAGAAGGATGGGAAGAGATTCGACCTGGCGACCGGGGAGGAAGATCTAAGATAACCATGCCTGCGACTGGAGAAAACATGTCATAAATTAATTGTTTCAACGGCCGAGCATTTCTGCTTGTGCTGGTGATTCGATTTTCTTGTTTTTTTCTATTGTTTTCAACGGCCAGCCATTGGTTATTGTGCCGTTGATTCTGTTTTCTGTCGTTTTGTGTTGGAGTTATGTTGGTAAGCTTTGGAGTTATGTGTCATAACTGCATGGTTGGCCCTCAGAGGTGTTGTCTAATGGCAATGGGTGGTTGTTGGCCCCAAAGTGTCGGGATCTATTCCGGGGATGCCTATGGAGTGCCTTTGATTTTTCGGGATGAAATATACTCTTATAAAAAATAAAAAATATATTATGTTAATATAGAAGTCTTAATATACTATGATCCTTATGTTAAGGAATTTCCAAGAGGTTATGTCCCCTCCTAATATAATGTTGATCGAGTGTGGAGTGATTATACTTGCTTGGCATTCTCTTCCTTCTTTTATATGGCTTGTGTATGATAATAACCAGCATATATCCATCTTAAATCCGGATCTATCAAGCACCAAGAGAGATCTAATTTTTTGAGGTGTATTTTTTTTTTTAAATTTAAACTCAAGAAATTTGATCTCTCTTGATTGATAGATCCGGGTTTAAGTTTTAAGTTTTTATTTTATAGACGAACATCGATTTTTTAATTACTTTTCATAATATTTAATTTTATGAGTCAACATGGATTTTTTTAAAATATTTTCCATAATTTTGTATTTTATGAGCTGACATGAATTTTTTTAACTATTTTGTTAGGAGTGAACATCTCCCCCATACTGGGTTGTAGAGCACCTAGCTCCTCTTTATCACCAAGGTTCTAGAATCTAAATTATTGACAATATTGGGGAAAATATAGGAAAGTCTTGTGGAGTTTGTCGAGTAACAAAATAGTACAAAGTAAACAAAAAAGAATAATACAAAGTAAAAAATAATAAATATTATGTCGGCAATAAACAAAAAAGAATAATACAAAGTAAAAAGTAAATATGAGACTTAAACTAGAGACTTTAGAGCTTAGGATTAGGTGGTAAATATTATGTCAGCCATATAAAAAAATAATAATACGAGTAAAAAGTAAATATGAGACTTAAACTAGAGACTTTACCTTTTACTTTTAATACAAAGTAAAAAGTAAATATGAGACTTTAGAGTGTTTGTCCAGTTTGTCGAGTAACAAAATAATACAAACTAAACAAAAAAGAATAATACAAAGTAAAAAGTAATAAATATTATGTTGGCCATAAACAAAAAAGAATAATACAAAGTAAAAAGTAAATTGAGACTTAAACTAGAGACTTTAGAGCTTAGGATTATGTGCCTCAAGTATTGCACTCAAGGAGCTATTCAAGGAGAGGTTTGGACCTCTGGAGATTTGATCCCTCTCGGCGCTTGATAGAGCCTAGGATTTGGATCTAGGCTGGTATATAAAAAAAACAATTTTTTAAACATCTAAAGCAACAAGAGCATCAAGCAAACATGTTGCTATATAAATATGAAAATAAAATTGATATATAAGATGTATAAGATCATGTCAATTGGTACATCACACATCAATACCGAAATATAATATTTGTCCCAACTCCTGGGTCATAAGTCCTTATAGAATGATACAAAATCACATCAAAACAAAAATAAATGTATATAATGAGATGAAAATCATAAGGCATCTAGATACTACAAGGATAATGCACTAAGGAATCAACCATTCTCTCTACCCCTTTTACGGGCAAAGGTCACTACTCCTCCTCTAGATGCAGTAGGTGGATGTGTTGAGGTTCATCCTAAGGTGGAAGGCACCTGTGCAACTAGTGGGAGTATGGTGGAGGGTGTTGGGGCAAAGGTTGAAGCTGAAAGCGAGATGTTTTTTTACTCTTCTCCTAGTTGCCCATCTCTATGGAGCTAGTGGCATTGGTTGTGATGCACTTTCAATCTCCTCCAAAATTGCCTCTATTGGAAGTGGAACATCCTCCTCTTATTCCTCCTCCTCCTTCAACTCATCATCATCATGTTCCAAGCAATCATCCATGACATGCCTCTTGGTCTCCACCCTCCACGAAGTCATGGTGTCAATTGCATATAATGAATTGGCATTCGTGTCAAGTGCTTTGTCAATCTACTCACCCATAGCCAAAGATTTGTAGCAAACATAAACCATGTCATTGAGGTGCTGGACACCTAATTTGTATGAGGGCCATTTTGTAATTAGGGGATGATGGCCCATGGGAATAAATTAAAATTAATGATATTATAAAATAATAAAATTAAAATTTGAACATTTCTAGCCCATTGCACTTCTTGGAGTGTATTTTTCCAAAGACACTCCAATTGTGCTCATATTGTGCATCTCTGTCTTTTCGCTTATCACAATGTCTGATGTTTTCCTGAGATCGCAATAGATGCCTTCACAACTATGTTATGTACCACAGACTCCTTAAACATGCTCTGTTAATTTGTCTAATTCATTAATTATGAGATGGTAATGCAGTTATGGATTAACATGGTAATAATATGATGTCATGATACGAATGCAAATCTCTGGCTTACATTGTGAATGAGAGTGAAATAGTGCATGTCTTCTCACAACTGCGGAAACTTGGTTCCTGCAGCCCCCCTTAGACATCTCGGGTGAGACTTGACTCGCTCTGCGGGTGTTGTTGGGAAGGGTAAAACCTTTCTAGGCCGGTTCTTAAGGGTGTTTGGTCAATGTTTGTTGACAGCAGTGCGAAGTGAACCCCTGTCGACAGAACTATGTCAACAAATGGTTCTGTTGTTGGGACCATAGTGCGAAAGAAGAGAGGACATGCTGTGGCATCGGACAAAGCCGGAGATCGAGGAATGGTTCGACAAGAAGGCGCGAGAATTTGTTGAAGAAGAAAATCGAAGTCTTGAATGGTCGATAACTAACTAGCTACAAAAGTATATCTACTACAACATTCAGGAAATATTCTTCTACGAAGTCCCTATACTACTACACAAGTCGTTGGCACAACTGACCTTTCAAAAGAGAAATTTACAAGGGGGTGAGCCTAAATATTGGACGCCATAACTGATCCATCAATTGAAGCGAGTGGAAAACAAAGCATCTAGAGCTGTCAAGGTCTGGGTAGATAGTATTCTGGAAGGAAACATCACTGAATTCCTTGTAGACACAATTAAGTCATATAGCGAAGCAGAAAGGAATTTTTTCAAAGGACCCAGAGGAAGGTTTTTACTGTTGCTGAAACTGTGGATTAAAATACTCATTTGTGAAAAGGGTATACTGAAGATGAATTATGGCGAGTAAAGCTTGGGTGTGCGGAGGCTGTGGGTACCGCAGGAATGCAGATCTGATAGAATGATGCAGGGTAGATGGATATGAGTTACGACGAAATTTAAGGGAAGTTGTGGAAGACTGTGGTACCCTGCGAAGTGAGGTGAGGTTCCGGTCAAAGAAGAAGAGGAGGAGTGAGATAGAGAGAGAGTCTCCTAGGGAGACCGGAACAGAGAACTGCAAAACACGACCACAAGGGACTAAGTGAACTTACTGTGACAAAGAGAGCAACCCAAAGCTACAACGTACCCACAACCCCGCGCACTACGCCAAATTTCAGAGGAAGAAATATAAGCTCTTCGCAGGGTTTTTCGACGTGTTAGAACAACAGTAAGAGTAGTGGGTCTACGAATACTAGTAGGAAACCAAGGATGGCAGGAGACGATGTAAATATGTCGATATTTCATGGTAACGGGACCGAGGATAACGAGCAATAATGGTTTTTATGCGAAGCAATATGGACAGTAAAGCAAGTCCAAGATGATGATATCAAGAAGGGACAACTAGCGACGACCTTTAGGGTCCATGCACTGGATTGGTTTATGAAATTCGTGCAAGTACCTATAGGGAATCCTGAGAAAACTTCGGTCCAAATCATAGCAGGATTGATCGATGAGTTTAGGAAACCAAAATCAGAGTTGCAATATATCACGGAACTGAAGGAAATAAAACAATTTCCTAATGAATCAGTGTGGGAATTCGATCAGAGATATAAAACTCTAATGGCGAAAGTAATTTTTGGAATGAGTGACATGCAACATAAGGAATGGTTCATTGCGGTATTAGTACCACACATTTGCATGCCACTAATGCAGCAGAAGATTGCATCCCAGTCGGAGGCACTGGAAATTGCGATGAAGCTTGAGGCTTCAACAGTTGGTGAGACATGGATAGGTATGAATGAGATCCAAGTGCAGCTAGTGAACTTGACGATCCAACTACAAGATATCAAGAAGGGGAAAGAAGTTCGCGAGGAAATATGGTGCAGTCGATGCAAATCGGAAGAGCATCATAAGGATCAGTGCCTGGAATTCCGTGAATACTTATAGTTTGGCGCACCAAATCCACTCAGTCAAGGAGGAATGTCATGGTGTCGAATTTGTTAGACAAGGGGACATCGATCAGAAGAATGCGTATACTTACAGAAAATTGTGTCAAAGCCGGCTAACCTTTTCTCCAATTTCTGTTGATCGGTCGGCCATGAAGAGAAGGATTGTAGAGCATACGACTTACTCCAAGAAACAAATGTGGATACGTTTTTTATGAAGGGAGAGGAGTAACCCCCTATACAACAGCAACAACAATACAATCAGCAGTAGCCGAACTACAATCAACCGCCGCCACAGTGTAACCAGCCCCAGCTGCACTATAATCAACCCCAGCTGCACTATAATCAACCGCGGCCTCAGTACAACCAACCGTCGTCGCAGTACAAACCAACTGCAATATCAGTTGTTGCAATATAACCAGCAGTCGTACAGACAACCGCGAGGAGTTTTCAGAGGAGGATTCCACGGAGGTCAAGGTAGAGACGTTGGTCGTGGAGGATATTTTGGATGAGGTCAAGGGCCGGTTACATGCTACTATTGCAGCCATATTAGACATTATCAAAAGGATTGTCTGAATCCAACTCCGCAGTGTACCTATTGCAGTGCAGCGGACCACAGTGTTGAGGATTGTCCTCAGTTGATTGCGAAGTGGCAAACTAAGAATCCACCACAACCATAACCGAATCCAAATGTGAATCAGAATCAAAATCCACCTCTGAACATACAGAAGATCTCAACGGAGATAAGAAGCCGACATGTGAACGTCACAGTAGCAACCAGGGGGGGAACTGCGACAAGAGAAGATAGGCCACTGCCTAGTGTTCAACATACAGCAAGGAAACAAATTTGGTTCGATGTGAAAACAAAAAATGAGACCCTTTTGGAAGCGCGAGATCTGATGAGAAGAACTAAGTTGCCACTTATTAGCCAGAAAGAACCCATTTATGAGATGCCACAAATATTCAATATGACGAATTCACAGAAGCCACCAGAGAGGATCAACACTCTGAGGACTTTCCTGGAAAGTTGTATGACACTGGCAAGAGATCAGGATGCACTAGCAGAGATAACCAGCCTATTACATCGACAGGAGGTTGGACAACAGGTTCAGACAGCGAATCGATTGCACAGAAAGAAGACAAGAAGAGAAATGAGGATGACTGTGTAAATTGGTGCATTCGATGTCGATTCTATCATTATGGACTTGGGATCAGATGTAAACATCTTAACTAAACAAACATGGGATAAAATGGGGAAACCACAGCTGGCATGGTCCCCTGTACAACTTCGACTAGAAAATCGGAGCAAGGTCACACCCATTGGTTGATTATGTCATCTCCCAGTCGAAATACAGGGATTGAAGACTTACACAGACTTTGATGTTATAGAAATAGTTAATAACACAAGCCCTATCCGGTGTTGTTAGGAATAGACTGGGCAATGGAGAATCATGTTGTGATCAACTTTAAGAAAATGACAATGTCTTTTGAAAATCGTGACATGAGGGTAGTCGCCCCACTTGATCCATTGGAAGGACAGACGTACATCGAGCCAATGCGGGATGAATTTACAGAAGGATGGGACAATGTCTACAACATCTCAGAGGATTACATGAATCCCACCGCCGATGGGTAATTGGGGTGGCAAAGTGTTAATTCTGTTGGGATTTTCCTATACGCCATCCTAGTCCTAACAGCATTTTCTATTTTTTCATTTTCAGTCATGCATGTAGGCATGCAATTGCATGCATCCCAGTCATCAGTCCCAACAACTAGTCCTCATTTAGCTAGCCCCGGGAGCTTCTCTATGATCAGTTTTATCCCTCCTAATGCTTAGTGTGCCCTCTTTTCACCTACCACTTGTGAAAGGCGCCCTCTCTCACCTACCACTCAATTGCACTTCAATTAGTTGAGTTATCTTTAGATCTTTCTTTGATTTAAGGCTAGATTGACTCCTCAACTGACTGTATCACTCCGATGGACCTCCAGTGAGACTAGACTGCCTATTCTGACTCCAATTAGCTCCCCATGTGCCCTCCACTGAGCCTCCTTCACTACATTAGTGCTCTCATGTGCTAGTTACACCTACCACACTCAGTTAGACTCAACTTGACACCTAGTTGACCGTTACTTGTGCATTGATGACTCCACTAATGATGATCGGGACTCCTAGTTGTGCTTTGATGACACTCCACTGATCTTTTGATCTATCCATGCAGGCTAATTTGAATTACACCCCTGGTATTCAAATCCTGTGCATTGTATCATTATTGTGTATTATTCAGATTAATGAAACATGTGTGATTATTCTGCTCCCATCTGGTTTTTATTGCATCTTTGTTCTGCTACTCATTCTTTCTGCAATTCTTTCTTGTGAGGTATTCATCAGCTCTTAGATCAGCTATGGGAATTTCACATGGTATCAGAGCATGTTGAGAGTATAGTCTATCTCCATTCTTGAGGTTTTTTTGCAGGTAATTCGAAGTTCCAGCAGTTTCACCTTGTATTCGCTCCAGCAGTTGAGATGATCAATTCAAACACTCCTCTCACTCCTAGAATCCTGACTCCTTTCAATTACTTTGATTGGAAGATTGATATGGAAATGTCCTTGAGAAGCAAATCTCTACACAGGATAACAATGGGAAGAGAAACCGAACCAAATTCAGCTATGGAGAGAACCAAGCATTTGAATCGATTAGATGAAGCCTTTGGTTACATGTGCATTCATATTTCTAGAGATCTACAGTTTCATCTCGAAGGGTTGAAGACTCCAAGAGAGTTATGGTTGAAGTTAGAGGCCCTCTTTGGCAAACAAGATGAGCTAAGAGGCCATGCTCTAGAGAATGAATTGGTTTCCCTACAACCAAGTAGTTTTGAGACCATTTAAGAATTCTTCTTGAAATTCAAAGCTTTGGTTATGCAATGCAAGCAGTGTAGCATTGATAAAAAGGATGAGCAACTGGTGCTCTCCATTCTGAGTAAACTAGGATCTGAATTTTCTGTCTTTGTATCTACTTTCCACTTTGGATGTCAATCCCTGGATGGAAGATTCCCTCCTTAGAAGTTTTTACTGCAGCTCTCATTCAAGAACAAGACAAGTTGATCCAAATGGGTTCCATCAAGGCCTCCAAAGGTCAAGCTCTTTTAGCTGGAGAGACATATAGTGAGAATGTGAAAGGGAGGCATAAAAGCAAGGACAAGAAGCCATCTGAACCTAAGACAAATGCCAAGTCAAGTCCATCAAAAGGGGCCTCCATCTCCAAGAAGGACAAACAAAAAAGATCTACTGGATCTAAGTGTCCTTACTACAAGAAAGGGAGCCACCCTGAGAGATCTTGCATGCACAAGAAAATATAACAACTAACCAAGCTTCTTGAACAGAACAACATTGCTCTTCCAAAAGAAGCAAAAGTGTCTGATTTTGGAAGTGAATTTGATGGTCACGAGAAATGCCATGCATTGATGGTTGGATTTTCAAAATCAAAGGCCCTTCTCATAGATTCTGGAGCCTCCAACCACATGGTTGCCTCTGAAGAATCATTTTCTTCTTTAGATCTCAAAGATGGTCCTACTATTCACATGGGAGACAACTCTCAGATCTCTGCCAAAGGGATGGGTACAGTACATATGGAGGATGGCAAGTTCAAGAATGTTCTATTTGTTCCCTCCTTGATAGCAAATTTGTTGTCTGTATATCAGATGACTCACACCGAATCACCAAAGAAAGTGATCTTTGGTCCTGACACAGTTTAGATTACAGAGATCTCTACTGGGAAGACTATAGCAAAAGGGTTTGCAAATCATGCCTCTAAGGCATATGAGTTCTCACATTTTTTGCCCTTCTCTCTTCCTACTCCTTCGGAATCTGATGAAGATCTGAGTGACTCTTCTTCTAATGAAGATCAAGATCAAGATCAAGATCTTGATGTTGAGATCAAAGTTCAAGAACATTCAGATTCAGATCCAGAACCAACACATGTTCTCAATCCAAAGCCAAGGCCAATATGGGCTCACACAGTCCTTGCAGCTACTGAGAACACAATTGAGGATTTATCTGGTCTTAGAACTACCAGATTTCAGCATCATGACAACCTTGCATTATGCCATCTACCTCTTCTTGAGAGATGTTGCATGATGGTGGGGTTCACTCTTCCATCCCTTGGGAAGACTCATCATGATCCATTCGTTCCAGTAGCAGAAAGGTTTCCTAAAAGACTTGCTTCATCCAATACATCTTCTACATAGTGGGAGGCACATCAGAAGACCAGATCTAGATCTAGAACCTGCATTGGCATCTTACAGACGATCAGCTTGCCAAGTTTTTTGAAAAAGTTTTCACTGAGGAAAGCTTCTTCCTTTTCTGCTTAGTATGATGGTTCTTTGAGTTATTTATTGTTCTTTTGAGGGGGGGTATTTTTCCCATGAGGTTTTCCCCATTTCCTCGGTTTATGGACAGTTCTTATTTTTATCATTTATTTCATTGTATGGGTGACCTTTGGTCCTAGTTACCAGGGCCCAGGATGGATTAAGGGGGGGTGTTGTGATTTTCCTATACTCCATCCTAGTCCTAACAACATTTTCCATTTTTTCATTTTCCATCATGCATGCATTTTTGCATGCAGTCATGCAATTGCATGCATCCCAGTCATTAGTCCCAGCACCTAGTCCTCATTTAGCTAGCCTCGGGAGCTTCTCTTTGATCAGTTTTAGCCCTCCTAGTGCTTAGTGCGCCCTCCTTTCACCTACCACTTGTGAAAGGTGCCCTCTCTCACCTGTCACTCAGTTGCACTTCAGTTAGTTGAGTTATCTTTAGATCTTTCCTTGATTTAAGGCTAGATTGACTCCTCAACTGACTGTATCACTCCGATGGACCTCCCGTGAGACTAGACTGCCTATTCTGACTCCATTTATCTCCCCATGCACCCTCCACTGGGCCTCCTTCACTACATTAGTGCTCTCATGTGTCAGTTACACCTACCACACTCAGTTAGACTCAGTTTGACACTTGGTTGACCGTTACTTGTGCATTGATGACTCCAGTGATGATGATCAGGACTCCTATTTGTTCTTTGATGGCACTCCACTGATCTTTTGATCTATCCATGCAGGCTAATTCAAATTACACCCCTGGTATTCGAATCCTCTGCATTGTATCATTATTGTTTATTATTCAGATTAATGAAACATGTGTGATTATTCTGCTCCTATCTGGTTCCTATTACATCTTTGTTTTGCTGCTCATTCTTTCTGCAATTCTTTCTTGTGAGGTATTCATCAGCTCTTAGATCTGCTATGGGAATTTCACATGGTATCAAAGCATGTTGAGAGTATAGTCTATCCCCATTCTTGAGAGTTTTTTTGCAGGTAATTTGAAGTTCCAGTAGTTTCACCTTGTATTCGCTCCAGCAGTTGAGATGAGCAATTCGAACACCCCTATCACTCCTAGAATCCTGACTCCTTTCAATTACTTTGATTGGAATATTGATATGGAAATGTTACTGATCTACTACACGAGTTTCAAGATTTGTTCCCAACAAAATTTTCAGAAATTAAAGGCATTTCCGGGGACCTGGAAAAATGAAGATCCCATTGAAACCTGATGCGAAGCCAGTAAAGTAGAGACCCTATAGATTGAATCCCAGGTATAATGAGCGAGTGAAAGCTAAGATAAAGCGAATGTTGGATGCAGGAATCATAGAGCCTGTGGAAGAATCCGAATGGATCATCCCAATGGTTGTCTAAGATAAGAAGACTGGTGAAATCAGGAGTTGTGTCGATCTAAGGAAACCAAATGATGCATGTCTTCACGATCCATTCCCTACACCATTCATTGATGAAGTACTAGAAGGTGTCGGAGGTCAAGAGATATATTCATTTATAGACGGAATCTTAGGATACCACCAAATAAAGATCGTGAAGGAGGAGACATAAGACAAATTTCATAACGGAATGGGGGTGCTTTCAATACACAGTAATGTTGTTTGGTCTTAAGAATGCCCCGACGATCTTTTCAAGGCTAGTTGTCACTGCATTCAAAGAATTCATTCATAAGTTCCTTGCAGTATATATGGACTAGTTAAGGACCATGTTGCGAATCTAAGGTTGATGCTAGAAAGGTGTTGACAACATCAAATTTCATTGAACTTGAAGAAGTGCATCTTCTACGCTCCATTTGGAATTCATTTAGGACACATTGTGTGCAAGGAAGAAATGTTGGTTGATCCAACAAAGATTGCAATCATTGTCGACTTACCACCACCGACGACATTGAAGCAACTAAGGGAGACATTGGGACATATTGGTTATTACAGGAAGTTTATCAGGGGATATGCAACAATCACAGCACCAATGGAAAAGATACTAAAAAAGGATGCAAAGTTCGAGTGGAATGATGAGTGCCAAAAGAAACTCGACATACTGAAAGCAAAGATGGCTGCAACACCAATATTAGTCTTCCACGATTGGACAAAATAATTCCATGTTCATGTGGATGCGTCATCAGTAGCACTAGGAGTGATATTGGCCCAGCCGGGAGAAGGATCGATTGATCATCCGATCACATTTGCAAGCAAGAAGTTGTCCACTGCGGAGAAGAATTATATGACAATAGAAAGGGAAGGCCTAACAATGGTCTATGCGCTACAAAAATTATGGCACTACCTACTTGGAGGACATTTCAAAATGTTTACTGATCACTCCTCCTTAAAATACTCAGTCAATAATCCTGTGTTGGGGAGGGAGATCTGTCGCTGGTTGCTGCTACTCCAGGAGTTCGACTTTGAAATCACTGTGAAACCAGGGTGATTGAATGCAGGACCTGATCACCTATCTCGGATCGAGGCAGGTGAAGAATTAACCACTAGTCAGAAGAAGCAACTAGCTGTTAGGGCCTAGTCGAAGTCAGCTCTATAAAATGGGGTCGGATGAGGTCCTTTGTCGATGCGTCCTTCTGCATGAAGAAGAAAGAGTATTAGCGAAAGCTCACGATGGGATCGCAGGAGGACACTATGGAGGGCATGCCACTACTAGGAAAATACTTAGGGCTGGACTATGGTGGCCAACAGTGCATGGCAATGCCGCAGATTATGCAAGGAGCTCCGATGTATGTCAAAGAATAGGGAAACCATCGCGAAGGAACGAAATGCCACTAGTACCTCAACTGGAGTTACAAGCCTTCGACAAATGGGCAGTTGACTTCATGGGACCCATCAACCCACTAGGAAAAATAACAAGGTCGCGATACATAATTACTATCACTGATTATTTGACGCGATGGGCTGAAGCTGCATCAGTAAAGGATTGCACGGCTGCGACAACAGCAATGTTTCTTTTTGATAACGTGGTCACCAGGTTCGAGTGCCTAAAGATATTGATGAGTGATCAAGGCACTCACTTCTTCAATCAAACTATCAGGGTCGTGACAGAAAAATTTCAAATTCATCATCGAAGGAGTACCCCATATCATCTGCAGGCGAATGGTGCAGTGGAGGCACTGAATAAGGTATTGGAGCATGCGCTCACAAAGGTGTGTAACGCAAATCATGATGACTAGGATTTGAAGATTCCAGCGATACTGTGGGCCTATAGAACGACTTGTAAACGATTGACAGGCCATACCCCATTCAAGTTGGTCTATGGACAAGAAGCGATGGTGCCGATGGAGTATATCATCCCAAGTCTGCGCATCGTAGCAACAATACAAATGAGTGATGATGGAGCCATCAAAGAATGGTTGGCGCAACTAGTATAGCTTGATGAGGATAGGTTTATTGCAGGATTCCATCAGCAGGTAGAAAAGGATCGACATAATGCTTGGCATGATTGCCACGTTAAGGCGAAGCACTTCCAGTGCGGAGATATGGTCTTGTTGTATGACAGTAAGTTTACGAAACACCTAGGTAAGCTACAGATGCATTGGTTGGGTCCATACATTATAAATTTTATTACCAACGGAGGTGCGGTGCAGCCTTATTGCGATAGCCAGGTGCATAGCGACTAGAACAGAGAAAAAAAGATTGAAGGTTGGGAATCTGTCGACAACGTTGGGTCTATCGATGACACAATAGCGAAGTAAGGAGTAAACAACGAGGTTTGGAGCTCGTCGAATTTCAACACTAGTGAGTCAAATCAGATAATAATTACAGTAATTAAGCCTCAGCGAACGACGGTGGAAGTGGATGATGACACAACCGATGACAAGATTCGAATGATTTGGCAATCATTGTCCAATAATGACAAGATGGACAGGGAATATGCGAGTTAAGTTATAAATACACAAACAAAAGGATAGCTAAAGCCTTATGCGCATTATGGGTTAGACTCGGTGATCCTGACGCGCGGTTCTGGAGAAGTTGAAGAGCGAAGAGTGAGCTTAGAGGGTTGCAATGGTGCATTTCATTTCCAACATGAACATACAAGGTGCACTAAGGGCGAGGAAGACAAGTGTTCATAAACAACCAGTGGTTGCATCAGTGCGGACGATGAGGAACAAGAGAAGTACCAACCGACCAATGGATACCAACCGAAGGACGAAGTGGGGTGCTCACAGCGCGGCACGAGCTGCAGCTGATGGAGAACCCGTGGGTTTTTTGTATGATGCAAGACCAATGCAAGGGACACTCTAGCTCCAGCGAAGGATGCTCAAATTCATGAAACCGATGTCCTGGAACTAGAGCAGTTGGAGTTCGCATGCATCATCCACCATGGGTGCTAGAAATATCATTTGTTGGCACCAAAGTGTTGATGTATATGTAACTTCGGATGTATTTCACATATATGTATATTGTATTCCTATAGAGATGTTATTATTCCTCTATACGGAAGTGGTTGTATTCCTATAGAGATGTTATTATTCCTCTATATGGAAGTGTCGTCATTTATATTGTAAGTGTTGTAACTTATACTTGATGGGTTATTAGACCACCTTGTTGGGGTCGGCCTTGTATAAGTCATGTGGGTCAAAGGGTTATTAGACCACCCTATTGGGGGTCGGCCATGTGGGTCAAAGAGTTATTAGACCACCCTAGTGGGGGTCGGCCCAATCAGCATTATGTTAAGTGGTTAAGTTGAGGCCGACCTAGTTGAGTAAAGGTCAAATCAAGTTAGTGTATAAATAGAGAGTGTGTCTCTCTCATTTTACACATTCTATTCTCTCACTCACACTTTGGAGAGTGGCGCACTTGTGGAGGAGGAGGCTTTGCTGCTAGGAGAAGACTATCTCTTGTATTCTAGTTGTATCATTGCTCTATCTATCTCTGAGGAAGTTATTGGGGTTTTTCACCTTTATGGTTTTCCCCAAGTAAACTCTGTGTCTCTTGTGTGCTTGCATTATTGTTATGCTGTAGATTTGCTGTACATGTTGTTCTCTCAGTTAAGATCCTAGATCAGATTGAAGTAAATTCTGAAAATTTAACATGGTATCAGAGCTAGCCTGAAAGAAGGCATGATATGGCATGTATGACACTTGTTGCACTTACAATGCTAGGGCTCGATATAGCAAAAACCAGTCATCGTAGCACTTTCGCTATAAATCCGTTTTGGCAAAGTTTTTGGGTCTGAAACTTTTACAAGTCAAATATCAGATCCCCATGTACCTTGTGTCCAAAGGAAAACCTCTAATTCGTTGTACTTTGTGATGTATGATCTGTACAATATAGGGTTTCTGCCTCTTCCAGATCTGAGTCAAAAACAGGTGACCTTGGAAAAAGGGTCATAACTTGGGCTAGGAAGCTCCAAATGAAATTTCGTAAAAAGTGACAGGTAGTACATAGACTATACTATCTCAGGAAAAGTTTTTAGAGGCCGAAGTTAAACCAATGACATGTGGAATGCCGTATAATTTCGCTCTCCTGTTTTATCCCATAAACAGGTCATGTTATGACACTTGGCATAACTCTCTCTCAGAGAATCCAATTGAGGTCATACCTTTCGGGATGGAAAGATAACAGGTCAGGCTATCTCAGAAAAAAATTTCAGATCCTTTGGATCAAAAATTTCGGAGTTACACCAGAAACAATCAGGTACATATTTATGTCAAAACAGAATTATTTTTTAGCACCTTCATTCATGGCTTCCGAAATTTAGGGCTTCGGAGAAAGTTGGAATTTTTGTAATCGGAGACCACAACTGGATGCTACCCATCAAAATCAAAATTTAGAGACCAAGATCAGAATTTTTGGTTGGGCAGAAGGCCGGGCTTGATCAGACCCTAGTTTGGGACTTTGATCGGAAAAGTGGAAAATTAGGGCTTCTGCAAAAATGGGAATTTTTGAAATCTGTGACCACGGCTGGAAGCTCCTCAGAAAAATAGAAGCTTAGAGCTTTGGATCAAACCTTTTGATTGGGAAGAAGAGTGGGCTTCATCAAACCCTAGTTCGGGGTCACGTCTAGTGAATCCGGAAGTTTCAAAGGCAAAATTGAGGAGTGAAACTTTGCAGTTTTCAAATTCTGAATATACTAGCTTGATCAGCTCATCAAGGCGCATATTTCTATCCTTTCAGAAGTTTGAAATTCAAAGTTTGAATTTTTGGGGTTTCTCTCACAAACCTTAATCCAGCTCCAAGTCCAGTTCTTGCAAATCAAGTGGATTGGGTTAATCCTAGAAGAAGATGGATTGGTCACCTACATAAGTGAAGAAGTTCCTATCGTAGAGGGAGATGAGGCGAAGGCATTCCATAAGAAGATTACAAGCAATCTTGACAGGTATGACTCATCGAGGTATGTTTCGAGATTTGTTCATGATTAAGTTTATGGTATGTTTTTCTTCATGTTATTACGGTTAGTACAATCTTGATTTTAGATTTGTCGTATCACCTTAACAAAATTATGAATGCATGATAGAATATATTCATTGATTAGGGTGTTGACACTTATGATTGTACTAATGCATTATGGTGTTGTATGAGGTTTATGTTGTCTGCTAACATGAAAGGTACACCAAGAAAGACAAATCATGTTCTAGTTCAAGAACATATGATCATGATGACATGAGGACAAAGATTCATCCATTGTCATGGATCACTTAGAAGATCTACTTACGAGGTATGTATAACTTGGTTCTACAATGGATAACTTATGAGACATGCAGGTTACTAGCACAAGTCACTGAAGAGAACCAAAAGACATTATGCGGGTATGTTAGACATAACTAGCTAGCATGCTAATCCAGGTATGTTTTTCCTATATCAAGCTAGAATCCTACCTTGTGTTAGGATCTTATACTGTTGTGTTGTTTATAATGATTATTCATGAAGTCATAGGTTTGAATAGTCATGGTTGTATGCATATTATGTTTCTTACCATAATTAATGATATGACTAACCAGAAGAATCATGAAGGTATAGGTTTGAGTAATCACGAGTTTTATGCATATTATATCTCTTATCTTGATTGATGATTTAACTAACCAAAAGAGTCCTATGATCAAATAAGAATATGTATGAGTGAAAGAAAGACTTCCCTGAAACCTTGAATACTAATGTTTATTATCTGTGTTTGAAATGATCCTGACTATACATGCTTGAGATTATTGTGTTTTGATAATATTAAGATTATACTAATGAATGTTTGATTATGTATGAGACCTCGAGGATAACACAATGATGATACTAACAAGCATGCATAGGGATCGAGAATGAATATAAGTTCAAGAACAGGTAATCCAGGAAGCAAAGATCAAGAGGGAGCACACTCCAGTAGTTTCTACAAGGATGCAGATATTCAGAGGGAGTTGACCACTTCTCACAATCCACATCAGAATGGAGTTGCAGAAAAAGAAGCAAAGACTGAGAGGGAGTCAACCCAACAATCAAACAAAGATAAGTATTTGAATCGTCATTTATTACATAGTTGTTTGTTTAAATAATGTTATTCAATAATGTATATACTGATGTTCCTACAATTAGGTTGTGTATTATGCATATTAGAATAGTTGCATTGATGAACAATATACTACTAATATACATGGGTAAGTGGCCTATGGCACTGTACAACATTCCATTGCTACTTATCTAGAATGAAACCTCTTTGCTAACATGTTGGGAGTTGTGCACACTCTTAACAATGTTCTGGTAGAGATTGGAAGGCATCTAGAAAGTTACGGGATATGGATAAATGTTGTATTGAAGCATTGGCTAAAGATAATTGCATGACTGTATGACATATTTCTTTATGTGTAAGAATTTGTTCTGAAAACTATGAGATGTTTTCTAATCATGCAATTTAACTTGTTGTGTAGGAAAGATCGTATACCATCACCTACAAAAGAAGGACTACAACATTTGTTCAAGCAACAAAGTTATCTATTGAAAATATTGAAGATATTGAAGTTCCCAGGATCTGGGAAGAATGCCATGATCGAGGAGTACCAGTCGATCATGAAGATGTTTGGGATGTAGTCCCAAGACCTGAAGGGGAGTCTGTAGTGACTTCCAAGAGGATCTACAAGATCAAGCATGCTGCAGGTGGTAGCATAGAGACTTTTGCTCTTGTAGCCAGATACACTTCCATCAGATCAGTACTTGCTCTGGCTGTAGTGATGAAGTGGAAGGTACACCAAATGGATTTCAAGACAACCTTCTTGAATGGTGTAGTTGAAGAAGAAGTGTATGTGGAGAAGCCACTTGGCTCTGAGACACATGACAGGGAGTCCTATATGTGCATAACTTGGTATGGTAGGATAGACATCTTTCTATCCAGTTTGGGCTTTACCAAGAGTAAAGCGGATTCCAACCTTTACTACAAGGTTGAGGAAGGCAATCCAGTGATACTACTATGTGGATGACTTGTTTGTAACAGGTGAGGATAGATTGATTGTTGACATGCAGCGGAAGCTTGCTGCCGAGTTCGAGTTGAAGAACTTGGGGATGATGCACTATTTGTTTTTGGCATGGAGGTGTGACAGAGTGCAAGGGAAGTATGTAGTAGAGATCCTGAAGAGGTTCGGGATGATGGACTGCAAGGCCATGGCCACACCTATGGCATCGAACCTGAAGCTTCTGTATGATGCTTCATCTGATCCGGTTGATGTCACTATGTATCGTCAGATGATTGGGTCCTTGATGTACCTGACGAACACGAGACCATATATTTGCTTTGCGGTGAACACATTGAGCCAGTTCCTGACGGATCCAAGGAGTGTTCACCTGGTTGCTGTAAAGCATGTTCTAAGGTACCTGAAGGGTACAGTGGATTATGGGCTCAAGTATGAAGCGAATCAAAAGTTTAACTTGCAGGGTTATGTTGATTCAGATTGGGCTAGCAGTGTTGCAGATAGGAAGAGCACATCTGGATTCTGCTTCAGTATGGGATCAGGTGTGATCTCTTGGTTTAGCAAGAAGCAGTCCTGCGTAGCACTGAGTACAGCTGAGGCAGAGTATGTTGCAGCCTGTTCAGCTAGTTGTGAGGCAGTATGGCTACGGAAGCTACTGTCTGAGTTATTTGATCTTCCATTGGATGCTACTGGTATCTTTTGTGATAACCAGAGTTGTGTGAAGCTGTCTGAGAACCCAGTGTTTCATGACAGGTCGAAACACATAGAGATCAAATATCACTATATCAGGGATATGGTGCATAGAGGAGCTGTGAAGCTCCTGTACATTGCGATGGACGAGCAGATTGCAGATCTGCTGACGAAACCACTAGCCAGAGTGAAGTTCGAGTACTTCAGAGAGAGGCTTGGTGTTCTTCAAATGGATGACACTTTGAGGAAGAATTGATGGACACATTTGCAGAGGCAATTCCAAGCATGTTGGAAGGAGGATCCTTCACATGGCTGTGGATGTAAGCACTGGATGATGAGCATCAGGACGATGCTCCAATTACTGCTCTGTATTTGCATCAGGATGATGTTGGATATGATCAGTTGGATCATTTATATGTATATGTATGTATGCATCATGTTGGATGCTGGATATGATCAGTTGGATCATTTATGTATGTACGCATCATGTTGGATGCTGGATATGATCGGTTGGATCATTTGTATGTATTTTGTATATGCATCATGTTGGATGCTTGGACCATGTATCTGTATATGTATCAGGTGGATACATTGTATGATCAGGTAGATCATGTATTTTGATATGTATCATGTATGATCAGGTGGATCATGTATTTGTATTTGTATCAGGTGGATACATTGTATGATCAGGTGGATCATGTATGATGATATGTATCAGGTAGATACTTGGTATGCATCAGGTAGATGCATGATATGATCAGGATGATCGTGGATGACGAGCTTCAGGATGTTGCTCCAGATGACTTGCAACAGGATGTTGCAGTGATGATGATCAGGATGATCATGTATACATTAGGATGATGTATGGTGAGTATCAGGTTGATACTCTATGGCCGTGGATCAGGTTGTGCAGATGAGCATATAATTTGGCCCTGGGATATTTGCAGATAGTCTTTCGAGGTTTTGCCTATGGCATATAATTTGGCCCTGGGATATCTGGCAAATGCTCTTTTGAGGTTTTGCTCTGGGAGGACATATAATTTGGCCCTGGGAGATCTGCAGATAGTCTTTAGAGGTTTTTCCTATGGCATATAATCTGGCCCTGGGATATCTGGCAGATGCTCTTTCGAGGTTTTGTCCTATGGCATATAATATGTCCCTGGGAGATCTGATAGGTTGGGTTGTGTGCCCGTAATAAGTCCTGGGATGCTTTTGTGAGGTTTTTCCATGACCATATATAATTTGTCCCTGGGAGATCCTATAGGTAGAGCTGTGTGCTCGTAACAACCTGGGATGCTCTTGCGAGGTTTTGTGGTGACCACATATAATCTGTCCCTAGGAGATCCTATAGGTAGAGCTGTGTGCTCGTAACAGCCTGGGATGCTCTTGCGAGGTTTTGTGGTGAGGTCACATATAATATGGCCCTGGGAGATCCTATAGGTAGAGCCGTGTGCTCATAACAGCCTAGGATGCTCTTTCGAGGTTTTGTGACGCACGTAATAAGTCCCGAGGATTCCATAATATGGCCAGTGATGACGAATACCTGTAGGTGGTGGGCCTACATCCAGTATGAAAAAGGACTGGCTCTGTAGAACTTCCTATGACGAGTAGATTCAGAGATTGATTGAGATAGTAGCAGCAGTGACGATGATGATGACTCGATGACGATTATCCAGTGACGATGATCCAGAGAAGATGACTTGTGATAGAAGACCTGTGTCGATAAATACCTTCCTAGTTAAGAGGGAGTGTTGATGTATATGTAACTTCGGAATGTATTTCACATATATGTATATTGTATTCCTATAGAGATGTTATTATTCCTCTATACGGAAGTGGTTGTATTCCTATAGAGATGTTATTATTCCTCTATATGGAAGTGTTGTCATTTATATTGTAAGTGTTGTAACTTATACTTGATGAGTTATTAGACCACCTTGTTGGGGTCGGCCCTGTATAAGTCATGTGGGTCAAAGGGTTATTAGACCACCCTATTGGGGGTCGGCCATGTGGGTCGAAGGGTTATTAGACCACCCTAGTGGGGTTCGACCCAGTCATCATTATGTTAAGTGGTTAAGTTGAGGCCGACCTAGTTGAGTAAAGGTCAAGTCAAGTTAGTGTATAAATAGAGAGTGTGTCTCTCTCATTTTACACATTCTATTCTCTCACTCACACTTTGGAGAGTGGCGCACTTGTGGAGGAGGAGGCTCTGCTGCTAGGAGAAGACTATCTCTTGTATTCTAGTTGTATCATTGCTCTATCTATCTATGAGGAAGTTATTGGGGTTTTTCACCTTTATGGTTTTCCCCAAGTAAACTCTGTGTCTCTTGTGTGCTTGCATTATTGTTATGCTGTAGATTTGCTATACATGTTGTTCTCTCAGTTAAGATCCTAGATTAGATTGAAGTAAATTCTGAAAATTTAACACAAAGTAGTTGGAGTTTGTAGGCCTCGTTCACCATGGGTGCTAGAAATATTGTTTCACAGAATGAGGGAGAGTATGAAGCAGTAACGACCAAGGAAGCTATCGACCAAGTCACGACAGATTACGTCGAGTTCAAGATGCAAGTAGATCCACCAACATTTTCCAGTTGAAGTGGCTCGAGGGTGAGCCAAAATTTTGTGTTGGGGTCTTGTTGGCACGGGTTCAAAGCACACAAGTGCAGAACCCAAAAAGGCGAAAAGGTCAAAGACTAGAACAAAGGACCGGTCACAAAGCCAAGATATGCGAAAGTAATTGGTTAAGTTAGTTATCGATGGGTCATTAGGACCATTTGAACGACCAAGTGAGCCTATAAATAAAATTAATATTGCAAGCCTTCAAAATCATTGATCTTGCGGGCATCTGAAGAGAAGAATCCTTTTTGTGATTGTAAGCCCGCGGGCACTTTCTTTGGCATTGAAGTTGCACATTATGATATGATACCTTCACATCTATCTGTGTTTTTGTCTTTTGCATCAATCTATGGAATTATTTATCTAGTTTTGGTCTGTTAGATAGTGGTTCTGCAATATTGAGATTGATTAATATGCATCTCTGTCTTTTCGCTTATCGCAATGTCTGATGTTTTCCTGAGATCACAATAGATGCCTTCACGACTATGTTATGTACGACAGACTCCTTAAACATGCTTTGTTAATTTGTCTAATTCGTTAATTATGATATGGTAATGCAGTTAGGGATTAAAATGGTAATAATATGATGTCATGATGTGAATGCAAATCTATGGCTTATGTTGTGAATGAGAGTGAAATAGTGCATGTCTTCTCACAACTGTGGAAACTTGGTTCCTGCATCCCACCTTAGATATCTCGGGTGAGACTTCACTCGCTCTGCAGGTGTTGCTGGGAAATGTAAAACCTTTCTGGGCCAGTGCTTAAGGGTGTCTGGTTGATGTTTGTTGACAACAGTATGAAGTGAACCCCTGTCGACAGAACTGTGTCAACAACCTCTTCTTGAGAAGGCATACGAACACCTTTATGAGGGCTCCAACACAAATCTTATCTCTGCTATATTGTTGATAATGAACTTGAAGGTTATGAATGGTATTTCAAACACATCAATCACACAGATGTTAAGGTATGTAATATATTCCATCACATATATATGATCGCACTAAACTTTATCATTGTTCGTCTAATAATTTTATTGTTAATTCATAAGTAAAATTAATACAGATGAAATGTGTTTCATTAATATTATTTATATATTATATTAATTAGTTTTTTTTTTTAATTTGTTGTAGCTTGATAGCTGAATTTTTGTTACCACAGTCAAATATTTTACCTTGCACATATCGATATTTATCTTCCATCATGAAAGAAATTGGAATGCAGTATGAATCAATTGATGCATGCCTCGATGACCATGTTATATATTATAATCAACATGAATTTGAAACAGAATGTCTGGAATGTCATATCAATAGATATCGAACAGATCAAGTAACAAAAAAGGTGCCTCGCAAGGTTCTTCGTTATATTCCCATTATTCCATGTTTCCAACGACTGTTTAGGTGCAAAAACATAATGCAATCTATGGATTACCATGCACGGAACAGAAGTCAAGATGACATTATTCGAATGCCTGCAGATGGTTCTGCATTTATAAATATGGAGGAAAAATGGCCTCACTTTAAAGAAGAACCTCGTAATCTTAAGATTTATTTGGCAGTAGATGGTGTCAATCCATTTGCAGAGATGAGATCCATTTACTTGGTGTGGCCTATTTTTGTTATCAACAATAACATTCCTCCATGGTTGTCAATAAAGAGGGAGCACATAATGTTCGCAATGATTATTCCAGGCATGTGTCTACAACAATTGTTTTTTAATGTAGTTGCATCTCTTTTGTCGTATTTTGTTGCATAATGTCATGTATATATTTTTTATTTTATTTTTCTCTTGTGTATGGTTTATATATCTAAATGGTTGTAATAATTATATATTTTATATGTTCAAATCAATCAATTAAGTACCAAGTTCAAGATATCAATGTATATATCGAACTTCTTATTGACGAGCTACTAAAGTTAAGGAATGGCATCAATATGTATGATGTATCTAGACCAATACGACAAAGGAAATTTCAATTTCATGCAATGCTTGTATGGACAATACACGATGCCCCAGGATTAACGCATTTTTGTTGTTTGTAATTATAAGTTCCACTTTAACTGCATTTATTTTTATGAACTAGTTGATATATTATGCACGCATGTTTTTTTAAATAATCCATTAATTTTATATATAATTATAATTGACATAGTTAGTCCATCTATTTATGTAGGTCTTCAGACAAAGGGAAAATTTGCATGTCCAATTTGTGGTCCTAAGATCAAATCTCAACGTTCAAAAAGTTTAGGAAAGGAGGTGTTTGATGAGTATAGACACTTCCTCTCTAAGAATCATAGGTATCGAACTACCGAAAAATATCTATTCAATGGGAAGCAAGAGACTTCATTAAAACCGCAGAGAATGACACCTCACCTATGGAAGTTGCAATATAATAGAAATCGTCAAGGTACGTATGGATCAAATTGTCTATCTATCATCGCATATGAAATGTTATGAATTTTATTTTATTTTATTGTGTGTTGTTTACTGTAATGGACATTGATTTCTGTAATTTATTTATAAACTATGATTCATGATGGTCGTCGTGATCATGAAGGCATTAATGGGCTTCCACGAGGAATGAAAAGTTATCCTAAACAATTCGATAGGTTGCCCTACTATGAGCACCTACAAATTGCTCATATTTTTGATACAATGCATATCAAAAAGAATGTGATTGAAACATTATGGCAAATATTGGATGGAAGGAGTGACAAAGAAAAAATTGTCAAAATTTGCAATGACATTCAAGAAGAAGACGTCATTCAATTATATAGAAATGGAGACCAAATTAATATAAACTCACTTCCATGGTTGTTAAGGGAGCAACAAAGTAATTTTGTAAAATAAGTCATGCGAAAAATTAAATTTCCCACCGGATTTTGTTCGAACATGAAGATTATCATAACAAAGAAAGGTGATTTTGCGGGGGTGAAAACGCATGATTGGATTATATTCATCAAGGTAATTATTATGGTATGCATATAATTGCTATATTTTTCTATTCTAGTGCATATTGTTGGTATTTTTTTGTCTACTTTTTGTAAAAAAAAATGAAACGAT
The DNA here is from genome assembly GCA_027924585.1 of Larix kaempferi. Taxonomy (NCBI): domain Eukaryota; kingdom Viridiplantae; phylum Streptophyta; class Pinopsida; order Pinales; family Pinaceae; genus Larix; species Larix kaempferi. The sequence continues at coordinate 376,103 of BSBM01000241.1, read as the reverse complement.
TTGTATATTGTTACAATATGTTCTACCTCTATCTCTCCCGAACAACTTCGACAACAATGTATAACAAGTTATAATATAGCCTTGGGAAATACATGAGGTAAGTAGCGATTTTTTGCATGCACTTAATGTTTTTTTAATTCATTGTAGAACTTATATTTGACATTTGTTTTACTAATTGTTATGTAATATAATGTTTTTTTTTTAAATATCGTGATTGGTTTGCATCACTTCTAGATGGTTGTCATCTAAGAAATCCATAAAGAAGATATAAAGTATTGGAGAATAGAAATTCCTTGTCTCATGTGTGAAATGCAGAAGCATCTACATTCGGCATTTTTCAATGCACAAGAACACTACCTCATACACCAAGTTGAGGAGATTGAATTGTTTGGACCTGTATACTCAAGGTCCATGTGGATAGTTGAGAGGCACTTGAAATTTTTGAAGGGCTTGGTTAGACAACGAGCACGTCCTGAGGGTTCTATGGTGGAGGGATATATTGTATACCAGAACATGATGTATATTAGTGAATATCTTCCTAAATTAGCGTCAAAGATCAATTTAGGTCACATTTGTGATACGGACTCCAATAACAATTTCGAAGGGGAGTACGTGAAGGGGAAAGGTAGATCGAGGAAGGTGAAAGGTAATTATTAGCTAGTATAGATTTGATGCAGGTGGGACAAGAAAAATCCAATCCAACCTTCTTTCCCTAGGAATAGTGTGATTCCAAGTTTAGCAGAATCACTAAACTTAGCAAAAACCAACTAAGTCTTTCTTCCGCAATTGGCCTTCCACAACTGTCTTTCCGCAACGATCTTGCGGAATCGACTTCCTTCCGCAATTGTGGTCATGCTTTCCAACTTCCTTCTACAATCAACTCACGCAATTGGCGTCTGCAACGTTCCCTTCCACAATTGTCTTCTTTCAGCAATTGCAGAGTGTCTTCCACAACTTTCTTGAAAGTGGCTTCCGCAAATTGTCTCCCGCAATGACCCTTCTGCAACACTTTGGACCGTCGGATCCAAAATTCCACAATCACCTTAGACCGTCGGATCTGAGTCAAGTCAGATCAATAGTGGGGTCGATTTGACTTAGGGTATATTTGATGAATATTTTGCATCTGGTTTGGTTGTTAACCCTCTCTCATGTACACGAGAGAAATACTCTTCAAGCCGTCGATCTCTTCATGGCTAACTCTGATCCGTTGATCTGTGATCAATGCAAAACAACCACTTTGGATTTCTGAGATCTAACTTATGCGCATTTCACCTTAGCGAAATATCATATGGGTCGTCGATCATTTCAGTCTCGATCTCCACCGTCAGATCTCAGCTATCCCCGCATCTTAACAAACTTGTATCTTTGGCCTTCCAAAATCTTCCTTAGACCGTCGATCTTCCTCTTCTAATCAGGATCGTCTTGACTTGTCTTCAATAGTGTATCATAGAGCCGGGAATCCTTTTGCCTACTTTGTTCTCTCTAGTTAATCAAACTGTGATCTCGTTAAGTTGATCAGTGAAACTATCGACTCCTCATGCCTTGTATTCGACTGAATACGCCACAGCCTTCAGCTTCTAGAGATCTCTATTAACCACACTCTGTTCACTCATACACAGAATTATCAGGTATTTAACAGGTTCATCAATCATTCAACTTATATAATTATACACAAAACCCTACATATGCTGGAGATCAATATGCTCAGAGAGAATCACTCTTCTATCGTGATTCAGACATCATTCATTCAATTACACAAAGACATACAAGAATTTCCCTTTCTTCATTCACATAAGAAACCTATACATTCACATTGATCCAGAACCCGTGTTTTGATCTTTATAGACCTGATACAACTCTGACCAGTGTCCTTGTCCTGATTTCTCAATATTTGGCCACACTTAGCCAGATTTACAATGTTTGGCTACCTGTTCTATGCCCCATAGGCTCACAAAATATATACAATAGGGTTCTAAAACCAATTCTGGTTCAGATCCAGAAACCTCTCAACACACTCCTAACTTGCATCAACTGTAATCTAATTTTAGCAAGCCCTTAACCCTAGCTCTATGACTCACTCATGAGATCATTGAACCTCCATTGAATGTTGCCCCCAGTTGTAGGATTTGTTACATGGCTCATCCAATGACTCATCACTCACCTAGTGACTCATCATCCATCTAGAAGCACACTAAAACATAGTATTATTTACAATATTTCATTCAAAGACCTCTAATTCAGAAGATGAATACCCCTTCTAGGTCTGATCCAAACATTGGACTTGGATTTGGATGGAGAGCGCATCAGACTCCCCGGGAAGAAAGAAATATGACCTCCTGTTCATAACCTTCAATCTTCAATATGCCTGGATCCCAAATTTTATGCTGAAGCTCCTTAGTTAGTTCATGGTTGTTATGTTGTCTTATTGTTGACTGCAACTCTCTTGGTTTCCACACTTTCTGCTACAATGCTCCACTAGCCTTGCTTCTGCAATATTCCTCTAGCACTTGTCTTCTATTGCTGCTTTGTCTCTTTGCTTTGCTAATGTAGATCTTGATTCTTTATTCATGTCTTCTCTGAGACACCTTCACCATCATCATCCTCATTTCTTCAATTTCATTGTCCAGTCTGTATTTTGGCAGGTACACTTGCTTGTTCTAAAATTTCTTTGGCTGAATTATGTTGTTGTTGTCCATTACCTGTTGCATCCTTATATCTTCAGGACTCTTGCTATTTTCATTTAACATTATAACCTCGTCCCCAGAATCAGTTTGATTTAAACCTGCAAACTGTTTGTAGTCTCCATCATTTGTACCCTTTGCCAACCATTCCTTTAGAAATATTATCTCATCCTCAAAATTCATCAACTTAGAATGTTGAACTTGAAGTTCAAATTCACCCTTTGAGGCTACTTTCCAGTCACATTCCTTATTCACGATTATGCCTGCATCTTCTAAATTAAATTGATAATCAAAATTTACCTCGGCTTTAAATGCTATGGGTACCTTTTCTTCACTATAATACTCTTTTGAACATTCTTCCTCTCCTCTAGCTGGACTTCCTCTTCCTTCTGAATCCTCTATACTCAATCATTCTTCCGTCAATTCAATCTCTGCATTCCATCTTGTAAGCATTGCAACTGAATGCTTATATTCAACCTCCCTTTGGCCATTCTCATGAGCCAAATATTCCTTGCTCTACGCAACAACAGTCTTTTCTAACTGTCTTCCAACAATCTCTTTATTCAATGGCGCATGTTCTTCCTCCTTGCTATATTCATGAACTAAATTTCTTTCATTTGCAGCAACAGGTTCTTCTGACTATTTGTCAGAAACTCCATTGTCAAATTGTGTATGTGTTCCCCCTTGGTTGTTTTCATGAGACCATGTTTTCTCATACTCCATCTTCAGAATAAACTTCCATCTTTGTCCCTTTTTAGGGATGTAAGAAGTACATTTATTTTTCTCCCTTCATCTTCATGACAACGTCAATTGAATGTTTTCCTCCATTAAGAATCTCATTAATGAGTCCCTTTTGCTACAACACTTCAAACTTTTCCTCACTTGAGAGACCTTCTTCATCATATTTGGCTTCATCCACTTTCGAAATAGCTCCAAAAGACTGCCTATCATCTGCAACAAAACCTGTAACCATAAACAAATAATTAGTTTAAAAAACATAAGACCTCTTGGTCTCATTTGGCCTTACTGCACTTCTTAAAGAATACATGAGACTTTCAGTTAGTCTCTCTTTTCCTTCATCATCCTCTCCAAGAAAAGGACCATTTTCTGGTTCACATTCAAAAACTTCCATCTTAGACTTAGATGTCCTGAGTTCTTCCTTCAATCTAGCAAACATCTTTTCCTTTAGCTTCACCTATAGAATGCCATCTCATTTTTTTCTTCTTCATTATCCAGCCATACCTCTGGTCTTATTTATGTATCAGCATCTCTAAATGAATAAGTTGCAATCCTATGTCAACTAATTCTCTGTCATACTCCTCTTGACTCATTTTCTTGATGCTTTTCTCTTTGGCATCTTTTCTTCTGTTGTGGCTTTCCTTAGGAACCTCTGCAATGACCTTCAATAGTCATTATTTCCTCTTTCTCTGTAAACTTCATCTTGTTCACTTGTGAACTGCTCCCAAACCTTCTCTTAACAAGCCTTCATACTTGTTGTACCTCAACAAGCTATCTCTCCTTGAGTTTGTCCTTTTGGTATCCTTGGTTCCTTCTCCTCTAGAACCTCTTGATCAACTTCCTTTGCTCCTCTTGGCTTATAGAGATCCACTTCCTCTCTAAGAACATTTAACATGTCCCCTTCTTGTACAACCTCTGTTGGATCCTTAGGTTCTGCCACTGCTTCTAGTTCACAAACTCTTCTCATCAAGAACATACAAGTTCTCTGTTATAGCTTCCAAGCTATCTGCTACTATCAACCTTATCATTGGATTCATCTACAAAATCTCAAACTATAGTTAATAAACACATCAATCAATACTTTATAAGATCTGTACCAAGACCTTATGTCCTTTGGACCAATATCCAATCTGAATTCTTCCTTTAAGAGCACACCAATTCCCACTATTCTCTGCAATCCTTGATTTGATTCAATTCTGAATACTTCCACTTGACTAACCTTCTCAATCTCAATTGTCAATCTTCAAATTCAACATAAATTGAAAGTCAGAATTTGATTTAGCTCTGTTTCCTTCGTGGCAGCTTCAATTCTCTTTCAGCTCAGATTCTTCTTTAGTCTGGTTGCAATGGCTGCTCAGATCTCCTTTCAATACACGCATAGTCTTTTTTATGCTATGATATCCACTCATAATTCTTTTTCTACTCTGATAACAAATGATGCAGGTGGGACAAGCAAAAGCCAATCCAACCCGCTTTCCCCAGGAATAGTGTGATTCTAAGTTTAGCAGAATCACTAAACATAAAAAAACCAGCTAAGTCTTTCTTTCGCAATTGGCCTTCCACAACCGCCTTTCCGCAATTACCTTTCCGCAACGATCTTGTAGAATCGACTTCCTTATGCAATTGTGGGCATGCTTTCCAACTTCCTTCTGCAATCAGCTCCCGCAATTGGCATCTGCAATGTTCCCTTCCGCAATTGTCCTCTTTCTGCAATTGAGGAGCGTCTTCCACAACTTTCTCGAAAGTGGATTTTGCAATTTGCTTCCGCAAATTGTCTCCCACAATGACCCTTCCACAACACTTTGGAGCGTCGGATCCGAACTTCCACAATCGCCTTAGACCGTCGGATCTGGGTCAAGTCAGATCAATAGTGGGGTCGATTTCACTTAGGGTATATTTGATGAATATTTCACATCCGGTTTGGCCGCTAACCCTCGGTCACGTACACGATAGAAATGCTCTTCAAGCCGTTGATCTCTTCGTGGCTAACTCCGGTCCGTTGATTTGTGATCATTGCAGAACAACCACTTTGGATTTTGGAGATCTAACTTCTCCACATTTCACCTCAGCGAAATATCATATGGTTTGTTGATCGTTTCGGTCTCGATCTCCACCGTCTGATCTCAGCTAGCCCCGAAGCTTAACAAACTTGTTTGGCTTTCCAGAATCTTCCTTAGACCGTCAATCTTGCTCTTATGATCTAGATCATCCAGACTTGTCTTCAACAATGTATTATCAAGTGAGAATATTTCTACTTTCTTCATTCTATCTGGTTAATTGAACTGTGATCTCGTTAAGTTGATCAGTGAAACAATCAAATCCTTATGCCTTGTATTTGAATGAATACGCCACAACCTTTAGGTTCTAGAGATCTCTGTTAACCACACTCTGTTCACTCATGCACATAATTATCAGGTATTTAACAGGTTCATCAATCATTCAACTTATAGAATTATACACGGAACCCTAAATATGCTGGAGATCAATACGCTCAGAGAGAATCACTCTTCTATCGTAATTCAGACATCATTCATTCAATTACACAAAGACATAAAGGAATTTCCCTTTCTTCATTCACATAAGAAATCTGTACATTCACATTGATCTATAACCTGTGTTCTGATCTTTATAGACCTGATACAACTCTGACCAGTGTCCTTGGCCTGATTTCTCACTGTTCGGCCACACTTAGCCAGATTTACAATGTTTGGCTACCTGCTCTATGCCCCGTAGGCTCACAAAATATATACAACAGGGTTCTGAAACCAATTCTGGTTCAGATCCAAGAACCTCTCAACACACTCCTATCTCACATCAGCTGTAATCTAATTTTATCAAGCCCTTAACCCTAGCTCTATGTATCACTCATGATATCATTGAACCTCCATCGAATGCTGCCACCAGTTGTGGGCTTTGTTACATGACTCATTCAATGACTCATCACTCACCTAGTGACTCATCATCCATCTAGAAGAACACTAAAACATAGTATTATTTACAATATTTCATTCAAATACCTCTAATTCAGAAGATGAAGACCCCTTCTAGGCCTGATCCAAACATTGGACTTGGATTTGGATGGAGAGTAGTATGCTCCTGCATCAAGATTAATTAATATGGTACATTTGACTGTTGATTTTTATGTATATATCATACTTATTTTATTTTTAATATTCAATATGCATCAATTAAAAGTGTATACTGTGTTAAGTGAATATACATTTGTATTGAATTTTAATTTTATTTTCATCAAGCAGTTGGTTGAGAATGGGATGTATTTCATTTATACATTGCAAACAATCTTGATTGGACGAAGGTATGGATTGAACGATGTGAACAATCTAGCCATGGAATATCATGGGAAGGTGTGGCTTCATTAGTTAAAGCAACTCATCGCAATGGAGATACCAATCTTACACAAAGGGAAATCGATTTAGCATATGGTTTAAAAGATAAGCAGGCAAGCATATTAATTATCCATATTATTTTTTTTTCAAATATATTGATGTACGCGTTGATTTTTTTCCCTGCAGGGCATAAACATGCACTTAATCATCAATTCATGATGTAATCTTTACGTGTATGGCTTGTTGTAGGTAAACCACCATAAGGCTATGTGGTGCAATGGTTGTAAATTTCACATAAAAAAGTTGGATGAAATGAAGAAAACATCATATTGTGGGATATCTGCAGTCTTTGAGGTGACCAATGTTTCCTCTAGAAGTGACAGACATCCAGAACTCTCAGAAAATCGATACTATGGGTATTTGGAAGATATTATCCAATGTACTTTAACTGCTACAAAGTAGTTCTGTTCGTTGTCAAATGGTACAGGTTTTGATTGATTCAAGGTGATCTCGATAAAACTATTATTGAACATGATGTTAATGGAATTACCATGGTTAATACAAGGTTGTTTGAGCCAGGAACAGAGCCCTATGTTATTCCAATCCAATGTGAACAGGTATTTTATTCAGAGGTTCCAGGTAGAGGGGGTTGGTCATTTGTTGTGAGACATGATCCAAGGGGAAGGCCGGTAAAGTATAATGTAGATGAAGATAATCAAGAGGGTATTGAAGAAGAAGATGATGTTGAAGATAATCAACATGAGTTAGATGATTGTGTTCCAGAGGAATATGTCGAAGAATTAGTTGAATTAGATGATGTAGAAGACAATGTCCATGAAGAGGATATCAAAACTGACACCAATGACGATGATGATATGGCCAATCCTTACAATGTTGAATCTGGATCGGATGATACAGATGATGACTTGGATGAAGAAGATGTTGAATTCCATTGAACTGTGTGAGGTATGCCTTAATATATCTACTCTATATATTTTGAATTAATATTGCGATAGAATTATTGACTTGTATTGGTATGCATAAATTAATTTTTTTTATGTGTTTTTTCCATTTTCTTGTATGTTGGCATATGTTATAAGAGACATTGCTTCTTAAGTATGACAAAAAACATAATAAAATATTTTTTTGTACATAGATTTTGTCGGGTTATGGGGAATTGAGAGTGACGTGAGGGGGGGGGGTTCATATGACCTTCCACCTTCACGTGGTTGGCCCTGTTTAGTAGAGAATATTAAATTATTCTAAAAAAAAGAGAAGCTTGGTAAGACAATGCACAAATATCATGCTAATTATTTCACCTTCATTTTTATATAATATTTCATTAGCCAAAGGTGTGCCTGCTCATGTACTTGACCTCACATATTATAACTATCATGTGATTAAACAATGTCTCCATTGTTAGAATAAACGTCAACGTTGAAAGTTAGGGGCCAACGTTGAAAGTTTTTCAATTTGTGCTTGTATGGACTGAAATTTGGCATGGTTTAGACTAGACGCATGCATTGACAGTGTGGGGGGGTTTCTAGACTCAAACATGACTGACACAAACAATTCGACAATAAAAAAGCAAACCTATTGAATAATTAATGTACTGCACAGGGCCAATGTTGAAATTTTTTCAATTTTTGCTTGTATGGACTTAAATTTGTCATGGTTAGACTAGACGCATGCATTGATGGTATGGGAGGGTTTCCAGACTCAAACATAACTCGCACAAACAATTTGTCAATCAAACAACAAACCTATAGAATAATCAATGTACTAAATGGGGCCAACGTTGAATTTTTTTCAATTTGTGCTTGTATGGATTGAAATTTGGCTTGGTCAGACTAGAATCATGTATTGATGGTTTGGGAGGGTTTCCAGACTCAAACATGACTCACACAAACAATTCTCCAAATAGAAACAAACCTATAGAATAATTAATCTACTAAATGGGGCCAAAATTGAAATTTTTTCAACTTGTGCTTGTGTGTACTGAAATTTGGCATGGTTAGACTAGACACATGCATTGACGGTATGGGAGGGTTTCCAGAATCAAACATGAACGACACAAACAATTCACCAAACAAACAACAAACCTATAGAATAATCAATGTAGTAAATGGGGCCAACGTTGAAATTTTTTCAAGTTGTGCTTGTATGGATTGAAATTTTGCTTGGTTAGACTAGACTCATGTATTTATCGTTTGGGACAGTTTCTAGACTCAAACATGACTCACAAACCACATTGTTGAGGATGTCATGAATGAACTACAACACCATGTCTATAGTGCACAATCAAATCCTATAGAATAAAAAATATCCCTTAAGCTTGTTAAATGGTTGTGTACGAATATCCATGTGTTCTTAGGTGTTGGTTATAAGTATGTTGTGGCCTCTAGGCTTGACAAATACCTGAATGAAGACATGTTCTCAAAACCTTTCTTTGGAAACAAATTGATATGTTGTTGCATGGACAAGAAATAGCCTTGGTGGTTGGTTGTATACACTTATGTGGAATATTGTAGCTTAATGTAGTTACATGTAAGTTAAAGAACTTAATGTTGGTTGTCCATTGACCTTAAGTAGTTCACATTGATAGTTTCTCCTATTTTGGGTTGTGAGAGAGGTTCGTTGTCACTTGTATAAGAAATTGTTGTGAGAGATACTTGAAGTTTAGTTCTTTTTGTGGCATGATGTAGTCCATGAGTAGAGTTATAGCTAGTCATGCATTCCAATTTTATGATTTTTCATGGTTGGGTTTAACTCTATGTATAGAGTTACCAATTGTCCATGGGGATATATCCTTTTATTAATTTAGTATATACAACCTTCCCCATAGACTTCCACTCTCATGTGGGGAGCATGATTATGTAATTCTATTGATTCTAGGAATCCAACCACCCAATGTGCACCAATATCAACATCCTATTACACACAAAAATGAGATAGAATAGTTCTTTCATGAATTGTTGGAAACCGTGCATGGTCCATGTATCTAGCACCACATCGATGTCGACAGCGTCATCAACATCGACATCGTCAGCATCATCATCACTGACATTGTCATCACTGACTATCGAAACTGACATCGATGATGATGATGATATGGACATTAATCCTTTCAATGTAGTGCTCTGTAAGGTAATGCACAATTATGCTTATTTCACCTTCATTATTATATGATATGTAATAACCCAAAAGTAAGGTGCACCTGCTCATGTACTTGACCCCGCATATTATAACTATCATGAGAATGGGGCCGACGTTGTATTTTTTTCAATTTATGCGTGTATGGCATGGAATTTGTCATGCATGCATTTACGGTATGGGAGGGTTTCCAGGCTCAAACATGACTCACACAAACAATTTGACAAACAAACAACAAACCTATAGAATAATTAATGTACTAAATGGGGCCAATGTTGAAATTTTTTCAATTTGTGCTTGTATGTACTGAAATTTGGCATGGTTAGACTAGATACATGCATTGACGGTATGGGAGGGTTCCAGACTCAAACATGACTCACACAAACAATTTGACAATCAAACAAAAAACCTATTGTTAATTTTTTATTTTATTTTATTGGTGTAATTATTCTTGGATTGTTAGCTGGTTTTTGTGTGTAGGTTACAGGAGAGACCATGCCATACCTATAATCATCGATAATGTTTTTGAGTAGTTTGCACTAAAAAATGCACATGGTAGAGAAACATAGGTTTTTGTACAAGACCATGGGAAGATATTAAAAGTAAATGACATAAAGGAACTATGTTGGTGATTGTTAGTGTTTCTTATTTGTGGATTTTTTTAAAATTAAAGTTTTGGTTAAGGTGGTGGGAATATGTTTTGTACCTAAGAATATCATCTTCATGATGCATATGTGAATAAGTATGTGTTCATAAATTTTTGTGAATGCAAATAATGATATTTGTGTAATTTTATAACCACCATGTCATTAAGTTTAAACATGAATCATGGTCCAAATATGTGAGTATTGATTTTTAAAGATGTGATTATCAATTTCAGGTGTGATTATTGATTACTTATTTCCAATATTGGAATTATCTTTTTCCAAATTACACTATCACTTTTATAATGTATAATTATTGGATTTCACAAGTCACATCAACTCCTATATAATGATGAAATATATTTCTTAGTGCATTTTTATTCAAAATGAAATACCTCATACAAGTTGAATAAATGCATTAAAATATTGTCATTTTCATTGATATTCAAACCATATTACATAATGGTTACATGGTAGAAAAATATTCCAAGGCACATGCATCAAATAATATCTATGATTTTCTCTTAAATATCATATCATATACCAATAAAGTGAAACTCATTATGTTTCGTCAATGAGCCCTTAAGAAAGTGTAGCTATTAGGAACTTGCAAATAATGGACTAGTGTTTCTCATTCATGGATGATTTTTAATAAATGTTTTGATGAAAGTGGTAAAAATAATTCATGTACCTAAGCATACAAATTTCATGGATATAATGTCAATAATTATATATTCATAAGCTATTTTCAATGAAAAACCATGCCAGTATTGTAACTTCATAACCACCAATATTTCATTACATTTAAAATCACTAATGAGAATCTAGACCTAAAATATGGTACAAAAGTATGAGTATTGATTTTCAAGAGTGAATTATTAGTTTCTAATTGTGTGACTATTGGTTTCCAAATTTAAACAACTTTATGATGTATAATTACAGATCATGTGGCTTTTAAAAGTAGAGTGGCACATTCCTCATTTTTTTCAACCTCAAATAATTAGCCATACCACTTTTCCTATAATTCTTTATTGTCTTGGAAAACGTAGGAAACCTCTTCTTGATCATCATGCGGGGCTTATTACTTGTTGGTATTCGCTTGGGCTCTTCCTTCGAAGCTTCGCTTGCTTCAGATGGTTTGGAGCACTCTCATTGATAGATGGAGTTCGTCAACCTTTGACTACGTCTCTGGATCCACTTGAAATGCGAATCTCTTTATTCCTTCTTGTAACAGATGATGGGACCTTCTCACCAGTGTTTACATCAAAAAGTAACTTCTCCTAAAGAAGCTTCTTCACACCAATGAACCTACTGTAGACATCAAAAGGATGGAGTTCTCCCAATGCAAGCTACCCATGCTCTCTTATCAGCTTCTACGAGCTCCGAGCCTCAAGAAATCCTACATTCTCCATAATTATCATCAATCATGATCTCAGAACATGATGGCCTCAAAAGGATCTCTGAAACCATCTCAAACAAAAAAGAAAATAGAGTGTTCACACTCATAACATGGCTCCCAAAACATGATGGAGCTCACATAACAAAAGACTCCAACAAGAGTCATGAAGATCACTCTCCAAAAGCAATCCAAGAGCCTCTCACCAAAATAGATCCAAAATCATGCTCCCTTACAATGCAAATGCTTGGGCTTATATAGCTTGAGTTCTTCCTCCTTGTGCATGATTCCAATTTATCCCATAAGTTGCAACCATTTTCATAAATGGCATGGTTTGTGTTGGCTAGTTTTAACCATATGCCAATATTACAACCATTAACATGTCATTGGCTTTTCTAAGCCATTCGTTGGGTTCAACTAGTCACTTGGTTACAACTACATACTTGTTTTGGACTTGATTATAACCATAAGTCAAGGTTTTTTTTAGGGCCAATGTTTTAAATGGAATTGTTTTCCAACTATATGCCATACCTTTCACATTCATTGGCATTTACAACTTGCTTTTTGGTTACATATCCAAAATATAACATACACAAATAACCAATCGAATATAGAATATGGTTATAATAAATACCATGTGAGATTCGTTGAGTTTGGTGGCATGTCCCCACTTTGGCATATCCCAAACCATAATTAATATGGTTAGGACTTCCATATAACAAACATGACCCATATTTTTAACCTTATCCAAAGTTTGATATATATACCATGTGACAATTATGTGGTGGCGGGTTTATCCAAATTAGTGGTGGGGCATGCCAAGTCACATGGCATACCACTTGACCCCCACATGCACATCCAAATTTCCTTTTTGCAACCTATGAAAATATTCAAAAGATCCAAGACCGCCGAGACCATTGTAGAGGAGGCCGTCGAGACCATTGCAGAGGAGGTCGTCGAGACCATTGCAAAGGAGGCCGCTGAGACCATTGCATAGGAGGCCATCGAGACAAGGAGACCGAGACCATTGCATAGGATGTCGTTGAGATGTCTTCGGTAAGTCTGAAATGCACTGCGTCGACTAGGGTTGGGGGTTTGGAAATGCATTGCGTAGACCCTCTTAATGCTTTGATAAAATGAGGAAAAAACTCACAGCTTGACAGGTCTGATATAAATTTAGCTTGAATTTTTCATATGAGGTTAACCTGGTTACATTAGGTTGATATTGTTCCTTGTATATCTCAAAACACACTTACTTCTCATGAATGCAAAATTGTCTTGCAATGAATCTAAGGTGTGCACAAATTTATGCGCATGTTGCTGGAGTGGAACAACCCATTTTGACTAATGGATTTTGCAATGATCTGTATCTCTACCCAAGTAATAAATTATGTCAAACTACATAAATGTATCTCAAAGCCTTAATCGTATAGGTACAATAGTGAAATTATGTCAAATTACATGCACATCCAATGGTATATATGCTAGGGTATTTCCTATTGTGTACATCATGGAAGGATACATACACCCCACTGTGTACATCATGGAAAGGTGGTTATTGCTTTCCATATTAGGTCAAAGAGAATTACATCAAATGAACAACAACATGGATACTAGGAAAATCTAGCCCTAGAAAGAAAAAATGGAAAATATATGAGCTTGTAACATAAATTGATGAAACTGCAGATTTCATTGTTCAAACTGAAATTTCAACTATATAGGTCTATGCAGAGAACCCTTTATACACTAAGATTGCAATTTATGGTTAACAAGATTGCATGTTTTTGGTTGGAGTGATTTCTAGGACCGGATTTCCCCTTCTTGCAAGTATAATTGTACAGAAGAGGAGAAATATGAATGCCCATTATCCAGGTTCAACATAGAGAGTTAAATTATTTTAGAGGCATTTGCTTAAGCATTAGTCAGAGAACATGGTAGAGGCAAATAAATGTCATCATTTTTGGGAGAAGGTTAGATTTCCAATAACCTTCACAAGATATTCAATGAGGCTCAAGAGAGGAGTTCTCCCACAAATTAAGGAGAAATATGGTCTTTTATGGACTTGTATCTCTCACTCTTTTTATAATAAAATATCATTTGTTCTCCTAGATCCACTTCATCATCCTTGTTTTTGGATTTAGATAGTGAATAGTAATCATGATTTCCAAGCATCTAGGTCCTTTTAGCCTTTAGTTTTTATGTTTATTATGGTCAAGGGTCTCTTTAAATCCTTTAGTAATATAATTTCTAGGAAAAAGGGTCTCTTTAAATCTTTTCCACTTGAACATTCTACCTCTTCTACTACAGAGAAACAAGATCATATGTGATAACTAAATTATTTATTGAATTGGAGTCAATATGTTGAAAATAATATAGACACAATCAACATTAAAATTGATGATATTCCCATTACAATTTAGGTGCTCTGACCACTTTAGAGTAGGATGTAGTGGAAATCCAAAAGAATTTTGAAAGTGGTAAAAAAAATTGAACAACATGTAAAGGTGCAAGCAGAAGAAAAGAAACAAGCCAATGAGCAAATTTATCTCTCTAATTATTTTCCTAGAACAATTTATGTTGCAATTAGTCATTTTCATCTGTTGATAACTAGTTCCAATATGAATTCTATATTTTCTCTTCCAAAAATTGAAAAAGGGAAAAAATATGTTGAAGAGAAAAAACCTCGTATTTCAATGCAAAGCTCTAGCTAGCAAGGCACTCAACCTCAAGAAGCTGGAGAAATGAAAATGTTTAAAATGTAACATGGAGAAACATCAAGATCAAGATGGGGAAACATCAACATCCAAAGGGTGTGATCATTTTAAGCATTGATAGAAATCTTAATCCTGTCCATAATATTCAAATTTGGACAAATCATTATTTGACTTTACAAAATATTAGTCCATGGATTTGTTCAGTTGTTGGTGAAGTTGTTGTTAGACATATGGATGGAATGGTTTTAGAATGGTGGACTTTTAGTTCTGAAGAATATTGTCGAGATATCTATTAGCATGGAATTTGTTTTTAGGTCAAGCCATCATGAATGAATTTACCCTTATTGACATCCATGAGTGGGATTTATTATTTTCCAAATTGCAACTTTGCAATTTGCATCAATTCGAAGAATATTCAACATATTATCAACATCAAGTTTATAAACTCAGCTTTCAAATGAATGATGTCATTAATATTTGGTATATTAATTCTCTTCATCTTAATTTGGCTTATTTTGTTCTGGATAAGATTTCCTAGCGAAATATGACTTTAGAAGCCTTATATTTAATTGATCTTATCAATGTTACTTGAAGAGAAATTCACATAATTTCTTTATATCCATAAGTGTAGCATAAGTAGCCTCGTACCTCTTCTTCTATATGTTTTGAAGAACAACTTAGTGATTTAACTCAAACACAATATGTCAGCTTTGAAGCTGACGATGAAAATTTGGATGAATAGTCAGAAAACATTATGTCATTGAAGCTAATCCTATAGTTTAGATTACCAAGTATGATCCAACCACAATCCAAAATATTTATCTCAAATATAGCCAATAAAGCCTATCCAATAGCCACAATGAATAGAGTTAAGCATCTCAAATATTTTATAGCTCAAATCCCTATTATCATTGGCTCTGAAATGATAACCAATACACCTGCCCAAATTCCCAATAAAGATTATGAATTTGGCTCAGCTATTTTCAATCAACAAAACAAAGTTGTTGTCCCTAGGGTTTATGTCATGGAATTATGCAAGTTCAACAACAAGCCATCCAATTTCAAAGCACTAATCCTATATCTCTGAATCGATACTTATTGAATCTCGGAAGTAGAAAAACCAAAAGTTACCTTACTGGATTTATGAATTTCATCATTCTCTTCTAGCTGCCCTTCCATAATAATTAGTTCTTCTAAAGCATATATTAGTACTTGGTTATTGTGTAGAACACCAATTTGAAAAATGGGAAGATGATGCTTTCTTTGTAGAAATTCCAACATTACACAACAAACCAGTACATAGCAAGAAGATTATTTTAAATAAATAAAATGACAAGGAAGAAAAAGAACATGTGAAAGAACTCCAACAAACAGGTTTGATTCATCCCTCTTGTTCACAATATTTTTGTGCTTGCTTTAAATTTTGTAACCATGGAGAATGAAAGCATGGAAAATAATGCTTGGTTATCAAGTATATTCCTTTAAATGCAGTTATTATTGATATAAAATGGCCACTGCCAAATAAATATGAACTTATTCAGAGGGTGGCACTGAGAACTATTTTTTCCAAAATTTGAATGCAAATCAAGCTATCATTAGGTTACCAAAATTGTATTGTTGGTGCTCGGTGTACATTATGTTTGTAAAGCTAGTATTTACAAACATAATGTACACCGAGCAAGTTTGGAAATCAAAGCTAATAATTTTATTTTTTTTAAATTCCTCAAATACGTCACAAATCCGACGACAACTCCATTAAATCCGATGACGTTTCCATACCTCTGATAGAAAATGTTGTCGGGTTTTGTATTATGTCCGTGGTTACATCTGTCGCAACTTCGACGCCGCCTTCGTCAGATATCCGACCGTTACTTATGTAAAATCTGTCAGAGATTCGACGTTGTCTTGGTCAGATATTCGACTTAGGAGTATGTAAATTCTGTCGGATATGCGACATATTATTGGTCGGATATCCGACCTTGTCGTATGTAACTTATGTCAGATATTTGACCTTGTCCTATGCAACTTTTGTCGAATATCTGACGACAGTTTGGTCGGATATTCGATGATCTGGAAATTAATTTTAGTCGATTATGCGACGTGTATATTAAAAGAAATGTGTCGGTTATTCAACATTTTAGTGTCGCTGATTCGACGACACCTTGTTGATGTCGGATATCCGTCGAAGTTTCACCGACGTTTAAAAAAGAAAGGTTTGTCGGATTGTCGACAGAGTGATGTTGAAATTCAGACATATATGCCGTCGTATTTTGGGTTCAAATTTTTCTGTGAAAGAAGAATGAGGAAAGAAAGGGAGGAACAAGATAATGTTGCATATCTGGCGGGTTCTTTAAGCTCTCAAATCTCTTGAAAATGAATGAACCTCCTTTACACCCTTTCGGGATGAGATTTTATATGTCGTCTGATGATTACTATTCCCTAACAATATTCCTTACAGAAACATACATGCAACACTGCTCCTCTCCTAGAATATGGAACTCTTGCCATGGCTGACGTAACTGAATTTGGGAACAAATCACCCCATTATGCATTCTCTAATGGCCTCCACTTGTCGTGCACCTTATTCTAGCCGTCCATTTGAAAGATGGAACCATTTCTGGTACTAAACGACATTAGAGTACCTTGTCTGGTACTGAACAACATTGGTGGGTAAACCTTTCCATTGTGATGTTGGAAAAAATTACCCAATGCTAACGTTGGACAATAATCAATGCAAGAAGGGATATGTACCATTTCTCCATGGTGCACTATGAAGCGAAATTGGAAGAAATGGACCAGTCCTCAGCGCGTACACCTAATCTTGTAAACGAGTGACTCCCCCAGGCCTGCATAAAATACAACAAGTGTAGAATGAAGGCTGATAGAGTAATATGTGGGAGGAGTATTCTAAGCTGCTTTTGTAAGAGGAAGCCTATGTGAAATTTTCTGAGAGTGGGCTTTGAATCTCCAACCATCATACCAATTTCGTGAAATTTACTGAAAGTGAGCAGTGGTTCAGAGTCATCGATAAGTTTCCTAAATGAAAACCACTGAAACTAGATTTACAGGGGAACAGGTCACCGTATAACAACAAAAAGAACATTTTTAGGGTGGACGGTACCAGATACATGGCTGTACAAGTACAAAATGTGAGACTATCACCTCTAAGGTAAACCCGATCGTGGAATGATGATAGCTAGGACCACTGGGACCCTATTTATGAGTGAAGGTGCGATTGAATATAGTTCTCATTGGTTGCAGGATAGTCAGGGAATGATGATCAACGGATCTAGCAGATCAGTAGATAATCTTCAAGTGATATGTTTCATGCGTGAATGTATGGGGTGAAGAGGATAGCAGATACATGTAGGAAACTAGTCATGATGAGTAGCATGGTGTATGAACAGGGTGACTAGATATTGCTTATGCCATGGGAAATGAATAGGAATATATTTCAAGATTCCGAGCTATGTTTGATCTGCAGCGACTACGTCTTCACACGAGTCACGCGTCTTATTTGATTATGTGAGCCAAAAAAAAGCTATCCTGAAATGACAGAAGTCATTCTTTCCTTTCTCTCGTTCCCTGTCGCTCTAACAATAGTTTATATTTATTTGAAAATGTGATGTACTATGGATTTGACTGTAAGATGACCACATTCTTCTCTTTCCTGATCTGATCTAGTTTTATCATGCTTTTGGTGATTGCAATATTCTAAGTGGAAGCAGGACTTGATCCAAACCATTGGCCCGCATGGTTGCTTTAACATATTGTATTATGCCTTAGAACTATTGGTGGATATGACTTGTGCTGACAAATAATATGATTTAATCATGGTCATCGGAGGGGAATCTTCCTGTTTACCTTTAATGAATGGTACCCATCCTTCAATGGTACAAATTTATCTTTGAAAAAACATGGGGTTTCATCTCAGTCGTTGGCGAGAAGGGGCCTTACTTAAATTCAGTTCCTGTTCCATTACCTCCAACGATCACGATTTGTTGTGGGGAATATGTCGTTGTATCTGATTATACGGAGAAGAGGTCACTTACTAACCCTGTTGCAATTCTGAAGGACTCTAATGTTCTAGGTCCATGTTTAATTAATTGTGCAACTCAATCTAGGATGTCAGTGGGAAATATTCAACTCTAAGTCCTCGACATATTTTGAAGCCTCCAATGACTTAGATTGGTTTCAAGAACTTGCATGATTTGATAAGGGCCATCCATGTAATGTTATCATCTACTTACTCCTTTGGTTTGTAAATTCCGTGGACGACTCATATCTCTTCTAGAAAACTGACCTCTTTTGATCTTGACTGTTGGCTCCATACTTTCTCTACCAACCTAGCTATGATCTTTTTCAAGTTGTATGATCATTTATGATGATGGCGGGGTAGAGCAAGCGACAACATGATCCACCAAGTTTTATCTTTGGAAAGGTTTGAATGACGTGGGTTCCCATTTAGGCCATTGCTCTGCATTATTATTCTTCAGGGGGTTGCAAGCTCAATCCTCACCCACTACTTTATTCCTTTACATAATATTACAAGTTTGAGTTTGTAATTGCTTATGGTATCTCTTATACTATTCCTGACCTGGCACGCAAGGTTCACAGGCTCGTGAGTTTCTTTTTATCCTAAGTTGTTTACATCTCATCCATTGGCTATTGGGTGATATATTGTTTTGGTCTCCTCCTGGGATTATCCCTAAAGAACCATTTATTCAATTTTGTTCTTGTACTGCCCTATTTTTATTTGACTTTATTGATCAATGTGTGGATATTTTTTGGGGCATTCTTGTTACAAGAATGACCTAGTTTATTTATAGAGATAAATTCGAATAATTTGATTTAGGATTTTGGGTTAATCTGGTTTGATTGTTGCTTGATGTTATGTTTCAATATCCTTACGATGGTATGAAATTGTTGGATTTTAGTATATAATATGAACTTAATGATGGTAATGCAATGAAATGTTGAAAATGAATTTGTGTTTATGTGATGAAATTTATTATATTACATTGTGTTATTGATGGTTTACTACGTGTAATAAGAAGAGCCACGAGTGCATAAGAACTCTAGATTGAGTCCATATATATGGAACTAAAATGGGATCGAGATAGTTGTGATTGTAATGCACATGCCATTATTTATTTTTATAGCTTGGACATTACATGTGATGGTATATTTGAGAATACCTATGGATTCCAAGTAACCTATTATTCCCACACATCTTTGATGAAAATAATATATAATTAAACACATATTGACTTGGATATTAAATAGAAATGATTCTGATGATAATCATATGAGAAAATGCATGGCGTAGAACCAAACGAGTCTTAGTTGTATTAGAGATTCCTTCATTGGGTGTAATTGAGTCTTCACCATGTAAATTCATATTCATGAAGTGCGATTCTTAGTCATTCCACATAAGTTTAGAGAGACATGTTCAAGTCAAGAACTTCATTTATGTAGATTTAAACTCCAAAGAATTATTGAAGAGTTTGAAGACTGAAGCCTTTTTCTTGTTGGAATTTCCATAGAGTGCCAAAAGGGTCAACCACAGATGATTTTTATCAAACGAAAAATGGAGGTGAACAATGCGGCAAGTTGAACACAATGAATTTTATTTTGCATTGTGAGAATGCTATTAACAAAAATTAAAAACTACAGACTTAACTCGACCATGTCATGGTAACGGTGAAAATGTAACTCGATGGACTTGCCAAAGGGGTTAAACGTAAATGGATGGGGTGAAATGAGATATACACACGACAAACACTTCAAACTATCCAACATGATGGTGTTGACAGAATGACTAGGAAACAAAATTTGATATAAGAGTCTAAGTCTCTATGTTCCGACACTTCCAAATCATATAAGTGTTGAGAATCAACTTCATTAAAATTAAGGGGGTTTGGGAGTAGTCTTATGGGGATGTTGAGTGGATTTTGTTGTGCTAAAATTTGGTTGGTTACCTATTTTGTGTGGTTATTGAAACAATCTAGCTTTTTGTTTAATTGGATATCCTAGATCCTTGTGGACGACTAGAAGGTGTTGGAAATCTAAGTTAGTATTGACAACTATTGATAATTATTACTGGATTGATATTACGTGAAATTACTAGTGGTTAAATTATCCTTGCTAAAATATAAAGAATGTGTTGGAACCCTATTAGATGAAACATGAAATCAATGAGGGTAGAACATCTAGTGCTTATTGCCATGATTATGTGATAAAATTAGAATAGAATTGCATGAACACTTGAATATGAAGAAGAAGAGAAACTCACCTTGAATATAAAATGAATATTAACTTCAGGATGAATTTTTCTAAAGAGGGGGAGTATGTAGTGCCCCATTATAGCTAAGCTTATGCACACTATTGTGTTTGAAGGCGTTTTCACCTTCATTTATACACGGAAATACTTATGTGTCAGTAGTTCATTATCTATCCTAGAACTTCAGGATGAAGTTTCCTGAAGAGGGGGTGTATGTTGTGCCACGATTTTGACTTTCGACTTTGATATGCTGCGGCATTATTATTTGAGGGAATTTGGTATCAAATGACCCGGTTATGTGTGGATTCAGACCTGGATTTTTATGTTGTGTTATTTTTTAGGGAATTTAGTTTTGAATGAACCGTCCATGTGTGAAATTGGTACTTTGATGATTAAAGATAAACGTTTGAAACTATCTATTTTGAGATTATGAAATGATTTGATGATGATCAAATGTTTATGAATGAAATGAAATTATGAAATGAGGACTAAATGATTATGATTATGTTTATGGATATCATGTACTCTGATGGGTCATCAAGTGTGATAGGAAAAGATAGGTACAAGCAACGTGAGGTTGTGTCGATACCGCATAGTTTTGGAACTTTCTTGGTATCAATTCAGGGTGCAACTTCTAGCACTTTGCCTCCTCATGTCCCTTCTTACCACAAGGGAACATGTAGGCTTCTCTTTAACTTTATTCACTATAGCTACTTGCTTCCCCTTGTTCTATCTTCCCTTTTAATCCATGGAAGAATCCTCCCCCTTGTATTCAAGATGCGTAGCTTGGACACATATTTCATCAAAGTTAGTGGAGTTAAACAAGGGTTTCTTGAGAATATAATGAAATATTTAAAGCCAATTCTTTCTTCCTAAACTCTTCATTATAACTTTGCACACTTTTCCCCTTTCCTTTCCTCAGATATTGCCATTCCATAATTGCTTTCTGTGTATTTCCTAAAGGATAGAACAATTTCCTTAATGAGGTTGTGAATTCAGACCAAGAAGAAAGAATCTTAGCATTCTTTTTCATACCTTCCTAAAGTTTATTTTCCCACCAAACAAGTATGGTACCTTCCAGCCAAAGAGAGGCAATTTGAATATTTACCTCATCTTCATAAATATACTGAACACAACAATAAACTTCCATTTGTCGAATCCAATGGTCTAATATTTATGCATTAGGCTCGCCATTGTACATGGGTAAGTCAAATTTGGCATCCAACTTCAATAATGGATTCTTTGAAGAAATATTATTATGAGGAGATGGAGGCAGAGATGGTGAAGGAGAGGGAGAAGGATATGGATAATGAGAAGGAGGAGGAGTGGAAGGAGGTGAAGAAGGAGGTGTCTTGTAAGAAAAATAGGATCACAAAACAATAACATAAGATAAGATGTCATGTCCCCAATTTTGGCTCATCCAGTACCATGGTTGAAAGGGGGAAAGATCAACCCCTAAGGGAATTAAATGGTATTAATTCTAGTTGCTTAGAATTAATTTTAGCCTAAGTCTCACAAATTGGCAAATTTATTTATTAAAGGTAATTTTGATAAATAAAATTAATGGATAATGAGCAAGTGGGCCAAGAGGGCACCCATGTGGAATATGTTGCCAAAATGGAGTAGGGGGTATTTTTGAGGCAATTGTACCACAAGAATTAATTAATTATTAAATGCTGAAGTCTGAAATAATTCTAAGTTGGAATATTTTTATTAATAAATATTGGCAAGTGGTGATAATGTGGCTAGGAGGTCGAATTTGGTCATGTGGACCACTCTTGCCTTAATGGAAAGTCTCAGAAAAGTCAATAAATCCAATGGAGGAAAGAAGGCAAGAAGAACAAATTAGAAACTGGCAAAAGCAAAAAAGAAGGAAAGTAAAGAAAGTGGAAATAATAGGAAAAGCAACCAAAATGGAAGTAGCAACATTCAGAAAAAGCTTCCTAAAGCGCACTTGCCAAATTTAGTGAAGGGAGGCAAAGGAAAGAAAGTTTTCAAAGCCAAGAGTTGGTATTATCCTTAAGAAATGCACCCTCATGGCTTTGGAGTAGGATGGGAAAGTGGGTAACCTACTGTCACAGGTCACCAAGCCAAGAATTTGCTCAACAGGTCATCAAGAAGTTTATAAAAGAAGCCAACCAACTCCATTTGACAACTTTTGATCATTATTAGAATTTGTGAATGAGAGCTTTGAGCCCTCTAGTTGAGTGTTGTGCCTCAACAAGTTATGCTTGGGAGATGTGCCCCAAGGCCATGTGAGATTCTTATGAGTGTTATGTAGGTCCAGCAATTAATATTACAGCCAGTGACATCTAGTTCAGATCAGCCTTGAAGAATTATTGACAGATTGAAGAGGAGGCTACCATTGAAGGAGATTTGCAGCTAGATTTAGTGGAGGAACACTAGTGGATGAAGAAAATTATGGAGAGATGTTCTCAGGACCTCCAGTGAAGTCTATCAGCTGAAGTTTGCAGAGATTAAATGCTTCTATATTCCAGAATTCAAATATCATATCGAATCTCTACTCTTCTCCTACTCCTACTCCTCCCACAGCCAGTTTTGGAGGTGATTTCCCTAAAGGAGAGAACTAGTTGATGATGGCGTCCATTGAAGACCAGCATGTTCAGAATGCAGCAAGTTCAGCTATCTAACCAGTAGATGAACTTATAATAACCTCTAGTACATGTCCTAAGTAACTTCTTCCTTCTCCTCTCTATTCTCCCACTATTGTAACATAAAACTAGCCTGTGAGGCATTACCATTTGAGAAGCAAGCAATAAAATAAAGGAAGAATGTTCTGAATGATATATTCATGTTTCATGTATGGAACATATTATATCAGAGTTATAATAATCATCAGAACAGAGTTTGTGTATATTTAAAGCAGTTTGTGAATTTAAAATACAAGACTAACTAGATTGATGTCATTTCTAGACCAGTTTCACCGCGTTTACTTCCAAATCCATTTTAAGAAATATTTTTACATTCTGTCAGTTGGAGAAGGTCATTGAATCAGTCTAGCATCCATATCAGTCCTTAATATTAGAACTTGGAAGCCTTTAGACCTTGTTTGTAAATATTGGAAAATTACTAGCTCTGCAATCCCAGGAGAGCCTATAAACCCCAATTCTTCCTAAACTCTCCCAAGTCTGCTCGAACACTTTCCTGAAAATAACCAACACTCATTTGAATGATAATATCTCTTCCATTAACTTCCAGTATCCCCACCTATCTAGTATGCATATGCCAGCTACCTAGGAACCCTCGAAGTATGCATAGACTTGCTCTATGCTGAAAAGTGAATGGTACTGGTAACTTGTGCATAAGACAACTTTGATCTGATCTCCTGACCTGCTGCTTCAACTCAGTCCATACATTTTCCATAATTGAATATTCATCCCACCGTCCTCATTCCTTACTCCAGTACCCATCACTTACTTCCTGCACTGTTTGAAGAAATTTACAGAAAATTCACTAGTAAAATTTACGAAAAATTTGGATTTGAGTTAATATCTTGGTTGAATCTTCCCAAGGATATTACATAAGATGTATAAATTAAACACATAAACACAATACAAGAGAGACAACAATATACGTGGTTCACCCAATATGGGTTATATCCATGGAGAAATTTCTAGTCCTTTTATTATATCATCCATCAAATGAAGGGATACAACCCATAGCACATCCACTGCAATTTCCTCTTCACTCTCACACAGTCTCTCTCACACAATCATAGATATATTTTCAATACTATAATACATAGCTGTATTACATTGCCTTCCTTTTAGAGATGTATTACCATGGGAAAATACCACGGGATACCCAATACCATGTTCCCGTAAATCAACCATTATTGACCAAGTCATGACTATGAAATTACAACATTTTACAAGGCAATAAAACATTTATTTCAGGGGCTTCGACTTGCACCCCCCGCCGGGACAAGTGTATAGTCCACCTTCACAGTATATAAAATTGGGGTACAAACACATCTAAACAACAATATCTCTGAATTAGGAATATCAGGCTCCACAACTAACAATCTCTCACTTGGAGACTGATCACAACAAATCCGCCGCTACTGCATCTGTTGGAATATGCTCCAAACCTTAGACCTGGAAAATTTCTCATTTTCACCTTTATGCTTGAATGCCAACTAAAACTGAGCAGGAACTCAATTTCTCTCTGGTTACTACCTTTGTCAACATGTTTGCAAGATTCTGGCTAGTATGTATCTTTTCCAACTTCAATGGTTCATCTTCCAGAACAGATCATATGAAATGGTGCTTGAGATGCATATGTTTAGTATTATAATGGAAGGTTGATTTCTTTGCAAGATGAATGACACTCTAGATGTCACTGTACAACCTGCTATTCTCTTGCTTCCTACCCAATTCCTCCATGAACCTATGTAACCAAATCATCTCTTTACTAGCCTCTGTAGCAAAAACATACTCTACTTCCTTTGTTGAGAGTGAAACAACCTTTTGCAGTTTTGAAATCCAGCTTATAATTGTTCCACCTACAGTAAAAACACACCCTGTAGTGCTCCTCCTGCTATCTTTATCACCTGCCATATCTGCATCAACATATCCCTATAGAACAATGACTGAACCTCCAAAACATAATGCATGAGTAGTAGTACCTCTCAAATACTTGATAATCCAGTTTACTTCCTTCCAATTCTCTTTACTTGGATTATTCATATACCTACTCACAACTCTCATTGCATGTGCAATATCTAGTCTTGTGCACACCATGGCATACATCAAGCTGGAAATTGTTGATGAATAGGGAACCTTGGACATGTATTATATCTCCTCCTGTGTCTTGGGACACATATCCTTACTTAGTTTGAAATGGATTCCCAAAGGTTTACTAACTGGTTTTTCATATTGCATTCTAAACCTCTCCAACACCTTTTCTATGTAATCACCCTGAGGCAATGCCAATTTGCGATTTTTTCTATCTCTTGTTATTCTCATACGAAGAATTTGCTTTTCAACACCCAAATCCTTCATCGCAAATGAATTAGCTAATTTCCTTTTGAGCACATTTATATCTTTCTTGTTAGACCCTGAAACAAGCATGTCATCCATGTACAATAACAAGATAATATATCTTCCATTATCTAGCCTCTTGAAATAAACAAAATGGTTAGAATGACATCTACTATAACCTTTTTTTGTCATAAACTTGTCAAATTTCAATACCACTCCCTTGGAGTTCGCTTCGGGCCATACGATCTCTTCTTCAACCTGCATACTAAATTATCCTTCCCTTTGACCTCATACCCCTGTGGCTGCTACATATAAATATCTTCCTCCAAATCCCCATGGATAAAGGCTGTTTTTATATCTAACTATTCAAGATGCAAATCTTCTACCACCACTAGACTTAAAATAGTCCTAATTGAAGTCATTTTAACAATGAGAGAAAATATTTCATCAAAATCTATACCTTTATTTTGTGCAAACCCCTTTACAACAAGTCTATCCTTGTACCGCTTCTTGCCTCCATCTTCTTCCTTCAACCTGTAAACCCATTCATTCTGTAATGCTATTTTACCTACAAGAAACTGAACCAAATCCCAAGTCTAGTTTCTTACCAGGGATTCCATCTCCTCATTCATGCCTTGCTCACACTTCTTTCTAGTTTCCACCTACATTGCTTCTTCATAACAATTTTGGTTCACCATAATCAGTCATCAATAAATAATACAGTGAAGGAGAGTATTGTCCAGGGGGTCTACTTGACCTAGTATATCTTCTAACACTTGTAGGAGTTTGAGGTACATGCTAATGTTCTTGATTTTCTAGCACCTTGAGAACTTCATTTTCTTTGATTTCATCAAGCACTATGTACTATGTGTTTTCCTTTTCCTATTTCTTTCCTCGCAACTGATATTTATACATGAACTTTTGATTGAATACCAAATCTATACTCCTAATGATTTTGTTATTTTCATAATCCCATAAGCGATAAGAAAAATCATCTGTTGATGTATATGTAACTTCAGAATGTATTTCATATATATTTATTGTACCCTTATTAGAGATGTGTTATTCCTCTATAAGGAAGTGTCGTCATGTGGATTGACAAGTGTCGCAAGTGTGTGTACTTGCCGATGGGTTATTAGACCACCATGTGTGGGGTCGGCCCTTAAATATATATTATAATGTGGATGTACCTAGCTAGACAAGTCGGCCCCATAAGGTCACTGGGCAAACAGGTTAGTATAAATAGAGATCAGGTGATCTCTATTTAGATCATTCGAAAAGTTATATCTCTCTCACTCAGAAAGTGGCGCACTAGTGAGGAGGAGGATCATCTGCTACTAGGAGACTATCTCAGTGTATTTTGGTTGTACTTTGGTTGAGCCATTGCTCTCTCTATCTCTAAGGAAGTTGTGGGGTTTTTCACCTTAGGGTTTTCCCCACGAAAACTCTGTGTCTCTTGTCTCTCATGCTTTTGATTCTTGTGATGCTTGTCATGCTTATTGTGATTGTTATGCATTGATATACTGTATATGTTATTCTCTCAGTGAAGATCCTAGAGTATTGTGAATTAATGCTCAAAATTTAACATGGTATCAGAGCTAACCTGAGAAGAAGACATTTTGCAGTGACGGAAACTTGAGTTTCTTGTTTATTGGGTTTTTCTCCACAGATTTTGGAAAAGCAGTATAGTAGATTGACTCTACTCATCAAGGCGCATCTATCTGTCTAATCAGAATTCAATTTTGAGTTTTTTCATATTTGGCCCTAAAAATTAGGGTTTTCACAAAATAGGAATTTCTGAAATCTGAAGACACAGCTGGAAGCTCCTTGCAAAAATCAAAGTTTAGAGCTTTGGATCGAGATTTTTGGCTGGGTAGATCTCCGGGAAACTCAAACCCTAATTCAGGGCTCTCCCTAGTGAACCCGGGAGGACAAAAAGGCAAATCTGAAGGGTAAAACTTTGCTGATCTCAAATTCTGAATGCACCAGGCTGATCAGCCCATCAAAGCGCATCTTTCTATCCTTTCAAAAAATTGAAATTCACATTTTGAATTTTTAGGGTTTTTTCGACAAACCCTAATCCGGGACCAGATCCAGTTTTCAGCATTTCAAGTGGTAAGAACTAAATATTTTCTATTTCCATTTGAAGTACTCTTTAAGATGTCTCACCACACCAAGCTTGAGGATAAGCTTGAAGGAGCTGATAACTTCCGAGCTTGGAAGTATAGGATTGGGTTAATCCTGGAAGAGAATGAGTTGGACTCATATATAAAAGAAGACACCCTGATCCGGATTTATGTGGGAACGAAACAAAAGATAGCATATACAGAATCATATACAGAGATATATTGCAAATAACACAGTGATACAGTAAACACAGATTCTATTAAATAGCGGAAATAGAACAGACTGTAAAATACAATAGCTAGAATGGTGGTAGCTATCTCTGAGAAGAGATGTGGCTGCTATGCTCATTCGTGCCAAGATGAATACAAAGAGAGGTCGAAAGGTCCTATTTATCATAAGCTTGAGGGAAAGAATCCCAGACATCCAAAAACCTAACCCTAGAAGATGAACCGTCATAAAGTTTGCGGCCCCAAGGTGGTTAGTTGAACAGTCAACTTCCCGGGGTCATAACTTTTGCATACGATCTCCGTTTAGGGCGCTCGGTAGCCCGTTGGAAAGGTCTAACCGAGATTTACAACTTTCGAATGGGCCCAAATGAATGCCAAGTAAAATTAGTTACAACAGATCTAATGAACAAGTAAATCAATCACAACAGATGAATATAGAAAATATGGTGCAAAACTGTGCAAAACATGCAGCAGTGCTCAATATCCCAAAAAGGGTGAATGAATTACAATACAAACTGTCACAATGACTGAGCAATTTGAATTGCCTACGGAGGTCATTCGAATCACTGAATGGAGTAGCTTGACTCCAACTAGGAGTCCTCATCATCAATCAGTAGTGGTCATCAATGCACAAGAACCAGTCATCCAGGTGTCAATCTGAGTCTAACTGAGTGTAACAAGTGTAACTGAAGTGTGTAGCACTGATTAAGGGAAGGAGGCTCAGTGGGGGGCGCATGGGAGGCTAACTGAAGTTAGAACAAGTCATCTAGTCAATCTGGAGGTCCAATGGAAGTGAAACAGCCAGTCAGGAGTGAAACTAGCCTCAAATCAGGGAGAATCGGAGCTAACTGAGTGTAACTGAAGTGGAACTGCAGTGGTAGGTGAACAAGTGCGCCCTTCTATGGCAGTAGGTGAGAAGTGGGCGCCTTTCAGGCTAGGAGGGATGAAACTCTGAAATAAGTGGCTCCCGGGTGCTAGAAAAAAGTGGCTAAGGTGCTGGAGGCATCAACCTGGTGACTGGGATGCATGCAAAGTGCATGCAAACCCTAGAATTTGCATGCAAACCCTAATTGCATGCAAGATCCTGAAAAAGATGATGTGGATATCCGAACACCCCCCCTCAAGCTAGATTATGATGTGCAAAAAATAATGTGGGGCCCTGGTAACTAAGACCAAAGGTCACCCCAATACAATAATCCAAAAAATGCTGAAAATAAACTAAGTGAGGAAAGAGGGAAAACCCAGTGGGAAGAAAGCCCCCCCTCAAGCTAAAGCATAATAATGAATCAATCTGTCTCCACCATGATGGAACTCACCCCCAACAGTGAACGGAGGTAGTAGAACTTCTTCTCAGTGAAGCTCTTGGTGAAGATGTCTGCAATTTGCTCATCAGTAGGGCAATATTGCAGAATGATGGTGCAGTCATGCACCAACTGTCGAATGTAATACATATGAATCTCAATGTGTTTGGTCCTCTGCCACTGAACTGGATCTGTGGAGATCTTGATAGCACTTTGATTGTCACAAAATAGGACAGTCGAAGTAGTGCCACCAAAACCAAACTCGAAAAGAATACCCTGCAACCAAACTGCCTGAATGCAGGCATTGACTGCCCCTCGATACTCTGCCTCTGCTGAAGAAAGTGCAATGGCTGCTTGCTTTTTGTTGGACCAGCAAATAGAACCATGACCAATCATGAAAACATAACCGGAAGTGGATTTCCGATCAATGCTATCACCTGCCCAATTTGAATCAGTAAAACCAATGAAATCAAGCTCTCTCGTACCTTGCACATACTGCAAGATCCGCTTGGCTGCTCGCCAATGAAGCTCATGTGGCTGCTGCATATATCTTGACACGGCACTCACGACATATGAGATATCAGGCCGTGAGTGTGTCAAATAAAGTAGTGAACCAATCAACTGTCGATACATACTGCAATCTGCAAGCGGTGTAGAATCTCCCTCCTCAAGACTGATTCTTGAGAGGAATGGGAATGGGGCTGCCTTACATTCAGCCATATTAAACTTCAATAACAGGTCGGAAGCATATTTTTGCTGAGATATAGTGATCCCATCAAAATTTTGAGCTATCTCCAAGCCCAAAAAGTGACTCAGCAAGCCCAAATCGCTCATGTCAAAAGCTAGATTTAAGGCAGTTTTTAGCTTGTTTATTGAAGTAAGAGTGCTACCAGTAATGAGAAGATCATCAACATAAAGTACAATAACCAACAAATTACCTTTAACTCGCTGAAGATACACATTCAGATCAGATTTGCATCTTTGGAAATTCTGAGAAAGAAGGAAGGAGTCCATCTTTGCGTACCAAGCTCTTGGGGCCTGTTTTAACCCGTACAAAGATTTCTTCAATCTGCAAACCAATGATGGATCTGATGTATAACCCTTTGGATGCTGCATATATACCTCTTCAGCAAGGTATCCATGTAAAAATGCACTCTTCACATCCATGTGGTGCACTTCCCAGTGCTTGGATGCGGCAATAGCTAAAACAAGGCGGATGGAATCCATCTTTGCAACCGATGCAAAAGTCTCAGTGTAGTCCACTCCTTGGACTTGGGAGAAACCTTTTTCCACCAACCTTGCTTTGTATTTGCTGATAGTGCCACAAGCAGAAACTTTCATACGGTAGACCCATTTACACTTCACTAATTTTCTTCCAGGTGGAAGAGAAACTAGCTCCCATGTGTTGTTCTTTTGAAGAGAACTGTACTCTTCATCCATGGCACTTTTCTATCTCGGATCTCGATGAGCAGAATAGTATGATGTAGGATCTGAACTAGCCATCAAATAACAAATCTCAGGAAGAAATGGATCAGCAATAGAAAGAGCCATACCTGCTCTTTGAAAGTCTGCGCTTGTTCGTCTCGGATCAGCAGGATTTCCAAGATTCGAACCAGCAGATTGAAGAGTGTTTTGGGCCCACTTTGGTAACTGAGGAGGATCATAATGGTCGGATTCCAAACCTGATATGTCATGATAATCATATGCTACTACAATATCAGAAATATCAGAACTCATACCTTCATTATCGCTGCACGGATCTTCTTCTGGTGAAGGCGGTGAATCGGCAGTCTTCTCCTCGACTAGTTGCAATTCTTGAAGCGGTTCTTCAAATTGCACACCGCGCTCTATGAATATCTTTTTAGATCTGATATCCATGAGTTTATATGCTTTTGATTCTTCCCCATATCCTATCAGTATGCACTCGGTACTTTGTGGATCCAAAGCTCGTCTCTTCTCAGAAGGAATTCTAGCCCATGCAGTAGAGCCAAAAACTCTCAAATTTGACACATCCGGTTTGTGACCAAAGAATGCTTTGAAAGGAGTCATACCTTTCACGGATGAATGTGGAACACGGTTCTGTATATATGCAGCAACATTGATTGCTTCAGCCCAAAGATTTGCAGCCAAACCTTTTGATTCAATCATGCATGTAGCCATCTCTTTCAGTGACCGATTTTTCCTTTCCGCTACACCGTTCTGCTGGGGTGTGTAGGGAACTGTATGTTGGATCAGAATTCCGCTTTGGGCACAAAGTTGCAGAAACTCGGATTTAATATATTCTCCACCATTATCAGATCTAAGAGTTTTGATCTTGCTCTCAGTGGTGGTCTCAACAGAATCCTTAAAATCCTTGAATTTTTCAAGCACTTCTGACTTGTTTTTGAGAAAGAATACCCAAGTAAAGCGGCAAAAATCGTCAATAAATGTTAAAACATACCTTGAACCATTTAATGACATATGGGGTAGCGGACCACTGATATCAGAATGGATCAATCCCAATATTGTAGAAGCTCTGCTAGCTTTGCTGCGGTCGAATCTGTGCTCGGGGTGCTTCCCAATGATGCAACCAGTGCATATTCCCTTCGAGGAACGGAGTTGTGGAAGCCCATCTACCATGGATTTATTTGATAGCAGCAGGAAATATTTATAATTTAGATGTCCAAATATTTCATGCCAAATCTTACTAACCTCATTACCATGTGTGCGAAGAGCAGTGGGATTTGCAAGCGGAATAAAGTGCGAAAACTCATAGCATTTTGCAGTGTGGTTTGCCTTTCCAACTACAACGAGTCTTCAACTTTTGATATCAGAAATTTCAACTGCATTAGGGCTGAATGTAACTTGCTTCGGTTCAATAGTGTGTGTCATTTGATACACAGAAAGAAGATTTGAAGCCAAGGAAGGCACATAGAGAACATTCTGAAAGCTTCCATGATCTACATGAATCGTACCTTTGCCCTTTGAAGAAATTTTTGAGTCATCTCCCAAATGGATGGGGATGGAGCTGTTTGGATCGAATGAAGAAAAAGAATCAATATTTGCAGCCATATGATTCGATGCACCCGAATCTATCAAGAGAGTAGTGGGCTTCGAAACAGTTGCCATGAGTGTTTGTCCTCTTTCATGATCATCATTCCTATCCTTCTTCCTTGCACCGCCAGGAAGGGTTATGTTGTTCTTTTCCAAAAGGAGGGCCATTTGATCTATAGTCTTCTTCATACATGAACTTTCGGGATGAAAGCCACGATTACAATAAGTACATTTAGATTTTTGGTTACCTTCTTTGCCCTTTTGCTTGGATTTCGAACTGGATGGTGCATCCATTTGTTTGCCTTTCTCCTTTTGCTTGTTAGGCTCGAATTTGGGCTTCTCCTTCTTATGCTTTCCTTTACCATTCGTGATCTTGGGTCCTTGAACATATAGGGCTGAATCTTTGGAGCTTATGGACCCCATTTGAACCAACTTGTCATGCTCTTTTGTGACAAACTCAATGAAGGCATTCAAGGTAGGCATCTTCCAATTCGGGGTAGTTAGCCGACCGGAATTGAAAGTAGAGACAAATACCGAATAATCTTTACCAAGCTTGCTAAGAATGGAGAGGATCAATTGTTTATCCTCTTTGATAACTCCACTGTTCTTCAACTGCATGTTCAAGTTCTTGAATTTTGTGAAGAATTCATTAATGGTCTCGAAATTCTCAGGACTAAGGCCAATCAAATCATTCTCTAATCGAAAAGCCCTAAGCTCGTCCTGCTTGCCAAATAGTGTTTCAAGTTGCTCCCATATAGCTTTTGGGGTCTTCAATCCGCTGAGATGGAAGTGAAGATCTTTGGAGATGGAGAGACAAAAAAGACCATAAGCTTCATCAAGCTTGTTGTAGTGCTTGGTTCGATCTGACACATTGTTTGGCTCCAATTCAAGACCAAGAGTGACTCGGTAGTAACCTTTTGAACGTAATATGATCTCCATATCATCTTTTCAATCAAAATAATTGAATGGGGTGAGGATAGGCTTTGAAGAAGAATATTCCATTGATAGGAGCGAGTCAAACTGATGTAGAAGGAGCTTGCATGCACAGTGTAGCGAATGCAAAAGATGGAGATAATAACCTGCAAATCACAAGAAAACCAAGAACAATGAGGTCGAACAATCCACCCTTTTAGAGTTGCATCACACCTGGGATTGGAGATCAAACAATGTTGAATGGGTCCAATGTATCAGATCCAGGAATTATGTGGTAACTTAAGCTTCTGGAGTGGTATTGGAATTATTTTCAAGCTTTGCATGCACATGAGTGAATGCCCTTGAGATATCTCATGCCAAAACTTTTTGCAATTTGAGCAATTCAGTCAAATCTTCTTGTAAAAACACCTATAGAAAAGAGATCTTGTCCCTGCAATGGCTCTGATACCATGTAAAATTAGTCACAGCAGATCTAATGAACCAGTAAATCAATCACAACAGATGAATATAGAAAATATGGTGCAAAACTGTGCAAAACATGCAGCAGTGCTCAATATCCCAGAAAGGGTGAATGAATTACAATACAAACTGTCACAATGACTGAGCAATTCGAATTGCCTACGGAGGTCATTCGAATCACTGAATGGAGTAGCTTGACTCCGACTAGGAGTCCTCATCATCAATCAGTAGTGGTCATCAATGCACAAGAACCAGTCATCCAGGTGTCAATCTGAGTCTAACTGAGTGTAACTGAAGTGTGTAGCACTGATTAAGGGAAGGAGGCTCAGTGGGGGGCGCATGGGAGGCTAACTGAAGTCAGAGCAAGTCATCTAGTCAATTTGGAGGTCCAACGGAAGTGAAACAGTCAGTCAGGAGTGAAACTAGCCTCAAATCAGGGAGAATCGGAGCTAACTGAGTGTAACTGAAGTGGAACTGCAGTGGTAGGTGAAAAAGTGCGCCCTTCTCTGGCAGTAGGTGAGAAGTGGGTGCCTTTCAGGCTAGGAGGGATGAAACTCTGAAATAAGTGGCTCCCGGGTGCTAGAAAAAGGTGGCTAAGGTGCTGGAGGCATCAACCTGGTGATTGGGATGCATGCAAACCCTAGAATTTGCATGCAAACCCTAATTGCATGCAAGATCCTGAAAAAGATGGTGTGGATATCCGAACATGCCGTTGGCAACCATTTGGTCCCCCAAATCGCTAAAAAATGTCGTTTAGGGCCTCAAAATGGCTCCGGAAGTTCAGGACCCGAAAAACTGCTAAAAATAGTAATTTACCAAAATTGCCAGAAGACTGTTTTGAGCCAGTTGGAAGAGGTGGGCCACCACCGATATCCACCTGGATCAATCCTCCCTCCTTAGGAAGCAATGGTCTCCATTGCATTAAATCCCTGATCATATGTCGAGCTGTGTGTCGAATTGAGCTCTTGGTGCGACATTTGCTGAAGTGGAAAGGTTGCCTTACTTTGACATCTTTAGAGGGTTGTGATTGTTGTTGATGGATGCGCTGGAGCTGTTCAACAGTTTTGGTTGTTGTGGTATCCTTGGTATGCACCGGTGTGGATGGTTTCTTTTTGGAGGAGCACCTTGAATGCGTGGCCTTGCACTGTAGAGGTACTCGAATAGGCGATGCTGCACTAACTTTGTGTTTTTCTTGTTTCTGCTGAGTAGAAGGATAATCTGCAGAGGTTGTGGATGTCTCCGTGATCTGATGTCTCCGGGGTCATAACTTTTGCATACGATCTCCGTTTAGGGCGCTCGGTAGCCCGTTGGAAAGGTCTAACTGAGATTTACAACTTTCAACTGGGCCCAAATGTATGTCGTTGGCAACCATTTGGTCCCCCAAATCGCCAGAAAATGTCGTTTAGGGCCTCAAAATGGCTCCGAAAGTTTAGGACCCAAAAAACTGCTAAAAATAGTAATTTACCAAAATTGCCAGAAGACTGTTTTGAGCCAGTTGGAAGAGGTGGGCCGCCACCGATATCCACCTGGATCACATCCCTATCCCAGAGGATGAAGAGGCCAAGGTATTGCATAAGAAGAACTTGGTCAAGGCAAAGAGAATCATTGTTGATTCTATTAAAGACCATCTCATACCCCATGTGTCTTCTCTAAAGACACCCAAGGAGATGTTTGACTCTTTGACCAAGCTATTTGAAGGGAAGAACATAAATCGGAAGATGACTTTGCGGAATCAATTGAAAGGGGTCAAGATGTTGAATGGAGAAACCATTCAATCTTACTTCTCCAAGGTCTCTCAGATCAAGGAGCAACTTGAAGCTGTGGATGAAGTAGTGGACAATGGTGAAGTTGTTATGACCACTCTGAATGGCCTACCTAGGTCATGGTACTCCTTTATTCAAGGAATCTGTGCAAGAAAGAAATTGATCTCTTTTAGTAAACTATGGGAGGAATGCTCTCAAGAAGAAGCTAGAATTGTAGCTCGTGAGGAAAAGACGGGAGGTGAAGATCAAGCTCTCGCAACTCACACCAAAAGAAGCAAGCCCAAGAAGGAGCACTCTCGCTACAAAAGATCCTATCAAAAGAATAAGAAGGATATAAGATGATTCACATGCAATGAGAAGGGTCACTTTACTTCAGATTGTCCCAAGAACAAAAGGGATAATAACAACAACTTCAGCAAGAAGAAGGAGGGCAGCAAAAGAAAGTTCCATGCTCATGCTGCCGAGGATGATGAACCTCTAAAGAAGAAGGCTAGGGCAGAAAGTGATGATGACTCATCAAGTGAAGAAGAGTATGTTCTAATCTCTGCTCTCACAGGTACTATCTCCCATGGTTGTAATGATTGGTTGATTGATAGTGGGGCTTCCAAACACATGACTGGGTTTAAGGAATCTTTTGTGAATCTATCTGAACATGAATCACCCCATAAGGTGAAACTTGGGGATGATTATCAATACCCAATCAAAGGAAGTGGTGAAGCCTCCTACAACCTAGATTCTGAAAAATCTTTGAAGATGAAAGAAGTCCTTTATGTACCTGGGCTCAAGAAGAACTTACTCTCCATCTCTGCTTTGGATACAAAAGGTATGAGGGTTGCATTTGTGGATGGCCAAATCCTAATGTGGCCAAAGGGAAAGACCATAGATGATGCAGTAGTGATTGGAGAGCAAGAGGGAGGTTTGTATAAATTGAAGGGACAACCTGAACATGCCATGGTGCATGAATCCATGGAGCCAAGTGAACTTTGGCATAGAAGACTCTCTCATATGCACTATAGTGCACTTCCAATTGCAAGCAAGGCTGTAGAAGGTCTTCCTGAAATCAAGACCAAACATGAAGGTGTTTGCAAAGGATGTGCAAAAGGTAAGAACATTAAGAAGGCTTTCCCAAGCAATGAAAGTAAGGCCAAAGATATCCTGGAAATCATCCACTCAAATGTATGTGGTCCTATGTCATCCAGTTCTCTTAGTGGGTATGTTTACTATGTCTCATTTATTGATGGCTTCTCCAGGAAGACTTGGGTATACTTCTTGAAAAATAAAGATGAGGTGCTTGATAAGTTCAAGGAATTCAAAACCTTGATGGAGAATCAAACTAATAAGAAGATCAAAACATTCAGATCCGACAATGGTGGAGAATTCACCTTAGGTGACTTCAAGAATCTTTGTAGTGATTCAGGGATTAAGAGGGAGTTGACTGCTCCTTATAATCATCAACAAAATGGAGTTGCAGAAAGGAAGAACAAAACTATCATGGAAGCAACAAGGGAAATGCTGCATGACCAGGATCTACCCATGAATCTATGGGAAGAAGCAGCTAGAACAATTGTGTATGTGCAGAACAGAACACCGCATAGGATATTGGACAACAAGACACCAGAAGAGGTCTTTTTTGGTAAGAAACCTGAAGTCAGCCATCTCAGAATATTTGGTTGTCCAATATACACTCATGTCCCAAAGGAAAAGAGGACTAAACTAGATCATTCAGGAAAGAAGGGTATCTTTGTGGGTTACAGTGAAAGCTCGAAGGCTTACAGAATATACTTTCTAGGGTTCAAGAAGATTGATGTCAGCAGGGATGTAACATTTGATGAAAACTCAGCATTCATCAAATCAAGGAAGGCACCTATCGAAGTTTTTGAAGAACCTAAGGAAACTAGATTTCAAGACACTACCATGACTGAAGCAGTTCCAGAAGTTGTTCGTGAGTTTGAAGATCCACAAGAACCTGTAGATCCACCCCGTGAGGATAACTCTCACAAGAGGAAACCTGCATGGGCTAGAGAGCTCATTCAAGACACATAAAGATTTGGCATTCCAGAAGAAGAACACAGAGCAAAGAAGAGAACTAGATCACATACCAGCTATGTTGCTTTACTCTGTGACATTATGAACAAAGAGCCTTCCAGTTATGAAGAAGCAGTGGAAAAGAAAGAAGGGAAGGATGCCATGGTTGAGGAATACCAATCAATAATGAAGAATGATGTTTGGGATGTTGTCCCAAGACCTAAAGAGAAGTCTATTGTGACTTCGAAATGGATCTACAAAATCAAGCATGCTGCAGATGGTAGTGTAGAGAATTACAAGGCAAGATTCATAGCTCGTGGCTTCTCTCAGAAAGAGGGAATAGATTATGAAGAAACTTTTGCACCTATAGCCAGGTATACTTCCATCAGAACAGTACTTGCCCTGCCTGCAGCAATGAAATGGAAAATACACCAGATGGATGTCAAGACTGCTTTCTTGAATGGTGTAGTTGAAGAGGAAGTATATGTGGAGCAGCCACTCGGTTTTGAAATACATGACAGGGAGTCATATGTGTGCAGATTGAAGAAATCCTTGTATGGCTTGAAACAAGCTCCCAGAACCTGGTATGGTAGGATGGACAGTTTCCTATCTAGTTTGGGATTTACCAAGAGTAAAGCGGATTCCAACCTTTACTACAAGGTTGAGGAAGGGAATCCTGTGATTCTACTCCTGTATGTGGATGACTTATTTGTAACAGGAGATGACAGATTGATTGTAGATACTAAGAGGAAGCTTGCTGCTGAGTTTGATATGAAAGATTTGGGAATGATGCATTATTTCCTAGGTATGGAGGTGTGGCAGAGTGCAGGTGGGATCTTCCTTGGTCAAGGGAAGTACACAGTAGATATCCTGAAGAGATTCGGGATGATGGATTGCAAGGCCATGGCCACACCTATGGCATCGAATCTGAAGCTTCTATGTGATGCTTCATCTGAGCTGGTTGATGTCTCTATGTATCGTCAGATGATTGGGTCCTTGATGTACCTGACGAACACGAGACCAGACATTTGCTTTGCTGTGAACACATTGAGTCAGTTCCTGACAAATCTCAGGAGTGTTCACCTGGTTGCTGTAAAGCATTTTCTGAGGTACCTGAAGGGTACAGTGGATTATGGGCTTAAGTATGAAGCGAATCAAAAGTTTAACCTGCAAGGTTATGTTGATTCAGATTGGGCTGGCAGTGTTGCAGATAGGAAGAGCACATTTGGGTGCTGCTTTAGTATGGGATCAGGTGTGATCTCTTGGTTTAGCAGAAAGAAGTCCTGCGTAGCACTAAGTATAGCTGAGGCATGTTGAGATATTGTAACTTCAAAGAATATTATAATTGTACTTTATTATTCCGGAGATGTTTCATTCCTCCGTAAATATCTTATTGTATATCCGGAGATGTTTATTCCTCCGTCAGAATGTGGTAACTTGGGTTATTAGACTTCCCTAGTGGAGGTCGGCCCTTTATGTGTTATGTGGGTCAAAGGGTTGTTAGACCACCCTAGAGGGGTCGGCCCAGTCAGTTGTAGTGGGGTATTTAACCCATTGGTTAAATACGAGCCTACGTGTACCTATGTAAGATACATGTCAGTGTAGTGTATAAATAGAGGAGGTGTGTTCCTCATTTGATACACTCACACACTTGAGGATGGCGCACTTGTGGAGGAGAGGTCTGCTATTGTGGAGGAGGAGATCATGTCTCAGGGTTTCATCTTTGTATATTGCTGGTCATCTATATTGAGGAAGCTTTGCTGGGTTTTCTACCCCATGAGGGTTTCCCAAGATAAATCTCTGTCTCTTGTGTTTATGCTGTGCTTGTTGTTTCTTCAGTGATCCTGTATATGCTATTATTGTGAAATGGAATGTAATGCTGCTATTTTCTGTCTTAGCATATTGAATTTTAACATGGTATCAGAGCTAACCTGAAGGAAGACAAGGTATGGCACTAAAGACACTTGCTTTACTTACGACAATTTGAAGGTTAGGGTTTTACATAGCAAAAACCAGTCATCGTAGCACTTTCGCTATAAATCCGTTTTGGCGAAGTTTTCGGATCTGAAATTGTTACAGGACGAAGCTAAAATCTCCAGGTACCTTGTGTCCAAAGGACAACCTCTAATTAGTTGTACTTTGTGATTTATGATCTGTACAATATAGGGTTTCTGCCTCTTCCAGATCTGAGTCAAAATCAGGTGACCTTGGGAAAAAGGTCATAACTTGGGCTAGGAAGCTCCAAATGCAATTTCGTGAAAAGTGACAGGTAGTACACAGACTGTACTATCTCAGAAAACTTTTTCAGAGGCCGAAGTTGAACCAGTGACACGTGGCACACCGTACAAGTTCGCTCTCCTGTATTATCCCATAAACAGGTCATGTTGCGACACTTGGCATAACTCTCTCTCAGAGAATCCAATTGAGGTCAGACCTATCAAGATGGAAAGATAACAGGCCGAGCTATCGCAGAAAACTTTTTCAGAGGCCGAAGGTCAAACAGTGACACGTGGCACGCTGTACAAGTTCGCTCTCCTGTATTTTCCCAAAACAGGTCACGTTGCGACATTTGGCATAACTCTCTCTCAGAACATCCAATTGAGGTCAGACCTGTCAGGATGGAAAGATAACAGGTCAGGCTATCTCAGAAAACTTTTTCAGACCCTGTGGATCAAAAATTTCGGAGTTACACCAGAAACAATCAGGTACATATTTCTGTCAAAGCAGAATTATTTTTTGGTACCTTCATTCATGGCTTCCGGAATTTAGGGCTTTGAAGAAAGTTGGAATTTTTTGTAATCGGAGACCACGGCTGGATGCTACTCATCAAAATAGAAATTTAGAGACCAAGATCAGAATTTTTGGTTGGGCAGAAGGCCGGGCTTGATTAGACCCTAGTTCGGGACTTTGATCAGAAAAGTGGAAAATTAGGGCTTCTGTAAAAATGGGAATTTTTGAAATCTGTGACCACGGCTGGAAGCTCCTCACAAAAATAGAAGCTTAGAGCTTTGGATCAAACCTTTTGATGGGGAAAAAGAGTGGGCTTCATCAAACCCCAGTTCAGGGTCACGTCCAGTGAATCCGAAAGTTTCAAAGGCAAAATTGAGGAGTAAAACTTTGCAGTTTTCAAATTCTGAATATACCAGTTTGATCAGCTCATCAAGGCGCATATTTCTATCCTTTCAGAAGTTTGAAATTCAAAGTTTGAATTTTTTGGGTTTCTCTGACAAACCCATATCCAGCTCCAGGTCCAGTTCTTGCAAATCAAGTGGATTGGGTTAATCCTAGAAGAAGATGGATTGGTCACCTGCATAAGTGAAGAAGTTCCTGTCTCAGAGGGAGATGAGGATAAGGCCTTACATAAGAAGAATACAAGCGATCTCGACAGGTATGACTCATCGAGGTATGTTTCGATATTTGTCCATGATTAAGTTTATGGTATGTTTGTCTTCAGGTTATTACAGTTAGTACAATTTTGATTTTAGATTTGTCGTATAACCTTAACAAAATTATGAATGCATGATAGAAGATATTCATTGGTTAGGGTGTTGACACTTATGATTGTACTAATGCATTATGATGTTGTGTGAGGTTGATGTTGTCTGCTAACAAGATACAGGTACATCACAAAAGACAAATCAGGTTCCATGACCATGAAAACATGAAGACAAAGACTCATCCATAATCTTTGTTCTACTTACAAGGTATGTATGACTTTGTTATACTATGCTTAACCTATGAGACATGCAGGTTCTAGCTCAGGATCTCTAAATCCTTGAAGAGATTGTTTAGGTGTGTTGTACATAACCAAGTAGGTATACTAATCCAGGTATGTTTCCCATGAATCTTACCTTGTGTTAGGATCCCTTATATAAGTATACTTGGAATGATTGGTTATGCTTATTCATAAAGTTAGTAATCAAGGGATTATGCATATTATATCTTTTATCTTGATTGATGATATGCATGAGTAAAAGAAGACTTCCCTGAAATCTTGAATACTAATGTTTATTAACTATAATCATGACTATACATTTTCAAGATTATTTAGTACTATAATGTTTTGATAGCATTTAGAATATACTAATGAGTGTATGTTTGTGCATGAGATCATGAGGATGACTCTTGAGCATGCACAGTGGTACAGAATGAATAGAAGTTCAAAAGACATATAGAAGATCAAGCGGGAGGCAACCACACAAACATAAAAGATAAGTATTTGAGTTGTTATTTGAAATAGTAATGATATTGCCTGTAATAGGTTGTATGCATATTTGTATTCCTAGAATATATAATGCTGAGTATAAACATTCATAGAGCATTGAACAGTATACTACTAATGTGCATATGATTGGTAAGTTGGACAAACATTCCATTGTTGCTTGTCTAGAATGAAACCTCTTTGCTGACATGCCGAGAGCTGTGCACACTCTCGATAGTATGTTCTGGTAGAGATGGAAGGCATCTAGATAGCCACTATATGCATACAAGATATGGGAAAGTGTTGTGCCAAAGTATTGGTCAAATTAGTTGCATAACTATGTAAATGATATCTGTATGCATAATAGGTTATTATGTCAATATGATTTGATGATTATGAAGTATTACTAATCCTGTACTTAATTTTGATTTGTAGGAAAAATCATGATGAATGATGAACAAGCGATGGATGTTCAACAAAAGGATTTACAAATCAAACACACTATAGAAAGCTTATGGTTAAGAGATTATCTTAGAAAGAGGAAGAGAATCATGATGAGATGTTTTGACCATTCTCTTAATAATGTAATCGGGTTCTGTATGGGTTCCCAGGATCGATAGTCAATTGATGAGCTTAATGATCATCATGGGTGATGTGGATCTCAACCCTTGCTACAAGGTTGAATATGGCTTCTATACACATATGACATGGATGCAAGAAGAAACTCACCATAGAGTTCGAATGACTTTGAGGCTCATATTAGTAGACCCATCTGACGAGAGATGGCACAGATAGATATGCAGAAGATCACTCAATGCAGAGTGTGAATAATGGACAATTGACAGCTTCATGACAAAGCTTGGGCTTTACCAGAAGTAAAGCTGATCCTAACCTTTACCTAAAGGTTGTGGATGATAAACCTATCATACCATTATTA
Source organism: Larix kaempferi (assembly GCA_027924585.1). NCBI lineage: Eukaryota > Viridiplantae > Streptophyta > Pinopsida > Pinales > Pinaceae > Larix > Larix kaempferi. Next base: position 333,138 of record BSBM01000241.1, on the reverse strand, counting down.
TGTGACGATGATCTCTTTCTGACAAGGAATGAGAAACAGATCATGAAAATGGCTGCAGAAATAAAAATGAAAGATCTCAGATTAATGCACTACTTCTTAGGTCTAGAAGTATGGCATGATCCAAAAAGGAATCTTTTAAATCGAGGTAAGTATGTTGTGAAGTTTCTAAAAAGATTTGATATGTTGGAGTGTAAAGCCATGGCCACTCCCATGGACTCCAACTTGAAGTTATTAGTTAATAACTCATCGGATTTAGTGGACCTAACCCTATATAGACAAATAATTGGGCCAATGATGTATTTAACAAATACTAGGCCAGATATATGCTTTGTTGTAAATACCGTAAGTCAGTATCTAGTAGAACCTAGAAAGGTTCACTTAAAAGCTACAAAGCATGTAGTGAGGTACCTAAAAGGTACTTTAGATTTTGGTCTATATAATCTTGGAGGTCATGAACTCCGATTACATGGTTACTCAAATTCTGATTGGGCAGGAAGTGTCTCAGACAGAAAGAGTACTTTAGGTGGATGTTATAGTCTTGAATCTACCATGATCTCATGGTTTAGCAAGAAACAATCTAGTGTGGCTCTCAGTTCTACTGAAACAGAATATATAGCTGTCTGCTCTGCCAGCTGTGAAGCAGTGTGGCTTCAGAAGCTATTATATGGAGTGTTTGACTTAGAAATGGATTCCACTATGATTATGTGTGACAATCAAAGCTGCATCAAGATGATAGGAAATCTTGTATTCCATGATAAGTCAAAACACATTGAGATCCGATACTTCTATATATACGAGATATGGTGCAGAGAGGAGCTATCAAGCTCGAGTATATAAGCACTGAGGATCAAATTGATGATATCCTGACCAAACCTCTGTCTCGAGTAAAGTTTGAACACTTCCGAGACAAGCTTGGTGTAGTTTAGAAGGACTCTCCTCGAAAGGGGGAGTAGCACAGTATCCGACATCAAGTCTATCTCATCAATGATAAGGTTACCTATTTTTCTGCACTTACTCACCTAGAATTATTTAGATTTAGGACTCTTATATTCTTTATTTTGATGGTTAGATGTATACATGCTCTTGATGATAGATGCATACATGTTTTGATGATGATTATACATGTTGTGGTTATACATGTTTTGATGATGATTATACATGTTTTGATGATGATTATACATGTTGTGGTTATACATGTTTTGATGATGATACATGTTGTGGTTATACATGTTTTGATGATGATGATACATGTTGTGGTTATACATGTTTTGATGATGATGATACATGTTGTGGTTATACATGTTCTACATGTTGTGGTTACACATGTTTTGATGATGATGATACATGTTGTGGTTATACATGTTTTGATGATGATGATACATGTTGTGATTATACATGCTTTTGATGTTGATGATACATGTTGTGGTGATACATGTTATGATGATGAGGATACATGTTCTTGATGAACATGTGAAGGGATTGGATCATTCCTGGACTTCAGTCCGAAAGAAGAGCCGTAGACGTATGTCTTCGATAATGAAGGGATTGGATCATTCCTGGACTTCAGTCCGAAAGAAGAGCCGTAGACGTATGTCTTCGATAATGAAGGGATTGGATCATTCCTGGACTTCAGTCCGAAAGAAGAGCCGTAGACGTATGTCTTCGATAATGAAGGGATTGGATCATTCCTGGACTTCAGTCCGAAAGAAGAGCCGTAGACGTATGTCTTCGATAATGAAGGGATTGGATCATTCCTGGACTTCAGTCCGAAAGAAGAGCCGTAGACGTATGTCTTCGATAATGAAGGGATTGGATCATTCCTGGACTTCAGTCCGAAAGAAGAGCCGTAGACGTATGTCTTCGATAATGAAGGGATTGGATCATTCCTGGACTTCAGTCCGAAAGAAGAGCCGTAGACGTATGTCTTCGATAATGAAGGGATTGGATCATTCCTGGACTTCAGTCCGAAAGAAGAGCCGTAGACGTATGTCTTCGATGATGAAGGGATTGGATCGTTCCTGGACTTCAGTCCGAAAGAAGAGCCGTAGACGTATGTCTTCGATGATGAAGGGATTGGATCGTTCCTGGACTTCAGTCCGAAAGAAGAGCCATAGACGTATGTCTTCGAGAATGAAGTCCTTGGTGGACGGTTGAGGATTAAGTCATCCTTGGACATAGGTCCTAAAAGCACGGTGAAGGATTGGATCATCCTTGGACTTTGGTCCTGTAAACTGAGCCGTAGACGTGAGGTCTCCGAGAACATGATAGGACTGGATCATCCCTGGACTTCGGTTCAAAAGGTACATGACTGGTTTACATCATTCCTTGATGATGACGATGTTCGTGTGATGACGATGACGATGATCGTGTGATGACGATGCTGATGATCGTATGATGACGATGCTGATGATCGTGTGATGACGATGCTGATGATCGTGTGATGACGATGCTGATGATCGTGTGATGACGATGCTGATGATCGTATGATGACGATGTTGATCGTGATGCTGATGATCGTATGATGACGATGATGATGATCGTATGATGACGATGCTGATGATCGTGTGATGACGATGCTGATGATCGTGTGATGATGATGCTGATGATTGTGTTGATCGTGTGTTGACGATGCTGATGATTGAGTACTATCAACTCTGATGATGTTGATGTTCCAGTATTGAAGATGTTCCAGTAACTAGTTGAGTTACTGATGATGTTGAGAAAGCTTCCAATGATTTATAGATGTATCATGTATGATGTTGATGACTCCTTGCTCGTGCAGATGCTGTTATAATATCCTTCTTGTTAAGGGGGAGTGTTGAGATATTGTAACTTCAAAGAATATTATAATTGTACTTTATTATTCCGGAGATGTTTCATTCCTCCGTAAAGATCTTATTGTATATCCGGAGATGTTTATTCCTCCGTCAGAATGTGGTAACTTGGGTTATTAGACTTCCCTAGTGGAGGTCGGCCCTTTATGTGTTATGTGGGTCAAAGGGTTGTTAGACCACCCTAGAGGGGTCGGCCCAGTCAGTTGTAGTGGGGTATTTAACCCATTGGTTGAATACGAGCCTACGTGTAACTATGTAAGATACATGTCAGTGTAGTGTATAAATAGAGGAGGTGTGTTCCTCATTTGATACACTCACACACTTGAGGATAGCGCACTTGTGGAGGAGAGGTCTGCTATTGTGGAGGAGGAGATCATGTCTCAGGGTTTCATCTTTGTATATTGCTGGTCATCTATATTGAGGAAGCTTTGCTGGGTTTTCTACCCCATGAGGGTTTCCCAAGATAAATCTCTGTCTCTTGTGTTTATGCTGTGCTTGTTGTTTCTTCAGTGATCCTGTATATGCTATTATTGTGAAATGGAATGTAATGCTGCTATTTGCTGTCTTAGCATATTGAATTTTAACAAGGCAGAGTATGTTGCAGCCTGTTCAGCTAGTTGTGAGGCAGTATGGCTACGGAAGCTACTGTCTGAGTTATTTGATCTCCCGTTGGATGCTACTGGTATCTTCTGTGATAACCAGAGCTGTGTGAAGCTATCTGAGAACCCAGTGTTTCATGATAGGTCAAAACACATAGAGATCAAATATCACTATATCAGGGATATGGTGCAGAGAGGAGCTGTGAAGCTCCTGTATGTTGCGACGGACGAGCAGATTGCAGATGTGCTGACGAAGCCACTAGCCAGAGTGAAGTTCGAGTACTTCAGGGAGAGGCTTGGCATTCTTCAGATTGATGACACTTCGAGGAAGAAGTGATGGACACATTTGCTGAAGCCATTCCAAGCATGTTGGAAGGAGGATCCTTCACATGGCTGTGGATGTAAGCGCTTGATGATAAGCATCAGGATGATGTTCTGGATTCTGCTAGATATGATCAGTTGGATCATTTATATGTATGTATGCATCATGTTGGATGCTGGATATGATCAGTTGGATCATTTATATGTATATGTATGTATGCATCATGTTGGATGCTGGATATGATCAGTTGGATCATTTATATGTATGTATGCATCATGTTGGATGCTGGATATGATCAGTTGGATCATTTATATGTATGTACGCATCATGTTGGATGCTGGATATGATCAGTAGGATCATTTGTGTGTATTTTGTATATGCATCATATTGGATGCTTGGACCATGTATCTGTATATGTATCAGGTGGATACATTGTATGATCAGGTGGATCATGTATGGTGATATGTATTAGGTAGATACATTGTATGATCAGGTGGATCATGTATGATGATATGTATCAGGTAGATACTTGGTATGCATCAGGTAGATGCATTGTATGATGAGGATGATCATGGATGACGAGCTTCAGGATGTTGCTCCAAATGACTTGCAGTAGGATTTTGCAGTGATGATGATCAGGATGATCATGTGTACATCAGGATGATGTATGGTGAGTATCAGGTTGATTCTCTATGGCCGTGGATCAGGTTGTGCAAATGAGCATATAATTTGGCCCTGGGAGATTTGCAGATAGTCTTTCGAGGTTTTTCCTATGGCATATAATTTGGCCCTGGGATATCTGGCAAATGCTCTTTCGAGGTTTTGCTCTGGGAGGACATATAATTTGGCCCTGGGAGATCTGTAGATAGTCTTTCGAGGTTTTTCCTATGGCATATAATCTGGCCCTGGGATATCTGGCAGATGCTCTTTCGAGGTTTTGTCCTATGGCATATAATATGTCCCTGGGAGATCCGATAGGTTGGGCTGTGTGCCCGTAATAAGTCCTAGGATGCTCTTGCGAGGTTTTGCCATGACCACATATAATCTGTCCCTGGGAGATCCTATAGGTAGAGCTGTGTGCTCGTAACAGCCTGGGATGCTCTTGCGAGGTTTTGTGGTGACCACATATAATCTGTCCCTGGGAGATCCTATAGGTAGAGCTGTGTGCTCGTAACAGCTTGGGATGCTCTTGCGAGGTTTTGTGGTGAGGTCACATATAATATGGCCCTGGGAGATCCTATAGGTAGAGCCGTGTGCTCGTAACAACCTAGGATTCTCTTTCGAGGTTTTGTGACACACATAATAAGTCCTGAGGATTCCACAGTATGGCCAGTGATGACGAAGACCTGCAGGTGGTGGGCCTACATCCAGTATGAAAAAGGACTGGCTCTGTAGAACTTCCTATGACGAGTAGAGTCAGAGATTGGTTGAGATAGCAGCAGCAGTGACGATGACGATGACGATGATCCCGAGAAGAAGACTTGTCTAGCAGATCTGTGTCGAGAAATACCTTCCTAGTTAAGAGGGAGTGTCGATGTATGTGTAACTTCGGAATGTATTTCATCTATGTATTTCATATATATTTATTGTACCCTTATTAGAGATGTGTTATTCCTCTATAAGGAAGTGTCGTCATGTGGATTGACAAGTGTCGCAAGTGTGTGTACTTGCCGATGGGTTATTAGACCACCATGTGTGGGGTTGGCCCTTAAATATATATATTATAATGTGGATGTACCTAGCTATACAAGTCGGCCCCATAAGGTCACTGGGCAAACATGTTAGTATAAATAGAGATCAAGTGATCTCTATTTAGATCATTTGGAAAGTTATATCTCTCTCACTCAGAAAGTGGTGCACTAGTGAGGAGGAGGATCATCTGCTACTAGGAGACTATCTCAGTGTATTTTGGTTGTACTTTGGTTGAGCCATTGCTCTCTCTATCTCTGAGGAAGTTGTGGGGTTTTTCACCTTAGGGTTTTCCCCACGGAAACTCTGTGTCTCTTGTCTCTCATGCTTTTGATTCTTGTGATGCTTGTCATGCTTATTGTGATTGTCATGCATTGATATACTGTATATGTTATTCTCTCAGTGAAGATCCTAGAGTATTGTGAATTAATGCTCAAAATTTAACATCATCAACCCCATATCCAATAAAGGTACACTTCTTGGATTTAGCCTCAAGATTTGTTCTATTTTCTTTATCAATATGGACAAATGCTTCACAACCAAAAGTTCTCAGAAATGAGTAGTTTACCTTTTTACCTATCCATTCCTCCTATGAAATCCCACCACCCAAAGTGGTTGAAGGCCCTCTGTTTATTAAGTAAACAACAGTATCTACAGCATCTACCCAAAAATGTAAGGGAAACCCTACATGCAATCTCATACACCTTGGATTCTCCATGATTGTTATGTTCATCCTTTCTCACACACCATTTTCTTATGGTGTTACTGGAACAGTCCTCTCTCTACGAATCCCATGGTATGAACAAAAACTATCAAACTCCTTTCTGCAGTATTCACCTCCATTATCAGATCTGAGACACTTTAACCTTTTTCTTGTCTCATTCTCAACCAAAGATTTTCATTTCTTAAAAGTAACAAAAACATCATATTTTTTTCAAATGCAATGAACCCAAGTTTTTTTAGTTGCATCATCGATAAAATTAACATAATAACGTGAGCCACCAAGAGATTGTACCTAAGTCGGTCCCCATACATCTGTATGCACAAGCTCTAACTTTTCACTCTTCTTTTGATTCCCAACTCTAAGAAATATGACTCTCTTCTGTTTTCCATAAACATGGTTCTCACAGAATTCCAAACTTACCCGCTTCAGATATGACAACTTCCTTGAGTGGAGAATCTACATCCCCTTCTCACTCATGTGGCCAAGCCTATGATGCCACAAGGTTGTATATGTTTCTGTGAAATCTACAGAGATAGAAGAATTGGTATTACGAAGACATACATACAATGTACCTATCCTATCTCATTTTTCTATTACCAGTGATCCTTTAGTGATATTCCACCACTTTTCTCCAAATGTAAATAACTAGCCACCATATACCAATTGCCCTATTGAGATTATATTTATTTTCATAGTAGGAATATGCCTTACATCTTTCAACAACTATTCACCTCCATTCTTTAACTTTATCCGTACCTTACCCATTCCAACAATTTTACATGGTTCATCATCACCTAATAAAACATGTCCAAAATCACCTGGAACATAATCATGAAAGCATTTCCTATGGGGTGTAGCATGACATGAAGAAAATGAATCAACTACCCAGTAATCACTAGTACTATCTAATGCAAGAATCAAAGCATCTTGTAACACATCACCTGTTACATTTGCTTCTTGAGTATTCTCCTGCTGTCCATCTCCTTTCTTCTTTATAGATCTGCAATCTTTCTTCAGATGTCCTTTCTTTCCATAGTTCCAACACTCTATCTTTCCCAGTATGGACTTGGATCTTGCCTTCCTAGGCTTCCCATTATTACCGGGGCTCTTTCCTCTCTCCCTTTATCTTCCCTTGCTCTCCATGTTTAACGCATTACCTGATGTTTCACCTATGATTTTCCTTCGCATTTCATCGCTAAGAATAACACCAACAACATCATCAAATTTCAAAGTGTTTAAAACAGAGACATAATTACTTACAACCATGACCAAGTCATTCCATCTTTCTGGCAATGAGCACAAGATTAGAAGAGCCCTAATCTCATCTTCAAAGTTCACTTTTATAGAAATTAGCTGATTATTAATCGTATTAAATTCATTTAAATGGTCAACAATAGACCCACCTTCTAACATATTCATATTAAATAAATGCTTCATTATAAATACCTTGTTGGAGGTTGAGGTTTTTTCATACAATTTAGTCAATGCGCTCATCTGACCCTTCGTTGTATTTTCTTTTGAAATATTAAAATCCAATAACAAAGCTAGGCACAGTCGTATTGTTCCTAGTGCCTTTCTGTCAAGAACTTCCCATTCTTTATCCTTCATAGTCGCTGGTTATTTTTCTTTTTATCCCAATGGTAGGAATAGATCCTTCTAATACATATAGTCCTCCATTTGCATCTTCCATAACTGATAGTTTTGGCCATTAAATTTTTTGACCCTAAACTTTCATGATTTCACCATTACTATCACTTGAAATAGGAACCCTTCTTTCATGCGAGTTTATGCGTCAAATAGGCCTTTGGATCTGATACCAATTGTTATAAAAATAGGATCACAGAACAATAACATAAGATAAGATGGAGAAATTAAACACATAAATACAATACAAGAGAGACACCAATATACATGGTTCACCCAATATGGGCTACACCCACAGAGAAATTGCCAATCCTTTTATTACATTGCCCAACAAATAAAGGGATACAACCCGCAGCACATCTGCTGCAACTTTCTCTTAACTCTCTCACAGTCTCTCTCACACGATCATAGATATATTTTCAATATTACAATACACAACCATATTACAATTTCTTCCTTTTAAAGAAGGATTACCATGGGAAAATACTAAGGGATACCTAATACCATGGGCCCACAAATCACCCATTATTGACCAAGTTATGAATATGAAATTACAACATTTTACAATGCAATAAAAAATTTATTTTAGGGGCTTCGCCTCCGCACCCCCCTCTAGGATGAGTGTATAGTACACCTACACAACATATAAAATTGGGGTACAAACACGGTTGAACAACAATATCTCTAAATGAGGAAGATTAGGCTCCACAACCAACATGTCTTATGAAAATGAGAGTCATATTCCTTCTTGACATGACTGGTAATTTCTCCTCTTCATTGTCCTCTTTCATTGTAGATCTCTTCCACCATTCCTTTCATCAAATTAAAGGCCTCGAATAAATCATCTTCATATTTGTTAGGACCTATCCTACTTGGTGAAACCATCTCTCCTCTTTGAATGAATCTCCTTGAACCAATTTTAATATTATAAGCCTCAATTTGGCCTTCTCCCTTCCTGAGTTTAGATCTTGTGAGAATCCACATGTCAAACTTACTCTGATACCAAACATGATTTGAAAATAACTCTTGAATTGCACGTGGAATAAATTAAACCATTAACTTGAAAATGATTTAATAAACAAGCTTAAATGAAAGCTTAAATAACTGAAGTGAAGCAAAATACAAGAATATCAAACCATGAAAATGAGAAGAATATTGATAACAGAGTTCACCTTGAAAGGGATACAACTTTGGGTCCACTTCCAATGTGAGACCGATCAATTAATCTTCAAATGCTTGAAATTCCAATGATTTATGAAGACACCTTTGAAATATGTTGTTCAAAAGCATAAACTGCCACTGCCACTGTGATCCTATTTAAATCTCAATAAAAACGAGTATAAAATCGCCTATATCTGGACCAGATGCACAGGGACCCCCTGTCATGCAAATCAAAACAACGTTTTGTACAGTGTACTATGTCCCACCTCAAGATCTGTGTTGTACGTCATCTGCATAAACTCGAACTATGAACTCAAATTGTGTCTTGAGGGATGAAAAAGCATGGTTTATATAATACAAAGCCATGGTTCCAAACCCTATGGAGGGCGCACCCATTTTGGGATTGGAAACCAATTTAAATTAAAAAATATATTGTATTGTTAACCACCCAATAGACAAGCGGTGGCATGGTGGTAACAAGTTACGGGGTCAAACCCCGTCGACCCCCCTTTTCGCATACACTATTACAATACATGATATATATAATAACAATCCCGTGGACCTTGGTTATACATAATATATATATCAGACACAGACCATAGGTATGATTCCAACGTTGTTACCACATATGCCTCAAGACCGGGGGCTTATCCCTCGATCCTTTCTTTCCACCAAATAAAACAGTTGAAAAGTTAAATACAAATCCCAATCATAACGGTCAAGTAACAATTGTGCGATGTGTTCGAAAAGACGTGGGCATGTAGTTGAGGAGGTTGCGGGTTCAATCTGCTTGCTGTGCCAAAATTTTTGGTCGAGTAAACCATGAAGGGCCATCCGGGATTGCCACGTCGTAGGTCCTGGTTGGTCCACATGTTTAATCCCATGTTGTGTGTCCGATGTCGATTGGACCAAATTCCCACCAACTTTTCTTGCCAAATCATCACTCTAACTGCCATGTCATCCTACTATCAGCCACGTGGCACCTCATGGTGATTCCACGTCACTGTTACACATGCCACGTGGCACACTATGGGTGTCCCAAATGGAATCCCTTTTTTCACTTTTCCATGTTTCGGTGAAACTCCAGAAGGTGATATCTTGGTCATATGGTGTCCAATTGAGATGAACCAAGAGTCGTCGAAAATTTCTCGACGAGCTCTACGTGGAAGGTGCCCTTCTATTAATCATTTGAGAACTTATTCTTGGATTGATTAGAAAGATCCTCCTGGATCAAACCTCCCCACTAGAAATATTTTTCACCGCTTTGGAGTTATATACACTTATGTCAAGGATCCTTCAAGGCTTTTAGGAAAATTTCACGTGGACAAATCCTTATTACTTTTAGGGGCTTCCTTGATGCTTTGAGGGAATACTTCACTTGACTTCATGGCTTCTCGACCTCTAGGATTCTTCTTGCTTGGATTTTGACATCAATGATAACTTTATTCAACAATTAAATCCATTATAGAGTTTCCTACTCCTATGAATGTGACATATATCCAATCATTTATGGGACTTGTTGGTTACTATCACTGATTCATTAAATATTTTTCTAAGATTTCCCATCCCATAACCTCCGTGCATAAAAAGGAATCCAAATTCATTTGGTCAGAGAAATGCGAGACAAGTTTTTAGGAATTAAAACGATTGTTGATTACTGCTCCTATCATGAAAATTACATATATGTATGGATATTTTGTGGTTTGCACAGATGCATGCAAGGAAGGCCTAGGAGGAGTACTAATGCATAATGATCATGTTATCTACTACGAGTCTAGAAAGATGAAAGAACATGAAAGGAATTATGCAAACCATGCCTAAGAACTAGCTATAATAATTCACACACTCATAATGTGGAGACACCATCTAATCGAGAAGAAATTTTTTCTAAATACAAATAGAAATGGATTGAAGTATTTGTTTGACCAACATAACTTAAATTCCCGACAATCTGCAGATGGTTGGCCTTTGTAAGTGAATATGAATTTGAAATAAAGAAAATTAAATGAAAGGATAACAATGTTGTCGATGCTCTCAACATGAGTGTTTGACTAATCTACTTGACTAACATCAGTAATTTTAAAACTAATCTTAGAGAAAAAGTAAAAGCAACCTATGGATAGGATGAGTACTACCAAAGAATCTGGTCACGTTTACAGGAAAACACAATAGGACAATAAAAAGAAGACTTTAGTGTCACTAGTGATGGGATATTTACGTACAAAGGAAGATTGTATGTGCCAAATACACCAGAATTGAAGGAAACGATCATGGACGAGCTTCATAAACAACCATGCTACATTAAAATTTTATGACCTTTGGCCTTGAAAACATTTGTAAATCAACAAATCTTGTGATATGGGATAAAAAGAAGTTCCTCTTTGAAACACGTGTCACTCTCATTATCTTGTATGGATGAGAAGTTTGGAGTTGCAACGTCTCTAGAGAATCTTGGAGAAAAATTAAGAAAATCTAGAAGCATTTTATAACTTATAACATTAAAAGCAATATGACCTATCATATTCTCCTCATAGAAGTGGGGTTCTCTCCCATTGAGGGCATGGCTATGACTAGGTACTTGATGTACAAGCATAAGATAAACGACATGGAAGACCATAGAATTCCTAATTTTGTCTTAAATTCCCGCCAAAACCACATGCGTATCAAGTGAGGGTGGAATAAAGATTCCATGGTGCAGACATTTCTAACCTTCAAACCAGGGAAATTTTTAGGAGTAAAATTTCTCCAATTGGCTATTTCTGGGGATTTTTTCAAAAAATAAATTCGCTATTTAGTCATTTTAAGTCTCTAATATCGCCTATATTTACACAAAATATATATATTTTATCATAATATTCACCAAAATTTACTAGTTTCAGTAGTAAATTGTATGTTTCATATTTAATATACGCCTATCAATCTATATATATGTTTTTTTCAATTCAAAATAATCGCCTAGAATACTATACTTAAGTATACTTTTATAATCCTTAAAAAATACTCTACTTCAAACTTCTCAAAACTATGGTAAGTTAGGAATGTTTCTCTTTAAGCTTTTTGAGCACATGAATAAAATTTTAAAGAAAAACAAATAATTCATTTCTTATATTTTCTCTAAAGGTCCAATAAACCAAATTTGGTCTCAGTAGACGTTAACCATCATCATCATAATAATCACCATTCAAATCAATATAAATACAAAATGATTACATGCGATAAATATATAAGATTAATATATTATTAAAATACAAAACAACATTATCAATAAAAATGATTTGTAAAGTAAATGAAATGATTAGTTAACAAAAGTGTTTAAGTTTTAATTAATCACATTATAATAAATAATTCAAATACAAATGGATGAAATAAAAAGTTAATTTTATTTGAATACAAAAAAATACACATTTATTACCTATTTTATTCAACTAAAAAATAATATGATGAAAGATAAAATAATTAATTTAATTTCATATTTAATTTTATCTTTTTCATTTCTTTTTAATTAATCATGTCATGTTCAAACCAATAAAAATAAAAATACAAATTGTTTACATGAAAAATACAATGACCAAAAAAAACATTTACCAATAATATATTTATTTTAATTTTTCTTTATTTTTTTAAATTATCGCATTACATAAAATAATAAAAAACAAATAACTACATAACCTAATCATATTCAAAATATAAAAATAAATATGAAAATAAAAATATAACCTACATTATTTATTTTATTTTATTATTATTAATACTAATATTAATATTAACATCAGTTTTGGTTTATCGGACCTTAAGAAGAAATAAGGAAATTATTTGGTTTGCTTTCAAATTTTATTCCTATGCTCAAAAAGCTTGGAGATAAGATTTCCTAACTCACTATAGTTTTGGCAAATTAGGAGGTTAGAAAGGTTTGGATTGTAGCAAATATTATGAAACTGAGATCTAATGTGGGTGTAAGCAGGGCACTCTAAGAGAAAGTGATTTTCATTCTCAACTCTCATAGATTCACAAATATGGGAAATCCTTTACACCCATGGTATCTTGGGAATTGATCAATGGCCTATTTTTCTATGGAGCTCATGAGAGTTCGTTCTTAACTCGGCTATATTATTTTTCCTCTTTGAACTAGTTAAACCCGAGAGATACTTCTGATCTTGTAGATTAGGGTTAATGACCTCCTTATAGTATCTTCATTTTATTTTAACCTCTAAATCTTTCCCACACCACATTTTCTCCTTAAACTTAGATGTAATAATATTTTTGAGGTTATTGATATTCTGCAAAGTGCCATTTTCTTCAATGCCCCAATGGTTTAACCAAGCCATGGTATATTTACACCAACCACGCTTGAGGCGCAAGTGGTTTTGACTTGATTTTAAAGCAATTTTAGGAAGTATTTCGTCTCCCATATTATTTATCTTGTGTTTGTACATAAGGTACCTGGTCATATCCATGCTCTTAATGGGGGAAATACCCACTTCTATGAGGTGAATAGGATAAGGCGTATCTCTTTTAATTTTGAGGTTATCAATTATAAAAAATTTCTGGATTTGCTCAATATTTCTCCAATATTCTCTAGAGATGTTGCAACCCCATACTTCACAACCATATAAGACAACAGGAATGACAAGAGTTTCAAATAGGAACTTCTTTTTATCCCACATGATCAGATTGGATGATTTACAATTGTTTTTAGTCTTCAACATGTCAAAATCAAGGATTGCAATGTTCTAGTGGAGGTTGGAGCATTTCCAACAACACTGATAACTCCAGAGTTGATGGGATATGGAGCATTAAGGAAAGTAGGAGGGTTTTGTGGGCTCTCCAACCTGCAAAGTTTGAACATTAGCGGGGCCATAAAATTGGAAGAGCTACCAATTATTGAAACATTGGTATATTTGGAGTTGTTGGATACATTAAGGTGTGTCAAGCTTAAGAACATACATGGGTTGACGCAACTGACAGAGCTTCGAATTTTAGAGATTAGATACTACTCTGAATTAGAGGATCTTCTAGGTGTTGAACATTTGTGTTGGTTAGAGTGGCTTGGTACGATGGAATGTCCTGAACTATAGTGGCATGAGGGAGTAGTGGAGGATCTACTTTGATGATAGGGGGGATCCTTAGTGGGGATATCCTTCATAATATAAAAAGAAATAATTACTATTAGAAGAATTCATAACCCTTTACAGTTGCCACAATCCTTAATGCACGCTACAGATAGAGGGTCTGTCATGATCTTTTTAGCACTTCTTCTTTGAAGTCTCTGGGATGTAATGATCTGATGGTTTTCCTCTATGTACTATTGATTGTTGGAATCAATTTAATACTAAGATGGGGGTGAATCAATATTATTGCAATTACCAACATTTTTTACCTTCTTTAAAATATTAGTCTTAACTTAATCTTGATCTTTAGTTATGCATCCAATATAAACAAAATCATTCATCCATATATGCACCAAGACAAAGAACACATAACACACTGGATTTTTGACGTGGAAACCCAATTGGAAGAAAACCACAGAATGCTCTTTTGTAATGAAAATAATAAATTCGAGCAAGCACCAAATTCCTGCATTTACCAACACTAACTAGAAGGAGGCTACAACCCCTTGATCCTTGCACCATCCTGCCGTCCAAATATCCAATATACGATTCTGACTTACTGTACTTTAACTCACGCACACTTCTAATATTCTGATATTAGTTTTGTTGTGTGCTATATTTGTATGAAGAAGATTAACTATCACTGTGCTGCATAAATCACTTGACTTCTCATTACTCTCAATTCAACACTTCTGTTGATGTCTTACTTCATGTACTGTGTGCTTGTTGATTCTGCAGTTTGTGCTAAGGTATTCTTTGTTGATCTGATAATGGGAAACTACACTCACCAATTGATACTATGTTGCTTTGAGATAATGCACTAGTAAAAGATGGAACTATGCACTTACTGATGTGTCCGTTCTGTTTAAGAGCCACAGTCTTATAGACAACCTACAACATGTCATGCATAAATTGATTCGTCCTTTAATTTTAACGCACTTGTCTCAGATCATCCTCATCATGACGTGCTTACTGGATCATGTTGTTTCTCTGTCGTCACGCATCAGACAGACTTCTCAAATTTTCACACTTCATTTCAATATTAATGCATCAGCCAAACATCTGCGCATCACTTGATATACTTCGGTTCAGTATCTGTGCTACTTCCTTACTTACAACATCAGTGACTATCTATGTGTTGTTTGCAATTTTGTCATTCAATATTCATGCATTTGCACATACTTTTGTGTTTCTTCCTGTTGGTGTCCATTTTGTCACTATTTTTTATCATCAAATCTATTCTGAATGGCGTTAATTTCATTATTTTTGATATAATTAGTTATATTTTTTCCGCCATTCAGCCCATCAAACAGACCAAGTATGCATGTATTCATTTATCATATGAAATTTGGTCAAATCTCACTATATTATGATTTATTAATGATTAAATTAACAATTCCAGTCATGCATGGCATTTAGTTTTGATCTATAGGCTGCGATTTCTCAAACGACCTTCCATTCAGACTGCGTGTTTATATCGCCAATGTTCAGTTGCGTCCAGCTTGTCATTCAACCTTGCATTCAGCTCGTGAAATCCACGGTTGGCATATTTCTGGCTATTAAAGTAAAAAATGAATACATGGGTTCTGTTAGCCACATGATGGTTACGGTTGGTGAGCTCTCTTTCTGGAAGATTCGCCTTCCTGCCTTCTAAGCTCGACAACACATCCTACCTCCACGTCAACACTCAACACACCGATTTGCTTGCTCGTTCATCTTGGAATCACGCATGCTCATCCACGCCAGTGTTCTGGAAGAGTTTGTCCGTCCACACTCAGTCCGCCAACACACTACCCATTCCACGTCAAAGGAAGATCGATGCTCCAAGCAGCTGGGTGAAGGAACTGACCCCGTGAAGACTGATTCCTTCTCCCTGCACTGTCACACATCACTTAAAGTAGCCGATTATAGCCATAAACGCCTCTATTATTAGAGAGGTCGACTCTGTTGACCTTCTCATCCACTGTAAATATATAAATAGATGCTTTGTATAGAGAAACGAAGTTAGTCTTTAGTTGGAAAAGATCATCATATTAGTAGATAGTTCGTAGAATTTGCAGTAGATAGCAGACATTTTGTAATTTTCTTAAGTTAATGGAAGTTCCAATTTGTTGATGTTATGAGTAACTAAACCGATTTAGTTTTCCATCTCTGATTGTTGGGAAGGGCCCCTCATCAACCATAGGTTTTGTTCTTGTTTTCTGCATTTTCTTTTTTGCAAATAGTTAGTTTATTTTCCTGTTTATGTAATTAATTTCGTTTTCCTGTACATGATATTTCTTTCTTCTCTGTAATTTATATTGTGTTGCTAACATAATCTGTGTTTCCAGAGTTAGTAAATGGTCGACCAAAAGTATAGCTTTGATAGTTTAATTTCAATCTTTGGTAATTAGATAGTTTGTTTTCTAATCTTCTGCAAATTAGATAGAGTTATTTAGTTTATGTTTCCAACTTAGTTTACAATTAGAATTAGTTTTATTTACTTCTTCACTGTAGCTGTAGATTAATTCTATCTCTCATCTCAATCTTGCTTTAGCATATCATAGGAATAGTTTATCTCTCCAACAATGATTAGAATAGGTTTCTCTCTATTATCGTAGCTTCTCAAAAAGTCTTCTCACTAATTTCTTTGCATTGTAGGTTCATCTGCATTCGCCAGATGACATTAAGATCATCGAAACTCTCCTTTTCTTTAGTTTAACTCGTTTTTCCTCATCCAGACTATCATTCGGACTGTCATCCAGATTGTCATTTGGATTTTCATTCTTTCTGTATTGTTTTTATGCTCATTTGAATTCAGTTTCTTAGTTTTATTAACTATAATCTTTCCTGCTCTTAATTAGTATTCTTAACCATAGTTAGGCCCTTGTTTTACATTCCATAAAGTTTTAATTAAAGTCTTGTTACCATTTTTAGTTTGCTTTAACCGTCTTTTAAATTATGTCTTTCATATTTAATTTACTAACATGTTGTTGTTTCAGAACTTATCAGTTTTATTCCTAGTTTAGTTTTAAGACTTAGTTAGATTAGAGTTAATAATTTCATTCTCCAAGTATTATAGCTTTGATAGTTTCCTTCATTAAGATTAGGATCAGTTTTTTATTTAGATAGATAATGAAGATGTTCATGGAATATAATTTGGATTCAGGAATTAATATCTTTATCAACTTTTCTACTTGCTTCCAAATCAAGTTCAGAAGTAAATATCTTTATTAAGTTTTCTACTTGCTTCTAGTTTTCATTAGTATCATATTATTCTGCTCATGGATAGGAGATAGATCAGAATGTTTAAAGTTAACTGTAATTGGTCTCTTTGTAGTTTACATCTATTTGTTGAAGTTAGATTAGATTTACTTCCATTTTGTTTTGCTATTACATTTGAAAGCCATTACGATACATTCACTCCAGTACCTCTTACATGGGAATATATGTTTTTCTTGAATTAGTTATTGAAATTATTTAATAGTTTGTAATTTGCTTTGATCAGCATAGCTTTCTGCTTATGTAATTTATCATTAAATTAATCCATTTTATAGATAGGTCTCTAATTTATTTACAGTTGTTTTCTAATTCCTAGGATAGAATCTGAAATTGCATTTTCATAGTTTATAATTTGCTTTTCAATCAGTTTCCATTATTCAATTATAAGATAGAGTAGTATGATTTGATACTATTCTAGTTTATTTGTTTAACTAAGTTTGATTTAGTTCGTTCCTTTTTTTTTTCCTGAAGTTTGACTCGGTTTTTCATTTTGAAAGATCTTTCAATCTTCTCTTTATGAAATATTTTTAAGGTCTGACAAGCCGAAAATCTTTCCAGCGTGCAGTTCTAGGAATCTTTGCTGACCTCATACATGACTGTGTAGAAGTTTATATGGATGATTTTACAATTTATGGTAATACCTTACAGGAATCCCTTGATAACCTCAAAACAGTTCTTATTCGGTGCCAAGAAACGAACTTAGCTCTTAGTCATTGAAAATGTAAAATGCTACTGACCAAGGGCATAGTTTTGGGACATCATGTCTCTCTTCAAGGTATCAAGGTGGATCCCGCCAAGATATAAATAATTGTTAATCTTCCTCCTCCAAAAACTCCGAAGGAAGTAAGAATTTTTCTCGGCCATGCCGGCTATTATAGACGTTTCATTGAAAATTTCACTAAAATAGCCACACCTATGTTCAAACTACTCATGAAAGACACATAATTTCAATGGACTGAACCGTGTCAACAAGCCTTCGAAACTCTAAAGGCCAAGCTATCAGTGGTACCAATACTTAGGGGCCCAAATTGGTCCCTTCCTTTCCATATATCCACTGATGCTTCCGACATAGCCATAGGGCTAGTTTTAGGTCAAATGGAGGGACAAACATCACATTCCATCTACTTTGCTAGTAAAAATTTGACTACTGCAGAATCGAAGTACACTATTACTGAAAAAGAGCTTCTAGCAGTAGTCTACGCCATCAACAAGTTTCGTCATTATATCACAGGATATGAAAATGTTATACACACTGACCACTCCACCATCAGGTTTTTGATGAATAAACCCATTACCAATGACAGAGTGACTCGGTGGCTTCTTTTGTTACAAGAATTCAACATCATCATTGTTGATCGTCCCGATAAAGAGAATGTAGTAGCTGATTTTCTCTCTCGAATTCAAATTGACGATAATGCCAGCCCTGTCGATGATAGCTTCCCAGATGAACATTTGTTCGCTATAGCTGTTCGAACCCCATGGTTTGCAGATATAGCCAATTATTTAGCAACTGGAAAGCTACCTAACCATCTCTCCCCACCTGAGAAACGTAGGATCATAGTTCAAAGTTCCAATTATTCTTGGGTAGATAATGATCTCTTTCATACTGGTCCTGATCTTATTATTAGACGATGCATACGAGAGGATGAGATGGCAAAGATCCTTCATGCATGTCATGGTAAACCGTGCAGTGGGCATTTTTCTGATAAGAGAACAACATACAAAGTATTGCACTCTGGGTACTATTGGCCAAGCATCTTCAAAGATGCTTCCAAATATGTCAAGGGATGTGACAGTTGCCAAAGAATGGGTAGACCTACACCATCCGATGAGATGCCTTTGCATCCCCAAGTTATGATTGAGCCATTTGAAAAATGGGCTTTAGATTTCGTTGGACCAATTTCCCCTATGTCTTGCAAGAAGAAGTACATCCTAGTCTGTACAGATTATGTCACCAAATGGATAGAATCTAAAGCCTTATTTCGAGCCACAAAGAAATCTGTGGTGGAATTCATTTATGAAGAAATATTTACCTGATTCGGTGTACCTAGGGAAATTGTAACCAATCAAGGATCTCAGTTTACCTCCAAATTAATGAAAGAGCTTACTGAAAAATATGGTATTAGACATTGTAAATCGTCACCATATCACCTGCAAGCCAACGGTCGGGTAGAATCCACCAACAAAGTATTAGAAGCCATCCTAACTAAGACTATCTAGTTACACCACAAAGACTAGGAAGATAGGCTTCCTGAAGCTCTGTGGGATTATAGAATAACATGGAGAAACACTACTGGTCACACACCTTATGAACTTGTTTATGGTAAACAAGTTCTTCTACCCATTGAATTTCAAGTCAAAACCTTTCGTATGGCTGCACAATTAGGGATGAACTTAGAGGAAGCACGGAGACAACGAATCCTGCAGATAAATGAATTAGATGAGATTAGGAAAGATGCTATTCAACGTACAATATTAATACAAAACCAACGCGAAAAATGGCATGATAGATACATTAAACAAAAAAAATTCAAAACTGGAGACTAGGAACTACTTTTTGATTCAAGATACAAAAATTTTAAAGGTAAATTAACTACTCATTGGATGGGTCCATATGAAATTGTCACCGCCTTTGATAATGGATCCGTTAAAATTAAGACAATTGATGATTCACAAATTTATTTTGTTGTAAACGGACACAGACTGAGATTTTATCATCAACCAATATCTAAACAGGATTTTGTGCAGAATGCCTTGCAACAGGAAGAAATGGAACTGGTAGAAGACGAAGTCATTCCTCCTCCTCCTAGTCCTTGAATCATTTTGGGTTATCTTCTTTTGTATATATGTAAATATGTTTTTGATTTTCAATAATAATGAGTCGTTTCTAACAACTGATTACATTCTTTTTTACAAGAAATCTATTATGATTAGTTTGTAAAATATTGTCAATAAAACAGGAAGACTCTTTTTCCTTTCGTTAATTTTGAAAATTTTACATAACTTGTTATGTACATATGCTTTGTTTTGAATAGAATCTGAATTGTCTGACAAGTGGTTTTGCAGCTTAATCACAAGAACCCTATCTTTTTAATCAACTCATGTGATATTATGCGAAAATGGAAGTGCTCTAAAAAGAAATACTTATAGTTCTCCCTCTCTTTCGGTTACTGTTAAAATTGAAAATTTATAGTGAAAGGATAAAGCATTCTTGATATCATTTATAACCACTTTCTTTTATGATTATGTATATGGTATTTGATTCAGACATTCACATTTTTTATTTATCATTAGAACAGTGGTTTAAAAGACCTACTTTAATTATTATGATCTCTACAAAACTCTATCTTACACCAATGGACTGCTAGTTCATCCTGGACTCATTATCAAAACTTATCTCTAAAGCACCTTTAAAAGGTAGCCTAAAAGTGGGTGATATTTTCTATTTTGTGGGGAACATTATTGACCTTTTATGAAGAAGATAGACTGTGAAGTCAAAGAACATCTTTAGGTTATTATCTTTTGGCATGATCTATAATTTAGGCCATTATAAATAAAGTTACTCATAAGGTTTGTGCTAAAAATTTGAATTATGTGTTTAATAGGCTTAGCATACTCTAGTGCCAACCGGCTTCCTTACAAAAATATACATATATATATATATCATTATACGAAGCAAACCCGCCGGGGTACTGAACAGGCTCGTTGGCAGCGGGTCCATGCTAAGTAAAATCTTAAACAAGGAAGCTTGGTAAATGCAAGTAAACCCGTCGGGATACTGAATAGGCTCGTTGGCAGGGGGGCTATGCTTGCATGGTACCAAGATAAACCTGCCGGGGTACTGAACAGGCCTGCTGGCAGCGGGTCAATATCGGGTAAAGGAGGTTTGGTTAATGCATTGCTATTCACATAACTCATAAAAAAACCTGAGTATACAAACACATGTTTAGGTCGATTATGTATACTGTCATTAGATAATGGCTGTAAGTTGGACTTGGACCCTGTCATCTAATTCAAACAATACCTAGGATATTACTATCCTAGAAATGGGACCCATAATTATAGTAGATCTCACAAATTTTACGTTGAACCTTATCTATATTCTTTGGATGACAAGAGATCTTTACAATGAGTCATGGACGACTAGTTTTCCTATGGAATTTTTCGTATCTCTTACACTATTATTCTTCATATGGTATTTTAAGCATTGTTGTATTTTTTTTTATGCATGTACATATCTGAATCATCTACATTTATTAGTTAATATTTCATTTCCTTATGAAAATTATCACAATATTTTAAAAGCTATCTGTAAGACTTTCAATTGAATTTTTTTAATTTTAATCATTTCCTCTTTGATGGCTTGAGGACATGCCATATTTTTGGTTTGGGGGGGGAGATTAAAACTGTTCTTATTCTTTGAATATTTATGAAAATTTTATTTATCTCCGATACAATGACAGGTGTTTTCAGGTTAATGTAGAAGCCACGTAAAAGCAGAAGTAAATTGATCTAATCAAGAACAAAAAGAGGAACGCAACTAAAAGATCCAGAAAGGCAAAGTTTACAGCATCTTTTGTGCACTAACAGCTTCAGAATTTCTATGCAAAATCAACTTTGGTTAGCATCAACAATAAGATCTCGTATAAACAAAAGTATGTACGAAGGATTGAATGACAAGTTGAATGCCGATCCGAACGAGGCAAATAAACAACGTTTTGAATGGAGTGCTGAATGAAACCATAGCCTATAACAACTTTATTTAATATGCCAAGATGTCCAAGTTTGAATACTATTGATAAGTTTTATTGGTTAATTATGACAGGGATCAATCAAATGTCGATTTCACACATGGCTTCATTCTCTTATCCATCTCACCTCCGTTAAACGAATGGATTATGCATCATTGTGAATCATTACATGACCACCATTTGGTCTTACTTATCATGTTGTACGACCTGTCACCATATTAATTGAATTATGATCTCTCACGTGTAATCTATTTTCATTACGTGAATTACATTCAACCTGTCCAAAGCTCAGCTTTGGACATGGTTGAATATATTATAAACTACACGTATTCACTGGATTCACGCATGTCTACGCTGGCACTTAACTCAAGATATTTGAAGGATGGGTGTGATCTTTTAAGCATGCCAAGCCCTCGTCCACTGTCATTCAAACAATCAAATGGACCTTAGTTTAAACTGGTGATCATGTGAATTCCGCCTCAGTCTGTTCGCTCTCCATCTTTTTGTTGAGTTGCTTCTGTTCGGATATCCATCATCTATTTCGGGATACATATCTATTTCAGGATCATCTATTTCGGGATACATATCTACTTCAGGATCTTGCATGATCTATTTCAGGATATGTAGTCCAGTCACCAGTTTGATGCCTCCAGCACCTTATCCACCTTCTTCTAGCACCCGGGAGCCACCTTCCACAGAGTTTTAGCCCTCCTAAGCTGAAAGGCGCCCTCTTCTCACCTACTGACTGAGAAGGGCGCACTTGTTCACCTACCACTGCAGATTCACTCCAGTTACATTCAGTTAGCTCCGATTCTGATTGATTTCACTCCGATTTCACTCCTGACTGACTGTTTCACCTCCGATTGACCTCCAGTTCGATTAGGTGACTTGCTCTGACTCCAGTTAGCCTCCCATGCGCCCCCACTGAGCCTCCAGATCCTATATCAGTGCTACACACTTCAGTTACATTTATTATAATCAGTTAGACTCAGCTTGACACCTGGATGACTGTTTGTTGTGATTGATGAGCAACACCGATGATTGATGAGGACTCCTAGATTGAGTCAAGCTACTCCATTTCAGTGATTCGAATGTCTACTTAGTCAATTCGAATTGCCATTGACAGATTTGGATTGTATTGTAATCTATTGTAATTCATTCACCCTTTCTGGGATAGAGAGCACTGCTGCATGTTTTGCACAGTTTTGCACCATATCTTCTTATTCATCTGTTGTGACTGAGTTATTTTGTTCATTAGATCTGCTGTGACTAACTTTACATGGTATCAGAGCCATTGCAGGGACAAGATCTCTTTTCTACAGGTGTTTATACAAGAAGATTTGACTGAATTGCTAAAAATTGCAATAAGTTTGGCATGAGATATCTCAAGGGCATTCGCTCCTGTGCATGCAAAGCTTGAAAATTATTCCAATACCACTCCAGAAGCTTGAGTTACCACATAATTCCTGGATTTGATACATTGGACCCATTCAACATTGCTTGAAATCCAATCCCAGGTGTGATGCAACTCTCAAAGGGTGGATTGTTCGACCTTATTGTGATTGTTCTTATGTGATTTGCAGGTTAATTATCTCCTCCAAGTGCACTCGCTACATTCTGCATGCAAGCTTCCCTACAGCATTTCCATTCGCTATAGTTTGCAAGCAAGCTTCTTCTTCATCATTTGACTCGCTCCTAGCAATGGAATACTCTTCTTCAAAGCCTATCCTCACCCCATTCAATTATTTTGATTGGAAAGATGATATGGAGATCATATTACGTTCAAAAGGATACTACCGAGTCACTCTTGGTCTTGAATTGGAGCCAAACAATGTGGCAGAAAGAACCAAACACTACAATAAGCTTGATGAAGCTTACGGTCTTCTTTGTCTCTCCATCTCCAAAGATCTTCACTTCCATCTCAGCGGATTGAAGACTCCAAAAGCCATATGGGAGCAACTTGAGACACTATTCGGCAAGCAGGATGAGCTTAGGGCTTTTCAATTAGAGAATGAATTGATTGGCCTTAATCCTGAAAATTTCGAGACCATCAATGAATTCTTCACAAAATTCAAGAACTTGAACTTGCAATTGAAGAACAGTGGTGTTATCAAAGAGGATAAGCAGTTGATCCTCTCCATTCTAAGCAAGCTTGGGAAAGATTATTCGGTATTTGTCTCCACTTTCAATTCCGGTCGGCTAACTACCCCGAATTGGAAGATGCCTACCTTGAATGCCTTCATTGAGTCCGTTACGAAAGAGCATGACAAGTTGATTCAAATGGGGTCCATAAGCTCCAAAGATTCAGCCCTATTTGTTCAAGGACCCAAGATTTCGAATGGTAAAGGAAAGCTAAAGAAGGAGAAGCCCAAATTCGAGCCTCACAAGCAAAAAGACAAAGGCAAGCAAATGGATGCACCATCCAGTTCGAAATCCAAGCAAAAGGGCAAAGAAGGTAACCAAAAATCTAAATGTACTTATTGTAACCGTGGCTTTCATCCCGAAAGTTCATGTATGAAGAAGACTATAGATCAAATGGCCCTCCTTTTGGAAAAGAACAACATAACCCTTCCTGACGGTGCAAGGAAGAAGGATCGAAATGACGATCATGAAAGAGGACAAGCACTCATGGCAACGGTTTCGAAGCCCACTCTCTTGATAGATTCGGGTGCATCAAATCATATGGCTGCAAATATTGATTCTTTTTCCTCATTCGATCCAAACAGCTCCATCCCCATCCATTTGGGAGATGACTCAAAAATTTCTTCAAAGGGCAAAGGTACGATTCATGTAGATCATGGATGCTTTCAGAATGTTCTCTATGTGCCTTCCTTAGCTTCGAATCTCCTTTCTGTTTATCAAATGACACATACTGGTGATCCAAAGAAAGTCACATTCAGCCCTAATACAGTTGAAATTTCTGATATCAAAAGTGGAAGACTAGTTGCGGTTGGAAAGGCAAACCACACTGCAAAATGTTATGAGTTTTCGCACTTTATTCCGCTTGCAAAGCCCACTGCTCTTCGCACACATGGTAATGAGGTTAGTAGGCTTTGGCATGAAAGATTTGGACATCTAAATTATAAGTATTTGCTGCTGCTATCAAATAAATCCATGGTTGATGGGCTTCCACAACTCCGTTCCTCGAAGGGAATATGCTCCGGTTGCATTATTGGGAAGCACCCCGAGCACAGATTCGACCGCGGCAAGGCTAGCAGAGCCTCTACTATTTTGGGATTGATCCATTCTGATATCAGCGGTCCGCTGCCCCATATGTCATTAAATGGTTCAAGGTATGTTTTGACATTTATTGATGATTATTCTCGCTTTACATGGGTATTCTTTCTCAAAAACAAGTCAGAAGTGCTTGGAAAGTTCAAGGATTTTAAGGCTTCTGTTGAGACCACCACTGAGAGCAAGATCAAAGCTCTTAGATCTGATAATGGTGGGGAATATATCAAGTCCGAGTTGCTGCAACTTTGTGCCCAAAGCGGAATCAAGATCCAACATACAGTTCCCTACACACCCCAGCAGAACGGTGTAGCGGAAAGGAAAAACCGGTCACTGAAAGAGATGGCTACATGCATGATTGAATCAAAAGGTTTGGCTGCAAATCTTTGGGCTGAAGCAATCAATGTTGCTGCATATATACAGAACCGAGTTCCACATTCATCCGTGAAAGGTATGACTCCTTTCGAAGCATTCTTTGGTCACAAACCGGATGTGTCAAATTTGAGAGTTTTTGGCTCTACTGCATGGGCTAGAATTCCTTCTGAGAAGAGACGAGCTTTGGATCCACAAAGTATCGAGTGCATATTGATAGGATATGGGGAAGAATCAAAAGCATATAAACTCATGGATATCAGATCTAAAAAGATATTCATAGAGCGCAGTGTGCAGTTTGAAGAACCGCTTCAAGAATTGCAACTAGTTGAGGAGAAAACTGCCGATTCACCGCCTTCACCAGAAGAAGATTCGAGCAGCGATAATGAAGGTATGAGTTCTGATATTTCTGATATTGTAGCAGCATATGATGATAATGACATATCAGGTTCGGAATCCGACCATTCAGATCTCCCTCAGTTACCAAAGTGGGCCCAAAATACTCTACAATCTGCTGGTTCTAGTCTTGGAAATCCTGCTGATCCGAGACGAACAAGAGGAGACTTTCAAAGGGCAGGTATGGCTCTTTCTATTGCTGATCCATTTCTTCCTGAGATTTGTTATTTGATGGCTGGTTCAGATCCCCAATCATATTATTCAGCCCATCGAGATCCGAGATGGAAAGATGCCATGGATGAAGAGTACAGTTCTCTTCAAAAGAACAATACATGGGAGCTAGTTTCTCTTCCACCTGGAAGAAAATTAGTGAAGTGTAAATGGGTCTACCGTACTAAAGTTGCTGCTGATGGCACTATCAGCAAATATAAAGCAAGGTTGGTGGCAAAAGGTTTTTCCCAAGTCCAAGGAGTGGACTACACAGAGACCTTTGCACCGGTTGCAAAGATGGATTCCATCCGCCTTGTTTTAGCTATTGCCGCATCCAAGCACTGGGAGGTGCATCACATGGATGTGAAGAGTGCATTTTTACATGGAGACCTTGCTGAAGAGGTCTATATGCAGCAGCCAGAGGGTTATACATCAGATCCATCATTGGTTTGCAGATTGAAGAAGTCTTTGTACGGGTTAAAACAGGCCCCAAGAGCTTGGTACGCAAAGATGGACTCCTTCCTTCTTTCTCAGAATTTCCAAAGATGCAAATCTGATCCGAATGTCTATCTTCAGCGAGTTAAAGGTAATTTGTTGGTTATTGTACTTTATGTTGATGATCTGCTTATTACTGGTAGCACACTTACTTCAATAAACAAGCTAAAAACTGCCTTAAATCTAGCTTTTGACATGAGCGATTTGGGCTTGCTGAGTCACTTTTTGGGCTTGGAGATAGCTCAAAATTTCGATGGGATCACTATATCTCAGCAAAAATATGCTTCCGACCTGTTATTGAAGTTTAATATGGCTGAATGTAAGGCAGCCCCGTTCCCATTCCTCTCAGGAATCAGTCTTGAGGAGGGAGATTCCACACCGCTTGCAGATTGCAGTATGTATCGACAGTTGATTGGTTCACTACTTTATTTGACACACTCTAGGCCTGACATCTCATATGCCGTGAGTGCCGTGTCAAGATATATGCAGCAGCCACATGAGCTTCATTGGCGAGCAGCCAAGCGGATCTTGCAGTATGTGCAAGGTACGAGACAGTTTGGCATACATTATGCTGCAGATTCTGAGCTAGATTTCATTGGTTTTACTGATTCAGATTGGGCAGGTGATAGCATTGATCGGAAGTCCACTTCCGGTTATGTTTTCATGATTGGTCATGGTGCTATTTGCTGGTCCAGCAAAAAGCAAGCAGCCATTGCACTTTCTTCAGCAGAGGCAGAGTATCGAGGGGCAGTCAATGCCTGCATTCAGGCAGTTTGGTTGCAGGGTATTCTTTCCGAGTTTGGTTTTGGTGGCACTACTTCGACTGTCCTATTTTGTGACAATCAAAGTGCTATCAAGATCTCCACAGATCCAGTTCAGCGGCAGAGGACCAAGCACATTGAGATTCATATGCATTACATTCGACAGTTGGTGCATGACCGCACCATCATTCTGCAATATTGCCCTACCGATGAGCAAATTGCAGACATCTTCACCAAGAGCTTCACTGAGAAGAAGTTCTCTTACCTCCGTTCACTGTTGGGGGTGAGTTCCATCATGGTGGAGACAGATTGATTCATTATTATGCTTTAGACTTGAGGGGGGGCTTTCTTCCCACTGGGTTTTCCCTCTTTCCTCACTTAGTTTATTTTTCAGCATTTTTTGGATTATTGTATTGGGGTGACCTTTGGTCTTAGTTACCAGGGCCCCACATTATTTTAGTTGGCACATCATAGTCTAGCTTGAGGGGGGGTGTTCGGATATCCATCATCTATTTCGGGATACATATCTATTTCAGGATCATCTATTTCGGGATACATATCTACTTCAGGATCTTGCATGATCTATTTCAGGATATGTAGTCCAGTCACCAGTTTGATGCCTCCAGCACCTTATCCACCTTCTTCTAGCACCCGGGAGCCACCTTCCACAGAGTTTTAGCCCTCCTAAGCTGAAAGGCGCCCTCTTCTCACCTACTGACTGAGAAGGGCGCACTTGTTCACCTACCACTGCAGATTCACTCCAGTTACATTCAGTTAGCTCCGATTCTGATTGATTTCACTCCGATTTCACTCCTGACTGACTGTTTCACCTCCGATTGACCTCCAGTTCGATTAGGTGACTTGCTCTGACTCCAGTTAGCCTCCCATGCGCCCCCACTGAGCCTCCAGATCCTATATCAGTGCTACACACTTCAGTTACATTTATTATAATCAGTTAGACTCAGCTTGACACCTGGATGACTGTTTGTTGTGATTGATGAGCAACACCGATGATTGATGAGGACTCCTAGATTGAGTCAAGCTACTCCATTTCAGTGATTCGAATGTCTACTTAGTCAATTCGAATTGCCATTGACAGATTTGGATTGTATTGTAATCTATTGTAATTCATTCACCCTTTCTGGGATAGAGAGCACTGCTGCATGTTTTGCACAGTTTTGCACCATATCTTCTTATTCATCTGTTGTGACTGAGTTATTTTGTTCATTAGATCTGCTGTGACTAACTTTACAGCTTCCTCTGCAAATTCTTGCACCTCTTGTATCCATTCACATCCCCCCGTCCTCTATCAACGATGCCAATTCGTTACAAGCCTGGTAGCTACCAGGACCTCCTCCGCATTTTTGAGTTTAAAGCCTGCCGTGAAGTGTTTTTGCAAGCAGGTTGGGGACCATTTCTCCACCTTCTCCAAGGCCACGACCACGAGATTTCATTATTGTTCGCTAAAATTTTTGATGGCAAGATGGCCAAGGTTGGCCATCTTGTTTTCTCCGTGACAGAATAGTCAATAGCATTAGCTACCAAGCTCCCGAGAGAAGTTGCTCGATGAAACAAGCATCTCTTCCTTCCACGGAAGGATCATGAATTTGCATTGAAGACCAATTTTCAACACGTTGCTGGTATCAAAGGTTTTCACAGAGAATGGATCAAGCCGGAGTACTTAGATCCTCTGACCGTTATCATCCACTTAATCACTTGCGAGGGTAAGTTCACTGTCTTTAAAGCTTGTCATTTCAGATTGTTAGCGCATTTTGTTAACAATTAGACCCTCAACTTCCCATTTTATTTCCTAAAAAGTTTGGAGAAGATGTCTAGCCAAGTCAAGAAGAATACTGTTAATCCATTTGGTAGCTCGTATCATCATTGTCTCATTAAAATCCTGATCATTCACCAGTTAGAACAGAGAGGGAAAACATGGGATTGTTTTGTTTTTGAAATATTGAACCCTCATTTGATTGAGAAGTCTACTGTCAAATCCTCTCCCTCTCGAAAACATTATTTCCAATCTGGTATTGGTGAGCCTACCCAATCCTCTACGCAAGCAGAATGAGCACTAAGCGTGTATGATTTGATGAGGATCCCTCAGGTGATGAGCACCTTGTCTAGTCAACCCCTTCTCCTGAACTTACCCTTGGTGACCCTACTTCGGAACCGCCACTCTTTTCAGAGCCCACTAAATCCACGAGAACGAATTGTGATCAGTCTGTCGACCAGTCTGTCATTCAGACTATCGTTCAGCCATCACGTTCAAATGTCCAGTCAGACGACCATACCCTTGAATCACTCCTCCTCACATTAGCCAACGTATCTACTCGAATGAGTGAAGCCTCTGCTACTGAAAGTCCTCCTGCACACAACAAAGACAAAATTCTTGAAGGTCATACTGTTGAGTGTGAAACATTTTCAAAAGAGTTGAGTCCCCCAAAGAACCCTGAACATCATAAAGAACAACTCATTCTGACTTAGCAGGAGATGGATAAGTTGATCCAAGTGATAGCATGGTTGACAGACCAGAATCAAAGCTATGTGGAGACAATTTCTTAGCTTCATGAAGAAAACAAGGCACTGCGTATACAAGTAAAAGACATTGAATGCTTGGTTAACGCCAAAACAACATCCCATACTGCCCTATGGATGAGGTATAATTCCTTAAAGAACCAATTCAAGAAGCTCCAGGCCGAATCTATATCTTCATCATCCCAGTCGAAGGCCGCTGCTACCACAGCTCAACCATTAGAGAAATTTTGAGGTCAAAAAAGGGCCTCAAAACAAAGAAAATGTACTATAAAATACAACCAATCACATTCTAGTAGATGACATCATCCCCCTTGGTGAGGTGGCATTGCATGAGTTAAGAATGCTTATTTGTCAAATTTTCTATGGAGGATGAAAACACATAGTTAACCAAGGTAATGGTGTAAGTACTTTTAAATCATAAAGTAAAGTACTCATAATGATAGTCTTTTCATAAAATAATATTATTGTCATTTTCAAGTAAAGTACTCATAATGAATGTCTTTTCACACTTTCACATAAAATAATATTATTGTCATTTTCAAGTGAAGTACTCTTAATTCATAAAGAAAGTCCTTTCACATTTTTTTATAAAATAATATATTATCATTTTTATGTTTTTAATTTTAAATTATATATTCACTCCATTCTATTTAATAACATAATGTCAAACTAATAAAGAATAATAATAGATTTAATAAATAATAATAATAATAATAATAATGCAATGTGGATTATAATAATATTATTGACATTTTACATGTAAATAAATTCTCAATTAAATTACATTATTAAATTCATGAGAAAAGTACTAAATATTAAAAGTCAACATAAAATTAAAAAAAAACTCTTAAATTTTTTTTATTATTATTTAATTTCATTTGCAAGTTCAAGACAAATAAATGTTAAAGGACAATACATTTTTGGGAATTTACAATGAATCTTAGTCACATCAATGTAGTCTTATTTTATTAATTTTATTTCTAGTGAATTTTGAAAAGTAACTCAACCATGGTTATTTATATTGTGTATAGAAAATAGTGTGGGAGGTGACTTGTCATATATACCTACCCCATAAAACCCCCAATTCATAATATTTTAATATATCTCATATTTTTGTAGTACATCTCTTAGGAGGCCCTTTTTTGACCTCAAAATCTCTCTAATGCTTCTTCCTAATTTCTCTGTTTTGCTCAGTGGGACCTAGGATATCTCCGGTTTGGGGAAATGTTGGTGTCCATTTTGTCACTATTTTTTATCATCAAATCTATTCTGAATGGAGTTAATTTCATTATTTTTGATATAATAAGTTATTCTTTCTGCCATTCATCCCATCAAACAGACCAGGTATGCATGTA
This sequence comes from Larix kaempferi, assembly GCA_027924585.1. Classification (NCBI taxonomy): domain Eukaryota; kingdom Viridiplantae; phylum Streptophyta; class Pinopsida; order Pinales; family Pinaceae; genus Larix; species Larix kaempferi. The sequence continues at coordinate 301,687 of BSBM01000241.1, read as the reverse complement.
TTCGTTTATCGTATGAATTTTGGTCAAATCTCGCTATATTATGATTTATTAATGATTAAATTAACAATTCCAGTCGTGCATTGCATTTAGTTTTGATCTAAAAGCTGTGATTTCTCAAATGACCTTCCATTCAAACTGCGTGTTTATATTGCCAATGTTCAGCCGCGTCCAGCTTGTCATTCAACCTTGCATTCAGCTCTCGAAATCCACGGTTGGCATATTTCTGGCTATTAAAGTAAAAAGCGAATACATGGGTTCTGTTAGCCACGTGATGGTTACGGTTGGTGAGCTCTCGTTCTGGAAGATTCGCCTTCCTGCCTTCCAAGCTCGACAGCACATCCTACCTCCATGTCAACACTCCACACGCCGATTTCCTTGCTCGTTCAACCTGGAATCACGCATGCTCATTCATGTTGGTGTTCTGGAAGAGTTCGTCCATCCACGCTCAGTCCGCCAACACACTGCCCGTTCCACGTCAAAGGAAGATCGATGCTCCAAGCAGCTGCATGAAGGAACTGACCCCATGAAGACTGATTGATGCTCCCTACGCTATCAAGCATTACTTAAAGCAGCCGGTTACAACCATAAATGCCTCTATTATTAGAGAGGTTGACTCTGTCGACCTTCTCATCCACTGTAAATGTATAAATAGACGCTTTGTATAGAGAAACGAAGTTAGTCTCTAGTTGGAAAAGATCATCAGATTAATAGATAGTTCGTAGAATTTGCAGCAGATAGCAGACATTTTGTAATTTTATTAAGTTAATGGAAGTTCCAGTTTGTTGATGTTCTGAGTAACTAAACCGAATTAGTTTTCCATCTCTGATTGTTGGGAAGGGCCCCTCATCAATCGGAGGTTTTGTTCTTGTTTTCTGCATTTTCTTTTCTGCAAATAGTTAGTTTATTTTCCTGTATATGTAATTAATTTCGTTTTTCTGTACATGATATTTCTTTCTTCTCTGTAATTTATATTGTGTTGCTAACATAATCTGTGTTTCCAGAGTTAGTAAATGGTCGACCAAAAGTATAGCTTTGATAGTTTAATTTCAGTCTTTGGTAATTATATAGTTTGTTTTCTAATCTTCTGCAAATTAGATAGAGTTAGTTAGTTGTTGTTTCTAGCTTAGTTTACAATTAGAATTAGTTTTATTACCTTCTTCTCTTTAGCTGTAGGTTAATTCTATCTCTCATCTCAATGTTGCTTTAGCATATGATAGGAATAGTTTATCTCTCCAACAATGATTAGAATAGGTTGCTTTCTATTATCGTAGCTTCTCAACAAGTCTTCTCACTGATTTCTTTGCATTGTAGGTTCATTTGCATTCACCAGCTGATGTTAAGATCGTCGAAACTCTCCTTTTATTTAGTTTAACTCGTTTTTCCTCATCCAGACTGTCATTCGGACAGTAATCCGCATTGTCATTCGGATTTTCATTCTTTCTACACTGTTTTTATGCTCACTTGAATTCAGTTTCTTAGTTTTCTTAACTGTAATCTTTCCTCCTCTTAATTAGTATTTTTAACCATAATTAGGCCCTTGTTTTACATTCCATAAAGTTTTAATTAAAGTCTTGTTACCATTCTTAGTTTGCTTTAACTATCTTTTAAATTATGTCTTTCATATTTAATTTACTAACATGTTGTTGTTTCAGAACTTATCAGTTTTATTCCTAGTTTAGTTTTAAGACTTAGTTAGATTAGAGTTAATAATTTCATTCTCCAAGTATTATAGCTTTGATAGTTTCCTTCATTAAGATTAGGATCAGTTTCTTATTTAGATAGATAATGAAGATGTTCATGGAATAGAATTTGGATTCATGAATTAATATCTTTATCAAGTTTTCTACTTGCTTACAAATCAAGTTCAAAAGTAAATATCTTTATTAAGTTTTCTACTTGCTTCTAGTTTTCATTAGTATCATATTATTTTGCTCATGGATAGTAGATAGATCAGAATGTTTAAAGTTAACTGTAATTGGTCTCTTTGTAGTTTACATCTCTTTGTTAAAGTTAGATTAGATTTACTTCCATTTTGTTTTGCTATTACATTTGAAATCCATTACGATGCATTCACTCCAATTCCTGTTGCATGGGAATAGATGTTTTTCTTGAATTAGTTGTTGAAATTATTTAATAGTTTGTAATTTGCTTTGATCAGCATAGCTTTCTGCTTATGTAATTTATCATTAAATTAATCCATTTCATAGATAGGTCTCTAATTTATTTATAGTTGTTTTCTAATTCCTAGGATAGAATCTGAAATTGTATAGTTTCCATTTTCATAGTTCATAGTTTGCTTTTCAATCAGTTTCCATTATTCAATTATAAGATAGAGTAGTATGATTTGATACTATTCTAGTTTATTTGTTTAACTAAGTTTGATTTAGTTCTTTTTATTGTTTTTCTGAAGTTTGACTCGGTTTTTCATTTTGAAAGATCTTTTGATCTTCTCTTTATTTTTAAGGTTTGACAAGCCGAAAATCTTAGGTGCCATTCTACCTTAGCATATACTTTGCCTCAACTCTAAGATTACCAACCCCGGTCGATAATTAAATATTAGGTGTTTTCTTTGAGACAGCTCACACACCCAACATTGCCTTTCAGTATTTGCATATTTGTCATAGATCTACAACATCATTCTACCCATCATCTGTATCATTACTCTGTATGTGCGCACTCGGCTCCTTGCTAGATCATGTTGTTCTGTCCTTGATCCCTTGATGCCTCGAATATAAATCTGTATCTTCCAATTGAAGCTCTACAATATCGCCATCAATCTTACTGCAAATATCAAACTTACTTCTCTATTTATACATGTCCTGCACGGATTTCATGTCCACAAGTTGGTTGTGGCATCCCTTCTTCCATACTTCACAGATTGTGATTTTGCCACATGTCATATTTCTCACTGTTGATGTCTCATCCTTTGTGGGTCTTTCACATCCATGGTCCACAACTTAGTGGTACTTACACGTTAGTGGTGCACTCTTGCGTTCTTGATGTACCATTGCTTTGAGGTATGTGTGCATCCTTGCTCTTCAACTTGATGAGTCTTTGACCCTTGTGGTTGTTGTGCACCTGATGTATTAATGCTTTGCAGAATATGTGCATAAAATGAATTCTATTTAGTGGGACTTTGACCCTTGTAGTACCATTTCGTGTGGGACTTGCGCATCTACCATATCATCGGCTTGTGGGATTTGCACCTAATCAACTTCAGCTGATGTGCCCTTCTTGGAACTTGTGATCCCTTTATTGAATGAAAGTATCTTCTAATTGGAAAGACTTGCGTGCTTTCAGGACTATTCATTTTATTATTGATTGGGCACTCTCGATCTTTGATCAAGCAATTCTTGCGCATTCCAGTCTTGTTTCAGCATGCTTGCACACTTGTACCTTTGTTTAACAAACTCCTTAGTTTCTTGTGCACATGTACCTTTGTCCAACTAGTTCTTTGACTGCTTCCTTGAGAGAGTATGACTTGGTGGACTTGATATCTGCGCCGATACCACATGTACTAGGATACATTGCTTATGTGCTTCTTTGAACTGGATCTGCATGATGTACCTTGCTTATGTGCTTCTTCATACTGATCATGCATGATGTATCCTTGGACACACATCTTCAGACTGGATTCAAATTCTAGATATACTTCTTAACAATACTGGCATCCATGTCCTTCACCATATTGCGTGTATACTTCTTCAAAGTGGCTTCCATATACTTATTTAAGCTGACATAGGAATGTTGTATCCAATTTGACATCAATTGACATCAATTTATCAAGCTGAATCAGTTGGCATCCTCTTTGACATTAGTTGACATCAATGAAAACCAAAGTTCAACATTGATCTATACTATTTTAAGATGTAGTGAAGTGTCACTTTGGAAACACATACACACAGTAACACAACCAAAAAATGGAGGAAATCTAGAGTAGCACAATGTTGGAAGTTATGGCTTGGTTTTTCTGTTTATTTTAGTATGCATACCCCGAGTTTTGCGAGTTAGTTGTTCGTTTTTAATAGGTTTTCGAGAAACTCAAAGTCAAGCCCTTTCATGGGGCCTAGTACCAACCAATCATAATCAAAGTGGGAATCATTTCTAGGGTTTCGGTGTGCTGTGAAGTTGTCCAAATTACTACTCCTTGGTGGATTCAGCTGGCTCATTATTTTGTTATGCTAGGGTTGTTAATAAGGGTTTCAATTTCTATTAGGGCTGGTTGGGGTGAGATGTTGTGTTAAATATAGTCATTAAACTCGCCATTGCCAAAAAAGATGGTTGAGGGCTCTATTTCCTGGTCGAAATCTAGTCATACTGAGTCGCCTAACCGAGGTTTATTCCTTTTTGATTAGGAGCTCTGACATGCTTGAAAATCGATGGAGCACATCCTTGTAGACTTGGTTTATGCTGATATGTTAGTTTTGACATTTTGTGAATATGAACAGCCTCGTACATTCTCGGGTGGGGATTATACATGGTTGGTAAAGAACGACAAGTTGATTCGGGCTGGGGATTGTGAAGTGAACCTAATGGGTTACTTCACACTAGAATCCATTGGAGCAAGGATAAATCCATATAATTCCTCAAGGAATAAATATTTATTGTTTATTAATAATTTATGCCTTGTGATACAATGGAAACGCATGTAAATACACGTGAAAGATGATAAGTCTTGACCTTTTGGAAAATGTACAACTATTATTAATTACAATAGTAAATATGAATATTATCCTAAATTATTAATTTTATAATTTAAATATTTAAATATTATTATATAGATGTAATATACTATTACAAGTCTTCCCTCTTTCGAAATGCTTTGTGCTCAAAGAATCCTTTATAATTGTCACTTATGTAATATGGTTGGATACTTGTGTAGATATGATTCTTGAATCTTGGAACAATACTAGTGCATCGAAAAAAAATCAAACCATCCTAAAAGTATCCTTTCTAGAACTTTTTGATGATAAGAATTTGAATTTGATCTTCCTTGATATGAATAGACGTTCAGTTGTTGTGATCCATCAGAACAATATGTTGATTCTCATGTACTCCATTTTTTGTAATTAGGAGGATGATGTGATATCGTAGTACGTTGATTCTTCATGATCTTTGGTTTAAACTACCCATGATGAACTTGATTTGACATCTTGAAATTTGACATTCTTGTATTGACTAGAGAGACAATGTCTTCATTAGAAGTGAGTGACAGAACTAAATTTAATGATGTCAACATGTCACTTAATTGTGCCTTCAATTTTGCTGATGTTGATGTGTCATTTAACTGTGGCTTCAACTTAATTTCTGGATGTTCAATCAGTGACAAAACTTCCTTTGTAATGTCACTATGATTTTGTGTTTTGAGTCCTTCTATTGAGGTTCCTTTATCTTCAAATTCAACTTCTGATAACTTTCGCGATTCCACTGGATTAGTTAATGTCACCTTATCGACCTTAAATATTTGTATATCCTTACGTTTTAGTTTCTTTATTTATGTGAGCAGAATTTGACTGTGATTATTTAAACGATTAATCTCTTTATCTTTATCTAACAAGATTTTGTCAATATCTTTCTTATGATCCTGCTTCTTTTGAGATTCTCGATCACACCGAATTGCGACATCTTGACAACTCGAATCTTGATCAGTTAATTGTAAGTCACAATTCTTTGGTTTTTCTTCTCTTAAACTTTTGATTTGTTCTAATAATTTATGATTAAGGTCCTTTAGGGTAGAAGCTTCTTCTCCTTTTTCTGATAACTTCTTGTTGATATCTTGATTCTCCTATTCGAGTCTATGAATGCCATGCCACATATTCTTTAATTTCTTGATTTGTGACAATAATTGCCCGCCATGACTTTTTAAGCGCAAATTTTCATCTTCTTTTGCTTCAAGACCTCTACACGTTTTTCATTGTTTAGCTACTTCATATTCTAGTTCTTTAATCTACGACTGCATTTGCGTGACATTTGGTTGTTCTATTAGAGTAAATACTTTGCCACAGTTGGGGAAAGGTTGATTTTTATTTTTAAACTCCAATTTCCATTTAAATTCATCTGCACAAGCTGGGCATTTCCATTAAAGGAAAATTTTTGTGGACTTCATTTTGGGTGCAGTGTGAGGACAATGTATTAAGGGAATGGTGAAGGTTTTTAGGGATTTCAACTATTAATAATAATAATAATAATAATAATATTACTGTATAGTTTTGTGAAAAAAATTAAAATAATAGTTATTATCAATAATAATAATTGTCACGTCCCCATTTTGACCCTTGTAATATTTTGGGCTATAATGTAGATATTGTATGCATATTATGTATGATTCCTAGCATGAATCTCAAGGCCAAGGCCCCGCTAGTGAATGCTCGACCTTGAAGAGGCAAGTATTTGATATTATGCTACCCGTGTGCTAGTGAGCCATGGGAATTGTAAATATGCGTTTTAATATAAATGCCCACAACTAGCTATGCAATGCAACAAGAGATGGGGGCATGATGTTTACAAGGAATTGGGAGGGAAATATTCAAACCCTTGAGCCAATCAAGTCAAGCCAAGTGTCAATGAGAGAACCCATGAACCCTTAACTACCCATGTTGACTTTTGTGCCCATTCATTCATTTCTCCCAAGAGTTGGTTGATGGAGTTAATGCCTTGGGGAATGGAGAGGTATGGCTGTCCAAATTCAAGTATGGGAAAGCCACCCTTCCTAGAAATTCGTTTTTGGCTTCTTGGGCAAGAAAAGAGCCACGAAATTTCCCCCAAGCCATTATTCACCCATCAGTTTTTCTCTCTCATGAGTTTGGAGCTACCTGGGCATTTTCCCCCATGAATTTCCTGTGTTTTCCTTCATTTTCCTAGTTGGGAAGGGTGTTTTTGTTGTGGCTAACAATGGGGAAGACGATACAATGATTTTGGGGTTTTATAGAGGCCGTTTTGGCCCACTGAATGCTCATACATCTGTGGGAGAAATCGGTTTTCTTCCCTGGGGATGATTCCCTCTTTCCACAATCCGTGTTGGGTGTGCAACGATTTGGGGAAAACCCATAAACCCTATTCTATGAATCCCATTGCTGAAATGTGTATCCATGCCCAGTTTTGAGTTGTTGTGTGTGTAAAAGAATGTTGGGATTGAGATTGGTATCCATTGCTTTGGGCTGTGCTGAGCTTGAGAGTCCCCTTTTCCTTGTAGATATCATGCCCAGCTCAGGGGTGGTCTCTGAGTGCTGAAAGAATATAGGCTGGGAAGAGACCTATGGTTGGGTGGAACGTTGCAGTGACATAGCTAGTTGCTAGGGACAGGGTTACAACGAGATAAGTATAATCTCTTATGTGTATTTACTTCTGCACTATTTTAATTAAAGGATGGTTGCTCTTGATATGGTTGATGCATGTGAAATGTATGTGGATGATGTCTTATTCCACTATACATGTTTTCCTGATTTATGGGCAATTGTTTATATTTATATGAATCATGGATGTTGAAATGGGCTAAGTTTTATAAAAGCCCAGATTTTGGGTATCGTGTTCCCTTCCTTACATTAATAGATGGGAGGGGATGTGACAATAATAATATTTTTATTTGTAATATTTATATTTTTTTATATGTTAAGGGAATTAGGGGTTTTAAATATTATAGTAATAATTAATAATTATAATAATACTGTAATTTTTTTTTGTTAGGATTGGATGAAATTAGGGTTTTTGAACCCAAGGGATGGTGGATGGGAGTATGAAGATGAGTAAGAATGGAAGCCTTAGCGTGGAGATGTGAGATAAAAACCATGAGTTGGTTTTATAAAACCATGGATTGGTTTTATAAAACCATGTGTTGGTTTTATATTTTTTCTTCTCATTTTTACTTTCTTTTTCTTTTCTTCTTTTTACTTTCTTTTACTTTTTTTTTTCCTTGAAAAAAGCCACTAGCTAGGGTACAATAAGGCCACAACCCTAAATTTTATTTTCCACTAAGTATTTTTTTTCCAAATGACTTTCTCTGAGATATATTGCCACTGGTGAAAATAAAAAATGGGCCACAAGCCTCCATGAGAAAAATAAACCATGATCAACAACCACTCGGATACCAATTGAAGTGAACCTAATGGGTTACTTCACACTAGAATCCATTAGAGCAAGGATAAATCCATATAATTCCTCAATAATAAATATTTATTGTTTATTAATAATTCATGTCTTGTGATACAATGGACGTGTATATAAATACACGTGAAAGATGATAAGTCATGACCTTTGGGAAAAGGTACAACTATTATTAATTACAATATTAAATATGAAATATTATCATGAATTACTAATTTTATAATTTAAATATTTATATATTATTATATAGATGTAATATACTTTAGGTATATTACAGATTGTGCGAAGTTGGGGTTTGTGCCGAAAAAAATATAGTGCTAGTGTTAAAGGTTGGTGGAGAAGCATCACATGTAGTGCCTCTATTGGCCTCAGAAGTAAACAATTCATCTCTTTGCATAAAAGGTGGGGATGGTCACCAAGGTGGGGTTGCTGTACAAAAATTGTTAGTGGAATCTCATCTGGTCAATGAAGGGAATATTAAGGGTGGTGTCAAGAATCAAGTTGTGGGTAGGAGGGACAAATTCCGATGTGCAAAGAAGGCCTTTAAAATTTCAAAGGAGAAGATACATATGCCTTTGGGAAGGGACATAACCATGGATAGAGTGGTAGGCCTTTCAACCTAATATTTGGTGGGTAGACTAGAGTACATTTCAATGAACAAGTTGGAATTTATGTAATGGATTCTGGTTCATTGGTGGCCACTGGCTGGCCATAACCCTAAACTTAGTATTCTGGTAAATGGATGGTATTGTTTTCATTTCTCAACAACGGAGGCCTTCTCCAACATATTATCTACTCCTTGGATTATTGGTAAAGGGTCACTTGGTTTGGGTCGATGGCACTCAACCTTCAACCCTTTGAAGGAAAAGGTGAACATACGCCATATTTGGTGTTTATTGCCTGGCTTCCCACGTTAACTGTAGGCATCATCTGTTTTCAAGGACCTGGCTAATAAGATTGGGACATTCATTCACATGGAGAAATACATGCTATATGGGGTGGATAAATAGATGGAGGCTATCCTTATTGAGTTGGATGTCTCTAAGGGGTTGCCACCAGAAGTGGAAATTAATTGGGGTGGAAAGTATTTCATCTAGAAACTAGATTATAAAAATACCCCCTTCCGTTGTTTCAACTGTCAAGAAATTGGTCATTTGAAAAGGAAGTGTCCTGGGAAATTTCCAGTTGCTTTTGAGATGGACAATGAGGTTGTTGAAGAAGTTCAGTTGCAGGAGAAGGTATCGGTGGAAGGCATAGTTGTGACTCCCATTTTGGTGTCCAACCCTTCTTCTCTTACGACTTCAAATTTGGAACATTCGTCATCTTTTTTCGGTAAGCTCGAACATCATGCCCCATCTTTTTTAAACCCTTTAAATTCAGTTGAACGTGATATAATTTAGTGTTGTTGAGACTTATTGGCATAATTACTGTAGTGACCCTCCACACAATTTACCAAATCCTTTGGGTGAATATGGGATTGTCTTTGTTTATGGGGATACAAATAATAAGGAGGAAGGGTTTTGAGCCTTGGATACTTAGTTGGGACCGTATGTAGTGTTACCAAACCATAATCCTCCTTCCTCGGCTAATTCAGTTTCTAATGGTGTAGGGTTTAGTGAACGTAGGCCCTCAAATCCTCATTCCCTATTTTTCTCTAAGCTCGATGGGTGTTGTTGCGACCCTAAGGCTGTTGATGGGGACACAAGCCATGGGTTTCCTCCTTTTGAGAATCAAGATTCTCCTTTATATTCTCCTTTTCCAGGTGATCTCTAATAGAGTCACAATTGCTCTTCATGTGGGTCTAAGCCTTTGGAGACTAATGGGAATCCTATGGATTCATGTGGAGTATTGATTGGGGTTCATAATGATACTCCCTCCTCTTCTGGCCCCTTTAGCGATCGATCCCTTCTTTCTTCAGTGGACACCATATTGGTGATTCCCGTGCCCTCTTCCAAGGATATTTTGACCCAAAATCCCCTTTTTGTTTACTCTAATAATCCTTCAAAAAATGTATTTTTTGTCATTAATCCTATTCGTTTCCAAAATGTGACGCTTCATAAGAAGAAAAACAGAGGGGGTCATTCTGGTACTACCTTTGATCCGGGAAATTCTCAATTGGATGGCCAACTTTATATTCCCGTCTCTGTTAGAATTCAAGAATCTTCTAACTTAGATGTTGATTCCAATACATTTTGGCCTCTTAGAGATGCACAGGCCCAAGTTTCTCTAATGGATCAATGATCCTTTCCTCCTTTAATACTAGGGGTGTTGGGGGTGCATCCAAATTAAATTCCATCGGGAGGATCCTTGAACATATAAAGCTCGACTTTGATATGATTCAAAAAACATTGTGTCAAGTAGACAAAGCTTCTGCAATTTTCCTTAAAAAAAATTATCAGTTGGGAGTGTTGTGCCATTTAGGCCAATGGGAACTCTGGGGGTATTTTGGTCATCTAGAACCCCTTAGACATTGATTTTAAACCATTCCACTCATGTACATGCATACTTTGGAAGGGAAATTCATAGTTTTGGATCAGGAAGTGAATATCCTAAACTGTGATGGGCCTTTATTCAAGTAGATAAGAACTTTGGGAAGCCGTGAATGATAGTGGTATACTAAAGGCCCCTTTTTTTATTTTAAGAGGGGACTTGAATCTAACCTTAAATGCAAATGAAGTATGGGGTTTTGATTCTAGATTGGATCCACTCTCAGATTAATTTGGCCACTTCTTTAAAGATTTAGATGTCATGGATATGCCTCCTTCCCCTCTTGTACCCACCGGGAGGAATGGTAGAGTGGGAGAGGCAACTATCGCTAAGAGGCTCGATAGATTTATGATATCTGAAGGTTTGGAAGATAATTTTTCTAGAGTTAGATATTGGACTCATAACTTTGGAATATTTGATCATGTCCCTCTATGTTTTCAAATAGATAAGGAGGCTAAATTTATACATTTTCCTTTCAAATTTAATCACATATTATTGGAAGATGACGAGTTTAAAAATTTGGTTAAAGAATACTGGAGAAATGTTGAATTTGATCAGGATGACATAACTATGCATAGACTGGTGATGAAGTTGAAAAATCTCAAGAAGACTGTCTTAATTACCCTTATACACAAGTGTTCCAAGCCTGAGTCCTTTAATGACTATAGGCCCATATCTCTCTATAACTTGGTATATAAAATCATTACCAAGATCATATCAAATAGGATCAATCCATTTCTAGCAAAGTGTATGTCTAAGGAACAGTTTGGGTTCCTCTACAACAGGAAAATTATGGATGCAATAGGGGTTTCCCAAGAATGCATGCATTCGATTAAAATAATGAGATTACAATCTATGATTCTCAAGATGGATTTGATAAAAGCCTATGACAGTGTGGATTGGATGTTTTTAAGCCTTGATACTGCTTCAAATTGGCCTCCCATTGTCTGTCACCGAGTGGATCATGTCATGCATATGCTCTGCACAATTTGTTGTCATCATTAATGGTGCCCCCTCTTATTTTTTTAGCAATACTAGAGGGTTTCAACAAGGATTCCCCTTGTCACCTCTACTCTTCCTTTTGGTGATGGAAGGCCTCAATAGGCTCATTGATAAGGCCAGAAAGGACCATAAGCTGAAAGGAATTAGGATCTCTTCTTCTCAGGTTATCTCTCATTTATTATTTGTGGATGATGTGTTGTTATTTGGATGTGGAACTGAGGAGGAATGGAGGTTTTACTTTTACATTATCAATATTTTCTATCTTGCTTCAAGTATGGAGGTGAGTGTGTTAAAAGATTGCTTTCTTTATCATAATGTTCAAGAATATGTGTTGGAAAAAGTTCGGGAGTATTTTCCTTTTCAAATGGATAAAATTGATAAAGGCATCAAGTACTGGGGCTATTTTATTAAGCCAAATTGTTATTTCACTAAATACTAGTTGTGGATTCTTCAAAAAATTGAGAAGAGTATTAGCTATTGGTGCTATAAATGGTCATCTTTGGTCAGCATATTGATCTGAAAAACTTTCAGGATCTTTTTAACCATAAAATTGCATGTGAAATTTGCATGTAAATTCTCATAAAAAGTATTTAAAAGATTAATTTTAAATGCTTAAATCATACACAAGCAAATAAACAAGTATGAAAATCATAAATCGGTAGACAACAAATGATAATGGAGTTCACCCTTCTTGGTCTACGTCTCCGGGCCACTTCCAATGATAAGGCCGATCTTATTAAGTCTTCAAAAGCTTCCATACATGATTTTTGGAAACACTTCTAAGTTCTCTCAGTCATACCAAAAAATAGACTGCACCATTGTGTTCCTCTCGAAATTATGAGTAAAATGAGTATAAACTCGACTATGTTTGCCTAAGGCCTCCTCTAGCATGAAAATTGAGACAAACTCTACCTACAACTGTATGGACGGTACGGATTTCCCACCTCAGGAATCGCGCTCATTAATGGCTTGCTCGTGCCTCAGGATCGTATAATGTATGGCCTCGGTGTTGTTCAAGGGGTCGAGGGCTATGCTCTCGATCCTGTCCTTTTTTCCAATCAATACAACATTCAACTTTAAATAAAAGTCATGCCCCATAATGTTAAGAAACACCTACGGGAGTCCTGGATAGGAGGGATCTGTGGAGGATTTGGCGGACCTTGAGGTCGTGGGTTCGATCCCCATGAACTACATAACTTTTGTTGAATGATGCAATCCATATGCCAACAGGGCTGCCACATGACAGTCCTTGATTGGTCCAACTAATTTGCCATGTCATCAAACTTGTCCACGTGGAACCCTGTGGTGATGCCACATGGATCTAACTGCTGACATGTCCATTCCACGTGGCACCCTGTGTGTGTGCCACGAGGCCCCCTTTTTTTCCCCTTTTTACATTGTTTTAACCTTCTTGCCGATAAAACCCAATAAATTTCACATCCGGAGGTCGTTTCACGCAAAATGAACGTTGCCGGAAATCTCCTGACGAGATATACATGTTTGCAAGATTCTTCTCATCTTTTAAAGACTTTCATTTTGACCGATCTTGGATATCCTCCTGGATCAAACCTTCCCACTGGGATTATTTTGGGCCACCAAAAGCATGGGATCATTCAGAAAACAGGTGAGGGTACAACTCCCTCACTCTTCTGGTATCTAGCCACCGTGCTTTGCTTGGATACATTTCTTTAAGCCCCACACAAAGAGATTCCATGTCACCTCTTCGTGAATATTTGACCTTCTTATCAAGTATAACATCTTCTTGAAGTTCATTGAGATATTCAGGAGCAAAATCATCAGCATAAGGTACTTTAACATGTTCGTCTTGGTCCACAATCATAAGAGGCTCATATAGTTTCAATTTTTCCACATTAACAATGGAATACATTTGCATATATGGAGGCAAATCTAACCGAAAAGCATTATTACCAACTTGATCCAAAATTGTAAAAGGTCCATACCTTATTGGTTTCAACTTTCTACCTTCACCTTGGATTCGGTCTTTGCTGATATGAAACCATACTCGATCACCAATTTGAAAATGATGATCCACCCGATGTTTGTCATGTCTTTCTTTATACTTGGCCTGACTCGATTTCAACTGATCTTGTATTGCTTGATGTATTAATTGGATCTATTGAATAAACTTCAAAGCTTTATTTGCATCAACTTGACCATATCCCACTGTATCTTTCCCATAAACAAAGTCTAAGGGATACTTTAGCAAATATCCAAAACATGTCTCGAAAGGATACCTTTGTGTTGAAGAGTGCATAGCTCTATTGTAGGCATGCTGAACATAATGCAACTGCTCAACCCACAGCTTGGGATGCTTGGCACAATATCCTTGAAGAAGATGTACTACTGTCTGATTGAGCACTTCAATTTGTCCATCAGTTTGTGGATGAAATGTTGTGCTTTTCTTTAACTTTGTGTCCATAAGTTCCCATAAAGATGGCCAAAATTTCCCAAGGAAGCGGGAATCTCGATCAGATATAATAAAAGTAAGTAGTCCAAAATGGATTCATACATACTGGAGGAAAAAATGAGCAGTCAACTCAATTGTGATATGCTTTTTACAAGGCATTAGAATGCACATTTTACTGAATCTATCCACAACAACATATAAGTAATCATGTCCCTTTCTAGACTTTGGTAACCCTCCTACAAAATCCATTGAAACACTTTCCCATGGACAGGAAGGAACAGGAAGTGGAGTGTACAAGCCTAACTTTTTGTTACTTGGCTTACTTGTTGCACACATAACACATCCTTTTACGTACTTGGACACAGTATCATTCATTCGAGACCAATAACAAAACTTTTGTAATTGTGCTACAATTTTTCCTACACCAAAGTGCCCTGAAATGAGAGAAGTGTGAGCTTCTCTTATCACATGTACTCTTTCACTTTGTGGAATACAAATTTTTCCAAGATGACACAACAACTTTTCATGAACATTGTAGTTCAATTCTTCATTTTGAGTATCATGTATTAATGATTCATATACTTCCTTATAGTATTCATCCTTATTATATTGTTCAACATAAATCGAATGTACCAAAGAACTTTGTTGAATAACAATAGAAGCATTTGTTGGAGGTCTTGATAAAATATCTGCAACTTTGTTATGAATAACTTTCTTATACTTAATGATCAAATGAAATTGTTGTAGAAAACCCATCCACCTGAAATGTCTTGATTGTTGTAGCTTAGTTTGAGATTGAATATATTGCAGTGGTTGATGATCCGTATGTATAATTGTTTCCTTACCCATTAGGTAATGTTTCCACTTCTTCACACTTTGTACTAATGCATACAATTCTTTATCGTAGGTTGGATAGTTAATTATTGCTTTAGAAAATGTTTCAGAATGATAGCATATTGGTTTTTTAAGTTGCATTAAGACTGACCCCATGGCATAACCACTAGCATTAGTCTCTATCTCAAATGGTTGTTGTAGATCCGACAGTGCAAGTACTGGAGTTGTACTGATCTTTTCTTTCAGAGTTTCGAAGGCTTTCTGTGCTTTTCCTTCCCACTGAAAGACTCTGTTCATACCTGTCAAAGCATGTAATGGAGAAGCTATGAAGGAGAAGTTAGCAATAAACTTCCTCCAGTATTGGGATGCTCCCAAAAAGCTTCTTATCTCGGTTACATTATTTGGCTTGGGCCAATTCACAATGACCTCAAATTTAGAGGGATCAATTCTCAATTCACCACCCCCTACAATGTAACCTAAATACACCAAAGATGTCTTCCCAAACTCACATTTGGACATCTTTAAGTACAATTTTTCCCTTACAAGTACATCCAAAACTTGTTTCACATGCTCGACATGTTCATCTCACATACGAATGAAAATCAAAATATCATCGAAGTAGACTATGACAAAGTCATCAATGAAGGGCCTAAAAACATCATTCATCACCCTCATAAATGTTGTGGGTGCATTACAAAGCCCAAAGGGAATTACCATCCATTCATACAATCACTGTTTTGTTTTAAAAGCAGTCTTCCAAATATCATTGTCATGGATTCTAATTTGATGATAGCCACTTCATAAGTCTAATTTAGTAAAATAAGTTGCATTCTTAAGATGATCCAAAAGATCATCAATTCGGGGAAGAGGATACATGTTCTTTGTTGTGATTCTGTTTAGTGCCCTGTAATCAACACACATACGCCATGTTCCATCCTTCTTTGGCACCAAAACAATCGGTGAACCACATGGAGAGGAGCTTGGTCAAATGTCCCCTCTTTCAAGCAATTCTTGAACCTTCTTTTTTTATCTCCGCATTTTCAATTACTGAAGACCTGTACGTGCCATTGTTAGGAAGTGGTGCATCCTGCCGTAAGAGAATCTCATGTTGGATTTCTCTTTTTGGAGGTAATCCTTTAGGTTCTTGAAACAAGACATCATAATCAATTACAACTTTAGTCAATTCATTTTAAAGTCTTGGATCACATCCTTTAAAAGATTCACTTTGACCAACATCCTTTGATTTAACTATCATAAGAACAAAATTCTTACTAGCATTTACTAGTCTCTTCATTGGACTTGCAGAAACTAATGAAAGATTAGTTTTCATGCGATGTGCACGAACAACATATTCAATACCGTCTTTAATGAGCTGATACATGTTATCTTCCCTGTAAAAGATAACCTTCATATCATACATATAAGGGATTCCCAACACAATACCACAGATATCCAATGGAACCACATCCAGATCTACTTCATTAACATATCCCGAAGTAATAAAAAACCTAAGTCTACACTGTTTTGTAACTTGCAGTTGTGCATTATCACATATCCATCCAAGTGGATATGGATTTGGGTGCAACTTAGTTTCCAAATGAAGTTTTTTAACTATCTCTTCTGAAATGAGATTGGCTTGTGATCCACTATCAGAAAGAGTATATATTTTTGTATGCTTAGAGGTTACTCTTATATGAAATAACTCACTTATGTTTCTTTCATCAACAACATATTCATGCTTTGAATTAGAAGCAGAAGTGTTTTTACCTTGAATGCCCATAGCAACATCTTAGTCTCATCCCCCGAGTCATATCCCAAATCATGTTGAATGGTTGTAGTAGTGGTCTTCTTGTCCTCCTTATTCCAAAACTTCTTAGGCTTGAGCTCCGGATGAAGCCTCCAACATTTGGTTGCATCATGACCTTTTTTATGGCAATGCAAGCATGTAGGTTTATCTCCCTCTTTCTTCATTGTAGCCGTATGCTTACCTTTCCCTTTACCTTTGAATTTGTTTCCATAAGGTTTGTAAGGTTTCTTTGAAAAGTTTTCATTTGTATTTTTCCCCTTTGACTCCATATGAGTCGCTTTAACGCATACCTCATCAAGGTTAGTTGGATTAAACATAAGTATCATATGACGTAAATAACTATGTAATCCACCTATGAACTTGAGAAGAATTTCTTGAGTGTAGAGAGGTATACCAAGTATTAAAGCTCTCTTTCTGAATTCATGTGTGTACTCTTGCACACTTTGACCCTTACCTTGTCTTAGATTATGCCAATCCATCATGGCTTGATGCATGTATCCCAATGGATAAAATTGCTTCTTTAATGCTGAAGTGAACTCATGCCAAGATGATATGATGTTTCCTTTTGAGTTCTACTCTCCCACCATATGAGAGCAATCCCTCCAAGTCGGAGAGAATCCAACTGAATTTTTATGCTATCTTCAGTGAAATTTTGAATCCTACAATGAACCTCTATTTGACGGATCCAATTATCCAATTTCTCAGCATTAAGCTCTCCATTATAAATAGGTAAGTCAAACTTAATATCAATATTTAATTGAGCCACATTGAAATTAACTTTTTGTTTTTCAGGTGAAGAATGTAAAGATCCATCAAGAAAATATGGTGAAGATGGAGGAGTTTTAGGAGGTTCATCACCACCTCCTCCGTCTTTACCTTTATCATGAGATGAACCACCTTGTTCACCCTTCTTCCGATCTTGATAAAGCTCTTCCACCATACTTTGCATCTTCATGAAAGCTTTAAGGAAGTATCCTTCAGATGGGATTGAAGAAGTCTCATATTCTCCTTTTTCCGAATCCATTCTTCCTCTTCTTGAACCAATCTTTGGATCAAAGTATTCAAGCTCTCCTTCACCTCTCTGAAGCCTTGCTCTTGTTAACATAAAAAAACTCACAATGCAATGGTTAAGCTGCTCTGATACCAAACTTGACTTGAAAAAATTTCAAGATCTTTTTAACCATAAAATTGCATGTGAATTTTGCATGTAAATTCTCATAAAAAGGATTTAAATAATTAATTTTAAATGCTTAAATCATACACGTAAGCAAATAAACAAGTATGCAAACCAGAAATTTGTAGACATCAGATGATAACGGAGTTCACCCTTCTTGGGCTACGTCTCCGGGCCACTTCCAATGAGAAGGCTGATCTTATTAAGTCTTCAAAAGCTTACATACATGAGTTCTGGAAACACTTATGAGTTCTATCAGTCAAACCTAGAAACAAACTGCACCACTATGTTCGTCTCGAAATTCTAAGTAAAATGAGTATAAACGTGACTATGTTTGTGTGAGGCCTCCTTTGGCACAAAAATCGAGACAAACTCTGCCTGTAACTGTATGGATTGTACGGATTTCCCACCTCGAAAAGTGCATCCATTAATGGCCCGTACCTTCCTCGGGATCTGCGCTCTTACTTCATCTCGGGAATTGTGCAAAACTGCGCTCTATGTATCGTTTCCAAACATGGTTAAAAAGGGGGTTTATATAAGATTTTGGGTGTCGAAAGGAGGGCCACGCGCCCCCTTTTTGGCCCCAAATCCTGCCTGCAATTTTTAAATAAAAACTGTCGCTAACCATTCAACAATTGGGATTTGTCCCAGTGGTAAGTTGTTGCACTTTGGGGGCAGAGGTCCTGGGGTTAATCCCGCGGCCTCTCCCCTTTTAGTGTAGACATTGTAACATTTGTTAGCGGTTTGGTTATGTGGAACTGTGGTGGCGGTTTTGTTGGCTTATGACTTGGCCCTAAGCTTCGTTGGATTAGCTTGTGACTTTGCTATTTGCTCCGTCGGTTCTTCTTGTTGGTTGGCTCCACCGTATAACATATGGTCTTGGTGTTGGCCAAGGGGTTGAGGGCTACGCCCTCGATCCCGCTCTTTTTTCCAATCAATCCAACATTCAACTTTAAATAAAATACATTCCCTATAATGTTAAGAAACACCTGCAGGAGTCTTGGCTAGGTGGGCTTTGTGGAGGCTTTGGCGGAGCTTGAGGTCGCGGGTTTGATCCCCACGAACTCCATAACTTTTTTTGAACGGTGCAATCCATATGCCAATAGGGTTGTCACATGGCAATCCCTAATTGGTCCAACTAATCTGCCATGTCATCAAGCCTGTCCACGTGGCACCCTATGGTGATGCCACGTGGCTCTAATAGCTAACCTATCCATGCCACGTGGCCCCCTTTTTTCTCCCTTTTTACATCATTTTAACCTTCTTGCAAAAATTTCAAAACCCAATAACTTTAACGTCCTGAGGTCGTTTCACGCGAAACAAACGTTGCTAGAAAAATCCTGACGAGCTCTACGCGTATGTAAGCTTCTTTTCATCTTTTGAAGACTTTCATTTTGACCGATCTTGGAGATCCTCCTAGACCACAAAATAATACTTGTGAAGTAATTCCTTGAAAGTGTACTTGTATACTAGATGTCTTTGTGTAAAACCCCCTTGTTTATCCTTCATAATATCAGAAAGAGGATGATGAAATTTTTATGGACGGGGAAAGCTAACAAAGTTAAATATCATCTAGTACATTGTAAAAATATCTTCCTTCCGAAGTAGATGGGTGGATGGGGCATTAAAAACCTTATGCAATTTAATCTGGATTTATGTCTCAAAAGCCTTTGGAGAGACTTGTTTGGAGCAGGTCTTTGGAGTGATGTGTTCAGATCAAAATATTTGAGAAAGTCTTCGGTAGTATATTGGATCAAGAAAGGTGATAAATTTGTAGCTCAGGGCTCCATCAACTGTTGTGGGTTTTCTAGAACTTTTACATGGCTAGGATCTTAGCTATCATGGAATATTGGGAATGGTGAAAATGTGGTTTTGGGGGTTGATCCTTTTATTAGGGGTGACTCTTTTTATAAACTCTCTATGTCTTTTCTCACTATTTTATCTAGCTTGGGACTCACCATACTTGCTCATGTTAGATATCCCTTTTCTGATTTAAATGATCATTCTTACTGGTACTCTGCTTCGAATTTGAGACTTATGGATGACCATGCTTTGGAATGGTCAAAATTTATTATAGGACTTAATCATATTGGCATAAGACTTGGTGAGGAGGATGACATCTTGGTATGGTCTTGGAATAAAAAGTCTGGTAATATCACTTCAAAGGAGGCATACGAGGCTATCTCTGTTTCTTCTACTACGTTTGAATCTCATTGGTGGTATAAAAAGTTGTAGAATTAGCCTTTACCACTAAAGATCAAATGCTTCAGCTGGTTATGCTTAAAAAATAGGATCTTAACCTAGGACAATTTGAGCATAAGGGATTCTTTGGTCCCAATATATGCCCTCTCTACAAAAGAGATGAAGAAAACATAGAGCATTTGTTTGTTGATTGTGTTTTTTGTCAGAAGGTTTGAGCATAGACTTTTGAGGGTTTATAGGTTTATTTCATCTAGATTGCTACTTCTTTGGATGAGAATCTATGATGTTGGGTAAAATATTTTCCACAATATAAGATCTTACCCTTCTTCCTCATGTGGTGCATTTGGAGGGCGAGGAATGCAGTGATTTTTTAAGATCACATACCGTATATCCTACCTTGGTGGTAATAAAGAGCCTGTGTTTCTTCAGAGAATATTATCATCCTCCTTTGGTTTGTGGGCCTGTGTTTCTTTAAGAACTAGTGTTTGTTATCCTACCTTGGTGGTAATAAAGAGCCTGTGTTTCTTCACAGAATACTATCAGTACTTCCAGCGTCAAAGTTTGCTATGAAAAAAAAGGCTCGGGCTGAGATATGAATAGCTGGGATTTTAACAACAAATTGGTCATTTCTACTGACAGTGTCACGTCCCCACCCATCACACCAGTGCAATGGGAGAGGATCGTGAGGCTAAAACCGGGAATCCAGCCCCATAAACTCATTTACTGAGCAATCACATACTAAATGGAGATATGAAGATGCATAAATCTTTTAAAAACACAGCGGAAGTAAGTCATGTGCAGAATTAACACACATCCAATGTTTTCATGATAACCATTAAGTGTAGACATTGCAGAAATAGAAAATGAAAATACTTATCTTTAAACCAAGTAATCCCAAGCAACCAGCTACGCTTCTGCAACGTTCCACCCAACCGTAGGCCAGTGTGCTCCTTAATCTCTCGGCACCACTGCCACCCCCCGAGCTGGGCACGATCTCCACAAGGAAAAGGGGAAACAGGCTTTCACATAGCCAAAGATATGCCAGAATCAGCCAAGCCAACTAGCAGTTGGGTTTCTCAGGCTGCTAAGAGGTGGGCAGAGGTGAATTACTCGGCTAGTGGGTCAGCCATGGAGCTATGGGTACACCATTGGGCTCATCAAGCCAAATCTGTCCTCTCCCACTCTTGAAGCTCATGCTCACAGGTTCAAATCCAAAACGGGATGCACTGAACAACAAAACCACAATTATTGGGCGTGAGGAAAATGATTTCCACAGTGGGATGCATGAGATGGGGTTTCAACTATCTCAGAAAAACGTGGGAACCCATAAAAATGAAATGGGAAGTTGGGGAACAATCCTGGGAAGCCAATCCGTTTTTAGAAAAACGTCCTTGGACATTCGGGGGCAAAAACGACCTCCATACAGTCCCCAAATCGTGGCTCTCCTCTCCCAGGCTACTGCATATGCAAAAATGAACTCCCAGGCATGGAGAAATGCAGGATTTGGATGAAAAACGTGTAGGGAAAGACCCAGCTAGCTCCCACTGCGTGAATGAGTGAAGACTACCCATTCAGAATGGCTTTGGGCACCATTTCGTGGGTGTTTTCTTGCCCAACAAGCAAAAACACGAATTTCCAAGTTGATGGCTTGCCCATGCACGAAATTGGCTGCCATACTTCTTCATTTCCAAGGCATTAACTGCCTTAACCAATTTCTTGGGAGAATTAAATGAATTGGTCCATAACCCAAAATGGGTAGTTGAGAGTTCATGGCTTTCCTCAATGAAATGGCTTAACACCATGGTTCAAGGGTTTGGGTTATTCCCCCCCCCCTATTCCTTGTAAAGATCGTGCCCCCATCTCTTTTGTTGCATAGCGTAGCTGGTTGTGGGTTTTTCATTCAAATTGCATATTTACATGATTTCCGATGTTACATTGTGCACCGCTAGCACAAGAACTCGATGCATCTATTCTAATTGCCGATACATAGAACGATTAATCAATGGCGGGGCCTTGGCCTTGAGCTCCTCGCCATGACTAAATAACAATATTTACATCATTTACAATATAAATGCAATGGGGTTAAGCTGGGGACGTTACATTCCCCTCCCCTTGGAATAACACCGTCCTCGGTGTTCCAACACTTCGGAAAATAGATACCCACTTTACATATGTCCAAAATTCACAAAATGTGGTAGGTTTGTTCTGCATTTCACCCTTTACTTGGGTCTTTCAGGACTAAGTCCGTTGGTCTTTACAAGCTGCTTTTGCTGGCTAGGACCTTCTAGCTCTGCATGAGGACATTGTTCCAAAACAATTCCTTCTTCTTCTTTTCCTTCCAACTGGTCCACGAACTTGGAGAATTTACGGTTTCTTCCCTCTTGACATTCTCTTGTTGGGCAGTCACGGAGGCAATGATTTCCTCCACATCCCCAACATTTCATTGGCGTCTTTACCTTTTCCCGATCCATTTCCTTTGAGTCTTCCCACCTGGAACGCTTCTTACTCGGACAGTTGGATGAATGCTTCTTCATTGATCCACTTTCCTTTCCCTTGCTCATTGCTCCCAGGATGCTTTTTACCTCTTTTTGTAGACGAATAGAATCCCGCAAAGCCTCATGGTTTATCTCATTCTGTTGCCTCTGTAGCTTGAGCATCTCCCCAAGATTTTCTTGGGTCCTGTCAATTGTTTGAAGAAGACTTTCAGCCAACTCTAATAGCCCTCGGTTTGCTGCCATGGTCAGTGGGCACAACTGAACACGCTTTGCTTACTAGCAACACCTTTCTGTGCCGGCTGCAACCAATTGTTTCACTTTCTTACCTGTGAAATTCATCATGGGAATTCTTTGTTAGGACAAGCATAACATAAACATTAAGATTAGTCAATTATTTTCCCAATTGACATGGAATGTCCATGCTTTCTTCATGGGACTCCCATATTTTTCATGCTTTCCCCAACATACACATGAACTCATTCATGTTCATCCTTTCACAGGAAATTTACTATTTCAGCATTCACAATTCATCTCAAGCAATTGAACACAATCTATTTTCAGCCATGATATGCACTCAACAATCTTTTGTTTTATAAATGCATCAATCAGAAGGAAAGAGAAGAGTAGGGGTTTCTCCCTCTTAGTCTTGTTATATTATGGAGCTACACCATCGCTGTGGTTTCATGCTCCTTAGTCTCTTTCACTTCAATGTGAATTCTTTGACTTTCCTTTCTTGGCTATGACACTTAGTGTCTAAGGTCTGCATATAGATTTCAACCAGGGAACCCTTCCCCATTGTCACTTACAGAGCCTTTGGCTGCTAGGACCCACACAGTTCCATTAGCACCATCTTTCATTACTGCTCATACTGAGCTTTTTAGGACGGTCACATGTCCACATGCATCTTTAAGATGCCTTCATAGTCCTTGCTTCCAGCAATATCTACACTCAATCATTGAATCAAATCACATGTTTAGTTCATCTTCATAGGGTTTTTCTCTAAACAAGAGTTTACGAAATCATAACCAAATCATATACACACGTATATTTATAAGCAAGAAGCTGCAAGGTAACTGAATACTTATCTGTATTGGATGTCTTTACTTTCTTCCACGGGATCCTTCTTTGCTTTACGAGCCTTGGGTTTCCCGTGAACATAATAACGAATGTTGGGCCAGCACATAGGCTACTCCACAATCATTCGAATTGGCAATTCCAGTCCAGTACGCTGACTGGGTTTATCATTCACTTCCTTTAGCAATATGCTAGGCCAGTGCTCTGACTGGTTTTATCAATTGTTGAAGGGGTGTTGGGCCAGCGTACACGCTGCTTGACCATATCAAGTGGTTAATTCCCAACTAGTCACTCTCTGGACTTATCAAGAACTTTATAGCGTTCAACCAGCTACTCCCTGGATTTCTTAATAATTTATATCGCCCACTCATTTACTCTCTGGATTCACCAGCAATTTATATCGCCCACTCATTTACTCTCTGGATTCACCAGCAATTTATATCGCCCACTCATTTACTCTCTGGATTCACCAGCAATTTATATCGCCCACTCATTTACTCTCTGGATTTACCAGTAATTCATAATCTTTTAGGGTCTTGCCTTCCTGCAATGACCAGGGTTTCCAACAAAGAAACAATAGTGTATCAGCTTAGCTGTTAGAAGACTTATTCCTATAATCTTCATTATTTCAAACAAGACATAAATGAAAACGAATACTTATCTGTATTGTGCGTTTCCCCTCTGGTCCACAGGATCCTGCTTCGCTTCTGCAAGCCTTGGGATCGCCTATGGACTTGGATATAGTTAATGTTTAACCAGTACACCTCCCCATCAGCTGGATTTACCAAGCATTCGGTAGTGCCCAACCAGTCCCATACCTGGTTGGCCCTTCTCCAGTGCCGAGCCAGCACATTCGTCTGGGTCATCGACCAATGGAATAAAACTGCGCCACCGGTCATCTTAGGTTAAGGCTCTACTATGGAGCCATAGGTATCTCAGGGTTTCCAGTCAGTCATCGGTGCCCGCCCTCCCACTGCTGTCCCAATAGAGATTTCAGGGTTTTCAGTCAGTCATCGGCGCCCGCCCTCCCACTGCTGACCCAATAGGCATCTTAGGGTTTTCAGTCAGTCATCGGCGCCCGCCCTCCCACTGCTGACCCAATAGAGATTTCATGCCTTTACCAATGCCACCACACCTTCTTGCACCACAACCCCTCACACACATCGGCTCTTTATTTATACAAGGACGCCACTCCTTCTTTTGTGCAATTCGGTGGTTCCTTTTAGGAACGTTATAGGTGACTTTCTTGACTGCAGGTTAACATGACCCCTACTCACACAAGGATGATACCTTCTCTTATTACATAGCTCTTCGGGCCTGTCCATCCCTTCTGGTAATATTTCACGTGAGCATAGATAGGTTGCTAATTCCCATACAGTCTCTTTGCGTACCCTTCTTCACTCTGCCTGTTAATGTGCAGTATCAATCTGCATCTGTGTAGGTCGACAACACAAGAAGGATAAGCAAGCTCATCAGTATTGCTATTCATTTCTTAACCACATTCCGTATCATTCACTACCAAGTATTGAAACACCAGGAATGCGTCCATTCCCTTAAGGTGTAGTCAATATTGAAAACCCTATCATGACCCAGCACCAGAAAAGGTGTGTACCCCCTTTCCGATGTGCGTCATGTAGGCCCTAATCATACTCAAGCAATCTGCAATGATATAAATAAGATAGAGCATGCTCTGCGTATTAACCCTAATAATTTAGACATGCATGTTCTTGTCTAGGGTCACGGAATACTCATTCATTTTACAGATTTGTCTCACATGCCTTCTGGGCATAGCTTTACCATCTCACTTTCATGGTTTACCGTCATGCGGTTTGGCTGAGACATTATCAATGGCGTTTCACCCGAAACCCATTTCCAAAGCATGGGGTCTTTCCCATCTGGTTTGGCTTCTGTAGGCCATCACACATGATCTTCCTGCAATGTGTCATCCTGGCACACTTTATCAAATAGCCAAACTGTCAACAACATTTAGCAATAAGCTTCAAATACGATTGTCCCATAACCAATCAATAACATTCATAAATAAATTCAATATGAATTTACGATTCTGTGTCCTACAGAAATTAGTTTTCTTATCCATGAGGCTATCCTCATATTGTTTGGCTCCTGTAAGGGATACCACTCTACCCGTTATGGTCGTGTGCCTGCTGCCATACATGAGCATCCACTTACAGCATGTCCTCCTGACACATTTTCATATAAGCCAAACAGTCATTAGCACTTATTAGCAAAATTTCAAATCCGAAATATTTACCAATCTGAGATTTACAACTGTTCTTACTAACAGAACTTAGAGCTCTCAACCACGAGATTCCTTCTCATAAGCTCTAGATCCAATTTCACAGTCATATCATTCATACAACTCTGTCTTTCCGCAGAGCATTCTAGCAGCCCATCGATCATGATTGGGATTTTCATGCACTTACTATTCTGCATTCATAACAGCCCATGAAATGGTCCTAGAATTATCATCAATTCATCATTTCATTCATTATTTATTTTGCAATGACATGTGTATCATCCCTATGCATTCATACAATGCATCACAAGATCTATAAAATCTCTTAATGCACATCTACTCAATGCTACCTTGCATTGTTTCATGAGTACTATGCATTCAAGCATATTATGATCGAAACATGACTATCTCATATAACCTGCATTACCATAATTAGGACCACCAGTCCTCACTTGCTTGGGTTATTAAGCACATAACCAATCATACGCATAGCATGATATAAATTCACATGGATGCATTGAGATTTCTAAACAGTCATAGGGTGTAAGGGTCATCCCCTTCACTTACCCACACCTCACCAAGCTTGGTAGGTTAACAGCCCCAGTCGATATTCAATATTACATGCAAATTAGCTCAACATAGTTCAAACATAGTTGAAGAGATCTTACCAAATCCCCTTTCAGCATTCATGCAATTTGGCACCAATAATCATTACCTGCATGGTTACCATTAACATCGTCTGATGTCACCTGATCAGTTGGCCTCTTACCAAGGTTGCTCAGCCCTTTTTCCAACTTTCTGATCACAGATTTGTTGCGCCATCCTTACTGCATAAGCTTGTTGGCTTCATGCAACAACATCCTCAGAACGTTTAGCCATGCTCTTTGTTATCTTTGGTCCTACAACCAATACCAACATCAATAGTGATTATCAACCACAATATTCTCCATTAGTGGTTTATTGCATATGCCGACTTCATTATTCTACCAATGCCATCTAGTGCATATACATCTATGTAATCCCTTTACATTTTTAACATTTTTATGCCATATGACAATTTCATAATTATAAGTATGATAACAAACAGAGGTTTAAGAAATTCTTCCCTTTTCGATCCCTCATCGTGACATGGAATTCCTCTTCCATATCCTGCAATTGTAGAAATTGCCCATATTGACAACAAAATTTGTTCATCAGACAGCCGCTGGCACTCTTATGCACTAAATATCTATGATATATATAGACCTCCTTCAAACTCTGGTCATGCATCATTGTTCCCTGCTGGACAAGATTTCCAATGCCTATCTTTATGCTCCATTCTGACATCAGGTGCAGGAACTGCATCCTTTCAAAAATGACAACTTCACTCCCATTCTGTACGTTTTACATAGTTGCATTATATTCTCAGAAATTCACAATTTACTTCATGCATGTGGGAAAAATGCCATACTAACAATTCGTCAAATCACAACCAAAGACACATGAGGGGGAAAAAGAAAGGGGGTCAAGGGGGCTTGCCCCCTTGTGGCTTCAAAAATCATGCCGCATCGGGCGGTTCGCGAAATCCTGCCGCAACGGGCAGTTCGCTGAATCCTTCCGCGATGGGAGGTTCACTATATGCTCCCACAACTGCGGGGCGGCTGGCGGAATGCTCCCGCCGTTCGGGTGTTTTTCGGCTCACCTCCGTTGCGGGGCGGTTTGGCGACGGCTCCCGCAACTGCGGAGCAGTTCGCCGAACGCTTCCGCAATTGCGGAGCCATTCGGCGAAGGCTTCCGCAGTTGCGGATCCATTCGGCGAATGCTCCCGCAATTGCGGAGCCATTCGGCGAATGCTCCCGCAATTGCGGAGCCATTCGACGAAGGCTTCCGCAATTTTGGAGCCGTCCGCGGAATGCTTCCGGGTTTCAGGGCGGTTTTCGGAATGCCTTTTTCGGAACAACTGGCGGAATGCTTCCGCAATTTTCGGAACAATTCGCCGAAGTCTTCCGCAGTTGCGGAACGATTCGCGGAATCCTTCCGAAATTTCGGAAGAGAATTCCTTCCGCAATTTCGGAAGAGAATTCTTTCCGAAATTTCTGATACTTAGAAAATTTTTCACTTAAAAACATTTTTCTCCGCTGTTTCGGAGCCATTAGCTGAATTCTTCCGCAATTTTGGGAAGGTTCGCGGAATCCTTCCGAAATTTCGGAAGAGAATTCCTTCCGCAATTTCGGAAGAGAATTCCTTCCGAAAACTTCCCTTCGCAAATTTTCGGAAAAATTCTCGGAACGCTTCCGAAATTTCGGAACGATTCGCCGAATGCTTCCGCAGTTGCGGAAAGCATTCGGGAATTCTTTCTGAAACAGTCTTTAAACAGTTAACAGTTTTAAACAAAATTTTCAAAAACAGACTTTAAACAAAATTTTTCCCAACTCTTAAGAAAAACTTAACTTCTTCTCTTCTCTTTTACTATCAGTTTTGGTCCATAGCGGCCCAGTGCTGCAACGCAGCTCTGATACCATTCTGTCACGTCCCCACCCATCACACCAGTGCAATGGGAGAGGATCGTGAGGCTAAAACCGGGAATCCAACCCCATAAACTCATTTACTGAGCAATCACATACTAAATGGAGATATGAAGATGCATAAATCTTTTAAAAACACAGCGGAAGTAAGTCATGTGCAGAATTAACACACATCCAATGTTTTCATGATAACCATTAAGTGTAGACATTGCAGAAATAGAAAATGAAAATACTTATCTTTAAACCAAGTAATCCCAAGCAACCAGCTACGCTTCTGCAACGTTCCACCCAACCGTAGGCCAGTGTGCTCCTTAATCTCTCGGCACCACTGCCACCCCCGAGCTGGGCACGATCTCCACAAGGAAAAGGGGAAACAGGCTTTCACATAGCCAAAGATATGCCAGAATCAGCCAAGCCAACTAGCAGTTGGGTTTCTCAGGCTGCTAAGAGGTGGGCAGAGGTGAATTACTCGGCTAGTGGGTCAGCCATGGAGCTATGGGTACACCATTGGGCTCATCAAGCCAAATCTGTCCTCTCCCACTCTTGAAGCTCATGCTCACAGGTTCAAATCCAAAACGGGATGCACTGAACAACAAAACCACAATTATTGGGCGTGAGGAAAATGATTTCCACAGTGGGATGCATGAGATGGGGTTTCAACTATCTCAGAAAAACGTGGGAACCCATAAAAACGAAATGGGAAGTTGGGGAACAATCCTGGGAAGCCAATCCGTTTTTAGAAAAACGTCCTTGGACATTCGGGGGCAAAAACGACCTCCATACAGTCCCCAAATCGTGGCTCTCCTCTCCCAGGCTACTGCATATGCAAAAATGAACTCCCAGGCATGGAGAAATGCAGGATTTGGATGAAAAACGTGTAGGGAAAGACCCAGCTAGCTCCCACTGCATGAATGAGTGAAGACTACCCATTCAGAATGGCTTTGGGCACCATTTCGTGGGTGTTTTCTTGCCCAACAAGCAAAAACACGAATTTCCAAGTTGATGGCTTGCCCATGCACGAAATTGGCTGCCATACTTCTTCATTTCCAAGGCATTAACTGCCTTAACCAATTTCTTGGGAGAATTAAATGAATTGGTCCATAACCCAAAATGGGTAGTTGAGAGTTCATGGCTTTCCTCAATGAAATGGCTTAACACCATGGTTCAAGGGTTTGGGTTATTCCCCCCCCCCTATTCCTTGTAAAGATCGTGCCCCCATCTCTTTTGTTGCATAGCGTAGCTGGTTGTGGGTTTTTCATTCAAATTGCATATTTACATGATTTCCGATGTTACATTGTGCACCGCTAGCACAAGAACTCGATGCATCTATTCTAATTGCCGATACATAGAACGATTAATCAATGGCGGGGCCTTGGCCTTGAGCTCCTCGCCATGACTAAATAACAATATTTACATCATTTACAATATAAATGCAATGGGGTTAAGCTGGGGACGTTACAGACAGTACTTCTAAAAGGTAGCTCGATGTCACATACATGGCGTTCATCAGTCACTCCAATCTCGAGATTCATGTTGAAAATTTTGGCTAATACCCAATATATAGCATTTGCATTTGTGTCCTCATCATAGGCCCATCGAGAGTTTTGGGGCCCTTTGTGTCCACTGCACCTGAGAGTTTTACCTATTATCCTTGCCAGAAATCTGTAGGGCTACTTCTTGCCATTGTATGACAGGAATTCGTGAGTGCTAGAATTAACTTACTTGTTGGATCTAACAGCCACAGAACACAATATGCATCGGAAGTAAATAAAACAATAAAGAAAATAAATAAACACACATGAGATATACACAGATATTTACGTGGTAAAACCCTCTCTTAGGGAAACATCCACGGAGCAATGGTATCGGTTTCTTATTATTCAGAATCTGAAGATTTACAACAACTCACAACTCTCCAATATCCTCTTACGAGAATACAAGAAACATATACATTTCTTACACTGTTACTAATAACTGCATATTTAGTTAGTCAGTTACATAGTTACCGTCATAGCCGGTTGTCACTCGTTTCTAACAATCTCGACCTTGACAACAATTTACCTGATACCATTGCTTATTGCTCTATTGATCACTTTTCCTGCAAGCCTAGAGAAGCTAAGCACCACCATAGCTTCTCTGAAGTAACTGGCTTCGTGAACATGTCTGCACTATTCTTTTGAGTGTGGACCTTTTCAAGAACCACTCCACCTTCATCAATAACATGTCTTACAAAATGATATTTTACAGGAATATGTTTTGTCTTACTGTGATAAGCTTTTAGCCAAATGAATAGCACTTTGACTATCACAGAAAATCTTTATAGAGTTCTGAACCTTTCCTAACTCACCCAACAAACCTTTTAACCAGACTGCCTATTTGCAAGCATGTGAAGCAGCTATATATTCTTCCTCTGTAGTAGATAAAGCAACAATATTCTGAAGCTTTGACATCCAACTAATAGCTCCACCTGCAAGAGTAAAAACATAACCTGAAGTGGACCTCCTCTTGTCCAAATCACCTGCAAAATCAGAATCAACATAACCACAGACTTTATCATTGCAACCATCAAAAGTGATACAATAGTCACTTGTGCCTCTAAGATACCGAAGCACCCATTTCACTGCTGCCCAATGCTCTTTTCCTGGATTTTCCATGTATCTACTGACAACACCAATTGCATGTGAAATATCTGGTCTTGTACTTATCATCGCATACATCAAACTTCCTACTGCATTAGCATATGATACACGAGACATATACTGCTTTTCTTCATCATTTTTAGGACTCAAACCTGAAGAAAGCTTGAAATGAGAAGCTAGAGGGATACTAGAAGGTTTCACCTTATCCATACCGAATTTCTGAAGTATTTTCTCCACATACTTCTTTTGTGATAACCACAGCTTGCCATTTTTCCTGTCTCTGTGTATCTGCATGCCCAAGATCTGATTTGCTGCTCCTAGATCCTTCATATCAAATGTCCTAGCCAACTGAGCCTTTAACCTGCTGATTTCAAACATGCTCTTGCTTGCGACAAGCATATCATCAACATACAATACCAAAATAATGAACATGTCATTTTCCAACTTTTTAAAGTACACACAATGATCATACTCACTCCTGGTAAAATTCTGATTCACCATGAAAGAATCAAACTTCTTGTACCATTGCCTGGGAGACTGCCTCAGGCCATACAATGATTTTTTGAGCTTGCAAACAAACCTCTTGTTGCGATTTTGAACGAACCCTTCTGGTTGTTCCATGAAAATTTCTTCATCTAAATCTCCATGTAAGAAAGCTGTTTTGACATCTAGCTGCTCTAACTCCAAATCATATAAAGCAACTAGTGCTAACAAAATTCTGATAGAAACAAGTTTTACAACTGGTGAAAAAATCTCATGAAAGTCAATACCTACTTTCTGAGAAAATCCTTTTGCAACCAATCTCGCTTTGTATTTCGGAACAGTTTCATCAGCTCCTTTCTTCAGTTTGTACACCCATTTGCAGCCAACCACTTTCCTACTCTCTGGAAGTTCCACAATATCCCACGTTTTGTTCTTTGCCAAAGAATCCATTTCTTATTTCATTGCATGTTTCCATTTATCACTGTCAGACACTTCTAATGCTTCCTTATAACTGTCAGGTTCTCCTTCATTAGAAATGAAAACGAAATCATCATACCTCTTTGGAAAAGTTCTGTTCCGTGTAGATCTCAATAGAGTTTGCTGTGGTATTTCCTCTATTTCTGTCTGCTCATCCTCTTCCTGAGGAGTGTCCTCATGAATATCCTCTTCCTGGACATCCTCATGAGTCCCCCTCGTAGATGACTGTGTATCAAACTGAATTTTCTGAAACTGTGGTACATTAGCCTGTTTCAAATAATTACTTACATCTAAATTTGTCAGAGAAAGTTCATCAAATTTTACATCTCTGTTTATGATGATTTTGTGGACAGTAGGATTCCACAACCTATATCCCTTAACACCATCACCATATCCAACAAAGATCAATTTTCTTGACTTAGGATCTAGTTTGGAACGCTGATTTTTCAGAATAAGTGCATAGGCTTCACAACCAAATACTCTAAGATTAGAATAATCACATGATTGACCTGTCCATACCTCTTCTGGAATTTTGCAGTCAATTGCTGTTGATGGTGATCGATTGACTAGGTAACTGTAATATCCCTTTTTCAAATTTTATTAAAATGCCCAATTTTTCACTTTTTTTCCCAATTTCTACCTTTGACTAGTTTTACTGTTTTGACCTCCAAATCAACCCAAATGCTCCCAAATCTTCTGTAGGAGTGTATGAATGGTATTTAGACTTGAATAACAGTTTTAGGGATGTTTTATGGCCCTCTAAATACTGCTGCAAACTTGATTTGTATTCTGATCAATATATGTAATTTTGACTAGTAATTTGTGCATCAAATCCCCCCCGGGTAACACTGCAAATGGCCTTCCAAATGCCTCCAAACTCCCACAAATTTATGAACAGAGGTATATAATGTGTTAATTATGTTATTAAGGTCTCATATGCACCATTAATTGATTTTTACTACTGTTCTAACTCTCTCACATTCAACAACAAAAACCCCCAATTCGACCCTTGGGGAAATGGCACTATTTCACCTCCCAATACAACTAAACTGAGTAAAAATGCTTCAAATTCTCAAGTACAGTACATGAAACTTGTAGAAGACATCCATGTCAGTATATTTATCACAAATATATCAGAGAATCATCCATCCATTCGAAATAATCAACATTATAGTGTCATACATCAATGCATTGGGGAAATGGACATTGTTTGCTCATTAATCAATAGTTTTGCATACAACCAGTGGGTATTTCGACCTGAGACTTTCTGAATATCAATAACAGAGGATATGAATCTATTACAATAATAAATATATAATGAGAATCTCTCTCAAGAAGCACAAGTGCTCACCAAAAACGCCCTCCCTCAAGGAGCACGAATATGCCTTCAAAATTGGAAACGGTGGAGAGAAAGTGCTGCACTAAACCAAACCATGAAAATTCCTGTAGCTGCTACCTGCAAATACAAAATCCATTAAAGCACCATGAAAGACCTGAGTGGCCTCTCCAAACACCAACTTGGATGGGAATCTTTCACCCTCGAAATTGGCTAAGGCAAGAAACTAGTCATCCACTAGCTCTCTCTTCACAAATGCAATTTTTCTCAAATCATCAAAAGCCCTACTCATTCTTCATTTCTACATTTTATAACCAACATTAGCCTTCTAAGGGTCAAAATCCTCTCAATAGATTCAATAGATTTCCATTTAGGAAATATTCCACATTTGCCACTTGTCTCCTAGTTCCAACCTTCCATCTTCTCCCAAATTCGATTTTGAGTCTCTTTGGCTTCTCCAACTCCCAAATTCGCCTTCTTTGAGCCTATTTTTGGTGCTGACATGTCATAGTGGTCAGATGTCAGAGTTCAGGTCTGCAATTTGTCATAGTTGTCATAGATGCTCCATCATTGGTGTCATAGGGGCTAGGGAATCTAGCCCAAGTGTCCACAAACTTCTACTTTGACTCTTTATCTTCCATGGAGGTTACCAATCCTTCCCAATTCGACCTAAGATGCTCAATGACATGTGTTATGACTTACCAACTCACCCAAGAGTTTTCACATTCCCATTAATTCGAATTTGCAAAAGAGAGATACCATGTATTATGAAAAATCAAGCTAGTGTGGGTCCCACCACCTCCATATGTCTCCAAAACCACTTGCCACTTAGAATTTATCTTGAATTTATTTATTTACCATATTTATTACATGCTTGAACCCCTATAATGTCTAAATATCATTTATTAGCTTCCTTATTACCATCCCACATGTGCCCATCCAACCTAGGAAACTAGTAGGATTGATGGGATTGTCTTACTATGCACTTATTTGAATGGGGACATTACAGTCCTCCCCACCCAAGATTGCTTGTCCTCAAGCAATTTCATATTTGGATGCTGCAAAATATTCTCCTCTTCCCATGTGGCATCTTCATTTGGTAAGTCCTTCCATTGCACTAAATATTCTTTGATGATTCTACTCCTCAACCTTCTTTCCCATGTCTTCAAAATCTTTTCCAGAACAAGTGTGAGCTGACCTTCATCATCCAAAGGAGGAAGTATTTCTGAAGTGATGATTTGCTGACCAAGAGCTTTCTTGAGACAAGAAACATGAAATACATTGTGGATTTTACTCCCTTCCGGAAGTTCTAGTTCATATGCTACTTCTCCAACCTTCCGCACTACCTTGTATGGCCCATAGTACCTTGGTTTTAATTTTTCTGCTCCATTCTTTTTTAGAGATGTTTGTTTATAAGGCTGCAACCTTAAATATATGAAATCATTGACTTGAAAGGTTCTTTCTTCTCTATGCCTATCAACATATTGTTTTTGTTGATTTTGAGCAACTTGCAAATTGTCTTTCAAGAGCTTTAAAATTTCTTGGCTCTCTTCCACCCAATCTTTAGCCTTTGGGACTCTACTATCACCAAATATAATGTCAGCAAATGTAAGTGCATCATAACCATATAATGCTTTGAAAGGAGACATTCCTATTGACATATGATAAGTGGTGTTGTAGAAAAACTCACCCAAGTGTAGCCATTTTGCCCATGCTTTTTGCTGCCCTCCCACATAGTTTCTTAGGTATCCTTCCAACCATTGGTTTACCCTCTCTGTTTGTCCATCAGTTTGTGGAGGATAGCTGGTACTTGGAGTCAATTGAGTGCCTACCAATCTAAAAATTTCTTGCCAAAAAGCACCCATGAATCTACTATCTCTATCACTGACAATGCTCTTGGGGAGCCCATGCAATCTGAAGATTTCTTTGAAAAAAATATCAGCCACTTGTGCAGCACTAAAAGATGATGTAACAGCAAAGAAATGAGCAAATTTTGTCAACCTATCAACTACCACATAGATGCAATCCTTACCTAAGGATTTAGGCAATCCGGTGATGAAATCCATGGAAATACTGTCCCATTTTTGCTCCGGAATGAGAAATGGTTGTAATAGGCCGGCTGGACATGTAAGTTCTGATTTGTTTTGTTGACATGCTTTATATTCATTCACATACTTCTGAACATCTTCCTTCATCCCCTTCCAAAAAAATCTTTGCCTCAACTGTCTATAAGTTTTGAAGATCCCCGGATGGCCCGCTAGTGGGGAATCATGTGCTTCTTGCAAAATTCGGTACTTGAGCTTGGAGTTATGAACTAAATAAATTCTTCCCTTATAATATATCATCCCATTCAAAATCCTATAATTATCATCCCCTTTGATTCCATCCAACACATCACAAGCAAATTTGTCTTTGGCATATTCAACTAGTAGCATGTTTTTCCAATCCTTGGCAATATCCATGAGAGAAAAGGAAGGCCTTCTTGACAAAGCATATGCTACTATATTATTCTTTCCTTTGACATATTCAATATCAAAATCATAATCTTGAATCTTGCTTACCCACTTTTGTTTCCTTTCATTTAGATCTTTTTGGGTGAGAAAGTGTCTTAGACTATTATGGTCAGTTTTCACCACAAACTTGCTGCCCACCAAGTATTGTCTGAATTTGGCCAATGCATGCATAATGGCCAGCATTTCTTTATCATAGATGGAGTAAATTTTTTCATGAGGCTGCAACTTTCTGCTCTCAAAGGCTATGGGGTGTTGGACTTGCTTTAGGACAGCCCCTATTCCTCCACCTGAAGCATCACATTCCACAACAAAAGGTTTAGTAAAATCAGGAAGTGCAAGTATGGGACAACTAATCATTACCTCTTTCATTTTTTGGAAGGCCTTTTCAACCTCTTCATCCCACTTGAAAGCATCCTTCTTAGTCAAATCAGTGAGTGGAGAAGTCAACTTGGAGAACCCTTTCACAAATTTTCTGTAGTAGGTGCATATGCCAATAAAGCCTCTCAATTCGGTAATATTTTTTGGTGATGGCCATTCCAAGATAGCCCTGATTTTTTCCATGTGTACCTTCACTCCTTCTTGCCCAATAATGTGCCCAAGATACAGTAGTTCTTTCATCCCAAACTCACATTTTGATAATTTAGCAAATAAGGACTCTTCTTGCAAGATTTTCAACACAATCTCTAACTGTTGCAAATGCTCTTTTCATGTTTTACTGTAAATGAGAATATCATCAAAGAAAACCAAAACAAACCTTCTTAGTTGCTTACAAAATATCCTATTCATACATGCTTGAAAGGTGGCTGGAGCATTAGTTAACCCAAAAGGCATGACAAGAAATTCAAAGTGGCCAAAATGACATCGAAAAGCGGTCTTCTGCACATCTTCATCTTTCATTCGAATTTGGTGATACCCTGATCTAAGGTCAATTTTTGAGAAGTATTTGGCCCCATGTAGCTCATCCATGAGCTCATCAATCCTAGGAATAGGATACCTATTCTTGATAGTCTTTTTGTTCAAGGCTCTAAAATCTATGCACATTCTCAATGTTCCATCTTTTTTCTTCACTAGCACTACTGAAGAAGCATAAGGGCTAGAGCTTGGTCTAATGAGTCCCAACTCTAGGAGTTCTTGGATAGCTTTTTCAATCTCATCTATGAACTTTTTAGGATGTCTATAAGGTGGTATCTGAATGGGTGAAGTGCCCTCCTCCAAAATAATACTATGCTCAACCCCCCTATCTGGTGGCCTACCATGTGGAAGGTCTCTAAAAACCTTTTCATATTTTTGCAAAAGTCTCTCTATCTCCTTTGGGTGTTTGACAATATTTATAGTTGGCTTGGGAGATGTAATATGACATTCAGCAGCCCATTCTATATCCCCATGCCTCAATATAGATCTCATACTATTGCAAGTTACTACTTGATTTGGATAAGTGTGTTGCCCTCTCACAATTCTTTGTACTCCTTTTGAATCTTGGAATTTCATTTCGGGAATTTTATAATTTACTGTATGCTCTCCTATTGAATACAGCCATTGCACTCCCAAAACCACATTAGTATCAGCAACATCAACCACATAAAAACTATCAACAAAAGTATAGTTACCTACAGTGACTTGCAGCTTTGGAACCCATGTTTTGCATTGCATTGTGTTGTGACCGGGAATGACAACTGTGAAGCCATCAAATGGTTCAATAGGTATCTTTCTTTTCTCTACCATCTCTGCATAAATGAAGTTATGAGTGGCTCCTCCATCTACCAAAACTGAAGTTTTTTGTCCTTGTACCACACCTTTGCATCGGATAGTATGATAGCGAGGTACTGCTGAAAGCACTGCCATTCTTGCTTTGTCCGGTGAAGGCTGATTTTCTTCTTGTCTTTCCTCTTCTACTGCTGTCTCATATGCCTCTTCTTGATCTGAAATATGTCCATCTTCATCCATGCCCCCATCATACCCCTCATTGTCAGAAAATACTTCTATGTATTGAGCCTTTCCTTTGGTACATTTGTGCCCCGGTGTCCATGGTTGGAAGCATGTGAAGCACAATTTCTTTTTTCTAAGTTCATCCCTGTTTAGTCCCTCTTTTTTATTCCTTTCAAATGACTCTCTTTGCCAAGGTTTCTTATCATATCCATCCCTTTGCCAAGGTTTCTTTTCAAATTTGTAGCTAGGCTTAGGAGGAAATCTCGTTCTAGGAAGCACATTTTGGAGATCTCTAGTCAAGCTCATTGCATCTTTTAATGTAGTTGGCTTGTGGGCTTTGACCAAACCTCTTAAGGGTTTAGCCAAACCTTCAGTGAACAGAAATACTAATCTTCCCATAGATACATCAACCACCTTGACTGATAATTTTTGAAAGTCCAACATATATTTGGTAGGGGACCCAATTTGCTTCAATTGAGCTAGTTCTTTGAAAGGCAATTCTGGATCTTTTTGTTCAAATCTTTCTAGTACCCTGTCAACAAATTCTCCATATGTTTTAACCTGATTATGACCCAAGGTTTTCATCCCATGAAACCACCATTCATTGGCATCTCCTTCCAAATGCAAAATGGCCATTTTTAATGCATCCTCTTCCAACATAGGATTCAGCTGAAAATATACATCCAATTTTTGCACCCAAGTGTTAGTAGAATTTTGAGAAGAACCATCAAAAGTATGAAGTGACATTTTTCCAATAGCACTATTCAATTCTTTGTTTTGGAATGGACTCCTATTGTCTCCCTTCATTTTAATCTTTTGCATAGCATCAATGTAGCCACTGAGTGGTACACCTCTTTTACACTCTTCATTCAAATCATTCCAATCATTTACTAGTTTCTTGTAATCCAATTCAAGATTGGGCTCTTCTTTGGGTGTGAGAAATTTAGGTGCAGTATGCCTTTGTGTGCTTTGAAATTCATCAGGTCTATTATGAGGTCCTGTTCTTGAGAAAATATGCTCATTCTCTTTCATCTTTTCCCCTGAGTGTGAACCACTATTATCTCCTATCATCCCTTTGCCTGAAAGTTGGCTACCCAACAATTTGAAACCTTTCATCATTTGTTTATTCATATCTAGCATAACCATGGTAAGTCCTTCAAAACATGGTTTTAAGGCTTCAATAAATTCCTCCTTATGTCTTAATTTTTCCTCCTCCTCTCTACCCATTGTTTTAGAAAAAAACTATTTTTCTGCTACTATCTCTTCTTCAACCAAAACTTCTTCAACTACTGATTCAAAGGGTGGTGTTTTATTTGTTTGGATTCTTGTTAATACCATCAGGTTCCAATACCATGCTCTGATACCACTTGTAATATCCCTTTTTCAAATTTTATTAAAATGCCCAATTTTTCACTTTTTTTCCCAATTTCTACCTTTGACTAGTTTTACTGTTTTGACCTCCAAATCAACCCAAATGATCCCAAATCTTCTGTAGGAGTGTATGAATGGTATTTAGACTTGAATATCAGGTTTAGGGATTTTTTATGGCCCTCCAAATACTGCTGCAAACTTGATTTGTATTCTGATCAATATATGTAATTTTGACTAGTAATTTGTGCATCAAATCCCCCCCGGGTAACACTGCAAATGGCCTTCCAAATGCCTCCAAACTCCCACAAATTTATGAACAGAGGTATATAATGTGTTAAGTATGTGATTAAGGTCTCATATGCACCATTAATTGATTTTTACTACTGTTCTAACTCTCTCACATTCAACAGCAAAAACCCCCAATTCGACCCTTGGGGAAATGGCACTATTTCACCTCCCAATACAACTAAACTGAGTAAAAATGGTTCAAATGCTCAAGTACAGTACATGAAACTTGTATAAGACATCCATGTTAGTATATGGATCACAAATATATCAGATAATCATCCATCCATTCAAAATAATCAACATTATAGTGGCATACATCAATGCATTGGGGAAATGGACATTGTTTGCTCATTAATCAATAGTTTTGCATACAACCAGTGGGTATTTTGACCTGAGACTTTTTGAATATCAATAACAGAGGATATGAAGCTATTACAATAATAAATATATAATGAGAAGCTCTCTCAAGAGGCACAAGTGCTCACCAAAAACGCCCTCCCTCAAGGAGCACGAATATGCCTTCAAATTTGGAAACGGTGGAGAGAAAGTGATGCACTAAACCAAACGATGAAACTTCCTATAGCTGCTACCTGCAAATACAAACTCCATTAAAGCACCATGAAAGACCTGAGTGGCCTCTCCAAACACCAACTTGGATGGGAATCTTTCACCCTCGAAATTGGCTAAGGCAAGAAACTAGTCATCCACTAGCTCTCTCTTCACAAATGCAATTTTTCTCAAATCATCAAAATCCCTTCTCATTCTTCATTTCTACATTTTATAACCAACATTATCCTTCTAAGGGTTGAAATCCTCTCAATAGGTTTCCATTTAGGAAATATTCCACATTTGCCACTTGTCTCCTAGTTCCAACCTTCCATCTTCTCCCAAATTTGATTTTGAGTCTCTTTGGCTTCTCCAACTCCCAAATTCGCCTTCTTTGAGCCTATTTTTGGTGCTGACATGTCATAGTGGTCATATTTCAGAGGTTAGGTCTGCAATTTGTCATAGTTGTCATAGATGCTCCATCATTGGTGTCATAGGGGCTAGGGAATCTAGCCCAAGTGTCCACAAACTTCTACTTTGACTCTTTATCTTCCATGGAGGTTACCAATCCTTCCCAATTCGACATAAGATGCTCAATGACATGTGTTATGACTTACCAACTCACCCAAGAGTTTTCACATTCCCATTAATTCAAATTTGCAAAAGAGAGATACCATGTATTATGAAAAATCAAGCTAGTGTGGGTCCCACCACCTCCATATGTCTCCAAAACCACTTGCCACTTAGAATTTATCTTGAATTTATTTATTTACCATATTTATTAAATGCTTGAACCCCTATAATGTCTAAATATCATTTATTAGCTTCCTTATTACCATCCCACATGTACCCATCCAACCTAGGAAACTAGTAGGATTGATGGGATTGTCTTACTATGCACTTATTTGAATGGGGACATTACAGTAACAAGCTGTAAGCAATGCCTCTCCCCACAATTCCTGCTGCAACTTCGCATTACTGAGCATACTCCTTGCTCTTTCAAGAAGAGTCCTGTTCATGCGTTCAGCAACACCGTTCTACTGCGGAGTGTAAACAGTGGTCTTATGCCTCTCAATCCCATCCTGCTTGCAATAGTTATCAAACTCCTTTGAAGTAAATTCGGTTCCATTATCTGTTCTAAGACATTTAATGAACCTGCCAGTGCTCTTTTCAACCAAAGC
This sequence comes from Larix kaempferi, assembly GCA_027924585.1. Classification (NCBI taxonomy): domain Eukaryota; kingdom Viridiplantae; phylum Streptophyta; class Pinopsida; order Pinales; family Pinaceae; genus Larix; species Larix kaempferi. The sequence goes on along the minus strand of BSBM01000241.1, from coordinate 260,563 downwards.
TCTAAACTGCTTAAATATATCAAAAACATCATCTTTTCTCTTTAATAAATAGATCCAAACTTTCCTCGAGTAATCATCTATAAAACTGACGAAATATGACGATCCCCCATAAGAAATTTTTGGAGATGGACCCCAAAGATCAGAATGTATGTAGTCTAGGATACCTTTACTATTGTGTTTTCCAGATTTAAATTTTTGTCTAGCCTGTTTACCATAAATACAGTGCTCACAAAACTTCAAATCTACAGATTTTAAACTAGGAAGCAACTTTCGATCAGCAAGTACCTTCATACCTCTTTCACTGATATGACCTAACCGCTGATTCCATAGACGAGTGATGTCTGCTGCTGCACCAACCGATGCTACTGTTGCATGATCAACTTCCGTCCTCCCTTCAAGTCTATATAGGTTCCCAACTCTGTTTGCTTTCATAACAACCAAGATACCTTTCGATACCTTCATAACTCCACCTTGAACTGTAAACTTGTAACCAGCATCATCAAGAACTCCCATTGATATCAAGTTCTTCCTTAGTTCAGGTACATGTCTCACATCTGTTAGAGTCCTAACAGTCCCATCATACATTTTAATTCTGATACTCCCTACCCCAACAGTTTTACATGTAACATTATTTCCCATATAAACTACCCCGTCATCTATAGATTGGTATGACGAATACCAATTTCTATGAAGACACATGTGGTGAGATGCTCCAGAATCAATTAACCAGTCAGAATGGTATTGTGAAACAGTAGATGTAGATAATACCTCATCGATCATACCTGAATCATTCTCAGCTATGTTCGCCTCCTTTGTAGAGTCCTCCTCCTCAGAAGCTCGCTTGCGTTTCCAGCAATCTTTCTTAAGATGTCTTGCTTTATTGCAGTACCAGCACTTCAATTTACTCTTTTTTCCCTTCGTCTTTGACCTTGATGTACCCTTTGAATGTTGTCCTCTTTCACTGGTTCTTCCTCTGGCCACCATTACTTCTGATGTCGAGGTTTCAAGACTAGATTTCTTTCGAGTTTCCTCAGAAAGTAAGGCTCCCACAACTTCATCGAAGGTAATAGACTCAGTAGAACTAAAACTGATGGAGGTTACAAAATGTGCCCACGACTCAGGCAGAGAGCACAACAGTAAAATCGCCTTGTCTTCAGATTTAATAATATCTTCCATACTAGTCAACTGACAAATAAGAGTATTGAACACATTCAAGTGTTCAGAAATCTTTGTACCTTCTTTCATACGCAAGGTAAACAACTGCCGCTTCAGGAGGATTTTATTCGTTAAGGATTTATTCATGTACAAACTTTCCAACTTTGTCCAGAGACCTGCTGCTGTAGTTTCAGACACGATGTTAAATAAAACATCGTCGGCCAAGCACAGACGAATAGCACTGAGCGCTCTTTCATCCATCTTGCTCCAGTCTCCATCTGAAATATCTGCGGGTTTCTTTGTTTTCCCTGCTAGTGCCTTCGCCACTCCTTGTTGCACGAGCATATCCCGCATCTTGACCTTCCACAACTCGAAATTATTGCTCCCATTGAACTTCTCAATTTCAAACTTAACACTTTGCGTTTTTGCCATTTTCTCAAGAAACCGAATCAAAAAACTTAAAACTCCAAGCCTTTTAAAATATATATATAATGGATAAAAAAAAAGGATTAATGACCCAAATTAAATATTATAACAAATACCTTATACCTCCCACTTTAATTTTTTTAAGAAAAATATTATAAATAAGGTATTCCTTATAACTCCCATCCACCATATGCTTTATATCTCAAAAGCATTTCAAATATTCACGGCCATATACATTTCACTTTAATTATATTAAACCAGCATATGTAATATATGTTCGGCGTCAATTTTGTTTCACGTGAAATCTCAAACAAAATAACTATTCACGTTTTACCTCAAACAGAAAATAGTACCGCGCTCCCCGATGGTTCAGTGCCGCGGCAATTCCCACAATTCAGATTTCATAAGTGTGCCTCAATACTACCGCCCCTCACTAAGAAATGGACCCGCGGTAGTTGAAGATTACTGCCCCTTCTCCTCAGGCTTCAGGCTTCTCTCCTCCGGTAACTTTTGACCCGTAAAACGAATTTAAATTTCTCAAAACAATGATCATTCGGCTTTCTCGTTCTCTGTGGCTTTCTACCAAGCTCAAATACCACTTGTTGGATCTAACAGCCATAGAACACAATATGCAGCAGAAGTAAATAAAACAAGAAAGAAAATAAATAAACACACATGAGATATACGCAGAGATTTACGTGGTAAAACCCTCTCTTAGGGAAACATCCACGGAGCAATGGTATCAGTTTCTTATTATTCAGAATCTGAAGATTTACAACAACTCACAACTCTCCAATATCCTCTTACGAGAATACAAGAAACATATACATTTCTTACACGGTTACTAATAACTGCATATTTAGTTAGTCAGTTACATAGACCGTCATAGCCGGTTGTCACCCATTTCTAACATTACTCCTCTGCAAGGTTTGGCCGCGATGGATGGAACTCCTTGCAGCAGTTTTCATGCCAATTCCCAATTTCCTTCGCAGATTATTTTACTAGTTTACTTTTCTTAACGTTCATATTTCTGGGCATGAACATATGTATATCTGTATTGTTACAAGGACAGTCGTGGGATCACTCCTTTACAAGGCTGTCTCAGGAATTTTGTTGCTCAAGGTATATATTAATAACATCTCTTACTGGTTAAATCCTCTTTATGGCACTGAAAGTCTAGTCTCACTCGTTCAATTTCCTTTCAGGTTTCCAATATCTGGAGGTCAATTATCGTTGTATATTTACAGCTAAATCGAAGGTTCCTTATATATTGGTTTACCTGTATAATGATTAGTAACTAAGAAAATGACTTGATCTTATTTCTACATTTTTTCACTCAAAATCGTAATTTTATTTCTTATAAGTATAAAATTACAATAAGTAGAGTGCATATATTCATATAAAGCATCAAAACACTGTTCACATAATAGTATCAATACATTACATCCCTCCCTATACCACTGAGTAGTTGTTCCTAATATGAACTTCCAATAACATATTTCACATCATATAAGTTCTGCTAAAAAGAAGTGCCTGTCAAAGTGCCAAAAAAATTCACAGTATTGCTATAGTGCTACAAATGTCTTCATATATTAATGATCATCAACCATTATATAATTGTTCTTCAACAAAAAAAACTGATTTTGTGCAAAATATGTAGTGAGGATTGTTCATATGTTCTGTGCATGAGGAGGACCCAAGCCATCTATAAATGTTATATGAGATCGTTAACCATTATATAACTATTCTTCAATAAAAACTGATTTTCTGCAAAATATGAAGTAGTGAGTATTTTTCATATATTCTATGCATGAGGAGGACCCGAGCCAGAGCCATCTATAAATGGTCTATGATAGTAATGATATGTATGATCCTCGATGATCTATTCTACCTTAATGATGTCTTTATCTGCTAATATATTTATTTCCCTATATACATGCATGCACGAGAAAGTGTTAAAACTGGTCATTATATCATGTATTTCTGCAAGAATTGACTGTAACTGTGTGTGGGTGCATCTCTGAGTTTTTTTCAACCAATTGATAGTCAACATGGAATCCCTAAAGATCTGAAGAACAAGTCATTCCTTTTCTACTGCAATGAGAAGAAGAATTTTTAGTGCCAAGAGTTTTGCGAAGTTGTTTGATATTGCACCAAAACCAATACGGATCATAGAGAATAGCACCACCCCTACATAATTCCCCATACCTATGTGATTCACTATCAAAATTTATTTATTTATTACTTCCTCTGATCTCTTGGATCTTAGCAGGCCCCTACCTTGAGTAAAGAATGAATGATGCCCAAGTTATTGGAAACAATAATTTCGGGTAAAGTTTTTTCCTGAAAAATACTATTGTTCCTAGCAATCCAAATGCCCCAGCTTATGATTAGTGGAAGGCCTTTGTATAGACTGAAATATGGGTTACTATCCAATCCTTAAGGGTAGACTCCATCGAATGCCCATTCCAAATACAGTTTAAGCCAAGCCATCTCAAACACTTCTGCCACACATATTTGGTGAAACCACAGTCGATGAATATATGGTTGACAGACTCTTCATTATCCTTGCAGAGGTGGCACCAATTTGGACCTTCAAGTTTGCGCTTTTGTAGATTATCCCATGTTGGAATATTGTTTTCCAAAGCGTACCACATTAGAAGACAAGACTTTGGAGGACACTTATTCCAAAGCGTCTTCCACCACCAAATAATATCAATGATGTATATGTCAATGTTTAATTGGATATATCCTTGTTTAGGAGTATACCGGCTAGAAGGTGCAAAATCCCAAATCAGTTCATCCTTCTCATCTCTAATGCACACATGTCCATCCTTGAGGGCATTAAGGTATTTGTTCCATAAAATACTATCATCTTGATCAAGTGTGAGTGATTGATTAGACCTCCATCCTTGTCACCAAAAGGTCGATGCATCTTGATGAGCATCCTGGTTGAGTGAAGTAAGGCCTGATGCATGAAGTCTTTCTACTAGATCAGCTGTAAGAAGTTGTCTTTCCCTACTCCTAGGCCAAGGGTCTGTCCCAATTGTCACATTTGTTCCATTGCCTATTTTCCAAGCCAAACCCCTCCCTATAAGTTCAAAATAATTTACCCCCGCCTTCCACATGATTGAGAAGTTTGTTTGCCTTTTTGAGGGTGATCTGACCCAATCCATACAAAATTTGGGGCAATGTATTTTTTCTCTACCACCATCGTCCAAAGGATAGTTGAGGATAACAGTCGCCACACCCATTTGACAACCAATGCTTTAGAGAATAGGAATATATTCTTTAGGTACCATTCCCCCAGCGCTTTTGGAATAGCAATCATTTCCCACTTGACCCATGCCATTACAAATTGGTCCTTGTGTCCACTCCAAAGGAACCTGAGACACAACCTTATAGCCTTATCTAGGATTCCTTTATGGATCCATGCAAGTGACATCCAATAGACCGGAATGGCCTCCAGCACCGATTTCAATAGTACTAGTCTACCTAGCCACGAAAGCCATTTATGGCACCAAACATTGATTATGTTTTCCAACTTTGTAATCAACCACATCCAATCCCTTTTCTAGTAATTATTAGGTTTTAAATGAAAACCTACCCATTTCAATCCATCATCCAATTCTAAAGTGGGATAGGGAAATAGCGATTTGAATAATTGCACCTCATCTTCCTCCACATTCAAACAAGAAAGGGTGGATTTGTGGACATTAATCACCATCCTGGTGGACAGACAAAACAACTCTAAAATTTTTGCTAGTGAGTCCACATCCATTCGTGATCCATCACAAAAGAGAAGTATGCCATCTATGAATAGAAGATGAGTAATTTGTAAAGATGAGATATCCTGATGCCCTTGAAATTCCCAGCTCTTCTCACCTCTTCCAGATATCTACTTAAAGCTTTAGTTACCGACAAAAAAAGAAGAGGAGAAAGTGGACAACCCTGACAAAGTCCCCTTTCAGCCTAGAAAAAGGGAGAGGAAAATCCATTAATAAGCACTACATAATGTATCCCAGATATGGAGCTCATGATCCACCTGATAAACGGAAATTCAAACCCAAGATGTGTAAGAAGGAGGCTAATATACAACCAATTTACCTGATCATAGGCCTTGCAAAGGACATTTTTTATGACTGCCCCTTTGTCTTTTATGGTCTTCATGCTATGTAATACCTCATGTGCGTCCCCTATAGCCTTGTGGATTTTCCTTCCTTCTAGGAAACCAAACTATTCTTTTGAAACATGCTTTGACATAATAGTTTTGATACGTCCGACAATCATTTTCGCCACTATATTGTAAATACCATTTGCAAGATAAATTGGTCTGAAATCATCAAAGGAGTTAGGATTATCCACCTTTGGTACTATAGTTGTGAAAGTGGATTTATATATTTCCAATATTATTCCATCTACTCTGGTTTCCTCATAACCTTCAAAAGATCATTTCCCAATATATCAAAACGGTCAAGAAAAGATTCTACTAGCTTCCCATCCAAACCTTGGATCTTGTCTTTTTGGAAGTTGTGAATGAATTCCATTAATTCATTCGGTGATATATCTTCCATCAACTCTCTGTTATCTTCCTCACTTACAAATATTGGCAAGGGATGTGCAATTCGAATGATTTCAGCTATAGAAGCTCTCTCCTGTGTCTTAAAGAGATTTTGAAAATGTTCTTTGCACACTTTTTCCAATCCTTCAAAGGAGATATTATGCCCATCTTGGTATTGCATCCCCCATATATTATTCCTAATCTTTCTCCCTTTAGCATATGCTTAGAAAAATTGTGTGTTAACATCTCCAACATTTAACCACAGAGCACGACTTCTCATATCCATGTTTCTTCTTGTTCAGACAATATATTTTTCCTTTATACTTCTAATTGATAAAGTTTATTCTTGGAGTATTCATTTAGGAAACCCCCCATCATAGTCATAAATGTCTTGGAGGTCTTCCTCAACCTTTCTGAGAGCCTGAATCTCAAGGATAATCTTAGGGGAAAAATTTAGCCCATGGGCTATTTTTCCATGTTTTTTTTCCAAAAAACGATTCACCAATTTGCATTTTTTGAAGCCCCATTTCGCCGAATTTTGATGGGGTAAACTTTTTTCAATCTAAAAATCGCCAAATTATTATATAAACTATATAAAATCCTTAGAAATTGAAATAATTTTAGAAAAATGTCGCCAAATATTTTATAGTTGACATTTTAAGAATTGGTAAGATTCGTAAAGGTTTATACACTTTTAAATAAGTATGGGTCCTTAAAATTATAGTTTCCTGATAATCTCGAAGCTTCTTTTGATGAGCCCAGTTTATGTTATCCTATTTAAGTTTTTTCAGATTATTTTCAAAGTGTACAAAATCTAACTTGTGTGTTCCATGACCATATGGCTACCAAACGTCTTTAAGGATTTTCATAAAATCTTCATCTTTCAGCCACCCTGAGTTGAATTTAAAAGGACTCGAGGGTTTCTTCCCAATACCTTTCACCTCCAGAAAGATTGGGAAGTGGTTTGAATCCCCACCACTGTCTATCCATTGTCTCACATTATTTAAGTTATCCAATAATTGGACAACAATAAGAAATCTATCTAGCCTTTTTGAGAGTATTTATTCTCGAGATCTGTTATTCCTCCATGAATCCTTTAGACTCACTCGTTGAATATACAAAAGTCCATTTGATTCCAATTCATGTATAAAATAACCAACAAGAGGATCAAATGTTGCCTTAGGACCCCATACTTTCTATGATCTCAATGAAAAGTTAAGGTCCCCTCCAATGATAAGGTTTGGATACCTCAAGACAATTTTTTCCAACAATCCATCCCAAAATACCTTTTTGTTAGCATAGGGACCATAGATATTAACAAATACCAGATTCAAGCGAATATCTCTCACCAAACCTTCAAATGCTAGAACAGATTCACAACCCCAATAGTCCACAACCCTAATTGTTGCAGGGTTCCAACCAATTGCTAAACCGCATGATCTACCTCTCACTTCCAAAGCAGTAAACTACCAACATTTAAACAGGTCCTTTAACAGTTTTTCCACAACCTCACCATCACCCAAATTTTATTACAGTAAATTTATAGTAAGAAAATTAGAAAACACCATTCTCATAGGCATGTTTTTTTGGTGGGGTTCGCCGACCCTCTGCAAGTAAAATATAGAATTTTCATTTCTTAACCCTTCCAAGGGTTCTCGCTGCTCTCGAAGAGACCCTAAAATTGAGGATTGTTTCCCAACTTCCATGTCAATTTTTTCCTTCTCTTGTGCCTTATGGAGGTTCAATCTACACCTTCTCCCTTTCCCTCCCCCCAAGGGTACATGATTCTATCCCAAACCTTCAACTACAGGTTTATCTTCACCATGTGTGGTTCAAGGCCTAAAATTATATCTCATAGAGGCTTCTTCAGAGTCTTTGGCGTCTCTTGAGGATTCCATCTAGAGAGTGAAGGTAGGTTGTGTGTCCACCCCATCCTCCCAAGAGGAAGGGCAAGTGGATGTGTTAAGTGAAAGAGTGGCCATAGTTCCTACTAGAGTGAGATTCATCATGAATAGAAGCATTGTGAGTAAATAATGGAGAACAAGGAATGTTAGCCATCTGAGTAGTTTCATGCATACCTTGAATCGAAATGTCTAGACCACCCTAATATTCCCCCACCTTGTCATCCAACTTCCTCTCTCCCTAGTCAGATCGAGACACCTTTCCAGTAACATTGAGAATGATACCCTGAGAAGTTCCAACCTATGAATTCATGGAACCACGATCCCTTCTACTCCTTTCACCTTCCCGAATCTCATCCTCGAATCTTCTTGTTGTTGTCTGTATGAATTCCAAATCCACAGGGTCTGAAGTGGACCTTATTTTGTTTAATTCATTCAAGCCCTCAATGTCCTTACACCTTATGAAAGGAAGATGGCACGAATCCATAAGGTGGCCATATTTATGTCACCGTATGCATCTAAACGGAATCCCTTCATAGTCAAGTGCCTGAATGAGGGTCAATTTCCCGTGTTTAATTTCTCTGTCTTCCTTTAGGTTTTCCTTGGTGTCCAACCTAACCAAAATGCGGGAAAATTTTAGATTCCCTAATTCTCCATAGGACATATAAGCCCCCAGATACTCCCCTAAAATATTCCTAATGCCTCTGAAAAATATCCCTTGACCAGAAGTCCAAAGGTAGCCCTAGGAGCTGCACCCATATCAAGGCTATGTCCAATTTCTCCTTTTTTGCATTGAAAAGGGCGTCCAACGTTTGAGAGCCATAGGTGTCACTCCAATACACCATTTTTGTTGTAAAACCTATTGCGCATCATTAACCTTTTGTAGATTAAAAAAAAACATTCTTTGGATAGGACCAGGACTTTCGGTGTATACCCTAGTTTCCCTGCCCAATTTGCTCAATCGCACTCTGTGAGCGTCTTGACATTGAATATTTGTCGTTGAACCCTACCTGTGATTGTTGTTTCTGCCATTGTGACCACACTATTGAGTTGTATATCAATGTCGACCATGAACTTATTTGTTCTCCCTTGTTTTTTTTAGTAAACGTGGCTTCTTCCATCCTCTTCTCTCACCAGTATTTGACCTTGATTTCATGTGATTATCAAAGTCCCAACCGTCAACCCTAGAATTTACCCTAGGTTCACGCTATTGCACAAAATATTAGGAAATCTTATCCAGGATCTCCAGAAGTGTACCCTAGTGACTTAGGATGGCTTTTGGTCCACACAAAAGACAAATATTGGCCAACTACCTAGTCAACACCTAGGAATTAATAAAAAAATGACTAATTAATTTATCCTAAGTATAAAATGGATATGGATAAGTTTTTAATACTCCAACACCCCCCCTTAATCCTGACTTATGTGTAAAAAATCAGAAATAGATAGGGCCCAACAACTTGGCATGGTCACCCTTTTTACACATTGGCTTGTCCACAAAACAAGGAAAGAAGGAAAATCTCATGGGAAAAACCTCCCCTCAAACATGGACATGAAAAGAATTGAAGAATTGTTGATCAATCCTTCAATCAACCACATGTTCATCCATCCAAAGCGGTGATCTAATATAGATGAAAGTATTCTATGAAAAAGCTTTGGTGAAGATGTCTGCAATCTGCTCACATGATGGACACAACTACAGATCAATGATGTGATCATGCACTACATTCCTGATGTAATGAATATGAATATCAATATGCTTGGTTATTTTCCTCTATATTGGATCATTTGAGATCCTTATAATACTGTGATTATAAAAAAATATGAATGTGGGAGTGCTAAAGGAAATCCCAAACCCAGAAAGTATACCCTGCAACCACACACACTAAGTTGCAACATTCACTGCTCCTATGTATTCGGCCTCTGCTGAAGAAAGTGAAATTGCAATTTTTTTCATAATTGACCAGCAAAGAGGTCATCCTCCAAGCATGAAAACAAATCCAGAAGTGAACTTCCGATCTAGGCTATCACCATCCCAATCTGAATCAGTAAAGCCAAGAAGATCTAGGCTAGAATATGAAACATAATGAATCCCATTAGACTTGGTTCCTTGCACATAATGCAAGATTCTTTTTGCAGCCCTCCAGTCAAGCTCATGTGGATGATCCATGTATATTGAAGCCACACTCATAGAATAAGTAATATTAGGTCGAGTACGATTCAAGTACAACAAGCTGCCAACTAGTTTCCTATACAAAGTGGTGTTCACCAATGGTGTAGAATTTGTTTCTTCAATTCTTACTCCTGAAAGGAAGGGAGTCTTTATAGGATTTCATTCAACCATCTTGAACTTCTTTAGCAGGTCTGTAACATACTTTGATTGAGATACTTTAATTCCAGACTTGGATTGAGAGATCTCAAGCCCAAAAAAGTGTTTAAGTATTCCTAAGTCAGTCATGGAAAAAGCTTGATGCAAGGAGGCCTTCAATGAAGCTATTTGATCAATGATCTACCTGTGATTAGTAGGTCATCAACATTTAACACAATAATCAAAATGGAATAATCAATCAGATTCATGTACACATCTGGATCAGACTTGCATCTACTAAAAGATTGTGGCAAGAGGAAGTTGTCCATCTTGGCATACGAAGCTCTGAGATATTGCTTAAGTCCATACAATGACTTCTTCAAATTACACACAAGGTTAGGATATGAAATATTGTTGATGTATATGTAACTTCGGAATGTATTTCACATATATGTATATTGTATTCCTATAGAGATGTTATTATTCCTCTATACGGAAGTGTCGTCATTTATATTGTAAGTGTCGTAACTTATACTTGATGGGTTATTAGACCACCTTGTTTGGGGTCGGCCCTGTATAAGTCATGTGGGTCAAAGGGTTATTAGACCACCCTATTGGGGGTCGGCCCAGCCAGCATTATGTTATGTGGTTAAGTTCGAGCCTACACGAGTTAGGTAAAAAGGCAAGTCAAGTCAAGTATAAATAGAGTGCGGGAGGCACTCTATTTGCTCACTCACTTCTCACTCATGCACTCAAGGAGGAGTGGCGCACTTATGGAGGAGGAGGATCTGCTGCTAGGTTGTGTCTATCTCTTATGGTTGGTTGTATCATTGCTCTATCTATCTTTGAGGAAGTTATTGGGGTTTTTCACCTTTATGGTTTTCCCCAAGTAAATCTTTGTGTCTCTTGTGTGCTTGCATTATTGTCTCCATGATTGATATGCTGTAGATATGCTATACATGTTGTTCTCTCAGTTAAGATCCTAGATCAGATTGAAGTAAATTCTGAAAATTTAACATGGTATCAAAGCTAGCCTGAAAGAAGGCATGATATGGCATGTATGACACTTGTTGCACTTACGATGCTAGGGCTTGATATAGCAAAAACCAGTCATCGTATCTCTTTCACTATAAATCCGTTTTGGAGAAGTTTTCGGATCTGAAATTGTTACAGGACGAATCTAAGATCCCCATGTACCTTGTATCCAAAGGACAACCTCTAATTCGTTGTACTTTGTGATTTATGATCTGTACAATATAGGGTTTCTGCCTCTTCCAGATCTGAGTCAAAATCAGGTGACCTTGGGAAAAAGGTCATAACTTGGGCTAGGAAGCTCCAAATGAAATTTCGTAAAAAGTGATAGGTAGTACACAGACTGTACTATCTCAGGAAACTTCTTCAGAGGACGAAGTTGAACCAGTGACACGTGGAACTCCGTACAAGTTCGCTCTCCTGTATTATCCCATAAACAGGTCACGTTGCGACACTTGGCATAAATCTCTCTCAAAAAGTCCAATTGAGGTCATACCTATTAGGATGGAAAGATAACAGGCCGATCTATCTCAAAAAACTTTTTCAGAGGCCGAAGTTTAAACAGTGACATGTGGCACGCCGTACAAGTTCGCTCTCATGTTTTATCCCAAAACAGGTCACGTTGTGACATTTGGCATAACTCTCTCTCAGAGAATCCAATTGAGGTCAGACCTGTTAGGATGGAAAGATAACAGGTCAGGATATCTCAGAAAACTTTTTCAGACCCTGTGGATCAAAAAGTTCAGAGTTACACCAGAAACAATCAGGTACATATTTATGTCAAAACAGAATTATTTTTGAGTACCTTCATTCATGGCTTCCGGAATTTAGGGCTTTGAAGAAAGTTGGAATTTTTGTAATCGGAGACCACGGCTGGATGCTACTCATCAAAATAGAAATTCAGAGACCAAGATCAAAATTTTTGGTTGGGAAGAAGGCCGGGCTTGATCAAACCCTAGTTCGGGACTTTGATCAGAAAAGTGGAAAATTAGGGCTTCTGTAAAAATGGGAATTTTTGAAATCTGTGACCACGGCTGGAAGCTCCTCAGAAAAATAGAAGCTTAGAGCTTTGGATCAAACCTTTTGATTGGGCAGAAGAGTGGGCTTCATCAAACCCCAGTTCAGGGTCACGTCTAGTGAATCCAGAAGTCTCAAAGGAAAAATTGAGGAGTGAAACTTTGCAGTTTTCAAATTCTGAATATACCAGCTTGATCAGCTCATCAAGGCGCATATTTCTATCCTTTCAGAAGTTTGAAATTCAAAGTTTGAATTTTTGGGGTTTCTCTGACAAACCCATATCCAGCTCCAGGTCTAGTTCTTGCAAATCAAGTGGATTGGGTTAATCCTAGAAGAAGATGGATTGGTCACCTACATAAGTGAAGAAGTTCCTGTTTCAGAGGGAGATGAGGCTAAGGCCTTACATAAGAAGAATATAAGCGATCTCGACAGGTATGACTCATCGAGGTATGTTTTGAGATTTGTTCATGATTAAGTTTATGGTATGTTTGTCTTCATGTTATTACGGTTAGTACAATCTTGATTTTAGACTTGTCATATCACCTTAATAAAACTATGAATGCACAATAGAAAATATTCATTGATTAGGGTGTTGACATTTATGATTGTACTAATGCATTATGGTGTTGTATGAGGTTTATATTGTCTACTAACATGAAAGGTACACCAAGAAAGACAAATCATGTTTTGGTCCAAGAACATATGGTCATGATAACATGAGGACAAAGATTCATCCATTGTCATGGATCTCATAGAAGATCCATTTACGAGGTATGTATAACTTGGTTTTGTAATGGTTAACATATGAGACATGCAAGTTACTAGCACAAGTCATTGAAGAGAACCAAAAGACATTATGCGGGTATGTTAGACATAAACTAGCTAGCATGCTAATCCAGGTATGTTTTTCCTATATCAAGCTAGAATCCTACCTTGGTTTAGGATCTTATACTGTTGTGTTGTTGATAATGATTATTCATGAAGTCATAGGTTTGAATAATCATGGTTGTATGCATATTATGTTTCTTACCATAATTGATGATATGACTAACCAGAAGAATCATGAAGGTATAGGTTTGAATAATCACAAGTTTTATGCATATTATATCTCTTATCTTGATTGATGATTCAACTAACCTGAAGAGTCATAGGTTTGAGTAATTACAGGTTTAGACATGTTATGTTTCTTATGATTAGACTAACCATAAAAATCCTACATAAAACTTGAATGCTAATGCTTATTATTTTCTGTTTGAAATGATCATGACTATACATGCTTGAGATTATTGTGTTTTAAATAGTATACTAATGAATGTATGATTTTATATGAGATCACAAGGATAACACAATCATGATACTAATAAGCATGCATAGGGACCAAGGATGAATATGAGTTCAAGAACAGGTAATCCAGGGAGCAAAGATCAAGAGGGAGTACACTCCAGTGGTTTATGAAAGGATGCCGATATTCAGAGGGAGTTGTCCATCTCTCTACATTCCACAACAGAAAGGTGTAGAAGAAGCTACTGCAGATTAGGACTCCAGCAGCTCCTGCAAGAAAGCAAAGACTCAGAGGGAGTCCACCCAATGAACAAACAAAGATAAGTATTTTAATTATCATTTCTTGCATATGTGTTTGTTTAAATAAAATTGTTCAATGATGTATATGCTCATGTTCCTAGACTTAGGATATGTATTGTGCATATTAGAATAGTTGCATTGATGAACAGTATACTACTAATGTACATGGGTAAGTGGACTATGGCACTGTACAACATTCCATTGCTACTTATCTAGAATGAAACCTCTTTGCTGACATGTTGGGAGTTGTGCACACTCTTAACAATGTTCTGATAGAGATTGGAAGGCATCTAGAAAGTTACGGGATATGGATAAATGTTGTATTGAAACATTGGCTAAGATAATTGCATGACTGTATGACATATTTCTTTATGTGTAAGAATTTGTTCTGAAAACTATGAGATGTTTTCTAATCATGCAATTTAACTTATTTTGTAGGAAAGACCATATATATTCACCTACAAAAGGACTACAACATTTGTTCCAGCAACAAAGATATCTATTGAAGATATTGAAGTTCCCAGGATCTGGGATGAAGAAATGGAATGCCATGATCCGTTGATCATGAAGAATGATGTTTGGGATGTAGTCCCAAGACCTGAAGGGAAGTTTGTTATGACTTCCAAATGGAACTATCAGATCAAGAATGTTGCAGATGGTAACATTGAGAAATATAAAAGTGATGAAATAAAAGATGCACCAGATGGATTTCAAGACAACATGGTGTAATCAGATATGTGTGCAGAACTTGGTATGGTAGGATAGACTGCTTTCTATCCAGTTTGGGCTTTACCAAGAATAAAGCAGGTTCCAACCTTTTCTACAAGGTTGAGGAAGGCAATCCAGTGATACTATTTTTGTATGCGGATAACCTGTTTGTTACAGGTGAAGATAGATTGATTACCGACACGCAGCGGAAGCTTGCTGCCAAGTTCGAGATGAAGAACTTGGGGATGATGCACTATTTGTTTTTGGCATGAAGGTGTGGCAGAGTGCAGATGGAATCTTCCTTGGACAAGGGAAGTATGCAGTAGAGATCCTGAAGAGGTTCGGGATGATGGACTGCAAAGCTATGGTCACACCTATGGCATCGAACCTGAAGCATTAGTGTGATGCTTCATCTGAGCCGTTTGATATCACTATGTATCGTCATATGATTGGGTCCTTGATGTACCTGACGAACATGAGACTAGACATTTGCTTTGCTGTGAACACATTGAGCCAGTTCCTGACGGATCCAAGAAGTGTTCACCTGGTTGCTGTAAAGCATGTTCTGAGGTACCTGAAGGGTACAGTGGATTATGGGCTCAAGTATGAAGCAAATCAAAAGTTTAAACTACAAGGTTATGTTGATACAGCTGAGGCAGAGTATGTTGCAGCCTGTTCAGCTAGTTGTGAGGAAGTATGGCTACGAAAGCTACTGTCTGAGTTATTTGATCTCCCGTTGGAGGCTACTGGTATCTTCTGTGATAACCAGAGTTGTGTGAAGCTATCCGAGAACCCAGTGTTTCATGACAGGTCGAAACACATAGAGATCAAATATCACTATATCAGGGATATGGTGCAGAGAGGAGCTGTGAAGCTTCTGTATGTTGCGACGGACGAGTAGATTGCAGATGTGCTGACGAAGCCACTAGCCAGAGTGAAGTTCGAGTACTTCAGAGAGAGGCTTGGCGTTCTTCAGATCGAGGACACTTCGAGGAAGAAGTGATGGACACATTTGCTGAAGCCATTCCAAGCATGTTGGAAGGAGGATCCTTCACATGGCTGTGGATGTAAGCGCTGGATGATGAGCATCAGGATGATGTTCTAGTTTCTGCTGGATATGATCAGTTGGATCATTATATGTATATATGTATGCATCATGTTGGATGCTGGATATGATCAGTTGGATCATTTATTTTGTATACGCATCATGTTGGATGCTGGATATGATCAATTGGATCATTTATGTATGTACGCATCATGTTGGATGTTGATGGATACATTGTGTGGATCATGTATCTTTGTATGATCAGGTAGATCATGTATGTTGATGGATACATTGTGTGGATCATGTATCTTTGTATGATCAGGTAGATCATGGATGTTGATGGATACATTGTGTGGATCATGTATCTTTGTATGATCAGGTAGATCATGTATGTTGATGGATACATTGTGTGGATCATGTATCTATGTATGTATCAGATGGATACTTGGTGTGCATCAGATGGATGCATTGGATGATCGTGGATGACGAGCTTCTCCAGATGACATGCAGCAGGATGTTGCAGTGATGATGATCAGGATGATCATGTGTACATCAGGATGATGTTTGATGAGTATCAGATGATACTTTGTGGCCGTGGATCAGGTTGTGCAGGTAAGCATGTAATTTGTGCCCTGGGAGATTTGTAGATGGTCTTTCGAGGTTTTTCCTATGGCATGTAATTCGGTGCCCTGGGACATCTGGCAAATGCTCTTGCGAGGTTTTGCTTGGAAGGACATGTAATTTGTGCCCTAGGAGATCTGCAGATAGTCTTTCGAGGTTTTGCCTATGGCATGTAATTCGGTGCCCTGGGATATCTGGCAGATGCTCTTGCGAGGTTTTGTCCTATGGCATGTAATTTGCTCCTGGGAGATCTGGATAGGATGAAAAAGGCCTCAGATGCTTCAGCCAGGTTTTGCCATGACCACATGTAATTTGCTCCTGGGAGATCTGGACAGGATGAAAAAGGCCTCAGATGCTTCAGCCAGGTTTTGTGGTGGACCACATGTAATGTGCTCCTGGGAGATCCGACAGGTAGAGCTGTGTGCTCGTAACAGCCTGGGATGCTTCAGCCAGGTTTTGTGGTGAGATCACATGTAATGTGCTCCTGGGAGATCCGACAGGTAGAGCCGTGTGCTCTTAACAGCCTGGGATGCTTCAGCCAGGTTTTGTGATGGGTCACATGTAATGTGGTCCTGGGAGATCCTACAGGTCGGAGTTGTGTACCCGTAACATCCTGGGATGCTCTTTCGAGGTTTTGTGACGCACGTAATAAGTCCTGAGGTTTCCACAGTATGGCTAGTGATGACGAAGACCTGCAGGTGGTGGGCCTACATCCAGTATGAAAAAGGACTGGCTCTGTAGAACTTCCTATGACGAGTAGATTCAGAGATTGATTGAGATAGCAGCAGCAGTGATGATGATGATGACTCGATGACGATTATCCAGTGACGATGATCCAGAGAAGATGACTTGTGCTAGAAGAACTGTGCTGAGAAATACCTTCCTAGTTAAGAGGGAGTGTTGATGTATATGTAACTTCGGAATGTATTTCACATATATGTATATTGTATTCCTATAGAGATGTTATTATTCCTCTATACGGAAGTGTCGTCATTTATATTGTAAGTGTCGTAACTTATACTTGATGGGTTATTAGACCACCTTGTTTGGGGTCGGCCCTGTATAAGTCATGTGGGTCAAAGGGTTATTAGACCACCCTATTGGGGGTCGGCCCAGTCAGAATTATGTTATGTGGTTAAGTTCGAGCCTACATGAGTTAGGTAAAAAGGCAAGTCAAGTCAAGTATAAATAGAGTGCGGGAGGCACTCTATTTGCTCACTCACTTCTCACTCATGCACTCAAGGAGGAGTGGTGCACTTATGGAGGAGGAGGATCTGCTGCTAGGTTGTGTCTATCTCTTATGGTTGGTTGTATCATTGCTCTATCTATCTCTGAGGAAGTTATTGGGGTTTTTCACCTTTATGGTTTTCCCCAAGTAAATCTTTGTGTCTCTTGTGTGCTTGCATTATTGTCTCCATGATTGATATGCTGTAGATATGCTGTACATGCTGTTCTCTCAATTAAGATCCTAGATCAGATTGAAGTAAATTCTGAAAATTTAACAAATATAGCCCTATGGATACTGCATATAGATCTTCTCCTCAAGCTATCCATGGAGAAAATCACTTTTGACATCCATGTGATGCACTTCCCAATGCTTGGATGCAGAAATTGCCAGGACTAGTCTTATCGAATCCAGCTTTGCAACTAGTACAAAGGTCTAATTATAGTCAAGGACATGAACTTGAGAGAAACCTTTTCCAAAATCCTTGCCTTATATTTCACAACTGCACCATCAACAACAAATTTGGTGTTCAAGATCCACTTACACCTTACCAATTTTCTACCTAGAGGAATCTTGACTAGCTCCCAAGTTTCATTCTTTTGCAATGAATGAAACTCCTCATCCATGGTTGTTTTCCATATTGGGTCATGTGAGGCTTATTCATATGACTCAAGGTCTGAATTAACCATCAAAAAACACTTCTCATGTAGGTAAGGATCATTCACTAAAAGAGCATTCTCAAATTGTGATCTAGTCCTCCTAGGATCCTAAGGATTCCCCACAAGTTCATCAGCTGCTTCAAGAGTCTTAGAAACCCACTTAGGAATTGTACATGAACTTGGATCTACAATAACATGGTCTTCAACACCATATATATCAGAATCAGAACTATCATGAGAAACTTCACTTACTCTCATAGGTGTTGGTGCAGAAGATTCTCCAACTTCGTCTGATTGCAAGGGCTCTTCTTCGAATTGAACACTCCTCTCAATGAATGCTTTTTGAGTGGTCATGTTCAGAAACTTATAACCCTTTGATTCTTTTGAATAGACAACAAAGAGACATGGTTGGATTTGGGGCTGCATGGCCCTCCTCTTCTCAAGTGGAATTCTAGCCCAAGCCTTGGAGCCAAAAATCCTAAAATGAGAGACATCAGATTTATGCCCAGACCAAGCTTCAAAAGGAGTGATTCCTTTCAATGATTTATGAGGCACTATGTTCTGTATGTAGGCTACACAGTTGATATCCTCATCCCAAAGTCTTGGAGATAAAGAATTAGACTCAAGCATGTATGTAGCCATCTCTTTGAGAGATTTGTTCTTCCTCTCAGCAACACCATTTTGCCAAGGTGTGTACGGAACAGTGTGTTGCATATGAATACCAGCAGAAGCACATAATGGTTGAAAATCAGATTTCATGTACTCTCCACCATTATCAGATCTGAGGACCTTGATATATCTTCTTGACTGCTTCTCAACTGATCCTTTGAAATGCTTGAAACCATTGAAAAGTTCAGACTTTAATTGGAGGAAAAGACCCAATAGTATTTGGAAAAGTCATCTATGAAGGTTAGGATGTATTTTGCATTGTTTAAAGACAAATGGGGGAATGGACCTGATATGTCACTATGAATGAGCTCAAGGGGTGCAGGGGTTCACTCAGTTTTGGTTCTCTCAAACTTATGCTCAGGGTATTTTCCTAGGATACAACTTTGACATACTCCTTTAGAAAACTTGATGTTGGGCATCCCTATGACCATATTCTTCTCATGAAGTTGAGAAAGATATTTATAATTGAGATGACAAAATCTCTCATGCCATAATTTTCTTGACTCATTGGCATGAGTAAGGAGAACATAAGGTGATGAGAAAGGAACAAAGTGTGAAAACCTATCAACTTTTGAGCTATGGTCAACAATACCTAAGGCAACGATTCAACATCATTAGGTGTGAAGATGACCTTTTTGGGAGATCCAGTGTGAGTCATCTAGTAGACTGACAAAAGGTTTGCAACTAGACCTGGTACACACAACACATTAGTGAAGGAACCATACTCAAGATCAATACTGCCTTTACCTTTGCATGTAGTTTCAAATCATCACCCAACACAATTGTTGGACCACCAGAAGAATCACAAGAGGAGAATGAATCTCTTGTAGACAACATATGCCTTAAAGCTCCATAATCAATGATGGAAGAGGTAGACTTGGATGTGCCTACCATCAAAGCATGTACTCTCTCCTTATCTTGAGAATTGGATCCTCCTTCCTTCTTTCTTGCACTCTCTAGAAGAGGGATGTTGGCTTTCTCAAGGAGTTGAGTCATTTGATCAATGGTATTCTTCATGCATGAGCTCTCAAGATGAAAGCCCCTATTGCAGTAGGTGCACTTAGACTTCTCTTTCTTCTTAGAATTGGTGAAGTCTTTTTGAGCTTTCTGCTCGTCTTTCCTCTTATATGGTGGTTTCTTGGAATTTTCTTTCTTTTTGCCTTTCGAATTCTTTGAATATCTAGCAGCCAAAGCATGGTCTTTTGATGGATTTTTTATTGATCCAATCAAGACCAACTTGTATTTATCCTGAGTGAGTGAATCCATTAATTTTGCAATGAAGGAATTTTCCAATTTGGAACAATGAGTTTTGTAGCATGTAAGGTCGAAACAAAGACTGGGTAATCAGGGCCAAGCTTTAACAGGATGGCCAAGATCAATTGCTCATGTTTCTTGTCAATTCCACACTGCTTCAATTGAAGAACACGAGCTTTAAAATTTGAGAAAAAGTCTTGTAGGGTCTCAAAATTACTTGGACTCAGTGAAACTAGTTCATTCTCCAGTTGGTGACCCCTCAATTCATCAGTATTTCCAAATAAGGTTCGGAGCTTGACCCAAACCTCATTAGGAGTGGTAAGACAATCTAGATGGAAAATATCCCTGTATATACTGAGACACAAGAGACCATAAGCCTCATATCTTATGTTATGCCACTTTTCCTTCTCAATAAGAGTAGTAGGCTCAGTTTCAGTTGCCATAGTCACCTTGTAGAGGCCTTTGCTCTTCAACAAGATCTCGATTTGCACCTTCTAGTCAAAATAATTGAATGGAGTGAGCATGATTTGTTGTGACTGATTCATGGAAACTCTAAAAAATGCTTCTTAGATGTTTGGTTGTGCCCCTGAGATGCTTGGTTGCACCCTCTCGGTGATTGAATTACGCCCTCTCTCAGATTGGTTCGATCCTGGAGGAAAAAAGGAGAATAGAACAACTTGATAGCTTTGATACCATGTGAAAATCTTCACACCAAGATCTATTCAAACAATTACAAACTCTCACAAATTGCCTTGCAAAAAATAATCATAGAACACATAAAACAGTCATGAATATGATGCAAACAATGAAACTCTATTGAATAAGTCTACATCAGACAAACTTGGGCTATGTAATGGTTGTTCAAATATATAATTACATCATAGATTTGAAATCCAAATAAGGCATTCAAAATCCTCACAAAAGCATGCTTACTAAAAAAAGCTAAAGCCAAGTCAACTAGCTTTTACCTTTTCACCAAAAAAAGTAAAAAGCAGTAAAGAGGAAACATTCAGGATCTCTAGAAGCAATCCCTAGTGACTCAGGATGGCTTGTGGTCCACACAAAAGACAAATATTGGACAACTACCTAGTCAATACCTATGAATTAGTCAAAAAATGACTAATTAATCTATCATAAGTATGAAATGGATATGGATGGGTTTTTAATACTTGTTGACACAGTTCTGTCGACAAGGGTTCACTTCGCATTGTCGTCAACAAACACCA
This sequence comes from Larix kaempferi, assembly GCA_027924585.1. Classification (NCBI taxonomy): domain Eukaryota; kingdom Viridiplantae; phylum Streptophyta; class Pinopsida; order Pinales; family Pinaceae; genus Larix; species Larix kaempferi. The sequence goes on along the minus strand of BSBM01000241.1, from coordinate 239,175 downwards.
ACCTAACACCCTTAAGCACCGGCCCAGAAAGGTTTTACCCTTTCCAGCAACACCCACGAATCGAGTGAAGTCTCACCCAAGATCGTTAAGGGGGCCTGCAGTAACCAAGTTTCCGCAGTGGGGAAGGGACATGCATCTACTCTACCTCTATCGCATCAGAAACCAAAGATTCACTTTCGCATCATACATTCATCATCATTCATCATTCACATATTCAACATTCGCATCAACAGAGTATACTAGCGACCGCATTAATGAAATATTACAGAAAAGACAACATAAAACATGACGCAACATTCATTATTCAACATAACCAGAGACAAAAGAACATATCCGAACATCTTCATGCATTAACTCATCAAAAATTGCAGTATATCCTCTGTAGAAACAGTTCAAAACATCTTATTGCGGATCCATACAAAATTTCCGAAAATAGAGCAAATTACATTCGAATTGCAGAATCACAATGATAATGATGCCCTTAGTCTTACATTCATATTCTTATTTATAGCCAACTATAGCGGTTACAAAATGGTCCAAATGACCCTTTCTAACAAACAAAACAAACTAAACTAGTCTTGCACTTCCTTGTTCTCTGTGAATGGTCCTTCTTCCACGGATGGTCCTTCTTTGCAGATGTCGCCTTCCGCACTTCATGTGGACTAATCCCATGCCAACAGGCCCCTAACACAAACTTGTGGCTTGCCCTTGATCCACCTCAACTGGAAACCTCTGGTACTGCTTTCATCCTTCGTTGTGCTAAACTTTTGAGACTGTTCTTTCCATCTAGAGCTCACTATCATGTACTTCTCGAACTCATCCTCCAGTCTCTTGATAGCTGTCATGTACTTCTCGAACTCATCCTCCACTCTCTTGATAGCTGTCATGTACTTCTTGAACTTATCCTCCTGTCTCTTGGTCGATGTCATGTACTTATCGAACTCATCCTCCAGTCTCTTGTAACCTTCATCATCAATTCCTTCATAGTCGTTTGTTACTTTTGACCCCAGCCTGTGACTGGACAGAAATTCCTTGACAACACCAACTCGTGGAGCGGCCGTAGCAGTCCAGCACATTGGTTTCCCACATTTGATCATCCTTTGCTGGTGCCAGCATTCTTTTTCTCTTGGTACTTCTGCGGTAGGAGGGAACGTTGCGCTTCTAACACTCGAAACTTGCTTAGACATCTCGGGTAATACCTCATCTTTGTTTTTTCTGAGACCGGTTGCCTCTACATCTGCGGGTTGTTCATGAACACTTGTCATTCTTTCCCTTAGTGCGCCTTGGGTGCTTCTGCTATAAATAAAATGCACCATTGCAACTATCTCACTTCCCTTTTTCCATAGCTTCCTTGGACTTGCTCATGCAACTTACTAACTCTCTTCATCCCGCTGACTGACGCTCTTCATCCGATTAACTGGCTCTCTACATCCAACTTACTGAATCTCTTCCTCCGACTGACTGACTTTCTACCTCCTCTTCGCCTGTATTTATGCTTGCTTCTCATATCCTGGACGTCTTCTTATCGAATCATTCACGAAATCTTTCCCATAGCCATGAGATTTTGTCTTCAAGTGTGTCATCATCTGCCTCTGTCATCTTCTGGTGATGCCTATCCGCAATAATCATGCTTGGATTTGACTCCCGCATGCTAACCGTGTGAAGCGTCGACGAGCTACCCGGTCGGCCATGTCTCCCGCTTTTTGTCATTATTGTTTTTTTTTTAATCATCCTGTTCTTCAACTACTATGCGCCTAATCATGGAGGTATGGTTTCAACCGATTCCCATTTACTATCTTGGGAAACAATATCCCATCTAAACTTTGTAGTTGCACCGCACCTCCGTCAGTGACAAAATTTATTATGTAGGGACCTAACCAATGCATCTGTAACTTACCTGGGTGCTTTACAAACTTGCTGTCGTATAATAGGAAGATCAAATGTGGGAAACCTACAATCCTGTCCTTTTTCCTAGTGGGTTGATGGGTCCCACAAAGTCAACTGCCCACTTGTCGAAATCCTGCAGTGTCAATTGAGGTACTAATTGCATTTCATCCATTCGTGATGGCATCTCTGTCCATTGACATACGCCGCAGCTTTTGGCATAGTCCGCAGCATCTCCATGCATCATCGACCACCATAGTCTTACTCGAAGGATCTTCCTGGTAGTGGCACGTCCTCCATAGTGTCCTCCTGCGATTCCATCATGAGCTTCCGCTAAGATCCTTTCATGTTCATGCAGAAGGACGTATCATCTAAGAATCTCATCAGGTCCCATCTTATATAGTTTCCCTGCAATCGGTTGAAAATCTGTAGCTGTAATGACTAGCTGCTTCTTCTGGTTGGTAGTGAATCCCTTCGGCGCTTGCCCTATTACCAAAAATTGAATAATTTGCTCGTAATGTTCGTCGACCATTCTGACCATGAACAACTGAGCATCGAGCAATCCTTCATTAATGCTCTTCGGTTCTTCACCAGACTCTATCCGGGATAGATGGTCTAGTCCTGCCTTCAATCAGGCAGGCTTTACAATTATCTCAAAATCGAATTCTTAGAAGAGTAATAGCCATCGACAAATTCCCCCCCCCAACATAGGCTTGTTCACCAGGTATTTGAGTGTTGAATGATCGGTGAATATTTTAAAATGCCCCCCTAAGAGGTAGTGTTGAAACTTTTGTAAGGCGTAGACCACCGCCAACCCTTCTCTTTCAATGGTCATATAGTTCCTCTCCGCAATAGACAACTTTCTACTTGCAAATGCTATCGGGTGGTCTGTTGCGTCTTCTCTTAGTTGGGCCAAGATTACACCTAGTGTGACTGATGACGCATAGACGTGTACATGGAACTCCTTCGTCCAATCTGGAAATGCTAGTATGGGTGATGCAACCATCTTTGCTTTCAATATATCTAGACTCTTATGGCACTCTTCATTCCATTCAAACTTGGCGTCTTTCTTCAACAACTTTTCCATCGACACCGTGATTGCTGCATACCCTCTGATGAACTTCCTGTAGTATCCTGTGTGTCCCAACGTTGCTCTTAATTACTTTATTGTTGTTGGCAGCGGTAGGTCGACAATAATTGCGATCTTTGTAGGGTCGACCAACATTCCTTCCCTGCAAACTATGTGCCCCAACAAGTGTTAAGTTTAGCCTAATTTCACAAGCAAGATCATTGAAAGAAACACAATCACAAGATAGACAGAGATTTACCCTGGGAAACCCTCACGGGGTAGAAAACCTAGCAAAGATTTCCTCAATATAGATAATCAACCCAATACAAGATGTAGTCCTCAACAAGAGATCCTTCTCCTCCTATGCAGATCTCTCTCTCTCTCATGCGCCAATCACAAGTGAGTGAATGAATGGTATAAATGAGGAACACACCTCCTCTATTTATACTTGTGTTCTAACTGACTTTTCACCCTAATGGGGCCGACCTCTCCTAAGAGAGTCTAATAACCCCTAAACAGTAAACTCAGGGCCGACCTCACATGGGAGATCTAATAACCTTAGTTATCACACTCTCTCGGAGGAATAAACATCTCCGGATATACAATAGGGTCACCACGGAGGAATGTACCATCTCCGGAATAATAAAATACAAATATAATATTCTTAGAAGTTACAATATTTCAACACTCCCCCTTAACGAGAAGGATATTATAACAACGTTTACAGGAGCAAGGAGTCATCAACTACATGATACATGATACATGATACATCTATAAATCATTGGAAGCTTTCTTCATACATCATCAGTAACTCAAACAGTTTACTGGAACATCTTCAAGATCTTCAATACTGGAACATCAACATATTCAGTACTGAGTCTTCATCTTTTGCAGCACTCGAACAGCTACAGCAACATCATCAACATCTGAATCTTCTCGATCAACAGCATTTGGATCATCTCGATCGATAGCATCTGGATAATCTCGATCGACATCATCTGGATCAACAACATTTGGATCATCTCGATCAACAACATCTGGATCATCTCGATCGACAGCATCTGGATCATCTCGATCATGTCGATCAACAGCATCTGGATCATCTTGATCGACAACATCTGGATCATCTCGATCGGTAGCATCATCATAGCAGCATAATCTGTAATACACATGATCCAATTCCATGATGATCAATCCTTATCAATTTTAGACAAGTCTCATGTCTATGGACGATGCAATCTAGATCTACTTCCAGGATGATCAATCCTTATCAATTTTAGACAAGTCTCATGTCTATGGACGATGCAATCCAGATCTACTTCCAGGATGATCAATCCTTATCAATTTTAGACAAGTCTCATGTCTATGGACGATGCAATCCAGATCTACTTCCAGGATGATCAATCCTTATCAATTTTAGACAAGTCTCATGTCTATGGACGATGCAATCCGTGATCCTTTTAAGACAAGTCTCATGTCTAGGGAGAATACAATCCCATCACGTACATTTTGAACCAAATGTTCAAGGACGATGCATTCCTGTCACGTACATTTTGAACCAAATGTTCAGGGACGATGTAGTCCTATCACGTACATTTTGAACCAAATGTCCAGTGACAATGCAGCCCTATCATCAATTCTCGGAGACAGATGTCTTTGGATCAATTCTGGGACCTAAGTCCAAGGATGATGCAATCCCTCTCATCCACCAAGGACCACTTCTCGGAGACATATGTCTACGGATCAATTCAGGGACTAATCTCCGGGGATGATACAATCCCCTCAACATCTTAGATGACCAATTCTAAGTGCCACTCATTGACCTCATCGTCGGTGTCATCAATACTAGTATCCACATCATCGATACAGGTATCCACATCATTTACCTTTATGTCAATGCAGGCAATCTCATCATTAGTGATCACATCACTCCCCCTTTCGAGGAGGGTCCTTCTGAATCACACCAAGCTTGTCTCGGAAATACTCAAACTTTACTCAAGATAGAGGTTTGGTCAATATGTCAGCAACTTGTTCGTCAGTGCTTACATACTCGAGCTTGATATCTCCTTTCTGCACCATATCCCGTATATAGAAATATTGGATCTCTATGTGCTTTGACTTATCATGGAACACTGGATTCTCTGTCATCTTGATACAACTCTGGCTGTCACACAGGATCATAGTGGGATCCATATCTAAGTCAAACAATTTTGATAACAATTTTCGAAGCCATATTGCTTCACAACTAGCAGAGCAAACAGCTATGTATTCTGCTTCAGCTGTACTAAGAGCCACACTAGACTACTTCTTGCTAAACCACAATATCATGGCAGATCCCAGACAATAACATCCACCCGATGTACTCTTCCTGTCTGATACACTTCCCACCCAATCAACATCTATGTAGCCATACAACCTGAAGTCATGATCTCCACGATAGCATAGACCAAAATCTATCATACCCTTGTACCTCATCACATGTTTTGCAGCTATCAAGTGAACTCGTTTAAGTTCCACTAGATACTGACTTAAGGTGTTCACCGCAAAGCATATATCTGGCCTGGTATTTGTCAGATACATCAATGACCCAATAATCGATCTGTACAGAGTCATATCCACTAACTCTGAGGAGTCATCAGCTAACAGCTTCAAGTTGGAATCCATGGGAGTGGCCATGGCTTTACATTCCAACATATCAAATCTTTTCAAGATTTCCATAGCATATTTTCCCTGGTTGAGAAAGATTCCTTCTGGGCCTTGCCATACTTCCAGACCTAGGAAGTAATGCATCAATCCAAAGTCTTTCATCTCAAACTCTGAAGAAAGCTTCTTCTTGCTCGACAATCTGTTTCCCATTTCTAGTCAGAAATAGATCATCCACATATAGCAACAATATGACAGGTTCATCATCCATAACCTTGAGATAAAGATTAGGATCAACTTTACTTTTGGTAAATCCCAAGCTTGTCAAGAAACTGTCAATTCTTCCATACCAAGCTCTGGGAGCTTGTTTCAACCCATACAAAGCCTTCTTCAGTTTGCATACATGAGTTCCTTTATCTTCAACTTCAAATCCTTGTGGTTGTTCTATGTACACTTCTTCCTCAATCACACCATTCAGGAAGGCTGTCTTTACATCCTTCTAGTGTAATTCCCACTTCATCATGGATGCAAGTGCCATGATGGTTCTAATGGAAGTGTACCTTGAAACTGGTGCAAATGTATCTTCATAGTCAATTCCCTCTTTCTGAGAGAATCCTCTGGCTACAAATCTTGCCTTATACTTTTCAATGCTACCATCCGCAGCATGCTTTATTTTGTATATCCATTTGGAGGATACCACACTTTTGTCCTTTGTCTTGGGAACTATATCCCAAACATCATTCTTTATTATGGACTGGTACTCCTTTGTCATTGCCTCTACCCACTTTTTCTTATGAATTGCTTATTCATAACTAGTAGGTTCTTGGTCTACAAGATCACACATTAAAGCCATATAGCTGGAGAATGACTTTGGTTTCTTGCTCACTCTAGTGGAGCCTTCAAGAGCTCCATATTTTTCTGCTCCTAGTATAATGTCTCTTTCCCATGCTGGCTTTCTCTTTCTTGATATGTTTAAGGTAGGGGGGTCTTATGGTTCTATTATGTCATGGTCTTCAGGTGTTGTCTCTTTAGGGGTGAATGCGGCTTCAGTAGTTCTGGAAGGTGCATCTTCCTCATACACTTCTTCATATTGGCAGTTCCTAGATCTCTTAAGAGCTGCCTCTTCATCAAATGTCACATCCCTACTTATTTCCATATGATGGAATCTTGGGATGTATATTCTGAATGCGTCGGATACTTCACAATATCCAAAAAATATTCCTTTCTTCCCAGAAGGATCTAGCTTGGTCCTCTTTTCTTTTGGAATGTGAATATATACTGGACATACAAATATCTTGAGGTGACTTACCTCGGGCTTCTTCCCTGTGAACACTTATTCTGGGGTCTTTAAATCAAGAGCACTATGAGATAGTCTATTATGCACATAGACTATTGTCTTGGCTGCTTCAGCCCATAGATACATAGGTAGGTCTTGATCATGTATCATTGTTTTTACTGCTTTCATAATGGTTCTATTCTTTCTTTCCGCAACACCATTTTTTTGGGGATTGTAGGGAGTACTTAGCTCCCTCTTTATTCCAGCTTCTTTACAAAAGGCTTCAAAATCCTTTGAAGTATATTCTCCACCATTATCTATCCTGAGTATTTTGATCTTCTTTTCCGAATGATTTTCTATCAAGGCTTTGAATTCCTTGAACTTTCCAAAGACTTCATCTTTTCCCTTTAGGAAATATATCCAAGTCTTCCTTGAGTAGTCATCAATAAATGTAAGGTAATATTCATACCCACTTAGGGATGTGGATGGAATTGGTCCACATACATCTGTCTGAATCAATTCCAATGTACTCTTAGTCTTTGTTTCACTCTTAGGAAATGGGTTCTTGATGTTCTTCCCTCTTGCACATCCTTTGCATGTGCCATCATGATCAATCTTTAAGTCTAGTAGTCCTATGACTACCTTGCTCACATGAGGTAATGCTTTGTAGTTAATGTGAGCAAGCCTTCTATGCCATAGCTCACTTGGGCTAGTGGCTTCATAAACAAGGGCAGCTTTTGGATGGCCCTTGAGTTTGTATAGGCCTCCTACCTCTTCACCAATAACAATTGAATCCTCAATTGATTTTCCTTTGGACCACATGAGTACTTGTCCATCTATGAATGCAACCCTATAACCTTTCTTATCTAAAGATGAGATAGAAAGTAAGTTCTTCTTCAAACCTGGTACATATAGGATTTCCTTCATCTTCAATGGAGTTCCAGAATCAAGCTTGTAACTTGCTTCACCAATTCCTTTGATAGGATATAGATAGTCATCTCCTAGAGATACCTTTTGTGGAGATGTCTTCTCTTCAAGTTTTGAAAGAGTCTTCTTTTGTCCTATCATGTGCTTTGAAGCACCACTATCAATGAGCCATGTATCTTCTCTAGGTGCTACTGACCCAGAGAGAGAAGAGAATAGAACATATTCTTCTGCATCTTCTTCTTCTACTTTAGCTCTTTTCTTTCGAGGATTTTCCTCTTCTTCTTTTTCACTATTATCTTCTGCAAGATGTGCATGATGTCTTTTGTAAATATTCTTCTTCTTCTTCTTCTGTGAAGTACAATTTCTAGCAAAGTGTCCTAGTTTGAGACAATTGTAACATTGAACTGTGGAGAGGTCTCTTCCTGAGCTTACTCCTCCTCTCCTTTTAAATTTATAAGAAGGTTGAGACTCCTTGTGTCCATTCTTCTTGGAGTTGAAATGACTCCTTCTTCTTCTGGTGTGAGTAGCCAAAGCTTGATCATCTTCCTTGAGAAGGGCTTCTCTATTGGCTACCCTAGCCTCTTCTTGAATGCAATATTCCCATACCACATCAAATTTCATACTTTCTTTTCTGGCACACATAGTTTGGATGAATGACTCCCAAGGTCTAGTGAGACCATTTAGAGCAGTCATGACTAGTTCATCTTCATCAAGGATATCTCCAATAGCATCTAGTTGTTCCTTGAACTGGGAAACCCTTGAGAAATAGTCTTAAATAGATTCTCCTTTATTCATCTTGGTGCTCTTCAATTGAGCTCTCAGGTTCATCTTCCCATTGATGTTCTTTCCCTCATACATTTTGGAAAGGGCATCATACATTTCCTTTGGGGTCTTCTTGGATGCCACTTGGGGAATCAAGTGGTCCTTGATAGAATCAACAATGATTCTCTTTTCCCTAATCAAGTCCTTCCTATGCTTCTCTTTGGCTTCATCACCTTCAGGTTCTGCAACCTCAACCTTGATATATTGGACAAGATCATTCTCTTCAAGAATGAGACCAATTCTATATTTCCATGCTCGAAAATTCTCTATACCCTCTATCTTGTCTTCAAGCTTAGTACTTGGAGCCATCTTATCCAGGAGGTCACAGAGATTGAAGTTTCAAAAGATAGAATAGTACTTACCAGGAGATGAGCTTGATTGAATTGAGAATTCTGGTGTGTTCTGCTTCTGGAGACTTCAACTTTTCACCTTCCGGATCTACAACAGAATTTCTGGTTTACTGGTGCACAGGTTCGCAGCTTTTCTGGTTCACTGGTGCACAGGTGCGCACTTTTTCTGGTTTTCTAGTCCAGAAGTCAAACTAGGGTTTGACTTTCCCGGAGATCTACCCACTCAAAAAGTTCGATCTAGGGCTCAAAAATTTGATTTGGAGGAGGGCTATCCAACCATGCAGTCAAATTCCAAAAATTCCAACTTTTGCAAAAACCCTAATTTTCACCAGAGGAGGAGAGAGAGGTATTTTCACCTTGTGAAAGATGTCCTATTCAGGCTAGCTCTGATACCATGTTAAGTTTAGCCTAATTTCACAAGCAAGATCACTGAAAGAATCACAATCACAAGATAGACAAAGATTTACCCTGGGAAACCCTCATGGGGTAGAAAACCCAGCAAAGCTTTCCTCAATATAGATAATCAACCCAATACAAGATGTAGTCCTCAACAAGAGCTCCTTCTCCTCCTATGCAGATCTCTCTCTCTCTCATGTGCCACTCACAAGTGAGTGAATGAATGGTATAAATGAGGAACACACCTCCTTTATTTATACTTGTGTTCTAACTGACTTTTCACCCTAATGGGGCCGACCTCTCCTAAGAGAGTCTAATAACCCCTAAACAGTAAACTCAGGGCCGACCTCACATGGGAGATCTAATAACCCTGGTTACCACACTCTCTCGGAGGAATAAACATCTCCGGATATACAATAGGGTCACCACGGAAGAATGTACCATCTCTGGAATAATAAAATACAAATATAATATTCTTAGAAGTTACAATATTTCAACAGTAAGATCCCAAACAGAGCGCAGAAAAATGCACTTTTTTAGTTTCAGCGAAATCTAGTGCTGGTGACATCTTTCCAGCATCAATCTCAGATTTGCGACGTGATCCTTTAACAACCCGTACAATGTCCAATCATCCATGTATACTGCGAGAAATTTATGGATGTAATCCTTGAACACTGCAACTACTAGTCTGGAAAAAAGTGTTGGTGCATTCTTCAGGCCAAATGGCATCACCGTATATTGAAAGCATCCCCATTTGGTGACAAATATCGTTTTGTGCAAATCCTCTTTTGCAATCTTTATCTAGTGGTAGCTTGAGAATCCGTCTGTGAAGGAGTATATTTCCTGACCTCCCACTCCTTCTAATACTTCGTCTGTAAAAGGTGTAGGGAATGGATCATGTAGGCATGCGTCATTCAAATTTCTTAGATTGACACAGATCCTGACTTTGTCTGTTTTCTTATCCTAAACCACCATCGAGCTAATCCACTCTGATTCCTCCACTGGTTCTATAATTCCTTCCTCCAACATTCTTTCAATCTCAACCTTCACTCGCTCCTTATACCTCGGATTCATCCTATAAGGCCACTGCTTCACTAGTTTCGCATCAGGTTTTAGTGGGATTTTTATCTCCCCTAGGTCCCCTGAAATCCCTTTCATCTCTGAGAATTTTGTCGGAAACAAATCCTGAAATTCGTGCAAAAGGTTTGTCATCTCCACAATAGTCGATTCATCCCAATAGTCTCCAATGCTCACGAACTTGGGGTTCTCTTCCGACCCAATGTTCACTTTCTTGATCTGCAATGGCTACTGAAACTTGTCGAAAGGAATATATGGTGCATCGACACTACGACTTCCTTCTGAATCTGGGATATACGTATCCCTCGGATCATCCTAATCATCTGGTTTTCCTGTTATGTTGTAACATTCCATCAACATTTGGGGTGTCGCAATCCACTGGAGTCCCAAAGGTTTCTTTTTCGGAACTGTGTCGAACACTTTCTCTCGGACCTCCTGTAATGTGTTGTGGATGAAGGGGTTTTCGTCGGAGAAACTAAAAGTTTGGCTAAAGCCAATTGTTAGCCGTTCCCATGAGGTTGTTCCGCGTCGCAGTTCTGCTGCAACATACCAATTTCGCGGTACTTCATCCAACGTGTGAATAAATGCATGGACCCATTCCTGTTTCGCTCATGGTCCCCATTTGCTTTCACATTCATTCAAATGCTTCTATGGATCTCTTCTTCCATCATACCTCCTTCCGCAGTATCCGTCGGTGTTGCCGAACCTAACCGTCATTAGGTGTCGACATAGTGGCCAGTTAGCTATGGTGGACTTGTGCGCTGCCCACCATCGTGCTGGTGTAGCCTTCAGGGATTCCTCCAAGGCCAATAGACGTTGTGGTTTTGCCACTTTCTCTTCAAATTCAATGAAAAATGTGACCAAGTTCAGCAATCTCTCATATGTTGGTAGCTCGCACTCTTCTGTAGTTTCCCTTCGCAGCGACTGAGTGATCCTTGCGCACCTCCTAAACGACACTCCGTGCATCCGATTCTGCCAATTTTCAAGTTCTTCATCGGAATTTGATGATGCCGAACTGCTACTGCGCCATCCTAACTCTCCATCTGTAGTAGGGTTGATATAATATTCATAGATGTTGTAAAGGTTGTCCCATCCCTCAGTGAATTCATCCCTCATCGGCTCGACATATATCTTCCCTTCTGCAAGGTCAAGAGGTGCAACTACCCTTATTTCCCGGTTCTCAAATGACATAGTTCTTTTCTTGAAGTTGATAATACCCTAATTCTCCATCGCCCAGTCTATCCCTAGCAGCACTGGATAGGGGCTTGTGTTATCAACAATCTCGATTACATCAAAATCTGTGTATGTTCTAAGTCCCTCGATCTCAACAGGGACCGGCATAGTCGACCGAGAGGGGTGAGTTTACTTCGGTTTGCTAGCCGTAGCTGTACCGGGGACCAAGCCAACTACAGTTTCCCCATCATTTCCCAGGTCTATTTTGTCAGGATGTTTACATCTGGGCCCAAATCCAAGATAATGGAGTCAATATTGAATGCTCCGACTTGCACAGACATCCGCATTTCTCTTTCTGTCTTTCTCTTATGTATTCGATTGAATGTTCGCTCCAACCATGCACCCTCCCGTCGATGCAACAAGTTTGATATCTGCCAATGCGTCCTGATCTTTTGCCAGCTCCAGGCAACTCTCTAGAAAGGATCTTAAGGTGTTGGCCTTTTTCTGTGAATTCATCGTGTTGAATATCGGTGGCATGTCGTAAGTAACTTCCTTCTGGTGAAAAGGTGGTTGTCTCTGTTGCCTCATTACCTCCTGTGCTTTCAAGAAAATATCCCTTTCTACTTCCGCATCAAATGTGACTTGTTTTCTTGCTGTCGATCGGATGCTAGCCTGTGACTTTTCGGCCCCTGTCACAGCTCCTCTGCTGATATATTTTGTACTACTGGTGGATTCTGGTTTTGTGGAGGTTGGCGCGGGTTCTTAGTTTGCCACTTTGCGATGAGCGGAGGACATTCTTCGACACCATGATCCACAACGCTGCAGTAAGTGCACTGTGGGGTTGGATTCAAGAAATCCCTCTGGTAATCCTCCTGCTGACCACAATTGTAACATATTATAGGTCCTCGACCTCGTCCAACAGCTCCTCCTCGACCAACACCAGTACCTCAGACTCCACGGAACCCCCCTCTAAATCCTCCTCGCAATGACCCCTATGGCGGGTATTGCGGCTGCGGATATTGCAGTTGACTGTATTGCGGTGGTTGAAATTGCAGTTGAGGATATTGCGGTTGGCCATACTACGGTTTCGGATTATATTGAGGCAATTTTTTATTATACTATTGCTGCTGTACCGGTGGCTTCTCTTCTCCCTTCATGAAGAATGTATCCGCAGTTCTCTCTTGGAGTAGGTCATAAGCTCTGTAGTCTTTCTCATCGTGGCCAATTGATCGACAGAACTTGCAATACAAGTTCACTGGCTTCGACACCATCTTCTGCAGGTATACACATTCTTCCGGTCGATGTCCTCTCGTCTGGAAGACGCAACACCAAGGCATCCCTCCCTGACTGAGGGGATTCGTTCCACCCGATTGCAAATATTCTTGAAATTATGGGCACTAATCCTTGTGATGCCCCTTTGTCCTGCATCTAGTGCGCCATATGTCTTCGCAGGCCTATTTTCCCTTCTTTATATCTTGTAACTAGATCATCAATTTTTCCAACTGCACTTGTATCTGATCCATGCCTAGGCCCATTTCACCGATTGGTGAAGCCTCCAATTTCATTGCGATTTCCAGCACCTCTACCTGGGTCGCTACCTTCTGTTGCATCAGCGGCCCACGAATGTGCGATACTAACCCAGCAATAAACCATTCTTTGGGATGTATGTCGCTCATCCCGAAAATTAATTTTTCCATTAGCGTTTTATACCATTGGTCGAATTCCCATACTGATTCGTTCGGAAACAGCTTGATTTCCTTGAGCTCAGTAATGTACTGCGAATAGGATTTTGGTTTTCTGAACTCATCAATCATCCCCGTCTTGATTTGTGGAAATGTTTTGACTGAAGTTCCCGTCGGTACCTTAGTAAAATTCATATACCAGTCTAGCACGCGGCCCATGAGGGTTGTCGCTAATTGTCCCTTCTTGATATCATCATCCTGGACCTGCTTCATGGTCTAGACTTCCTTGCATAGAAACCAATATTGTTTGGGATCCTCGGTCCCGTTACCTTGGAAGGTCAGCATCTTTGCATCGTCACCTGCCATTCTTGCGCTGCTATTGTTATTATTTACTAATCCGCTACTCTTACTACTATTCTGACATGTAGGAAAACTCTGCGAATAACTTGAATTTCTTCCAATCAAGTTCTGAGTAGTGTGCGGAGTTGAAGGTACGTTGTAGCTTAGGGTCCGTCCTTCTTTGGCTTCTCGGGTAGCCTTTTCACCTTCTTCTTCATCGTAATAAGGTCACTTCGTCCCCTGTGGTCCTGTTTCGCAGTATTCCGTTCTAGTCCCCTCAGGAGACTCTCACTCAGTCCTCCTCTTCTTCTATGGTCACCGAAATATTGCACCACTCCTCAAGGTACCACAATCCGATTCATCCTCCCTTAGAAATTCGTCGTCACTCATGTCCATCTATCCCGCATCTTTCTATCGGACCCGCATTCACGTGGTACCCACAACTCCCGCACACTGATATTCTATTCATTGGAATTCATCCTCAGTATGTCATTTTCGCAGACGAGCATCTTAATCCACAACTTCAACGATAGAAGGAATCTTCCTTTAGGTCCTTTGAAAATTTTCCTCTCTGCGTCGTTGTATGACTTGATCGTATCAATGACAAACTCAATGATGTATCCCTCTAAGATACTGTCTACCCAGAAATCAGCAACCTGTGATACCTTATTGTTGACCTGTTTCAGCTGTTGGATCAGTTCTAGGGTCCAGTGGTTAGGCTCACTCTTTTGACAATGGTTCTTCTGAAATGTCAGCTGCACTAACCACTCATGCAACAATACTATGAATTCGCAGAAGAATATCTCATGGATATCAGAATAAATATGCTTTTCCAACCAACTGCTTGTCGTCTGCCCAGGATTCTAATTTTCTCCTTCCGCGAATTCTTCTGCCTTTTTGTCAAACCAATATTGGATCTCTGGTTTCATCGGGTGCCACAGCATGTCCCCTTATTTCTTCTTCAGGGTCTCGGCAATGGAACCATTTGTTGACACAGTTCTGTCGACAGGGATTCACTTCACACCGTCGTCAACAAACACCAACCTAACACCCTTAAGCATCGGCCCATAAAGGTTTTAGCCTTTACAACAACACCCACGAAGCGAGTGAAGTCTCACCCGATATGGTTAAGGGGGGCTGTAGGAACCAAGTTTTTGTTGGTTGTGGAGCCATATATTCCAGTCTCATAGATGATATTCTCTCAATTGTGTACTCCGGACAACTGTACACTCATTCCCCAACCTTGGGGTTCGGGGGCAGCACCCCTGAGAAAAATTTTTGGAGCTGTTTTCGCCAACAATTTACGGGCCCATGGTTTTGGGTAACCCGTGGTATTTTCCCATTGTATTTCCCATTTATAAGAAAGACATTGTAATACAACTAGGGTTGATGTATTAAGTTTTATGCATTGTAAAGATATCTGAGATCGTGAAGAGAGACTATGAGACAGTGAAGAGGAAGTGCAACGGCTGTGCTGTAGGTTGTATCCCTTAACTTGCTGGACGATATAATAATAAGGACTGGCAATTTCAGTGTGGACATATCCCACCTTGGGTGAACCATGATCTATCTGTATCTCTTGTAATGTGCATGTGTGATTATATTTGCATTTATGTTTATTGTTATTGCTCTGCGATCTTGTTTTTCTGACAATTTCTGCAGTGGGGAAGAAACATGCATCTACTCTACCTCTATTGCATTAGAAACCATAGATTCAATTTCACATCAGACATTCATCATCACATTCATCAGTCACATATTCAACATTCACATCAACAGAGTAATACTAGAGTGATTGCATTAAAGAAATCTTACAGAAAAGACAACATAAAACATGATGCAGCATTCATTATTCAACATAACCAGAGACAAAAGAACATATCCGAACATATTCATGCATTAACTCATCAAAATCTGCGGTATATCCTTCACTGAATGGTTTAAAACATCTTATCGTGGATCCATACAAAATTACCGAAAACAGAGCAAATTGCAATCGAATTGCATAATCACAATGATAATGATGCCCTTATTTATAGCCAACTATGGTGGTTACAAAATGGTCCAAATGACCATTTCTAAAAAACAAAACAAACTAAACTAGTCTTGCACTTCCTTGTTCTCCGTGAATGGTCCTTCTTCGCAGCTGTCGGCTTTCGCACTTCATGCAGACTAATCTCGTGCCAACAATACTCCAACACTTGAAAAGTTTATTCTTAATAGATTGGATATTTCCTTCAAGAGATACAAGGATAAGGATTGTTTTATGGTGTAGTTAATGTCTACAAAATGTATCCACATAATAGAAGTTATGTTTCCAACTTTCATACTAACTTCACATTATCAAGCACTTTTATTTGTACATAAACTTACATAACTTCATTAACTATATATCGCTATTTCAAACTATGTTTCAATTTTCAGATTATTATGCTACATAATCTATCTAGGAGTATCATTTTATTCATCTTAGCACAATATACACACATATTTACCCTACGTAAATAAAGAAGTACAAAAACTAATTATCAATAATTATACTAGTGAAACATTCCTTTGTCTATTTTTTCAAATAGAAACAATGGGAATACAAATCATATCTATAATTAAAACTCCACAGAAATCTGTAGCTTTCGCTATATTAATCTCATAACTAATATAATATATAATAATATGAAGAAATAGATAGCAAACTTGTACTTATTTATTCCTTCTACAAAATAACAGCTCCACTTTCAATCTAAGCAATACCAAGCCACCTTATTGCAGAAGAATTGGAACAATTCACTTTTGTTCCCTCCTGTCACCCCCGAGTCAAGCTGAGTAACCCATTTATTTAATCTAAATTAATTACAAATGTTTACTCCCAAGATAATATTTCACAAGTCTTCGGGTTCCTTGTGGAAACCAAGTCCTTCCCCACACCAAGTGCAAACCTATAGCACACCTGGTGCTACAAAGTAAACCAAGTACCAAGTCAAGAGGGGAGTTACCAACATGGGCACACTATTGAGAGAGGTGATGCCACGACATAGTGTCTTATCTCTTTGATTGAGGATCTTGTCGAGGTGGGTAACGACCTCCATATCCTTGGAGCAGACTTTCAATAGAAAATACACTGCTTGGGCCTTTGAATGAAAATAATTTTAGACTATTGCATCGACATGGCAGAGGCCATGCATATTCCTCTCCCATTCTTTGAAATTGAGGACCCCCCTTCGGATGTGCACTCAGTTTTGTCCTCGGGTTCTACAAAGGCGCAACCGACATTAGATGTTGGTGATGGACACGTGAAAATTGAAGCTCCTATGGAAACCAAGCCAGATGCTATCTTCCTCAACTAAGTTTCAGACACTTTACAAAGTTCTCATTGAAAGAAAGAAGAGCCTGACAAAGATATCAAGCCCCCTCTACAACATCGTCTTATGCACAACAAGGAAGCCCGCCATCAATGAATGCCATGAAGCTTTGCTTATTGGTGAAGTCAAGAAGTCACACTTCATCTTTGTTTTTTCAATCTTTCTATTAACAAATATGTAATTGCCTTTGGTTCAATCTGTCTCTTTTTGCTCTATTTTGGGTTTGTATGCTTTCAATGATGTATGGATTGCACGCCACCTTGGTGACCTTGTTTTTCTAGCACAATAGTGCACAGTTATGTATACACTATTTATTTGAAACTTTTAGGAGGTCACAAATTTTTATGGGCATCATAAGTTGTTTTATGCTTAGCAAGGCATTTTTTGTGTATTTTGACTTGGAAAATCATTAGTCTACTTTTTTCTTCCAGTTTGGGTGCTTTTCTTCTCAAAAAACCCCAAAACCAAGTGGATGTAAGAGTATGTAATCTTTTGTAGGCTATAACATATATATATATATATATATATATATATTGATTTTCTTCCCTTAAAGTCCCCATGCAAATACTTAATAATTTCATTTCCTTTTTTAGATTTTTAGCTTTTCCCTATTATGACTTTTAGCATCCCCTATTAGATCTATGATTTTTAGCATCCCCTATTAGATTTATGATTTTTTGTATCAACTCAACTTGATTGTGGAAGACAATAAATCTTGTTGCCTATTAGTTAAACAAAACATACATTGTTCATAATTATCCAGAGTCACTTGCACACTATTTACATCAACATGGCGGTGAATCAAAACTTGGGAGTATTACAACAAATATAAAAATATGAAACGGAAAATTAATCATATTCTAAATACAAAAATAAATACACATTTATAATATAACCATCCATTCTATTGAAATAAAAACTAGCATTATAGAAAGAAAAAAAAATGATTTTATTATTTATTCTAATTAATGATTTCAGTGAATATTAACCATCAACATAATATAAATACAAACTGATTACATACAAAATATATTCATTATTTAGTTATTAAAATACAAAACAACATTATCAATGGTTTAGAAACAAAATCCTCAATTTAAAACATATTTAAATTTTTTATTTATTTTAATTATCATATTATAATCGATAATTCAAATACAAATGAATAAAATTAAATATTAATTTTAATTAAATGCAATATTATACATTGTTCATGATTATCTTTAGTCACTTGCACACTATTTACATCAACATGGCACTGAATCAAAACTTAAAAGTATTACAACAAATATAAAAATATGAAACGGAAAATTAATTATATTTTAAATACAAAAATAAATACACATTATAATATAACCATCCATTTTATTAAAATAAAAATTAACATTATAAAATTAAAGAAAATAAAAATGATTTATTATTTATTCTAATTAATGGTTTCAGTAAATATTAACCATCATCCTCACATCAATCAACATAATATAAATACAGAATCATTACATAAAAAATATATTTATTATTTAGTTATTAAAATACAAAATAACATTAACGAGGTGTTCTACAGCTCAGTATGGGGGAGATGTTGTAACATTATCAATGATTGCACCGGTTCTCTACAGCCCAGTATGGGGGAGATGTTGTAACGTGATGTAACGTTTGTAACAAAATAATTAAAAAAATTCATGTCAGCTCATAAAATAAAAAATTATGTAAAGTACTTAAAAAAAAATCCATGTTGGTTCATAAAATAAAATATTATGAAAAGTGATTAAAAAATAGAAGTTCGTTTATAAAAGAAAAACTTAAAACTTAAACCCGGATCTATCAATAAAAAAAAAATTCTTGAGTTTAAATTTAAAAAAAGAAATACACGTCAAAAAATTGGATCCCTCTCGGTGCTTGATAGATACAAGTTTAAGATGAATCTATGCTGGTTTAGAAACAAAATACTCAATTTAAAACATATTTTAAAAATATTTAATTTTTTATTTATTTTAATTATCATATTATAATAATAATTCAAACACAAATAAATAAAATTAAATAATAATTTTATTTAAATACAAAAAATAAACATGAAATTAAAAATATAAATTTAATTTTCATTCCAATAAAAAAATGATGTTATGAAAAATTAATAAAAATATAAATATAAATATAGATAAAAACATTTATCAATATTATATTCCATTATTTTTTATTATTTAAAATTATATTACATAAAATAATAAAAAAATAAATGATTAAATAATAAGCTAATCGTATTCACAATATTTAAAGTATTTAAATAAATATGAAAATAAAAACATAACATACATTATCCATTTCATTGAAATAAAATATGATAGTATAGAAATGAAAATAGCTCGTTGATTTTTTTTATAATTACATATGTTTTATTAAAGTAGATACTAATAAAATTTGTTTTTATGTAAAATTAAATTATATATATTATTCAAAATTAAAATGAAATTATTATTTAAAAATAGTGAAAAATAATTGAAATACTTATAAACAAAATTAAAAAATGGTATAATTTTTTTTATTTATTTTAAATCATGATGATGAATATACATAATTTAAATTATATATATTATTTAAAACTAAAATGAGATTATTATTCAAAGATAGTTTGAAAAATAATTGAAATAATAATAACAAAATTAAAAAATGGTATAATTTTTTATTTATTTTAAATCATGATGATAGTTTTTTTAAAGTTTATTCACATTAAATTTGGTTTATGTAACTTCAGGAAAAAAAATAAGATATAAATTATTTTATTTTTTTCAAAATTATTTTTTGAAAATGAAACTAAATTTTATCTATCAAATTTTTAAAAAGACAAGATATTAATTATTTGATTTATTTTGAAATGTTCTTTTTCTATTTCAAATTAACACATTAAAATAATAAAAAATTAAAATTAAAATTTATTTGTAAGGTTGAAATAAAGAAGGATTAGAAAAGAAAATATTTCTTCTTATTTATTTTTAATAAAATATATTTATTTAAAAATAATTTGTCGTTTTAAATAAACTCATATAGTTTTAAATTTTAAACCAATATCATAATAAATATAAACATAAATTTAATTTTTATTAATTTATAATTTCATATTCATATTTCCTTTAATTGATTATATCATAATAAAACTATAAAAAAATATTTAAACACAAATTACATGAGAATTACAAATACTAATATAAAATACACCATCATTAATTTTTTTTCTCAAGTTTATAGTTATAGTGAAGATTTGGCTTGTTGAACGCTTAATAAATTACTTTTTACTTAAAATTTTGAAGTCTACAACTTTAATTAAGATTATGTTTGTAAACATCTACAACTTTAGTTAAGATTATGTTTGTAAACATTTGACAAATTAGTCTTACAGTTTTGATATTTGTTTTAGGAAATTTTGAATTTTTGAAATTTATATCATAATTATTTTATAATAATATATATAAGTTTTTATTAGAAAAATTATTCAAAGTGTGAAAAATATGATTATACGTTAAAATAAAATAAACATTATGAAAAATAAAACATTTAATCTTACTTATTTTTGTTAACTTTTATTTATTTAAAAATAATAATTTTGATTTCTTTACCAAATCAATTTAAAAATATATATAAAATATGATATCATGAAAAATAAAATATTTCATTTTATTTTATTTTTTAAATTGTATTCACTTAAAATTAATATTTTTGTTTCTTCAAAAATAAGTTACCATTATAAATAAATTCTTAAAGTTTCAAATTTTCAACCAATAATACAACATATTACATAAATATGTATATCATGTATACAATTATTATATATAATAACAATACATCACAAACACATTACAACACAACCTAGTACAAATATATAAAATTTATATTTGTATATTTATTAAACATCAATTTTATATTATAATATTATGTGAATTTTTATAATGTAATATTATCGTAAAATTGAATTTATATAAATCAAATTTATTTAATTAATAAAACAAATCACAAATTGTATATACATGGTTAAATGATGCATTAGTATATAAAACTAACCACAAATTATACAAACACATTTCAAACTATATATTTATCATATTATATGTAATGGATTTTTGTGTTGATCATTTTATTGGAGGTTTAGTAGCATGTTTATAGTTTCTCAATAAAGTCTGACACATTTTTTTTCCATAGAAAAGAGTCTAGCTATATTATTTATAAAAATAAACATAGTTACATTCTTTAGCAGAAAGAGTAGCAATATCAAAATAAGCAAAAATCTTTTTTCCAAAATGTTTCACTAATGCAAAACAACACTAAAGTCGTAGCTATATTATTTATAAAAGAAAACATAGTTACATTCTTTAGCAGAAAGTGTGGCAATATACATCATTTACATTCTGTATTCAGCCGATATCGCTTTAAATTACAAAAGAAGCAAAAATCTTTTTTTCCAAAATGTTACATCATTTACATTCTGTATTCAGCCAATATCGCTTTAAATTACAAAATAAGCAAAAATCTTTTTTTCCAAAATGTTTCACTAATGCAAAACAGAAGTAAAGTCTTCCCCTGAAAGACTCTGTCAAAAAACCAAAGAGACAGATTTTACGCTGCTCACTTTACCCAGAGATTAAATCTGCACTGCAAATAATCAGGTTCCCCCATCCTCCAAGCAGAAGCAAAGTTCTTGACAAAACAGGATTAAAATCATAAGTGAGGATCATTACTCATGTGAGTATTCTATGATAGTCCGCTTTTGCTAGTTCATCTGCAATTCCACATATTTGTATCATACATCATTTATTTAATAAAAATAAATATTTGTTACACAAAATTTATTGAAATAAAATTTGGCATTATAGAAAATAAAGTATTTTATGTTATAATATATTGAATACTACACATAGCATTTTTATAGTTTTTCAACAAAATCTCACATTTATAATAATAAGTATTTCATATTATTATAATATATTGAATACTATACAAAGCATTTTTATAGTTTTTCAACAAAATCTGACACATTTGTAACCATATATTATTCATTTAATAATAATAAAAATATTTGCAACATACAAAATCTTTGTCGGTGGCTTAGTAACATGTTCATAGTTTTTAAACAAAATATGACACATATTTGTAACATCGTTCATTTAAAATAAATATTTGTAACATCCAAAATCCCATTGAAATAAAATTGGCATTATGGAAAATAAAGTATTTCATCTTATAACATATTAAAAATGACACATAGTATGTTTATTTAAAGTTTTTCAACAAAATATGACATATTGATAGTATATATCATTCATTTAATAAATGAATAAAAAATGACATACAAAATCAATTGAAAAAATGCCATTTAAATATTCTTCGTTGTTTTAATTTGACACATCATAAATAAATGAAATTGAAAAAATATCACTAAAAATTGATTATATTCAAAACTATAAAAGAGAAATGAAAAAGTTAGATATATATTTGTAACTACATACGCTGTAACAAAATATGACAATATGAAAAATAAAACATTTTATCTTAATTATTTATTTTTAATAAATTATATCTATTTATAAATAATATTTTTATTTCTTTAAAAATAAAAATAAATAATTTATATTAAAATGACTATAATAATAAAAAAATACTTATATTTATAACATTCATCATATATTGAAATAAAATATCATGAAAAATAAAATATTTCATTATATAAATATGTTTTGTATGTTTTGTAATGTAGAATTATTATAACATAAAATATTTCATTATACATAACATAGCATTATCACAAACACATTAAATAAATAATATTTTTATTTCTTTAAAAATAAAAATAAACAATTTATATTAAAATGACCATAATAATAAAAAAATACTTATATTTATAACATTCATCGTCTATTAAAATAAAATGTCATAAAAAATAAAATATTTCATTATATAACTATGTTTTGTAGTGTAGAATTATTATAATATAAAATATTTCATTATACATAACATAACAATATCACAAACACATTATAACATTATAACGTAACACAAATAGGAAAGATTTCGAATTTTATATTCATTAAACATCAATTTTATAGTTTTATATTATATTATATAAATTTTTAAAATGCACCAAAACACAATATATGAAAAAAAAAAAGCATTTTATATGTATTTATTTATAAAAAACATCTTTATTTCTTTAAAAATAAGAATAAGAATAAAAACTATTTGATTAATTCCATAAATCTGGAAACACTTGATGACAATGTGCAGGGCTACTGAATTGTTCCATCAATTGGAGCTTAACAATATATAGTGCCACTGAATTATTCAATCAATTGGAACGCGATAATAGTATCAAAAAGGAATGGAGATTGAAACTATCTCTTCTTGTAACTTAGTCAACCACTGGGTGCACAGGAGCTCGCACAGGAATTTGGTGATCTGATACAGGATTCAGGGTATTCTCGAACTAGGGAGACTCAAAATACCAGAACCCTGGGGCTATTCTGGGCCATGAACGATCTCTTCAGCCTTGCCCTTGAAGATTGTTGAAGGGGCAATTCGCATGTGGATATGGACACCCCGTCTGTAAAGCATTAAGGTGGGGATGTACATGCGAATGAGCGGTCAAGAAAGTCGCCTAGGAGGAAAATCCAGCTGGGTGAGGGAGAAAATGGCTCCAAGAACTGATTCAGAACTGTGGTGAGGATCTTGATTTGTGCAGGCATTATCTGAGCTCGTGAAGAGCTCCCTCTCCTTGGATCGGGTCCGGAGGGCCTCTGAGCGCGCGGGTGGATGTGTGGGGGATCTCTTTGAAGTGCTGTGAGAGCACTGGCCTTGGTTGTTAATGGCTGCGAGCTCTATTTTACCTGCAAGTTGAAGCTAGATGACAGACTTCCTGTAGATTTGGGATACGGTGGAGAGGAAACGCAGTCAATATTCTATCAATTTATTACACCCTTTTCATATTGAAGGATTCAGGTATTGAGATACCCTTGCTTGGATCTAGATGCCAATTTCTACTGGATTCGATACAGGAAGCAACGGACAATGTTGAACCTGTTTTGAAGGTGCCACCATACTGTCACTAGGACATTTGATCTGAAGCTGCGCGATACAATTTATTGGATTTTGGGGCTGTGTGGAGTAATAGCTGGGGAATGCTGGTGGTCGATATTGTATCCTTCTTGGAGGCACTCGTGGTGAAGCTTGCTGATGGAGTGATTTGTGGCATGGGGGGCCGATCCACTGTTGATTTTGGTTTTTATTCTAAGATACTACTCTGTTCGTGCTGTGGATGATTGTCTGGGGCCAGGGAAAGGTGATCTGGCTGTTCTTGGTTCCAGGAATTGGTGAACAGACTGTACTGTGGGCACGTCTGGGGTGGAATGGGGGAGGAGGTGGCTTACACCTCTGATAGGGCACATGCCAGTGGGAATGCTGCTGCTGGAGTTGACATTGCTGAGGTGGATGGGTCAGGGGCTTTTTCTGGGCCCGTGGAAGCGAGGGTCAGGGATGGGCATTTTTTTGAATTACCTACCTCTACCAGGGAGACTATACATCGATCCGGGGTTTCTGCGAAGGCTTCTCATAAATCTTCTGCGAAACGGGTTAAAGATCGGAAGAGACCCGATAAATTGGTGCTGGGGGTGGATGTTACGATGGAAGAGGCGGAGGATTTCACACACATCGCTGTGGTTGGACATGTTCGGGGCAGACGATTTGGTCGCGGTTTCCTTCAGCGTTGGGCGGTTGAGCAGTGGAAGGATTTTGTGTCTTCTACCCCTGAGATACGGGTGATGACGAAGGGTTGGTTTTCTTTTATTCTATCGAACAAAGGGGAGGTTGATAAAGTTTTAAGATGACACTGGTCGATGTTGGGCGTCCCTATCATTCTGAAAAGATGGACTCCCTTTTTCGACTCAAAATCAGAAAAAAATAGATGCAGAACCGCTGTGGGTGAAGCTTCCTAGATTCCCATGCATCTTTGGAATGAAACACCGGTTTGCTGAGATTGGAAACTTTCTTGGGGATTATGTGTGTTCGGATCAATCCCACCATGAGACTGGAAAATACACGGTGGCAATGATCTTGGTCAAAATCGACCTTCGGCAGGGGCTCTCTGCTGAGATTAACGTACAATCCAAGGATTGGGGACTTTGTTCAACTTCTGGATTATGTGGGGGTGTCGTTTAGGTGCCACCGCTGCCACGATCATGGACATTTGGTAGCCAGCTGCCCCTTATCATTTCGGGCTTGTAAGCCATTGGTCGGGAAAGGAGCTGCAGATCGTGCTGATCCTTTGTTGAAGGTGAATCCTCAGATGGTGAGGGGTGAAGGTCGTGGGCCTGCTATTGCCCGTGGAGAGCACTCTGACACTGGGGTATCAACTGATCGCAGGGATTCAAGGTGCTGGGGAAACTCTGCCTCCATCGGTGAACTTTGACTTGGAGACTTTTGGATATGCTGATTCGGTTGATGTGGGGGCCTCTATTTCAGCGACTTCTATGACGCGGGCCTACACCAGCGAGATCAGGGAGTTGCCCATTATACGAGGGGGGATCTTTTGCGAATCCCCAGGGTATGTCTCACTACTCTTCACCTGTTGATACCTTTTTAGCTATCTCTGCTGATTTGGGGGGGGGTAGTCATGGGCCTCCTCCACTAGCAAGTACCGATTTACAATGTACAGTTGCAAATTGTTTGATGTCTGATGCGGACTGTGTATCCACGCCGCCCATGGTATCCACCAAACACTCCGGCTGTTCTGAGGGTCGTAGTATCCGCTACGATCTTAGAAATAGGGAGATAGTTGTTGATGGATCGGGGGGGAAGGGACTTCCTGATTTGGCACTTAGTATTGGGGGTAGGGCTCGGGGACGAAAATCCCTCTTGTCAAAGGCACAGGATAGGGCTAAGGTTTACTTAGTGATGGGCACACAATCTTCCATAGAGTGGGCACTTAGAGCCGAGAAAGCCCTGGATGGGGTCTCTAATGAGAATCATGTCCTTTAACTGTCGCGGGTTGGCGAGTCCCATTAAAAAATCGTCTCTTAGGAGGTTGGTGGACATAAATCAACCGGATGTATTACTGTTGCAGGAAACTTTGGGTGGCAGTATGGATGTTGTTTGAACTTTAGAAACTTTGCTTCCAGGATGGAAGTTTGTAGGAGTGGATGCTCGGGGGCGTTCTGGAGGGCTGGCCCTCGGGGTGGAAGGTGAAGAGCTATAGATATGACTGTTCTTGGGGAATCTCTTCGGGTATTGGTTTGGAAGTTTGGGATGCTGAGATTGGTAGGTTGATCACGGTTCTCAATATCTACGGGCCTTATTCTAATAAGGTTGGATTCTGGGATTCCTTGTTAAGTATGAATATTTTTGAAGGCAGAGATGTGATTCTGGGAGGGGATTTAAATCTCTCTCTGGGGTCTTCTGAAGTGTGGGGGCCTCGGGCTGCACTGGATACTTTGGCAGATTTTTTCATTCAAGCCTTCGCTAGGAAGGATCTACTTGACATACTACCTACAAAGTTAACTCCTACTTGGTGTAATAAGCGAGCTGGGGACCAAAGGGTGGCTAAAAGACTGGATAGGTTTTTGGTCGCTGATGTATTGGTACTGGGGGTTGATGTCGTCAGGCAGTGGGTAGGGTCTGGTGGGGTATCTGATCACTGCCCCATATTTCTGGAGTTAAGAGGCAGAAGTAAAAAACCCCCAAGTCCTTTCAAATTCAATCCTAGCTGGATGAAGGAGGAGGATTTTCATAACATGGTTCAGAGACTGTGGGTTCATCGACCTTTAGATTCATCAGAGTATGCGGGTGAACACTTTCAGCATAATCTTCAGCGTATTAAAGCGGCCACTATCCTATGGGCACATGAAAAACGAGTTCGTGATGAACAGAGTCTGCTGGCTACTGAGTTGAATATAGATAAACTGCTTCATTGTCCGGGAATGGGCTATTTGGATGATCGGCAGAAAGGTGAGTTGATGGAATGGGAAAGACGCAGGAATGTGCTTCTGTGTGAGCGTGAAGAGATGTGGAGAATGAAAAGTAGGGCGATATGGCTACAGAGCGGTGATGAGAACACAAAATTTTTTCAAGCATATGCAAAAGGGAGAAAATCCACTAACTCTATCTGGGAACTATCTTCTACTGAAGGGGAAAGGGTCTCCAGTTTTGATGGATTGGCGGAGTTGGGTGTTAGACACTTGGAGATTTATTCACTGCGCAACCTGGGGCCTCTATTGCTGAGGTATTACGGGTGACTCAGCTTTTCCCCTCGTTTTGTGGGGGAGGAAGAAAATAGACTGTTGATGGAGGAAGTATTGTCGAATGAGCTCTTGCAGGTAATGCATTCATTTCAGAAAGATAAAAGCCCTAGGCCTGATGGCTGGCCTATTGAATTCTTCTTGGGATTCTATGACTTCTTCGGGGAAGAATTATTGAATGTGGTGGAAGAATCGCGAAAGGCTGGGTTTGTACATGGTCCATTTAACTCGACCTTTATTGCTCTTATTCCAAAAGCGGACAAGCTTGAATACTTTGATGAATTCAGACCTATCTCTCTCTGCAACTGTATCTATAAGATCATCTCTAAATTTATGGCAAGGAGACTCAAGAATATTTTGTCTCAGCATATCTCTTGTGAGCAATTTGGCTTCTTGGAAGGTCGACAAATACATGAGGCCATCGGTGTTGCCCAGGAGGATTACACACTCTGAAAGTGCAGAAACAGAAGGGTGTTGTGATCAAGATTGATCTCTCAAAAGCATTTGACAGAGTTAGTTGGCTCTATCTCCGGATGCTTCTAACTCACCTGGGTTTCTGCTACGAATTTATCATATGGATTATGGCCTGTATCACGACGGTGAGCTTTGCTGTACTAATCAATGGCTCTGCTAGTCCATTCTTCCATGCAGGAAGGGGTCTACGACAGGGATGTCCCCTTTCTCCGCTGCTGTTTCTCCTTGTTGCTGAAGGACTCAGTCGTTTTATACTGAAAGCAAAAGCTGATGGTTCCTTTCATGGCATATCCATTTCTCAGGTACTGTATATCTCACATCTCCTATTTGTTGATGACATTCTGATATTTTGTGATGGCACCCGACAGGATATTGATAAAGTGGTTGAAGGTCTCAATTTGGTGCAAGTAGCTGCAGGTATGTTAGTGAATGTTGACAAGTCATCAATCACTTGTTCGCATTTAACCGAGCAGGAGATTCACTGTTTGGCACTCAGACTACCTTACAGGACTTTGGATATTGAGGACGGCTTAAAGTACCTTAGCTTTCACTTGAAACCAAATGCTTATCTAAAGGCTAATTGGTACTGGTTATTAGCTAAATTAGAACAGCGACTACATGGTTGGAGTCACAAATGGCTCTCACGGGCTAGGAGGCTGGTTCTGATTAAATCAGTTTTGGAAGCAATCCCGGTGTATTGGCTGTCTCTAGCTTGGATTCCCAAAGGAGTACTGGAACAGATACGTCGGTTGTGTTTTGCTTTTCTATGGAAGGGTAAGTGTGACAAACGAGCGTTGGTGTGGGTCAGATGGGAAAAAATTGCGGTTCCAAAAGCCCTGGGAGGATGGGGGTTAAAGAATATATTTCTGTTCGCTAAAGCATTGGGGGCCAAGGTGGCATGGCGACTTATACACACACAGAGCCTCTGGACACGAGTGTTATATCATAAATATATTGCCCCTCTTACACTACTCGATTGGATCCGGCTGGGCAATAAGACGAGGGCAAATTGCTCTGTGGTTTGGAAAGCGGTGGTGCAGCATTTCCATTTGGTAGGATCTGCATTAGTGTGGAGGATTGGAAATGGGAGACTTATTCGTATAGGACTGGACCCATGGGTTGGCTGTAGGGGAGGACATGTCCTACATGTGGAATTGAGAAATATATTGGCAGCAAGGGGTTATCATTTCTTGGCTGATATTGCGGATCCGAGAACTTCTACACTTTGGCATCAGGGCTGGAAAACTGCACATCGACTTGAGATCCCTGGTGATATGCATGGGGCTTGGGCGGATTATCTTCAGCACTTAAGACTATCGAATATTCAACTGACTGATAGGGGGGATGAACTTATTTGGGACCATCATCCCTCTGGAATATATACCCCAAAGAATGGATATATCCAGTTGAATGTGGTAGAACATAACAGGGGATTGGTATGGTGGTGGAAATATCTGTGGAAGCTAAAGTGTCCAGGTAAAACAAAACTTCTATTCTGGGCTATTTTGGAACAAAGGCCCCTACCTGGGACATTCTACAAAAACGATTCATACAGGGTCCGGGGTTCTGTCCTCTTTGTAGTGAAGCGGAAGAGACTAGTTCTCATCTTTTTGTCCATTGTCGATATTCTCAGGCAGTTTGGGCTGAAGCCTGCTTATTACTGGATCTCAATGTGGGGGTGGCAGGGTGCGAGTGTACTTGAGGCGTTCCAATTATGGTGGACAACAAATCAGACATCAACCATCCAGGCTTTCCCTTGTATTTATGCCTGGGGCATCTGGATTACCAAGAATAAGCTTATCTTTCAAGATTGCAGGGTTCCATTGGAGAGAGTAGTGGCACAAATCGTGGCTATTACCCTACACTACAAGGCAACTGCCCCTGTGATTAGAACGCGACCTGTGTGTGTGGAATTGATTGACAAAACAATGCCGTGGGCTTACTTTGATGGTGCTTCAATAGACCAACAAACGGAATGTGGAGGGGGGGGTGTTCTATACAAAACAGAGTCTCATTACTTTCATCTGGTGGCTGGATTGGGGAGGGGATCCAATAACTATGCTGAACTAATGTCTCCTAGGCTGCTGATGTTATTCGCACTTGAACAGGGATGTCTATCACTACAGATTTTTGGTGACTCCATGTTAGTTATTGAATGGGCAAAGGAGATCACACATTACAATGTGATGATACTATTACCTATCCTGGAGGAGGTGATCCGGATAAAGCAGTCATTTCATCAAATAACATTTACACACGTCTACAAGGAGAGGAATGGGATTGCCGATCTGCTTTCCAAGGAAGCAACGCAGCAGCACTTACCATTTGGCACTTGGAGGATCACTATAAACTCACCTGAGGGCATTTACAGCTATTATCACAGTCCTTTTCACGAAGATCTTGAGGCACAGAATAGAGCAATAGCTCAGTCATAGGTGACAAGCGATGGATCTATTTCCTTATGCATTTGTTGACCGGCGATGGAATCTCTCATTGATGGAAAGCAACCGCAGTTTACCAGCGATAGACTGCTATCGGATTCTATGAAAATATGGAATATGTTGGCTGTAGGGACAATCGTATACACAGTAATGCACTGTTTATGTTATATCTAAATTGAGATAAATGTGGCTTGTATGGACGGCGGTTATGATTGTATGATATATGGGACATCAGATATGATGCTGATATGGGAAAATAATCTGTGAAAATGTAGGGATCTTGGTGATCCTATTACATGCGCTGAATATAATTTGGTTCATTTCATGAAATAAAATTACTGACTTTTTCCAAGGAAAAAAAAAAGAATAAAAACTATTTATATTAAAAAATAAAAATAATAAAAAAACACTTCTAATTATAACCTTAATGCATTTAAATAAAATGTCATGAAAAATAAATATTACATTATATAAATATGTTATATTTATTAAACATCAATTTTATAGTTTTATATTATATTATATAAATTTTTAAAATGCACCAAAACACAATATATGACAAAAAAAAAAATAAAACATTTTATATGTATTTATTTATAAAAAATATCCTTATTTCTTTAAAAATAAGAATAAGAATAAAAACTATTTATATTAAAAAGTAAAAATATTAAAAAAATACTTCTAATTATAATTTTCATCATGCATTTAAATAATGAAAAATAAATATTTCCTTATATAAATATGTTATATAGTGTACAATTATTATATAAAACATAACACAACTCAACACATTATCACAAACACATTATACCATAACATAACATAAATAGAAAATAACTCTATTTTTATATTTATTAAACATCAATTTCAAAGTTTTATAATATATTACATAAATTTTTAAAATATAAAAAAACACAATAAATCACAAACACATCACAACATAACATAGTAAATATTATATTTTATATTTATTACACATCACTTTTATATTATAATATTATATGAATTTTTAAATATAATATTATAGTGGAATTGAATTTATATAAAATGATTAAAGGATATTTCACATGTCAGGTTTAAAGTAAAGTTATTTTTATTTAATTAATTAAATAAATAACAAATTTTATAAATATATTTTATTAAATGATGCATAAGAATATAAGAAATAAGTGAGGGTAATATTATTTATCTAAAATAATTTTGGGATGATCATTTTGTTGGAGGTTTAGGAACATCTATATAGATTTTTAATAAAATATAATATATTTGTAACATACATCATACATTTAATTAAAATAAATATTTATAACATACTACATTTATTAAAATAAAATGATATGAATAATAAATTATTTCATCTTTTATTATATTGAATTTAAATTTTTTATTTTATTTTAAATTGACACATTATAAATAAGTGATATAGAAAAATATAACTAAAAACTTATTATATTCAAACTATACGAATAGAAATGAAAAAATTTAGTTATATTTGCAACATAAATAAAATATAATATAATGAAAAATAAAGTATTACAGTTATTTATTTTTGATTAATTATATTAATTTAAAAAAATATCTTTTTTTCGTCAAATATAAAAAGAAAACTTATTCAAACCATAAATATAGAAATGGAAAAAAATAACAAATATTATACATTGAAATAAAATGTCATGAAAAATAAAGTATTTCATTACATAAATATGCTTTTTTATGTGTATAATTATTGTACAAAACACAACAAAACAAGAACACAACACATCACAAACACATTAAAACATAACATAGCATAAATAGATAAAATTTATATTTTTATATTTATTTTTATATCAATTTAATAGTTTCATATTATATTTATATGAATTTGTAAAATGCAATATTATATAAATGAATTAAATTTATATAAAAAAATCGAAGAATGTTGCAAATAAAATTAAGTTTATATAATTAAAAATTAAAGAATATTGCAAATAGAATTAAATTTATATAATTAAAAATTGAAGAATGTTGCAAATAGAATTAAATTTATATAAAAAATTTGAAAAATTGAAAAATGTAATGTTTATGCTGAAGTTAATTTTATTTAATTAATTATACAAATGTATTAATTCGTTATATTGAATATTATTGCAAATGTAATGTTTATAAGAAAGTTATTTTTATTTATTTAATTAAACAAACTTAAAATTATACTAACATAAGTAATTTGTTAAATGATGCATTAGAATATTAGAATATAAACATTTTTAGATTTGAAAGGCATAAACCACAAATTATACAAACAAATTAACTTGTACATAAATAATTTGTTAAATGATGCATTAGAATATTAGAATATAAACATTTTTAGATTTGAGAGACATAAACCACAAATTATACAAACACATTAGCTTGTTATATTGAATACTGTTGCAAATGTAGTGTTTATAAAAATATTACTTTTATTTAATTAATTAAACAGACTACAAATTATACAAAAATATTAATTTGTTAAATGATGCATTAGAATATTAGAATATAAAGATTTGAAAGACAAATGATCTTTTTAACTTACAGCCTTCATTATGTTATAATTCTATTAGAATATAAAGATTTGAAAGACAAATGATCTTTTTAACTTACAGCCTTCATTATGTTATAATTTTAAAATGATGTACAAAAATTACAGTTTGATTAAAGAAAGCATGCATTAAATAATTTTAAAAATAACTACTTTTATTATGTTATAATTGTAAAAATATATGAAAATTTTACAATTTTATTAGAAAGCCCAACATACTTTAAATTAAAAAAATTAAAAACAAAACATTAAGTTAAAAATCTAAAACAGGAAACCTAAGCAAATAAGACTTCTCAAAGATAGCTTTGGCCAATGGCTATCCCTGAGAGATTTGAAAAAGGGCTTCTGCCCTTTCTCTAAGAAAATGATAATTTTATTAAAATATTTGTTTGCAGTGTTACATAAAACACCATAATCTAATTTACAATTTAAAAATGAGGTTGAATTCTCATCAATTCCTCAAGTATTCTCCATTTGCTTTTTCTTCTTCACATAAGAAGCATTCTCATCTTTTTCATGTGTGTGATTCTTTGTCAAAGCATCCTCCACTTCATATGACTAGAAGGCAATAAATTAATTAATTAATAATAAATATTATTATTAAAAATAAAAATAAAATCTCCTTTAAATATAATCAATCTAAAATAAATAACTAATTTATTCTCAAAACATACTTCAATCATCTTCATTTGTCATGCACTTGAACACTTATTACTTCTAGCATAACCACTTTTTCATGTACACCAACACCAATTACTTCTGGCATAAGACAACATCCATAACCTACTTTCTCTTCACTTGGATATGCCTCTAGTTTCTTTTTTGTAATCATCCACCCATCATGTCCTATCTATAGTATAAACATATGAAAAAATATAAAATAAAGAAAAAAAATGACCATAGAATAATACAAAATAACTTTCACAAGCAAGGCAAAGAAAAAAAACACAATATTAAACCTATTCACCTTCAACTGATTTTTTCTTACTTATTATTTATTACTTACACAGCTTCTTTAACCCTTTAAATCTATCTTTCTATTTGTTTGTTACCAAAAAGAACGAAAATAAACGACATAAAACAATAGAAAATGAAAACCAATAAATATATAAATTTAATCATTATTAAATTCCATAAACCCTAATAATTTAAAATAAAAATGAAATAATTTAATAAAAAATAAAAACTATAATAACATAAAAAAAATTAATGTAAATTTTAATTCTAGGTTATTAAATCTAATAAAAAAAAAGAAAAAAAATATATAACAGAATGCAAATCCCAATCTAAATTCTTAAAAACCCAAAATCACTCAATAACATAAAATAACAAGGCAAATCTAACCCAAGTAAAACTTATAAAATAAAATAAAATAACAAGCCAAATCTAACCCAAGTAGAACTTAAAAGTGCAGCTGAAACCCACATAGAAATTAACATCTCAACAACCCACTTGAAACTTATAGAGTAGAAATTAACATCTCAACAACCCACTTGAAACTTATAGAGTTTAAAAACTTACCCGCGATCTTGAAATTCAACGCAAATTTTTTAGCCAGTAGCCTCATTCTTGAAATTCAGCCACATATACGGTCCAATAGCTCTGCCTCTACACTGCAAAACAAAACACAAAAAATTAATGAAAATAATAATATATCCTATAAATAAATATGCATCCGGCCATGGATTTTCTTTTCAGGAAGAGGAGAGTACACATTCAAATCATCTCACCGTCCGTATGTCTGGTTGGGCGAGATACCTTCCATTTCTTCCCTCAGAATCTGAATGACAAACCAAGGGAAGAAATGGCGAGCTACCGTTCTCTGCGTAAATTTTCTATCAGCCTTCTAAATCGCAGAGCTCGTTGCAAGGCAGAATAAATATATATCCAGCGCTGGTGAACCGTTTTTGAACAATTACAATGAAAAAATTTCAAAAGAAAGCACAAGATTTAAACAATTACAATGAAAAACTTTCAAAAGAATGAACAGACAGAGAGATGAAAAAGACAAAAGCATGGCCATGCTTCAAGCTTAAGAAAATAGAAAAAAACAAAATCAAAATAAAAACCCAAAGAACACCCAAATTCTATTTGGCCCAGCTCAGGCGAACCAGAACTATCTCAGCCGAGCCAGGTCAGGCAAATCCAGAACTACCTCTGCTCTTGAATCAGCTTCTCTAGTTTACTGAATCTTTCTCTGATCTCAGCAAACTCTTTGTCATTCCTCTTCTGATTTATATTTGGAATGTCCTTCAGCTGAACATCCCTCTTCACCTAACTGTAGTCCTTGTCTATGTTCCTCATATGAACATGAGTAATCATCTCCTTTCTTGGCTTTATGATAGTATCAAGAGACTGTCTTTCTTTCCTCTTAATTGAGCAATCTTCATAGCCACAGCCAGCCGTCTTCTCCTTTACTTGTGTGACAGCTCTAAGTGATTGTCCAGCATAATTCGAGCCTGTAAGACCTGCATACATTCACCAATTGTTAGTTTCAGAATCATAAGGCTTCAAGGCCTCTTTTGTGGTCTCAAACACCAGCTCTCTCAACTGGTTCTCATCCTTCCAGGGATCCATAAAACCTTTATCTAGTCTCATGTCTTCATCCTCATCACTACTTTCACCGAGAATAGACCCTTGTTCAGGTTCACATAAGTAAACCTCTTCCTCAACACACATCCCATGCTGCAATTCACTTCCTCTGAGTTCTTCTTCTAGATGAACTCTTGTTCCATATCTCAGCCTACTCTGTAACTCACTCCACTTGATTCTTCTTTTCTGAAGAACCCAACCATATCTATGGTCTTCTTCACCCTTTTGTAGCAGCTCCATTAGTACATTCAGTTGTACTTTAATCTCATTAAATTCTCTATCAAATTCCTCATCACTCATCCTCTTATTTATGCCATCGACCCTGGCATCTTCTTTCGTTCCCTTGTGGCTTCCCTTTGAACCCTCTACATGACTATCAACAGTCATCTTCTTCTCCTTCTTCATGCGTTGCACTAAAGCCTCTGCCAAAGCATGTCTTTCCACCTGCTACAAGTGCTTAATCAAACTTCTACTAAGTTCAATATTTTGGCATCACTGGTTCTCTTCACTTAGAACCTTCTGAGCATTTTATTTGCTCTTTCCAGGTTTTCCTCTTGCAATCACCTTCTCTTGAGAACTCCATTGTTCTTTTTCTGTTCCAACAACACTTTTGCTGTGCAGGGTTCTACCACCACAACTTCTCTAATAGAGATTCTCCTTACTTTCTATATCACAACTAACAAGCTGCAACCTTCTGCATATTGAATAACCACAATAGAAAGACTAATAAACTTAACACTTCTTCAATTGATTCTTCAACGCTGTATCTTTAGACCTTGATTGAGTTGTCCGCCTTTTTGCTTGCAAATTTCTCACTGCAGAGCTCCTCACAGGTTCTTCCACTTTTCAGAAATTAAAACCTGATCTGCTCTAAGTTCTGAACATCATCATTCCAAAAGAAAACAAATCCTGTTCTGACTTCTTTTCCCAAAGAGCATACTGGCTCTGATACCAAAATTGGTGACCGGGAAATTGCTTGAGTCTCAAATTCACTTACTGAGCGAGTTGGCTTAGTTTGCTAACTATGGTTTCGATGACCAAATAAGATTCAAACCTGGATTTTAAGATTATTGTAAACCTGAGAGTCCATGTAATGAAAACCCAAGCGCTCCACCGGGGATAAACTCTGATGCAATGGAGAAGTGATTAGAACTCGATCATATGGCGTTTCTGGTGGCTCACAAAAAAACGTGGATGTGCCTCCGTGTACGGCAATGGACATTGGTTCTTCTACCTATGAACAGCACACTCCAGACACGGCCAAAACGAGGAGACTGTGCCCATTTGTCAGTGGGGTTCTTATACCCTGCACCTGCAAAATAGAAAATACACCCAGGTTCTTTCAGCTCGACCACGGAGTGCTATACTGAGGGTATTCGGCTCGGTTCTGCACACTGGAATGCTCTCAGAACCTTTGCAGATGTGGGCAAGCCCGTGTTCTCCATTCTCCCAATTCGATGGGCTCTCACTTATTCATCAACGAGGGTTCTAGATTTTTTTTTCTCTCACATCCGAGATAGAGGGAAAACGCACTGCTTCTATCAACTTCAGAGTTCAATCACAATGGATGAATCGACTCATTACCTGCTAATCTTAGGTTTCTCTCAATAAGGCTCGGATACATGCCAATGATGGTTTGGGCTGCGAACTTATATGTAAAACGCCCAATTTACTGAAACTAGAGACGAAATGAATCTAGAGACGAAATGAATGACAAGAAGAAAATTTAGCTACCCTCGTTCTATATTTCGAAGCCTGCAATAAATTCAGATCTGGAAGAAAAAACGCCATTCCACTCACCAGTTATTCATACAAAACAAAAGATTCCAGAGGTCTCCCCCTCAAATTTCGAATTCATGCTTTTATTCATGACAGGCTATTGCCGATTCTCCTTGCTTGAGCTACGGTTTCCTTCCTTCTTTTTTTTCTTTGTCTGACAGCTAGAAAAGCTCTTCAGTTTCCTCTCTGACCGAGAGTTACAAATCTTTTTTGGAGCTAACATTAGTAAGATTCCACTTGCCCAATACTCAGAAATTCTTTCTAAACTTAACTACTGCTCCTAAAAGCTGTAATAGCCCAGCCTCCATGCAGGGAGCTGTGAATAGCCATTTATTCCTACTTTAACTCACAGACTAGCATCTATACTATTCCACATAATTTCTCATTTATTCAAGTAAGTTTTCTCCTTTGATTTTCAGGTTTGCAAAACGACCACATTGCTGACTCTACGTTTGATGCTCCTACATCACAAGTCGAGAGGGGCGTTACCAACATGGGCGCACCATCGAGAGAGGTGATGCCAGATGCTATCATCCTCAACTAAGTTTTGGACACTTTACAAAGTTCTCATTGAAAGAAAGAAGAGTCTGACAAAGATATCAAGCCCCCTCTACAATGTCTTCTCATGCCCGAAGAAGAGTCTGACAAAGATATCAAGGCCCCTCTACAAGGAAGCCCGCCATCATTGAATGCCATGAAGCTTTGTTTATTGGTGAAGTCAAGAATTCACACTTCATCTTTGTTTTTTCAATCTTTCTATTAACAAATATGTAATTGCCTTTGGTTCAATCTAGCTCTTTTTGCTCTATTTTGGGTTTGTATGCTTTCACTGATGTATGGATTGCGCGCCATCTTGGTGACCTTGTTTTTTTGCACAATAGTGCACAATCATGTATACACTGTTTATTTGAAATTTTTGGGAGGTCACACTTCTTTTATGGGCATCATAAGTTGTTTTATGCTGAGCAAGGAATTTTTTTTTGTGTGTATTTTGACTTGGAAAATCATTAATCTTCTTTTTCTTCCAGTTTGGGTGCTTTTCTTCTCAGAAAACCTCAAAACCAAGTGGATTTAAGAATATGCAATCTTTTGTAGACTATAACATAGATTTACAATATATATATATATATATTTATTTATATATATATATATATATATATATATATTGATTTTCTTCCTTTAAAGTCTCCATGCAAATACTTAATAATTTCATCTCCTTTTTTAGCTTTCCCTATTAGATTTATGATTTTTTGTATCAACTCAACTTGATTGTGGAAGACAACAAATCTTGTTGCATATTAGTTAAACAAAATATACAGTTTTCATAATTATCCATAGTCACTTGCACACTATTTACATCAACATGGGCGGTGAATCAAAACTTAGGAGTATTACAACAAATATAAATATATGAAACGGAAAATTAATCATATTCTAAATACAAAAATAAATACATATTTATAATATAACCATCCATTTTATTGAAATAAAAACCAACATTATAGAAAGAAAAAATGAATTTATTATTTATTTAAATACACATTTATAAAACTTAAAGGATTACAACAAATATAAAAATATGAAACCGAAAATTAATCATATTCTAAATACAAAAATAAATACACATTTATAATATAACCATCCATTTTATTGAAATAAAAACCAACCTTATTGAAAGAAAAAATGACTTTACTATTTATTTAAATACATATTTATAATATAACCGTCCATTTTATTGAAATAAAAACTAACATTATAGAAATAAGGAAAGAAAAAAAATTATTATTTATTCTAATTAATGATTTCAGTGATTATTAATCATCATCATCACATCAATCAACATAATATAAATATAAATAAATTACATACAAAATATATTCATTATTTAGTTATTAAAATACAAAACAACATTACCAATTATTTAAAAACAAAATGCTCAATTTAAAACATATTTAAATTTTATTTATTTTAGTTATCATATTATAATAATATTCAAACACAAATAGATAAAATTAAATATTAATTTTATTTAAATACAAAAAATACACATGAAATTAAAAATATAAATTTAATTTTTATTCAAATAAAATATGATATTATGAAAAATTAATAAAAATACAAATATAAATATAGAAAAAAACATTTATCAATATTGTATTCCATTATTTTTTATTATTTCAAATTATATTACATTAAATAATAATAATAATAAATGATTGAATAATAAGCTAATCATATTCACACATACATTTAACCATTTCATTGAAATAAAATATAATAGTATAGAAATGAAAATAGTTCGTTGAAATTTTTTATAATTACATATGTCTTATTAAAGTGAATACTAATAAAATTTGTTTTTATGTAAAATATACATAATTTAAATTATATATATTATTTAAAATTAAAATGAAATTATTATTAAATTTGTTTTTATGTAAAATATACATAATTTAAATTATATATATTATTTAAAATTAAAATGAAATTATTATTAAATTTGTTTTTATGTAAAATATACATAATTTAAATTATATATATTATTCAAAATTAAAATGAAATTATTATTTAAAGATAGTGAAAAATAATTGAAATATTAATAAAAAAAATTAAAGAATGATATAATTTTTTTGATTTATTTTAAATCATGATGATGAATATACATCATTTAAATTATATATATTATTCTAAACTAAAATGAGATTATTATTTAAAGATAGTTTGAAAAATAATTGAAATAATAATAACAAAATTAAAAAAAGGTATAACGTTTTTGATTTATTTCAAATCATGATGATAGTTTTTCTAAAGTTTATTTAGACTAAATTTGGTTTCTGTAACTTCAGAAAAAGATACATAAATAAGATATTAATTATTTGATTTTTTTAAAATATTATTTGAAAATGAGACTAAATTTTATCGATCAAATTTTCAAAAAAGACAATATATAAGATATTAATTATTTGATTTTTTTTTTAAATATTATTTGAAAATGATACTATATTTTATCTATCAAATTTTCAAAAAGGACAAGATATTAATTATTTAATTTATTTTGAAATGTTCTTTTTCCATTTCAAATTAACTCATTAAAATAATAAAAAATTAAAATTAAAATTTATTTGTAAGATTAAAATAAAGACGGTTTAGAAAAGAAAATATTTCTTCTTATTTATTTTAATAAAATATATTTATTTAAATTTTAAATATTTTTAATTTTTCAAAAATAATTTGTCAATTTTAATAAATTTATATAGTTTTAAATTTTAAACCAATATCAGCTATAAATATAAACATAACTTTTATTTTATTTATTTAAAATTTTATATTTATATTTCCTATAAATATAAACATAACTTTTATTTTATTTATTTAAAATTTTATATTTATATTTCCTTTAATTGATTATATCATAATAAAACTATAAAAAATATTTAAACACTAATTACATGAGAATTACAAATACTAATATAAAATACACCATCATTAATTCTTTTTAGGGTTTTTTTGGCCCAAGTTTATAGTCATGGTGAAAATTTGGCTTATGAACGCATAATAAATTAATTTTTACTTAAAATTTTGAAGTTTACAACTTCAGTTAAGGTTATGTTTGTAAACATTTGACAAATTAGTCTTATAAGTTTGATATTTGTTTTCAAGGAATATTGAATTTTTGAAGTTTATATTATAATTATTTTATAATAATATATATAAGTTTTTTTGGAAAAATTATTCAAACTGTAAAAATATGATTATCCATTAAAATAAAATAAACATTATGAAAAATAAAACATTTCATCTTAATTAATTTTGATAATTTTTATTTATTTAAAAATAATAATTTTGATTTCTTTACCAAATCAATTGAAAAAAAATATAAAATATGATATCATAAAAAATAAAATATTTCATTTTATTTTATTTTTTAAATTGTATCTTAAAATTAATATTTTTGTTACCACTATAAATAAATTCTTAAATTTTCAGATTTTCAACCAATAATACATCATATTACATAAATATGTACATCATGTGTACAATTATTATTATTATATTAACAACAATACATCACAAACACATTACAAAACAACTTAGTACAAATATATAACAAACACATTACAAAACAACCTCGTACAAATATATAAAATTTATATTTGTGCATTCGTTAAACAACAATTTTATATTATAATATTATGTGAATTTTTATAATGTAATATTATCATAAGTCGAATTTATTTAATTAATAAAACAAACCACACATTGTACATACATATGGTTAAATGATGCGTTAGTATATAAAACTAACCCAAATTATACAAACACATTTAAAACATATTATATAAATATGTACATGTATACAACTATTATATATAACTACAATACATCACAAACACATTACAACACAACCTAGTATAAATATATAAAATTTATATTTGTATATTTTTTAAACATCAATTTTATATTATAATATTATGTGAATTTTTATAATGTAATATTATCATAAAATTGAATTTATATAAATCAAATTTATTTAATTAATAAAACAAATCACAAATTGTACATATATGGTTAAATGATGCATTAGTATATAAAACTTATCACAAATTGTACATACATGGTTAAATGATGCATTAGTACATGGTTAAATTGTACACACACATTCTAAACTGTATATTTATCATATTATCTTTAGTGGATTTTTGGGTTGATCATTTTATTGGAGGTTTAGTAGCATGTTTATAATTTTTCAACAACGTTTTACACAATTTTTTTCCATAGCAAAATGTCTAACTATATTATTTATAATAAAAAAACAAGTAAAAATATTTTTTCCAAGATGTTTCACTAATGCAAAACAGAACTAAAGTTATAATTATATTATTTATAAAAGAAAACATAGATACATCCTTTAGCATAAAGAGTAGCAATATATATCCAATATAGCTTTAAATTACAGAATAAGCAAAAATCTTTTTTTCCAAAATGTTTCACTAATGCAAAACAAAACTAAAATCTTCCCCTTAAAAACTAGGTCAAAAAACCAAAGAGCTGCCCACTCAGAGATTAAATCTGCACTGCAAATAATCAGGGTCCCCGTCCTCCAGGCAGAAGCAAAGTTCTTGACAAAACAGGATTTAAATCATATGTGAGGATCATTATACTCATATGAGAGTATTCTGTGATAGTCCGCTTTTGCTAGTTCATCTGCAATTTCACATATTCATATCATACATCATTTATTTAATAAAAAAAAATATTTTTACTATACAAAATTTATTGAAATAAAATTTGGCATTATGGAAAATAAAGTATTTTTACTATACAAAATTTATTGAAATAAAATTTGGTATTATGGAAAATAAAGTATTTCATCTTTTAATATATTGAATACTACACATAGCATTTTTATAGTTTTTCAACAAAATCCAACACATTTGTAATAATAAGTATTTCATATTATAATATATTGAAATACTACGCATAGCATTTTTATAGTTTTTCTACAAAATCTGAACAGTATATCATTCATTTGATAATAATAAAAATATTTACACCATACAAAATCTTTGTTGGTGATTTAGTAACATGTTTATAATTTTTAAACAAAATATGACATATTTGTAACATCATTTATTTAAAATAAATATTTCTAACATCCAAAATCCTTTGAGATAAAATTTGGCATTATGGAAAATATGACACATATTTGTAACATCATTCATTTAAAATAAATATTTGAAACATCCAAAATCTATTGAGATAAAATTTGGCATTATGAAAAATATACACATAACATGTTTATTTAAAGTTTAACAAAATATGACATATTGGTAGTAATATATATCATTCATTTAATAAATAAATAAAAAATTTACAACATACAAAATCAATTGAAATACAATATGGCATTATGAATAAATGCAATATACCATTTATTGATTTTAAATATTCTTTATTGTTTTAATTTGACATATAAATAAATGATCTTGAAAAAATATAACTAAAAATATAACTAGAAACTATTATATTCAAAACTATAAAAAAACAATGAAAAGGTCAAGTCATACATATATTTGTCACTACATACCTTATAACAAAATATGACAATATGAAAAATAAAGCATTTTATCTTATTTATTTATTTTTAATAAATTATATTTATTTACAAATAATATTTTTATTTCTTTAAAAATAAAAATAAAAACGATTTATATTAAAATAACCATAATAATAAAAAAATACTTATATTTATAACATTCATCATGCATTTCATCATGTATTGAAATAAAATGTTATGAAAAAAAAAATATTTCATTATACACAACATTATCACAAACACATTAAAACATAACACAAATAGGACATTATATGATTTTTTAAAATGCACAAATATACAATATATGACTAAAAAATAAAGCATTTTATCTTACTTATTTTTAATAAATTATATTTATTTATAAAAAATATCTTTATTTTTTTAAAATAAGACTAAGAATAAAAACTATCTATATTAAAGTAACAAAAATAATAAAAAATACTTCTATTTATAACTTTCATCATGTATTTAAATAAAATGTCCTGAAAAACAAATATTTCATTATATAAATATGTTATAGTGTACAATTATTATATAAAACATAACACAACTTAACACATTATACCATAACATAACACAAATAGAAAAGAATTCTATTTTTATATTTATTTATTAAAACATCAATTTTAAAGTCTTAAATAAATTTTTAAAATATAAAAAACACAATAAATCACAAACACATCACAACATAGTATAAATGCATACATTTTATATTTATTAGACATCACTATTATATTATAATATAACTAAATAATCTTGAAAAAATATAACTAGAAACTATTATATTCAAAATTATAAAAAAGAAATGAAAAGGTCAAGTCATACATATATTTGT
This sequence comes from Larix kaempferi, assembly GCA_027924585.1. Classification (NCBI taxonomy): domain Eukaryota; kingdom Viridiplantae; phylum Streptophyta; class Pinopsida; order Pinales; family Pinaceae; genus Larix; species Larix kaempferi. Next base: position 195,126 of record BSBM01000241.1, on the reverse strand, counting down.
AACTACATACCCTATAACAAAATATGACAATATGAAATATAAAGCATTTTATCTTATTTAATTATTTTTAATAAATTATATTTATTTACAATAATATTTTTATTTCTTTAAAAATAAAAATAAAAATAAAAACGATTTATATTAAAATAACAATAATAATAAAAAAATACTTATATTTATAACATTCATCATTGAAAAATAAAATATTTCATTATACACAACATTATCACAAACACATTAAAACATAACACAAATAGGACATTATATAATTTTTTAAAATGCACAAAAACACAATATATGACTAAAATATAAAGCATTTTATCTTGCTTATTTTTAATAAATTATATTTATTTATAAAAAATATCTTTATTTTTTTAAAATAAGACTTAGAATAAAAACTATCTATATTAAAGTGACAAAAATAATAAAAAATACTTCTATTTATAACCTTCATCATGCATTTAAATAAAATGTCCTGAAAAATAAATATTTCATTAAATAAATATGTTATAGTATACAATTATTATATAAAACATAACACAACTTAACACATTATACCATAACATAACACAAATAGAAAAGAATTCTATTTTTATATTTATTTATTAAAACATCAATTTTAAAATTCTAAATAAATTTCTAAAATATACAAAAACACAGTAAATCACAAACACATCACAACATAACATAGTATAAATGCATACATTTTATAATAGAATTGAATTTATATAAAATAATTAAAAGGATGTGACATGTAAAGTTTATAGTAAAGTTATTTTTATTTATTTAATTAAATATTTATCTTAAGTATTTTTCAAGATATTTTTGTGCTGATCATTTTGTTGTTGTCCAGGTTTAGGAAGATCTACAAGATTTTTAACAAAAATATAACACATCAACACATTATCACAAACACATTATACCATAACGCAAATAGAAAAGAATTCTATTTTTATATTTATTTGTTAAAACATCAATTTTAAAGTTTCAAATAAATTTTTAAATTATACAAAAACACAGTAAATCACAAACACATCACAACATAACATAGTATAAATGCATACATTTTATATTTTATATTTATTAGACATCACTATTATATTATAATATTTTAAGAATTTTTAATTATAATATTATAATAGAATTAAATTTATATAAAATGATTAAAGGATGTGACATATAAAGTTTATAGTAAAGTTATTTTTATTTATTTAATTAAATATTTATCTAAATTATTTTTCAAGATATTTTTGTGCTGATCATTTTGTTGTACAGTTTAGGAAGATCTACAAGATATTTAACAAAATATAACACATTTGTAACAAACATTATACATTTTATGAAAATAAATATTTATAACTATTGAAATAAAATCACATGAAAAATAAATTATTTCATTTTTTATTATATTGAATTTAATTCTTTATTATTTTAAATTGACACAATATAAATAAGTGAAATATAAAAATATAAAAAAACTAATTATATTCAAACTCTGAAAATAGAAATGAAAAAATTTAGTTATATTTGTAACATAAATAAAATCCGATATAATAAAAAATAAAGTATTTCATGTTATTTATTCTCGATTAATTATATTAATTTAAAAAAATATCTTTATTTCTTCAAAAGTAAGAATAAAACTGAATATATTAAAACAGTGTACTAGAAATGAAAAAAAAAACATATATTATGCATTGAAATATAATGTCATAAAATAAAAGTCTTTCATTTGTTATGTGTATAATTATTGTACACAACATAATATAACAAGAACACATCACAAACACAATAAAACATAACATAGCATAAATAGATAAAATTTATTTTTTATATTTATTTTTATATCAATTTAATAGTTTTATATTATATTTATATGAATTTGTAAAATGCAATATTATAATAAAATTAAATTTATATAAAAAAACTGAAGAATGTTGCAAATAGAATTAAATTTAAATAATTAAAAATTGAACAATGATGCAAATAGAATTAAATTTATATAAATTAGAAATTGAAGAATGTTGCAAATAGAATTAAATTTTATATAAAAAACAATTGAAAAATGTTACTTTTATTACTAAGTTAATTTTGTTTAATTAATTAAACAAACCACAAATTATACAAACATATTAACTTGTTATGTTTATAAGAAAGTTATTTTTATTTATTTAATTAAACAAACTACAAATTATACTAACATAAGTAACCTCTTAAACAGTCCAACATTTGAAAGAATAAACCACAAATTATACAAACATATTAACTTGTTATATTGAAGATGCACTAGAATATTTGAATATAAAGATTTGATTAGAGAAAGCATGCATTAAATAATTTTAAAAATAAATACTTTTATTATGTTATAATTGTAAGAATATATGAAAATTTTACAATTTTATTAGAAAGCTCAACATACACTGAATAAAAAAAATTAAAAACATGAGTTAAAAATCTAAAAGAAGAAACCCAAGCAAAGAAGACTTCTGAGAGATAGCTTGGCCAATGGCTATCCCTGAGATATTTGAGATGAGGCTTTTGCCCTTTCTAAAAAAAAATAAAACCATAGAGTGAAAAATCTAAAACAAGAAACCCAAGCAAAGAAGACTTCTCAAAGATAGCTTTGGCCAATGGCTATCCCTGAGAGATTTGAGAAAGGGCTTTTGCCCTTTCTCTAACAAAAATTGATAATTTTATTAAAATATTTGTTTGGAGTGTTACATAAAATACCATAATCTAATTTACAATTTAAAAATGACGTTGAATTCTCATCAATTCCTCAAGTATTCTCCATTTGCTTTTTCTTCTTCACATAAGAAGCATTCTCATCTTTCTTTTCATGTGTGTCATTCTTTGTCAAAGCATCCTCCACTTCATATACCTGAAAGGCAATAAATAAATTAATTAATAATAAATTTTATTATTAAAAATAAAAATAAAATCTCCTTTAAATATAATCTAAAATAAATAACTAATTTATTCTCAAAACATACCTCAATCATCTTCATTTGTCATGCACTTCAACACCGATTATTTCTGGCATAACCACTTTTTCATGTACACCAACACCAATTACTTCTGGCATAACCATTTTTTCATGCACACCTGCATAAGACAACATCCAAATCATACATAACCTACTTTCTGTTCACTTGGATATGCCTCTAGTTTCTTTTTTCTAATCATCCACCCATCATGTCCTATCTATAAAATAAACCTATGAAAATATATAAAATAAAGAAAAAAATTGACTAGAGAATAATACAAAATAACTTTCACAAGCAAGGCAAAGAAAAAAAACACAATATTGAACCTATTCACCTTCAACTGATTTTTTCTTACTTATTATTTATTACCTTCACAGCTTTTTTAACCCTTTAAATCTATCTTTCTATTTGTTTGTTACCAAAAATACCAAAAAGAATGAAAATAGACGAAATAAAACAATAGAAAATGAAAACCAATAAATATATAAATTTAATCATTATTAAATTCCATAAACCCTAATAATTTAAAATAAAAATGAAATAATTTAATAAAAAATAAAAACTATAATAACATAAAAATAACATAAAAAAATTAATGTAAATTTTAATTATAGGTTATTAAATCTAATAAAAAAAAATAACAGAATGCAAATCCCAATCTAAATTCTTAAAAACCCAAAATCACTCCATGGCAAAATAACAAGCCAAATCTAACCCAAGTAGAACTTAAAAGTGCAGCTGAAACCCACATAGAAATTAACATCTCAACAACCCACTTGAAACTTGTGGAGTTTAAAAACTTACCCTCGATCTTGAAATTCAACGCAAATTTTTTAGCCAGTAGCCTCATTCTTGAAATTCAGCCACATATACGGTCCAATAGCTCTGCCTTCGCACTGCAAAACAAAACACAAAAAATTAATGAAAATAATAATATATCCTATAAATAAATACATACTCAATTAAGAAAAACAATTCATTACCTAAAATATGCATCCGGCCATGGATTTTCTTTTCAAAAAGAGGAGAGTATACATTCAAATCATCTCACCGTCCGTATGTCTGGTTGGGCGAGATACCTTCCATTTCTTCCCTCAGAATCTGAATGACAAACCAAGGGAAGAAATGGCGAGCTACCGTTCTCTGCGTAAATTTTCTATCAGCCGGCCAAATCGCAGAGCTCATTGCAAGGCAGAATAAATATATATCCAGCGCTGGTGAACCGTTTTTGAAGCAATGGACTCGGAGATCCCGCTTTTCTGAAGATCTGAATTCTCAAGGAAGCAGAAGACAGCATCATCTTCGCACTCTTCATCTTCTTCTAACTTATTTGCTTCTCATCATCATCTTCTCACTCCCTCCCTCACAATCCAAACTAAACAAAACATTACCATAACAAAATTTAAACAATTACAATGAAAAAATTTCAAAAGAAAGCACAAGATTTAAACAATTACAATGAAAAACTTTCAAAAGAAAGAACAGACAGAGAGATGAAAAAAACGAAAGCATGGCCATGCTTCAAGCTTAAGAAAATAGAAAAAAACAAAATCAAAATAAAAACCCAAAGAACACCCAAATTCTATTTGGCCCAGCTCAGGCGAACCAGAACTACCTCAGCCAAGCTAGGTCAGGCAAATCCATAACTAACTCTGCTCTTCTCTGCACTCTCTCGGCTCTCTCCGCACTTCCTCTTAGGGTTTCTGTTTTCTTCTTTCAGAACCTCAGCCCGCACTTCATCTTCGGCCCTCTTAGGGTTTCTGTTTTCTTCTTTCAGAACCTCAGCCCGCACTTCCTCTTAGGGTTTCTGTTTTCTCTCTCTCGGATCTCTCTCGGCTCTCTCCGCACTTCCTTGGCTCTCTCTCTCGGCTCTCTCCTCGCGCACTTCCTCGGCTCTCTCTCGGCTCTCTCCGCACTTCCTCGGCACTCTCTCTGGGCTCTCTCCGCGCGCACTTCCTCAGCTCTCTCTCGGCTCTCTCCGCACTTACTCGGCTCTTCTAGGCTATCCGCGCTCTCTCCGCACTTCCTCGGCTCTCTCTCTCGGCTCTCTCCTCGCGCACTTCCTCAGCTCTCTCTCGGTTCTCTCCGCACTTCCTCGGCACTCTCTCTCCGCACTTCCTCGGCACTCTCTCCGCGCGCACTTCCTCGGCACTCTCTCGGCTATCTCCGCACTTACTCGGCTCTTCTAGGCTATCCGCGCTCTCTCCGCACTTCCTCGGCTCTCTCTTGGCACTTACTCGGCTCTCTCTCGGCTCTCTCCGCACTTCCTCGGCTCTTTCTTGGCTCTCTCTCCGCACTTCTCTCGGCTCTCTCGGATCTCTCTCGGCTCTCTCTCTGCACTTCTCTCGGCACTTCCTCGGCTCTCTCTCTGCACTTCTCTCGGATCTCTCTCGTCTCTCTCTGCACTTCCTCGCTCTCAGCCGAACAATCTCCTCTTCTCGGCTCACTCCGCAATTCCTCTTACAAATTCTGTTTTCTTTCTTCCGGCCAAACAGTAAATACAATTACGTTTTCCTATGTAATATATAAATTTTGAAATCCGTTATTAAGATTTGAAATGACATTGCTGGCATGGTACCGTTAATGTGAATCGGATTTTAGGTACCGTTAATGACATTGCTGGCATGGTACCGTTAAAATTTGAAATGACATTGCTGGCATGGTACCGTTAAAATTTGAAATGACATTGCTGGCATGGTACCCTCCTAATGTTTCAATTTTACTGAAGTAAATACTTTTTATTTCAACTATATAAAACTTCGTACCTTTCTGATCGCTCTACTTTTTATTAATAATATTTATCATATTTTAATATATAATTATATTTATTGTTATTAAATTTGTAATATAACAATGGTTAATGTTTCAATTTTAAGGGAGTAAATCATTTTTTACAATTTAATCTAAATTATAAAACAAATATTTTTTATATAATTATTAATTTTATAATAATAATAAATATAATCAAGGGAGATTGGATACCTGTGTATAGTTTAAGTTCTCCCTTGATAATCAAGGGAGAACTTAAACTATACACAGGTATCCAATCTCCCTTGATAACTGCAACCTGCAACCTGTGAAAGCCTTAATGAAACCAATAAATATAATAATTATGTAATTATAAAAATATATATAATAAATTAAAAAAATTAACTAAAATACAATAAATCAAAGTTAATATTAGTAAATGTAATCATTATCATTATTTTTTTATAAATAAATTACATTTTTATTTATAACATAATTAATTAATAATAAATAAATTATAATCTAAATATTATGTTTTATAATACTTTTACATTGAATTAGTTTTAAGAAGGGGTATTTTCTCTTTTAATATTATTAATATAATAATAATTATTAAAATTTATATAATATTATTAATGATGATGGTGGTTATTAGTGTATTTAATTTTTTTTAATCTACAATTATAGGGCACTTAGAAATGTTGAATTTAAACCATCCCATTTTGATTGAGGTTGAGAACCATTTCTAAGGGAATACAATTAATCAAGAGGCATCAATGGTCCTCATCTTGCTGGGTGGACATATTGTTCTTCAATTCAACATTAAGAGTGTAAGGGATTCCTAGCTCTAATAAAAACATTTTTTAGTTGTTAAATGATTTAATACTTCTTAAGTTTAGAATTTATGATGATGATGATGATGATATGGTTATTGTTTGTATCAACTTCTAGTCCATAAACTTTAAAAAAAAGACAAAGGATCACTCTTCCTTTATAGAATTTTATTTATATGTTTGAAAAGCTTTAAGAGAAGCATTCATAAATCATCATAATTGTGATGGATTAAAAATTTTAAGAAAATTAATATCATAAATAATATTTTGAAATTACTCTCTAATATGGGTACATATTTTATTGAATTAATTAGAATTTATAGTAAAATTATTTTCAACTTTTAAAGTAAATATAATAAATTTAATTCTTATAATAACTTTTTATTAAGTACATAAATTTTTGAAATATTTTCTTATTAATAATTTTTTGTTGTTTTTATATTTTTCAATTACATGAAAGAATACTTAAATTTTATAATATTTCTCAACAATTTATTATTAAAATCTTCTAAAACTTAAATATCATCTAACTATCCTTTGATAAAAAGGTGATCATGTCACGTGTTTATTCATTCTCAAACCACAAATGTTATTTTTGTATTTTTAATAAAAAGATGAACAATTTCGTTTTAGTATACAAATTTCCAAGTTCAAAATACTAACATTTTAAAATTTACTAATACCTTACAATTTTGAACTGCGTTGTGTTTGTTGTTAGACAATACTTGCATAGGCAATCTTATAGTTATTTGTATTTTTTTTTTTTCCAATCTTATAGCTTAACATTAATAGTAATATAACTTATGCAACATTTTTATGTAATAATAAAATAATATAAATTATTAAATTTCAAAACATTTGCTACAATATTAACCTTTTAAATCATCATAGAAAAGGTGATCTAGGAATGCTTTTCTTAAAGTTTTTCCGGCACATAAATAAAATTATAAAGAAAAGCAAGTGTCTCCTTGTTTAAGGTCTCACACACCAAATTTAGTAACCACCATCATCATAGTGGTGAGCATGGGTATGTCTTTCTAGTTTGGTTGATTCCACTTCTCAAGAAGTAGTCAACTTATATAATATATTAAATAAAGCATGTTTTGAATCTCCACGCTCTTCTAGTTATGTTTAAAGCGACTTGGTCCTTGAGGATGTTGTTGTATTTTTTTATATTAAGGAATTGACAGCTAATCATGGATTAAGTATACTTCATTCTATTGAATTATTGTGTTAGTTTGGTTTATTATATGTTCTTTATATTTATGGATTATCGTTTAGATATTTTTCTTACAATTGACTTTCAATGTAAGTCTCTCATAGCCTCATCTCATAAGTTACATGAATTAGTATCAGAGTAGGATCCTAGAACCTATTCTTCTTAGCTAAGATCTTGTTACCCTTTCACCCAACCCATCTAAGAGATTTTTCTTTACCAAGCTAATGTTTCATCCCTTCATTCAACCCCGAGTGCCGTCACTCTTATCATGTCCATTGAAGGCTCTCCCACATGGTTGTCCCCAAGGCTCTCTTAATCTTTATTTTAGAAATCACCTATTTATTTCCCAGTTTATTAGATCCAAGGAGCTTGTACCATTCTTTTTCTGCAAAAACTCAATCAAGACCTTTTCCAAATTTGGTCTCCTTATGCATAGTGGCCACACCTTCACCCTAGCTCGAAGCTACATATTTTCTTTGCAATTCCCTTTTAACATTATCCCTCAACTCATTCTCCATCCAAATGCAACTTCCAAGTCTAGATCACTCATTCATCAAGTCAAGTATCATTTGATCTTAGGGTGTGCCCTATTGTTGAGGCCCGGATGATGGGCCTTTCCTAAATGTCATCATATTTATGTAATTATATAGTTTAATGGACAAATGTAAAACCATAACGAATGAGTAGTTGGAGAGAGTATAACCGCTCCAACCTCTCTCATGATGTATAAATACTCATCAAATATGAATACTAAGGCGGATTGGACGTCCCTTCCCAATACTTTCTTTGATCGGTTATGTGTCTATATTTTTGTGTCTGGTTGAATGAGCATATGAAAGCCGAGCTTTCAACATCTTCGCACCGTTGTCGTCCTCTATACGATCTTAGTGATAGCAACAACGCATGGAGGGTGGATCGAATCTGAAGGACGTGGTGAGATGCTCGTTGAAGATCCTGCAAGGAAGATTATATATTGTTGGTTCGTGCATATGATCGGCTGCCATAATTTCCCTCGGTGTGAAGAAATGCTAAAGATAAATGGCGCATTCATGAAGACTCATGGTGCTGGTTGTCGACAAACCTGAAAGAAAATACGAAGAGAAAGACTTGCAAAAAAAGATTAAATATTGCTTGCCCGATTGTGGATTCAAAGAAACTTTTTCCGTCGTAAACATGAATTCTGAGATTAACTTCTCATGAGTTGTAACCCTTGTATTTTGATTAAGTTTCATCCTTATGTACTTATGGGTTATCAATGATATATAGATCTAGAGATGGTATAATCCATGTATTATATATTGATATCATTTGATGAATACAAAAGTAAAATATCCCTTAAATATTTTTCTGTGAGTTTTAATGCCTCATCTATTTCTTAACATGGTATCATATCTCCTTTAGTATCAAGGGTATGGTAATTCCATGGTTATAACCCATGGAAGGTGAGTCATGGAAGCCATAAATGAAGAGGTTCAAACTATGAAACCAATGGCGTGAGTCAAAGAATAGTAGTTGGATTATGCAGTCCACTTAGAATACATCTCTCCAATGATTTGATGGTGCAATGTAAATAAATATAGAGAGAGATCTAGCATCAACGAGATTTGGTATCATTGATCTAGCATTCTCTTCTTAAAAAACGTGCCTTCTTCTTGAAATCACATTTACACCGAAGCGATTGATCTACTAGGTATCGTGTAGTGATATGATTGATTTGTAAACACACATAGATGAAGCATATGAATCTGGGAAAATTTTAGGGGAAACATTTATCCCATGGGCTAGTCTTTTACCTTTTTTTCAAAAAAATGGTTCACCAATTTCCCTTTTTTATAAATTTGATTCGCCTAAATTCCATGGTATAAAAAAAAATACTCTAAATATCATCAAAATTGTACTGAAACCTTATAAAGTCCTTGGAATTTTGAATCTTTTTAGAAAAATATCGCCCATCATTTTATGGTTGGAAATTTAAGAATTAGTAATATTTTCCAAGGTTTCTACACTTTAAGAAAATTGTAGATCCTTGAAAAATTTTGTGGTGTCTACATTCTTGACTCTCTTACCATATACCACATCTATGGTGAGGCTTTCCTTCACCATGGTGTGACTATTTAGACTATGTTCAGTGGGTAGGGGAGGCACTAGTTGGCTCCTACTCATTTATTCTGAACCACCCCAAAAAGTAAGAATAGGTTGGGTGTCATTAATGTCCTCCTAGATTTTGTATTCTTGGACATTGATCTACAAGGACAAAGCCCACACATATCGATGCAATGTCAAATTGTGAGAAGACACAAGATGATTCCTTCATATTAAATATAATTTATTTATTTTCTATGGAAATAAAAGTATCCCAACATGAATAAGCATCCAGTAAGACTAAAATTATAAGGTACAAGGTAGATGATATCGTAACAAGGTCACTTTCGATGACACGGAAGTCTAGATATATTGGCCATAGAGATTCAACCCAGGCCAAGAAGACTTGGAAAGTATCTAACAAAACCAAAAAAGATGCTAAAGGATTTGAGCACATCCATAGTGGAGAGTGGTGAAGATTCTAAAACCTTAGGCATTTCATATTTACGCCGAAGGTGTTTCACCACGGAGAAGCGTGACCTTCCACCTCGGAAAGATTCCTTGTCTATGGATCCAATGGAATCCTGCTGTGTGTTTTGCTGCTTTCGCCCACCCCGACCAGATCACGTCGACTGTGTCGTTACTTTGCCCCTTTCACGCAAATCCCTGTTCGTGTCGCAACGATTTGCAGACTTCATGCCGATTAAAAATCCTCGTTTATAAATCCAATGGAATCCTGCCGCGTGTTTTGCTGCTTTCGCGCACGCCGACCAGATGACGACGATCTTATTTGCATTATTTGCATTACTTTGCCACTTTCACGCAAACCCCCGTCCGTGTCGCACCGATTTGTAGGCTTCACACCGACTATAACTAAGTGTTCATTAATTTGATGACACATTTAAGAGTCGACCACTTTTTAAATGCTCGACCAACTCCACTATCGACCATATTGTTCTTTAAGTAAAGTGACCCAACCATTTTCATTCGTGACCATATCTTACAAATATTATCGAAAACAAAATTACAAATTCATATCAATTGTTTCATATGTCAATCATGTTTACACCGTAAGAACTTCATGGCGACCAATTTTTAAAAGCTTGACCAACTCGACTATTGACCATATTCTTTTTTAACTAAAATCAGGCGACAATTTTCACTCCCGACCATATCTTACAAATATTATTGAAAACAAAATTACACAGTTAACAGCCCAGAAATTTTAACAGGCTTAACCTACTAAGCTAAGCCGACCATTTTGACTTCCGACCCGTGTCCATCAATTGCACCACACAGTTAAACGTCGACCAGTTTTTAAACGGTCCACCAATTTTAACAGGCCCAACCAACTAAGGTAAGTCGACCATTTTGACTTCCGACCATATTCTTTTTTAACTAAAATCAGGCGACAATTCTCACTCCCGACCATATCTTACAAATATTATTGAAAACAAAATTACACAGTTAACAGCCAACCAATTTTAATAGGATCGACCAACTAAGGTAAGCCGACCATTTTGACTTCCGACCCTTGTCCATCAATTGCACCACACAGTTAAAGGCCGACCAGTTTTTAAACAGTCCACCAATTTTAAAAGGCCCGACCAACTAAGGTAAGTCGACCAATTTGACTTCCGACACAGTTAAAAGTCAACCAATTGCACGGCACAGTTAATAGTCGACCAAATCTTAAAAGTCCGACCAACTCGACTATCGACCATATTTTTTAAGAAACTAAAGTTACCCGATATTTTTTAAGAAACTAAAGTTACCCTATATTTTTTAAGAAACTAAAGTTACCTGATATAGTTAAGAGTCGACCAATTTTTAAAGGCTCGACTAACTCGACTATCGACCATATTTTTTTATAACAAAAGAGACGCTAAAATTACACAGTTAACAGCCCAGCAATTTTAACAGGCTGAACCAACTAAGCTAAGCCGACCATTTTGACTTCCGACTCGTGTCCATCAATTGCACCACAAAGTTAAAATTTGACCAGTTTTTAAACGGTCCACCAATTTTAATAGGCCCGAGCAAGGAAGGTAAGTCGATCATTTTGACTTCCGACCATATTCTTTTTTAACTAAAATCAGGCGACAATTTTCACTCCCGACCATATCTTACAAATATTATTGAAAACAAAATTACATACTCAACAACCCAGCAATTTTAATAGGCCCGACCAACTAAGGTAAGTCGACCATTTTCACTTTCAACCATATTCTTTTTTAACTAAAATTAGGTGACAATTTTCACTCCCGACCATATCTTACAAATATTATTGAAAACAAAATTACACAATGAACACCCCAGCAATTTTAACAGGCCCGACCAACTAAGGTAGGTCGACCATTTTGATTTCTGACACAGTTAAAAGTCGACCAATTGCACGACACAGTTAATAGTTGACCAATTCTTAAAGGTCCAACCAACACGACTGTCGACCATATTTTTTAAGAAACTAAAGTTACCCAATATAGTTAAGAGTCAACCAATTTTTAAAGGCTCGACCAACTCGACTATCGACCATAATTTTTTATAACAAAAGAGACGCCATCATTTTGACTTCCGACCACGCCAACATTTGGGTTGATACAGTCTAAATAGGCGGTCCAGCTCTGCATGGAAAAATCTTGCAAGATCTATACTTTTGATCATAAATTTGAGCATTCAATGACGGATTGGACATTGAACTACCTTGTATAAGGTTACCCATGTGAACATTGATTTCTCTGTGTTTAATTCATCACGAACTTATGAACTTTGCTTCAGTAGTACAAATCTCTGGCTATGGACGTATATTTCGATTTGACCGATTGGACCTGTTGGATTTTCGATGTTGTGGAGATACATGAACAAGTTTCAATGCAACAAAGGTTAAATGTGGTCAGACACCAATGCACCGCCTTTACTCTTGATCGCTTATAAAATTCGATGGTAAAGCCTCTCTCCTTATTTTGTTCTTGGATACTGTAATTGTGACATAAGCTCAGCTTTTTTCTCAGCATTCGAATTGCCTCCAAATTGTTGCTCTTTTACAGACCGGCAACCCTGTTAAGGATCCAAAGATTCTTTTTTTCTATTCAAAAAACAGGTTCTCCTCTCAAACAAAAACTCATTTCCCCTAGTATAATTATGTTGTTCTAAATCCTGTTTCTGCTTAATGTATTCAAATAAGATTCTGCTATCTTTTTTTATATTTTTATTGAAAACTAGAGTATGTTTATGTCAGTTATTTATTGATTTAAGATGAAAGGTCACTTGACTGGTATATATTCATTTTTTTTGTCTCCTAGAAAATTTTCCATTTCAAAAAGTAATACTAGGGTAAATTGACCCAGAATTAGTACACTCTGTTTCTGCTGTCTTTTTTTAGTTTTTCTATTCAAAAAAAAGGTTCTCCTCTCAAAGCAAACCTCGTTTCCCCTGCTATTATTATCCTGTTCTAAATCCCATTTCTGCTATAATTATGCTGTTGTAAATAAGATTCTGCTGTCTTTTTTTATTATTGCCCTTTCAAAAAAGTTATGCCAGAGTAAATTAACCCAGAATTACTACACTCTGTTTCTGCTGCCTTTTTTTAGTTTTTCTATTAAAAAAACAGGTTCTCCTCTCAAACCAAAACTCATTTCCCCAGCTATAATTATGCTGTTGTAAATCCCGTTTCTGCTTAATGTATTCAAATAAGATTCTGCTGTCTTTTTTTATCCTTTTTATTGAAAAGTTAATGCTTAATTTAGTCATTTGGTATCTTCAAAGTTATCAGAGTAAATTAACCCAGAATAACTACACTCTGTTTCTACTATCTTTTTTTAGTTTTTTGTTTCAAATCAGAATTGTTGTCACTGTTCGTATTCTCAGCATTCGAATTGCCTCCAATTTGTTGCTCTTTTACAGACCGACAACCCTGTTAAGGATCCAAAGATTCTTATTTTCTATTCAAAAAACATGTTCTCCTCTCAAACCAAATCTCATTTCCCCTGGTATAATTATGCTGTTCTAAATCTTGTTTCTGCTTAATGTATTCAAATAAGATTCTGTTGTCTTTTTTTATATTTTTATTGAAAACTAGAGTATGTTTATGTCAATTATTTACTGATTTCAGATGAAAGGTCACTTGACTGGTATATATTCATTTTTTTCATCTCCTAGAAAAATTCTCATTTCAAAAAGTAATACCAGGGTAAATTGACCCAGAATTAGTACACTCTGTTTCTGCTATCTTATTTTAGTTTTCTATTCAAAAAGCAGGTTCTCCTCTCAAACCAAACCTCATTTGCCCTGCTATAATTATCCTGTTCTAAATCTTGTTTATGCTATAATTATGCTGTTGTAAATAAGATTTTGCTGTCTTTTATTATTATTGCCCTTTCAAAAAAATAATGCCAGAGTAAATTAACCCATAATTACTACACTCTTTTTCTGCTGCCTTTTTTTAGTTTTTCTATTCAAAAAACAGGTTCTCCTCTCAAACCAAAACTCATTTCCCTAGCTATAATTATGCTGCTGTAAATCCTGTTTTTGCTTAATGTATTCAAATAAGATTCTGCTATCTTTTTTTTATCTTTTTTATTGAAAAATTAATGCTTAATTTAGTCATTTGGTATCTTCAAAGTTATTAGAGTAAATTAACCCAGAATAACTACACTCTGTTTCTACTGTCTTTTTTTAGTTTTTTGTTTCAAATTAGAATTGTTATCACTGTTCGTATTCCATATTTAAAAACAAGGTTCTCTTAGCAAATTTACCTAATATTATGCTGCCTTTTTTATTTTTTTTCTTCATAACCAGAGGTCACTTTTCCTTGTCTTTGTCTCCTAGAAAAGTTCCCTACTGGTTTTCTCACTGTTTCCATTTATACTAGCCAATTTATGTAAAATTATCCTTTTTTTTCTTGTTGTTTTTGTTAGAAACTAGAATTTGTTTCTGCCAATGGATTGCCATTTATTTACTCCTATTTACTCTTATTTATTTACTGGTTTCAAACATCTTGTATCTTGCTACTTAATATCAATATGGCACATTTTTCTTTAGCTTATTTTTGTAGTCCAACTATTTGCAGTACCACGCCATGGACACTCTATTGACCGAAAACGCTGTCTCACTTTTGATGAATGGTGCTGTTGACCTATGCCCACTTGTACAAGTTGTTGCTCTTGATCAACTAAGCTCTCTTAACTCAACAACTGCCCACTTTCGAATCTCTATCTCTGATGGAATTCATAAGCACGACACACTGCTTCCAAGTAGGTACAATAGCGCTGTGGAAAACCACCAGCTCCAAAATCATCAAAGTTAGCAAGTGTGCATGCAACATTGTACATGATACAACGTACAATTTGCTTTCCATATCTTCCTTTTCACTTATTTTAGTTTTCACTCCTAATAATTATAACATAGTTTTTACTTATACTTACTTATGTTCATTCTTCTTGCCAAGACTATTGCATTGGACACCTTCGAAATTGTCACCTTAGAAACAACAATTATTGGTGACCCATCCCCTTTCAACCTCACACCTACCTTTACAGCCCACAGCAGTTCATCTATTTTAGAAAACAACACGCTTAACTCCGAAAACCCTTCAGCTGCAATACCTTCTCCAATGCCAAACCTTGTTGCACCTACTCTTCAATTCACATTGCTCAACCCTTCCAATAGAACATGGACCATTCAAGGATGAGTTACTGCAAAGACAAGTATCAACACCTACACCAACCAAAAAGGTCCTGGTCAACTCTTTGGGTTTGACCTTGTTAGGGCTACTAGGGATGAGATTCATATCTCTGCGTTCAATGAACTAGCTACCTCGTTATATGACCAAATACAAGTTGGCATAGTCTACATAGTCTCAAATGGCACAATCAAACCAATTAATCCAAAATACAACCATTTGGAAAGTGCTTTTGAGATTTTCCTTAACTCCTCTTCAACAATTGAACAATGCTTGGAAGAGTGCCCACTTATTCCTTTTCATTGCTTCAAATTTAAATCTATCCATGACATTAAAACTATACCGATCAATTCCATGGTTGACCTTGTTGGAATTGTCATTTATGTTTCCCCTGCATCAACTACTCGCAAAAGGGATGGCTCTGAAGTCATTCGCCGAACAATTGGATTGAGGGACATGTCTGGATATAGCATAGATATTACACTTTGGGGCGAGCATTGCACAATTGAGGGTGCCCACCTTGGAAACCTTCGAGGTTCAACTACACCCTCTATCCTTGCAATAAAAGGTGGGCGTGTTACAGAATTTAATGGAAAAACCATTGGAACCATCTCAAACACCAACCTCATTATAAACCTAGATATTGAGTAAGTTAAAGCCCTCCAAGCATGGTTTGCTAATAATGGATTCCATTCCGCCTCCCCATCTTTGAGCAGAAAATCCAACTTGTCTTTTTCTACCTCTTGTAAACGCATTTCCATCTCTGTGCTACAATCTCTACAACCCTCTGAGAAGGCAACTTGGTATTCAATTATTGCTACAATCACCCATATTAACATCAATGACTTTCATTTCCTTGCATGCCCTCTATTTGTCGATGGAATACAATGCATGAAAAAAATTTCCCACAAAGTTGGCAATGTTTGGTATTGTACAAAATGTGATGGGGAGTTTACAGAGTGTGCTTACCGATACATACTCATACTTGACATGATGGATGCTACTGGACAACTATGCGGTATCACAACTTTTGATGATGCTGCGCAACAACTAATGGGGGTCTCTGCAAAAGATTTTTGTCTCCTATCAAATGATCCAACGTCTCTCTTGGAAATTATTCAACATGTTTGTGCTCGCCAATACCTTTTAACATTATCAGTAAAGACAGAGACTTTTAATTCACATGCTTGGTTGAAGGTGCTTCTTGTTATGTCAAAAGAGGTTTCTCCATCATTGGCCCCTGTTGATACTCCTACTGAAAGTGAACACATTCTACTTACTAAACGTCCAATTGCTCGTAAGCTTTGAACTCCTACTCTTCATTTCTACCTTTTGTACTTACTAGCTTGTACTTAGCAAATACACATTTCTGTGTACACAATTTTGCATAGTTGCTACTTGAAACCATCAATGAACAATCTTGAATATTATATGATTTAGTTTTGTTGTACCATTGTGTTCAAACACATATTCTTTTTCAACCTATGCTGCAATTTCCAAATCTGTACTTATAATTTAGATTGCTTTGTCAAATATATACTTTTTTTCTTTATAAACACTGTTCAACAGTGTCTTCACAATGCATATTTTTTACAATATACCTTTTTTTGTCTTTGAATTATTACATCTATATTTTTTATCTCTTCCACTAAAGGCACTCTAAAAGCAACACAGATAACCATTTATCTTATACAATATAACTTTGTTTACTCTTGCAATTATTACATGTATAGTATTTTTCTGTTACACCAAATGCACCAAAAAGTCCACAACCACTAAACACTTTTTTTGTAGGAATGTCAACCAATGATAACAATGATCAACAGAATGCACGCAGAAGACATATATATGCTCAAAAGAAAAATGAAAACAATAAGCGGCAATGCCTTCTATATAGAGTTGCTCGTCAACTTGTTCATATCCCTTCTCCGTTCCACGTTGCTCAACCTCCGCTTACACGCTCCACACCATCAACATCCACAACAACGCACCCAACAAACATGGATCTACATGCTACACAACAGCAATTTCGTACAAGGCTGGACAAATTCTCTCCCATGAAAATATGCTCTATATGCATGGAGTCATATCCTGGAATTAAAATAAAACACTCTTCTGGTGCATATGCATGTTCTCGTTGCAATGCAGAACAAAATGGCCACCGCTATTCAATTGCAAACAATATGGATCCTGGGATACAACCATCAGTGCTAGCAAGGCTTACTCAAGTTGAAGACATGCTCATTTCTCGAGTTAACCCAATTTTACAAGTCACTCATGCTCGTGGGGGACAATATACATATTCTGGCCACACTATAAGCTTCCCTCAAAACATTACAAGCATTGCCACTTTCCTCCCTCATTTACTTTCAGACATTGATATCTTTATTGTTCGTAAATGCAGTTCTACAAATAAGCCTTATGAATTCTTTATTAGTCAGACACATGTTCTTGTTGCTCTTGAATACAAGGTTTCACATGATCCATACTACAAAGATGTCCAACTTAACTCAACTGCATTATATTGTTTGCCTCTTGACCCAACTGACATTTCAGCACACCTTCGCCATGTCACACCCGCTTACTCCCCATCTGCTGAACATACCTCAACTTCTACTACTCAAACATCCAGCATCCTCGAACCCGATGAACAACAATCATCCTCCTTTATATCTACACAAACAAATTGTAGAACTGAGGTTGATGAAATCAAATGCTTCTTAGCAACAAGCCCTCCATGCACTTTACCTTGGATTGACTGGTCCCCAATAGAAATTTTCCCCATCAATGAGTATAACACAATAGGCCTCCTCTCAATGGCCTTCCCAACCTTATTTCCCTCAGGAGTTGCAATGCTTAAACAACCGCACATTCAAGAGGTTGGTATGGACAATTATGCACTGCACCTTCTCAGGTACCATGACAATAGGTTTGGGCAACATCCTCATTTTCATTATTACATTTATAACCTAATGATGCGTCATCGTAGCCAATCTACTACTTCTGTATTTGTAAAACGTAACATTCATGATACATTGCCCCCAACTACATCAGAACTTGTACAACAATTACAAGACTTACCTGATGCTAAAATTGCTGAGCAAGTCATGCGCTTCAGATCCACACTTCATGGGACACGCTCCTATTGGAACAAAAGCAGGGGTGAGCTAACTGACATGATCACTCAACAAGGAACACCTACATTCTTCTTCACACTCAGTGCAACTGACACAAAGTGGCCAAATTTGCATCCCTTGATGCCTAGACAAGCTCCTTCCACTTCAAAGCAACAACACCAATGGAGAATTCGCAACCTTATATCAAATCCACACATTGTATCTGAATACATGGACAACAGATTCAAAATATTTCTAGAAGAGGTTCTTAAAAAAGGTCTTTTTACAAAATACTATTGGTGCAAGTTAGTCATAACTGATATACTCATGAAAATTCAATGTATTTCAAACCTGAAATATTTTTTCCTAATCTTTATATTTTACATGTAGGTATGAATGGCAACACAGGGGATCTGCACATATACATGGATTCTTATGGCTAGAAAATGCACCAAATATGGACACGTTAGACTGGGCAAATGCTACACAAGTTGAAGAAGCCAAATTATACTTTGACAAGTTTGTTACAGAATGGAATCCTCGTGTCAACCATTTACAAACTCCAACATTACAAGCCTCTATTATAAATGATCCATGCACCATTGGATCAAATTCCATACTTGCAACTAATCATTTGGATGACTATGAAGAACTTGTCAATTGTGTCCAAAGGCACACAAAATGTTCAGAATCTTCTTGCCTACGTAAAAAAGGATCATCTCTTCAATGTCGTTACGGGTTCCCCTTTGATCTACAGCTTACCTCTTCCTTATTCATTGATGCAAAAGGATGACAAACATACAACCCTGCAAGGAATGATGCCCTTCTGAATATTCACAACCCTATGATGTTATCCATTTGGCGAGCTAATGTTGACTGCCAGCCTGTTCTCTGTAGACATGCTGTCCTCAAATATATTTCAAAGTATGCATCAAAGGCAGAGCCTAAATCAGAAAGTTACCATGCACTTCTTTGTCGACTTGCACATGAAACTCCAAATGATGCCCCCATCCTTCTGCCAATAAGACGCTTCCTATCTGAAACTGTTGCAGAAAGAGACATTGGTGCACAAGAGACTTGCCACGTGCTCCAAAAACTCCCTCTTTGTCTTTGCAATTGTTCCTTTATGTCCTTAAATGTTAGCCAAAGCGTTTTTCACCGTATTTCCAATGACTCTCTTGACATCCCAACAACACCCACCTTCATTTTTGCATACATGCAACGCCCACTTGCACTCGAACAACTTACCCTTCTTGAAGCTGCACGCTCTTGGTCAAACTCACCTTGTAGAAAGCAATCAAAATGGAAACAAAACCACCCTCCCAAAATTGTTCGTGTCTTCCCTCGATTCACCACCATTCCACCCATTACTGCAGATTCATTTTTTCCCTTTTGTTGGAGTGAGTTCCTCCTATACAAACCTTTCCGCAACCTCCAAAATGACATTGGATCCACAACCTTGGCCATAACTTCTAATTGGGTTTGCATTAAAGACACATATACTGCATGGCATGTTGATCGTTTGCCAGAACCCCCCAGTACCCCTCCCTCTGATGACTCTCCCTCTACTTTAAACCATTTTCCCTTAGCTCCTTGCATTCATGAATGGGAACTCCTTTCTCAACTCCACCTCGGAAACAACCTCTATGTTGATGAGCTTGACATGCTTGGTCATCGTGACTTTGACAAAGACCACAATTGGACATAACACCATATTCCTGCAGACATCCATGCAACAGTTATACCATTCATTGACATCATTTGAATGTCTACACATGTAGAACCTAACACCTTGTCATCTTCATGTTCTCCTACCTCCTTGTCTCCCACACAACGCATGGCCTTTGCCATTATCATCGCACACTCCACAAATGATACAACCCTTCCCCCACTCAAGATGGTCATTCAAGGCATTGCAGGAACAGGAAAGTCTTTCTTGATTTCTTGCCTTGGATCTACATTCCAACATGCCTCTAGCAATAACCCTTCACCCTTGCTCCTCCTTACTCCCACCGGTGTTGCTGCTTTTAACATACATGCGTTAACAATACATTCTGCCCTTCGTATACCCATTACAGAGATCCATCCTCTTGAAGGACAATCCCTTTCAAGCTTCTAACAACAATTCCGCCATATCCGATACATAATCATTGATGAAATGAGTGTCGTTGGCCCAAAATTATTAACCCGCATGGATGACCGCTTACGACAAGCATTCCCCTCCCAATGTACAACTCTATTTGGTGGTTGTTCCATCATCTTCCTTGGTGATTTTGGACAACTACCACCTGTAAAAGACATCCCCATGTACGTTGGTGCATCACGAGGGAATGCTCTCTGGTGTACTTTTGACACTTTTGTTACACTTTCAACCATCTTTCGACAACAAGGGGACACCCCTTCTCAAGTTTCCTTTCGACAACTCCTACTCAATCTTCGAAATGCAAATCCAACTATTGAAGATTGGACCCTCCTCATGTCAAGAACAACCTCGTTCCTTTTAGATGAAGACAATAACACATTTGACCAATGCACTCACTTGTACGCAACTAATAGCTTTGTTGCACTGCACAACAAACAAATGCTAAAACTCCTCAACATGCCAATTGCACATTGCTTTGCAGAGCAAAATAAGCAACATGTAAAAAGCTCAATAGATGATGAACAACTTCCATTCAAGGTTCTACTAGCAATTGGTCAACAAGTCATGTTGACAGCCAACTTGTGTGTCTCAGCAGGACTTGTGAATGGCTCACTTGGGAAAATTATTGCAATTATCTACAATTCCAATGATCAACCACCTACATTGCCATCTTATGTTGTAATCGATTTTCTCCACTACAATGGCCCCCCATGGGATTCTTCCAATCCAAATTATGTCCCCATTCCTCCTATAACAAGGGGTTCATGAAGACAAGTACCACTTCGCATGGCATGGGGTTTAACAATCCATAAAGCACAAGGGATGATGTTGCAAAATGCAACAATAGATATTGGAAACACTGACAGACAAGGACTTACATTCACTGCAATATCAAGAGTAAAATCTCTATCAGGCCTTCGCATTTCTCCACCTTTTTCCTTTTGTAGGTATTCTCGAATGAAAGATAGTCCCTATGTGCAGCGCAGAATACAAGAAGAGAACTTACTTGCTTTAAAATCTTTGCAGCCACATGCTCCATAAAGTTATATTCTTGCTACTTTGCAGCTCCATTTTTTTCACATCTTGTATTCCTGTTGCTACCAGCATTGATATTTTTCTATGACAGACAAGGAAATACTACTCTATAAAGAAGACAATAAATTTAATCTTCTTATCAGCACTTTTCTTGTACTACTCTATCCTATTTACTTCAATGTGTTGTCATTACTTTTTTTAAAGCAAGCACATCAGCACATTTCATCCCATCTTAGTCTTTTTTCCACTAAATATAAAATGTCGAGGGTCTGTCAAAAAAATGTGTCCAATACACTCTCGATAATTATTTTCTATCTTCACAAAACTATTAAAAACACATGGTTATTGTATCCAAGTCGGCAGCCGACTAATTGTCTTCTTTTCGACTAACTACAGTTTCAATACAGTCATATCAAGTTAATCATTGACTTCTTTTACTAGTCGCTCTTTTTTTCTCAAACGAACCACTCTTACTGGACTCTAATACTGATCAAATTTCATAGTTGACATGAGCAACGATATCATCCTGGTTGACAGTCAATGATCCTGGTAGCCACTCAAACAAAAATATGTCGAACATCTTTACACAATGACATAGTTAAGAGTCGACCAATATTTAAAGGCTCGACCAACTCCGACCATTTTGACTTTCGAACATTTCGACTTCCGACCATATCATAGAAAATATGTCGAAAAACAAATTCAATATTCATATTAACAATTCCATATGTTGTTGATGTTTACACAATAACAACTTCAAGCCGACCAAAACAAACTGTCCATCAATTGAACCACATACTTAAGAGTCGACCAATTTTTAAAGGCTCCAACAACTCCGACCATTTTTAGTTCCGACCATTTTGACTTCCAAGTATTTTGACTTCCGACCATATCTTAGAAAAAAAGCCGAACAAAATATACAAAGTGACATATTCAAGAGTCAACCAATATTTAAAGGCTCCACCAACTGCGACCATTTTCTCAACCGACCATTTTCACTTCCCACTATTTTGACTTCCGACCATATCTTAGAAAAAATGTCGAAAAAAAAATCAATATTCATATCAACAATTCCATATGTTGTTCATGTTTACACAATAACAACTTCAGCCTGACCAAAAAAAACCATCTATCAATTGATCCACATACTTAAGAGTCGACCAATTTTTAAAGGCATCAACTAGCTCGGTCAATGCTTAGCATTCACAGATAAATACACAGTGACATAATCAAGAGTCGACCAATATTTAAAGTCTCGACCAAATCCAACCATTTTGACTTCCGACCATATTATAGAAAAAAGGTCGAAAAACAAATTTCATATTCATATCAACAATTCGATATGTCGTTCATGTTTACACAATAACAACTTCATGCCGACCAAAAAACCAACAAATACACAATGACATAGTTAAGAGTCAACCAATATTTAAAGGCTCGACCATCTTCGACTATTTTGACTTCCGACCATATCTTAGAAAAAATGTCGAAAAAAAAATTCAATATTCATATCAACAATTCGATATGTTGTTGATGTTTACACAATAACAAGTTCATGCCGACCAAAAAACCAACAAATACACAATGACATAGTTAAGAGTCGACCAATATTTAAAGGCTCAACCAACTTCAGCCATTTTGACTTCCGACCATATCTTAGAAAAAATGTTGAAAAACATATTCAATATTCATATGAACAATTCCATATGTTGTTAATGTTTACCAAGCTCCATTGAAGCCTTTGCTTTTGATTGTATTCTTTCCATTTATAGTTGTATAACTTATATTGATTCCACATTTCATTAGTATTGTTTAAGCACAAAATGTACTATATCCTCTGCTTACAACAACAACAAAAGTTTACAACTTATCTATGTCTAACTTCAATACTAGGTACATTGTAAACATTTACATCAAGATTCCTCATTATTAACACTATATGTTTCCAAATCAGGTATGTTGCAAAAACTCGACAAAAGAAAGGCTAAACAAATGGACCTTGAAAAAGAAATGACTAAAAAGACAACTGGAAATACTATTTAAAGACACTGAACCCACCATAGGTTGCAGCGATGAGTTCAAATGGGGCGAGTTGTACATAGCTATCAGAGATAGAAATATACCTAATTCAACCTTGGAGGAAACCATAATTTACGAAAACATCAAGAGGTCCAACCTTCACAAGGCAACTACACGACCAGAATTGTTTCACTGCTCAGAGGTTATTGCATGGATCTTGCCCCATGTAAATACTACGACAAGGATAATTTCAAACGCAAATGGGGAATAGCTCGCATCCTTCAAACCAGTGCACCTTGCAGCCGCATACAGGTTGCCTCCCTCCAATGTATTTTTAACTGATGCTTGGGTAAGATGTGCCAATATAGATAATGTTGAATGTGCAAGGGAAATGTTGCTACCAGGAAAATAACTTACACCCAAACATACGAGGAAATATGCCACCAAAGACTTAAGGACCCCCTATAGAATCATTATCCTATTGTTGAGCAGACTCTTTGGTCTACCAAACGCCAAGAACTATAAACTCAATTGGGTTCCATTGATATACCATGTTGCCACACATGATACAATCTTCAATTGGGCAACTATTATTTCAGAAAGTATTGCGTCAACCATTTCTACAGCTCAAATGGGCCTTTCACAAGGCAAATCAAAATTCTTCATGTCTAGCTACCTTATCGATTGCATATTAGTCAGCCACCCTTTCCCTAATTTGGGATGTACTTGGAATCAGAATAAAACACCCATTCATGTAGCATATCAGTTAACTTGGGCTCACCGATATGCAAGGTACTACAAATTACTATGCGAAGAATTAATCATGCCCCTTTATTTACTTTTGTTTAATAAAGAAGCAAATTGTATGTCAGACAATGCCTTGGATGTAATAGGTGAATATGGAGACTATTACTTCTCCTCAGAAGGGACATACATTAGAATGTATGGGGGCACAAAACCTCCTTCTCTATTTCCCAAATATGCTACAGATTACATTGTGCATAAAGAAGCCATCAAACAAGTGTTCATCAATGGAATTGGTAACTATCTCGATCACAACAACATAGTTTCTTACCCACCTGTACCATTCATCATTGGTGGATACAAATTTCATAAGATTAAGGCAGTGGAAGCCTTTATTGTAGACTTGGAAACTTTTCACTTTGGAAAAAAAATATTTGTCAGAAATGACAACGAAGGAAAACTGGCTAAACATTATGCTTCTTATAAAATAACTTTTCAATACTCAAATCACTTTCTGAAAGAAGAACAAATATATAAAAGGGTACAAAATATGACACAGCTACATAAAAAATTATATCCGAAGATTGCATCTACTCCTACTCAAACTACAACCAAAGAAAAGCAACCACAAATACATACACAAAGAGAAGAGCCGGGTAGCAGTTGGTCGAATTCATCAATCGCCTATGACTACTCACAATCAACAATTTCTACAAGAAACAAGCAGTCGGGATCACCGACCAATAGATGGGAAAAACCCACATTCACGCGACAACGAATAAATAGACTGTCAGTCGGAATTAAATAGGTTGTCAAATCGTTATTTAATGCAATCAGCTACTTTTAATTCACATGCGCCAAACGCTTCCTCCATAATTGCCGACCTAGAAGATTGTTGGATACTCTTTTTCCAAGAACTACAGAACCACACTTCAAAGACAACAGAAGCCTTTTGCGAACCTAAGAGTTCTACAGAGACCATGGCGCCCAAGAAATCTCAGACTACAACCCGTTTAGCCACAGCTAAAGTCCGTGAATTGGAAATGGCACAAACACCGCTGGAAGCCCGTTTAGAGTTGGTTCGAAACACTAAGGTACACGAACTACATTGGCGAAAAATTTGGAAAGGTATTCTTGAGTGGGGAAAGGAAGAAAATGGCCATTGGAGGGAGCCAACCCAAAAACTGTGGACTGCTACGATTCTGCAATACATGAACACACCTCTGCTGGAACAATTTGCGGGACTGAAAGAGATTAATGCATGATTCATAGTAAGCAGATATCATAATGGAAAATTCTATTTTGGCATTCCAGTCGAAATAAATGATAAGCTCATCCACACTATTATAGGGTTATCAAAGGGAGGTCCAGATGTACCTACTCAACACAGACCAGAATTGATCAAGGAGTTTACAGACCACCCAACTGGAAAGAATTCTCGAGGATTATTGGTGACCCAGATAAAATATGAAAGTTATAAAATAGCTGCGTGAATTGTGTCCACTACTTTGTCAACCTCTGGTCGAGGGTCCGACTTAAAAATTGAACTGCTAGAGGCTATCATGAGCATGGAAAACAACGACAAAGTATACAATTGGGCTAAGTACCTTGCCAAAATTATCAAGAACATATGTATGAAGTGCCAAGAGAATGGAGCGCCCATTCGCTATCCATCTCTAATCATCTGGATAGCAATGACGGCTATAAGACCAAAAGGAAATAAATACTTTACTAAACTAGGACCTATGTTAATGAACAACTTCCGTTGCTTTATGAAAGGAGGCAGCAAACTTGGGCCATTAACAGTCAACATTTGGCTAGAAGCCTGGTTCGAAGACTTAAAAGTTAGGTCGACCAGATGGAGAGTAGCTCAGAATGTTCGACTAAGTCTGCCTCCGACCGGTCACATTGAACTTGCACTGGACCATACATCAGTTTGGTACTTAGAAGGAGCAATGGGACCCGCACAAGATCTCGACTATTACCCTTCGGTCGAGGAAATCTTCAATGAGCTTCAAAAGCAATCCAACACAAAATTGATAATCCCTCCTTTGGCACATGAAATTGACATTCCCATAGTCGAACCTTTAACGGATCAAGAGAAAGAAGAAGCATATGAAAGACGCCTATATATCGACAATTTTACTTTTCAACCTCATCTCAAGGCCGGATCAGAACCTTTAGCACTTACGCTCATTCCACACCAAGATTCGGTGGATGCAGCTCAACAATCGGACGCAGAGACCTTGTCGGACAATCATGAGTACACATTGACAACCGACAACATCCACCAAATAGCCGACCAATTATCCATAGGTCAACATTCAAGACTTGTACAAATACAGGGCAAGGGCAAAAGAAAAATGACGATTGACGAGCCGACAGTGGAAGATGAAATTGAATTATATGACAGTGCAACTCAAATATTGGAAGATGCAGCAAAGAACAAAATACCTATCGATGACCAGTTAAAGAAATTTTTGGAAGCCGAGCACCCTCGACCCAAAAATAAAGTCAGGCTTATCATCGACGATGTTGTCGACCTGTCAGATAACTCTCCTCCACCATCGTCGGCCGTTGTCACGCAGGAGACTTTTATTTCCACACCTATGGTAAGTACCGCACTTGCACTCCAACCTCCATCTCAAGTTTCGAATATTATACAAACTCTTCCTTCCTCGCTTCGAGAAACATTCCAAAATGATAGTGACATTGCCCAATTCATAACCTAACTCCCAGCCATGTTCCCAGATTGGTGAAAAATCATAACCAAGAAACATGTATTCGCAGACACTGCTTCACTGACAGATTCTGCTCCTCTTGGTGTCATCCCAACCCAACTTTTCAATCCATCAGATACCTTCACACTGCAACCAATTGGCATGCACCATACCATCTTGTTGATGCCCTGAAGATCGCAGCATCAAGCAGAAAGGGATTCTCACCGGTAAACTATCCCAATTAGATTGTCTACTGTTTGGTATGGGGAATCCGTCCGGTTAACGGTTCTGGCTACCGTAAGATTTAAAGTTTGCTATTCTTTCTACCGGTTACGGCCCGATCCACCATTTATGTATTTTATTTTAAAGATGATATGCAAGTGCCCTAAGCTAATTTAATCTAAATGCAGAACTTGAAACAGATCTATATCTAAAACTGAAATAAATCTAATATATCCTTGCAAGGAGCAAAATGTAAATATGAGTAATGTGTTGAAAGAAATATCTAAAGGTTGCATGGATAGCCATTTAAATCATAAAGAAACATTTTCAGCAGAAGGTTAAAGATATTAAAGATAGCTTTAATCCACAGAAAAGCATTCTATTACTCATTTAGGAGAAACATCATTGCACATAAAATAGCAAGATCGTTCATTACACATAAACAATTCAAAACAACAAAGAAAGATCTCACAGCAGTGTCAGAATGTCACAAGAATAATCCAGCAAGCAACTAATCCACATTTCCACACAAAACGAATGTCCTCTCCAGTCTCTTTATCAGGCAAAATCGCTTTCTTGGAGCAAGCTACAAAGTAGTTCGTACAAGCTAAGAAAATTATTTTCCCTGCAAAAAAGTCCTTTCTAACCTCTTCTTAACTTCTACTTATAAATTTACAAAATGCTCCTTGATCTGATAGGTGTACCCTAATTCTGCAATTTTTTGATTTGGATTTTGGTGTGTAATTACCTATTTCCCAGATTCGTGGGACACTTTTCAGATAAGACAAAATGACAGCCAGCTGTCCCTTTAAAGTATTTACAAAATAAAGGAAATAAAACAAATCAATTTCTGATTTCAGCTGGCTTCTTTCCATTGATTTGCTGATCTGTCTCCAACAACAGGCTCGCTTGCAGATGCTTGGCCATCTATGTTTTGTATATGGGTGGCCCAAAGATTAATCTCTTTCACTAAAATCTTGCCCCGAAGAGATACTGTCGCCTTTGCCGCGATTTCATGCTTGCGCAAGTCCGATTTGACTTGTGCTGCCCCTGAAGTAGCCTCCCGAGCGATTGCTTCTAGAAAGTAAATGTGTACAGCAGGCTGAGCAATGAACTGTTGCAGCTCATCTTGGGTCATCACCTCTACCTTTCTGATATACTCCAAATCCTGGTCCAACTCACTTTGCAATTCAGTCAGCCTTTGCTCTTGTGTCGGGAATTCATGGATAGTCTCTGCTAGGATCAAGTGGCACTTGCCGAATGATTCTTTGATTTTAGAGTAGAACAAGTGACACTTGCAGATAGTCCTTTTAATCTCTAGGCTTAGCCTAGCGCCACAGTCTTTACTGAAATCCAGAAGTCCCGCATCTAGGTCACATTCGTCTTCAGTGCGGACGTGCAAGCTT
Organism: Larix kaempferi; assembly: GCA_027924585.1. NCBI lineage: Eukaryota > Viridiplantae > Streptophyta > Pinopsida > Pinales > Pinaceae > Larix > Larix kaempferi. The sequence goes on along the minus strand of BSBM01000241.1, from coordinate 166,172 downwards.
GAGGGGAATCCTGACTTTCCTTTTCTCCATTCAAACTGTTGCTTTAATTCCTTCACATGTTTGGCAAATTTGTCCCTGTTCCTCAAAGCTCCGCCTTCGATGATTGTCATTTTACTAATCATTTATTTCATGCTGCAAACTTCATGTGAGATCTGTACTAGCGGTTGATGGGCTTTTATCCGCATATCACATGCTTGCTTGTGAAAGGTGAGCAAATCATGCTTGTCCTCTGCTGCATCTTTGAGTTGAACCAATAATTGCTCCTTCTCTTTAACCATCCCTTCATACTCATGTTTGTGGAGGTGAATTTGTTCAGCTCTACTGGCCTCAAGTTCTTCTCATTCTGTTAGGCAGGATTTTAAATTCCTTTCCTCATCTTCAGAGATGGCCAACTGCATCTCTAAGGAGTTTTTCTCATTCTCAAGCTGGAGGACTCCCAAATTTAGCATCAAATGTTCTCCTACCAACTCATTATATTTCTCTTTCAATTTGTTTGCCTCCAACACCTCCCTCTTCCTATCATCTCTGATCCTAAAGATTTGATCCCTGTAATGCTTTATCTCACCTTTCAAAAAATCAATATTGGCTTTAGTTGCCTTAGCTTATGCTACAGTGCATTGGGCTTGGAATGTGGGGTCGGCATCAGTTCCTTGGACCAATGTGGTCTCTGATACCCATAATTCATATTTGTCAACCCCGCTTTCCATTTTCTTTACCCTCCTATCAATAATGGCCCTTTTCCGCTCATTAAAATATACGGTATCCAAGTCTGCTACTTTGCGCTGCTTCCTGGGATTATATGGGGTCAGTGCTAAGCTTCCTGAAGAGGCGCTTCCTTCTTGAGTTGTCCCCTGGGGAGTACATCAATGGTGGGTCCAACTCCATGTCTATCGGAGTAGATGGCTCCGGCTCGGGAGACTTCTCTGTCTGCTCTTTCTCCTTCTCTCCTGTTAGCTCTTCTTGTTGTGTCTATAATCTAGCTGCTTCTTCTGTCAAGAGCCTTTCTTCTTCCTCATGCTACTGCTTGGAAGCTTGCTCTTAGAGCACCCAATCTTCTTCTTCCTTCTGGATCCTAGCGACCTCTTCCTACTGTTTCAACTCAGAGGCTTGCTCTTGTTGCTCTCTTGCAGCTTCCTCTTGCTGAAGCTTGGCAGTCAGCTCACTTTGAATTCTTGCTTCTTCTTGGTCCTGATGCTGCTTGAGGGTTTGATCTTGGAGCACTCTATCCTGCTCCTCCTGATCTAATCCTGATGGATCCCCTGATTGCGAGGCAGATGCCTCCCGCTCCCTTTGGATCATACCAACGGGTTTGGGGCTTGGATCCTTCACGATTTTCTTCTTGTGACGTTTCCCTAACGCAATTAGGTTGCGAGCGCTCCTGAAGAATTCCTTGTTTCGGTCCATAGCATGAGCATATTCAAAAGAGATCCTGAGGTCTGCACAATGCTGATTGGACGCACCGCAAGGGTCATGCCTTCTGAAAGGGACCATGCCAAAATGGAAAACTTCTAAGCCTTGAGTGTAGTTTTCCCTGTCTCTTACTCTCAGAAGGTTGTAAGCTCCGATGGTAAATGGCATGGGAAGATACATGCTCTTCTTTCGGTCTGTTAAGATCTTACTTATTGCGCCGGTGCCGAAGAGCTGTCTTATGGCCTCCTTGTGAATTACAAAATCTGTAACATACCACGGGAACATAAATGGTTCTTGAGTTCCTCCACTCATCCTGATGTATGTGCCTTCGGCATTGTGATAATAGTCCCCGAATGCTTCAATGATAGGCATTGCATTCTCCGACATACAATCTGGTTCTTCTATGAAAATAAGCTGGTACAATGGCATGATAAATCTCTCGCAAATCATTTTGTAGTAGCTTGCGTATTTACTTGTCCATGTACATTGATAAGCCATGAAGAGAGTTGTTTCTTTTGGCTTCCACGAGCAATGCAAGTTCGGGAACGTATGCTTTCTTAACAAACAGTCAATCAAGTACGAGGACATGAAAAACTCTGCCTTCTTTTGGGTTAGTCCTCCCTGGGCCACTGTCAACTGTGAGGCCAAACTGTCTGAAATTATGTCAGCCTAGTTAAAGATGGTGCCATTCATGGCTATATGAAACATCATTGGCACCCATCCGATCTTAAACACATTGCCATTAAGCATGCCGAAGAGTTGATTCAACATCAGCACGATGAGTCTGTAAGGGATCTTTAGGAGGATGCTTCCATACTCATTGTTTCGCCTCTTCCTAATCTGCCTGTCGTTTATCGTCATCTTCCGAGCAGATTCTAGGGGGTCCATTAGATGTCTTGCTATCCAATCATCGTCCAAACAAGCTCTGGGTGAAGGCAATCTGTAGGCAGCAGCGACATGCTCAGGAGCGAAAGATGCCAGGCTCAACCCATTTTTATCATTCACGAGCCTCGTGTCGGTCTGGATGTGGGGAATTAGCCATCCAATAACTTCGGAATAAGGGAACAATTCGTGACGAGTTGTTGCCTTATGCAAACAAGACCTTCGGATGTTGGCATACACCAGAGCATCCTCTATGGAGGCTGTTGTACTATCCTGAGCCATAATGAACCTGTACAGATCGCCCCATTGAAATTTAGGGGCAGAGCTCCAAGGGGGAACACCAGTGGTAGCTGGTGTGTCAGCAAACATCGTCTCGAGGGAAGTATCTAATAGGATTTCCAAATCTGAGTCCGAGGTTATTTTCCGCGCTGCCTTCTTCTTTGCTGACCTCCTATGCATGGTAATCCTGCGGTGAGCAAGGTAATGTCAATAAGGAGAATGCATACACTCAACCAACTATTAAATGCAAAGTGACAACAAAATTGACAGAGCTGGCTTTAGTGAGATGATTTTTTTTAAGCATGTGTAATAGTCATGTCAAGATTCAGAATAGCATAACATGGGGGCTACTTCAAAGATAATCAAATACATCACAATTTCAGCTATCAATTCGCAGTTGAAGAACATGAGAAAATGTCAAATAAGCTACACAAGTCACTGTTATTTCATAAATCATACAAATTGAAACATAGCCTACAACCAATTTGACTTTATGTTTCTAAGGCTTATCGCAATTAGGCCAGTTTATAACAATAAGCAGGATATCAACATGGTGGAGGGGAGAGACAAGCTAAACTTTTATTTGCGCCACTCGCTCTACAGCGCACAGGTGGTTTCTAAATTTCCACACAAACTCACTGGGAAGAAAGGTATCGGGACAACAATGGCGCAAAGATAATGACAAAGATGTGCGAGCCTAAAGATAATTTATGCGCTGGCGCCAAAAATTATTTATGCGCCAAGGCCTAAATCTTTAACATGTGCCAGCCAAAAATATTCCGTGCGCCAATGCTAAAAGAGCTCCACGTGCCATCCTAATTTTACTGTTGCACCAGTGCCTAAACATTTTACGCGTCGGCATGATAGTGGAGTTCGCACAAAGTTGGGGAGAACTACATAGCTGCTGGTCTCTATGGGTTAAACCTCCGGGCTAGGTTATCAAGCTCCCACGTTGGCTTGGTAAGTTGTTTCAACATATCTCAAGTTGGTTTCGGCCGAGCGCGAGTTTTATGCACCCTGGGCGTGAAAGGACAAATTTTTCGCTTAGCTTTGGTGTCCAGATTGCGGTATTAGACGAATGACCAAGTGACTTAAGCCATCCTTTTAACGTTGGTTCAGATCACAAACTTCATGGCCAGAGCAGGGCAAGCAATTCATACTTTTTAGAAAACAGAACCCTACCCATGGAAGAAAATTTAAACAGAAATAAGCTATCATGCATCCAAAAAATCATAGAAAAACTTTCAAATACGGCTGTGAGGAGACGTGGGTTTCGCTTGGCAATGAATTTGTCGTTCAGGAGTGTGGGGAAGTTGGGGCTTGAGCTTGGAATGAGAGCTCTGCGAGGAAAACCTGGGACGTCGAAAACACGACAAAGGGAAAAGCCTCATGCGCCTGTGAGATAGGGCCATCCATGCCCTGGTTTGCATGCATCGACCTTGTATCCTCGTCACTTTAGAGTAAGAGGGTGAGAGCCTAGGCCGTGTTCTCAGGAGTCCTTTACAGAGTATGAAAGAAGGAAAACGTTCTATTTAACCAGGTAAAAACCTCGAAAACAACGAGAGGAATAGGGAGAAGAGCCTACCTATCAGACTGGCATATTTTTTGAAGACTGGCGTCTGTTCCGAAACAGGTGATGGCTTCCGCAGGTGTTCAGCGAATGGTAGCAACTTTCGAAATGTGAGTCCTGAGCAGCGAGTGCAAATGTTACGGTAAGTTCCAAAACCTTTTGGATACGTTAAATAGGGTGGCAATTAATGTCATGCAAGTCTAAAGATGGCGGGGTTATGAGCACGGGGCTCGAGAACTCTGCCATTAAAGGTGGTACATGCCCTTATTAAAGACCCTACCAACTCCGCCAGTGCACAAGGATCGAGAAGATCTTTTCGTGCCTTGCATCGAGTACCAATTTAACGTTTGCACTAAGGCGGTGAGCGTAATCTTTTGCGCTGTGTGCTAAGCGCACGTTCAAAAAATAAACCTTGCGCTCAAGCGACGATACTGGGATTACGGTTGCGCTCATAAAACTGCGCCAAACTTGGGCTATCGAGAAAGAGAAAGCGCAGATTTGAAAGCGGGAGGGATAAATATAGCTCCTGTGCCGTTGGCACCGATTCTATTATCACGATTTGCATTGAGAGAGATGCGCCAACTCTTAATTCTTCCGAGAAGGTGAAACGTAGCTCCAAGGCAGCGAAGATAAGGATAGTTCTTGCGCCTTCGGCGGCTAAGGAATGGTTATCACTTGTGCTAACGATGGCTGGCTTATTGTTAAAAAATGCGCTCCGGATAAAAGACTTGAGATTGGTCAAAAAGGGGCGGCTGAGTTAGAGCCAAAGTATGCGTCAGGTGGAGGAATCGTGGTCAGAGTTTGCGTCGAGTGGGGAACTTATCTTTTGGAGGCGCGCCAAAGTGGCGGAGGACTTAAGGATAGAACTTGCGCTACAGCAGGTGAATTAAGACTAAAATTCGCGCTGAAGAGAAAAGACTGCTTTTGCCTCCAAAAAAAAAATCAATGAGAAAACTCTTTTGAAAGCAGATGATGAAATTCTGCCAGGTTAGAGAAAGAAATAAACTCGAGTGACAAAGGAAAAAACTTGCTACAAAAGTGTTGAAAGAAGGGGCCCCAAACATCTTCAAAATTTTGGGGAGGGATGTTGTATCAACAACAATTGGCGAATCGCTGGTGAACACAGATCTCTGAAAAACTCTCTCGTTCACCGAAAGGATTCTTTTAAAAGTTGTTCACCTTATGTGCAGCAGTCGACTTGAGCGTTCGAATCTCGGCGAAGGAAGTAATCGCTTTATCCGTTGGTCATCGGGACAGGGGATCTTTGATAAAGACATCCTTAAAACTTTCCAAGGGCCAAAATATGAGGTTCATTTTAGAAGATTCATCCTTCAGACGACCACTGTCGTTGGACTCCACAGGATTGTAACAACATCTCGTAGACACTATTGCTCTTGTTCCTCATTCCCATGTTGCATACATCCTTTTGGATGTTTACGTATTTGACAGCTTTTTGCTGTTTGAGCCTTCCAGAAATATTTTCCTTAGAATTATGATCTTTGATTTTGGTTCTTCAATCCATAATGTCCTTTTGTGTGAGCGAGAGATTTTATTGATTTATCAAGCCTTGTGGACGGAGAAGAACCTAGCTTGAGCTAAGTCTTTGGGACAACTTTCTTAATTCGAACGTTTTGCTTTATCTCAGCCATGCTTTGATTGAGGCGAGAATTTCTGGAAAACAGACACTGGATTATAAGCCTTTTTTGGCTTTTGATTTGCAGCATAGAGTCACTTCAATACCCTATGCCTTCGAGATGTGCTTCCTTTCCGTGGGTCCAACCATAGCAATCCTCTTGAGATGCTTTTTAAGTGTGAGGGTGGATGGAGCCCGAAGAAAGTGATAAAGATGATCATAAATCTCTGTTATTTAAACAAGGGTTATTGCAACCAACAAAATAGGATCTCTTCCTTCTGGAGAACGATCAGCAAAGCCAAAATTGCATGGATGAACTTTCTTTTGAGGATACATTTCCAGCTTCATGAGTTGTGAGATTTCTTGGGAGATCTACCTTCATGAGAGGCCCAATTGTAGGCGTTTCAAAAAAAAAAAAAAAACTTTACAAAAAGTTCAAATGCTGAGAGAAGAAGACAACTTAGCTGAAACAAAGAAAACGAGAGACTAAAGTAAAAACAAAAGAAAAGCTTTATTTATGTACAGAACGCTTCAGCGAGACTAAGCAAAGTATTGTTTCAAGGCAAGGCCATTGAGAGGAAGGGTTACTTCCTCTCCCTGGAGGTCTGTTAGCTTGTAAGTGGATGGGCCAAGCTTTGCAGAAATTTGGTAAGGGCCTACCCATAAGTGTTGGAATTTTGTGTGCATTCCCTTGCCTTCATTATTATGGTCCCATTTCAAAACCAAATCTCCCACTTCAAAAATTCTTTTACCAGATTTCCTTTTATCGAACCATCTTTTGACTATGTCCTGATGTTGATGAAATCGGTCTTTGGCTTTCTGTCGGGCTTCTTCAAGTTGAAGCAAGGTATCGATCCTGGATTGTAAAACCTAACTACCAGACCCTCGAGAGGCTTGGGACAACTATAAGGATGGAAGCAAGATGTTGGGAGGGAGGATGGCTTCCTTGCCATAGACGAGGGTGTAAGGGGAAACCCTTAATGCATTCTTTGGTGTCACCCTATCTACCCATAAGGAATTTGGGAGAGTTATATGCCAGCTTCGCTGATTTTCAATCACAGTCTTCTTGAGAATTCAGATGAGGTTTTTGTTTGAGGATTCAGCTAATCCATTTCCCTGGGGGTAATAATTAGATAAATAATGTAATTTAATTCCTCTTTCATAAACAAATTCATTTATTTTAAAAGATGAGAAATAAGTGGCATTATCAAATACTAAAGAAATTGGAACCCCAAACCTAGTTATGCTGTTCTCCTTCAAGAAAGTGATGACTGCATCTTCATGGATCTTGCGCAATGGGGTAGCCTCCGTCCATCTGGTGAAATAGTCAGTGGCTGTCAGGATGTATCGATGTTGAAGAGAAGAGTTTGGCTTGATCTCTCCGATGACATCTATACCCCATTGTTCGAAAGGCTATGAGATAATAACCGACTGCAAAGGTCCAGCTGCCTTAGGTAATTTCCCCACACTTCTTTGGCATATATCACAGTTCCGTGCATAAGCATGGGCATCTCGGAATAAAGTGGGCCAATAATATCCAGCTCTGAGGATTTTGTGAGTTGTTGTCTCCTCTGAATAATGTCCACCAGTAGGACCATCGTGTAATTCTTTGACAACTTTACTTGCATCCTCCTTCTCTAGACATCTAAGAAAAATTCCATCGTAATTTTTTCTGAAAAGTATTCCATCGTAATTTTTTCTGAAAAGTATTCCATCAATGATCTGATAAGCTATTGATTTTAAACGGAGTGCCCTTCTTTGCTTAGAAATCCAGTGTTCAGGTAGGTACCCTTGCTGCAAATAATGCACTAGATCCCTATACCATGATTCAGGAGCTGTGAAAATGGGACATACTTCGACTGAATTCAGCCCAGCTTCATTCTTCCAATGTTGCTCTTCGTCAATCAGATGTTCTGTAAGCAACTTACACAAACCTTGTCCTTTGATGATGGTGGCCGGTTTAAATTCTAAATCATATTCTTGAAGAGCTGTAACCAAGTTTCCCCTTCTTTCTCCCAATTCCTTTTGAACGAAAAGGGATCTAACAGCTGGGTGGGGAACTATCACTTTAGTTATGTTCTTAAGAATTTACGGTCTGAACTGTTTTATCGCTTTGAACATGGCATACGCCTGTTTGTCGACAACGGGATAGTTCAGTTCAACACCTTGCAGACCAGTGCTCGTAAACGAGATGGGGTACTCGTCTCCTAGTTCTACTTTTTGCGTGAGCACAGCCGCGAGAGAGTCATCTGAAGCAAAAGTATATAAGATAAAATCTTTGTCAAAGTCTAGGCTTCTTAAGGAAGGAGCCTTAGCTATGGTTGCCTTAATGTCTCTGAATGCATCATTTTCTAAGTCTGTCCACTTGAACTGTATGCTTTGCTTGACCATTTGCTGCAAAGGTTTAACAATTTGAGCGAAATTGAGGACAAATCTTCGGACAAAATTGATAGTGCCCATAAATGACTGCATGGATTTCTTGTTATGAGGCATGGGAATTTTATTGATAGCTTGTACTCTCTCTTGATCTATTGAAACTCCCCTTTTTGAAATGATATGACCCAGCAGTTTACCTTAAGGAATAACGAACACACTCTTCTTGGGGTTTAAAGAGATACCATATTTTCGAAAACGATCAAAAATATGCTTCAAGTGAACAATATGGTCTTCTCTTTTCTTTGAAAAAACGGTCACATCATCTAAGTAGAAGACAACACAATGGCCACCCAATCCTTGAAAGGTGATGTCCATTGCTCACCGGAACATGGCTCCTGCGTTTATTAGGCCAAACGACATTCTTTGGTACGCGAAAGTTCCCCACTTAGTGCAAAAAGTAGTCTTAAGACGGTCTTCTTCCGCTACTAATACTTGATTGTAACTAGAGAAACCATAAAGAAGGGAGAAGAATTCTGATCCTGATACCATCTGGAGAATTTGTTCCATTGAAGGGACGGGATAGTTGTCTTTATCTGAAGCTCTGTTCAAATTTCTGAAGTCAACACATAACCTTATCTCTTCTGACTTCTTTCTCATGGGAACTAGGTTAGAAACCCACTCGAAATGTCGCACCTTCAAGATGATTTTATCATCCAGCAACTTCTTCAATTCCTTTTGAATCAGAGGTTCAAGAGTAGGGCGCATCCTTCTTAATTGCTGCTGAAATGGCTTGACGCCTGCCTTCATTGGTATGACATGCTGAATAATGCGGGTGCCATTTGTTTTCAGATCTTCATAAGTCCATTCGAAAACATCCTTATATTGTCGAAACAGCTTGATGAACTTGTCTCTTTCTCCTGGTGAACAACATTTGCCAAGGTTAACAAATTTTGGTTCATCCTCGGTACCTAGATTTACTAATTCGTGCTGCATTGATGAGCTATTGGTCTTGGTATTTGCTGGCATTTTGAATTTACTCTGCATATCGAACAACATTTCAAGTGACCTCACCCCTTTGGGGATGAAATTCCCTTTAATTGCATCTTTCTTTTGTAAATCCACATCATGTTCTTATTCATCTATCACAGCTTCTTGGAACATGTCTTCATTTGTTAGAAAACTGATAATCTGATCGTCATCATAAAAAACTATGAAGTTTGTGATATTGTTAGGGACAGAGGGCCTGAAAACCAATTCAATTGAGCATTTATTATTAGTTGGCACCAATCTGGAAACGAATGTTGCTAATAAATCAGCAGCAGCATTGTTAACACCCAAAAAGTGCTCACTAGCTCATTTCCTTATTCACATGACCCATTTATCCACTTTTTCACCATTTGAGCCTCTAAACCCATCAAAAGGTCACCAAAAGACTTTAATACACCCCTTTTTCCACTCAAAATGAATATTTTTTCTCAAAAAGCATAAAAAACCCTCAAAAAGGGTCCAGAATTCCCAAAAATATTAAAAAGGGAATAAAAATATTAAAAATATTCAAAAAAGGAAAAAGGAAGAAAAAGGTACCTAAACCATGTTGGTCAATACCATTGGTTTCCTCAAAACCATAATGGTATTCCCCACCACCAAAAACTATAAAAAGGTGGTAGGGGCTCCTCACTTTCCATCCATCCATTATCCTATCCTCATGCTGCCAAAATCGCCCATGAGCTTTTGACTATTGTAGCTATCTTGGATAAGGGACCTTTAGAGCTTGGAGCTACTCACCTTGGAAGTTGCTCAACACAAATTCTCACCATTTGAGGTATCTTAATACAATACTCATTCTTTTTATTTCTTGTTCTTAAATCATCTTCAGAAAATTTTATTTGTTATATGCACATGTAGTTTAGTTTAGATTCAGATTTATAATAATTGTTTTTGCTTTCAATCTTTGAAACTACTATCACTTGTTGATAGGTGCCCATAGCACTCAAGCTTGGTTGCAAAACCAAGCCAACAGTTTTTGGCGACTCCACTGGCTTCGAATTCTTAGATCTTAATTTCTTACATTAGATCTTAGTTTTTGTTAGTTTAAATCAGTTTAATTCATAGATCTGCCATCCTAGACAGCAGATCCATTGCTGTTCTAGATCTTGGCCCCTTCTATTGCCATTAACAGCCCGAAATTTCCATTTTCGGGTTCGTTTTTCGGTGTTCGTTTTCGGCATTCGCCTCGTGGTTTTTTGCCTGATAGTCGCGCGGCTCATCGCGACTTTTCAGCTTTTTTCCGCGTGGCTTCGCGGCCAATTTCTGCGCTACACATCGTGGCTTCGCGGCTGAAAACCGCGCTTCCCATCGCGACTGTGTGACCGGAATCCGTGCTGCACATCGCGGCTTCGCGGCCGAAACCCGCGCGGCCGATTGCGACTTTTTTCCAAAAACCCGCGATGCAAGTTTTTTCAATTCGGCCAATTTTTTGAAAAATATTTTTTGTTGTATTTTCTTCCCATTTAGCACATTTTACAGTATTAAAGTTCCTGCATTTTTTACAGCCATAGAAATTTTTTACTATTTAGAATGCTCATTTAAAAAGTCTTTTTAAAAATTTTCAGAAATTGAAAGAGAGATTTTTCTGCATTTTAGCTAGATCAAGGTTTTACTGTTTATTTGCTTAATACTTTGCAAAAGCAATTTTTAAGAGATCCATTTATTTCTTGAATATTCATGCTATTTGCTTCCCTTTAAATTATTTCAAAGATCCATTATTTTTGAATAGTTTTTTCAAGCATTTACATTTCAAAAATGCCTTTATTTTTTGCAAAATTGGAAGCGTCTTTTCTTTCATTTGTAAAATTGCCCAAGCGAGGCAAATCAATTTCAGTTTAAATACCACACTTGCACCCACTCTGCCACTAATTTAAACTGAGCTTTAAAATTTACCTTAAACTCAACCAACTTTTAACCCCACTTGGGGAGCACTTAAAAGAATTTTGTAGTCAGGTAGAATTGAGGGGATAGGTGTTCCAATAACACCCCTCAGTTATTACATTTGAGACATAGCTGTTGTCCATTAGGGAACCAAAATCCCCCAGTATTTTTTGGCACGGTCACAACCAATTTATCAGAGGGCCTCTCCCCCAGGAGGGTTGAAGTCGCCAGACTGGTTCCGGAGGCCTGAGTGGAATACTGCAATCCATTCAGTAACCGAAGGCTACCTTTCACAGTTCTCGGGGTATCCCTGTATGGGGGTACTGCGGTAAAAGGACCAAACGGCAGATTCACCTTTTCTGAACGTGTCATGAACGGGGTATCCTAGTTGCCACTCTTTAGGATTGTCTACTCGGTGTCCCTCCCGGTAGGGGGATATCTAGCCGTTGATTCAACACTCTATATTGTCTGACTTGGATTTCATCACCTTGCAGAGGATATCATTTGTTGACTCACAATACTTCTAGTTAGGTGTTTGCATGATACATTACCCACCTTTGGTCTAGTAGCACCTCTTTTTTCTAGAAACTGTTTGACTCTTGGTATTCTGACCAATTTTGTTGCATCCCTCCACTTATTATAGCACAACTGCTATAATAAGTGCTTTTTGAGGTTGATTTTTGGCCTGAGAGCCTTTATTTTCACTCCCCTTTTTTGCACTCTTGGTTGCATTAGGGTTTCAAGTTTTTTACATCACCACCTTACACTAAAATTTAAAAAAAAATATATTTCTCACCATTGAGAATTTAAGACGATCTCGTCGTCTTTAGGGTGAACCCCCTCAGTTCAGTCCACTTGGCTCTACACGTAACTGACGTAGAGCCTTATCCCTTGACTCGACACGTCATCGGCCAAACATACAGCCATCCGATTTTGACACGCCTCACTTCACATCTGATTCTGAGGCTGAATCCGAAAACCCTACTGAAATATCACCAACCAACCCCATGGCTGGATCACCATACAATCCCCTTTTCACCAGTACTATTGGAGATACATCCACAAACCCTTCCACTGCTGTGCCATCCATGGTAACATCAACCCCTTTAGGTATGCCTAATATGGGGGACACTCCACCTTTAGGAATGCCCAACACTGGACTACCTCCTATTATGGGTATGCCAAATATAGGGGTCACACCCCCTCTCATTACCACAACCTAGATCCCAGGAATTCCTGGTACTATTCCTAACTCTAGTGTAACCCATGTTGCACTTGGAAACGCTGGCCCATATCAAACCACAGTAGTTGGAGGACACATACCTTCAATACCTAGCATACCCTTAGGGGCTACTAGAGCACCACATAATGCCACCATGAATAGTTATGTCCCAGTCATTACGCCACACCCATCTGCTAGTTTACCTTACATGGCTAGACTGAACTTACCAGACTTAGCCAGGCTAACCAACGATCCTATCAGGCACAACCCTACATGGCCACCCATGCCTACGAAGCTCCCCTCGGACATACCCAAGTTTGAAGGAAAACATGGGGAGGACCCTCAAAACCACATAATGTCTTTTCACCTATGGTGTTCATCTAACTCCATAGTGGATGACTCCATTCGTCTAAGACTATTGCAATGAACGTTCACTGGCTCTGCAACCAAGTGGTACATTGAACAACCACATGGGACCCACCATACTTTCACGGCTCTCGCCTCCACTTTCCTTCAGTTTTTTCAGCTACCTGTACGTTACGATGCAGGAGTTGAAATACTGTTATCTTGCAGACAAAACATAGCTACCCACATCACGGACCACATCCATGAGTGGCGCAAGCGTCGTAGCCTCTATAAGATTAAACTGGATGATCGTATATTTTTGGACTGGTTTCTTAAATCACTCCTACCCCTCATAGCAAAAGACGTAGCTTCCGAACGACCCCAGTCAGAGGAAGAAGCTATCCTAAAAGCTCTGCAATTCGACCTAATTTATGCTCAATCAAGCTATCTCTACACCATCATACCAGACGCACCATGAGGCAATTCTTCACGCGGTGACGCGCCGGGGGCATCACATGCCGCTGATGGTATTATTGGCCAAGTCACACCGCAAATTAAACCTTTTAGCATGGTGAGCACCATAAATGCACCAGACCTGTCTAGGGCTACATCTAATTCTGGAGCGACAACTTCGTACGCTCCAACGAATCAGAGTCATCACACTCATGGACCCTCTTGTCCACAACATTGCTATGGGAAAGCGCCATCGGCATATGTACCTCCCACATACTATAACCAACCTGCCACCCAGAACCCAATTCAGTTCCTGCCTCAACCAATGTATTACCCACAGCAAGCTATAACAGCTAACCCAACACCTCCAATAGCTCAGGGTTACCAACAACCCCAGCAGGTAACTGGACCACGTCCAGCCCCACCAGCTTATTATCCACCGCAACCTACTCCCGCACCTGCGGCAAATCAAAATCCTCCCACTGCTCAAGGGCAAGTGTACACACAACACAATCAGCCCCAACATCAAAACAACCAGCGCAACCAGGGTGGACAACAAAACCGTGGAAGAGGACGTAACCACGGCAACAACCAACAACATAATCAAGGTCCACCACCTCCCAATCCTCCAAATAATAACAACACTGCTCCTCTCAACCAAAATCTAGATCGTCATCCCAGGCATCCCAAAAACAATAACCTCAGAACAAACCATCCTTGTTCTATTTGCGGGGTCTATGGCCACTACACACATGCTTGCCCACATTTGGAGCGAGCTCGACAACTCTGGACTGATGATGCTCATCGTCAAGGGCAAGCGGCCCCTTATGTGCCACCCAACCCTTCACCACCTCAGCATCAACCTTTGGTGCTACAAAACCCCTTACCAACCCAAGGCGTAGTGAACACTCAGTCGTTAGCTCCCCCTCAGGGCAACGCGCCACCACAACAACAGCAGATCACTTATGCCGCTCCTGATCAACCCATGTTCGATTCAGGTACCCACTACTTGTTAATGATGTCATCCGCCGATGCCAACCTCCAAACTCGTCGAAACCAATATGTCCCCACCCCCGAAACCCCTCCCGTCGACAAAAACACTAACGTTCATCCCACGGATCAGACGTTACGTATACCTCCGGCTCCACTCGATGGTGCTTCTAAAGCACCTCGCTTCCCACTTCGTCGCATCAACAATAACCCCAACGCTCGCGCTGCGTCGAATTACAGTACTGTAGATGACTTAGCCCAGTCTCCTACAGCCATGTCTGCTTTAGAAGTCTTAAGAAACTGTCCTTCACAGCGCAAGACTTTGCTCTCTGCCATTGGTGCTATTGACCCCAACGATTCGCAATTGATGGCATTCGATTCAGACCAGTCCGAACCACGCCTGCCTTCCACTTTAGCATTCCAAGTTTTTGTTTCTGTTCGGAATCTTGTCATCCATCGGTGCATTATCGATGAAGGTGCCTCTACATGCGTTATGTCCACATTCGTTTGGCAGAAGTTGGGATCCCCTACTCTCCAGCAGTCCACCACTGCGTTGCGAACCTACGATGGCCGTTCGGCTCAACCCCAAGGTCTCTTAGCTAATGTCCCCGTCCAGCTGGCTGGTAAAACCGTGCTTATTGACATAGAGGTCATCAATGCCCAACTTGATTATAACCTCTTACTTGGCCGTAGCTACATGTATGCCATGCGGGCAGTTGCCTCATCCGTTTTTCGTACCATGATGTTCCCCCATGACGGACGCATGGTCAAGGTCGACCAACTCACCTATTACGATCCCAAGGCCCCCGCTGCACTTGAAAATGTTCTCCCCATGTTTGAACAACCCGTTTGTGATGCAACTACCTCGTTTGTATCCTCCATGGGACCCGGACTTTACACTGAGTCACCTATGACTTCCACTTTTCCATCGATCTCACCACCTTTACTGATAGCAAAAACATCGGATTTATGCACCCTGTCGCACACCACATAGCAGCCTTCATCACTACCACAAACACCCAATAATCAACCGTCCTTGTTACCTGAACCACCATTGGTCCCTAGTCACATTGGTGTTACACCCATCCACACAATCCCCTTTCTATTCCCTCCCTCAAGCGTAGTAAGTGCTCTAGTTATGGCTACCCTTAGTCTCCTCGGGTTAACCTTGGGATTACCCGTGTGGTATATTTCGCCTCCCGTTTCCCCGCCAACACCAAATGTCGTCCTGCAACTGGTGCAACCCATTGCCACTACTACTCAACCACCCCCCGGTATCACTACCCCCTTCGTCATCTACGAATCCCCTTCCTCTTATCAAGCCCATTGGGGGCAGAGGCCCACAACCATATACTGTGGTACCCCCTCCAAAAGCAGTTAAACCTCCCCCCGTGTTTCGTGCTCCTCCTAAATGCTCATTGTGTGATGAGTTAGGCCATCCAACTCATCAATGTCCACAATTACCTGCATTACAGGAACACATGCAAATGCTTGACGATGACCCCAACATTCCGGTTGTCAAACTCGACTCAAACCCCAAGCCTCATGATAAATCACTGCGTACCAACCACCCTTGTGTGATATGCGGTATTTACGTCCATTACTCACATCACTGTCCTGATATCCCAGATTACAGAGCAGCACTGTACGAGTTGAATAACGTCGACCTAGAGATATCCCCTCTTCTCATTGAGGAAATTCATCCCCCACCATCTTCCTCCTCGGAAGAAATTAACACCATTTACACGATTTCCACTGGATACCCCTCTGTCCGGTCGGCCCCTTCCATTCATCCCTTTGACACACATGTTCAACCCTTTCAAATCGACGAGGAAACCACATGTCCACAACATGGGGGCAGGCCCAAAACCTTGCCTACTCATCATCATCGTGATTCTCGTCAGAGATATTGGGGGCATCCACCCCACAAAGGGAATCCCCCATCATCATATCATCACTTCAGCATGCCACCACGGTCCACAGCCTCATGGTACACCCCCCCTCCAGTAGTTGGTCAATGCCCTCTTGATCCTTCTTTAAGACAGCATCTGCACTGCATTGACACCTCTGAGTTCGGGGACATAATAGATTACCTCGAACCTGGGATAGGGGGCATGATCAATCATTTTGATCCTACCCCAACACCTCAATGAACCCATCGTTCAAACCAACACATATGTGATCCATAATCACAAACCCCATGCACATAGCATGGGGGCAGGTCATTAACGCTACTGACTTTTTCACATGCATGATCTCAACCATTTTTTGAGGTCACATATCACTTGTATATTCGATTTGATTTGATACACCTAGTATTCTCCTCCCACGGGTCATCATTTCTCCCCACCACTGCATCCTTGGCTTGGTGGGCTCACCTTTATTTGTAGCCATTTTTTAACCTAGTTATTTGCTTTGACCATTCCGGAGTCCTTATGACCTCCGTTTTTTGCACCATTTATATCGCCGAATTCATATTTCCGTGCTCATGATGACGCTTGAGATCATTTCTCGCTCTCACACCTAGATTTTTCGGGCATGTTTTTCTATGCCTCCTTGTCGCCTCGGTTTGCGTGCCACATCGACCGTTCTCCCTTTTTGACGAGTCTTTTATCGCCAGATTCAATTTTTCACGCTCGCGATGACGCTTGAGATCATTTCTCGCTCTCACGCCTAGATCTTTCGAGCATTTTTCATGCCCCCTCGTCACCTCGGTTTGCGTGCCACATCGATCGTTCTCCGTTTTTGACAAGTCTTATATCGCTGGATTCAGTTTTCCACGCTTGCGATGATGCTTGAGGTCATTTCTCAATCTCACCCCATAATTTTTTGGGCACTTTTTCAAAATGCCACTCATCACCTCGGTTTACGTGCCACATTGGCCGTTGCCCCTTTTTGACAATCTTTATGTCACCGGATTCAGTTTTCCGCACTCATGATGATGCTAGAGACATTTTCTTGCTCTCATCAATCCCTTTTTGTTCGGTATAATTTTACCCCTTTTTCGAGCCGAGCAATCCCTTTTATGAAAAAGGCACTTAGGGAGTTTCTGTTAAGCTCTTTTTTGACTCCTAAAACAATGAAAAGATCGCCGAGCAACCTTGCTTCCTTTCATGCTCGCTAAACGTATCTGAAAGGGAGTCTACCTGGTATAAGTTTACCCCTTTTCCAGACCTTGTAGACTAATTACGAAAAAGGAATACTCTAGTCACATCGGCTAGAAGAGTTCTCCATTTGCATCATTTTATGCTTTTTCGGGCCTTGGAGACTAACTTACAAAAAAGAACACCAATGGAGTCCCCTTACCTCTTTCAGACTCTCTAAACATGAAAGCAACCACGAGCAATCACCATCCTGGGCTCGTAAAAACCCACAGGACGGTACTCACAACCACTGCAGAGTCTTCTTATCGTTTTCAGACTCCTTAAAAATTAAAGCACCCATGAGCACGAACAATCCTGGGCTCACAAAATCCACAGGACAGTACCATTTCAGAGCACACTTTTATCCCTTCTTGGAGCTCATTAAAACTACGAAGAAGGACCCAATGGTGCTTCTTAGCGCCACAACAGATCACGTCTACTCATATGGCAGCTTCCCAATTTTGGTCGCCTTTGTTCAGAGTATTCTGCAGTATGTCACCCCAAGAATCCCTCAACAGCACCCATCAGCTTGACCCCCCAGAGTCAATAAATACCCTTCAGTCCCTAAAAGCCATGATCCCCACACATACAAGTCAGTACCCTGTGATGCCAGGTCAACCATGTCATCATGCTCTGAACAAAGGAAGTCTGAGTCTACCCACTCCATGACCCCAGTTACTTCCCATCCCCACAAGTATGACAGCCCTACCATCAGTACTACCACACTTCAGTTCTACACCTCGTGCTCCTATTAAGGAAAGATCATTGCCTTGTTAGCTGCTGGTCTCCCTCTGTCGACGACAACCAAATTTATTCCAGAGGATAGACCTAGAGGTCCCTGTGTCTTGGACTCATCACCATTTATGATGAGTGCCTACGAATCATTTTGAGAAGAGTCCTCAGTGCCTCTCCAAATGGTTGTTTCTCACATGCTCGACTTCAACACCTTGATCGCACCGTTGAGACTCGCACAGGGTATTGGTCCTTTCAGTTATTTGTTCAAGACGCCAGATACTGCCTGATTCTTCCACATTTGAGAGTCTACTTATGAAAACAACCAGTTACATTTTTCCTATAGATATCCGGGTTGCGCATGGCGACAGTATTCAGATGTACCCCAGTTTTATACTCCCTCGAGTATACAACTACATGTACTTCTCGAGATGACTCACAGTCATTGAGTCCCTATAGATGTTGGACACCTTCAGTTTCAACAGTTCATCAGTTATTCCAGTATATCAGTTATTGAGATCAGTCATGTTATGATCATGAGTACATCCCGAATTGATGTCCCCTCTGGACCATTATGATGTACCAGCAAATTTTTTATGTATTTTTCAGGTCCCCCTTCTTGGGACTAATTGTTATGTATATGTCTTGATACGAGCATGGGTATGCCCGCCTCGTCCATTATCAAAGATTATTCCTCATTCATATTGAGGCCATGTAATATTGTTTATTTTTCAGCTTCCAAGGGCCGTGGATCCAGTCTCCAATCGGTCTCTTCTCTTCCCCAAACCCCAGAAAAAAAGACAAAAGAACTATGATGTCTATCGGCCATACGATGAGCTCATGCCCTCACACATCAGGGGGCAATTTGTTAACACCCAAAAAGTGCTCACTAGCTCATTTCCTTATTCACATGACCCATTTGTCCACTTTTTCACCATTTGAGCCTCTAAAGCCATCAAAAGGTCACCAAAAGACTTTAATACACCCATTTTTCCACTCAAAATGAATATTTTTCCTCAAAAAGCATAAAAAACCCTCAAAAAGGGTCCAGAATTCCCAAAAATATTAAAAAGGGAATAAAAATATTAAAAATATTAAAAATAAGAAAAAGGAGGGAAAAGGTACCTAAACCATGTTGGTCAATACCATTGGTTTCCTCAAAACCATAATGGTATTCCCCACCACCAAAAACTATAAAAAGGTGGTAGGGGCTCCTCACTTTCCATCCATCCATTATCCTATCCTCATGCTGTCAAAATCGCCCATGAGCTTTTGACCATTGTAGCTATCTTGGAGAAGGGTCCTTTGGAGCTTGGAGCTACTCACCTTGGAAGTTGCTCAACAATCTTCACCACTTGGAGGTATCACCATTGCAAGCACTTGCTTGCCCCTATTCTTAATACAAAATCATTTTTTACATATTGTCAATTGTTTTGCTTTTCATAATATTTCCATTGTTTGCTTATTTACTTCACATAGATCCATGATTAATATAGTTTAGATTAGTTTGTTATTTACTTCTATTGAAATTGTTGCTACTAGTTAGCAGGTGCCCATTGCACTAAGCTTGGTTGCAAAACCAAGCCAACAAGCATTCTGCAGTCTAGGAACAGATTTTATATTGAAAGCATCAAAATGTGTAATTAAATCCCATACCTCATCCTGGTAACCTTTCAAATGAGGTGAAAGACAATGAATGGTATCTCTTACTTGCCTCACAACTATTTCTGAGTCACCAAAAACTTTTAGGTACTTAGCATTTAAACCGATGGATTTCTTCAATCCGTGGACTAAAGCTTCATATTCGGCAGTGTTATTAGTACAATCAAATTCTAATCTACAGGACAATAAGTACTTATTCCTTTCTGGATCCATCAGAACACAACCAGCTCCGGATCCTTCCGAAGTTTTAGAACCATCAAAGTATAGAGTCCAAAACAAATTGTTTGGTTTAACTAAGTTAGTATCTTTCTAATCTAAGTTAGTGACTAAGCTAATTATGTTACAATCAATACCATCAGTCCGAGAAAAATGAAGGAGATCGGACTGTTTATCTTATTCATGGCTAATAGTTTCAGACTGATAATTACCCGGATCAATTTCTAAGAAATAATTTCCCAAGACGGAAGATGAGAAAGTTACAGCTTCATTCTTTTCTTCTAGTTGAGTTACATTCTGTTTCATGTGTGGTTCTCTCAAAACCTTGATTTGGTTCTGCCTATTCTGATATGGTAACCATAAATGGGACCAATCAGTCGCAAAGTAACCATTTAGTTTTGCGGATCAGTCCCTGCTCAAGATTAAACCGTAGGCTTCAGGAATATCAACTACCATTATATCAATGAACTGGCATACCCTAGAATCTGTCGACAACCTAATGAGCACATCCTTCATTTCCCCAATAACTTTAACAGCAGTCCTATCTAACTGAATGATTTGAGCAGGAGATGGAATTGGTTGACCGTTAATCTTCTTACAGATTGACAGTGGCATGACATTCGAAGATGCTCCAGAATCTACTAGAAAATTCGAAGATGCTCCAGAATCTACCAAAAAATTGTGCACATTGTGATTGAATATTTCAAAAGTTAAAAGGAAAGGCAACGTCTGAGATTTGGATTTCCCGTCGATACTGGCTTCATTAATTTCAGGATCTTCTTGAGTGTCTGTTAATGGAGTGCTGGGCTGAGATTGAAGAGCTTGTAACAACTTGTCTCGTTGCTAGGGAAAATTGAACATATCGAATATTGAAACATTTTCCTTTACTTTCTTTATATCTTCAATGATGTCATATCCCATATCACATTCTTTTACAATTCTAGTTTGATTGCCTGTCTTACTCAGTGTGACCTTTGGTTGCTGGATTGTTGTGTCAATGTTAGGCTGCTTGGCCGCTGTTGGGTTAGCTTTAGGTTGCAGTGGAATGACTGTAATGTGTCTCTTTGGAAATTTAGGTTTGGGCGTAGTTGAACTTGGAACTGGATCTACAATGGGACCTTTACTACGAGTGCTAATGTTTACAGTAGAGACTGTGCTCTCCATGGGATCATCTTCAGTTAAAGGTACCCAATCCCATAGCACCATGGTAGTGTCTGGGGAAGGTTCCTCTACTTCAATGTTTTGTTCCTCTGGAGGATCATCTTGATCTGGAATCTGTGAATCCAGCATTTGGTTCATGACTAAACTCATAGAGTTAATCCATTGTGGGCAGCTCTTTTCAGAGTGCAGCTCTTGATGAAAGGTACAAAAGTGTTCCATTCCTATCTCATTTAGATTCATAACAGGGGAAGTGTTCATAGGTGGATGAGGCTGATCATTGTCTTCCTTTTTCTTGTAGAATGGTTTGAAGGGCTTCCTAGATGTACTAGTTGCCTTATCTTTCTCGAGATCTAAAATCTTGTTGGACAATTTCTGCATCATCTTAACTATGTGGTCCATGTCTGCTGATGACTCTTCTTTATTCCTAGTAAGCAGCATAGGTTTTCTATTAGTTGCTAGCTTTGCTTCTGCATCTAAGGCATGTTTAGCAATGCTGTCTGCTTCTTCTTCCACCTTCCTAGCTTCTTCGAAATTTTATATCAGGGTGGTTTTCTTAGTTCTTTTAACAAACATTGCTATGGGACCTTCAAGCGCTATTGTATAATATTCAACTAAATATTCTTCAGCTGGTTTAGTTGCTTCGCTAAAATTATTCAAGAGCGTAGTGAACCTTTGGTTGAAGTCTTTAACCTTTTCTTTCTTTTCCATTCTCATGGACAATAATTCTTTCACGAGTGTAGCTACAGTTTTCTGATTTCCATACTTCTTTAAAAAACAATTTTCGAACCCCTTCCAATTGGAAATTGAGCTAGCTTGTAAGCTAAAGTACCAGGAGGAAACTTTTGGTTCAAATGTGTATGGGAACAGCCTATAGACTACATCTTCATGCTGTACATTTAAAAGATTCAAAGCTAAATAAAAACTCTTGAGATGATCTTCAACAAAAATGCCTTTACCGGGGTCGTATTTGGGTAAAACCTTCTCTCGATTCTTAGGCAGATTGTGAAATGGCCCAGCTAGATTTAATGCTCCCCTCGTTCTCCAAGCAGGTACATCCATGTCTCTATGTGGAGAGTTAGGTGGAGAATCGTGTGGTGAATTAAGTGGAGAATAGTTGGGTGAATTAGGCGGAGTGTTATTTGGAATACAAATTTCTCCAAGATTTTCTAGATCTTCAAAATTTTATGGGTTTTCAAGATCAACTTCTTTCATAGGTTCTGTGATCTCTTACAAAGATATATCTACCAATTCTTTAAAGTTCTGCACAAGAATCGAGTCTCGTGTATACAATATTTCTCTTCTAGGCATTCTTCTTCTAGGCGTTCTTCTTCTGGGGAGAAAATTTACTGCGTTTAAACCACCTAGTTGCTTAACATAAGCTCGTGTGTGCCTCCTTAGATCTTCTACTTCTGCAAAAGGTACAGCATAGAGTGCTTCCTGTTGTTCAGAATCAGAATTGAGGTTTTCATGATTTGTTACTTCCAGATTTGGATTGTCTGAAATTACTGTTTCAAGCAAGTTTTCAGTGATATTTCTGTCAATGGAGGAATCTCCTTTATCAACCATGCACTGGATGCCCTCCTTCTAGCGCCAAAAACTGTTGATGCCTCAAAGATCGTAGCATCAAGAAGAAAGGGATTCTCCCCGGTAAACTATCCCAATTAGATTGTCCACCGTTTGGTATGGGGAATCCGTCCGATTAATGGTTCCGACTACCGTAAGATTTAAAGTTTGCTATTCTTTTTACCGGTTACAGCCCGATCCACCGTTTATGTATTTTATTTTAAAGATGATATGCAAGTGCCCTAAGCTAATTTAATCTAAATGTAGAACTTGAAACATATCTATATCTAAAACTAAAATAAATCTAATCTATCCTTGCAAGGAGCAAAATGTAAATATGAGTAATGTGCTGAAAGAAATATCTAAAGGTTGCATGGATAGCCATTTAAATCATAAAGAAACATTTTCAGCAGAAGGTTAAAGATATTAAAGATAGCTTTAATCCACATAAAAGCATTCTATAACTCATTTAGGAGAAACATCATTGCACAGAAAATAGCAAGATTGTTCATTACACAGAAACAATTCAGAACAGCAAAGAAAGATCTCACAGCAGTGTCAGAATGTCACAAGAATAATCCAGCAAGCATCTAATCCACATTTCCAGGCAAAACGAATGTCCTCTCCAGGATCTTTATAAGGAAAAATCGCTTTCTTGGAGTAAGCTACAAAGTAGTTCATACAAGCTAAGAAAATTATTTTCCCTGCAAAAAAGTCCTTTCCAACCTCTTCTTAACTTCTACCTATGACTTTACAAAATGCTCCTTGAGCTGACAGGTGTACCCTAATTCTGCAATTTTCTGATTTGGATTTTGGTGTGTAATTACCTATTTCCTAGATTCGTGGGACACCTTTCAGATAAGACAAAATGACAACCAACTGTCCCTTTAAAGTATTTACAAAATAAAGGAAATAAAACAAATCAACTTCTAATTTCAGTTGGCTTCTTTCCCTTGATTTTTGGATCCGTCTCCAACAACAGGCTCGCTTGCAGATGCTTGGCCATCTATTCTTTGTATATGGGTGGCGCAAAGATTAATCTCTTTCACAAAAATCTTTCCCCGGAGAGATACTGTCGCCTTTGCCGCGATTTCATGCTTGCGCAAGTCCGATTTGACTTGTGCTGCCCCTGAAGTAGCCTCCTGAGCGATTGCTTCTAGAAAGTAAATGTGTACAGCAGCCTGAGCAATGAACTGTTGCAGCTCATCTTGGGTCATCACCTCTACCTTTCTGATATACTCCAAATCCTGGTCCAACTCACTTTGCAATTCAGTCAGCCTTTGCTCTTGTGTCGGGAATTCATAGATAGTCTCTGGTAGGATCAAGTGGCACTTGCTAAACGATTCTTTGATTTTAGAGTAGAACAAGTGACACTTGCGGATAGTCCTTTTAATCTCCAGGCTTAGCCTGACGCCACAGTCTTTACTGAAATCCAGAAGTCCTGCATCTAGGTCACATTCGTCTTCAGTGGGGACGTGCAAGCTCGAGGGGAATCCCGACTTTCCTTTTCTCCATTCAAACTGTTGCTTTAATTCCTCCACATGTTTGGAAAATTTGGCCATGTTCCTCAAAGCTCTACCTTTGATGACTGTCATTTTATTAATCATTTCTTTCACGTTGCAAACTTCATGTGAGATATGTACTAGCAGCTGATGGGATTTTATCCGCATATCACATGCTTGCTTGTGAAAGGTGAGCAAATCATGCTTGTCCTCTGCTGCATCTTTGAGTTGACCCAATAATTACTCCTTCTCTTTAACCATCCCTTCATACTCATGTTTGTGGAGGTGAATTTGTTCAGCTCTGCTGGCCTCAAGTTCTTCTAATTCTGTTAGGCGGGCTTTTAAATTCCTTTGCTCATCTTCAGAGATGGCCAACTACATCTCTAAGGAGTTTTTCTCATTCTCAAGCCAGAGGACTCCCGAATTTAGCATCAAATGTTCTCCTACCAACTCATTGTATTTCTCTTTCAATTTGTTTGCCTCCAACACCTCCCTCTTCCTATCATCTCTGATCTTAAAGCATTGATCCCTGTAATGCTTTATCTCACCTTTCAAAAAATCAATATTGGCTTTAGTTGCCTTAGCTGATGCTATAGTGCATTGGGCTTGGAATGTGGGGTTGGCATCAGTTCCTTGGACCAATGTGGTCTTTGATACCCATAATTCATATTCGTCAACCCTGATTTCCATTTTCTTTACCCTCCTATCAATAATGGCCCTTTTCCGCTCATTGAAATATACAGTATCCAGGTCTGCTATTTTGCGCTGCTTCCTGGGATTATATGGAGTTAGTGCTAAGCTTCCTGAAGAGGCGCTTCCTTCTTGAGTTGTTCCTGGGGAGTACATCAATTGTGGGTCCAACTCCATGTCTATCGAAGTAGATGGCTCCGGCTCCGGAGACTTCTCTGTCTGCTCTTTCTCCTTCTCTCCTGTTAGCTCTTCTTGTTGTGTCTATAATCTAGCTGCTTCTTCTGTCAGGAGCCTTTCTTCTTCCTCATGTTGCTGCTTGGTAGCTTACTCTTGGAGCACCCAATCTTCTTCTTCCTTTTGGATCCTAGCGGCCTCTTCCTGCTGTTTCAACTGAGAAGCTTGCTCTTGTTTCTCTCTTGCAGCTTCCTCTTGCTGAAGCTTGGCAGTCTGCTCACTTTGAATTCTTGCTTCTTCTTGGTCCCGATGCTGCTTGAGGGTTTGCTCTTGGAGCACTCTGTTCTGCTCCTCCTGCTCTAATCCTGATGGATCCCCTGATTACGAGGTCGATGCCTCCCGCTCCCTTTGGATCAGACCAACGGGTTTGGGGCTTGGATCCTTCACGATTTTCTTCTTGCAACGTTTCCCTAACGCAGTTAGTTGCGGGCACTCCTGAAGAATTCCTCATTTTGGTCCATAGCATGAGCATATTCAAAAGAGATCCTAAGGTTTGCACAATGCTGATTGGCCGCACTGCAAGGGTCATGCCTTCTGAAAGGGACCGTGCCAAAATGGAAAACTTCTAAGCCTTGAGCGTAGTTTTCCCCGTCTCTTGCTCTCAGAAGGCTGTAAGCTCCGATGGTAAATGGCATGGGAGGATACATGCTCTTTTTTCGGTCTGTTAAGATCTTACTTATTGTGCCGGTGCCGAAGAGTTGTCTTATGGCCTCCTTGTGAATTACAAAATCTGTAACATACCGCGGGAACATAAATGGTTCTTGAGTTCCTCCACTCATCCTGATGTATGTGCCTTCGGCATTGTGATAATAGTCCCCAAATGCTTCAATGATAGGCATTGCATTCTCCGACATACAATTTGGTTCTTCTATGAAAATAAGCTGGTACAATGGCATGATAAATCTCTCGCAAATCATTTTGTAGTAGCTTGTGTATTTACTTGTCCATGTACATTGATAAGCCATGAAGAGAGTTGTTTCTTTTGGCTTCCACGAGCAACCCAAGTCCGGGAACGTATGCTTGCTTAACAAACAGTCAATCAAGTATGAGGACATGAAAAACTCTGCCTTCTTTTGGGTTAGTCCTCCCTGGGCCACTGTCAGTTGTGAGGCCAAACTGTCTGAAATTATGTCATCCCAGTTAAAGATGGTGCAATTCATGGCTATATGAAACATCACTGGCACCCATCCGATCTTAAACACATTGCCATTAGGCATGCCAAAGAGTCGATTCAACATCAGCATGATCAGTCTGTAAGGGGTCTTTAGGAGGCTGCTTTCATACTCATTGTTCCGCCTCTTCCTAATCTTCCTGTTGTTTATTGTCATCTTCCGGGAAGATTCTAGGGGGTCGATTGGATGTCTTGTTATCCAATCATCGTCCAAACAAGCTCTGGGTGAAGGCAATCTGTAGGCAGCAGCGACATGCTCAGGAGCGAAAGATGCCAGGCTGAACCCATTTTTATCATTCATGAGCCTCGTGTCGGTCTGGATGTGGGGAATTAGCCATCCAATAACTTCGGAACAAGGGAACAATTCGGGAGGAGTTGTTGCCTTATGCAAACAAGACCTTCGGATGTTGGCATACACCAAAGCATCCTCTATGGAGGCTGTTGTACTATCCTAAGCCATAATGAACCTGTACAGATCGCCCCATTGAAATTCAGGGGCAGAGCTCCCTGGGGGAACACCAGTGGTAGCTTGCGTGTCAACAAACATCGTCTCGACAGAAGTATCTAATAGGATTTCCACATCTGAGTCCGAGGTTATTTTTTGCTTTTCCTTCTTCTTTGCTGACCGCCTATGCATGGTAATCTTGCGGTGAGCAAGGTAATGTCAATAAGGAGCATGCATACGCTCAGCCAACTATTAAATGAAAAGTGACAGCAAAATTGACAAAGCTGGCTTTAGTGAGATAATTTTTTTTAAGCATGTGCAACAGTCATGTCAAGATTCAGAATATCATAACATGGGGGCTACTTCAAAGATAATAAAATACATCACAATTTCAGCTATCAATTCACAGTTAAAGAACATGAGAAAATGTCAAATAAGCTACACAAGCCATTTCATAAATCAGACAAATTGAAACATAGCTTACAACCAATTTGACTTTATGTTTCTAAGGCTTATCGCAATCAGGCCAGTTTATAACAATAAGCAGGATATCAACATGGTGGAGGGGAGAGACAAGTTAAACTTTTATTTGCGCCACTCGCTCTACAGCGCATAGGTGGTTTCTAAATTTCCACACAAACTCACTGGGAAGAAAGGTATCAGGACAACAATGGCGCAAAGATAATGACAAAGATGTGCGAGCCTAAAGATAATTTATGCGCCAAGGCCTAAATCTTTAACATGCGCTAGCCAAAAATATTTCGTGCGCCAATGCTAAAAGAGCTCCACGTGCCATCCTAATGTTACTGTTGCGTCAGTGCCTAAACATTTTATGCGCCGGCACTTGATAGTGGAGTTCGCGCAAAGTTGGGGAGAACTACATAGCTGTTGGCCTCTATGGGTTAAACCTCCGGGCTAGGTTATCAAGCTCCCACGTTGGCTTGGTAAGTTGTTTCTACATATCTCAAGTTGGTTTTGGCCGAGCGCGAGTTTTACGCACCCTGGGCGTGAAAGGACAAATATTTCGCTTAGCTTTGGTGTCCAGATTGCGGTATTAGACGAATGACCAAGTGACTTAAGCCATCCTTTTAACGTTGGTTTAGATCACAAACTTCATGGCCAGAGCAGGGCAAGCAATTCATACTTTTTAGAAAACAGAACCCTACCCATGGAAGAAAATTTAAACAGAAATAAGCTATCATGCATCCAAAAAATCATAGAAAAACTTTCAAATGCGGCTGTGAGGAGACGTGGGTTTTGCTTGGCAATGAATTTGTCGTTCAGGAGTGCGGGGAAGTTGGGGCTTGAGCTTGGAACGAGAACTCTGCAAGGAAAAACTGGGACGCCGAAAATGCGACAAAGGGAAAAGCCTCATGCGCCTGCGAGATAGGGCCATCCATGCCTTGTTTTGCATGCATCGACCTCATATCCTCATCGCTTTAGAGTAAGAGGGTGAGAGCAAGGCCGTGTTCTCAGGAGTCCTTTACAAAGTATGAAAGATGGCAATCATTCCATTTAACTGGGTAAAAACATCGGAAACAACGAGAGGAATAGGGAGAAGAGCCTACCTTTCAGACTGGCAGATTTTCCGAAGACTGGCGTCTGTTCCGAAACAGGTGATGGCTTCCGCAGGTGTTCAGCGAATGGTAGCAACTTTCGAAATGTGAGTCCCAAGCAGCGAGTGCAAATGATACAGTGAGTTCCAAAACCTTTTGGATACGTTAAATAGGGTGGCAATTAATGTCACGCACGTCTAAAGATGGCGGGGTTATGAGAACAGGGCTCGATAACTCTGCCATTAAAGGTGGCACATGGCCTTATTAAAGACTCTACCAACTCTGCCGGTGCACAAGGATCGAGAAGATCTTTTCGCACCTAGCGCCGAGTACCGATTTAATGTTTGTGCTAAGGCGACGAGTGTAATCTTTTGCGCTGTATGCTAAGCACACGTTCAAAAAATAAAACTTGCGCTCAAGCGACGATCTTGGGATTACGGTTGCGCTCATAAAACTGCGCCAAACTTGGGCTATCGACAAAGACAAAGCGCAGATTTGAAAGCGAGAGGGATAAATATAGCTCCCACGCTGGTGGTGCCGATTCTATTATCACGATTTCCAATGAGAGAGGTGTGCCAACTCTTAATTCTTCCGAGAAGGTGAAACACAGCTCCAAGGAGACAAAGATAAGGATAGTTCTTGCGCTTTCAGTGGTCGAGGAATGGTTATCACTTGCGCTAACGATGGCTGGCTTATTGTTAAAAAATGCGCGCCAGATAAAAGACTTGAGATTTGTCAAAAAGGGGTAGCTGAGTTAGAGCCAAAGTATGCATCAGGCGGAGGACTTGTGGTCAGAGTTTGCGCTGAGCGGGGAACTTATCTTTTGGAGGCGCTCCAAAGCGGCGGAGGACTTAAGGATAGAACTTGCGCTACACCAGGTGAGTTAAGACTAAAATTTGCTCTAAAGAGAAAAGACTGCTTTTGCCTCCAAAAAAAATCAATGAGAAAACTCTTTTGAAAGCAGGTGATGAAATTCTATCAGGTTAGAGAAAGAAATAAACTCGAGTGACAAAGGAAAAAACTTGCTACAAAAGTGTTGAAAGGAGGGGCCCCAAACATCTTCAAAATTTTGGGGAGGGATGTTGTATCAACAACACATCTACACCGCAATCGTGACACAAAGAATTTTTGCTGAACAGATTTCTTCGTTCATTCCTTTTCCAGTCAATCCGTCGATGGAGGCCCATTCACCTCCCCGACATGTCATGAACTCACCGCAACATTTCCCCGACCTTCAAGTTTTAAATGTAGTTCGTCGGCAACAATCTCCCAGTTTAAATCCTAACCCTCATCTTCCAATCGAGGAAACACATGTGTCGTCAACAGGTAAAATGGATAAATGTCATGTCCCAAATTTGGAATTGGGTCACAATGGCCTAATCACATTGGCCATATTCATTAGAGTTTGTAAAATTGATGTTAAAGGTCAAATAATTGCCAAGGAGGAAAATTACTAGTTTCCTAGGTTTAGGGTGGAAGCTTTGGGATCTGGAATAATGGGGATAATAAATGATGTTTGAACATTAGAGTGGCATAAATATTTAATAAAGGATCTAAATAAATATATACAAGTGAAAATCAAAGTGGCATTTGATCATGAAGACACATGGAGAAAGTGGGACCCACATATGGCTAGATTTTCCCACTACACTTGGCACATTCTCTCACCAATTCGAATTCAAGGTGAATGGTAACATACTTGGGGGAGTCCAAAAGGTATTATTCATGGCATGACTCATCCAAGGTCGAAATATAGAGGAAGAGTAACTCCCATGGAAGAGGAAGAGGCAATTTGGAGCTAGTGAGACACTTGGGCTAGATTTCCTAGCTCTATGACAACAATGATGAAGATGCTATGACACCTATGACACAAATCAGACCTGAAGGCTGACATATGACATATATGACATGTCAGGGCTAAAAATAGACTCCAAGAGGGCGCTCAAGGGTGTTAGGGCAGCTAAGATGCTTCCACATGTGATTTGGTGGAAGTGGGAGACTAGGAATTGTTGTACAAGTGGCATTCTTTGGAATCTCTTCCCAACTTGAGTTGGCATGAGTCTCTTGGAAGGAAATCGACCCATGGAGGACATTAGAACTTTATAAATGTCAATAACAAAGAATGAAACCAGCTTTTGATCATTTGTAGAATTTGCAATTGCATTTGTGAAGAGGGAGAGCTAGTGGATGACTAGTTTCTTGCCTTAGCCAATTTCGAGGGTGAAAGATTCCCATCCAAGTTGGTAATTGGAAAGGCCATTCAGACCTTTCATTTGGAGCTTTAATGGAGTCTTTATTTGCAGGTGTAAGCTACAGGGTAGCTCATGGTTTCTTCTATTGCAGCTCACTCCTTCAACCATTTCCAGTTTTGATGTCATATTCTTGATCCTTGAGGGAGGGCGTTTTGGTGAGCTATTGTACTCTTTGGGGAAGATTTTAATGCCCCATTTCTTTTGTAATATGAATTAAATACTCTTTTCTTCATCTCCAAAAAGTTTCAGGTCGAAATTCCAAGTAGAAATGTATAAATCTCATTTTTAATGGAAGAACAATGCCATTTCCCCACTACCTTGTTGTGAGCCAATGTATTGATGATGATTTCGAATGAATGGATGATTCTCTGATATATTTGTGATACATATACTGCCATGGATGTCTTATACAAGTTTCATGTACTGTACTTGAGCATTTGAAGCATTTTTACTCAGTTTAGTGGTATTGGGAGGTGAAATAGTACCATTTCCCCAAGGGTCGAATTTGGGATTTTTGCAGTTGAATGGGAGAGGGTGAAAACAGTTGTAATAATCCATTAATGGTGCATATGAGACTTTAATAAAATACTTAACACATTACATACCTCTGTTCATAAATTTGAGTGGGTTTGGAGGCATTTGGGAAGCCATTTTCAGTACTTACACCAGGGGGATTTGAACCCCAAATTACTAGTAAAGTTGCATAATTGGTTCAGAATCTTAAGAGAGTTTGCAGAGGTCTTTTGGTGGACATATGTCATCCATAAACATAATATTCAAGTTCTAATATCATTCATACACCTTCCTTGAATATTTGAAGGCATTTGGAGTCAATTTGAGACCTAGAGACCAATACTAGTCAAAGGAAAAATCACTAGTAAAGTTACCTACATTGATCAGAATTGAAAGAGGATTTGCAAAAGTATTTTAAAGGTCCAAAGGCATCCCTGAAACACATATTTATGTTCTAATATCATTCATATACCTTCTCAGAAGATTTGGGATCATTTGGGGCAAATTTGGGACCTAGAGATCAAAACTAGTCAAAGGTCTAACTAGGGAAAAAAGTGGAAAATTGCAATTTTAATAAAATTCCTAATAAGGGACATTACAGTGGTATCAGAGCATGATCTTGGCACCTTATGTGGTCTAATATTCATGAGGAAAATAATTCAGGTACCACCATTAGATATTGAAACCAAAAGTGCTTTTGTTGAAGAGGAAAAAAAAAAGTAGGAGAAGAAGAACAAATTTTTTGAGGAAACTATGACTAGGGATGAAAAGGGAACCTCATATGATGGTGAGGAGCATATAAAAATTATGAAAACAATATTTTAAGATATTACCAAGCAACTTAAGGAAGGATTCGAATTGTTTTCTATCGAACTTGTGGAAAAAATTATTGATTTTAAGGAAAACAAGGGGCAAAATGCATCAGCTTGCTTTAAGGAACAAAAGGAAGAGACATCACAAGAGCATGAAGAAGATTCTATTGAAAATATGGAAGATAATTTCGAGACACCTTCTAGCTTAGACATGAACCAAAGAGCATCTACTGATGGATGCTTAAACTATGAAGGAGTACCTACTGATGGGTGCTCACACCTCTATGTTGGTGACATAGAGATCACTTTTGAAAGTGTTTGTACAAGTACAAATTTCATTAAGCATGATAATGAAGACCTTTTAGCAGTTGAAGAAGAACCAAGATCAACTTCCCCATCACCACTTGAGCTTCATGAAGTTGGTCCAAGCAAAATTGAAGAAGATGAGGAGGTTCATTTGCAAGAGCCTCATTTTCTTGAAGGGTCCTTAAAGATGAATGAAAATAAGATCCAAGAGTCCCTCAGCATTCTCCATGACACTCAAGAATTGGTGTCAAATTCTTGTTGGAGAGCTACTTCATTGGAGGAAACATCCTTCCTTGAAGACATGGAGAAGATTCAAAGAGCAATGTGCCACATCAAAGGTAATTTCATGTCTTTGCTTTTTGATAGAAACCATTTGTTTGAGCTTAATGAATTGTTACATGATGCATACTTGAAGAATAATGAGGATATTCATAAGCTCACAATTCAAAATGAGCAACTTCTTGAAAAGTTGCAAGATACTTGTTTTTCCTCCCATGTTTCAGATTGTCAAATGGTAGATTGTTTGGAGGATTCTCATGACATGGTGGATCATGAGAAATGTGGGAATTTGAATGTGCTTAATGTGTTTGAAGATGAACTTGAAGAGATCCAAACACTTGATGTGGTGGAAGAGGAACTTGAATTGTCTCTTGATGAAGCTTATGCAATTTTTAAAGAAGAGCATGATTCCTCTACATTGGAACCAATCTATGACAAAGGTTTCCCACTTTTGAAGGAGCTGCATGATACTACCCACATGGATCCTTCCTATGATGAAACTCCTGAACTTTTTGATTATTTGGGTGAGTTAGTACATTCTCCTACATCCTACAATTCCATGTTTTGCGGTATTAGTCTCAATGAAGTATGGGTGAAAGGGTTCTTTTTGATGGTGCCACATGAGGAGTATGGAACTCCTAGATTTAACTTTTATGATGACATGGTTGGAGCACATTCTTATTCACATTTGCAGCAGCATAATTTGTCACTTTATGATGATGCAAATCTACATGGATGCACCTATGATATGCATTTGAGTCACTTGAAGACTCATGGTTTTTCTTGCTCAACATTTGATTCATTTGATGTTGGAGGAACTTCATCCAACACTTGGGAGAATAGATTTATGATTGGAGAACATTTTTGTTGGCAGCCACATACTTTGTTATATTTTTATGATTCTCACATTCATGGATGTATGGGTGAGACTTCTTTGAGTCATACCAAGTCTCCTTGTTTTTTCTGTTCATTATTTGGTTCAGATTTTAGTGGAGATTCTTCATTCACTTCTTGGATGAAAGAATGCATGGCTGAATATTTTGATGCATATCACATCCTTTTGGAGCAGCATTATAGGACATGGGATCCTCACCTATGTCATTGGAGCAGATTTGATTGGTCACTTGAAGCTTGTATGCACTTGGAAAATGGTGGTCTACTTGCTTGGAGGTATAAGCACTTTCATGATTCTTTGATGAAGCATATCCTTGATGTACATTTTCATTATGTTGTTATGTACTTTGATGATATATATTTGGTACGCATGATGTTTGGAAGGATGCATACAAGAAAATGGGATCCAGGAATCCTCTTAACTAATGGTGTGGGTTGGAGAGCACTCTTAATTGTTGGGGTGCAATACAAGCAATGGGACCCTGGAATAATTTTTATCTCATTGGTTTCAAATTTTTTGGGGAAAAAAGCAGTATGGGAGATGGATTTCCCACTTAATAAAGTGATTTTTATTAGAGTAGTGCAGCAGCAAGCATGGTGGTTCCTCTCTAAAATCTTCATGGAAACTCAAAGACTCAAGGTTGGGCAATTCAATGGCAACTTCAAAGAATTATACAGGAAGCAGGTTCTTCAACACCCATGTTTGAAATTGCTTGAGGACAAGCAATATTGGGAAGGGAGGATTTGTCATGTCCCAAATTTGGAATTGGGTCACAATGGCCTAATCACATTGGCCATATTCATTAGAGTTTGTAAAATTGATGTTAAAGGTCAAATAATTGCCAAGGAGGAAAATTACTAGTTTCCTAGGTTTAGGGTGGAAGCTTTGGGATCTGGAATAATGGGGATAATAAATGATG
Organism: Larix kaempferi; assembly: GCA_027924585.1. Lineage (NCBI taxonomy): Eukaryota > Viridiplantae > Streptophyta > Pinopsida > Pinales > Pinaceae > Larix > Larix kaempferi. The sequence goes on along the minus strand of BSBM01000241.1, from coordinate 132,033 downwards.
TTTGAACATTAGAGTGGCATAAATATTTAATAAAGGATCTAAATAAATATATACAAGTGAAAATCAAAGTGGCATTTGATCATGAAGACACATGGAGAAAGTGGGACCCACATATGGCTAGATTTTCCCACTACACTTGGCACATTCTCTCACCAATTCGAATTCAAGGTGAATGGTAACATACTTGGGGGAGTCCAAAAGGTATTATTCACGGCATGACTCATCCAAGGTCGAAATATAGAGGAAGAGTAACTCCCATGGAAGAGGAAGAGGCAATTTGGAGCTAGTGAGACACTTGGGCTAGATTTCCTAGCTCTATGACAACAATGATGAAGATGCTATGACACCTATGACACAAATCAGACCTGAAGGCTGACATATGACATATATGACATGTCAGGGCTAAAAATAGACTCCAAGAGGGCGCTCAAGGGTGTTAGGGCAGCTAAGATGCTTCCACATGTGATTTGGTGGAAGTGGGAGACTAGGAATTGTTGTACAAGTGGCATTCTTTGGAATCTCTTCCCAACTTGAGTTGGCATGAGTCTCTTGGAAGGAAATTGTTGAGATATTGTAACTTCAAAGAATATTATATTTGTACTTTATTATTCCGGAGATGATTCATTCCTCCGTGAAGATATTATTGTATATCCGGAGATGTTTATTCCTCCGTCGGAATGTGGTAACTTGGGTTATTAGACTTCCCTAGTGGGGGTCGGCCCTGTATGTGTTATGTGGGTCAAAGGGTTATTAGACCACCCTAGAGGGGTCGGCCCAGTCAGTTATAATGGGGTATTTAACCTAATGGTTAAATACGAGCCTACATGTACTTGTGTAAAATACATATCAGAGTAGTGTATAAATAGAGGAGGTGTGTTCCTCATTATACACATTCACTCACTTGAGGATAACGTACTTGTGGAGGAGAGGTCTGCTATTGTGGAGGAGGAGATCATGTCTCAGGGTTTCATCTTTGTATATTGCTGGTCATCTATATTGAGGAAGCTTTGCTGGGTTTTCCACCCCATGAGGGTTTCCCAGGATAAATCTCTGTCTCTTGTGTTTATGCTGTGCTTGTTGTTTCTTCAGTGATCCTGTATATGCTATTATTGTGAAATGGAATGAAATGCTGCTATTTTCTGTCTTATCATCTTGAATTTTAACATGGAATCAGAGCTAACCTGAAGGAAGACAAGGTATGGCACTAAAGACACTTGCTTTACTTACGACAATTTGAAGGTTAGGGTTTTACATAGCAAAAACCAGTCATCGTAGCACTTTCGCTATATATCCGTTTGGGCGAAGTTTTCGGATCTGAAATTGTTACAGGACGAAGCTAACATCTCTAGGTACCTTGTGTCCAAAGGACAACCTCTAATTCGTTGTACTTTGTGATTTATGATCTGTACAATATAGGGTTTCTGCCTCTTCCAGATCTGAGTCAAAATCAGGTGACCTTGGGAAAAAGGTCATAACTTGGGCTAGGAAGCTCCAAATGAAAGTTCGTGAAAAGTTACAGGTAGTACACAGACTGTACTATCTCAGAAAACTTTTTCAGGGGCCGAAGTTGAATCAGTGACACGTGGCACGCCGTACAAGTTCGCTCTCCTGTATTATCCCATAAACAGGTCATGTTGCGACACTTGGAATAACTCTCTCTCAGAGAATCCAATTGAGGTCAGAACTGTCAGGATGGAAAGATAACAGGCCGAGCTATCTCAGAAAACTTTTTCAGAGGCCGAAGGTCAAACAGTGACACGTGGCACGCCGTACAAGTTTGCTCTCCTGTATTTTCCCAAAACAGGGTCACGTCCAGTGAATCCGAAAGTTTCAAAGGCAAAGTTAAGGAGTAAAACTTTGCAGTTTTCAAATTCTGAATATACCAGTTTGATCAGCTCATCAAGGTCCAGTTCTTGCAAATCAAGTGGATTGGGTTAATCCTAGAAGAAGATGGATTGGTCACCTGCATAAGTGAAGAAGTTCCTGTCTCAGAGGGAGATGAGGATAAGGGCTTACATAAGAAGAATACAAGCGATCTCGACAGGTATGACTCATTGAGGTATGTTTCGATATTTGTCCATGATTAAGTTTATGGTATGTTTGTCTTCAGGTTATTACAGTTAGTACAATTTTGATTTTAGATTTGTCGTATAACCTTAACAAAATTATGAATGCATGATAGAAGATATTCATTGGTTAGGGTGTTGACACTTATGATTGTACTAATGCATTATGATGTTGTGTGAGGTTGATGTTGTCTGCTAACAAGATACAGGTACATCACAAAAGACAAATCAGGTTCCATGACCATGAAAACATGAAGACAAAGACTCATCCATAATCTTTGTTCTACTTACGAGGTATGTATGACTTTGTTATATTATGCTTAACCTATGAGACATGCAGGTTCTAGCTCGGGATCTCTAAATCATTGAAGAGATTGTTTAGGTATGTTGTACATAACCAAGTAGGTATACTAATCCAGGTATGTTTCCCATGAATCTTACCTTGTGTTAGGATCCCTTATATAAGTATACTTGATATGATTGGTTATGCTTATTCATAAAGTTAGTAATCAAGGGTTTATGCATGATTTAATTAACCAGAAGAGTACTATGATCAAACAAGAACATGCATGAGTAAAAGAAGACTTACTTGAAACCCTGAATACTAATGATCATGACTATACATATTCAAGATTATTTAGAATTAGAATGTTTTGAGAATATACTAATGAATGAATGTTTGTGTATGAGATCATGAGGATGACACTAGTGCACACTTGAGCATGCACAGTGGTACAGAATGAATAGAAGTTCAAAGGACATATAGAAGATCAAGCGGGAGGCAACCACACAAACATAAAAGATAAGTATTTGAGTTGTTATTTGAAATAGTAAATGATATTTCTTGTATGCATATTTGTATTCCTAGAACATATCATGCTGAGTGCAAACATTCATAGAGCATTGAACATTATACTACTAATATGCATATGATTGGTAAGTTGGACAAACATTCCATTGTTGCTTGTCTAGAATGAAACCTCTTTGCTGACATGCTAAGAGCTGTGCACACTCTCGATAGTATGTTCTGGTAGAGATGGAAGGCATCTAGATAGCCACTGTATGCATACAGGATATGGGAAAGTGTTGTGCCAAAGTATTGGTCAAGATAGTTGCATAACTATATAAATGATATCTGTATGCATAATAGGTTATCATGATTTCATGATTATGAAGGATTACTAATCATGTACTTAATTTTGTTTTGTAGGAAAGATCATGAAGAATAATGAACACCGAAAAGTGATGGATGTTCAACAAGAAGATTTACAAATCAAACAAAATATAGAAGGCTTGTGGCTAGAAGATTCTCTTAGAAAGAGGAAGAGAATCATGATGAGATGTTTGCTCCAAGTGGCTAGATAAGACCATTCTCTTAATGGTGCAATTAAAGAAGAAGTGTGAATCAGGTTCTGTATGGGTTCCCAGGATCAATAGTATATTGATGAGAATACATGTGGGGATTGTATCATCCTTGAACACCAGTCCTAAAGAGAGCCGTAGACGTAAGGTCTCCGAGAATGAAGTCCTTAGTGGACAGTTAAGGGGATTGGATCATCCCTGGACTTTCAGTCCTAAAGAGAGCCGTAGACATAAGGTCTCCGAGAATGAAGTCCTTAGTGGACAGTTAAGGGGATTGGATCATCCCTGGACTTTCAGTCCTAAAGAGAGCCGTAGACGTGAGGTCTCCGAGAATGAAGTCCTTAGTGGACAGTTGAAGGGATTAGATCATCCCTGGACTTTCAGTCCTAAAGAGAGCCGTAGACGTGAGGTCTCCGAGAATGAAGTCCTTAGTGGAAAGTTGAGGGGATTGGATCATCCCTGGACTTTCAGTCCTAAAGAGAGCCGTAGACGTAAGGTCTCCGAGAAGTGGGGATTGTATCATCCCCGGACCTTGGTCCCTGAATTGATCCGTAGACGTATGGTCTTCGAGAATAAAGTGATGGGGATTGCATCATCCCGGAACCACTAGTTCAAAATGTACGTGAGGACTGCATCGTCCATGAACTGGGTTCAAAATGTACGTGAGGACTGCATCGTCCATGAACTGGGTTCAAAATGTACGTGAGGACTGCATCGTCCATGAACTGGGTTCAAAATGTACGTGAGGACTGCATCGTCCATGAACTGGGTTCAAAATGTACGTGAGGACTGCATCGTCCATGAACTGGGTTCAAAATGTACGTGAGGACTGCATCGTCCATGAACTGGGTTCAAAATGTACGTGAGGACTGCATCGTCCATGAACTGGGTTCAAAATGTACGTGAGGACTGCATCGTCCATGAACTGGGTTCAAAATGTACGTGAGGACTGCATCGTCCATGAACTGGGTTCAAAATGTACGTGAGGACTGCATCGTCCATGAACTGGGTTCAAAATGTACGTGAGGACTCCATCGTCCATGAACTGGGTTCAAAATGTACGTGAGGACTGCATCGTCCATGAACTGGGTTCAAAATGTACGTGAGGACTGCATCGTCCATGAACTGGGTTCAAAATGTACGTGAGGACTCCATCGTCCATGAACTGGGTTCAAAATGTACGTGAGGACTGCATCGTCCATGAACTGGGTTCAAAATGTACGTGAGGACTGCATCGTCCATGAACTGGGTTCAAAATGTACGTGAGGACTGCATCGTCCATGAACTGGGTTCAAAATGTACGTGATGGGATTGCATCGTCCCTAGACATGAGACTTGTCTTAAAGTGATAAGGACTAATCATCCTGTAAGTAGATTGGGATTGCATCGTCCCTAGACATGGTGAGGTGTCTTAAAGTGATAAGGACTAATCCTCCTGTAAGTAGATTGGGATTGCATCGTCCCTAGACATGGTGAAGTGTCTTAAAGTGATAAGGACTAATCATCCTGTAAGTAGATTGGGATTGCATTGTCCCTAGACATGGTGAGGTGTCTTAAAGTGATAAGGACTAATCATCCTGTAAGTAGATTGGGATTGCATCATCCCTAGACATGGTGAGGTGTCTTAAAGTGATAAGGACTAATCATCCTGTAAGTATATTAGGATTGCATCATCCCTAGACATGGTGAGGTGTCTTAAAGTGATAAGGACTAATCATCCTGTAAGTAGATTGGGATTGCATCGTCCCTAGACATGGTGAGGTGTCTTAAACTGATAAGGACTAATCATCCTGTAAGTAGATTGGGATTGCATCATCCCTAGACATGGTGAGGTGTCTTAAAGTGATAAGGACTAATCATCTTGTAAGTAGATTGGGATTGCATCGTCCCTAGACATGGTAAGGTGTCTTAAAGTGATAAGGACTAATCATCCTGTAAGTTGATTCAGGATTGCATCATCCCTAGACATGGTGAGGTGTCTTAAAGTGATAAGGACTAATCATCCTGTAAGTAGATTGGGATTGCATCGTCCCTAGACATGGTGAGGTGTCTTAAACTGATAAGGACTAATCATCCTGTAAGTAGATTGGGATTGCATCATCCCTAGACATGGTGAGGTGTCTTAAAGTGATAAGGACTAATCATCTTGTAAGTAGATTGGGATTGCATCGTCCCTAGACATGGTAAGGTGTCTTAAAGTGATAAGGACTAATCATCCTGTAAGTTGATTCGGGATCGCATCATCCTTAGACATGGTGAGGTGTCTTAAAAGGATAAGGATTGATCATCCTGTAAGTTGATCTGGATTGCATCATCCATAGACATGAGAGATGTCTTAAATTGAGAGGGATTGATCATCCCATAAGTGGATCAGGATTGTATCATCCTTGGACCTATGTCCTAAAGTGAGAGGGATTGACCATCCCGTAATTGGATCATGTGTGTTGCAGGGTATGATGTTGTTGTGTATACTTGTATCAGTGTGGATACTTGTATTGATAGATGTATTAGTGAGAATACATGCTTTTGATGATAGATGTATTAGTGAGAATACATGCTTTTGATGATAGATGTATTAGTGAGAATACATGCTTTTGATGATAGATGTATTAGTGAGAATACATGCTTTTGATGATATATGTATTAGTAAGAATACATGTTTTGATGATAGATGTATTGGTGAGAATACATACTTTTGATGATACATGTATTGATTAATGTACTTGTATGGTTGAGGATACTTATGTTGTAGATCGAGATGATCCAGATGTTGTAGATCGAGATGATCCAGATGCTATAGATCGAGATGATCCAGATGTTGTAGATCGAGATGATCCAGATGCTGTAGATCGTGATGATCCAGATGCTGTAGATCGAGATGATCCAGATGGTGTAGATCGAGATGATCCAGATGCTGTAGATCGAGATGATCCAGATGCTGTAGATCGAGATGATCCAGATGCTGTAGATGAGATGATCCAGATGCTGTAGATCGAGATGATCTAGATGTTATAGATCGAGATGATCCAGATGCTGTAGATCGAGATGATCCAGATGTTGTAGATCGTGATGATCCAGATGCTGTAGATCGAGATGATCCAGATGCTGTAGATCGAGATGATATGACGATGCTGATGATCGTGAGATGACGATGCTGATGATCGTGAGATGACGATGCTGATGATTGTGAGATGACGATGCTGCTGATCATGTGATGACGATGCTGATGATCGTGTGATGGCGATGCTGACAATCGTGAGGATTCAGATATTGATGTTGCTGTAGCTGTTTGAGTGCTGCAGAAGATAAAGACTCAGTACTGAAGATGTTGATGTTCCAGTATTGAAGATATTCCAGTAACTGGTTGAGTTACTGATGATGTTGAGAAAGCTTCCAATGATTTATAGATGTATCATGTATGATGTTGATGACTCCTTGCTCGTGCAGATGCTGTTATAATATCCTTCTCGTTAAGGGGGAGTGTTGAGATATTGTAACTTCAAAGAATATTATATTTGTACTTTATTATTCCGGAGATGATTCATTCCTCCGTGAAGATATTATTGTATATCCGGAGATGTTTATTCCTCCGTCGGAATGTGGTAACTTGGGTTATTAGACTTCCCTAGTGGGGGTCGGCCCTGTATGTGTTATGTGGGTCAAAGGGTTATTAGACCACCCTAGAGGGGTCGGCCCAGTCAGTTATAATGGGGTATTTAACCTAATGGTTAAATACGAGCCTACATGTACTTGTGTAAAATACATATCAGAGTAGTGTATAAATAGAGGAGGTGTGTTCCTCATTATACACATTCACTCACTTGAGGATAACGTACTTGTGGAGGAGAGGTCTGCTATTGTGGAGGAGGAGATCATGTCTCAGGGTTTCATCTTTGTATATTGCTGGTCATCTATATTGAGGAAGCTTTGCTGGGTTTTCTACCCCATGAGGGTTTCCCAGGATAAATCTCTGTCTCTTGTGTTTATGCTGTGCTTGTTGTTTCTTCAGTGATCCTGTATATGCTATTATTGTGAAATGGAATGAAATGCTGCTATTTTCTGTCTTATCATCTTGAATTTTAACAGAAATCGACCCATGGAGGACATTAGAACTTTATAAATGTCAATAACAAAGAATGAAACCAGCTTTTGATAATTTGTAGAATTTGCAATTGCATTTGTGAAGAGGGAGAGCTAGTGGATGACTAGTTTCTTGCCTTAGCCAATTTCGAGGGTGAAAGATTCCCATCCAAGTTGGTAATTGGAAAGGCCATTCAGACCTTTCATTTGGAGCTTTAATGGAGTCTTTATTTGCAGGTGTAAGCTACAGGGAAGCTCATGGTTTCTTCTATTGCAGCTCACTCCTTCAACCATTTCCAGTTTTGATGTCATATTCTTGATCCTTGAGGGAGGGCGTTTTTGGTGAGCTATTGTACTCTTTGGGGAAGATTTTAATGCCCCATTTCTTTTGTAATATGAATTAAATACTCTGTTCTTCATCTCCAAAAATTTTCAGGTCGAAATTCCAAGTAGAAATGTATAAATCTCATTTTTAATGGAAGAACAATGCCATTTCCCCACTACCTTGTTGTGAGCCAATGTATTGATGATGATTTCGAATGAATGGATGATTCTCTGATATATTTGTGATACATATACTGCCATGGATGTCTTATACAAGTTTCATGTACTGTACTTGAGCATTTGAAGCATTTTTACTCAGTTTAGTGGTATTGGGAGGTGAAATAGTACCATTTCCCCAAGGGTCGAATTTGGGATTTTTGCAGTTGAATGGGAGAGGGTGAAAACAGTTGTAATAATCCATTAATGGTGCATATGAGACTTTAATAAAATACTTAACACATTACATACCTCTGTTCATAAATTTGAGTGGGTTTGGAGGCATTTGGGAAGCCATTTTCAGTACTTACACCAGGGGGATTTGAACCCCAAATTACTAGTAAAGTTGCATAATTGGTTCAGAATCTTAAGAGAGTTTGCAGAGGTCTTTTGGTGGACATATGTCATCCATAAACATCATATTCAAGTTCTAATATCATTCATACACCTTCCTTGAATATTTGAAGGCATTTGGAGTCAATTTGAGACCTAGAGACCAATACTAGTCAAAGGAAAAATCACTAGTAAAGTTACCTACATTGATCAGAATTGAAAGAGGATTTTCAAAAGTATTTTAAAGGTCCAAAGGCATCCCTGAAACACATATTTATGTTCTAATATCATTCATATACCTTCTCAGAAGATTTGGGATCATTTGGGGCAAATTTGGGACCTAGAGATCAAAACTAGTCAAAGGTCTAACTAGGGAAAAAAGTGGAAAATTGCAATTTTAATAAAATTCCTAATAAGGGACATTACAATAAAGCAGCAGTCGAGTCAACAACAGAAACAACTGATGCAGCAGTCGAGTCAGCAGCATTCGAGCCAGTAAAGCAAGCAAAAAAAGTAACAAGTGAAGAAGTAATTTCGACAAACACAGTAGAAATACCAAGCAGCTCAATACAAGCAGAAACATTCTACTGAAGAAGCACAAAAACAGACAAAACAGGCACCAGCAATAGTCGAGACTCAAAAAGAATCAGAAAAGCAATTAGCGGCGGCAAAATCTAAAGAAAAATCCAAGAAAAAGGAAAAAAACAAAAGACGACACCGAGAGAAAATTCTTCAGCAATAGCAACAACATATGCAGCATATATCTCAATTGAGTCGTTTGTCTGTACATCTCGACCAATTTGGCCCGATCTCGACATACCATCCACAACAGGCACCACAGGAAGAGCTCAACATACTGGCTGATGCAATCAACCGAGAACATCGACATAGATTACTGGAAGCAGAAGACCAGATTCATAAGGTGGAACAAGAACAAACCCTATTTCTGACATAGTGTTAAGAATTAGCGCAACGGGTCATAACAATTCCAGTCACGACAAGCACGCTTGATAAAGCATTTTAGTTGTTTGAATCTATCGTGTCGGCACTGTCTGAACAACAGACCAAGGATCAAGAAGAACAAGCCACAGTAATAGCGTCATTAATGTCACAACAGTTTGAAGCATTCAACTCAGCACACAGTCAGCTCATACAGTCTAATGACGAAGTAGAGACAACAAACAATGTTCTTCGCAATTGGTACAAACATTATGGCAACCTATTTACGGAAATGCGGGAGACAAGACAGACAATTGACAATATTCAAAAAGAAACTGAGTGGCTGATGAAACCATGGCCAAAATGATTGAGAAAAAACTGATAATGGAAAATAGAAAACTCGAGAAATTGGAAAAAAGTGAAGCACAGTGGTTGAGCCAGGCTCGTCATAACCTTGACAAAGTAGAGCAACTCCGACCACGTCTTCGAACACTGCTTTTAGCTGCAGATGAGAAAATATAGCTTTTCGGTTCCGGCCTAATTCATCTACAAGGCAAAACTACTAAAGAATAGATAGCCCACTTGTTGGCCCTTACAACACTTACTATCGACATCCAGAACACACTGCATCATTGGGAGATCTTCCAGCATCAAATGTCAATTTCAGCTGAAGCAATTGTCGAGGTCTATCTGCAACAACCAACAACGCCCAGTTCCACTCCAGACAACTCATAACAGGTGCATTTATCACTTAAAGCACAGTTATAAACAATTTTGTTTAGTAATTTTGAATTTTGTATAATTGAATATGTCGGTCAGATGGACGAACAATACAGTTGTATAATTGAATGTAAACATCTAAGATCTGTTCATGTATATTTTTACCCTTGATGTACAGTTCAACATCTTATATCATAAAAATTTTGCAGCATTGTTGGGTTTAGATTCTCTTATCCTGCAAATTTCCCAGTATAAATTTATTGTTTTTATTAGTTAAAATCTTTTTTATCTGGAATTTTTTGTATTATAGTCTGCCTATCTTATCATGTTTTCATCAGAATCAGTCGACCATCGACAATAGTCTTCCGACCAAAGCAAATTTTTGTTAGCAGTGTTGCTACCAAGGTTGAGAAATCTCCTAGACTTAGAACTGTGTTGCAAAATTTTACATGGCGAATCGCAATAAGACTCATCCATAATTATTGGATTTCTGTATTTAAAAATAATTTTAATACTGTAATAATCTAAATGCATTTTAATACCGTAAATAGAACTCGTCAACCTCTCCGACCTCCGCGGACCTCCGACCTAGTCGACCTTGTTTGGCTTCTCCGTTGTCGTCCGACCTAAGAGGTCGAACCTATCGGAGTTCGAAAACAGGTCGAACAGGTCAAAAGAGGTCGAAAAATATCACAGAAGGTCATTTAATATTTATACAATTCCTTTTTTAATTGAATATATAATTACCAAAGGAAAATACATATGTTTTTAATAGTTACACCTACTTAAATTACAATTTCCTTATCATTAAATATATAATGCCCTTATGTTTATTGATTCATTGTCAAATATTCCCTAACAAGAGCAATGTATTTACTAATTCAATAAGAAATAATTGTCAAATGCTAAGTGATTTTGATAATAGCTTCTCAATTTGTCATTTGCTAGGCACCAAATTCCCATAATAGCGTAAAAATAGAAAGAAAGAGTAACCCAACACCTTGACAATGAAATAAAGAGATGAATAAGAAGCCTCTTCGAGAGGGAAACCTCCTCATACAATGTGATGCAAGGGAGGGTTGTTCAGACCCTCTTGCTTAACTATAACATAAATTCAATCACACAAATGCTCACATAGACTAGACGTGAACTGGAATGCCAATAAGTTGGCTTCTATTACTTGATCTGATTACAATGTTACATACAAAGCAATAAACAAGTCGGCCTTATCCTGTTACAATATACATAAGTAAATCTCTGTTTACTCAATGTGTGTCTCCCTATGTGTGATCCTCTCCTTCTCCCGATCCTCCATTGAATGAAAGAATGATTGATCCCTCCTATGTGCCTCCGCACCAGTCTTCTACTATGCTTTGTTGTTTTTCCCGCAGTCCACTCCGACTGGTTTTCCCTGAGACATACTTCTATGTCCATCGCTCGACTCCTGATCGAACGGATCCTGCAGTTGTAAGTGCCCCCTTATTGTCCTGCACAACCTCTTCCTATCGAAACACCTGGCCTGGTCTCAATCGCCTTCTTGACTGTCATTAACTTCCTCAACGGCTGTAGGTATGTTTCCTTTGAATTCTGTACCTCTCTCACTTTCCTACAGTTGTCAGTCTTGTCACTGTCCTCTTTGACATGTCAACCATTCTGTGCTTTGACAGTTTTCGACATAACTTGTCGGCTTCACTTAGTCTCCATGGCTACCGGTCCACTTCGTCCCCCTCACTTGGCCTTTGTTGCTTTCATCGGTGTCGATGTTCAACCACTTGTTGACTTCCGACTCCTTCGACTTCCGCTCTTGTCGACCATACTTTAACAACTTCCTGCTCGACTAGATGGCTTCCACTGCCAGTCTCCCTCGCACCAGTGGTCGTCAGCAATCCCCCTATTCAACCCTCTTCTGTAGATCAACTTCGACAGTTTCTCCTAGGTCATGATGCCCCTGCATCAGTCTCCTCAGGTGACAAAGAACTTGACTGCTCCGTCAGTCTCCCATATTCTTTGTCTGAAATCCATGTCGCTTCATTCGATTCACAATCCCTCCATCAGAATACATATTTTGTCTTCCGCGAACTCCTCTTGCGTTCAACTTCACGCTCATCCACCACCTCGGTGATATCCTCTTCTCGTCGACCTGGAATTTTCCTTGTCCAGTCGATATTCGACACTTCTGCGCTACTTCTTGTTGAGCCTTCTTCATATTTGTACAGATATGAGACATTGAACATATGAGAAATGTTCAATTCCTTCGGTAGCTCCAACACATAAGCATTGTTCGAAATCTTCTTCAGGATCTTACATGGTCCAATCTTCTTCAACTTTAGGTTGTTGTATGTTCCTGTAGGGAACCTCTCTTTCCTCAAGTGTGCATAGACTAGGTCTCCTTTGCTGAACAACTATATCATCTTCTTCCTATCGGCTCTCAACTTGTATGCCACATTGCTCTTTTCAATGCGCTTGCGTACATCATCATGTACTTCTTTCATCTGCTCCACAAATGTTTCTGCATCTGCACTCTTTCTCATCTTCGTTGGTATCACAACCAAATCCATCACACCATGTGGGCTTCGACCTTGAACAATCTGGAATGGGCTCATACCCGTCGACCAATTCACATAATTTTTGTATGGGAATTCCGCTTGCGCCAACATGTTCTCCCACTGTTTGGGTCTGTCGGTCGTCAAACATCTCAGAAGGTTTACCATACTTCTGTTTACTACCTTGGTCTGTCCATCAGTCTATGGATGATATGCCGAGCTAAACTGCAACTTTGTGTCTAGCTTCTTCCATAGGGTTCTCTAGAAATGACCCATAAAATTGGGATCCCTGTCCGATGTTATACTCTTCAGCAACCCATGCAATTTGATTATCTCCTTTAAGAATAGTACAACAATGCTTATGGTGTCACTTGTCTTTCAACATGGAATAAAATGTGCCATTTTAAAAAATATGTCAACTACCACAAAGATTGAGTCGTTACCTTGCCGTGTCTTCGACAATCCTAACACAAAATCCATGCTCAGGTGCTCCCATGGGGTATTTTTCATTGGCAATGGTGCATATAGCCCCGTATTCTGACTCTGCCCCTTCAGCAACTGGAAAATTTGACACTGTCGTACCCACCTACCGATATCTGCCATCATCCCTGGACAATAATACTTTTCTTCGACCAACGCCTTGGTCTTTTCGATGCTGAAATGACCTGCTAATCCACCACTATGCAGTTCTTGGATTAGGTTCTCTCTTACGGATCCCCTGGGAATACATAATTGTTGTCCCTTGAATAGGTATCCTTCTTGGATAAAATAATCCAAGTATGGAGTTCTGTCGACACTCTATGGTTGGCGACTAGCCTTCCATGCTTTTGCAAAATCATCGTCGGTTTCATACTCTGTCTTCACCGACTCCCCTTTCTTCATGCACTCTGTCAATGGTGCACATATTCGACTAAATCCTCTGATGAACTTCCTGTAGAAACTAGCAAGTCCATGAAAAATCCGCACTCCTGTCATGCTTGTCAGTTCTAGCCACTCGAATATAGCCCTCACCTTTTATGGGTCCATCACTAACCCTTTACTCGATATTATGAATCCCAAGTACAGTAGTTCTTCCTTCATGAATAAGTACTTCTGCAGGTTCACCATCAGCTTCTCTTCCTACAGCTTCCGCAACACTTGTCGAATGTGCTCCAAATGTTCAACTTTGGTTCGATTGAATATCAAGATGTCGTCGAGGTACACTATGACGAACTTTCCCAAGAATGGATTCAGTACTTTGTTCATCAATCGCATGAACGTACTGGGTGCATTAGTCAATTCGAAGGGCTTGACTAACCACTCATATAGTCCTTCCTTCGTCTTGAAGGATGTCTTCCATTCATCACCTTCTTTGACCCTGATCTGGTGATACCCACTCTTCAGGTCAATCTTGGTGAAGTATCTTGCTCCACTCAAGTAATCCATCAAGTCATCCATCCTTAGAAATGGAAACCTGTACTTGATCGTGATCTTGTTAATAGATATGGAGTCTATACACATCCTCCATTCTCCACCCTTCTTCGGTGCTAGTACATATGGTACTGCACACGGGCTCAGACTTTCTATGATCAATCCTTTGTCCAAAAACTCTTGGACTTGTCAGTTGAGTTCCCGACCCTCTATCAGAGTCATTCTATGTGGTGCATTGTTTGGAAAACTTGATCCTGGAATCAAGTCGATTTGATGGGATATGATTCTCATCGGTGGCAATCCCGTCGGTGCCTCATTGGCCATTATGCTATTAAACTTGTCGAGCATTTATTCGACTTCGACCGGAACTCTCTCCATCGTTGACCTTTAAACACATGGTCCTTTCAGAATGATGGCGAAACATCCCGACTGTTTCTCTTCCTCTGCTAGGAATTCCTTTGATAAGCACATCAACACTCACTTCTCCCAATAGTTTCTTTCTCCCTGCTTTCAGTCAACACCATCCTCCTGCTTTTGCTTCAGCATCCTTCACGTGCCATTTTTCCACACTGTGATTGTGTTGGCTCGACCATCATAGATCATCTTCCAATCATATTTCCATGGCCTCCCTAACAACAGATGACAATCATCCATTGGGATTTCGTAGCACAGTACACTGTATTCAAGTTTCCTGACGTTAAAGTTGATCATGCACTGTCTGGTTACCTTCACATGATGTCCTTTCTGTAACCAGGATATCTTGTATGGATTTGGGTGTTGTTGACATCTCAAACCCAACTTATCGATGACCTCTGTCAACACTAAATTCTCTATACTACCACCATCGACAATGGTCTTGCAGTACCTGTCGATGATCAACACTTTGGTCCAAAAGATGGCCTTTCATTGTGTCGGCTCCTTCTCTTCGCGCTGGTTGTGCTGCACCAATGCTCTCCTGGCCGTCATGTTTCGACCTTTTCCTCTACCATCTTCACCACTGTCGGATGTCAAATTTGTGTTCTCATCTCCTTGGTCCTCTCGTCAACGCCTAGGTTTCGACTCCTCTACCGAGTGTAATTCTTCGGGCATTCATAAGCTTTGTGTCTCACACTGCGACACTTATAACAGACTATAGCTGGTCTGTTAGCTCCTTTATTTTCTATTGGACCATTTCGACCAAACGCACCCCGACCGCGGGTCTCTCGACCTTCCTGTCGGTTTCCCTGTGCTTTCTCTTTGGTCATTGTCCCTTCTGCACATCGGTCATCTACGACGACTTCCTTCCTAGTTTCTCTACTTTGTCCCTTCGTGGAAACAGTCTTCGCACCTCGACCAATCATCCTTCCATTGGTCGACGTGGTTCTTCTCGACAGTTTGTCTTCTGCCTTCAGAGTTAACTGGTAGGATTCACCAACCGCTCGGAACCTTGACGGGCTCAACTCATCCTGTATAACATATTTCGAGTTGTTCACATATCTGGCAACTGATTCTTCTCCTTCATTGGTTTGACTGGATCTAATCGACAGTCTATAGAACTCTTCTGTGTATTCTTTCACGGTCATCTCTTTCGGTCGAAAGTTTTGTAACTTCCTAAACAAGGAAATCACATAGTCGCTAGGTAGGAACTTCCCTTTCAAATTGGAAACCATTCTGTCCCAAGACTTGATTTTATCCTTGCCTTTCTTGACTCTGTCGGCCTGTACATTGTCCCACCACAATGAGGCATGGCCTCAGACATGCATTTTTAACCCTTTTAGTATCCTCTATCCGCTATATGTCGAAGTATTTCTCCATCTCTCTAAACCATTCTATCAAGTCTTCTGGATCCAGACTTCCTGAGTAGG
The DNA here is from genome assembly GCA_027924585.1 of Larix kaempferi. Classification (NCBI taxonomy): domain Eukaryota; kingdom Viridiplantae; phylum Streptophyta; class Pinopsida; order Pinales; family Pinaceae; genus Larix; species Larix kaempferi. Next base: position 116,196 of record BSBM01000241.1, on the reverse strand, counting down.
TATGTACATCCATCTTTGTCTTACCCCTCATTTCTTTCAGTAGCTTGATGAGTTTATATTCTAGTTCTTCTTCCACTGCTTCCCGAGCTTCCACTTCCTCGACTTTTTCGTCACTACAGTCAAGTACATCGGGAATGCATCCACGTCTCTGGCTTTCTTTGATCTCTATGACCTCATTGGTCAAACTTATCATTGTTCGCATGCACTCGTCGAACATTTCGCGATCAACTGTAACTCCTGTGCCTCGCACTCTTGGTCCTATACCACAAAAATTTACACATCTTTGTGCCATTCTTTCAACCGCAGCTTAAATAACCTCTTGTCCAATCGCAACCAGACTTTCACCACTCGCGCACAACTCTACCCAACCGTAGTTGGAGCTGTTCACACACTTGCAGGTTCTTCCTGTTCAATACCACTTGATGCTATGCAAGCTGGTATCGGTTCTCTACCGTTCACTAGGTTCCTCTCTTGCTCACGGGATTCAACCAGTTCTCAAGATTCTATTTCTCTGATACCACCTGACGCAATGGCGGGTCGATCGGACCCTCTTTCTTAACTATAACACACAATCAATCACAAAAATGCTCACATAGGCTAGACGTGAACTGGAATGCCAAGAAGTTGGATTATATTACTTAAAGTGATTACAATGTTACATACAAAGCAATAAACAAGTCAGCCTTAGCTTGTTACAATATACATAAGTAAATCTCTATTTACTCAGTGTGTTTCTCCCTATGTGTGATCCTCTCCTTCTCCTGATCCTCCATTGAATGGAATAATGATTGATCTCTCCCCCATGCCTCCGCACCAATATTCTACTCTACTTTGCTGCTGTTTCCGAGGTCCACTCCGACTGATTTCCCCCGAGACGTCCTTCTTTGTTCATCGCTTGACTCCTGATTTGACTGATACTACAGTAGTCAGCGCCCCCTGACTGTGTTGCACAACCTCTTTCTATGGCAACAGTTGGCCTGGTCTCAAATTCCTTCTTAATGTCATTAACTTCCTAAAAAACCCTCAACAGTTGTAGGTATATTGCCTTTGAATTCCGCACCTCTCTGACTTTGATACAGTTGTTGGTCTTATCACTGTCCTCTTTGACATGTCAACCATTCTGTGCTTTGTAAGTTTTCGATGTAACTTGTCGGCTTCACTTAGTCTCCATGGCTGCCAGTCCGCTCCATCCCCCTTGCTTGGCCTTTGTCGCTTTTGTCGGTGTCGATGTTCGACCACTTGTCGACTTCCGACTCCTTCAACTTCCATTCCTGTCGACCATACTTCGATAGCTTCCTGCTAGACTACATGGCTTCAACTGCTAGTCTCTCTCGCACCAGTGGTCGTCGGAAATCCCCCTGGTCGACCCTCTTCTGTCGATCAACTTCGACGGTTTTGCCTAGCTCCTAATGCCCCTGCATCACAATGTATCAAAATCACAAGACAAGATGAGATAATATTAAAACTAGGTCTCCTTCGTATATATATATATATATATATATATATATATATATATATATATATATACACATAAGAGACAACGGGTGCAATTACAATTCTTGTTGACCATACACTTACAATTAAGGTCCTAGACAACCAATAAAGACAATACTAATATAAAAATACAAATGTAATGTCACAGTATATAGGGCTTAACATGTCTCTCCCCTTCAAATAAGTGTTCTCCTCAACACTTAATTAATTATGTATATTTTTGAATGAGGAACTCAAATTCCTGTCTCACCTCTTGTATTGGCAAGTTCTTCCACTTGATGAGGTACTCAAGAATTGATCTATTTCACAGTTGCTTTCTCATTGTGTCAAGAATTGTTTCAGGTTCTAGTATCAATTTCCATTCTTCATCTATCTCTGGTAAAATAGTCTAGGCTAGGAACTTGTCACCAATTTTTTTTGTAGGAAAGAAACATACAAAACTTGATGTACAGATGGATATGGAAGCCACTTCAATTTGCAAGCCATACTTCCAATCCTATACAACACCTTGTATGGGCCATATTACTTGGATGCTAATTTATTGTCCTTCTTTTGTTGCATGAGGGATATTTGTTTGTATGATTGTAGCCTAAAAAATACACAATCCCCCACTTCAAAATTCATTTCACTATGATGTTGATTTTCTTTGTGTTTCATCCTATTTTGTGCTCTAGCCAAGTTATCTTTCAATATTTGGAGAATGTTGGTGCTCTATATGATCCTCCACTACTTTAACTTAGCTTTCTCTTTCAAGGATGATGTGATGGAAGGAGGATCATAGCTACAACGTGTGTAATAGATCAAATAATAATAAAGTTAAGCTAATGTAGTAAATAAATAAAGCAATTAAAGGGTTAAGTGCATATTTAATAAAAGATGGTTAATTAATGTAGTCAAAGGACGCGCATTTTTATTTTAAAAGGTATGAATGGCCTTATTTAAAGGTCCTATGTAATTGTAATGTATACATTTTTTAAGCTATGAATTATATATATATATTATCTTAGACATTGAGTAAATAATTAAATTGAAGTTTCTCCATGTATCATTGGTATTAGAGCAAACAGTCGCCGTAAGGAAGCCACCGTCGTACCCCAAAACCATACAACCACCAATCTAGGTCGGGACGTACTACAAATAAGCACTATACCTTTCAATCTGTAATGTGCATTCGTACGCATTGTACAACTCCATCCGTACCAATACGTACTGTACAATTCTACTAGAAACTATTGATATGAATTATGAAGTGCTTGTACAATGGTAAGTAGCGAAGGTTGAGATATGTGTCTGAAATTTGATGGAGTCACCAAGCAAGAAACCAGAGGAATTAAACAAGGAAGTAATTAACCAAAGAGATGAATTAAATGCTATCGAAATTCGTCCCAACAACTTGGAATTAGAAGGAAATAATAAGAGATTGCAGTCCATAGAAGATCAATTACATAATTTAAATGTCAACAAATAATAGAACAAAATGAAAAATAAGAGAATAAATTGGTGTTGAATGCAATATTGGAAAAGTTAAAAATATTCCAAAACAGTACCAAATCAGGAAATACTTGAAACGTTTATGTGGGGAAATCCACGTAATCTAAGATATGAAGAAACAGATTACCAAAAAATAAAAAAGGAGTTACTCAAATATGAAGGAGCTATTGTTTGGGTCAACAAAATGGAAGGAATCTTTGAGTCAAACCCCCCACTAGGAGATCGAGAAAAATAATGACAACATCCGATAATCTAGAAGGAGAAGCATATGATTGGTTTTTATGGTGGTCAGGAAAAGTGGATGTAAGATCATTCAATTGGCACAATTTCACGAATGAGTTATTAAAAAGATTCCATGATAAAGAAGATGACAAACTTTACAACAGATTTGTGCATCTCAAATAGAAAGGAAGCATAAATGATTATACACATGAAGGGGAAGTGTTGGAAACTAGACATACAAAGTTCTCAGACAAACAATTGCTAAAAATGTACAGATATAAATTAAAATATTATACATGTAGTGAGCTAAGGTTATGGAATCCCAAAACTATCGAAGATGCTAGACATGCAACAAAATTAATTGAACAACTTAATAAGTTAAACAAGCCATCATTCACGAGATAGGAAAGATTAAATAGATATACGAACAAAAAATAAAACAAATATGTTATAGAAAAATAACAAATACATACCTCCCCCCTTAAGGGAGGAGGAAAAAAGACGTCGGGATACATATAAGAAATAGGTAAATAAATGTAGATATTGTGGAAATAATTGGTCTCCAGGGCATAAAATGCAATAATTAGAAATGATACAATTGTGATACAAAAAAGGAACCCAACACATCCGATAGTGACTGAGCGGAGGAAGGAAGCAATGGGGGAAATGAGAACACTAATTTAGATTTGGTGGAAGTGATGTTATCAATATCCTTAGTTGTAATAATGAGTATTGCTCAACCACAAACGTTGAAATGAATAGGGCATGTAAAAAAAGAAAATGTCACCATACTTATAGACACAGGAAGAAACCATAATTTTATAGACATAAATGTGGAAAAAATGTTAAATGTATTCATATATCTATCAACATGTTGTAATGTACCAATTAGATCTGATGATACACTAACTATCTCTCCGACAAGACTTAAGGAAAAACAATGAACTCTGGTGACTTTTCTGACTGTAGGAAGGAAAACTCAAAGGACTTTAGAAGGGATGAGGATCATGCCAGCTGATAGATCCTTTTCACAATGTACTGGTACCATTAATTTTTTGAACATCAACATGTCTGAAGTCTACTCCAAGGCTCTTGGGCACCCAACATATGCAAACTAGAACATCAACTAAGCATTGCCTGAGAACCAATGGTGAGGTATTTTTAATTATGAAGGATCAATCAAATTAAAGAACAATAAATTATCAGCCTAGGTTCACTCCAGTAATTTTGGGAAAGTTCTGAGGAGGTCTCACAAACATACAAGTAAAATTGCCTTCCAGGATTACACGACTAGGCCAAATTCAAGAATTTACAAACAGTCAAAGAGGCTCACAAATTTTTTATTTTAAGCTTGGAATGAGTCATTTGACATCTTAATTAACACCAGGAACATAAATCACTTCATTTGGGATGATATTCATTCATTTATAAAATAAGTACTGGAAATTAGCTTATTTTCATACAAATCTAGACTAGGTGCAAGAAAGAGGTATTGGAATCAAATTTTTATTCGGTAAAACTTTATAATTGATATCATAGGTCCATTATTATAGTCACATCATCCATCAGTAGCTATGTTACTCATCAGATAGTTCTCAGGAAAGAGATACATCAATAACAAGTTCTTCCATTAAAAAAGACTAGGAAAATACTCATATATATGCATGTAGAGCTATCAAATCTCTGTCATAAGATCATAATCCACTGGTTCAAACTTCAAGACCTACAATAAACTCATTAACAATGGTTGAATGCCATCATCCTCTCACAAAAAGCAGGGGCACATCTCCTAGCTTGGACTAGGGGCACATCTCCCAAGCCACTAAGGCACAATTGCACTCAATCCAATTCTCCAAATATCAAAAGATGCGATAGTGGTGCTCTCTCCTTCTTTTATAGATGGAAGATGACTTGAGTAGAAAGTATCCTAGGCTAATGCAATGTCATGGATGGATAAGGAAAGCTTGCTTTAATCATTTTCTCCTTTTTTGCTTTGCTTTTTGCTTTTACCTTTTATGCTTTAGCTTTTCTATCATGCTTTGCTTTTGAATGTTTTTTCTTACTTTTCTGCCTTATCCTGCTTTTCCACCTTATCTTGCTTTTCTATCTTTATCTTGATTTCTGCTTTTATGTTGCTTTATGCTTTATGCTGCTTTTCTCGAGTTTTGTTGCCTTTCTGCTTTCTACTATCTTTTCTTCCTTTTTCTTGATTTTATAGCTTTGGATACTTTCACCTATCTTCTCTTGCAAGTCACCTCTTGGTCAACCTTATCCTCTAAGGCGCACTTATGGAGAATTAGCCACTTTATTCCAAAATAGAAAATAATTATCATCAAGTGCATATCAAACTTTAGGAAAAATAAACCAACACCTCCTAATTAATTAAATGCCTGAACTTTCAAAATTAACCCCAAGTAAATGAAGTTTTCTCCTCAACCCAAGGGATTGATTGGGTTAGGAATTCAATCTAGTGATCATCAATGAGGGTACATGACAGTCCTCCCCTCCCAAGATTGCTTGTCCTCAATCAATTTCAAACTGGGATGTTGTAAGATGTGTTCTCCTTCCCAAGTAGCATCCTCACTAGGCAGTCCTTCCCATTGGACCAAGAATTCCTTAATGATTATGCTTCTTAGCTTCTTCTCTCGGACCTCCAAAATATTCTATGGAATTAAAACCATATGTCCTTCATCATCAAGGGGAGACAGTTCTTTTGAGACCTTAACTTGTTTCTCTATTTCCTTCTTCAAACAAGACACATGGAAAACATTGTGAATCCTACTACCTGGAGGCAATTGTAGATCATAAGCCACTTCATCAATCTTCCTTAGGACTTGGTAGGGACCATAGAACCTTGGATGTAGCTTCTCATCCCCTTTAGACTTAAATGAGGATTGTCTATAGGGATGCAACCTCAAACATACGTCAAGATCCCTTACTTGGAAGGTTCGCTCCCCTCTCTGTTTGTCTGCATTCACCTTTTGTCTATTATGTGCTACTCGCAAGTTGTCCTTGAGAGTTATGAGTATGTATTGACTTTCTTGGATCCAATCCTTTTCCTTCTCTGTCTTGTAATCACCAAATATCAGTTCAGCAAAAGTGGGTGCATCATATCCATATAGGGCCTTGAATGGTGACATTCCAATTGAAAGATGAAAAGTAGTATTGTAACAAAACTCTCCCAAATGGATCCAAGTAGTCCATGACTTTTGCACCCCAGTAATATAGTTTATCAGGTATCCTTTCAGCCACTGGTTCACTCTCTCTGTTTGGAAATCTGTCTATGGATGGTGTCTTGTACTCATGTCCAAACTTGTCCCCACTAACTTGACCAATTCTTGCCAAAAATTGCTAGTGAACCTTCTATCTCCATCACTGATAATGGACTTGGGCATGCCATGAAGTTTGAAGACTTCTTTGATGAAATGTTTAGCCACTTAGATGGCTTCAATATTATTTGTGACAAAAAATAAATGTGTATACTTATTCAACCTATCAACCACAACAATAATATTGTCTTTACTTGGCTTTTGGGGAGTCTGGTGATGAAATCCATCGACACACTTTCCCATTTCTATTTAGGAATAGGAAATGGTTGTAAGAGTACATATGGATGAGTATGTTCTACTTTTTTTTGCTGACATTCCACACATGATCTAACATACTCCATCACTTACTTCTTCAAGCCCTTCCAAGAGAACCTTTCCTTCACTTTCTTGTATGTCTTCACAAAGCCCGGATGTCCTGCTAGGGGTGCATCATGAGCAGCCTCTAGGATATTCTTCTTTAATGAGGATTCTGGAACCAAAACGATCATATACTTATGATAGATGATATCATTGAGAATATTGTAAGTATCATCGTGATTTAGTCCATCTAATAAATAACAAGCAAATTTATTCTTTGCATACTCTACTCCTAGTTGTGCTTTCCAATCATCATGAAACATCATCAATGCAAAGGTTGGTTTTCTAGAAAGTGCATCAGATACAATGTTCATCTTACCTTTCTTGTATTCAATGTCAAAGTTGAATGCTTGGACCTTGCTTACCCAATTTTGCTTCCTATCATTCAATTCCTTTTGGGTTAGGAAGTGTCTCAAGCTGTTATAATTAGTATTGATGATGAAATTACCACCCACAAGATATTGTTTGAACTTGACTAGGACATGCAAGATGGCTAGAATCTCCTTATCATAAAATGAATATAACCTCTCATGGGGATGCAACTTCCTGCTTTCAAAGGCTAGGGGATGCTTGTTTTCCATCAATACTACTCCAATCCCATTCCCTGAAGCATCGCATTCAAGAACAAAAGGTTGAGAGAAATGTGGAAGTGCAAGAACATGACAACTACTCATTACCTCCTTCATCTTATTGAATGTTTTTTCATCCTATTCTGACCAATTAAAGGCTCCCTTCTTAGTAAGAACTATCAATGGAGATGTCAACTTTGAAAATCCTTTGACAGACTTTCGGTAGTAAGTGCATATTCCAATTAACCCTCTCAATTCAGTGAGATTTTTAGGACTTGGCCAATCCAAAATGGTTTGGATCTTCTCCATGTGAACCTTAATCCTTCTTTCCCAATCACATGACCAAGATATAAAATCTTGATCATTCCAAACTCGCACTTGGATAGTTTTGCATAGAAAGACCGATCTGCCAAGATTGTTAGTACAACATCCAAATGGTGCAAATGCTCCTCCCAAGTTCTACTATAGATTAAGCTATTATCAAAGAAAACAAGAACAAAATTACGTAGATATCTCCTAAACACTTTGTTCATGCAAGATTGAACATTAGCAGGTGCATTAGTTAGGCCAGAAGGCATAACCGGGAACTCAAAGTGTCGATGATGAAACCGAAAAGTTGTCTTTTGAATGTCCTCCTCCCGCATACTAATTTGATGGTAACCATAGTGAAGGTCAATCTTTGAAAATTATTTGGCTCCATGTAGTTCATCCATCAGCTCATCAATCCTTGGGATAGGATATCTATTCTTGATAGTCTTCTTGTTGAGAGCTCTATATTCTACACACATGCGCATGGTCCCATCTTTCTTCTTCAGAATGACTAGTACAAATGATGAAAAAGGACTTGAGCTTGGTCTAATGAATCCCAAGTCAAGCAGTTCCTTGATGGTTCGCTCTATCTCATCCTTGAATATTTTTGGGTGCTTGAAAGGATGGACTTTGATAGGTGATGTTCCTATCTCCAACTCAATTCTATACTCCACTCCTCTATCAGGTGTCCTACTATGAGGAAGGTAACCAAATAGCCTCTTATGATTTTGGATCAATTTATGAATGTCTTCTAGATATTGTGTTACTTCTAAGGAGGTGATTTTAGTAGTGATTAGGCACTTTGCATTCCACTCAATGTCTCCATGCCTCAATAGGGACCTCATACTATGTGCACTCACCACTTTCTTTGGATAGGTGTTGATTCCTCTCAACACTACCTCCTTTCCACCTTCCCCTTGGAATGTCATCTCAGGAATTTGGTAGTCTATTGTGTGCTTCCCAATGGAATACAACCATTGTACTCTCAAAACCATGTTAATATCAGCCACATTCACAACATAAAAGCTATCTGTAATAGTGTGATCTCCTATAGTGATTTGCAATTTAGGAATCCATCTAGAACAATCCATGGAATGATTACCTGGAATGATAATAATAAAGCCTCTGAATTTCTCAGTAGGTAGCTTTCTTCTTTCAACCAAAGATGAATCCATTAAGTTATGTGTTGCTCCTCCATCCACTAACACAGTGATCGATTTCCCTTGAACCACTCCTTTGAATTTGAGAGTGTGGAAGCGAAGCACTCTTGATAATACTGAAATATTGCTCACCTCAGGAGTGTGTTCTTCTTCCGCAGTCTCATAGGCCACTTCGACATCTGCTGGGGCCTCTTATTCCTCCTCCTCAACTTCTCTCTTTGAATAAATTTCAATATAGTGTGTTTTTCCTTTAGCACACTTGTGTCTTGGAACCCATGGAACATGTTATACAACTTGACGAGAAATTTATACTCAAAACGAGAACTATAGCCATAAAACCCATATTTTTGCATAAAAACCACCAAAAAACAACCCTGAATAAAAAAGTGGTGCTACCAGTAGCACCACTTTTTGATTTGGGGTAAAAAATATAGAAATAAAACAAAACATTTGTTATTGATGTTTGCAAAAACCTTAAAATCAAGCTCTAAATTGAAAACTAATGCTATCAATAGCACACTTTTTCAAAAAATGGCATTTTTATATGATTTTATCATAATTGAAAATTTTGCTTATTTAAGCTCTTAGTAACACTATATAAAACTTGCATTGAGTTAAACACGAATTATTCAAGAAATAATTTGACCACTCTTTTCATATAAAATACCAAAATTTATGATATTCATCATAAAATCATATATTAAACCATAAGACGTAGAAGTAATTCATATAAAAATTCAAGCTCTCCTTTAGAGTTGCCATACAAACAATGGCATATTAATAAAAAAGACAAAATATTTCATGTGAAAATATTCAAATCAACACATGGATTCTGACACACCATCATAAGCTACATTTTCTTCAGATGAATGACTGGATGAAGATGTAGATAACACGTATTCTTCTCTACTATCAATGAGTGCACCATCTGAATCTTCATGTATGCCCAACATTTCATATGCCATATTCCTTCTAGATCTACGCCTTGGTTTAGAAAACTCCCATGTTGCAACTATTTCTGGTGCCAACAATCTTTTGATAATCTCTATAGTCTTGGAGTGAAGAGTGCATTTCCTTGTCAACTAGAAGTCATAAACTAGTATTTCAACATCCTCTAATTTCAAAATTTATGTGCGACAATGATTTATATTTTGACCATTTCTTTTTCTCCTTTTGCAAACCTTTCTCTTGATCACCATCTCCGGCTTGTACACACCATCAAACGAGTGTGTGTCTGTTGCATACCAATGTACTTCAATAGATATAACTTATTCATTTTCTTTATTGACCTTCATAACTTTTGCAATCCATAATGGATAACCATGTGGATCTTTTGTGGCCAAAACTGCAATCATGCAACCCTCCTTAATATCTTGTACTGGGCCTCTGTAAAGGTCTTCCATCGTCTCACGCCGTGCAGATTATCTTCTAGACCCAATGTATATTTCCGTTTCTTTTGGTTGAGAAGGATCGACACCTTCAGGCTCAACATTTCTCTCCTCATTTAACCACTTATACTATGAAACGAGAACTCGACACAGTTCTCGTTTTTCTCTCTCCTAATTTTAGTAGCTATTTTTACCTCCGTTTCAAAAAGGGTTGATGCCAGTATCACACATTTTCATTTTGAGGCATTTTTTTGGGCCTTTGACACATCTTTATTGTAAAGTATTTTTAATTTCTATTTTCAAGTGTGTTTTTTAGAAATTTAACAAAAAACATACATTTAGAAGCTAGCTATAATGAAAAACACATACATTTTCGAAATTTATCTTTAAAATTTAATCATAAATAATATATTTTTATGGAAAAAATAGTAAACAAATCGAGAAAAAAAAAGACATTTAAACCCATTTTTAATAGATTTTTAGTCATTTTGTATAAAAATGATACTCTTTCACATTATTTTTCATAATATTTAACCACCTAACCAATTATTATTAAAATTTAAAAAGAAAATATTTAAAAAAATTACATTGCCCCCTTCTACCCTAACCCTATCCCTACCCCCCCACAAACTATTACAAAAGTTTAAAAAATAATTATAATGCGTCCCTTCTACCCTAACCCCCTAACAAACTATTAGTAATTTTTAAAAAAAATTACATTTAAAAAAATAATTACATATCCTACCCTAACCCCTCAACCAACCATTAATAAACATTTAAAAAAACAAAGTACATTTCCTAATGCCCTAGCCCCCTACATTACCTTTTACCTTAGCCCCCAGAAAATTACATTCCCTAATGCCCTACCCACTACCCCATTACCCCTCACACATCGTTTTAATTAAAAACAATTTAAAACCCAACTTAAAAAAATAAAAAAATAAAAATAAAAACCTAAACTTAAAAAATAAAAAATAAAACCTAAACTTTACCAAAAAAAAAAAAAAAAAACACAAACTCGACTTTACAAATTAAAAAAAAAAGACTATAAAAAATAAATTAAAAAACAAATTTAAAATTTAAAAAAAAAATTAAAAATTAAAAAGAAAACTAAACTTTACAAAAAAAAAAAAATCAAAAAAAAAAATTAAACAAAACCAAACTTTAAAAAAAATTTAAAAATTAAACAAAACAAAAATTAAAAATAAAAATAAAAATAAAAATACAAACAAAAAAAACAAAGATCGCACCCAAAGAGATGGGCGCCCAAACACGTTATAAAAAAAAAATTAAAGATTAAAAAAAAAACTTTACAAAAAATAAATTAAAAAACAAATTAATAATTAAAAAAACACTTTACAAAAAAAAATTAAAAATTAAAATAAAAAACAAACCTTAAAAAAAAAAAAATCAAAATGGGGGGAGCATTCGCCCCCTTGGGCGCCCAAAGGGCCGCCCGTGGGGCGGCCCTTTGGGCGCCCAGGGTGCGGAGCTCCGCTCGATGGGCGCCCAAAGGGCCGCCCGTGGGGCGGCCCTTTGGGCGCCCATCGAGCGGATCTCCGCCCCCTGGGCGCCCAAAGGGCCGCCAGCTCCGCCCCGTGGGCGCCCAAAGGGCCGCCCCACGGGCGGCCCTTTGGGCGCCCAGGGGGCGGAGATTTTATTTTAAGTTTGGTTTTTATTTTAATTTTTAATTTTTAATTTGTTTTTTAATTTATTTTTTGTAAAGTTTTTTTTTTTAATTTTTAATTTTGTTTTGTAACTTGTTTTTTTTAATTTTTAATTTATTTTTTGTAAAGTTTTTTTTTTTTAATTTTTAATTTGTTTTTTTTGTAAAGTCTATATTGTTTTTTGTTATTTTTTTTTGGTAAAGTTTAGGTTTTATTTTTCATTTTTTAAGTTTAGGTTTTTGTGAGATGTGTAATTTTTTTTTAAATGTAAATTTTAAAAAAAATTATTAATATGGGGCAAATGAGACAACCCTGACTATTTAAGGTAGGAGGGGCGCATTATAATTTTTTTTTTAACTTTTGTAATAGTTTGTTGGGGGTTAGGGTTAGGAATTTATTTGTTGAAAACATAAAATTTCAATTTAGGGGTTGATTTAAAGCTTTCGTAAACAACAGTATGAGATTTTTAAGCCATGGCTATATTTTTAACCCAGAGAAAAAAAACGTTGATACTAGTATCAACACTTTTCGATTTGGGGGTTGTTTTTGGTGTTTTTTATGAAAACATGATACTGGCATCAACACTTTTTGATTTGGGGGTTGTTTTCGGTGTTTTTTATGCAAAAATATGAGTTTGTATGGCTAGAGTTCTCGTTCTTAGTATATAGTTCTCGTTTCATAGTATAAGTGGTTATTTTCATTTGACATACTTTGTGGCCAACCAAATGGTGTCTTCAAAAAAATATATCCATTTGTGAAGTTTGTAATTATGTCATTTTGATCCATGAAAAATTACTCCCACCAAAGAGAATCAACAACATCAAAATAGTCATATGTATCTTTGATAGAATTTTTGATTTCTTCCAAGCATTGAGAAGAATCAACATCTCTATTGTGCCGGCGTAAATTTTGAATCTCAACAGCTGATTGCAACAACGATAACTTTGAAGCATACATTTGATGACCTGGGATGAATTTCATAAATGCTAAACCTAATGTAGGCCCCCATTATGCACTTGTTGAGTACTTCTTACCCCATAGTAGTGTTTTCCCATCAATTTTTTTTATATGAAATTGATGTTGAAAGCTAATGTCATTAAGTTTCTCAATGCACCTTTCTTCACCATGTGATCCCAAAATAAATCTTAGCATGCCGATAGTTTCCTCCAATGTTAGTACAATAGTCTCTGGACTATATGTTTTTCTAATAATTTTAGTTAATGATGGCAGGCTCCCAACATTCTTCCTCCCCAATGTCATTGCAAAATGGCTAAACATTTGATCAATATGGTCCGGTGTATGCCGAACAAGAAGGAAACCAAATTTAACCTTATGAAAAATTCCCAATTCAAGAAGCATGTTCAGATAACCAAACATGATCCGATTTTTGTTTTCCTAGCTGGTGTTGTCCAATTGCAGATATAGAACTCGAGGAAGATTACCAGACCAATGAGTCAGCACATGGTGAATTATGGTAATCGTCAGATTTGCATCATTATGAATATTGGGAGCTGTAAAGTAAACCTTTGGAGACATTTGACCATTAAAAACCATACAACCAACCAAGTGAAACTGAATAAAATTTTCCTCCTTTAAATTCTTTGGTACATGAACAAAATGTGGCAAAAGTGTTTTTTTTTATCCATGCCATCAGTTATCAAACTCATATACTTATGTGGTTCATCTTAACACTTCTTGCGATGTTTGTATAAATTTTTCCGTTCAACTGATTGTTGATTGCGATGTGCTTGAAGTTATTTAACAACAGAATCTACAAATAAAATAAAAACAAAACATTGATGAGCTTTCATAATACATAATTATTCCAAAAAAATAGAGTTGTTAAAGGCATACCTCTCTCTATCCCTTCTTATTTATCCCTTCTTTGTTTAATAGAAGCACACATACTACAAACCCCCATCCTTGACCTCTTAGGAATACGAACATTGATGAACTCTGTTTTCCATAGTCTTATAAAATATGCATATCTAATGAAATTGTTATTTCCTTCTACATCTTGAACAAATGCATTGTACAAGTTGTAGATTTCCTTCCTTGAGAAATTATCTGGAATGTGTATGGTTTATCTATCTGGCATACTCTCTCCATGATTAGAAAAGAAGTCATGCATCCATGACATTGCAATGTTTGTTAACAACCCACTAGCTCGTGCATGATATTCTTTAGAATAAAATGTAGGGTCCTTTTCTAGCCTTGTTTGGATTCTTTATAGTCTAAGATTACCACTTGAGTGGATTATTTTGAATGCCCTTCCGCAAAGCAAAATACTTCCAATGCGATAATCATAACTTGCCTTTGTAGAAATCATGCACCCTACCAAATATGAATTTTGCATATTTTTGTTCATTGATAGATATGCTCGTCTTTTCTCTAAGGCGTAATTGTAGTGTATTTTTCTTAGGCAATTATTTTGGCAACACTCACTTGAAATCAAATCAGTAATAGAACTGGGACTTGTGAGCAAATCTTTCCTAGACCTTGTATAACTAGAATGCTTTGGATTGATATAAAATGGCCTAGTCCTACACTTAATCTTGCTCATACGTACAATTTTCCTTTGCGTTTCATGAACCATTAAATCATCTTCATTAGAATGAATATCATCATCAATGTGAGGAATGGCATTCCTCTCATTGAGATTATCATCACCAAAATTGGTAGGAGAATAATTATCCACATCAGTATCAAGTTTATCACTTGAGGTTAAATCAACATCATTGGTGGGTTCATCCTCCCAAAAATCATCATCTGTCCCATTAAAATCCTCGCTTGGAGGGAAACAATCATCAATGCCACCAAAATCCTTGCTTGGAGGAAAATAACCTTCATCATTATTGGTGCCTTCATCCTCACCAGAATCATCACCTGTCCCTTTAAAATCCTCGCTTGGAGGAAAATCATCATCAGTGCCATCAAAATCCTCACTTGGAGTAAAATCATCAACGGTGCCATCAGAATCCTCGCTCGGAGGAAATTCATCTTCACCATTATTGGCGCCCTCATCCTCACCAACTTCATCATCCGTCCCATTAAAATCCTCACTTGGAGGAATATCATCATTGTTGCCATTAAAATCCTCACTTGGAGGAAAATCGTCTTCGCTACCATCATAATCCTCGCTTGGAGGAAAATCATCTTCACCATTATTGGTGCCTTCATCCTCACCAAAATCATCATTTGTCTCGTTAAAATATTCACTTGGAGGAAAATCATCATTAGAGCCATGAAAATATTGGCTGAGAGAAAAACCATATTTAACATTGTTGTTGCCTTTATCCTCACCAAAATCATCATTTGTCCCATTAAAATCCTTGCTTGTAGGAAAATCATCATCTGTGCCATCAAAATCCTTGCTTGGAGGAGAAACATTATTAGTCCTATTAAAATCCTCACTTGAAGGAAAATCATCATCAGTTCCTTCGAAATCATTGCTTATAGGAGAAACATTATCAGTCCCATTAAAATCCTTGCTTGGAGGAAAATCACAATCAGTTACATCAAAATCCTTGCTTGGGGGAGGAACATTATCAATCCCATTAAAATCCTCGCTTGGAGGAAAATCATCATCGGTGCAATTAAAATCCTTGCTTGAAGGAAAATCATCTACACCATCATTAGTGCCTTCATCCTCACCAAATTTATTATCTATCCCATCAAAATCCTCGCTTGGAGGAAAATCAAGTTTGTTGACTGTAAATCCTCGCTTGGAGGAAAATCTTGGCTTGGAGGGAAATCATCGTTTGTGCCTTAAAAATCCTCGCTTGGAGGAAAATCTTGGCTTGAAGGAAAATCAATGATAGTGCCTTGAAAATCATCACTTGGAGGAAAATCATTGTTGATGTCTTGAGAATCATTTCCTTGAGCAAAATCGTCACTTGGATGAAATTTTTCATCATCTTCCTCGGTGTCTTTAAAATATCCACATGGAGGAAGCTCTTCATAATCATCATTAATGCCTTCAAAATCCTCACTTGAAGGTAAATCATCATTAGGGCCTTTGAAATCCCCACTTAAATCAAAATTTCCACAATCTTCATGTACATCTTCATACATTGAGATTGATTAAGACGAGTCCATGACTTTTCACTAAAAAGTATAAGAAAATGAAATTTTCTCACACTCCTCACCAAAAAGTACACTGGTGAAACTATCAACCCCCAACAATGTTATAGCTAAAAGGACAAAATTTTTCCTCCCAAACATTCCCTCCAAAATTTCCCTTCAAACATTTCCGTCAAAATTTTCCTTGCAAAATAAATAACACATTTCAAATACAATCATAACACTATTAAAAGTAATTTAATTTATCATATAACAATTGTAATAATAGTAAGAGAATGACATTTAAACAATGCTATCCAAACTTTTTAATACAATATTAGTTATTTACATTAATTTTTAAAACCAAAAGTTATAACACTAGTCAAATTTCATTTAATGACTTCTTCTCTAAATTTATAAATAATGCATTATCTAATTACACAGTTTTTAATACCACATTCGTAAAACGAATAATGTTAAACTTAATATTAGCCATATAAACTATTTTGATTTTCTATTCTTCACGTTTGAAATTTTGGGTAATTTAATATTTCTTTGAAGATTAGTTATATATTTTTGTTTAAATAAGTCTCTCTATTTTATATTTCCTTTGGCAATGTTTGTTCTGTGTTTTTGTCATTTTATTTTAATCCCAAATTCATAAAACGGTAAAAAAAAACTTATTTTATGCTATATTAACACAGTTTGGTTTTCTACAGTCACAATTTGCAAACAACGATCCACAAGGCTTTGGAGACCATCGAACAGCTTAAAAAATTGTCAAGGTTAGTTAAATTATTTTTTTTATGTTTTATTGCAATTTTTTTTCCTTTGGGCTTCGACATGCCCTTTGTAAAACCTAGGTAATTTTTTTTTTTAATTTTATTTTAGCCCGAGGGCATATGCGCCCATTACATAGCCCACGGGCGATGCATTGGGCCACCCCAACGGAGGCCCATTGCATTGCATAGCCCACGAGCTATGCATTGGTCCGCCCCAACTGGGCGGCCCACAGGCTATGCATTGGGCCACCCCAACGGGGTGGCCCACGAGCTATGCATTGAGCTGCCCCAACGGGCGCCCATTGCATAGCTCGTGGGATATGCAATGGCCCATGGCCCATGGGCTATGCAATGGTCGGCCCATTTGGTTCCCATTGCATAGCCCGTGGGCTATGCTGTGGGCGCCTAAAGGGTGCCCACAATGCTTGACGGGGAGGCGTTGTGGTCTCTTAGAGGGGGCCGTGGGAGCTCCCCCCCGGGCCCCTCTCAGCGCCCAAAGGGCTATGCATTGCATAGCCCTTCTGCTATGCATTGCGCGCTCGACTATGTATTGCATAGCCCGAGGGCTATGCAATAACCTATTAGCCACGAGATATGAAATGGGCGCCTGTAGCATAGACCGTAGGCAATGCAATAGCTCATGGGTATAGCCATGAGCTATTGCATAGCCCACGGGCTATGCAATGTTGTGCCCAAGGGCCAATGCATAGCCCTTGGGCTATGATATGGGCACCTCGTAGCATAGCCCAAGGGCTATGCATTGGCAGTGGGCAAGGCATAGCCCTTGGAATATGCGAAGGGGCTTCCATAGCATAGCCCAATGGTTATGCATTGGCCACGGGGGAACCAATGCATAGCCCTTGGGATATGCTAAGCCAGCAAATGTTGAGCTCTTGGGCTATGCTACAGATCCATAGCATATACCAAGGGTTATGTATTTAAAAAAAAAATTCTCGACTTCCCTCAACATTTAAAAAATTGTTATGCTTTGTATAACTATATGTTAACAAATTTTTTTTAAGTGTAACTATTTTTTTTAAAACATATACTAAATTTTTTTTGTTTTGTTTCTAACTATAGGGAAAATGACATCTAGAAAGATATCCGTAAACATCTCTGTAGCGAGATTGTCGATGAAGTCATCGAAAAAAAAGTTGAGCCATCTGACAATGTTGCGAGTGATGAAGTTGTACCCAATGATGATTTAAAAGCGAATAATGTTAGAGAATGGAAACACGCACCAACTGAAGAGAAACTTGACTATTCTTGGTTTCTGAAAGAGAAATATCAAGGCAACTCAGAAAGTATTCACTTATATTGTGCTGGATTTGTATCACTTATATTGTGTTGGATTTGCATATCTTAAAAATGATTATCACTCATTGGGATTGTTGTGAGATATTTTTTTGGTGCCGGGTAAAGACATTGTTTATGCACTAGTGAAACAAGCTAAAACCTTTGTCAAAATCCGATATTCTTTGAAGGTTTCAAACTATAAGATCGAATAAATTTTCACAGAATTTTGTGCAGGAGTCGTGCATGATATTGAGCGCAATACTGTAAGTTTCTATATTTTTATATCTTTCTGAATTTCTTATACTTTGAATTATATGACCATGTAATATATTTAAAACAATAATGTTTTTATTTTGTAGGATTTTGCTATGCCACTTTCCCATATTCTAAATGGAATTTATTCTATAGAAGAAAATCTGATGGATGTCATTAATGCCCCTCTTCATAAGGGAGAAACACCAAAGAAGGGAGAAACACCAAAGCAAAAACGAGTGCAAAATGTTCCTGAAGAAGTACAAGCACATAAAATAAAATGTATCCAACAATCAAATGAAGTACCTAGGAAGGTTACATTCAAAAGGATATCTCACCCAACTGAACATGATCGATGAATTGTTTGCGATGACAATGTTACTTCTAATGGTAAGAGAAATAGACACTCTTCTAAAATACCTATGGATGAGGATGTTTCCATTCCTGATCAACAAGTTGTTCTTTTATATACAACTGCTTCAAGACATAAAAGGAGGAGAGAATATGTTCAATCCAATGTTGAAAATCATAGTGAGAACTCAAGGGACAATTTGGAAATCATCATTCCAGGTGGTGATCCAGATGATGGCGTTGTTAAGACAACAAAAAATGCTATTCGAGATCGATTGCAGAGGGATAAGTTGGTTCACAATGGGCATACATTTGATTTAAATGTAAAGCAACTTTATAGACACACAAAAGGACAAGAGAAGTATCAAATTAGGAAACCACATCGCTTGCATGTTCATAACTTACGAGGCACAAGTATCTATGAGATAATTAATCAATGCTTGTGGCTTCTGGTAGATGTTTACAATTTCTCCTTTTAAATCTCTATCTTCATATGTCAAAGTCTTGTTAACCATGGCATTATAAGACAATATTTGACTATGGATATTTCTTGTTTCCATTCAGATGTACAAGGAGGAGCGGTGCTAACAACCTTCAAGGATAAATAAAAACTCAAGGAAACAATTGTATTGGTAAGATATTTGTAGTATATTATTAAACATTTGAATTTAGAAACCAAAATTATTTTTCTATAAGTTAATTAGATTCTTATCTATTTTTGTTACATGCATAAGCCTAACATTCGTAGCTCCAAAACTGATCCATTTATGAGTGATACTGAAAACATACATCTTGCATGTTGGACAAAAGATGAGACGTATGAAACTCTTTTAATCAATGCAAAGAGTGAAGGCAAATATAGTCAAATATTGTCTTATAATGCCATGGTTAACAAGACTTTGACATATGAAGAAAGAGATTTAAAAAGAGATATTGTAAACATCTACCAGAAGCCACAAGCATTGATTAATTATCTCATAGATACTTGTGCCTCGTCAATGCTTTCAATTTATGAACATGGAAGCGATGTGGTTTCCTAATTTGATACTTCTCTTGGCCTTTTGTGTGTCTATAAAGTTGCTTTACATTTAAATCAAATGTATGCCCATTCTGAACCAACTTATCCCTCCGCAATCAATCTCGAATAACATTTTTTGTTGTCTTAATAACGCCATCATCTAGATCACCACCTGGAGTAATGATTTCCAAACTATCCCTCGAGTTCTCACTATGATTTTCAACATTGGATTGAACATATTCTCTCCTCCTTTTATGTCTTGAAGCAGTTGTATATAAAGAACAACTTGTTGATCAGGAATGGAAACATCCTCATCCATAGATATTTTAGAAGAGTGTCTATTTCTCTTACCAGCAGAAGTAACATTGTCATCACCAACAATTCATCAATCATGTTCAGTTGGGAGAGATATCCTTTTGAATGTAACCTTCCTAGGTACTTCATTTGATTGTTGGATGCATTTTCCTTTATGTGCTTGTACTTCTTCAGGAACATTTTGCACTCGATTTTGCTTTGGTATTTCTCTCTTCTTTGGTGTTTCTCCCTTATGAAGAGAGGCATTAATGACATCCATCGGATTTTCTTCTATAGAATAAATTCCATTCAGAATATGGGAAAGTGGCATAGCAAATTCCCGCGAAATAAAAACATTATTGTTTTAAATATATTACATGGTCATATAATTCAAAGTATAAGAAATTCAGAAAGATATAAAAATATAGAAACTTACAGTATTGCACTCAATATCGTGCACGACTCCTGCAGAAAGTTCTGTGAAAATTTATTCGATCTTATAGTTTGAAACCTTCAAAGAATATCGAATTTTGACAAAGGTTTTAGCTTGTTTCACTAGTGCATAAACAATGTCTTTACTCGGCACCAAAAAAATATCTCGCAACTATCCCAATGAGTGATAATCATTTCTAAGATATGCAAATACAGCACAATATAAGTGAATGCTTTATGAGTTGCCTTGATATTTGTCTTTCAGAAACCAAGAATACTCAAGTTTCTCTTTAGCTGGTGCGTGTTTCCATTCTCTAACATTCTTGGCTTTTAAATCATCACTAGGTACAACTTCATCACTTGCAACATTGTTAGATGGATCAACTATTTTTTTCGATGACTTCATCGACGATCTCGCTCCAGAGATGTTTACAGATAGCTCTCTTGATGTCATTTTCCCTATAGTCAGAAACAAAACAAAAAAAGTTTTGTATATGTTTTAAAAAAAATTGTTAACATATAGTTATACAAAGCATAACAATTTCTTAAATGTAGAGAGAGGTCGAGAATTTTTTTTTTAAATACATAGCCCTTGGGCTATATTACGGATCTGTAGCATAGCCCAAGGGCTTAGCATTTGCTGGCTTAGCATATCCCAAGGACTATGCATTGGTTCCCCACGGCCAATGCATAGCCATTGGGATATGCTATGGAAGCCCCTTAGCATAGCCCAAGGGATATGCCTTTCCCACGGCCAATGCATAGCCCTTGGGCTATGCTACCGGATGCCCATAGCATAGCCCAAGGGCTATGCATTGGGCGCACCATTGCATAGCCCATGGGCTATGCAATAGCTCATGGCTATAGCCATGGGCTATTGCATTGCCTATGGTCACGGGCACCCATTGCATAGCCCGTGGCTAATAGGCTATTGCATAGCCCCTGGGCTATGCAATGCATAGTCAGGCTATGCAATGCGAAGCTCCCCCAGCCCCCTCTAGGAAACCACACCGCCCCCCCCATCGAGCGTTGTGGGAGCCCTTTGGGCGCCCACGGCATAGCCCACGGGCTATGCAATAAGAGCCCAATGGACGCCCATTTGGGTGGCCCAATGCATAGCTCGTGGGCTATGAAATGGCCCATGGGGTATGTGGCCATTACATACCTAACAGGCTATGCAATGGGCGTCTGTTGAGGTGGCCCAATGCATAGCCCGTGGGCTATGAAATGGGCACCTATGCTCTCGGGCTAAAATAAAATTTAAAAAAAAAATCTACTGAGGTTTTACAAAGGGCATGCCGAAGCCCAAAGGAAAAAAAATTGCATTAAAACATAAAAAAAATTAATTTACTAACCCTGACAATGTTTGAAGTTGTTCGATGGTCTCCAAATCCTTGTGGATCGTTGTTTGCAAATGGTGACTGTAGAAAACCAAACTGCGTTAATATAGCATAAAATAAGTTTTTTTTTACCGTTTTATGAATGTGGAATTAAAATGAAATGACAAAAGCACAAAACAAACATTGCCAAAGGAAATATAAAATAGAAAGACTTATTTAAACAAAAATATATAACTAACCTTCAAAGAAATATTAAATTACCCGAAATTTCAAATGTGAAGAATAGAAAATCAAAATAGTTTATATGCTAATATTAAGTTTAACATTATTAGTTTTATGAATGTGGGATTAAAAATTGTGTAATTAGATAATGCATTAAATGAAATTTGACTAGTGTTATGACTTTTGGTTTAAAAAAATTATGTAAATAACTAATATTGTATTAAAAAGTTTCGATAGTATTGTTTAAATGTCATTTTATTACTATTATTACAATTGTTATACGACTAGCATATGCCCCTGGAGGTGCAAAAGTGAATGTTGTTAGGAAAATAGTGAATTTTGTAACAATGTTAAAGACTATTTTTCTTTCCCTTTAGTATACAACGAATCAATAAACACAAAGACGTAATATATTTAATGATAAGGAAATTGTAATTTAAGTGTGTGTAACTATTAAAAGCATATGTTTTTTCCTTTAGAAATTATATATTCAATTAAAAAAAAATTGTATAAATATAAAATTGACTCTAGACTTCATTAAAACAGTTGACCATATTTGATAAAGGCGATCGATGACATTTGGTCATCGACCATATTGCCACCGACCGAATACCTTCTCCGATCTCCTACGGCCTTGTCCAACGTGCTTCACGTCCTCCGACCTGCGCGACTTGCTCTGACCTATCTTTCGTCCTCCGACCTCGTCGGACCTCCTCGACCTGACACAAATTCGTTTTGACCTATTCGGAAACCTTATAAAGTTGATGAAATTTTGCAATTGTGTTAGTGTTTAATATTTCTGACGTGGCGAGTTTGAAAATGAATAAGGATGAATGAATTCTTAATGTTTATAAGATGTCATTAATCGATATTTAACACGTACGATAAAAAGATAAGTAAACCTGTTCCAGTATTGTAGTTTATTCACATTGTAAAATACTCTTATAATCAAAGGCATCGAATAACTCGAAGGTTTTTCTTCAATACGTTATAACCGTAATGAGACAAAAGTAGACAGCGAGCAAAAACTGCGATAATTAGTTCAAGTAGTTCAAGTAAATACTGGAAACCATCAATTTGATTTAGCATAAAATCTTCAAAAAGGAAGCTTTAAAACCATCAATACTGGTTGAGTCTATGTTGTTGTGCATACTACATAGCTTGGTCGCGATAACCGACAAACATATCTTGACCAGTCCACAGAGCATATCAACTTACATTGCATATTTTCGCGTGGACGGCCTAGTCGATAGTTTGACCTCTTCTACTTAAAAATCTTTCTTTTTGTCGAAGAAAGAAGGAGATGTGAAATAAGTGAATAAAATATGGATCACTGTGCAAAATTGATAGATGTTGCTGGTACTGTTTATTTATGACTAGAACTGGCCGCTACTTCTTGTTGTGCACGGACTTGAACCATTGTTTCAGCTGAAACAGATAGATGGTGGTGGAATTTTTCCCAATTGCGCAGTGAGTTTTGAATATCAATCGTAAGTGTTGTCAGGCTTGATAACTCAGTCATCTTTTCCTCTGTTGTCTTGCCTTGCAGATGAATTAAGTCAGGACCAAATAGCTCAATTCTCTTATTAGCAGTTGTAAGTAGAGTTTGGAGATGTGGTTGAAGTTGTTCCACTTTGAAGAGGTTGTTTCGGGCTTGGCTCAACCATTGCTCTTCACTTTTTTCTAATTTCTCTAATTTTCTATTTTCTATCAGAAGTTCATCTTCGATGGTTCTGCTCATGTGTCGTCAGCTTCTGGGCGTTGCTGATGAAGTTTTTCAATCAAGTCACTTGTCTTCCGCATTTATGTGAATACATTGCCATAGTGTTTCTACCAATTGCGAGGAACATCAATGACAGCAGTTGCTTGGTCATTATACTGGTTGAGCTGATCATATGCTAAATTAAATGCTTTATATTGTGTCGACATGAGGGATGTTGTTATTGTGGCTTGTTCCTGTCGGTCCCTTATGAGTTCTTCTCGCAATGTTGACACGACTGTTTGGAATAACTGAAAAGATTTATCAAGTGTGCTAGTCATGTCGGAGCTTGCTGGAAGATAAACGACTTCTTGCGCTAAGTATTGACACTTAGCCAAAAATACATTTTGGTCCTCTTGTAATTGTTGTATGTGGTCTTCGGATTCTAGTTGTCAATGTCATTGCTCTCGATTAATTGCATCAACCAGCAAGTTGAGCTCTACTTGTGTTGCTTCTTGTGGCTTGTATGTCGAGATGGGCACGAATTGGTCGAGATGTACAGATACTCGACCCAACTAAGAGATATGATACAGATGTTGTTGTTGCTGTTGTAGTTCTCTATTGTGGCACTGTTTGTCTTTACGCTGCTTTTTCTTGGACTTCACTTTAGATCTTGGAGGCTCTAGTTGCTGTGCTGAGTCTTTCTGTGTCTCGGGTGCTTTGCGTGAGTGTTGTTTTTCCATTTGTGCTTCGTCAATGTTTTGTTCAGCTTCTATTGAGCTATTTGGTACTGCTTCTATATTTGTCGAGAGTGGTTCTTCGACCATTAGTTGATTATCTTCTTGTGCTCCTTCCGTGGCTGCTTCAGTTAATTTTTATGTTGCTTTGGCTGCTAGTTTTATGGTTGCTTTAGTGATTTCTGCTGGTGGTTTGGTTATTGCTTCGAAGATTTCTTGAGCTGGTGCTTCTTGTTCTTGAATTACTTCAAATGGAGTAGTGGTTCCGTCAGTAGGTTTAGGGAATGACACATTAATAGCTGGTGTGTCTTCGACTTAGGGAGCAGGGATGGAAAGGGAACTGCCAGACGGTTCTTTTTCTTGAATTACTTCAGATGCAGTAGTGGTTCGGTCGGGAGGCATAGGGAATGACACATTAATAGCTAGTATTTCTTCGATTCTGAGAACTGGCATGGAAAGGGAGCTGGCAGATGGTTCCGGACTAGCGATAGGAGACAAGACTTCTCATATCAATGGTTGGACTGAATTGAAAACTTCAAGGTCTGGGGGTTGTTCTGGTGGATTGACGACAGGTCGGGGAGGTGAATGGGCTTACACTGACGAGTTCAATGGAAAAGGGATAAACTGTGAAGTTTCCTCGAAAAAAATGGGACTGGTGGGGTCCAAATTACGCTGAAGATGTCTATGATGCATACCAATTGCTTTTGGTACTGAAGTATTCAGATGGTTTGATGGATTATTGTCGATGTACATAGGTTTCTTAGTGACTAAATCTCGCCAATTTGGAAACATATTGGGAATATTGGTTATGAAATGAATTAGGTCTTGTTCAGTTTGAAATGTTTCACGAAGAGGGGGAAGAAAAGATTGTACAACATTTGAAAATTGAGTTAATGCTAAAGGTGCAAGTGGAGTACTTACAAGTGTAGAGAAAATAGTGACTTCCGTCACAATAATCGGAGACATTGGGGGTGAACTTACAATCAAGTCGATAGAATCCTCGATCATAAGCTGAACTTTCTTTTTTGCTTGTGGTCGGCTACGAGCTTGCTCAGCTTCCAAAAATCTCTTAAACTCCTGGTGGACTGGTACTTTATTTTTAGCTGCATCCTCGAGAATTTATGTTGCACTATCGAACAGTTCTACCTCCTCTTCCTCAGTCGGCTCCTGTATGATCATTTTTCTTTTTCCCTTACCATGCAATTGTACATTTCGTGCTTGTCGAGCTTCTACTAACTCGTCATCCAGCTGTTGAATGTTGTCACTTGTAAAAGCATATTTTGGGTTGTCAGAGTGACTTTGTTCATCTGAATGTTCGGCTGTATCTAGAAGGTCTTGATGTGGTGTAATAGTAAGTGCTAGAGGTTGTTGTGTGACCATAGGTTCAGCTTTATATACAAAGGTGTGCATATATAGGCGACCTTCATACTCTTCCTGTTTTTCTTGATCTCCTAAAGGTTCAACTATGGGGACGCTGACCTCTCTAGCCTTAGCGGGAATTGTGAGTATTGTATTGCTTTATCTACTGAGCTCATTGAATATTTCGTTAACGGAAGGGTAAAAGTGTTGATGTATATGTAACTTCGGAATGTATTTCACATATATGTATATTGTATTCCTATAGAGATGGTATTATTCCTCTATAAGGAAGTGTCGTTATTTATATTGTAAGTGTCGTAACTTATACTTGATGGGTTATTAGACCACCTTGTTTGGGGTCGGCCCTGTATAAGTCATGTGGGTCAAAGGGTTATTAGACCACCCTATTGGGGGTTGGCCATGTGGGTCAAAGGGTTATTAGACCACCCTATTGGGGGTTGGCCATGTGGGTCAAAGGGTTATTAGACCACCCTATTGGGGGTCGACCCAGTCAGCATTATGTTATGTGGTTAAGTTCGAGCCTACATGAGTTAGGTAAAAAGGCAAGTCAAGTCAAGTATAAATAGAGTGCGGGAGGCACTCTATTTACTCACTCACTACTCACTCATGCACTCAAGGAGGAGTGGCGCACTTATGGAGGAGGAGGATCTGCTGCTAGGTTATGTCTATCTCTCATGGTTGGTTGTATCATTGCTCTATCTATCTCTGAGGAAGTTATTGGGGTTTTTCACCTTTATGGTTTTCCCCAAGTAAATCTTTGTGTCTCTTGTGTGCTTGCATTATTGTCTCCATGATTGATATGCTATAGATATGCTGTACATGTTGCTCTCTCAGTTAAGATCCTAGATCAGATTGAAGTAAATTCAGAAAATTTAACAAAAATTCGAGAGCTTTTGCGGCGCCACCTATGCCCTGCAGGTGCCAGACCTTGGTGTGATCCAGGTCAAGTTGGATGTCTGCCGACGAAGGCAGACTTCGTCGAACATTTTGAGGTACTCTCCATCTGGTGGATACAGTTTTAGGTTTTGAAACCAGACTTCGAGCCAAATTTTTACTGTTGAGGGGCCTAGCCGACTTCCCCCGACTTCCCCCAAATGTAAAAGACTTGAAATTTTGCATTAACATGGGTCTTTCTAGAAAAAAGTCTTTATTTCCTGATGGTCTGAGATGCGTCATTGCAATCCAAATAATTAGAGTTGGGTACCGAATGGTTGTTCCTTCATTTTGACATTTGGAGCATATCGTCCGGATAATGTCAGCTAAGTAGTTTTCCCAGTTGTATTGTTTGCCACTTTCTGCCATGTTCAGTACTGCCTCTAGCATTTCAGTTTTTAGATCCGAACCGCGACCGAAAGTTGATAAAGCGGTCGAAATGATCCGAGCAGCTATCTTAAAATTTTCATATTTCATGTGACTTATCACTAATCCTCGAGAGTTTTTCCACTCGGGTGCTCTGTAAATTTTTCAATCAACTCTGGTCTAGGTTGAACGGGTACCTTGTCTGTCATGTTCCCAAATTTTCCTATGGTCCACGGGGATGATTTTAGCCTAAGTCACCTAGGCATTAATTAAATAATTAATGGATGGATGAAGGAAGATTCCTAAGGGTGAATTTGAGGAATTAAATGGATAAGGAGGGGCTCCCATGAAGTTATTAACCCCCAATTCAAGTGCTAAGGTGATTTATTAATTAATTGAGAAATTAATTAATTGGGGAAGTTTTGAGGCAATTACACCATAGTAGTTAATTAATTACTGGATAATTAATTAATTGCTTAGCTAAATTATTTTTGAGTTGTATTATTATCATTTAAATGTTTATTACTAATAAATGTGTCAAGTGGTTGATAACTTGGATAGGAAATTCGAATTGGTCAAGTAGGCCAAACTTGCTTAAGTGATAAATCTAAGAAAAGCTAAGGAATATAGTGGAGACAAGTTGGCAAGATGAACCCAGAAAGGAAACTGACAAAACCTGGCAAAATCAGACAAAAGCAGGAAAGAGGAAAGTAAAGAAAGTGGAAAGATTCATAAAAGCTTTCAGAAAGAAAATAGCAACAACCAGAAAAGCTACCTAAAGCACACTTGCCCAAATTTAGTGAAGGAGGTGAAGGAAAGAAAATTTTGAAAGCTCAAAAGTTGCTATTCTCCTCAAGAAATGCGTCCTCATGGCTTTGGAGTAGAATGGGCAAGTGGGTAACCTACTCTCACAGGTCACCAAGCCAAGAAATTTCTCAGCAGGTCATCATGAAGTTTATAAAAGAATCCAACCAAATCCATTTGATAACTTTTGTCATTTGCAATTTTGGTTTGAGAGCTCTGAGCATCTCTAGTTGAGTGATGTGCCTCAACAAGTTTGCTTGGGAGATGTGCCCCAAGGCCCCATGAGTTTCCAGTGAGTTTTATGCAGGTCCAGAACATGATGCTATAGCCAATAACATTCATATCAGTTCATCATTGAAGTCACACAGTCAGTTTGAAGAGAAGATCTCTCTTACATGAAATCCTAGCTAGTTTTGGTGAAGCTTCTCTAGTGGAAGATGAATGCTCCAGTGGAAGTGCCCAAGGATTGATGGAGGGTTGGTATAGCCATATGTTCAGCCAACAGTGATGTCTAGCATCATAAATCATTCCAAGAACTAATCCATTCTCTTCTTCTCATTACTTCTTACAATCTCAACTAAATTTGGTGGTGTTTTCCCCACAAGGAAGAGAAGATTTGTGGTTAGCTCTGCATACTTTTCCCGAGACACAGTGTGCAGCCATACACTCTATTTCAGACTTGTTGAAGATCAGAATACACCTTCATAACAGAGATTGGGTCATTACTTCTCTTCTTCTAGTCATTCTATGGCCCTATGAGGGGATCTCCTAGTCTATAATTCATTGTACTAAGGAGGAGCTATTAAATGAGTGCAAAATTGGTTTAGTGAGTAACATTTCGACCTACTGTTGTTAATTACATTATATCCAAGCACTCTAATATTTTAGAACAGAGTTTTACATTTAAATAAGTCAATAGTTAACTCAGAATAGAAGACTAGCTCATTGAGCATTGTTTAATGAATAGTTTCACTAAAATGTCTGTCAAATTTATTCTAAATGTCAGAACTGATTTCTGTAAATTGTAGGAGGTCATTAATATACCATACAAGCCATATCAGCTCATACTTTAATAATTTGAAAGGATTTACCCACCGTTTGTAAAGATTGAAATTTGACTAGCTCTGTCATCCCGATAGGGTCGAAAACCTCCAAATCACCTCTACTCTTACCAAACCTTTCTGATTGTGGTACAGAGCATACATTGAACCCATTTAACCATAATAAATCAATTTTGTACCCACCCAGTCTAGTAAGCATATGCCGGTGCACCCAGGAAGCATTGTAGTAGGCTTCAGCGGTAGCTGATGTCCGAAACATAAATGGCCCCAGTGCTTTGTGCTCATGACTCTCCCTCTGATATTATTATTTGCTGATGCACATTTCCCCATACAAATTCCAAAACTGAAAGTTCATCCCACCATCCTCAGATTCAGTCTCCATCCCCCTCACGGACATCTGCTCTGTTTAAAAAGATTATTAAGAAATTTATCCAGTGAATTTTATTAAAATTTCTGAAGTTGAGTTAATATCTTGGTTAAATATTTCCAAGGATATTACATCGTCGCCTTTATTTGACAATCCTGTAATATTGTAAATAAGTGCACCATTTATTTCAACTGGGGTATCAAAATATAATTTTCCATTATGAAATCTGCTAACTATGAATTGAGCAATAATATCCTTCAGTCCACCAAATAATTCAAGTAGAGGTGCTTGCATGTAATTCAGAACTGTAGCAGCCCGCAATTTTTCAGCTTCTTCTCTCTAGTGGCCTTTTGAATCTTTTCCCCAAATTAGAATGTCTTTCCAAGTTCTTCGCCAATGTCATTCCTGTACCTTAGCATTTCGAACCTGCTCCAAGCGGGTTTGCAATGGTGTTTGGGCTTTCTCTAACTCACAGACTTTAGCTGCGACTGAGCGAGTGGTTGTCTAAACCATTTTGGGCGTCATGGTTTCTATGCAGTTATAAATATCGTAGAGGTTTTCTGGTATTTCTTAAGTTTGGTTTTCCAGTTCTTGTTAGAAGAGTGTCCAGAATCCTCCACTTCTAGATTTAAAGAAGATGAGCTCGGCACGTGTGACTGTAAAGTAGATGGGTGTAATAAAAAATGATTTAACGACGGAGTTAATTTTGATTGACAGGCTATCCATGCCTCGTTAAGTGGATGCTTTGCATTTATGTTGGATCATGTCGGGTATGGCTAAGCTGTCGATTGTAATGAATATGGTGATTCTGATTAGTACGTGTGGCGACTTGGAAACTTCCATGTTGAAAGCCTTGGTATTGTCGACGAATAGGTTTGATATAAAATTTGGTT
This sequence comes from Larix kaempferi, assembly GCA_027924585.1. Lineage (NCBI taxonomy): Eukaryota > Viridiplantae > Streptophyta > Pinopsida > Pinales > Pinaceae > Larix > Larix kaempferi. Next base: position 85,921 of record BSBM01000241.1, on the reverse strand, counting down.
GATCTTCGATGAGTTACACATGTGATCGACCTTTGATGAGTTACAGATTTGGTCGACCTCATTCTACTTCTGTTGAAGCCAGGGTAAACAATTTTATAATTTTTTAAATAAATTCTGTTTTACGATTCTAATTATTCTATTTAATGATCTTATTTTATTTAATAATGCAAATCTATTCATTTAACAATGATTAAAAATATTTAAACAACACTAAATTTGAATACATTTCATACACACAATCCTAAACATCCAAATTATACTAGTTTGAAAATAATTACATCATTCAATAGTGAGTTCTTTTCATTTTAACTACTTTGAAAATTAGGTTCTCCTTGAGTATATTGGGGCATTTGTTATTTTACCGACTGGGGCTTTCACACTTAGTTCCTCGACCTCAACAATTATGGGTCGATATTTATTTTTGGTCGAATTGTAAAATATGATCAATGGCTATAAAGGGCATGTAATCAAGATGACTAATTCAGTCTCATCTGATGTTTATTTTATGCATTAATTGGTCGAGTTTGTAAAAATAGTCAGGTAATTATTTAAAAATATGGTCGATGTAACATTGTCGGGACATGTAGTTTGAGTCTATACATCATATGGGTGATACAAAAAATTATATTGATCCAGGTGGATATTGGTGGCCACCCACCTTTCCAACTGGCTCAAAACAGTTTTATGGCAACTTTGGTATTGTACTATTTTTAGCAGTTTTTCGGGTCCTGAACTTCCGGGGCCATTTTGAGGCCCTAAACGACCTTTTTTTGGCAATTCGGGGGGCCAAATGGTTGCCTCCGGCATACATTTGGCCCCAGTCGAAAGTTGTAAATCTCGGTTAGACCTTTCCAACGGGCTACCGAGCGCCCCAAACGGAGATCGTATGCAAAAGTTACGACCCCGGGAAGTTGATGTACTAACTTACCCAAACGGGGCCCACATGACTTTTGGCGTTTCATCTCCTAGGGTTAGGTTTTTGGATGTCTAGGGTTTTTGACATTCCTTTTTATTGTAAAAGGCCTTGAGAGCCTCATTGGAACCATCTTCTTGCGAAATGAGCGCAGCCGTCACATCTCTTCTCAGAGATAAGCCGCCACCATTCCAGCAAGCTTGTTTTCCGCTGCATTTTACAGTTCTAGTTTATTTCCTTATTGAATAGAAAACCAGTTTTACTGTATCTCTGTTATTTTGTGTTAAGCATCTGATAATAATCTGTATTCATTTCGTTCTGCTCATAAAATCCGGATCAGTGGTATCAGAGCGGTCTGCTCCTTGTCGTCTTAATGCATGTCCCCAACGAGGTCAGGGTACAAAGAATTGGGTCTCGAGCTTGTTTCTCTTGAGGACAAAAGCTCTCGCACGCCCAAGCGACCTCTCATGGCAGGAGAAAAGAAAGATGACGGGACAGGAGATCCTATCAAAATGTTGCTTGAGGAAGCCCTCACGCAGCAGAGGAACGAGATGATGGATAATTTCGCGCAAATCCTTCGGCGACTACCAACAAGCGACGCATCTTCCTCGAGCGGAGGCGCCGCCCCCTTCAAGGTACAAATCAACTTCGATATCCCTATATTTGAAGGACAGATAGACGCAGATGCTGTAGATAAGTGGTTGAATCTACTAGAAGGGTATTTTTCTGTCCATAACTTTTCGAATAAAGAAAAGATTACTTTTGCGCTCCTCAAAGCCGTTCCCCATGTCAAAGATTGGTGGGAAACATTCTGCGAGCAAAAGGACACAGAAGAAGCCTCATTATTTTCAGTCACGGCCACCTGGGAATCCTTCAGGGATGCTATTAAGGAACAATACTACCCTGTTGGAAGTTATGACGACTTGTATACCAAATGGACCACACTACGACAAGAAAGAGACCAAGCAGTGCCAGAGTTCACAAATATCTTCCATACCTTGCGCACCAAGCTGGGTATCAAAGATTCAGAGCGACATCTGGTGCTCAAGTATCGCGGTGGTTTGCATAGATACATCCAGACCGAAATGGAATTTCTGGACATCTCTTCCTTGGGCGCGGCCTACCGATATGCTGTCAAAATCGAGCAGAAGCTCAAACAAAAGACGCGGCAATTTGGGCCTGGGAACCCTTCACAGCAAAAGACAGGAAAGGGCGGCCCCAACCCACAGAATAAAGGACAGAGCAAAGATGGACAGCATCAGGACAACCAGTCCAAGCCGCAAGCAAAGAAGGACACCGGAAAAACAAAGAAAGATACCGGGAAGTGGTGCGACTTCCATAAGAGCCCTTGGCATAACACTGCTGATTGCCGCTCAAAGCAGTCGCTGGTGGCCGAAGTGAAAGCATCTGAATCAGATGCGGGTTCTGACTCCGAGTCCGAAACAGAAAGGGGAAGACGGATCATTGACGCGGAACCCAGTGCCACCATCGCTACCACCAAGCTCCAGCCTGATGAACCAGACGAGCCAGAAGAAGGAGAACGCCTCTTCCATTCACAGATGTGGGTAAAGGGCACCCCGCTGCACTTCATCGTTGATAGCGGTAGCCAGAAGAATCTCATCTCAGCGGAGGTCGTCAAGCGCCTGGCCCTGCCGACAACGCCGCACCCACAACCCTACACCATTGGATGGCTCCGCAAAGGAAGCGATCTCCGCGTCAGCCAACAGTGCCGACTGCCATACGGCATCAAGCCCTTCAAGGACGAGGTATTGTGTGATGTTGCTCCTCTCGAAGTTTCAGATGTTCTTTTGGGACAACCTTATTTATGGAAACGTCATGCTGTATATGAGTCTAGGCCTCGTAGTGTTATTATCTCTTTGAACAGGAAATTGTACAGGATACCCGAGGCAGTCCCTCCTAGTGCTATTTCCTTGATCTCTGCCAAGCAATGCAGGAAGGTCATCTCTCAGACCGGGAAATTTGTCTTCTTCGTGATTCGCTCTCAGAGTGAAAGAAAGATCGCAGCCACATCCCAGGCCTCCACGACCGACCTATCCACACAACAGAAGCAAGTGGACAAGGTGGTGGAAGGATACTCAGATATCTTCTCCTCTCCGACCGGGGTACCTCTGCACTGCCAGGTCAAGCATCCCATCGATCTGACCCCAGGCGCACCGCTACCCAATGGGCCAGTCTATCGCCGCTCTCTGTTGGAAAACGAGGAGATCAAGAGGCAGATCCAAGAATTGCTCCGCAAGGGGCACATCCGTCCCAGTTCATCACCTTGTGGGAGCCCAATCGTGCTGGTGCAGAAGAAAGATGGGACCTGGCGACTCTGCATTGATTACCGGGCCCTGAATAAAATCACAGTCCGTAACCGGTACCCGATTCCCCGAATCGACGACCTCCTTGATCAGCTCACGGGGGCCAAATACTTCAGTAAGATTGACCTGAAGTCTGGATACCACCAGGTCCCAATAGAACAGACAGATGTATGGAAGACTGCCTTCAAGTCAAAAGAAGGTCTTTTTGAATGGCTGGTCATGCCTTTTGGTTTGACAAATGCTCCAGCAACTTTTATGAGGATGATGGACGATATCCTACGACCTTTCACCAACAATTTTGTAGTGGTGTATCTGGATGACATCCTCATCTACAGCAAGACTTGGGAGGAACACTTGCAGCATATTCAGCAGGTTCTGCACACCCTGCGGAAGCACAAACTATATGCAAACTTGGAAAAATGCTCCTTCGGCATGGACAGGGTCCATTACTTAGGCTACATCATTGATCGACATGGTGTGCATGTGGATCCAGCCAAGATCCAGGTCATTCGTGACTGGCCAGCCCCAACCACACTCACTGAACTTCGGAGCTTCTTGGGCCTCGCCAATTTCTATCGACGGTTCGTGCTGGGATTCTCTCATATCGCATGGGCCCTCAGCCAAGTGACCAGGGGTGGTGGTAAGGCAAAATTTGTGTGGGGCCTGTCCCAACAACAAGCCTTCGATGACTTGAAGAAGCGTTTGTGCTCATCGCCGGTACTCTCATTACCGAACCTGCAACATCCCTTTGAGATCGAGACAGATGCTTCAGATTATGCTGTGGGTGCCGTTCTCACTCAACACGGCCACCCCGTGGCATATCATAGTGAGACACTATCAGATGCTGTCCGCAAGTACCCTACCTACGACAAAGAAATGTACTCCATTGTACAAGCCTGCCGCCAGTGGAGACATTACATTCTTGGGAAGGAGACAGTCATCCACACTGATCACAAGCCACTACAGTTCATGCAGACCCAAGGAAAGTTGCAGAATGACCGCCATCAGAAGTGGTCAACATATTTACAGCAGTTCCACCTCAACATCAAATACAAAACAGGGAGTACCAACCGAGTTGCTGACTGCCTCAGTCGACCACCAGTCGCGGCACTTACCACGGTGCTAGACTCTTGTGGCCACGAGACCTCCGGATGGCCCCACCTCTACGAGACAGACCCTGACTTCTCCGCCACCTATCAAATGTTGGGAACCAACGCAGTGGTTTCTAATTTCCATCTTCAGGATGGGTTGTTGTGTCGTCTGGGCCATCTCTGCGTTCCATCAAGCGAGCGCGCGAAGCTGATTTGGGAAGCTCACTATAGTCGGGTGGCAGGACACTTTGGCGTCGAAAAGACAGTGGCAGTGTTGCAGAAACATTTCTACTGGCCGAAACTTCGACAGGATGTCGGCAAGTATATCAGGTCCTGCACCGCTTGTGCTATTGCCAAACCGACCACTAAGAAACAGGGCCTATACACCCCTCTGCCTACTCCTGACAGGCCGTGGGAATCCATCTCAATGGACTTCATGTCGGGCCTCCCGTCCACCAAGAGGGGAAACGACTGTGTTTTCGTGGTTGTTGATCGCTTTTCCAAGATGGCGATTCTAGCCGCTTGCAAGAAGAACATCACAGCAGAAGCCACTGCCAATCTCTTCTTTGAACGAGTATGGGTACATTTTGGGATCCCACAGACCATTATCTCAGACCGTGACAGTCGGTTCCTCAGCTCATTCTGGTCAAGCCTCTGGTCACTGCTGGATACCAAGCTCACCAAATCCACTGCCTTCCACCCCCAGACCGATGGACAAACGGAGGTCGTCAACCGGATGGTCGTACATATCCTGCGCATGTACAATTCAACACACCCTCGCACATGGGATGAGAGTCTCCCCTATGTCCAACATAGCTACAACCGAGCCCTGCATAGCTCAACTGGCCACAGCCCCTTTCAGGTGGGGTTGGGATTCCAACCATTGGGCCCCATGGATGTTGCACTTCCCCTTGCGACCACCTCGGCCGACTCGTCCCCAGAAGCTGACAAAGCCGCCCGGTTCATTGAACGGATCCAGCATATCCGCCAACAGGTTCAGGACATTCTACAGAAGTCTAATGCCAAGTACAAGCAGCGCCATGATCAACATCGGGTGCCACATAAGTTTCAGGTGGGCGACAAAGTTTGGTTGCATTTGCAGAAAGAACGCCTTACAGGGCCCCATCGAAAGCTTCGCCCACTCCGTTATGGGCCATACACCATCAACAAGGCGGTGGGTGACAACGCTTTTGAGCTCAACATTCCTGCCTTCCTTGGTCTGCATCCAGTCTTCAACGTGGCTCTCCTTCGGCCATATTTCCCACCACTATTAGACACCTCAGAGATAGCAGAGAAGTTGACACCAACAGAGCTCAACCCTGACTGCCTACAACAAGCATCCAGTGATCATATTGCAGACACACAGATCAAGGGCACTCGACATCAAAGGATCCAGCTTTATCGAGTTGTCAAAGCAGGGCAGCTCCTGCACCAAGGCAAGTGGCTCACCCGAGGCCAAATTCAGCAGAAATTTCCTCATCTGATGGGGGAACTCAACGCAATGGAGACCATTGCTTCCTAAGGAGGGAGGATTGATCCAGGTGGATATTGGTGGCCACCCACCTTTCCAACTGGCTCAAAACAGTTTTATGGCAACTTTGGTATTGTACTATTTTTAGCAGTTTTTCGGGTCCTGAACTTCCGGGGCCATTTTGAGGCCCTAAACGACCTTTTTTGGCAATTCGGGGGGCCAAATGGTTGCCTCCGGCATGCATTTGGCCCCAGTCGAAAGTTGTAAATCTCGGTTAGACCTTTCCAACGGGCTACCGAGCGCCCCAAACGGAGATCGTATGCAAAAGTTACGACCCCGGGAAGTTGATGTACTAACTTACCCAAACGGGGCCCACATGACTTTTGGCGTTTCATCTCCTAGGGTTAGGTTTTTGGATGTCTAGGGTTTTTGACATTCCTTTTTATTGTAAAAGGCCTTGAGAGCCTCATTGGAACCATCTTCTTGCGAAATGAGCGCAGCCGTCACATCTCTTCTCAGAGATAAGCCGCCACCATTCCAGCAAGCTTGTTTTCCGCTGCATTTTACAGTTCTAGTTTATTTCCTTATTGAATAGAAAACCAGTTTTACTGTATCTCTGTTATTTTGTGTTAAGCATCTGATAATAATCTGTATTCATTTCGTTCTGCTCATAAAATCCGGATCAGTGGTATCAGAGCGGTCTGCTCCTTGTCGTCTTAATGCATGTCCCCAACGAGGTCAGGGTACAAAGAATTGGGTCTCGAGCTTGTTTCTCTTGAGGACAAAAGCTCTCGCACGCCCAAGCGACCTCTCATGGCAGGAGAAAAGAAAGATGACGGGACAGGAGATCCTATCAAAATGTTGCTTGAGGAAGCCCTCACGCAGCAGAGGAACGAGATGATGGATAATTTCGCGCAAATCCTTCGGCGACTACCAACAAGCGACGCATCTTCCTCGAGCGGAGGCGCCGCCCCCTTCAAGGTACAAATCAACTTCGATATCCCTATATTTGAAGGACAGATAGACGCAGATGCTGTAGATAAGTGGTTGAATCTACTAGAAGGGTATTTTTCTGTCCATAACTTTTCGAATAAAGAAAAGATTACTTTTGCGCTCCTCAAAGCCGTTCCCCATGTCAAAGATTGGTGGGAAACATTCTGCGAGCAAAAGGACACAGAAGAAGCCTCATTATTTTCAGTCACGGCCACCTGGGAATCCTTCAGGGATGCTATTAAGGAACAATACTACCCTGTTGGAAGTTATGACGACTTGTATACCAAATGGACCACACTACGACAAGAAAGAGACCAAGCAGTGCCAGAGTTCACAAATATCTTCCATACCTTGCGCACCAAGCTGGGTATCAAAGATTCAGAGCGACATCTGGTGCTCAAGTATCGCGGTGGTTTGCATAGATACATCCAGACCGAAATGGAATTTCTGGACATCTCTTCCTTGGGCGCGGCCTACCGATATGCTGTCAAAATCGAGCAGAAGCTCAAACAAAAGACGCGGCAATTTGGGCCTGGGAACCCTTCACAGCAAAAGACAGGAAAGGGCGGCCCCAACCCACAGAATAAAGGACAGAGCAAAGATGGACAGCATCAGGACAACCAGTCCAAGCCGCAAGCAAAGAAGGACACCGGAAAAACAAAGAAAGATACCGGGAAGTGGTGCGACTTCCATAAGAGCCCTTGGCATAACACTGCTGATTGCCGCTCAAAGCAGTCGCTGGTGGCCGAAGTGAAAGCATCTGAATCAGATGCGGGTTCTGACTCCGAGTCCGAAACAGAAAGGGGAAGACGGATCATTGACGCGGAACCCAGTGCCACCATCGCTACCACCAAGCTCCAGCCTGATGAACCAGACGAGCCAGAAGAAGGAGAACGCCTCTTCCATTCACAGATGTGGGTAAAGGGCACCCCGCTGCACTTCATCGTTGATAGCGGTAGCCAGAAGAATCTCATCTCAGCGGAGGTCGTCAAGCGCCTGGCCCTGCCGACAACGCCGCACCCACAACCCTACACCATTGGATGGCTCCGCAAAGGAAGCGATCTCCGCGTCAGCCAACAGTGCCGACTGCCATACGGCATCAAGCCCTTCAAGGACGAGGTATTGTGTGATGTTGCTCCTCTCGAAGTTTCAGATGTTCTTTTGGGACAACCTTATTTATGGAAACGTCATGCTGTATATGAGTCTAGGCCTCGTAGTGTTATTATCTCTTTGAACAGGAAATTGTACAGGATACCCGAGGCAGTCCCTCCTAGTGCTATTTCCTTGATCTCTGCCAAGCAATGCAGGAGGGTCATCTCTCAGACCGGGAAATTTGTCTTCTTCGTGATTCGCTCTCAGAGTGAAAGAAAGATCGCAGCCACATCCCAGGCCTCCACGACCGACCTATCCACACAACAGAAGCAAGTGGACAAGGTGGTGGAAGGATACTCAGATATCTTCTCCTCTCCGACCGGGGTACCTCTGCACTGCCAGGTCAAGCATCCCATCGATCTGACCCCAGGCGCACCGCTACCCAATGGGCCAGTCTATCGCCGCTCTCTGTTGGAAAACGAGGAGATCAAGAGGCAGATCCAAGAATTGCTCCGCAAGGGGCACATCCGTCCCAGTTCATCACCTTGTGGGAGCCCAATCGTGCTGGTGCAGAAGAAAGATGGGACCTGGCGACTCTGCATTGATTACCGGGCCCTGAATAAAATCACAGTCCGTAACCGGTACCCGATTCCCCGAATCGACGACCTCCTTGATCAGCTCACGGGGGCCAAATACTTCAGTAAGATTGACCTGAAGTCTGGATACCACCAGGTCCCAATAGAACAGACAGATGTATGGAAGACTGCCTTCAAGTCAAAAGAAGGTCTTTTTGAATGGCTGGTCATGCCTTTTGGTTTGACAAATGCTCCAGCAACTTTTATGAGGATGATGGACGATATCCTACGACCTTTCACCAACAATTTTGTAGTGGTGTATCTGGATGACATCCTCATCTACAGCAAGACTTGGGAGGAACACTTGCAGCATATTCAGCAGGTTCTGCACACCCTGCGGAAGCACAAACTATATGCAAACTTGGAAAAATGCTCCTTCGGCATGGACAGGGTCCATTACTTAGGCTACATCATTGATCGACATGGTGTGCATGTGGATCCAGCCAAGATCCAGGTCATTCGTGACTGGCCAGCCCCAACCACACTCACTGAACTTCGGAGCTTCTTGGGCCTCGCCAATTTCTATCGACGGTTCGTGCTGGGATTCTCTCATATCGCATGGGCCCTCAGCCAAGTGACCAGGGGTGGTGGTAAGGCAAAATTTGTGTGGGGCCTGTCCCAACAACAAGCCTTCGATGACTTGAAGAAGCGTTTGTGCTCATCGCCGGTACTCTCATTACCGAACCTGCAACATCCCTTTGAGATCGAGACAGATGCTTCAGATTATGCTGTGGGTGCCGTTCTCACTCAACACGGCCACCCCGTGGCATATCATAGTGAGACACTATCAGATGCTGTCCGCAAGTACCCTACCTACGACAAAGAAATGTACTCCATTGTACAAGCCTGCCGCCAGTGGAGACATTACATTCTTGGGAAGGAGACAGTCATCCACACTGATCACAAGCCACTACAGTTCATGCAGACCCAAGGAAAGTTGCAGAATGACCGCCATCAGAAGTGGTCAACATATTTACAGCAGTTCCACCTCAACATCAAATACAAAACAGGGAGTACCAACCGAGTTGCTGACTGCCTCAGTCGACCACCAGTCGCGGCACTTACCACGGTGCTAGACTCTTGTGGCCACGAGACCTCCGGATGGCCCCACCTCTACGAGACAGACCCTGACTTCTCCGCCACCTATCAAATGTTGGGAACCAACGCAGTGGTTTCTAATTTCCATCTTCAGGATGGGTTGTTGTGTCGTCTGGGCCATCTCTGCGTTCCATCAAGCGAGCGCGCGAAGCTGATTTGGGAAGCTCACTATAGTCGGGTGGCAGGACACTTTGGCGTCGAAAAGACAGTGGCAGTGTTGCAGAAACATTTCTACTGGCCGAAACTTCGACAGGATGTCGGCAAGTATATCAGGTCCTGCACCGCTTGTGCTATTGCCAAACCGACCACTAAGAAACAGGGCCTATACACCCCTCTGCCTACTCCTGACAGGCCGTGGGAATCCATCTCAATGGACTTCATGTCGGGCCTCCCGTCCACCAAGAGGGGAAACGACTGTGTTTTCGTGGTTGTTGATCGCTTTTCCAAGATGGCGATTCTAGCCGCTTGCAAGAAGAACATCACAGCAGAAGCCACTGCCAATCTCTTCTTTGAACGAGTATGGGTACATTTTGGGATCCCACAGACCATTATCTCAGACCGTGACAGTCGGTTCCTCAGCTCATTCTGGTCAAGCCTCTGGTCACTGCTGGATACCAAGCTCACCAAATCCACTGCCTTCCACCCCCAGACCGATGGACAAACGGAGGTCGTCAACCGGATGGTCGTACATATCCTGCGCATGTACAATTCAACACACCCTCGCACATGGGATGAGAGTCTCCCCTATGTCCAACATAGCTACAACCGAGCCCTGCATAGCTCAACTGGCCACAGCCCCTTTCAGGTGGGGTTGGGATTCCAACCATTGGGCCCCATGGATGTTGCACTTCCCCTTGCGACCACCTCGGCCGACTCGTCCCCAGAAGCTGACAAAGCCGCCCGGTTCATTGAACGGATCCAGCATATCCGCCAACAGGTTCAGGACATTCTACAGAAGTCTAATGCCAAGTACAAGCAGCGCCATGATCAACATCGGGTGCCACATAAGTTTCAGGTGGGCGACAAAGTTTGGTTGCATTTGCAGAAAGAACGCCTTACAGGGCCCCATCGAAAGCTTCGCCCACTCCGTTATGGGCCATACACCATCAACAAGGCGGTGGGTGACAACGCTTTTGAGCTCAACATTCCTGCCTTCCTTGGTCTGCATCCAGTCTTCAACGTGGCTCTCCTTCGGCCATATTTCCCACCACTATTAGACACCTCAGAGATAGCAGAGAAGTTGACACCAACAGAGCTCAACCCTGACTGCCTACAACAAGCATCCAGTGATCATATTGCAGACACACAGATCAAGGGCACTCGACATCAAAGGATCCAGCTTTATCGAGTTGTCAAAGCAGGGCAGCTCCTGCACCAAGGCAAGTGGCTCACCCGAGGCCAAATTCAGCAGAAATTTCCTCATCTGATGGGGGAACTCAACGCAATGGAGACCATTGCTTCCTAAGGAGGGAGGATTGATCCAGGTGGATATTGGTGGCCACCCACCTTTCCAACTGGCTCAAAACAGTTTTATGGCAACTTTGGTATTGTACTATTTTTAGCAGTTTTTCGGGTCCTGAACTTCCGGGGCCATTTTGAGGCCCTAAACGACCTTTTTTGGCAATTCGGGGGGCCAAATGGTTGCCTCCGGCATGCATTTGGCCCCAGTCGAAAGTTGTAAATCTCGGTTAGACCTTTCCAACGGGCTACCGAGCGCCCCAAACGGAGATCGTATGCAAAAGTTACGACCCCGGGAAGTTGATGTACTAACTTACCCAAACGGGGCCCACATGACTTTTGGCGTTTCATCTCCTAGGGTTAGGTTTTTGGATGTCTAGGGTTTTTGACATTCCTTTTTATTGTAAAAGGCCTTGAGAGCCTCATTGGAACCATCTTCTTGCGAAATGAGCGCAGCCGTCACATCTCTTCTCAGAGATAAGCCGCCACCATTCCAGCAAGCTTGTTTTCCGCTGCATTTTACAGTTCTAGTTTATTTCCTTATTGAATAGAAAACCAGTTTTACTGTATCTCTGTTATTTTGTGTTAAGCATCTGATAATAATCTGTATTCATTTCGTTCTGCTCATAAAATCCGGATCAGTGGTATCAGAGCGGTCTGCTCCTTGTCGTCTTAATGCATGTCCCCAACGAGGTCAGGGTACAAAGAATTGGGTCTCGAGCTTGTTTCTCTTGAGGACAAAAGCTCTCGCACGCCCAAGCGACCTCTCATGGCAGGAGAAAAGAAAGATGACGGGACAGGAGATCCTATCAAAATGTTGCTTGAGGAAGCCCTCACGCAGCAGAGGAACGAGATGATGGATAATTTCGCGCAAATCCTTCGGCGACTACCAACAAGCGACGCATCTTCCTCGAGCGGAGGCGCCGCCCCCTTCAAGGTACAAATCAACTTCGATATCCCTATATTTGAAGGACAGATAGACGCAGATGCTGTAGATAAGTGGTTGAATCTACTAGAAGGGTATTTTTCTGTCCATAACTTTTCGAATAAAGAAAAGATTACTTTTGCGCTCCTCAAAGCCGTTCCCCATGTCAAAGATTGGTGGGAAACATTCTGCGAGCAAAAGGACACAGAAGAAGCCTCATTATTTTCAGTCACGGCCACCTGGGAATCCTTCAGGGATGCTATTAAGGAACAATACTACCCTGTTGGAAGTTATGACGACTTGTATACCAAATGGACCACACTACGACAAGAAAGAGACCAAGCAGTGCCAGAGTTCACAAATATCTTCCATACCTTGCGCACCAAGCTGGGTATCAAAGATTCAGAGCGACATCTGGTGCTCAAGTATCGCGGTGGTTTGCATAGATACATCCAGACCGAAATGGAATTTCTGGACATCTCTTCCTTGGGCGCGGCCTACCGATATGCTGTCAAAATCGAGCAGAAGCTCAAACAAAAGACGCGGCAATTTGGGCCTGGGAACCCTTCACAGCAAAAGACAGGAAAGGGCGGCCCCAACCCACAGAATAAAGGACAGAGCAAAGATGGACAGCATCAGGACAACCAGTCCAAGCCGCAAGCAAAGAAGGACACCGGAAAAACAAAGAAAGATACCGGGAAGTGGTGCGACTTCCATAAGAGCCCTTGGCATAACACTGCTGATTGCCGCTCAAAGCAGTCGCTGGTGGCCGAAGTGAAAGCATCTGAATCAGATGCGGGTTCTGACTCCGAGTCCGAAACAGAAAGGGGAAGACGGATCATTGACGCGGAACCCAGTGCCACCATCGCTACCACCAAGCTCCAGCCTGATGAACCAGACGAGCCAGAAGAAGGAGAACGCCTCTTCCATTCACAGATGTGGGTAAAGGGCACCCCGCTGCACTTCATCGTTGATAGCGGTAGCCAGAAGAATCTCATCTCAGCGGAGGTCGTCAAGCGCCTGGCCCTGCCGACAACGCCGCACCCACAACCCTACACCATTGGATGGCTCCGCAAAGGAAGCGATCTCCGCGTCAGCCAACAGTGCCGACTGCCATACGGCATCAAGCCCTTCAAGGACGAGGTATTGTGTGATGTTGCTCCTCTCGAAGTTTCAGATGTTCTTTTGGGACAACCTTATTTATGGAAACGTCATGCTGTATATGAGTCTAGGCCTCGTAGTGTTATTATCTCTTTGAACAGGAAATTGTACAGGATACCCGAGGCAGTCCCTCCTAGTGCTATTTCCTTGATCTCTGCCAAGCAATGCAGGAAGGTCATCTCTCAGACCGGGAAATTTGTCTTCTTCGTGATTCGCTCTCAGAGTGAAAGAAAGATCGCAGCCACATCCCAGGCCTCCACGACCGACCTATCCACACAACAGAAGCAAGTGGACAAGGTGGTGGAAGGATACTCAGATATCTTCTCCTCTCCGACCGGGGTACCTCTGCACTGCCAGGTCAAGCATCCCATCGATCTGACCCCAGGCGCACCGCTACCCAATGGGCCAGTCTATCGCCGCTCTCTGTTGGAAAACGAGGAGATCAAGAGGCAGATCCAAGAATTGCTCCGCAAGGGGCACATCCGTCCCAGTTCATCACCTTGTGGGAGCCCAATCGTGCTGGTGCAGAAGAAAGATGGGACCTGGCGACTCTGCATTGATTACCGGGCCCTGAATAAAATCACAGTCCGTAACCGGTACCCGATTCCCCGAATCGACGACCTCCTTGATCAGCTCACGGGGGCCAAATACTTCAGTAAGATTGACCTGAAGTCTGGATACCACCAGGTCCCAATAGAACAGACAGATGTATGGAAGACTGCCTTCAAGTCAAAAGAAGGTCTTTTTGAATGGCTGGTCATGCCTTTTGGTTTGACAAATGCTCCAGCAACTTTTATGAGGATGATGGACGATATCCTACGACCTTTCACCAACAATTTTGTAGTGGTGTATCTGGATGACATCCTCATCTACAGCAAGACTTGGGAGGAACACTTGCAGCATATTCAGCAGGTTCTGCACACCCTGCGGAAGCACAAACTATATGCAAACTTGGAAAAATGCTCCTTCGGCATGGACAGGGTCCATTACTTAGGCTACATCATTGATCGACATGGTGTGCATGTGGATCCAGCCAAGATCCAGGTCATTCGTGACTGGCCAGCCCCAACCACACTCACTGAACTTCGGAGCTTCTTGGGCCTCGCCAATTTCTATCGACGGTTCGTGCTGGGATTCTCTCATATCGCATGGGCCCTCAGCCAAGTGACCAGGGGTGGTGGTAAGGCAAAATTTGTGTGGGGCCTGTCCCAACAACAAGCCTTCGATGACTTGAAGAAGCGTTTGTGCTCATCGCCGGTACTCTCATTACCGAACCTGCAACATCCCTTTGAGATCGAGACAGATGCTTCAGATTATGCTGTGGGTGCCGTTCTCACTCAACACGGCCACCCCGTGGCATATCATAGTGAGACACTATCAGATGCTGTCCGCAAGTACCCTACCTACGACAAAGAAATGTACTCCATTGTACAAGCCTGCCGCCAGTGGAGACATTACATTCTTGGGAAGGAGACAGTCATCCACACTGATCACAAGCCACTACAGTTCATGCAGACCCAAGGAAAGTTGCAGAATGACCGCCATCAGAAGTGGTCAACATATTTACAGCAGTTCCACCTCAACATCAAATACAAAACAGGGAGTACCAACCGAGTTGCTGACTGCCTCAGTCGACCACCAGTCGCGGCACTTACCACGGTGCTAGACTCTTGTGGCCACGAGACCTCCGGATGGCCCCACCTCTACGAGACAGACCCTGACTTCTCCGCCACCTATCAAATGTTGGGAACCAACGCAGTGGTTTCTAATTTCCATCTTCAGGATGGGTTGTTGTGTCGTCTGGGCCATCTCTGCGTTCCATCAAGCGAGCGCGCGAAGCTGATTTGGGAAGCTCACTATAGTCGGGTGGCAGGACACTTTGGCGTCGAAAAGACAGTGGCAGTGTTGCAGAAACATTTCTACTGGCCGAAACTTCGACAGGATGTCGGCAAGTATATCAGGTCCTGCACCGCTTGTGCTATTGCCAAACCGACCACTAAGAAACAGGGCCTATACACCCCTCTGCCTACTCCTGACAGGCCGTGGGAATCCATCTCAATGGACTTCATGTCGGGCCTCCCGTCCACCAAGAGGGGAAACGACTGTGTTTTCGTGGTTGTTGATCGCTTTTCCAAGATGGCGATTCTAGCCGCTTGCAAGAAGAACATCACAGCAGAAGCCACTGCCAATCTCTTCTTTGAACGAGTATGGGTACATTTTGGGATCCCACAGACCATTATCTCAGACCGTGACAGTCGGTTCCTCAGCTCATTCTGGTCAAGCCTCTGGTCACTGCTGGATACCAAGCTCACCAAATCCACTGCCTTCCACCCCCAGACCGATGGACAAACGGAGGTCGTCAACCGGATGGTCGTACATATCCTGCGCATGTACAATTCAACACACCCTCGCACATGGGATGAGAGTCTCCCCTATGTCCAACATAGCTACAACCGAGCCCTGCATAGCTCAACTGGCCACAGCCCCTTTCAGGTGGGGTTGGGATTCCAACCATTGGGCCCCATGGATGTTGCACTTCCCCTTGCGACCACCTCGGCCGACTCGTCCCCAGAAGCTGACAAAGCCGCCCGGTTCATTGAACGGATCCAGCATATCCGCCAACAGGTTCAGGACATTCTACAGAAGTCTAATGCCAAGTACAAGCAGCGCCATGATCAACATCGGGTGCCACATAAGTTTCAGGTGGGCGACAAAGTTTGGTTGCATTTGCAGAAAGAACGCCTTACAGGGCCCCATCGAAAGCTTCGCCCACTCCGTTATGGGCCATACACCATCAACAAGGCGGTGGGTGACAACGCTTTTGAGCTCAACATTCCTGCCTTCCTTGGTCTGCATCCAGTCTTCAACGTGGCTCTCCTTCGGCCATATTTCCCACCACTATTAGACACCTCAGAGATAGCAGAGAAGTTGACACCAACAGAGCTCAACCCTGACTGCCTACAACAAGCATCCAGTGATCATATTGCAGACACACAGATCAAGGGCACTCGACATCAAAGGATCCAGCTTTATCGAGTTGTCAAAGCAGGGCAGCTCCTGCACCAAGGCAAGTGGCTCACCCGAGGCCAAATTCAGCAGAAATTTCCTCATCTGATGGGGGAACTCAACGCAATGGAGACCATTGCTTCCTAAGGAGGGAGGATTGATCCAGGTGGATATTGGTGGCCACCCACCTTTCCAACTGGCTCAAAACAGTTTTATGGCAACTTTGGTATTGTACTATTTTTAGCAGTTTTTCGGGTCCTGAACTTCCGGGGCCATTTTGAGGCCCTAAACGACCTTTTTTGGCAATTCGGGGGGCCAAATGGTTGCCTCCGGCATGCATTTGGCCCCAGTCGAAAGTTGTAAATCTCGGTTAGACCTTTCCAACGGGCTACCGAGCGCCCCAAACGGAGATCGTATGCAAAAGTTACGACCCCGGGAAGTTGATGTACTAACTTACCCAAACGGGGCCCACATGACTTTTGGCGTTTCATCTCCTAGGGTTAGGTTTTTGGATGTCTAGGGTTTTTGACATTCCTTTTTATTGTAAAAGGCCTTGAGAGCCTCATTGGAACCATCTTCTTGCGAAATGAGCGCAGCCGTCACATCTCTTCTCAGAGATAAGCCGCCACCATTCCAGCAAGCTTGTTTTCCGCTGCATTTTACAGTTCTAGTTTATTTCCTTATTGAATAGAAAACCAGTTTTACTGTATCTCTGTTATTTTGTGTTAAGCATCTGATAATAATCTGTATTCATTTCGTTCTGCTCATAAAATCCGGATCAGTGGTATCAGAGCGGTCTGCTCCTTGTCGTCTTAATGCATGTCCCCAACGAGGTCAGGGTACAAAGAATTGGGTCTCGAGCTTGTTTCTCTTGAGGACAAAAGCTCTCGCACGCCCAAGCGACCTCTCATGGCAGGAGAAAAGAAAGATGACGGGACAGGAGATCCTATCAAAATGTTGCTTGAGGAAGCCCTCACGCAGCAGAGGAACGAGATGATGGATAATTTCGCGCAAATCCTTCGGCGACTACCAACAAGCGACGCATCTTCCTCGAGCGGAGGCGCCGCCCCCTTCAAGGTACAAATCAACTTCGATATCCCTATATTTGAAGGACAGATAGACGCAGATGCTGTAGATAAGTGGTTGAATCTACTAGAAGGGTATTTTTCTGTCCATAACTTTTCGAATAAAGAAAAGATTACTTTTGCGCTCCTCAAAGCCGTTCCCCATGTCAAAGATTGGTGGGAAACATTCTGCGAGCAAAAGGACACAGAAGAAGCCTCATTATTTTCAGTCACGGCCACCTGGGAATCCTTCAGGGATGCTATTAAGGAACAATACTACCCTGTTGGAAGTTATGACGACTTGTATACCAAATGGACCACACTACGACAAGAAAGAGACCAAGCAGTGCCAGAGTTCACAAATATCTTCCATACCTTGCGCACCAAGCTGGGTATCAAAGATTCAGAGCGACATCTGGTGCTCAAGTATCGCGGTGGTTTGCATAGATACATCCAGACCGAAATGGAATTTCTGGACATCTCTTCCTTGGGCGCGGCCTACCGATATGCTGTCAAAATCGAGCAGAAGCTCAAACAAAAGACGCGGCAATTTGGGCCTGGGAACCCTTCACAGCAAAAGACAGGAAAGGGCGGCCCCAACCCACAGAATAAAGGACAGAGCAAAGATGGACAGCATCAGGACAACCAGTCCAAGCCGCAAGCAAAGAAGGACACCGGAAAAACAAAGAAAGATACCGGGAAGTGGTGCGACTTCCATAAGAGCCCTTGGCATAACACTGCTGATTGCCGCTCAAAGCAGTCGCTGGTGGCCGAAGTGAAAGCATCTGAATCAGATGCGGGTTCTGACTCCGAGTCCGAAACAGAAAGGGGAAGACGGATCATTGACGCGGAACCCAGTGCCACCATCGCTACCACCAAGCTCCAGCCTGATGAACCAGACGAGCCAGAAGAAGGAGAACGCCTCTTCCATTCACAGATGTGGGTAAAGGGCACCCCGCTGCACTTCATCGTTGATAGCGGTAGCCAGAAGAATCTCATCTCAGCGGAGGTCGTCAAGCGCCTGGCCCTGCCGACAACGCCGCACCCACAACCCTACACCATTGGATGGCTCCGCAAAGGAAGCGATCTCCGCGTCAGCCAACAGTGCCGACTGCCATACGGCATCAAGCCCTTCAAGGACGAGGTATTGTGTGATGTTGCTCCTCTCGAAGTTTCAGATGTTCTTTTGGGACAACCTTATTTATGGAAACGTCATGCTGTATATGAGTCTAGGCCTCGTAGTGTTATTATCTCTTTGAACAGGAAATTGTACAGGATACCCGAGGCAGTCCCTCCTAGTGCTATTTCCTTGATCTCTGCCAAGCAATGCAGGAAGGTCATCTCTCAGACCGGGAAATTTGTCTTCTTCGTGATTCGCTCTCAGAGTGAAAGAAAGATCGCAGCCACATCCCAGGCCTCCACGACCGACCTATCCACACAACAGAAGCAAGTGGACAAGGTGGTGGAAGGATACTCAGATATCTTCTCCTCTCCGACCGGGGTACCTCTGCACTGCCAGGTCAAGCATCCCATCGATCTGACCCCAGGCGCACCGCTACCCAATGGGCCAGTCTATCGCCGCTCTCTGTTGGAAAACGAGGAGATCAAGAGGCAGATCCAAGAATTGCTCCGCAAGGGGCACATCCGTCCCAGTTCATCACCTTGTGGGAGCCCAATCGTGCTGGTGCAGAAGAAAGATGGGACCTGGCGACTCTGCATTGATTACCGGGCCCTGAATAAAATCACAGTCCGTAACCGGTACCCGATTCCCCGAATCGACGACCTCCTTGATCAGCTCACGGGGGCCAAATACTTCAGTAAGATTGACCTGAAGTCTGGATACCACCAGGTCCCAATAGAACAGACAGATGTATGGAAGACTGCCTTCAAGTCAAAAGAAGGTCTTTTTGAATGGCTGGTCATGCCTTTTGGTTTGACAAATGCTCCAGCAACTTTTATGAGGATGATGGACGATATCCTACGACCTTTCACCAACAATTTTGTAGTGGTGTATCTGGATGACATCCTCATCTACAGCAAGACTTGGGAGGAACACTTGCAGCATATTCAGCAGGTTCTGCACACCCTGCGGAAGCACAAACTATATGCAAACTTGGAAAAATGCTCCTTCGGCATGGACAGGGTCCATTACTTAGGCTACATCATTGATCGACATGGTGTGCATGTGGATCCAGCCAAGATCCAGGTCATTCGTGACTGGCCAGCCCCAACCACACTCACTGAACTTCGGAGCTTCTTGGGCCTCGCCAATTTCTATCGACGGTTCGTGCTGGGATTCTCTCATATCGCATGGGCCCTCAGCCAAGTGACCAGGGGTGGTGGTAAGGCAAAATTTGTGTGGGGCCTGTCCCAACAACAAGCCTTCGATGACTTGAAGAAGCGTTTGTGCTCATCGCCGGTACTCTCATTACCGAACCTGCAACATCCCTTTGAGATCGAGACAGATGCTTCAGATTATGCTGTGGGTGCCGTTCTCACTCAACACGGCCACCCCGTGGCATATCATAGTGAGACACTATCAGATGCTGTCCGCAAGTACCCTACCTACGACAAAGAAATGTACTCCATTGTACAAGCCTGCCGCCAGTGGAGACATTACATTCTTGGGAAGGAGACAGTCATCCACACTGATCACAAGCCACTACAGTTCATGCAGACCCAAGGAAAGTTGCAGAATGACCGCCATCAGAAGTGGTCAACATATTTACAGCAGTTCCACCTCAACATCAAATACAAAACAGGGAGTACCAACCGAGTTGCTGACTGCCTCAGTCGACCACCAGTCGCGGCACTTACCACGGTGCTAGACTCTTGTGGCCACGAGACCTCCGGATGGCCCCACCTCTACGAGACAGACCCTGACTTCTCCGCCACCTATCAAATGTTGGGAACCAACGCAGTGGTTTCTAATTTCCATCTTCAGGATGGGTTGTTGTGTCGTCTGGGCCATCTCTGCGTTCCATCAAGCGAGCGCGCGAAGCTGATTTGGGAAGCTCACTATAGTCGGGTGGCAGGACACTTTGGCGTCGAAAAGACAGTGGCAGTGTTGCAGAAACATTTCTACTGGCCGAAACTTCGACAGGATGTCGGCAAGTATATCAGGTCCTGCACCGCTTGTGCTATTGCCAAACCGACCACTAAGAAACAGGGCCTATACACCCCTCTGCCTACTCCTGACAGGCCGTGGGAATCCATCTCAATGGACTTCATGTCGGGCCTCCCGTCCACCAAGAGGGGAAACGACTGTGTTTTCGTGGTTGTTGATCGCTTTTCCAAGATGGCGATTCTAGCCGCTTGCAAGAAGAACATCACAGCAGAAGCCACTGCCAATCTCTTCTTTGAACGAGTATGGGTACATTTTGGGATCCCACAGACCATTATCTCAGACCGTGACAGTCGGTTCCTCAGCTCATTCTGGTCAAGCCTCTGGTCACTGCTGGATACCAAGCTCACCAAATCCACTGCCTTCCACCCCCAGACCGATGGACAAACGGAGGTCGTCAACCGGATGGTCGTACATATCCTGCGCATGTACAATTCAACACACCCTCGCACATGGGATGAGAGTCTCCCCTATGTCCAACATAGCTACAACCGAGCCCTGCATAGCTCAACTGGCCACAGCCCCTTTCAGGTGGGGTTGGGATTCCAACCATTGGGCCCCATGGATGTTGCACTTCCCCTTGCGACCACCTCGGCCGACTCGTCCCCAGAAGCTGACAAAGCCGCCCGGTTCATTGAACGGATCCAGCATATCCGCCAACAGGTTCAGGACATTCTACAGAAGTCTAATGCCAAGTACAAGCAGCGCCATGATCAACATCGGGTGCCACATAAGTTTCAGGTGGGCGACAAAGTTTGGTTGCATTTGCAGAAAGAACGCCTTACAGGGCCCCATCGAAAGCTTCGCCCACTCCGTTATGGGCCATACACCATCAACAAGGCGGTGGGTGACAACGCTTTTGAGCTCAACATTCCTGCCTTCCTTGGTCTGCATCTAGTCTTCAACGTGGCTCTCCTTCGGCCATATTTCCCACCACTATTAGACACCTCAGAGATAGCAGAGAAGTTGACACCAACAGAGCTCAACCCTGACTGCCTACAACAAGCATCCAGTGATCATATTGCAGACACACAGATCAAGGGCACTCGACA
Organism: Larix kaempferi; assembly: GCA_027924585.1. Lineage (NCBI taxonomy): Eukaryota > Viridiplantae > Streptophyta > Pinopsida > Pinales > Pinaceae > Larix > Larix kaempferi. Next base: position 64,514 of record BSBM01000241.1, on the reverse strand, counting down.
TCAAAGGATCCAGCTTTATCGAGTTGTCAAAGCAGGGCAGCTCCTGCACCAAGGCAAGTGGCTCACCCGAGGCCAAATTCAGCAGAAATTTCCTCATCTGATGGGGGAACTCAACGCAATGGAGACCATTGCTTCCTAAGGAGGGAGGATTGATCCAGGTGGATATTGGTGGCCACCCACCTTTCCAACTGGCTCAAAACAGTTTTATGGCAACTTTGGTATTGTACTATTTTTAGCAGTTTTTCGGGTCCTGAACTTCCGGGGCCATTTTGAGGCCCTAAACGACCTTTTTTGGCAATTCGGGGGGCCAAATGGTTGCCTCCGGCATGCATTTGGCCCCAGTCGAAAGTTGTAAATCTCGGTTAGACCTTTCCAACGGGCTACCGAGCGCCCCAAACGGAGATCGTATGCAAAAGTTACGACCCCGGGAAGTTGATGTACTAACTTACCCAAACGGGGCCCACATGACTTTTGGCGTTTCATCTCCTAGGGTTAGGTTTTTGGATGTCTAGGGTTTTTGACATTCCTTTTTATTGTAAAAGGCCTTGAGAGCCTCATTGGAACCATCTTCTTGCGAAATGAGCGCAGCCGTCACATCTCTTCTCAGAGATAAGCCGCCACCATTCCAGCAAGCTTGTTTTCCGCTGCATTTTACAGTTCTAGTTTATTTCCTTATTGAATAGAAAACCAGTTTTACTGTATCTCTGTTATTTTGTGTTAAGCATCTGATAATAATCTGTATTCATTTCGTTCTGCTCATAAAATCCGGATCAGTGGTATCAGAGCGGTCTGCTCCTTGTCGTCTTAATGCATGTCCCCAACGAGGTCAGGGTACAAAGAATTGGGTCTCGAGCTTGTTTCTCTTGAGGACAAAAGCTCTCGCACGCCCAAGCGACCTCTCATGGCAGGAGAAAAGAAAGATGACGGGACAGGAGATCCTATCAAAATGTTGCTTGAGGAAGCCCTCACGCAGCAGAGGAACGAGATGATGGATAATTTCGCGCAAATCCTTCGGCGACTACCAACAAGCGACGCATCTTCCTCGAGCGGAGGCGCCGCCCCCTTCAAGGTACAAATCAACTTCGATATCCCTATATTTGAAGGACAGATAGACGCAGATGCTGTAGATAAGTGGTTGAATCTACTAGAAGGGTATTTTTCTGTCCATAACTTTTCGAATAAAGAAAAGATTACTTTTGCGCTCCTCAAAGCCGTTCCCCATGTCAAAGATTGGTGGGAAACATTCTGCGAGCAAAAGGACACAGAAGAAGCCTCATTATTTTCAGTCACGGCCACCTGGGAATCCTTCAGGGATGCTATTAAGGAACAATACTACCCTGTTGGAAGTTATGACGACTTGTATACCAAATGGACCACACTACGACAAGAAAGAGACCAAGCAGTGCCAGAGTTCACAAATATCTTCCATACCTTGCGCACCAAGCTGGGTATCAAAGATTCAGAGCGACATCTGGTGCTCAAGTATCGCGGTGGTTTGCATAGATACATCCAGACCGAAATGGAATTTCTGGACATCTCTTCCTTGGGCGCGGCCTACCGATATGCTGTCAAAATCGAGCAGAAGCTCAAACAAAAGACGCGGCAATTTGGGCCTGGGAACCCTTCACAGCAAAAGACAGGAAAGGGCGGCCCCAACCCACAGAATAAAGGACAGAGCAAAGATGGACAGCATCAGGACAACCAGTCCAAGCCGCAAGCAAAGAAGGACACCGGAAAAACAAAGAAAGATACCGGGAAGTGGTGCGACTTCCATAAGAGCCCTTGGCATAACACTGCTGATTGCCGCTCAAAGCAGTCGCTGGTGGCCGAAGTGAAAGCATCTGAATCAGATGCGGGTTCTGACTCCGAGTCCGAAACAGAAAGGGGAAGACGGATCATTGACGCGGAACCCAGTGCCACCATCACTACCACCAAGCTCCAGCCTGATGAACCAGACGAGCCAGAAGAAGGAGAACGCCTCTTCCATTCACAGATGTGGGTAAAGGGCACCCCGCTGCACTTCATCGTTGATAGCGGTAGCCAGAAGAATCTCATCTCAGCGGAGGTCGTCAAGCGCCTGGCCCTGCCGACAACGCCGCACCCACAACCCTACACCATTGGATGGCTCCGCAAAGGAAGCGATCTCCGCGTCAGCCAACAGTGCCGACTGCCATACGGCATCAAGCCCTTCAAGGACGAGGTATTGTGTGATGTTGCTCCTCTCGAAGTTTCAGATGTTCTTTTGGGACAACCTTATTTATGGAAACGTCATGCTGTATATGAGTCTAGGCCTCGTAGTGTTATTATCTCTTTGAACAGGAAATTGTACAGGATACCCGAGGCAGTCCCTCCTAGTGCTATTTCCTTGATCTCTGCCAAGCAATGCAGGAAGGTCATCTCTCAGACCGGGAAATTTGTCTTCTTCGTGATTCGCTCTCAGAGTGAAAGAAAGATCGCAGCCACATCCCAGGCCTCCACGACCGACCTATCCACACAACAGAAGCAAGTGGACAAGGTGGTGGAAGGATACTCAGATATCTTCTCCTCTCCGACCGGGGTACCTCTGCACTGCCAGGTCAAGCATCCCATCGATCTGACCCCAGGCGCACCGCTACCCAATGGGCCAGTCTATCGCCGCTCTCTGTTGGAAAACGAGGAGATCAAGAGGCAGATCCAAGAATTGCTCCGCAAGGGGCACATCCGTCCCAGTTCATCACCTTGTGGGAGCCCAATCGTGCTGGTGCAGAAGAAAGATGGGACCTGGCGACTCTGCATTGATTACCGGGCCCTGAATAAAATCACAGTCCGTAACCGGTACCCGATTCCCCGAATCGACGACCTCCTTGATCAGCTCACGGGGGCCAAATACTTCAGTAAGATTGACCTGAAGTCTGGATACCACCAGGTCCCAATAGAACAGACAGATGTATGGAAGACTGCCTTCAAGTCAAAAGAAGGTCTTTTTGAATGGCTGGTCATGCCTTTTGGTTTGACAAATGCTCCAGCAACTTTTATGAGGATGATGGACGATATCCTACGACCTTTCACCAACAATTTTGTAGTGGTGTATCTGGATGACATCCTCATCTACAGCAAGACTTGGGAGGAACACTTGCAGCATATTCAGCAGGTTCTGCACACCCTGCGGAAGCACAAACTATATGCAAACTTGGAAAAATGCTCCTTCGGCATGGACAGGGTCCATTACTTAGGCTACATCATTGATCGACATGGTGTGCATGTGGATCCAGCCAAGATCCAGGTCATTCGTGACTGGCCAGCCCCAACCACACTCACTGAACTTCGGAGCTTCTTGGGCCTCGCCAATTTCTATCGACGGTTCGTGCTGGGATTCTCTCATATCGCATGGGCCCTCAGCCAAGTGACCAGGGGTGGTGGTAAGGCAAAATTTGTGTGGGGCCTGTCCCAACAACAAGCCTTCGATGACTTGAAGAAGCGTTTGTGCTCATCGCCGGTACTCTCATTACTGAACCTGCAACATCCCTTTGAGATCGAGACAGATGCTTCAGATTATGCTGTGGGTGCCGTTCTCACTCAACACGGCCACCCCGTGGCATATCATAGTGAGACACTATCAGATGCTGTCCGCAAGTACCCTACCTACGACAAAGAAATGTACTCCATTGTACAAGCCTGCCGCCAGTGGAGACATTACATTCTTGGGAAGGAGACAGTCATCCACACTGATCACAAGCCACTACAGTTCATGCAGACCCAAGGAAAGTTGCAGAATGACCGCCATCAGAAGTGGTCAACATATTTACAGCAGTTCCACCTCAACATCAAATACAAAACAGGGAGTACCAACCGAGTTGCTGACTGCCTCAGTCGACCACCAGTCGCGGCACTTACCACGGTGCTAGACTCTTGTGGCCACGAGACCTCCGGATGGCCCCACCTCTACGAGACAGACCCTGACTTCTCCGCCACCTATCAAATGTTGGGAACCAACGCAGTGGTTTCTAATTTCCATCTTCAGGATGGGTTGTTGTGTCGTCTGGGCCATCTCTGCGTTCCATCAAGCGAGCGCGCGAAGCTGATTTGGGAAGCTCACTATAGTCGGGTGGCAGGACACTTTGGCGTCGAAAAGACAGTGGCAGTGTTGCAGAAACATTTCTACTGGCCGAAACTTCGACAGGATGTCGGCAAGTATATCAGGTCCTGCACCGCTTGTGCTATTGCCAAACCGACCACTAAGAAACAGGGCCTATACACCCCTCTGCCTACTCCTGACAGGCCGTGGGAATCCATCTCAATGGACTTCATGTCGGGCCTCCCGTCCACCAAGAGGGGAAACGACTGTGTTTTCGTGGTTGTTGATCGCTTTTCCAAGATGGCGATTCTAGCCGCTTGCAAGAAGAACATCACAGCAGAAGCCACTGCCAATCTCTTCTTTGAACGAGTATGGGTACATTTTGGGATCCCACAGACCATTATCTCAGACCGTGACAGTCGGTTCCTCAGCTCATTCTGGTCAAGCCTCTGGTCACTGCTGGATACCAAGCTCACCAAATCCACTGCCTTCCACCCCCAGACCGATGGACAAACGGAGGTCGTCAACCGGATGGTCGTACATATCCTGCGCATGTACAATTCAACACACCCTCGCACATGGGATGAGAGTCTCCCCTATGTCCAACATAGCTACAACCGAGCCCTGCATAGCTCAACTGGCCACAGCCCCTTTCAGGTGGGGTTGGGATTCCAACCATTGGGCCCCATGGATGTTGCACTTCCCCTTGCGACCACCTCGGCCGACTCGTCCCCAGAAGCTGACAAAGCCGCCCGGTTCATTGAACGGATCCAGCATATCCGCCAACAGGTTCAGGACATTCTACAGAAGTCTAATGCCAAGTACAAGCAGCGCCATGATCAACATCGGGTGCCACATAAGTTTCAGGTGGGCGACAAAGTTTGGTTGCATTTGCAGAAAGAACGCCTTACAGGGCCCCATCGAAAGCTTCGCCCACTCCGTTATGGGCCATACACCATCAACAAGGCGGTGGCTGACAACGCTTTTGAGCTCAACATTCCTGCCTTCCTTGGTCTGCATCCAGTCTTCAACGTGGCTCTCCTTCGGCCATATTTCCCACCACTATTAGACACCTCAGAGATAGCAGAGAAGTTGACACCAACAGAGCTCAACCCTGACTGCCTACAACAAGCATCCAGTGATCATATTGCAGACACACAGATCAAGGGCACTCGACATCAAAGGATCCAGCTTTATCGAGTTGTCAAAGCAGGGCAGCTCCTGCACCAAGGCAAGTGGCTCACCCGAGGCCAAATTCAGCAGAAATTTCCTCATCTGATGGGGGAACTCAACGCAATGGAGACCATTGCTTCCTAAGGAGGGAGGATTGATCCAGGTGGATATTGGTGGCCACCCACCTTTCCAACTGGCTCAAAACAGTTTTATGGCAACTTTGGTATTGTACTATTTTTAGCAGTTTTTCGGGTCCTGAACTTCCGGGGCCATTTTGAGGCCCTAAACGACCTTTTTTGGCAATTCGGGGGGCCAAATGGTTGCCTCCGGCATGCATTTGGCCCCAGTCGAAAGTTGTAAATCTCGGTTAGACCTTTCCAACGGGCTACCGAGCGCCCCAAACGGAGATCGTATGCAAAAGTTACGACCCCGGGAAGTTGATGTACTAACTTACCCAAACGGGGCCCACATGACTTTTGGCGTTTCATCTCCTAGGGTTAGGTTTTTGGATGTCTAGGGTTTTTGACATTCCTTTTTATTGTAAAAGGCCTTGAGAGCCTCATTGGAACCATCTTCTTGCGAAATGAGCGCAGCCGTCACATCTCTTCTCAGAGATAAGCCGCCACCATTCCAGCAAGCTTGTTTTCCGCTGCATTTTACAGTTCTAGTTTATTTCCTTATTGAATAGAAAACCAGTTTTACTGTATCTCTGTTATTTTGTGTTAAGCATCTGATAATAATCTGTATTCATTTCGTTCTGCTCATAAAATCCGGATCAGTGGTATCAGAGCGGTCTGCTCCTTGTCGTCTTAATGCATGTCCCCAACGAGGTCAGGGTACAAAGAATTGGGTCTCGAGCTTGTTTCTCTTGAGGACAAAAGCTCTCGCACGCCCAAGCGACCTCTCATGGCAGGAGAAAAGAAAGATGACGGGACAGGAGATCCTATCAAAATGTTGCTTGAGGAAGCCCTCACGCAGCAGAGGAACGAGATGATGGATAATTTCGCGCAAATCCTTCGGCGACTACCAACAAGCGACGCATCTTCCTCGAGCGGAGGCGCCGCCCCCTTCAAGGTACAAATCAACTTCGATATCCCTATATTTGAAGGACAGATAGACGCAGATGCTGTAGATAAGTGGTTGAATCTACTAGAAGGGTATTTTTCTGTCCATAACTTTTCGAATAAAGAAAAGATTACTTTTGCGCTCCTCAAAGCCGTTCCCCATGTCAAAGATTGGTGGGAAACATTCTGCGAGCAAAAGGACACAGAAGAAGCCTCATTATTTTCAGTCACGGCCACCTGGGAATCCTTCAGGGATGCTATTAAGGAACAATACTACCCTGTTGGAAGTTATGACGACTTGTATACCAAATGGACCACACTACGACAAGAAAGAGACCAAGCAGTGCCAGAGTTCACAAATATCTTCCATACCTTGCGCACCAAGCTGGGTATCAAAGATTCAGAGCGACATCTGGTGCTCAAGTATCGCGGTGGTTTGCATAGATACATCCAGACCGAAATGGAATTTCTGGACATCTCTTCCTTGGGCGCGGCCTACCGATATGCTGTCAAAATCGAGCAGAAGCTCAAACAAAAGACGCGGCAATTTGGGCCTGGGAACCCTTCACAGCAAAAGACAGGAAAGGGCGGCCCCAACCCACAGAATAAAGGACAGAGCAAAGATGGACAGCATCAGGACAACCAGTCCAAGCCGCAAGCAAAGAAGGACACCGGAAAAACAAAGAAAGATACCGGGAAGTGGTGCGACTTCCATAAGAGCCCTTGGCATAACACTGCTGATTGCCGCTCAAAGCAGTCGCTGGTGGCCGAAGTGAAAGCATCTGAATCAGATGCGGGTTCTGACTCCGAGTCCGAAACAGAAAGGGGAAGACGGATCATTGACGCGGAACCCAGTGCCACCATCGCTACCACCAAGCTCCAGCCTGATGAACCAGACGAGCCAGAAGAAGGAGAACGCCTCTTCCATTCACAGATGTGGGTAAAGGGCACCCCGCTGCACTTCATCGTTGATAGCGGTAGCCAGAAGAATCTCATCTCAGCGGAGGTCGTCAAGCGCCTGGCCCTGCCGACAACGCCGCACCCACAACCCTACACCATTGGATGGCTCCGCAAAGGAAGCGATCTCCGCGTCAGCCAACAGTGCCGACTGCCATACGGCATCAAGCCCTTCAAGGACGAGGTATTGTGTGATGTTGCTCCTCTCGAAGTTTCAGATGTTCTTTTGGGACAACCTTATTTATGGAAACGTCATGCTGTATATGAGTCTAGGCCTCGTAGTGTTATTATCTCTTTGAACAGGAAATTGTACAGGATACCCGAGGCAGTCCCTCCTAGTGCTATTTCCTTGATCTCTGCCAAGCAATGCAGGAAGGTCATCTCTCAGACCGGGAAATTTGTCTTCTTCGTGATTCGCTCTCAGAGTGAAAGAAAGATCGCAGCCACATCCCAGGCCTCCACGACCGACCTATCCACACAACAGAAGCAAGTGGACAAGGTGGTGGAAGGATACTCAGATATCTTCTCCTCTCCGACCGGGGTACCTCTGCACTGCCAGGTCAAGCATCCCATCGATCTGACCCCAGGCGCACCGCTACCCAATGGGCCAGTCTATCGCCGCTCTCTGTTGGAAAACGAGGAGATCAAGAGGCAGATCCAAGAATTGCTCCGCAAGGGGCACATCCGTCCCAGTTCATCACCTTGTGGGAGCCCAATCGTGCTGGTGCAGAAGAAAGATGGGACCTGGCGACTCTGCATTGATTACCGGGCCCTGAATAAAATCACAGTCCGTAACCGGTACCCGATTCCCCGAATCGACGACCTCCTTGATCAGCTCACGGGGGCCAAATACTTCAGTAAGATTGACCTGAAGTCTGGATACCACCAGGTCCCAATAGAACAGACAGATGTATGGAAGACTGCCTTCAAGTCAAAAGAAGGTCTTTTTGAATGGCTGGTCATGCCTTTTGGTTTGACAAATGCTCCAGCAACTTTTATGAGGATGATGGACGATATCCTACGACCTTTCACCAACAATTTTGTAGTGGTGTATCTGGATGACATCCTCATCTACAGCAAGACTTGGGAGGAACACTTGCAGCATATTCAGCAGGTTCTGCACACCCTGCGGAAGCACAAACTATATGCAAACTTGGAAAAATGCTCCTTCGGCATGGACAGGGTCCATTACTTAGGCTACATCATTGATCGACATGGTGTGCATGTGGATCCAGCCAAGATCCAGGTCATTCGTGACTGGCCAGCCCCAACCACACTCACTGAACTTCGGAGCTTCTTGGGCCTCGCCAATTTCTATCGACGGTTTGTGCTGGGATTCTCTCATATCGCATGGGCCCTCAGCCAAGTGACCAGGGGTGGTGGTAAGGCAAAATTTGTGTGGGGCCTGTCCCAACAACAAGCCTTCGATGACTTGAAGAAGCGTTTGTGCTCATCGCCGGTACTCTCATTACCGAACCTGCAACATCCCTTTGAGATCGAGACAGATGCTTCAGATTATGCTGTGGGTGCCGTTCTCACTCAACACGGCCACCCCGTGGCATATCATAGTGAGACACTATCAGATGCTGTCCGCAAGTACCCTACCTACGACAAAGAAATGTACTCCATTGTACAAGCCTGCCGCCAGTGGAGACATTACATTCTTGGGAAGGAGACAGTCATCCACACTGATCACAAGCCACTACAGTTCATGCAGACCCAAGGAAAGTTGCAGAATGACCGCCATCAGAAGTGGTCAACATATTTACAGCAGTTCCACCTCAACATCAAATACAAAACAGGGAGTACCAACCGAGTTGCTGACTGCCTCAGTCGACCACCAGTCGCGGCACTTACCACGGTGCTAGACTCTTGTGGCCACGAGACCTCCGGATGGCCCCACCTCTACGAGACAGACCCTGACTTCTCCGCCACCTATCAAATGTTGGGAACCAACGCAGTGGTTTCTAATTTCCATCTTCAGGATGGGTTGTTGTGTCGTCTGGGCCATCTCTGCGTTCCATCAAGCGAGCGCGCGAAGCTGATTTGGGAAGCTCACTATAGTCGGGTGGCAGGACACTTTGGCGTCGAAAAGACAGTGGCAGTGTTGCAGAAACATTTCTACTGGCCGAAACTTCGACAGGATGTCGGCAAGTATATCAGGTCCTGCACCGCTTGTGCTATTGCCAAACCAACCACTAAGAAACAGGGCCTATACACCCCTCTGCCTACTCCTGACAGGCCGTGGGAATCCATCTCAATGGACTTCATGTCGGGCCTCCCGTCCACCAAGAGGGGAAACGACTGTGTTTTCGTGGTTGTTGATCGCTTTTCCAAGATGGCGATTCTAGCCGCTTGCAAGAAGAACATCACAGCAGAAGCCACTGCCAATCTCTTCTTTGAACGAGTATGGGTACATTTTGGGATCCCACAGACCATTATCTCAGACCGTGACAGTCGGTTCCTCAGCTCATTCTGGTCAAGCCTCTGGTCACTGCTGGATACCAAGCTCACCAAATCCACTGCCTTCCACCCCCAGACCGATGGACAAACGGAGGTCGTCAACCGGATGGTCGTACATATCCTGCGCATGTACAATTCAACACACCCTCGCACATGGGATGAGAGTCTCCCCTATGTCCAACATAGCTACAACCGAGCCCTGCATAGCTCAACTGGCCACAGCCCCTTTCAGGTGGGGTTGGGATTCCAACCATTGGGCCCCATGGATGTTGCACTTCCCCTTGCGACCACCTCGGCCGACTCGTCCCCAGAAGCTGACAAAGCCGCCCGGTTCATTGAACGGATCCAGCATATCCGCCAACAGGTTCAGGACATTCTACAGAAGTCTAATGCCAAGTACAAGCAGCGCCATGATCAACATCGGGTGCCACATAAGTTTCAGGTGGGCGACAAAGTTTGGTTGCATTTGCAGAAAGAACGCCTTACAGGGCCCCATCGAAAGCTTCGCCCACTCCGTTATGGGCCATACACCATCAACAAGGCGGTGGCTGACAACGCTTTTGAGCTCAACATTCCTGCCTTCCTTGGTCTGCATCCAGTCTTCAACGTGGCTCTCCTTCGGCCATATTTCCCACCACTATTAGACACCTCAGAGATAGCAGAGAAGTTGACACCAACAGAGCTCAACCCTGACTGCCTACAACAAGCATCCAGTGATCATATTGCAGACACACAGATCAAGGGCACTCGACATCAAAGGATCCAGCTTTATCGAGTTGTCAAAGCAGGGCAGCTCCTGCACCAAGGCAAGTGGCTCACCCGAGGCCAAATTCAGCAGAAATTTCCTCATCTGATGGGGGAACTCAACGCAATGGAGACCATTGCTTCCTAAGGAGGGAGGATTGATCCAGGTGGATATTGGTGGCCACCCACCTTTCCAACTGGCTCAAAACAGTTTTATGGCAACTTTGGTATTGTACTATTTTTAGCAGTTTTTCGGGTCCTGAACTTCCGGGGCCATTTTGAGGCCCTAAACGACCTTTTTTGGCAATTCGGGGGGCCAAATGGTTGCCTCCGGCATGCATTTGGCCCCAGTCGAAAGTTGTAAATCTCGGTTAGACCTTTCCAACGGGCTACCGAGCGCCCCAAACGGAGATCGTATGCAAAAGTTACGACCCCGGGAAGTTGATGTACTAACTTACCCAAACGGGGCCCACATGACTTTTGGCGTTTCATCTCCTAGGGTTAGGTTTTTGGATGTCTAGGGTTTTTGACATTCCTTTTTATTGTAAAAGGCCTTGAGAGCCTCATTGGAACCATCTTCTTGCGAAATGAGCGCAGCCGTCACATCTCTTCTCAGAGATAAGCCGCCACCATTCCAGCAAGCTTGTTTTCCGCTGCATTTTACAGTTCTAGTTTATTTCCTTATTGAATAGAAAACCAGTTTTACTGTATCTCTGTTATTTTGTGTTAAGCATCTGATAATAATCTGTATTCATTTCGTTCTGCTCATAAAATCCGGATCAGTGGTATCAGAGCGGTCTGCTCCTTGTCGTCTTAATGCATGTCCCCAACGAGGTCAGGGTACAAAGAATTGGGTCTCGAGCTTGTTTCTCTTGAGGACAAAAGCTCTCGCACGCCCAAGCGACCTCTCATGGCAGGAGAAAAGAAAGATGACGGGACAGGAGATCCTATCAAAATGTTGCTTGAGGAAGCCCTCACGCAGCAGAGGAACGAGATGATGGATAATTTCGCGCAAATCCTTCGGCGACTACCAACAAGCGACGCATCTTCCTCGAGCGGAGGCGCCGCCCCCTTCAAGGTACAAATCAACTTCGATATCCCTATATTTGAAGGACAGATAGACGCAGATGCTGTAGATAAGTGGTTGAATCTACTAGAAGGGTATTTTTCTGTCCATAACTTTTCGAATAAAGAAAAGATTACTTTTGCGCTCCTCAAAGCCGTTCCCCATGTCAAAGATTGGTGGGAAACATTCTGCGAGCAAAAGGACACAGAAGAAGCCTCATTATTTTCAGTCACGGCCACCTGGGAATCCTTCAGGGATGCTATTAAGGAACAATACTACCCTGTTGGAAGTTATGACGACTTGTATACCAAATGGACCACACTACGACAAGAAAGAGACCAAGCAGTGCCAGAGTTCACAAATATCTTCCATACCTTGCGCACCAAGCTGGGTATCAAAGATTCAGAGCGACATCTGGTGCTCAAGTATCGCGGTGGTTTGCATAGATACATCCAGACCGAAATGGAATTTCTGGACATCTCTTCCTTGGGCGCGGCCTACCGATATGCTGTCAAAATCGAGCAGAAGCTCAAACAAAAGACGCGGCAATTTGGGCCTGGGAACCCTTCACAGCAAAAGACAGGAAAGGGCGGCCCCAACCCACAGAATAAAGGACAGAGCAAAGATGGACAGCATCAGGACAACCAGTCCAAGCCGCAAGCAAAGAAGGACACCGGAAAAACAAAGAAAGATACCGGGAAGTGGTGCGACTTCCATAAGAGCCCTTGGCATAACACTGCTGATTGCCGCTCAAAGCAGTCGCTGGTGGCCGAAGTGAAAGCATCTGAATCAGATGCGGGTTCTGACTCCGAGTCCGAAACAGAAAGGGGAAGACGGATCATTGACGCGGAACCCAGTGCCACCATCGCTACCACCAAGCTCCAGCCTGATGAACCAGACGAGCCAGAAGAAGGAGAACGCCTCTTCCATTCACAGATGTGGGTAAAGGGCACCCCGCTGCACTTCATCGTTGATAGCGGTAGCCAGAAGAATCTCATCTCAGCGGAGGTCGTCAAGCGCCTGGCCCTGCCGACAACGCCGCACCCACAACCCTACACCATTGGATGGCTCCGCAAAGGAAGCGATCTCCGCGTCAGCCAACAGTGCCGACTGCCATACGGCATCAAGCCCTTCAAGGACGAGGTATTGTGTGATGTTGCTCCTCTCGAAGTTTCAGATGTTCTTTTGGGACAACCTTATTTATGGAAACGTCATGCTGTATATGAGTCTAGGCCTCGTAGTGTTATTATCTCTTTGAACAGGAAATTGTACAGGATACCCGAGGCAGTCCCTCCTAGTGCTATTTCCTTGATCTCTGCCAAGCAATGCAGGAAGGTCATCTCTCAGACCGGGAAATTTGTCTTCTTCGTGATTCGCTCTCAGAGTGAAAGAAAGATCGCAGCCACATCCCAGGCCTCCACGACCGACCTATCCACACAACAGAAGCAAGTGGACAAGGTGGTGGAAGGATACTCAGATATCTTCTCCTCTCCGACCGGGGTACCTCTGCACTGCCAGGTCAAGCATCCCATCGATCTGACCCCAGGCGCACCGCTACCCAATGGGCCAGTCTATCGCCGCTCTCTGTTGGAAAACGAGGAGATCAAGAGGCAGATCCAAGAATTGCTCCGCAAGGGGCACATCCGTCCCAGTTCATCACCTTGTGGGAGCCCAATCGTGCTGGTGCAGAAGAAAGATGGGACCTGGCGACTCTGCATTGATTACCGGGCCCTGAATAAAATCACAGTCCGTAACCGGTACCCGATTCCCCGAATCGACGACCTCCTTGATCAGCTCACGGGGGCCAAATACTTCAGTAAGATTGACCTGAAGTCTGGATACCACCAGGTCCCAATAGAACAGACAGATGTATGGAAGACTGCCTTCAAGTCAAAAGAAGGTCTTTTTGAATGGCTGGTCATGCCTTTTGGTTTGACAAATGCTCCAGCAACTTTTATGAGGATGATGGACGATATCCTACGACCTTTCACCAACAATTTTGTAGTGGTGTATCTGGATGACATCCTCATCTACAGCAAGACTTGGGAGGAACACTTGCAGCATATTCAGCAGGTTCTGCACACCCTGCGGAAGCACAAACTATATGCAAACTTGGAAAAATGCTCCTTCGGCATGGACAGGGTCCATTACTTAGGCTACATCATTGATCGACATGGTGTGCATGTGGATCCAGCCAAGATCCAGGTCATTCGTGACTGGCCAGCCCCAACCACACTCACTGAACTTCGGAGCTTCTTGGGCCTCGCCAATTTCTATCGACGGTTCGTGCTGGGATTCTCTCATATCGCATGGGCCCTCAGCCAAGTGACCAGGGGTGGTGGTAAGGCAAAATTTGTGTGGGGCCTGTCCCAACAACAAGCCTTCGATGACTTGAAGAAGCGTTTGTGCTCATCGCCGGTACTCTCATTACCGAACCTGCAACATCCCTTTGAGATCGAGACAGATGCTTCAGATTATGCTGTGGGTGCCGTTCTCACTCAACACGGCCACCCCGTGGCATATCATAGTGAGACACTATCAGATGCTGTCCGCAAGTACCCTACCTACGACAAAGAAATGTACTCCATTGTACAAGCCTGCCGCCAGTGGAGACATTACATTCTTGGGAAGGAGACAGTCATCCACACTGATCACAAGCCACTACAGTTCATGCAGACCCAAGGAAAGTTGCAGAATGACCGCCATCAGAAGTGGTCAACATATTTACAGCAGTTCCACCTCAACATCAAATACAAAACAGGGAGTACCAACCGAGTTGCTGACTGCCTCAGTCGACCACCAGTCGCGGCACTTACCACGGTGCTAGACTCTTGTGGCCACGAGACCTCCGGATGGCCCCACCTCTACGAGACAGACCCTGACTTCTCCGCCACCTATCAAATGTTGGGAACCAACGCAGTGGTTTCTAATTTCCATCTTCAGGATGGGTTGTTGTGTCGTCTGGGCCATCTCTGCGTTCCATCAAGCGAGCGCGCGAAGCTGATTTGGGAAGCTCACTATAGTCGGGTGGCAGGACACTTTGGCGTCGAAAAGACAGTGGCAGTGTTGCAGAAACATTTCTACTGGCCGAAACTTCGACAGGATGTCGGCAAGTATATCAGGTCCTGCACCGCTTGTGCTATTGCCAAACCGACCACTAAGAAACAGGGCCTATACACCCCTCTGCCTACTCCTGACAGGCCGTGGGAATCCATCTCAATGGACTTCATGTCGGGCCTCCCGTCCACCAAGAGGGGAAACGACTGTGTTTTCGTGGTTGTTGATCGCTTTTCCAAGATGGCGATTCTAGCCGCTTGCAAGAAGAACATCACAGCAGAAGCCACTGCCAATCTCTTCTTTGAACGAGTATGGGTACATTTTGGGATCCCACAGACCATTATCTCAGACCGTGACAGTCGGTTCCTCAGCTCATTCTGGTCAAGCCTCTGGTCACTGCTGGATACCAAGCTCACCAAATCCACTGCCTTCCACCCCCAGACCGATGGACAAACGGAGGTCGTCAACCGGATGGTCGTACATATCCTGCGCATGTACAATTCAACACACCCTCGCACATGGGATGAGAGTCTCCCCTATGTCCAACATAGCTACAACCGAGCCCTGCATAGCTCAACTGGCCACAGCCCCTTTCAGGTGGGGTTGGGATTCCAACCATTGGGCCCCATGGATGTTGCACTTCCCCTTGCGACCACCTCGGCCGACTCGTCCCCAGAAGCTGACAAAGCCGCCCGGTTCATTGAACGGATCCAGCATATCCGCCAACAGGTTCAGGACATTCTACAGAAGTCTAATGCCAAGTACAAGCAGCGCCATGATCAACATCGGGTGCCACATAAGTTTCAGGTGGGCGACAAAGTTTGGTTGCATTTGCAGAAAGAACGCCTTACAGGGCCCCATCGAAAGCTTCGCCCACTCCGTTATGGGCCATACACCATCAACAAGGCGGTGGGTGACAACGCTTTTGAGCTCAACATTCCTGCCTTCCTTGGTCTGCATCCAGTCTTCAACGTGGCTCTCCTTCGGCCATATTTCCCACCACTATTAGACACCTCAGAGATAGCAGAGAAGTTGACACCAACAGAGCTCAACCCTGACTGCCTACAACAAGCATCCAGTGATCATATTGCAGACACACAGATCAAGGGCACTCGACATCAAAGGATCCAGCTTTATCGAGTTGTCAAAGCAGGGCAGCTCCTGCACCAAGGCAAGTGGCTCACCCGAGGCCAAATTCAGCAGAAATTTCCTCATCTGATGGGGGAACTCAACGCAATGGAGACCATTGCTTCCTAAGGAGGGAGGATTGATCCAGGTGGATATTGGTGGCCACCCACCTTTCCAACTGGCTCAAAACAGTTTTATGGCAACTTTGGTATTGTACTATTTTTAGCAGTTTTTCGGGTCCTGAACTTCCGGGGCCATTTTGAGGCCCTAAACGACCTTTTTTGGCAATTCGGGGGGCCAAATGGTTGCCTCCGGCATGCATTTGGCCCCAGTCGAAAGTTGTAAATCTCGGTTAGACCTTTCCAACGGGCTACCGAGCGCCCCAAACGGAGATCGTATGCAAAAGTTACGACCCCGGGAAGTTGATGTACTAACTTACCCAAACGGGGCCCACATGACTTTTGGCGTTTCATCTCCTAGGGTTAGGTTTTTGGATGTCTAGGGTTTTTGACATTCCTTTTTATTGTAAAAGGCCTTGAGAGCCTCATTGGAACCATCTTCTTGCGAAATGAGCGCAGCCGTCACATCTCTTCTCAGAGATAAGCCGCCACCATTCCAGCAAGCTTGTTTTCCGCTGCATTTTACAGTTCTAGTTTATTTCCTTATTGAATAGAAAACCAGTTTTACTGTATCTCTGTTATTTTGTGTTAAGCATCTGATAATAATCTGTATTCATTTCGTTCTGCTCATAAAATCCGGATCAGTGGTATCAGAGCGGTCTGCTCCTTGTCGTCTTAATGCATGTCCCCAACGAGGTCAGGGTACAAAGAATTGGGTCTCGAGCTTGTTTCTCTTGAGGACAAAAGCTCTCGCACGCCCAAGCGACCTCTCATGGCAGGAGAAAAGAAAGATGACGGGACAGGAGATCCTATCAAAATGTTGCTTGAGGAAGCCCTCACGCAGCAGAGGAACGAGATGATGGATAATTTCGCGCAAATCCTTCGGCGACTACCAACAAGCGACGCATCTTCCTCGAGCGGAGGCGCCGCCCCCTTCAAGGTACAAATCAACTTCGATATCCCTATATTTGAAGGACAGATAGACGCAGATGCTGTAGATAAGTGGTTGAATCTACTAGAAGGGTATTTTTCTGTCCATAACTTTTCGAATAAAGAAAAGATTACTTTTGCGCTCCTCAAAGCCGTTCCCCATGTCAAAGATTGGTGGGAAACATTCTGCGAGCAAAAGGACACAGAAGAAGCCTCATTATTTTCAGTCACGGCCACCTGGGAATCCTTCAGGGATGCTATTAAGGAACAATACTACCCTGTTGGAAGTTATGACGACTTGTATACCAAATGGACCACACTACGACAAGAAAGAGACCAAGCAGTGCCAGAGTTCACAAATATCTTCCATACCTTGCGCACCAAGCTGGGTATCAAAGATTCAGAGCGACATCTGGTGCTCAAGTATCGCGGTGGTTTGCATAGATACATCCAGACCGAAATGGAATTTCTGGACATCTCTTCCTTGGGCGCGGCCTACCGATATGCTGTCAAAATCGAGCAGAAGCTCAAACAAAAGACGCGGCAATTTGGGCCTGGGAACCCTTCACAGCAAAAGACAGGAAAGGGCGGCCCCAACCCACAGAATAAAGGACAGAGCAAAGATGGACAGCATCAGGACAACCAGTCCAAGCCGCAAGCAAAGAAGGACACCGGAAAAACAAAGAAAGATACCGGGAAGTGGTGCGACTTCCATAAGAGCCCTTGGCATAACACTGCTGATTGCCGCTCAAAGCAGTCGCTGGTGGCCGAAGTGAAAGCATCTGAATCAGATGCGGGTTCTGACTCCGAGTCCGAAACAGAAAGGGGAAGACGGATCATTGACGCGGAACCCAGTGCCACCATCGCTACCACCAAGCTCCAGCCTGATGAACCAGACGAGCCAGAAGAAGGAGAACGCCTCTTCCATTCACAGATGTGGGTAAAGGGCACCCCGCTGCACTTCATCGTTGATAGCGGTAGCCAGAAGAATCTCATCTCAGCGGAGGTCGTCAAGCGCCTGGCCCTGCCGACAACGCCGCACCCACAACCCTACACCATTGGATGGCTCCGCAAAGGAAGCGATCTCCGCGTCAGCCAACAGTGCCGACTGCCATACGGCATCAAGCCCTTCAAGGACGAGGTATTGTGTGATGTTGCTCCTCTCGAAGTTTCAGATGTTCTTTTGGGACAACCTTATTTATGGAAACGTCATGCTGTATATGAGTCTAGGCCTCGTAGTGTTATTATCTCTTTGAACAGGAAATTGTACAGGATACCCGAGGCAGTCCCTCCTAGTGCTATTTCCTTGATCTCTGCCAAGCAATGCAGGAAGGTCATCTCTCAGACCGGGAAATTTGTCTTCTTCGTGATTCGCTCTCAGAGTGAAAGAAAGATCGCAGCCACATCCCAGGCCTCCACGACCGACCTATCCACACAACAGAAGCAAGTGGACAAGGTGGTGGAAGGATACTCAGATATCTTCTCCTCTCCGACCGGGGTACCTCTGCACTGCCAGGTCAAGCATCCCATCGATCTGACCCCAGGCGCACCGCTACCCAATGGGCCAGTCTATCGCCGCTCTCTGTTGGAAAACGAGGAGATCAAGAGGCAGATCCAAGAATTGCTCCGCAAGGGGCACATCCGTCCCAGTTCATCACCTTGTGGGAGCCCAATCGTGCTGGTGCAGAAGAAAGATGGGACCTGGCGACTCTGCATTGATTACCGGGCCCTGAATAAAATCACAGTCCGTAACCGGTACCCGATTCCCCGAATCGACGACCTCCTTGATCAGCTCACGGGGGCCAAATACTTCAGTAAGATTGACCTGAAGTCTGGATACCACCAGGTCCCAATAGAACAGACAGATGTATGGAAGACTGCCTTCAAGTCAAAAGAAGGTCTTTTTGAATGGCTGGTCATGCCTTTTGGTTTGACAAATGCTCCAGCAACTTTTATGAGGATGATGGACGATATCCTACGACCTTTCACCAACAATTTTGTAGTGGTGTATCTGGATGACATCCTCATCTACAGCAAGACTTGGGAGGAACACTTGCAGCATATTCAGCAGGTTCTGCACACCCTGCGGAAGCACAAACTATATGCAAACTTGGAAAAATGCTCCTTCGGCATGGACAGGGTCCATTACTTAGGCTACATCATTGATCGACATGGTGTGCATGTGGATCCAGCCAAGATCCAGGTCATTCGTGACTGGCCAGCCCCAACCACACTCACTGAACTTCGGAGCTTCTTGGGCCTCGCCAATTTCTATCGACGGTTCGTGCTGGGATTCTCTCATATCGCATGGGCCCTCAGCCAAGTGACCAGGGGTGGTGGTAAGGCAAAATTTGTGTGGGGCCTGTCCCAACAACAAGCCTTCGATGACTTGAAGAAGCGTTTGTGCTCATCGCCGGTACTCTCATTACCGAACCTGCAACATCCCTTTGAGATCGAGACAGATGCTTCAGATTATGCTGTGGGTGCCGTTCTCACTCAACACGGCCACCCCGTGGCATATCATAGTGAGACACTATCAGATGCTGTCCGCAAGTACCCTACCTACGACAAAGAAATGTACTCCATTGTACAAGCCTGCCGCCAGTGGAGACATTACATTCTTGGGAAGGAGACAGTCATCCACACTGATCACAAGCCACTACAGTTCATGCAGACCCAAGGAAAGTTGCAGAATGACCGCCATCAGAAGTGGTCAACATATTTACAGCAGTTCCACCTCAACATCAAATACAAAACAGGGAGTACCAACCGAGTTGCTGACTGCCTCAGTCGACCACCAGTCGCGGCACTTACCACGGTGCTAGACTCTTGTGGCCACGAGACCTCCGGATGGCCCCACCTCTACGAGACAGACCCTGACTTCTCCGCCACCTATCAAATGTTGGGAACCAACGCAGTGGTTTCTAATTTCCATCTTCAGGATGGGTTGTTGTGTCGTCTGGGCCATCTCTGCGTTCCATCAAGCGAGCGCGCGAAGCTGATTTGGGAAGCTCACTATAGTCGGGTGGCAGGACACTTTGGCGTCGAAAAGACAGTGGCAGTGTTGCAGAAACATTTCTACTGGCCGAAACTTCGACAGGATGTCGGCAAGTATATCAGGTCCTGCACCGCTTGTGCTATTGCCAAACCGACCACTAAGAAACAGGGCCTATACACCCCTCTGCCTACTCCTGACAGGCCGTGGGAATCCATCTCAATGGACTTCATGTCGGGCCTCCCGTCCACCAAGAGGGGAAACGACTGTGTTTTCGTGGTTGTTGATCGCTTTTCCAAGATGGCGATTCTAGCCGCTTGCAAGAAGAACATCACAGCAGAAGCCACTGCCAATCTCTTCTTTGAACGAGTATGGGTACATTTTGGGATCCCACAGACCATTATCTCAGACCGTGACAGTCGGTTCCTCAGCTCATTCTGGTCAAGCCTCTGGTCACTGCTGGATACCAAGCTCACCAAATCCACTGCCTTCCACCCCCAGACCGATGGACAAACGGAGGTCGTCAACCGGATGGTCGTACATATCCTGCGCATGTACAATTCAACACACCCTCGCACATGGGATGAGAGTCTCCCCTATGTCCAACATAGCTACAACCGAGCCCTGCATAGCTCAACTGGCCACAGCCCCTTTCAGGTGGGGTTGGGATTCCAACCATTGGGCCCCATGGATGTTGCACTTCCCCTTGCGACCACCTCGGCCGACTCGTCCCCAGAAGCTGACAAAGCCGCCCGGTTCATTGAACGGATCCAGCATATCCGCCAACAGGTTCAGGACATTCTACAGAAGTCTAATGCCAAGTACAAGCAGCGCCATGATCAACATCGGGTGCCACATAAGTTTCAGGTGGGCGACAAAGTTTGGTTGCATTTGCAGAAAGAACGCCTTACAGGGCCCCATCGAAAGCTTCGCCCACTCCGTTATGGGCCATACACCATCAACAAGGCGGTGGGTGACAACGCTTTTGA
Organism: Larix kaempferi; assembly: GCA_027924585.1. Classification (NCBI taxonomy): domain Eukaryota; kingdom Viridiplantae; phylum Streptophyta; class Pinopsida; order Pinales; family Pinaceae; genus Larix; species Larix kaempferi. The sequence continues at coordinate 43,775 of BSBM01000241.1, read as the reverse complement.
GCTCAACATTCCTGCCTTCCTTGGTCTGCATCCAGTCTTCAACGTGGCTCTCCTTCGGCCATATTTCCCACCACTATTAGACACCTCAGAGATAGCAGAGAAGTTGACACCAACAGAGCTCAACCCTGACTGCCTACAACAAGCATCCAGTGATCATATTGCAGACACACAGATCAAGGGCACTCGACATCAAAGGATCCAGCTTTATCGAGTTGTCAAAGCAGGGCAGCTCCTGCACCAAGGCAAGTGGCTCACCCGAGGCCAAATTCAGCAGAAATTTCCTCATCTGATGGGGGAACTCAACGCAATGGAGACCATTGCTTCCTAAGGAGGGAGGATTGATCCAGGTGGATATTGGTGGCCACCCACCTTTCCAACTGGCTCAAAACAGTTTTATGGCAACTTTGGTATTGTACTATTTTTAGCAGTTTTTCGGGTCCTGAACTTCCGGGGCCATTTTGAGGCCCTAAACGACCTTTTTTGGCAATTCGGGGGGCCAAATGGTTGCCTCCGGCATGCATTTGGCCCCAGTCGAAAGTTGTAAATCTCGGTTAGACCTTTCCAACGGGCTACCGAGCGCCCCAAACGGAGATCGTATGCAAAAGTTACGACCCCGGGAAGTTGATGTACTAACTTACCCAAACGGGGCCCACATGACTTTTGGCGTTTCATCTCCTAGGGTTAGGTTTTTGGATGTCTAGGGTTTTTGACATTCCTTTTTATTGTAAAAGGCCTTGAGAGCCTCATTGGAACCATCTTCTTGCGAAATGAGCGCAGCCGTCACATCTCTTCTCAGAGATAAGCCGCCACCATTCCAGCAAGCTTGTTTTCCGCTGCATTTTACAGTTCTAGTTTATTTCCTTATTGAATAGAAAACCAGTTTTACTGTATCTCTGTTATTTTGTGTTAAGCATCTGATAATAATCTGTATTCATTTCGTTCTGCTCATAAAATCCGGATCAGTGGTATCAGAGCGGTCTGCTCCTTGTCGTCTTAATGCATGTCCCCAACGAGGTCAGGGTACAAAGAATTGGGTCTCGAGCTTGTTTCTCTTGAGGACAAAAGCTCTCGCACGCCCAAGCGACCTCTCATGGCAGGAGAAAAGAAAGATGACGGGACAGGAGATCCTATCAAAATGTTGCTTGAGGAAGCCCTCACGCAGCAGAGGAACGAGATGATGGATAATTTCGCGCAAATCCTTCGGCGACTACCAACAAGCGACGCATCTTCCTCGAGCGGAGGCGCCGCCCCCTTCAAGGTACAAATCAACTTCGATATCCCTATATTTGAAGGACAGATAGACGCAGATGCTGTAGATAAGTGGTTGAATCTACTAGAAGGGTATTTTTCTGTCCATAACTTTTCGAATAAAGAAAAGATTACTTTTGCGCTCCTCAAAGCCGTTCCCCATGTCAAAGATTGGTGGGAAACATTCTGCGAGCAAAAGGACACAGAAGAAGCCTCATTATTTTCAGTCACGGCCACCTGGGAATCCTTCAGGGATGCTATTAAGGAACAATACTACCCTGTTGGAAGTTATGACGACTTGTATACCAAATGGACCACACTACGACAAGAAAGAGACCAAGCAGTGCCAGAGTTCACAAATATCTTCCATACCTTGCGCACCAAGCTGGGTATCAAAGATTCAGAGCGACATCTGGTGCTCAAGTATCGCGGTGGTTTGCATAGATACATCCAGACCGAAATGGAATTTCTGGACATCTCTTCCTTGGGCGCGGCCTACCGATATGCTGTCAAAATCGAGCAGAAGCTCAAACAAAAGACGCGGCAATTTGGGCCTGGGAACCCTTCACAGCAAAAGACAGGAAAGGGCGGCCCCAACCCACAGAATAAAGGACAGAGCAAAGATGGACAGCATCAGGACAACCAGTCCAAGCCGCAAGCAAAGAAGGACACCGGAAAAACAAAGAAAGATACCGGGAAGTGGTGCGACTTCCATAAGAGCCCTTGGCATAACACTGCTGATTGCCGCTCAAAGCAGTCGCTGGTGGCCGAAGTGAAAGCATCTGAATCAGATGCGGGTTCTGACTCCGAGTCCGAAACAGAAAGGGGAAGACGGATCATTGACGCGGAACCCAGTGCCACCATCGCTACCACCAAGCTCCAGCCTGATGAACCAGACGAGCCAGAAGAAGGAGAACGCCTCTTCCATTCACAGATGTGGGTAAAGGGCACCCCGCTGCACTTCATCGTTGATAGCGGTAGCCAGAAGAATCTCATCTCAGCGGAGGTCGTCAAGCGCCTGGCCCTGCCGACAACGCCGCACCCACAACCCTACACCATTGGATGGCTCCGCAAAGGAAGCGATCTCCGCGTCAGCCAACAGTGCCGACTGCCATACGGCATCAAGCCCTTCAAGGACGAGGTATTGTGTGATGTTGCTCCTCTCGAAGTTTCAGATGTTCTTTTGGGACAACCTTATTTATGGAAACGTCATGCTGTATATGAGTCTAGGCCTCGTAGTGTTATTATCTCTTTGAACAGGAAATTGTACAGGATACCCGAGGCAGTCCCTCCTAGTGCTATTTCCTTGATCTCTGCCAAGCAATGCAGGAAGGTCATCTCTCAGACCGGGAAATTTGTCTTCTTCGTGATTCGCTCTCAGAGTGAAAGAAAGATCGCAGCCACATCCCAGGCCTCCACGACCGACCTATCCACACAACAGAAGCAAGTGGACAAGGTGGTGGAAGGATACTCAGATATCTTCTCCTCTCCGACCGGGGTACCTCTGCACTGCCAGGTCAAGCATCCCATCGATCTGACCCCAGGCGCACCGCTACCCAATGGGCCAGTCTATCGCCGCTCTCTGTTGGAAAACGAGGAGATCAAGAGGCAGATCCAAGAATTGCTCCGCAAGGGGCACATCCGTCCCAGTTCATCACCTTGTGGGAGCCCAATCGTGCTGGTGCAGAAGAAAGATGGGACCTGGCGACTCTGCATTGATTACCGGGCCCTGAATAAAATCACAGTCCGTAACCGGTACCCGATTCCCCGAATCGACGACCTCCTTGATCAGCTCACGGGGGCCAAATACTTCAGTAAGATTGACCTGAAGTCTGGATACCACCAGGTCCCAATAGAACAGACAGATGTATGGAAGACTGCCTTCAAGTCAAAAGAAGGTCTTTTTGAATGGCTGGTCATGCCTTTTGGTTTGACAAATGCTCCAGCAACTTTTATGAGGATGATGGACGATATCCTACGACCTTTCACCAACAATTTTGTAGTGGTGTATCTGGATGACATCCTCATCTACAGCAAGACTTGGGAGGAACACTTGCAGCATATTCAGCAGGTTCTGCACACCCTGCGGAAGCACAAACTATATGCAAACTTGGAAAAATGCTCCTTCGGCATGGACAGGGTCCATTACTTAGGCTACATCATTGATCGACATGGTGTGCATGTGGATCCAGCCAAGATCCAGGTCATTCGTGACTGGCCAGCCCCAACCACACTCACTGAACTTCGGAGCTTCTTGGGCCTCGCCAATTTCTATCGACGGTTCGTGCTGGGATTCTCTCATATCGCATGGGCCCTCAGCCAAGTGACCAGGGGTGGTGGTAAGGCAAAATTTGTGTGGGGCCTGTCCCAACAACAAGCCTTCGATGACTTGAAGAAGCGTTTGTGCTCATCGCCGGTACTCTCATTACCGAACCTGCAACATCCCTTTGAGATCGAGACAGATGCTTCAGATTATGCTGTGGGTGCCGTTCTCACTCAACACGGCCACCCCGTGGCATATCATAGTGAGACACTATCAGATGCTGTCCGCAAGTACCCTACCTACGACAAAGAAATGTACTCCATTGTACAAGCCTGCCGCCAGTGGAGACATTACATTCTTGGGAAGGAGACAGTCATCCACACTGATCACAAGCCACTACAGTTCATGCAGACCCAAGGAAAGTTGCAGAATGACCGCCATCAGAAGTGGTCAACATATTTACAGCAGTTCCACCTCAACATCAAATACAAAACAGGGAGTACCAACCGAGTTGCTGACTGCCTCAGTCGACCACCAGTCGCGGCACTTACCACGGTGCTAGACTCTTGTGGCCACGAGACCTCCGGATGGCCCCACCTCTACGAGACAGACCCTGACTTCTCCGCCACCTATCAAATGTTGGGAACCAACGCAGTGGTTTCTAATTTCCATCTTCAGGATGGGTTGTTGTGTCGTCTGGGCCATCTCTGCGTTCCATCAAGCGAGCGCGCAAAGCTGATTTGGGAAGCTCACTATAGTCGGGTGGCAGGACACTTTGGCGTCGAAAAGACAGTGGCAGTGTTGCAGAAACATTTCTACTGGCCGAAACTTCGACAGGATGTCGGCAAGTATATCAGGTCCTGCACCGCTTGTGCTATTGCCAAACCGACCACTAAGAAACAGGGCCTATACACCCCTCTGCCTACTCCTGACAGGCCGTGGGAATCCATCTCAATGGACTTCATGTCGGGCCTCCCGTCCACCAAGAGGGGAAACGACTGTGTTTTCGTGGTTGTTGATCGCTTTTCCAAGATGGCGATTCTAGCCGCTTGCAAGAAGAACATCACAGCAGAAGCCACTGCCAATCTCTTCTTTGAACGAGTATGGGTACATTTTGGGATCCCACAGACCATTATCTCAGACCGTGACAGTCGGTTCCTCAGCTCATTCTGGTCAAGCCTCTGGTCACTGCTGGATACCAAGCTCACCAAATCCACTGCCTTCCACCCCCAGACCGATGGACAAACGGAGGTCGTCAACCGGATGGTCGTACATATCCTGCGCATGTACAATTCAACACACCCTCGCACATGGGATGAGAGTCTCCCCTATGTCCAACATAGCTACAACCGAGCCCTGCATAGCTCAACTGGCCACAGCCCCTTTCAGGTGGGGTTGGGATTCCAACCATTGGGCCCCATGGATGTTGCACTTCCCCTTGCGACCACCTCGGCCGACTCGTCCCCAGAAGCTGACAAAGCCGCCCGGTTCATTGAACGGATCCAGCATATCCGCCAACAGGTTCAGGACATTCTACAGAAGTCTAATGCCAAGTACAAGCAGCGCCATGATCAACATCGGGTGCCACATAAGTTTCAGGTGGGCGACAAAGTTTGGTTGCATTTGCAGAAAGAACGCCTTACAGGGCCCCATCGAAAGCTTCGCCCACTCCGTTATGGGCCATACACCATCAACAAGGCGGTGGGTGACAACGCTTTTGAGCTCAACATTCCTGCCTTCCTTGGTCTGCATCCAGTCTTCAACGTGGCTCTCCTTCGGCCATATTTCCCACCACTATTAGACACCTCAGAGATAGCAGAGAAGTTGACACCAACAGAGCTCAACCCTGACTGCCTACAACAAGCATCCAGTGATCATATTGCAGACACACAGATCAAGGGCACTCGACATCAAAGGATCCAGCTTTATCGAGTTGTCAAAGCAGGGCAGCTCCTGCACCAAGGCAAGTGGCTCACCCGAGGCCAAATTCAGCAGAAATTTCCTCATCTGATGGGGGAACTCAACGCAATGGAGACCATTGCTTCCTAAGGAGGGAGGATTGATCCAGGTGGATATTGGTGGCCACCCACCTTTCCAACTGGCTCAAAACAGTTTTATGGCAACTTTGGTATTGTACTATTTTTAGCAGTTTTTCGGGTCCTGAACTTCCGGGGCCATTTTGAGGCCCTAAACGACCTTTTTTGGCAATTCGGGGGGCCAAATGGTTGCCTCCGGCATGCATTTGGCCCCAGTCGAAAGTTGTAAATCTCGGTTAGACCTTTCCAACGGGCTACCGAGCGCCCCAAACGGAGATCGTATGCAAAAGTTACGACCCCGGGAAGTTGATGTACTAACTTACCCAAACGGGGCCCACATGACTTTTGGCGTTTCATCTCCTAGGGTTAGGTTTTTGGATGTCTAGGGTTTTTGACATTCCTTTTTATTGTAAAAGGCCTTGAGAGCCTCATTGGAACCATCTTCTTGCGAAATGAGCGCAGCCGTCACATCTCTTCTCAGAGATAAGCCGCCACCATTCCAGCAAGCTTGTTTTCCGCTGCATTTTACAGTTCTAGTTTATTTCCTTATTGAATAGAAAACCAGTTTTACTGTATCTCTGTTATTTTGTGTTAAGCATCTGATAATAATCTGTATTCATTTCGTTCTGCTCATAAAATCCGGATCAGTGGTATCAGAGCGGTCTGCTCCTTGTCGTCTTAATGCATGTCCCCAACGAGGTCAGGGTACAAAGAATTGGGTCTCGAGCTTGTTTCTCTTGAGGACAAAAGCTCTCGCACGCCCAAGCGACCTCTCATGGCAGGAGAAAAGAAAGATGACGGGACAGGAGATCCTATCAAAATGTTGCTTGAGGAAGCCCTCACGCAGCAGAGGAACGAGATGATGGATAATTTCGCGCAAATCCTTCGGCGACTACCAACAAGCGACGCATCTTCCTCGAGCGGAGGCGCCGCCCCCTTCAAGGTACAAATCAACTTCGATATCCCTATATTTGAAGGACAGATAGACGCAGATGCTGTAGATAAGTGGTTGAATCTACTAGAAGGGTATTTTTCTGTCCATAACTTTTCGAATAAAGAAAAGATTACTTTTGCGCTCCTCAAAGCCGTTCCCCATGTCAAAGATTGGTGGGAAACATTCTGCGAGCAAAAGGACACAGAAGAAGCCTCATTATTTTCAGTCACGGCCACCTGGGAATCCTTCAGGGATGCTATTAAGGAACAATACTACCCTGTTGGAAGTTATGACGACTTGTATACCAAATGGACCACACTACGACAAGAAAGAGACCAAGCAGTGCCAGAGTTCACAAATATCTTCCATACCTTGCGCACCAAGCTGGGTATCAAAGATTCAGAGCGACATCTGGTGCTCAAGTATCGCGGTGGTTTGCATAGATACATCCAGACCGAAATGGAATTTCTGGACATCTCTTCCTTGGGCGCGGCCTACCGATATGCTGTCAAAATCGAGCAGAAGCTCAAACAAAAGACGCGGCAATTTGGGCCTGGGAACCCTTCACAGCAAAAGACAGGAAAGGGCGGCCCCAACCCACAGAATAAAGGACAGAGCAAAGATGGACAGCATCAGGACAACCAGTCCAAGCCGCAAGCAAAGAAGGACACCGGAAAAACAAAGAAAGATACCGGGAAGTGGTGCGACTTCCATAAGAGCCCTTGGCATAACACTGCTGATTGCCGCTCAAAGCAGTCGCTGGTGGCCGAAGTGAAAGCATCTGAATCAGATGCGGGTTCTGACTCCGAGTCCGAAACAGAAAGGGGAAGACGGATCATTGACGCGGAACCCAGTGCCACCATCGCTACCACCAAGCTCCAGCCTGATGAACCAGACGAGCCAGAAGAAGGAGAACGCCTCTTCCATTCACAGATGTGGGTAAAGGGCACCCCGCTGCACTTCATCGTTGATAGCGGTAGCCAGAAGAATCTCATCTCAGCGGAGGTCGTCAAGCGCCTGGCCCTGCCGACAACGCCGCACCCACAACCCTACACCATTGGATGGCTCCGCAAAGGAAGCGATCTCCGCGTCAGCCAACAGTGCCGACTGCCATACGGCATCAAGCCCTTCAAGGACGAGGTATTGTGTGATGTTGCTCCTCTCGAAGTTTCAGATGTTCTTTTGGGACAACCTTATTTATGGAAACGTCATGCTGTATATGAGTCTAGGCCTCGTAGTGTTATTATCTCTTTGAACAGGAAATTGTACAGGATACCCGAGGCAGTCCCTCCTAGTGCTATTTCCTTGATCTCTGCCAAGCAATGCAGGAAGGTCATCTCTCAGACCGGGAAATTTGTCTTCTTCGTGATTCGCTCTCAGAGTGAAAGAAAGATCGCAGCCACATCCCAGGCCTCCACGACCGACCTATCCACACAACAGAAGCAAGTGGACAAGGTGGTGGAAGGATACTCAGATATCTTCTCCTCTCCGACCGGGGTACCTCTGCACTGCCAGGTCAAGCATCCCATCGATCTGACCCCAGGCGCACCGCTACCCAATGGGCCAGTCTATCGCCGCTCTCTGTTGGAAAACGAGGAGATCAAGAGGCAGATCCAAGAATTGCTCCGCAAGGGGCACATCCGTCCCAGTTCATCACCTTGTGGGAGCCCAATCGTGCTGGTGCAGAAGAAAGATGGGACCTGGCGACTCTGCATTGATTACCGGGCCCTGAATAAAATCACAGTCCGTAACCGGTACCCGATTCCCCGAATCGACGACCTCCTTGATCAGCTCACGGGGGCCAAATACTTCAGTAAGATTGACCTGAAGTCTGGATACCACCAGGTCCCAATAGAACAGACAGATGTATGGAAGACTGCCTTCAAGTCAAAAGAAGGTCTTTTTGAATGGCTGGTCATGCCTTTTGGTTTGACAAATGCTCCAGCAACTTTTATGAGGATGATGGACGATATCCTACGACCTTTCACCAACAATTTTGTAGTGGTGTATCTGGATGACATCCTCATCTACAGCAAGACTTGGGAGGAACACTTGCAGCATATTCAGCAGGTTCTGCACACCCTGCGGAAGCACAAACTATATGCAAACTTGGAAAAATGCTCCTTCGGCATGGACAGGGTCCATTACTTAGGCTACATCATTGATCGACATGGTGTGCATGTGGATCCAGCCAAGATCCAGGTCATTCGTGACTGGCCAGCCCCAACCACACTCACTGAACTTCGGAGCTTCTTGGGCCTCGCCAATTTCTATCGACGGTTCGTGCTGGGATTCTCTCATATCGCATGGGCCCTCAGCCAAGTGACCAGGGGTGGTGGTAAGGCAAAATTTGTGTGGGGCCTGTCCCAACAACAAGCCTTCGATGACTTGAAGAAGCGTTTGTGCTCATCGCCGGTACTCTCATTACCGAACCTGCAACATCCCTTTGAGATCGAGACAGATGCTTCAGATTATGCTGTGGGTGCCGTTCTCACTCAACACGGCCACCCCGTGGCATATCATAGTGAGACACTATCAGATGCTGTCCGCAAGTACCCTACCTACGACAAAGAAATGTACTCCATTGTACAAGCCTGCCGCCAGTGGAGACATTACATTCTTGGGAAGGAGACAGTCATCCACACTGATCACAAGCCACTACAGTTCATGCAGACCCAAGGAAAGTTGCAGAATGACCGCCATCAGAAGTGGTCAACATATTTACAGCAGTTCCACCTCAACATCAAATACAAAACAGGGAGTACCAACCGAGTTGCTGACTGCCTCAGTCGACCACCAGTCGCGGCACTTACCACGGTGCTAGACTCTTGTGGCCACGAGACCTCCGGATGGCCCCACCTCTACGAGACAGACCCTGACTTCTCCGCCACCTATCAAATGTTGGGAACCAACGCAGTGGTTTCTAATTTCCATCTTCAGGATGGGTTGTTGTGTCGTCTGGGCCATCTCTGCGTTCCATCAAGCGAGCGCGCGAAGCTGATTTGGGAAGCTCACTATAGTCGGGTGGCAGGACACTTTGGCGTCGAAAAGACAGTGGCAGTGTTGCAGAAACATTTCTACTGGCCGAAACTTCGACAGGATGTCGGCAAGTATATCAGGTCCTGCACCGCTTGTGCTATTGCCAAACCGACCACTAAGAAACAGGGCCTATACACCCCTCTGCCTACTCCTGACAGGCCGTGGGAATCCATCTCAATGGACTTCATGTCGGGCCTCCCGTCCACCAAGAGGGGAAACGACTGTGTTTTCGTGGTTGTTGATCGCTTTTCCAAGATGGCGATTCTAGCCGCTTGCAAGAAGAACATCACAGCAGAAGCCACTGCCAATCTCTTCTTTGAACGAGTATGGGTACATTTTGGGATCCCACAGACCATTATCTCAGACCGTGACAGTCGGTTCCTCAGCTCATTCTGGTCAAGCCTCTGGTCACTGCTGGATACCAAGCTCACCAAATCCACTGCCTTCCACCCCCAGACCGATGGACAAACGGAGGTCGTCAACCGGATGGTCGTACATATCCTGCGCATGTACAATTCAACACACCCTCGCACATGGGATGAGAGTCTCCCCTATGTCCAACATAGCTACAACCGAGCCCTGCATAGCTCAACTGGCCACAGCCCCTTTCAGGTGGGGTTGGGATTCCAACCATTGGGCCCCATGGATGTTGCACTTCCCCTTGCGACCACCTCGGCCGACTCGTCCCCAGAAGCTGACAAAGCCGCCCGGTTCATTGAACGGATCCAGCATATCCGCCAACAGGTTCAGGACATTCTACAGAAGTCTAATGCCAAGTACAAGCAGCGCCATGATCAACATCGGGTGCCACATAAGTTTCAGGTGGGCGACAAAGTTTGGTTGCATTTGCAGAAAGAACGCCTTACAGGGCCCCATCGAAAGCTTCGCCCACTCCGTTATGGGCCATACACCATCAACAAGGCGGTGGGTGACAACGCTTTTGAGCTCAACATTCCTGCCTTCCTTGGTCTGCATCCAGTCTTCAACGTGGCTCTCCTTCGGCCATATTTCCCACCACTATTAGACACCTCAGAGATAGCAGAGAAGTTGACACCAACAGAGCTCAACCCTGACTGCCTACAACAAGCATCCAGTGATCATATTGCAGACACACAGATCAAGGGCACTCGACATCAAAGGATCCAGCTTTATCGACTTGTCAAAGCAGGGCAGCTCCTGCACCAAGGCAAGTGGCTCACCCGAGGCCAAATTCAGCAGAAATTTCCTCATCTGATGGGGGAACTCAACGCAATGGAGACCATTGCTTCCTAAGGAGGGAGGATTGATCCAGGTGGATATTGGTGGCCACCCACCTTTCCAACTGGCTCAAAACAGTTTTATGGCAACTTTGGTATTGTACTATTTTTAGCAGTTTTTCGGGTCCTGAACTTCCGGGGCCATTTTGAGGCCCTAAACGACCTTTTTTGGCAATTCGGGGGGCCAAATGGTTGCCTCCGGCATGCATTTGGCCCCAGTCGAAAGTTGTAAATCTCGGTTAGACCTTTCCAACGGGCTACCGAGCGCCCCAAACGGAGATCGTATGCAAAAGTTACGACCCCGGGAAGTTGATGTACTAACTTACCCAAACGGGGCCCACATGACTTTTGGCGTTTCATCTCCTAGGGTTAGGTTTTTGGATGTCTAGGGTTTTTGACATTCCTTTTTATTGTAAAAGGCCTTGAGAGCCTCATTGGAACCATCTTCTTGCGAAATGAGCGCAGCCGTCACATCTCTTCTCAGAGATAAGCCGCCACCATTCCAGCAAGCTTGTTTTCCGCTGCATTTTACAGTTCTAGTTTATTTCCTTATTGAATAGAAAACCAGTTTTACTGTATCTCTGTTATTTTGTGTTAAGCATCTGATAATAATCTGTATTCATTTCGTTCTGCTCATAAAATCCGGATCAGTGGTATCAGAGCGGTCTGCTCCTTGTCGTCTTAATGCATGTCCCCAACGAGGTCAGGGTACAAAGAATTGGGTCTCGAGCTTGTTTCTCTTGAGGACAAAAGCTCTCGCACGCCCAAGCGACCTCTCATGGCAGGAGAAAAGAAAGATGACGGGACAGGAGATCCTATCAAAATGTTGCTTGAGGAAGCCCTCACGCAGCAGAGGAACGAGATGATGGATAATTTCGCGCAAATCCTTCGGCGACTACCAACAAGCGACGCATCTTCCTCGAGCGGAGGCGCCGCCCCCTTCAAGGTACAAATCAACTTCGATATCCCTATATTTGAAGGACAGATAGACGCAGATGCTGTAGATAAGTGGTTGAATCTACTAGAAGGGTATTTTTCTGTCCATAACTTTTCGAATAAAGAAAAGATTACTTTTGCGCTCCTCAAAGCCGTTCCCCATGTCAAAGATTGGTGGGAAACATTCTGCGAGCAAAAGGACACAGAAGAAGCCTCATTATTTTCAGTCACGGCCACCTGGGAATCCTTCAGGGATGCTATTAAGGAACAATACTACCCTGTTGGAAGTTATGACGACTTGTATACCAAATGGACCACACTACGACAAGAAAGAGACCAAGCAGTGCCAGAGTTCACAAATATCTTCCATACCTTGCGCACCAAGCTGGGTATCAAAGATTCAGAGCGACATCTGGTGCTCAAGTATCGCGGTGGTTTGCATAGATACATCCAGACCGAAATGGAATTTCTGGACATCTCTTCCTTGGGCGCGGCCTACCGATATGCTGTCAAAATCGAGCAGAAGCTCAAACAAAAGACGCGGCAATTTGGGCCTGGGAACCCTTCACAGCAAAAGACAGGAAAGGGCGGCCCCAACCCACAGAATAAAGGACAGAGCAAAGATGGACAGCATCAGGACAACCAGTCCAAGCCGCAAGCAAAGAAGGACACCGGAAAAACAAAGAAAGATACCGGGAAGTGGTGCGACTTCCATAAGAGCCCTTGGCATAACACTGCTGATTGCCGCTCAAAGCAGTCGCTGGTGGCCGAAGTGAAAGCATCTGAATCAGATGCGGGTTCTGACTCCGAGTCCGAAACAGAAAGGGGAAGACGGATCATTGACGCGGAACCCAGTGCCACCATCGCTACCACCAAGCTCCAGCCTGATGAACCAGACGAGCCAGAAGAAGGAGAACGCCTCTTCCATTCACAGATGTGGGTAAAGGGCACCCCGCTGCACTTCATCGTTGATAGCGGTAGCCAGAAGAATCTCATCTCAGCGGAGGTCGTCAAGCGCCTGGCCCTGCCGACAACGCCGCACCCACAACCCTACACCATTGGATGGCTCCGCAAAGGAAGCGATCTCCGCGTCAGCCAACAGTGCCGACTGCCATACGGCATCAAGCCCTTCAAGGACGAGGTATTGTGTGATGTTGCTCCTCTCGAAGTTTCAGATGTTCTTTTGGGACAACCTTATTTATGGAAACGTCATGCTGTATATGAGTCTAGGCCTCGTAGTGTTATTATCTCTTTGAACAGGAAATTGTAAAGGATACCCGAGGCAGTCCCTCCTAGTGCTATTTCCTTGATCTCTGCCAAGCAATGCAGGAAGGTCATCTCTCAGACCGGGAAATTTGTCTTCTTCGTGATTCGCTCTCAGAGTGAAAGAAAGATCGCAGCCACATCCCAGGCCTCCACGACCGACCTATCCACACAACAGAAGCAAGTGGACAAGGTGGTGGAAGGATACTCAGATATCTTCTCCTCTCCGACCGGGGTACCTCTGCACTGCCAGGTCAAGCATCCCATCGATCTGACCCCAGGCGCACCGCTACCCAATGGGCCAGTCTATCGCCGCTCTCTGTTGGAAAACGAGGAGATCAAGAGGCAGATCCAAGAATTGCTCCGCAAGGGGCACATCCGTCCCAGTTCATCACCTTGTGGGAGCCCAATCGTGCTGGTGCAGAAGAAAGATGGGACCTGGCGACTCTGCATTGATTACCGGGCCCTGAATAAAATCACAGTCCGTAACCGGTACCCGATTCCCCGAATCGACGACCTCCTTGATCAGCTCACGGGGGCCAAATACTTCAGTAAGATTGACCTGAAGTCTGGATACCACCAGGTCCCAATAGAACAGACAGATGTATGGAAGACTGCCTTCAAGTCAAAAGAAGGTCTTTTTGAATGGCTGGTCATGCCTTTTGGTTTGACAAATGCTCCAGCAACTTTTATGAGGATGATGGACGATATCCTACGACCTTTCACCAACAATTTTGTAGTGGTGTATCTGGATGACATCCTCATCTACAGCAAGACTTGGGAGGAACACTTGCAGCATATTCAGCAGGTTCTGCACACCCTGCGGAAGCACAAACTATATGCAAACTTGGAAAAATGCTCCTTCGGCATGGACAGGGTCCATTACTTAGGCTACATCATTGATCGACATGGTGTGCATGTGGATCCAGCCAAGATCCAGGTCATTCGTGACTGGCCAGCCCCAACCACACTCACTGAACTTCGGAGCTTCTTGGGCCTCGCCAATTTCTATCGACGGTTCGTGCTGGGATTCTCTCATATCGCATGGGCCCTCAGCCAAGTGACCAGGGGTGGTGGTAAGGCAAAATTTGTGTGGGGCCTGTCCCAACAACAAGCCTTCGATGACTTGAAGAAGCGTTTGTGCTCATCGCCGGTACTCTCATTACCGAACCTGCAACATCCCTTTGAGATCGAGACAGATGCTTCAGATTATGCTGTGGGTGCCGTTCTCACTCAACACGGCCACCCCGTGGCATATCATAGTGAGACACTATCAGATGCTGTCCGCAAGTACCCTACCTACGACAAAGAAATGTACTCCATTGTACAAGCCTGCCGCCAGTGGAGACATTACATTCTTGGGAAGGAGACAGTCATCCACACTGATCACAAGCCACTACAGTTCATGCAGACCCAAGGAAAGTTGCAGAATGACCGCCATCAGAAGTGGTCAACATATTTACAGCAGTTCCACCTCAACATCAAATACAAAACAGGGAGTACCAACCGAGTTGCTGACTGCCTCAGTCGACCACCAGTCGCGGCACTTACCACGGTGCTAGACTCTTGTGGCCACGAGACCTCCGGATGGCCCCACCTCTACGAGACAGACCCTGACTTCTCCGCCACCTATCAAATGTTGGGAACCAACGCAGTGGTTTCTAATTTCCATCTTCAGGATGGGTTGTTGTGTCGTCTGGGCCATCTCTGCGTTCCATCAAGCGAGCGCGCGAAGCTGATTTGGGAAGCTCACTATAGTCGGGTGGCAGGACACTTTGGCGTCGAAAAGACAGTGGCAGTGTTGCAGAAACATTTCTACTGGCCGAAACTTCGACAGGATGTCGGCAAGTATATCAGGTCCTGCACCGCTTGTGCTATTGCCAAACCGACCACTAAGAAACAGGGCCTATACACCCCTCTGCCTACTCCTGACAGGCCGTGGGAATCCATCTCAATGGACTTCATGTCGGGCCTCCCGTCCACCAAGAGGGGAAACGACTGTGTTTTCGTGGTTGTTGATCGCTTTTCCAAGATGGCGATTCTAGCCGCTTGCAAGAAGAACATCACAGCAGAAGCCACTGCCAATCTCTTCTTTGAACGAGTATGGGTACATTTTGGGATCCCACAGACCATTATCTCAGACCGTGACAGTCGGTTCCTCAGCTCATTCTGGTCAAGCCTCTGGTCACTGCTGGATACCAAGCTCACCAAATCCACTGCCTTCCACCCCCAGACCGATGGACAAACGGAGGTCGTCAACCGGATGGTCGTACATATCCTGCGCATGTACAATTCAACACACCCTCGCACATGGGATGAGAGTCTCCCCTATGTCCAACATAGCTACAACCGAGCCCTGCATAGCTCAACTGGCCACAGCCCCTTTCAGGTGGGGTTGGGATTCCAACCATTGGGCCCCATGGATGTTGCACTTCCCCTTGCGACCACCTCGGCCGACTCGTCCCCAGAAGCTGACAAAGCCGCCCGGTTCATTGAACGGATCCAGCATATCCGCCAACAGGTTCAGGACATTCTACAGAAGTCTAATGCCAAGTACAAGCAGCGCCATGATCAACATCGGGTGCCACATAAGTTTCAGGTGGGCGACAAAGTTTGGTTGCATTTGCAGAAAGAACGCCTTACAGGGCCCCATCGAAAGCTTCGCCCACTCCGTTATGGGCCATACACCATCAACAAGGCGGTGGGTGACAACGCTTTTGAGCTCAACATTCCTGCCTTCCTTGGTCTGCATCCAGTCTTCAACGTGGCTCTCCTTCGGCCATATTTCCCACCACTATTAGACACCTCAGAGATAGCAGAGAAGTTGACACCAACAGAGCTCAACCCTGACTGCCTACAACAAGCATCCAGTGATCATATTGCAGACACACAGATCAAGGGCACTCGACATCAAAGGATCCAGCTTTATCGAGTTGTCAAAGCAGGGCAGCTCCTGCACCAAGGCAAGTGGCTCACCCGAGGCCAAATTCAGCAGAAATTTCCTCATCTGATGGGGGAACTCAACGCAATGGAGACCATTGCTTCCTAAGGAGGGAGGATTGATCCAGGTGGATATTGGTGGCCACCCACCTTTCCAACTGGCTCAAAACAGTTTTATGGCAACTTTGGTATTGTACTATTTTTAGCAGTTTTTCGGGTCCTGAACTTCCGGGGCCATTTTGAGGCCCTAAACGACCTTTTTTGGCAATTCGGGGGGCCAAATGGTTGCCTCCGGCATGCATTTGGCCCCAGTCGAAAGTTGTAAATCTCGGTTAGACCTTTCCAACGGGCTACCGAGCGCCCCAAACGGAGATCGTATGCAAAAGTTACGACCCCGGGAAGTTGATGTACTAACTTACCCAAACGGGGCCCACATGACTTTTGGCGTTTCATCTCCTAGGGTTAGGTTTTTGGATGTCTAGGGTTTTTGACATTCCTTTTTATTGTAAAAGGCCTTGAGAGCCTCATTGGAACCATCTTCTTGCGAAATGAGCGCAGCCGTCACATCTCTTCTCAGAGATAAGCCGCCACCATTCCAGCAAGCTTGTTTTCCGCTGCATTTTACAGTTCTAGTTTATTTCCTTATTGAATAGAAAACCAGTTTTACTGTATCTCTGTTATTTTGTGTTAAGCATCTGATAATAATCTGTATTCATTTCGTTCTGCTCATAAAATCCGGATCAGTGGTATCAGAGCGGTCTGCTCCTTGTCGTCTTAATGCATGTCCCCAACGAGGTCAGGGTACAAAGAATTGGGTCTCGAGCTTGTTTCTCTTGAGGACAAAAGCTCTCGCACGCCCAAGCGACCTCTCATGGCAGGAGAAAAGAAAGATGACGGGACAGGAGATCCTATCAAAATGTTGCTTGAGGAAGCCCTCACGCAGCAGAGGAACGAGATGATGGATAATTTCGCGCAAATCCTTCGGCGACTACCAACAAGCGACGCATCTTCCTCGAGCGGAGGCGCCGCCCCCTTCAAGGTACAAATCAACTTCGATATCCCTATATTTGAAGGACAGATAGACGCAGATGCTGTAGATAAGTGGTTGAATCTACTAGAAGGGTATTTTTCTGTCCATAACTTTTCGAATAAAGAAAAGATTACTTTTGCGCTCCTCAAAGCCGTTCCCCATGTCAAAGATTGGTGGGAAACATTCTGCGAGCAAAAGGACACAGAAGAAGCCTCATTATTTTCAGTCACGGCCACCTGGGAATCCTTCAGGGATGCTATTAAGGAACAATACTACCCTGTTGGAAGTTATGACGACTTGTATACCAAATGGACCACACTACGACAAGAAAGAGACCAAGCAGTGCCAGAGTTCACAAATATCTTCCATACCTTGCGCACCAAGCTGGGTATCAAAGATTCAGAGCGACATCTGGTGCTCAAGTATCGCGGTGGTTTGCATAGATACATCCAGACCGAAATGGAATTTCTGGACATCTCTTCCTTGGGCGCGGCCTACCGATATGCTGTCAAAATCGAGCAGAAGCTCAAACAAAAGACGCGGCAATTTGGGCCTGGGAACCCTTCACAGCAAAAGACAGGAAAGGGCGGCCCCAACCCACAGAATAAAGGACAGAGCAAAGATGGACAGCATCAGGACAACCAGTCCAAGCCGCAAGCAAAGAAGGACACCGGAAAAACAAAGAAAGATACCGGGAAGTGGTGCGACTTCCATAAGAGCCCTTGGCATAACACTGCTGATTGCCGCTCAAAGCAGTCGCTGGTGGCCGAAGTGAAAGCATCTGAATCAGATGCGGGTTCTGACTCCGAGTCCGAAACAGAAAGGGGAAGACGGATCATTGACGCGGAACCCAGTGCCACCATCGCTACCACCAAGCTCCAGCCTGATGAACCAGACGAGCCAGAAGAAGGAGAACGCCTCTTCCATTCACAGATGTGGGTAAAGGGCACCCCGCTGCACTTCATCGTTGATAGCGGTAGCCAGAAGAATCTCATCTCAGCGGAGGTCGTCAAGCGCCTGGCCCTGCCGACAACGCCGCACCCACAACCCTACACCATTGGATGGCTCCGCAAAGGAAGCGATCTCCGCGTCAGCCAACAGTGCCGACTGCCATACGGCATCAAGCCCTTCAAGGACGAGGTATTGTGTGATGTTGCTCCTCTCGAAGTTTCAGATGTTCTTTTGGGACAACCTTATTTATGGAAACGTCATGCTGTATATGAGTCTAGGCCTCGTAGTGTTATTATCTCTTTGAACAGGAAATTGTACAGGATACCCGAGGCAGTCCCTCCTAGTGCTATTTCCTTGATCTCTGCCAAGCAATGCAGGAAGGTCATCTCTCAGACCGGGAAATTTGTCTTCTTCGTGATTCGCTCTCAGAGTGAAAGAAAGATCGCAGCCACATCCCAGGCCTCCACGACCGACCTATCCACACAACAGAAGCAAGTGGACAAGGTGGTGGAAGGATACTCAGATATCTTCTCCTCTCCGACCGGGGTACCTCTGCACTGCCAGGTCAAGCATCCCATCGATCTGACCCCAGGCGCACCGCTACCCAATGGGCCAGTCTATCGCCGCTCTCTGTTGGAAAACGAGGAGATCAAGAGGCAGATCCAAGAATTGCTCCGCAAGGGGCACATCTGTCCCAGTTCATCACCTTGTGGGAGCCCAATCGTGCTGGTGCAGAAGAAAGATGGGACCTGGCGACTCTGCATTGATTACCGGGCCCTGAATAAAATCACAGTCCGTAACCGGTACCCGATTCCCCGAATCGACGACCTCCTTGATCAGCTCACGGGGGCCAAATACTTCAGTAAGATTGACCTGAAGTCTGGATACCACCAGGTCCCAATAGAACAGACAGATGTATGGAAGACTGCCTTCAAGTCAAAAGAAGGTCTTTTTGAATGGCTGGTCATGCCTTTTGGTTTGACAAATGCTCCAGCAACTTTTATGAGGATGATGGACGATATCCTACGACCTTTCACCAACAATTTTGTAGTGGTGTATCTGGATGACATCCTCATCTACAGCAAGACTTGGGAGGAACACTTGCAGCATATTCAGCAGGTTCTGCACACCCTGCGGAAGCACAAACTATATGCAAACTTGGAAAAATGCTCCTTCGGCATGGACAGGGTCCATTACTTAGGCTACATCATTGATCGACATGGTGTGCATGTGGATCCAGCCAAGATCCAGGTCATTCGTGACTGGCCAGCCCCAACCACACTCACTGAACTTCGGAGCTTCTTGGGCCTCGCCAATTTCTATCGACGGTTCGTGCTGGGATTCTCTCATATCGCATGGGCCCTCAGCCAAGTGACCAGGGGTGGTGGTAAGGCAAAATTTGTGTGGGGCCTGTCCCAACAACAAGCCTTCGATGACTTGAAGAAGCGTTTGTGCTCATCGCCGGTACTCTCATTACCGAACCTGCAACATCCCTTTGAGATCGAGACAGATGCTTCAGATTATGCTGTGGGTGCCGTTCTCACTCAACACGGCCACCCCGTGGCATATCATAGTGAGACACTATCAGATGCTGTCCGCAAGTACCCTACCTACGACAAAGAAATGTACTCCATTGTACAAGCCTGCCGCCAGTGGAGACATTACATTCTTGGGAAGGAGACAGTCATCCACACTGATCACAAGCCACTACAGTTCATGCAGACCCAAGGAAAGTTGCAGAATGACCGCCATCAGAAGTGGTCAACATATTTACAGCAGTTCCACCTCAACATCAAATACAAAACAGGGAGTACCAACCGAGTTGCTGACTGCCTCAGTCGACCACCAGTCGCGGCACTTACCACGGTGCTAGACTCTTGTGGCCACGAGACCTCCGGATGGCCCCACCTCTACGAGACAGACCCTGACTTCTCCGCCACCTATCAAATGTTGGGAACCAACGCAGTGGTTTCTAATTTCCATCTTCAGGATGGGTTGTTGTGTCGTCTGGGCCATCTCTGCGTTCCATCAAGCGAGCGCGCGAAGCTGATTTGGGAAGCTCACTATAGTCGGGTGGCAGGACACTTTGGCGTCGAAAAGACAGTGGCAGTGTTGCAGAAACATTTCTACTGGCCGAAACTTCGACAGGATGTCGGCAAGTATATCAGGTCCTGCACCGCTTGTGCTATTGCCAAACCGACCACTAAGAAACAGGGCCTATACACCCCTCTGCCTACTCCTGACAGGCCGTGGGAATCCATCTCAATGGACTTCATGTCGGGCCTCCCGTCCACCAAGAGGGGAAACGACTGTGTTTTCGTGGTTGTTGATCGCTTTTCCAAGATGGCGATTCTAGCCGCTTGCAAGAAGAACATCACAGCAGAAGCCACTGCCAATCTCTTCTTTGAACGAGTATGGGTACATTTTGGGATCCCACAGACCATTATCTCAGACCGTGACAGTCGGTTCCTCAGCTCATTCTGGTCAAGCCTCTGGTCACTGCTGGATACCAAGCTCACCAAATCCACTGCCTTCCACCCCCAGACCGATGGACAAACGGAGGTCGTCAACCGGATGGTCGTACATATCCTGCGCATGTACAATTCAACACACCCTCGCACATGGGATGAGAGTCTCCCCTATGTCCAACATAGCTACAACCGAGCCCTGCATAGCTCAACTGGCCACAGCCCCTTTCAGGTGGGGTTGGGATTCCAACCATTGGGCCCCATGGATGTTGCACTTCCCCTTGCGACCACCTCGGCCGACTCGTCCCCAGAAGCTGACAAAGCCGCCCGGTTCATTGAACGGATCCAGCATATCCGCCAACAGGTTCAGGACATTCTACAGAAGTCTAATGCCAAGTACAAGCAGCGCCATGATCAACATCGGGTGCCACATAAGTTTCAGGTGGGCGACAAAGTTTGGTTGCATTTGCAGAAAGAACGCCTTACAGGGCCCCATCGAAAGCTTCGCCCACTCCGTTATGGGCCATACACCATCAACAAGGCGGTGGGTGACAACGCTTTTGAGCTCAACATTCCTGCCTTCCTTGGTCTGCATCCAGTCTTCAACGTGGCTCTCCTTCGGCCATATTTCCCACCACTATTAGACACCTCAGAGATAGCAGAGAAGTTGACACCAACAGAGCTCAACCCTGACTGCCTACAACAAGCATCCAGTGATCATATTGCAGACACACAGATCAAGGGCACTCGACATCAAAGGATCCAGCTTTATCGACTTGTCAAAGCAGGGCAGCTCCTGCACCAAGGCAAGTGGCTCACCCGAGGCCAAATTCAGCAGAAATTTCCTCATCTGATGGGGGAACTCAACGCAATGGAGACCATTGCTTCCTAAGGAGGGAGGATTGATCCAGGTGGATATTGGTGGCCACCCACCTTTCCAACTGGCTCAAAACAGTTTTATGGCAACTTTGGTATTGTACTATTTTTAGCAGTTTTTCGGGTCCTGAACTTCCGGGGCCATTTTGAGGCCCTAAACGACCTTTTTTGGCAATTCGGGGGGCCAAATGGTTGCCTCCGGCATGCATTTGGCCCCAGTCGAAAGTTGTAAATCTCGGTTAGACCTTTCCAACGGGCTACCGAGCGCCCCAAACGGAGATCGTATGCAAAAGTTACGACCCCGGGAAGTTGATGTACTAACTTACCCAAACGGGGCCCACATGACTTTTGGCGTTTCATCTCCTAGGGTTAGGTTTTTGGATGTCTAGGGTTTTTGACATTCCTTTTTATTGTAAAAGGCCTTGAGAGCCTCATTGGAACCATCTTCTTGCGAAATGAGCGCAGCCGTCACATCTCTTCTCAGAGATAAGCCGCCACCATTCCAGCAAGCTTGTTTTCCGCTGCATTTTACAGTTCTAGTTTATTTCCTTATTGAATAGAAAACCAGTTTTACTGTATCTCTGTTATTTTGTGTTAAGCATCTGATAATAATCTGTATTCATTTCGTTCTGCTCATAAAATCCGGATCAGTGGTATCAGAGCGGTCTGCTCCTTGTCGTCTTAATGCATGTCCCCAACGAGGTCAGGGTACAAAGAATTGGGTCTCGAGCTTGTTTCTCTTGAGGACAAAAGCTCTCGCACGCCCAAGCGACCTCTCATGGCAGGAGAAAAGAAAGATGACGGGACAGGAGATCCTATCAAAATGTTGCTTGAGGAAGCCCTCACGCAGCAGAGGAACGAGATGATGGATAATTTCGCGCAAATCCTTCGGCGACTACCAACAAGCGACGCATCTTCCTCGAGCGGAGGCGCCGCCCCCTTCAAGGTACAAATCAACTTCGATATCCCTATATTTGAAGGACAGATAGACGCAGATGCTGTAGATAAGTGGTTGAATCTACTAGAAGGGTATTTTTCTGTCCATAACTTTTCGAATAAAGAAAAGATTACTTTTGCGCTCCTCAAAGCCGTTCCCCATGTCAAAGATTGGTGGGAAACATTCTGCGAGCAAAAGGACACAGAAGAAGCCTCATTATTTTCAGTCACGGCCACCTGGGAATCCTTCAGGGATGCTATTAAGGAACAATACTACCCTGTTGGAAGTTATGACGACTTGTATACCAAATGGACCACACTACGACAAGAAAGAGACCAAGCAGTGCCAGAGTTCACAAATATCTTCCATACCTTGCGCACCAAGCTGGGTATCAAAGATTCAGAGCGACATCTGGTGCTCAAGTATCGCGGTGGTTTGCATAGATACATCCAGACCGAAATGGAATTTCTGGACATCTCTTCCTTGGGCGCGGCCTACCGATATGCTGTCAAAATCGAGCAGAAGCTCAAACAAAAGACGCGGCAATTTGGGCCTGGGAACCCTTCACAGCAAAAGACAGGAAAGGGCGGCCCCAACCCACAGAATAAAGGACAGAGCAAAGATGGACAGCATCAGGACAACCAGTCCAAGCCGCAAGCAAAGAAGGACACCGGAAAAACAAAGAAAGATACCGGGAAGTGGTGCGACTTCCATAAGAGCCCTTGGCATAACACTGCTGATTGCCGCTCAAAGCAGTCGCTGGTGGCCGAAGTGAAAGCATCTGAATCAGATGCGGGTTCTGACTCCGAGTCCGAAACAGAAAGGGGAAGACGGATCATTGACGCGGAACCCAGTGCCACCATCGCTACCACCAAGCTCCAGCCTGATGAACCAGACGAGCCAGAAGAAGGAGAACGCCTCTTCCATTCACAGATGTGGGTAAAGGGCACCCCGCTGCACTTCATCGTTGATAGCGGTAGCCAGAAGAATCTCATCTCAGCGGAGGTCGTCAAGCGCCTGGCCCTGCCGACAACGCCGCACCCACAACCCTACACCATTGGATGGCTCCGCAAAGGAAGCGATCTCCGCGTCAGCCAACAGTGCCGACTGCCATACGGCATCAAGCCCTTCAAGGACGAGGTATTGTGTGATGTTGCTCCTCTCGAAGTTTCAGATGTTCTTTTGGGACAACCTTATTTATGGAAACGTCATGCTGTATATGAGTCTAGGCCTCGTAGTGTTATTATCTCTTTGAACAGGAAATTGTACAGGATACCCGAGGCAGTCCCTCCTAGTGCTATTTCCTTGATCTCTGCCAAGCAATGCAGGAAGGTCATCTCTCAGACCGGGAAATTTGTCTTCTTCGTGATTCGCTCTCAGAGTGAAAGAAAGATCGCAGCCACATCCCAGGCCTCCACGACCGACCTATCCACACAACAGAAGCAAGTGGACAAGGTGGTGGAAGGATACTCAGATATCTTCTCCTCTCCGACCGGGGTACCTCTGCACTGCCAGGTCAAGCATCCCATCGATCTGACCCCAGGCGCACCGCTACCCAATGGGCCAGTCTATCGCCGCTCTCTGTTGGAAAACGAGGAGATCAAGAGGCAGATCCAAGAATTGCTCCGCAAGGGGCACATCCGTCCCAGTTCATCACCTTGTGGGAGCCCAATCGTGCTGGTGCAGAAGAAAGATGGGACCTGGCGACTCTGCATTGATTACCGGGCCCTGAATAAAATCACAGTCCGTAACCGGTACCCGATTCCCCGAATCGACGACCTCCTTGATCAGCTCACGGGGGCCAAATACTTCAGTAAGATTGACCTGAAGTCTGGATACCACCAGGTCCCAATAGAACAGACAGATGTATGGAAGACTGCCTTCAAGTCAAAAGAAGGTCTTTTTGAATGGCTGGTCATGCCTTTTGGTTTGACAAATGCTCCAGCAACTTTTATGAGGATGATGGACGATATCCTACGACCTTTCACCAACAATTTTGTAGTGGTGTATCTGGATGACATCCTCATCTACAGCAAGACTTGGGAGGAACACTTGCAGCATATTCAGCAGGTTCTGCACACCCTGCGGAAGCACAAACTATATGCAAACTTGGAAAAATGCTCCTTCGGCATGGACAGGGTCCATTACTTAGGCTACATCATTGATCGACATGGTGTGCATGTGGATCCAGCCAAGATCCAGGTCATTCGTGACTGGCCAGCCCCAACCACACTCACTGAACTTCGGAGCTTCTTGGGCCTCGCCAATTTCTATCGACGGTTCGTGCTGGGATTCTCTCATATCGCATGGGCCCTCAGCCAAGTGACCAGGGGTGGTGGTAAGGCAAAATTTGTGTGGGGCCTGTCCCAACAACAAGCCTTCGATGACTTGAAGAAGCGTTTGTGCTCATCGCCGGTACTCTCATTACCGAACCTGCAACATCCCTTTGAGATCGAGACAGATGCTTCAGATTATGCTGTGGGTGCCGTTCTCACTCAACACGGCCACCCCGTGGCATATCATAGTGAGACACTATCAGATGCTGTCCGCAAGTACCCTACCTACGACAAAGAAATGTACTCCATTGTACAAGCCTGCCGCCAGTGGAGACATTACATTCTTGGGAAGGAGACAGTCATCCACACTGATCACAAGCCACTACAGTTCATGCAGACCCAAGGAAAGTTGCAGAATGACCGCCATCAGAAGTGGTCAACATATTTACAGCAGTTCCACCTCAACATCAAATACAAAACAGGGAGTACCAACCGAGTTGCTGACTGCCTCAGTCGACCACCAGTCGCGGCACTTACCACGGTGCTAGACTCTTGTGGCCACGAGACCTCCGGATGGCCCCACCTCTACGAGACAGACCCTGACTTCTCCGCCACCTATCAAATGTTGGGAACCAACGCAGTGGTTTCTAATTTCCATCTTCAGGATGGGTTGTTGTGTCGTCTGGGCCATCTCTGCGTTCCATCAAGCGAGCGCGCGAAGCTGATTTGGGAAGCTCACTATAGTCGGGTGGCAGGACACTTTGGCGTCGAAAAGACAGTGGCAGTGTTGCAGAAACATTTCTACTGGCCGAAACTTCGACAGGATGTCGGCAAGTATATCAGGTCCTGCACCGCTTGTGCTATTGCCAAACCGACCACTAAGAAACAGGGCCTATACACCCCTCTGCCTACTCCTGACAGGCCGTGGGAATCCATCTCAATGGACTTCATGTCGGGCCTCCCGTCCACCAAGAGGGGAAACGACTGTGTTTTCGTGGTTGTTGATCGCTTTTCCAAGATGGCGATTCTAGCCGCTTGCAAGAAGAACATCACAGCAGAAGCCACTGCCAATCTCTTCTTTGAACGAGTATGGGTACATTTTGGGATCCCACAGACCATTATCTCAGACCGTGACAGTCGGTTCCTCAGCTCATTCTGGTCAAGCCTCTGGTCACTGCTGGATACCAAGCTCACCAAATCCACTGCCTTCCACCCCCAGACCGATGGACAAACGGAGGTCGTCAACCGGATGGTCGTACATATCCTGCGCATGTACAATTCAACACACCCTCGCACATGGGATGAGAGTCTCCCCTATGTCCAACATAGCTACAACCGAGCCCTGCATAGCTCAACTGGCCACAGCCCC
The DNA here is from genome assembly GCA_027924585.1 of Larix kaempferi. Lineage (NCBI taxonomy): Eukaryota > Viridiplantae > Streptophyta > Pinopsida > Pinales > Pinaceae > Larix > Larix kaempferi. The sequence goes on along the minus strand of BSBM01000241.1, from coordinate 17,953 downwards.
TTTCAGGTGGGGTTGGGATTCCAACCATTGGGCCCCATGGATGTTGCACTTCCCCTTGCGACCACCTCGGCCGACTCGTCCCCAGAAGCTGACAAAGCCGCCCGGTTCATTGAACGGATCCAGCATATCCGCCAACAGGTTCAGGACATTCTACAGAAGTCTAATGCCAAGTACAAGCAGCGCCATGATCAACATCGGGTGCCACATAAGTTTCAGGTGGGCGACAAAGTTTGGTTGCATTTGCAGAAAGAACGCCTTACAGGGCCCCATCGAAAGCTTCGCCCACTCCGTTATGGGCCATACACCATCAACAAGGCGGTGGGTGACAACGCTTTTGAGCTCAACATTCCTGCCTTCCTTGGTCTGCATCCAGTCTTCAACGTGGCTCTCCTTCGGCCATATTTCCCACCACTATTAGACACCTCAGAGATAGCAGAGAAGTTGACACCAACAGAGCTCAACCCTGACTGCCTACAACAAGCATCCAGTGATCATATTGCAGACACACAGATCAAGGGCACTCGACATCAAAGGATCCAGCTTTATCGACTTGTCAAAGCAGGGCAGCTCCTGCACCAAGGCAAGTGGCTCACCCGAGGCCAAATTCAGCAGAAATTTCCTCATCTGATGGGGGAACTCAACGCAATGGAGACCATTGCTTCCTAAGGAGGGAGGATTGATCCAGGTGGATATTGGTGGCCACCCACCTTTCCAACTGGCTCAAAACAGTTTTATGGCAACTTTGGTATTGTACTATTTTTAGCAGTTTTTCGGGTCCTGAACTTCCGGGGCCATTTTGAGGCCCTAAACGACCTTTTTTGGCAATTCGGGGGGCCAAATGGTTGCCTCCGGCATGCATTTGGCCCCAGTCGAAAGTTGTAAATCTCGGTTAGACCTTTCCAACGGGCTACCGAGCGCCCCAAACGGAGATCGTATGCAAAAGTTACGACCCCGGGAAGTTGATGTACTAACTTACCCAAACGGGGCCCACATGACTTTTGGCGTTTCATCTCCTAGGGTTAGGTTTTTGGATGTCTAGGGTTTTTGACATTCCTTTTTATTGTAAAAGGCCTTGAGAGCCTCATTGGAACCATCTTCTTGCGAAATGAGCGCAGCCGTCACATCTCTTCTCAGAGATAAGCCGCCACCATTCCAGCAAGCTTGTTTTCCGCTGCATTTTACAGTTCTAGTTTATTTCCTTATTGAATAGAAAACCAGTTTTACTGTATCTCTGTTATTTTGTGTTAAGCATCTGATAATAATCTGTATTCATTTCGTTCTGCTCATAAAATCCGGATCAGTGGTATCAGAGCGGTCTGCTCCTTGTCGTCTTAATGCATGTCCCCAACGAGGTCAGGGTACAAAGAATTGGGTCTCGAGCTTGTTTCTCTTGAGGACAAAAGCTCTCGCACGCCCAAGCGACCTCTCATGGCAGGAGAAAAGAAAGATGACGGGACAGGAGATCCTATCAAAATGTTGCTTGAGGAAGCCCTCACGCAGCAGAGGAACGAGATGATGGATAATTTCGCGCAAATCCTTCGGCGACTACCAACAAGCGACGCATCTTCCTCGAGCGGAGGCGCCGCCCCCTTCAAGGTACAAATCAACTTCGATATCCCTATATTTGAAGGACAGATAGACGCAGATGCTGTAGATAAGTGGTTGAATCTACTAGAAGGGTATTTTTCTGTCCATAACTTTTCGAATAAAGAAAAGATTACTTTTGCGCTCCTCAAAGCCGTTCCCCATGTCAAAGATTGGTGGGAAACATTCTGCGAGCAAAAGGACACAGAAGAAGCCTCATTATTTTCAGTCACGGCCACCTGGGAATCCTTCAGGGATGCTATTAAGGAACAATACTACCCTGTTGGAAGTTATGACGACTTGTATACCAAATGGACCACACTACGACAAGAAAGAGACCAAGCAGTGCCAGAGTTCACAAATATCTTCCATACCTTGCGCACCAAGCTGGGTATCAAAGATTCAGAGCGACATCTGGTGCTCAAGTATCGCGGTGGTTTGCATAGATACATCCAGACCGAAATGGAATTTCTGGACATCTCTTCCTTGGGCGCGGCCTACCGATATGCTGTCAAAATCGAGCAGAAGCTCAAACAAAAGACGCGGCAATTTGGGCCTGGGAACCCTTCACAGCAAAAGACAGGAAAGGGCGGCCCCAACCCACAGAATAAAGGACAGAGCAAAGATGGACAGCATCAGGACAACCAGTCCAAGCCGCAAGCAAAGAAGGACACCGGAAAAACAAAGAAAGATACCGGGAAGTGGTGCGACTTCCATAAGAGCCCTTGGCATAACACTGCTGATTGCCGCTCAAAGCAGTCGCTGGTGGCCGAAGTGAAAGCATCTGAATCAGATGCGGGTTCTGACTCCGAGTCCGAAACAGAAAGGGGAAGACGGATCATTGACGCGGAACCCAGTGCCACCATCGCTACCACCAAGCTCCAGCCTGATGAACCAGACGAGCCAGAAGAAGGAGAACGCCTCTTCCATTCACAGATGTGGGTAAAGGGCACCCCGCTGCACTTCATCGTTGATAGCGGTAGCCAGAAGAATCTCATCTCAGCGGAGGTCGTCAAGCGCCTGGCCCTGCCGACAACGCCGCACCCACAACCCTACACCATTGGATGGCTCCGCAAAGGAAGCGATCTCCGCGTCAGCCAACAGTGCCGACTGCCATACGGCATCAAGCCCTTCAAGGACGAGGTATTGTGTGATGTTGCTCCTCTCGAAGTTTCAGATGTTCTTTTGGGACAACCTTATTTATGGAAACGTCATGCTGTATATGAGTCTAGGCCTCGTAGTGTTATTATCTCTTTGAACAGGAAATTGTACAGGATACCCGAGGCAGTCCCTCCTAGTGCTATTTCCTTGATCTCTGCCAAGCAATGCAGGAAGGTCATCTCTCAGACCGGGAAATTTGTCTTCTTCGTGATTCGCTCTCAGAGTGAAAGAAAGATCGCAGCCACATCCCAGGCCTCCACGACCGACCTATCCACACAACAGAAGCAAGTGGACAAGGTGGTGGAAGGATACTCAGATATCTTCTCCTCTCCGACCGGGGTACCTCTGCACTGCCAGGTCAAGCATCCCATCGATCTGACCCCAGGCGCACCGCTACCCAATGGGCCAGTCTATCGCCGCTCTCTGTTGGAAAACGAGGAGATCAAGAGGCAGATCCAAGAATTGCTCCGCAAGGGGCACATCCGTCCCAGTTCATCACCTTGTGGGAGCCCAATCGTGCTGGTGCAGAAGAAAGATGGGACCTGGCGACTCTGCATTGATTACCGGGCCCTGAATAAAATCACAGTCCGTAACCGGTACCCGATTCCCCGAATCGACGACCTCCTTGATCAGCTCACGGGGGCCAAATACTTCAGTAAGATTGACCTGAAGTCTGGATACCACCAGGTCCCAATAGAACAGACAGATGTATGGAAGACTGCCTTCAAGTCAAAAGAAGGTCTTTTTGAATGGCTGGTCATGCCTTTTGGTTTGACAAATGCTCCAGCAACTTTTATGAGGATGATGGACGATATCCTACGACCTTTCACCAACAATTTTGTAGTGGTGTATCTGGATGACATCCTCATCTACAGCAAGACTTGGGAGGAACACTTGCAGCATATTCAGCAGGTTCTGCACACCCTGCGGAAGCACAAACTATATGCAAACTTGGAAAAATGCTCCTTCGGCATGGACAGGGTCCATTACTTAGGCTACATCATTGATCGACATGGTGTGCATGTGGATCCAGCCAAGATCCAGGTCATTCGTGACTGGCCAGCCCCAACCACACTCACTGAACTTCGGAGCTTCTTGGGCCTCGCCAATTTCTATCGACGGTTCGTGCTGGGATTCTCTCATATCGCATGGGCCCTCAGCCAAGTGACCAGGGGTGGTGGTAAGGCAAAATTTGTGTGGGGCCTGTCCCAACAACAAGCCTTCGATGACTTGAAGAAGCGTTTGTGCTCATCGCCGGTACTCTCATTACCGAACCTGCAACATCCCTTTGAGATCGAGACAGATGCTTCAGATTATGCTGTGGGTGCCGTTCTCACTCAACACGGCCACCCCGTGGCATATCATAGTGAGACACTATCAGATGCTGTCCGCAAGTACCCTACCTACGACAAAGAAATGTACTCCATTGTACAAGCCTGCCGCCAGTGGAGACATTACATTCTTGGGAAGGAGACAGTCATCCACACTGATCACAAGCCACTACAGTTCATGCAGACCCAAGGAAAGTTGCAGAATGACCGCCATCAGAAGTGGTCAACATATTTACAGCAGTTCCACCTCAACATCAAATACAAAACAGGGAGTACCAACCGAGTTGCTGACTGCCTCAGTCGACCACCAGTCGCGGCACTTACCACGGTGCTAGACTCTTGTGGCCACGAGACCTCCGGATGGCCCCACCTCTACGAGACAGACCCTGACTTCTCCGCCACCTATCAAATGTTGGGAACCAACGCAGTGGTTTCTAATTTCCATCTTCAGGATGGGTTGTTGTGTCGTCTGGGCCATCTCTGCGTTCCATCAAGCGAGCGCGCGAAGCTGATTTGGGAAGCTCACTATAGTCGGGTGGCAGGACACTTTGGCGTCGAAAAGACAGTGGCAGTGTTGCAGAAACATTTCTACTGGCCGAAACTTCGACAGGATGTCGGCAAGTATATCAGGTCCTGCACCGCTTGTGCTATTGCCAAACCGACCACTAAGAAACAGGGCCTATACACCCCTCTGCCTACTCCTGACAGGCCGTGGGAATCCATCTCAATGGACTTCATGTCGGGCCTCCCGTCCACCAAGAGGGGAAACGACTGTGTTTTCGTGGTTGTTGATCGCTTTTCCAAGATGGCGATTCTAGCCGCTTGCAAGAAGAACATCACAGCAGAAGCCACTGCCAATCTCTTCTTTGAACGAGTATGGGTACATTTTGGGATCCCACAGACCATTATCTCAGACCGTGACAGTCGGTTCCTCAGCTCATTCTGGTCAAGCCTCTGGTCACTGCTGGATACCAAGCTCACCAAATCCACTGCCTTCCACCCCCAGACCGATGGACAAACGGAGGTCGTCAACCGGATGGTCGTACATATCCTGCGCATGTACAATTCAACACACCCTCGCACATGGGATGAGAGTCTCCCCTATGTCCAACATAGCTACAACCGAGCCCTGCATAGCTCAACTGGCCACAGCCCCTTTCAGGTGGGGTTGGGATTCCAACCATTGGGCCCCATGGATGTTGCACTTCCCCTTGCGACCACCTCGGCCGACTCGTCCCCAGAAGCTGACAAAGCCGCCCGGTTCATTGAACGGATCCAGCATATCCGCCAACAGGTTCAGGACATTCTACAGAAGTCTAATGCCAAGTACAAGCAGCGCCATGATCAACATCGGGTGCCACATAAGTTTCAGGTGGGCGACAAAGTTTGGTTGCATTTGCAGAAAGAACGCCTTACAGGGCCCCATCGAAAGCTTCGCCCACTCCGTTATGGGCCATACACCATCAACAAGGCGGTGGGTGACAACGCTTTTGAGCTCAACATTCCTGCCTTCCTTGGTCTGCATCCAGTCTTCAACGTGGCTCTCCTTCGGCCATATTTCCCACCACTATTAGACACCTCAGAGATAGCAGAGAAGTTGACACCAACAGAGCTCAACCCTGACTGCCTACAACAAGCATCCAGTGATCATATTGCAGACACACAGATCAAGGGCACTCGACATCAAAGGATCCAGCTTTATCGACTTGTCAAAGCAGGGCAGCTCCTGCACCAAGGCAAGTGGCTCACCCGAGGCCAAATTCAGCAGAAATTTCCTCATCTGATGGGGGAACTCAACGCAATGGAGACCATTGCTTCCTAAGGAGGGAGGATTGATCCAGGTGGATATTGGTGGCCACCCACCTTTCCAACTGGCTCAAAACAGTTTTATGGCAACTTTGGTATTGTACTATTTTTAGCAGTTTTTCGGGTCCTGAACTTCCGGGGCCATTTTGAGGCCCTAAACGACCTTTTTTGGCAATTCGGGGGGCCAAATGGTTGCCTCCGGCATGCATTTGGCCCCAGTCGAAAGTTGTAAATCTCGGTTAGACCTTTCCAACGGGCTACCGAGCGCCCCAAACGGAGATCGTATGCAAAAGTTACGACCCCGGGAAGTTGATGTACTAACTTACCCAAACGGGGCCCACATGACTTTTGGCGTTTCATCTCCTAGGGTTAGGTTTTTGGATGTCTAGGGTTTTTGACATTCCTTTTTATTGTAAAAGGCCTTGAGAGCCTCATTGGAACCATCTTCTTGCGAAATGAGCGCAGCCGTCACATCTCTTCTCAGAGATAAGCCGCCACCATTCCAGCAAGCTTGTTTTCCGCTGCATTTTACAGTTCTAGTTTATTTCCTTATTGAATAGAAAACCAGTTTTACTGTATCTCTGTTATTTTGTGTTAAGCATCTGATAATAATCTGTATTCATTTCGTTCTGCTCATAAAATCCGGATCAGTGGTATCAGAGCGGTCTGCTCCTTGTCGTCTTAATGCATGTCCCCAACGAGGTCAGGGTACAAAGAATTGGGTCTCGAGCTTGTTTCTCTTGAGGACAAAAGCTCTCGCACGCCCAAGCGACCTCTCATGGCAGGAGAAAAGAAAGATGACGGGACAGGAGATCCTATCAAAATGTTGCTTGAGGAAGCCCTCACGCAGCAGAGGAACGAGATGATGGATAATTTCGCGCAAATCCTTCGGCGACTACCAACAAGCGACGCATCTTCCTCGAGCGGAGGCGCCGCCCCCTTCAAGGTACAAATCAACTTCGATATCCCTATATTTGAAGGACAGATAGACGCAGATGCTGTAGATAAGTGGTTGAATCTACTAGAAGGGTATTTTTCTGTCCATAACTTTTCGAATAAAGAAAAGATTACTTTTGCGCTCCTCAAAGCCGTTCCCCATGTCAAAGATTGGTGGGAAACATTCTGCGAGCAAAAGGACACAGAAGAAGCCTCATTATTTTCAGTCACGGCCACCTGGGAATCCTTCAGGGATGCTATTAAGGAACAATACTACCCTGTTGGAAGTTATGACGACTTGTATACCAAATGGACCACACTACGACAAGAAAGAGACCAAACAGTGCCAGAGTTCACAAATATCTTCCATACCTTGCGCACCAAGCTGGGTATCAAAGATTCAGAGCGACATCTGGTGCTCAAGTATCGCGGTGGTTTGCATAGATACATCCAGACCGAAATGGAATTTCTGGACATCTCTTCCTTGGGCGCGACCTACCGATATGCTGTCAAAATCGAGCAGAAGCTCAAACAAAAGACGCGGCAATTTGGGCCTGGGAACCCTTCACAGCAAAAGACAGGAAAGGGCGGCCCCAACCCACAGAATAAAGGACAGAGCAAAGATGGACAGCATCAGGACAACCAGTCCAAGCCGCAAGCAAAGAAGGACACCGGAAAAACAAAGAAAGATACCGGGAAGTGGTGCGACTTCCATAAGAGCCCTTGGCATAACACTGCTGATTGCCGCTCAAAGCAGTCGCTGGTGGCCGAAGTGAAAGCATCTGAATCAGATGCGGGTTCTGACTCCGAGTCCGAAACAGAAAGGGGAAGACGGATCATTGACGCGGAACCCAGTGCCACCATCGCTACCACCAAGCTCCAGCCTGATGAACCAGACGAGCCAGAAGAAGGAGAACGCCTCTTCCATTCACAGATGTGGGTAAAGGGCACCCCGCTGCACTTCATCGTTGATAGCGGTAGCCAGAAGAATCTCATCTCAGCGGAGGTCGTCAAGCGCCTGGCCTTGCCGACAACGCCGCACCCACAACCCTACACCATTGGATGGCTCCGCAAAGGAAGCGATCTCCGCGTCAGCCAACAGTGCCGACTGCCATACGGCATCAAGCCCTTCAAGGACGAGGTATTGTGTGATGTTGCTCCTCTCGAAGTTTCAGATGTTCTTTTGGGACAACCTTATTTATGGAAACGTCATGCTGTATATGAGTCTAGGCCTCGTAGTGTTATTATCTCTTTGAACAGGAAATTGTACAGGATACCCGAGGCAGTCCCTCCTAGTGCTATTTCCTTGATCTCTGCCAAGCAATGCAGGAAGGTCATCTCTCAGACCGGGAAATTTGTCTTCTTCGTGATTCGCTCTCAGAGTGAAAGAAAGATCGCAGCCACATCCCAGGCCTCCACGACCGACCTATCCACACAACAGAAGCAAGTGGACAAGGTGGTGGAAGGATACTCAGATATCTTCTCCTCTCCGACCGGGGTACCTCTGCACAGCCAGGTCAAGCATCCCATCGATCTGACCCCAGGCGCACCGCTACCCAATGGGCCAGTCTATCGCCGCTCTCTGTTGGAAAACGAGGAGATCAAGAGGCAGATCCAAGAATTGCTCCGCAAGGGGCACATCCGTCCCAGTTCATCACCTTGTGGGAGCCCAATCGTGCTGGTGCAGAAGAAAGATGGGACCTGGCGACTCTGCATTGATTACCGGGCCCTGAATAAAATCACAGTCCGTAACCGGTACCCCGATTCCCCGAATCGACGACCTCCTTGATCAGCTCACGGGGGCCAAATACTTCAGTAAGATTGACCTGAAGTCTGGATACCACCAGGTCCCAATAGAACAGACAGATGTATGGAAGACTGCCTTCAAGTCAAAAGAAGGTCTTTTTGAATGGCTGGTCATGCCTTTTGGTTTGACAAATGCTCCAGCAACTTTTATGAGGATGATGGACGATATCCTACGACCTTTCACCAACAATTTTGTAGTGGTGTATCTGGATGACATCCTCATCTACAGCAAGACTTGGGAGGAACACTTGCAGCATATTCAGCAGGTTCTGCACACCCTGCGGAAGCACAAACTATATGCAAACTTGGAAAAATGCTCCTTCGGCATGGACAGGGTCCATTACTTAGGCTACATCATTGATCGACATGGTGTGCATGTGGATCCAGCCAAGATCCAGGTCATTCGTGACTGGCCAGCCCCAACCACACTCACTGAACTTCGGAGCTTCTTGGGCCTCGCCAATTTCTATCGACGGTTCGTGCTGGGATTCTCTCATATCGCATGGGCCCTCAACCAAGTGACCAGGGGTGGTGGTAAGGCAAAATTTGTGTGGGGCCTGTCCCAACAACAAGCCTTCGATGACTTGAAGAAGCGTTTGTGCTCATCGCCGGTACTCTCATTACCGAACCTGCAACATCCCTTTGAGATCGAGACAGATGCTTCAGATTATGCTGTGGGTGCCGTTCTCACTCAACACGGCCACCCCGTGGCATATCATAGTGAGACACTATCAGATGCTGTCCGCAAGTACCCTACCTACGACAAAGAAATGTACTCCATTGTACAAGCCTGCCGCCAGTGGAGACATTACATTCTTGGGAAGGAGACAGTCATCCACACTGATCACAAGCCACTACAGTTCATGCAGACCCAAGGAAAGTTGCAGAATGACCGCCATCAGAAGTGGTCAACATATTTACAGCAGTTCCACCTCAACATCAAATACAAAACAGGGAGTACCAACCGAGTTGCTGACTGCCTCAGTCGACCACCAGTCGCGGCACTTACCACGGTGCTAGACTCTTGTGGCCACGAGACCTCCGGATGGCCCCACCTCTACGAGACAGACCCTGACTTCTCCGCCACCTATCAAATGTTGGGAACCAACGCAGTGGTTTCTAATTTCCATCTTCAGGATGGGTTGTTGTGTCGTCTGGGCCCATCTCTGCGTTCCATCAAGCGAGCGCGCGAAGCTGATTTGGGAAGCTCACTATAGTCGGGTGGCAGGACACTTTGGCGTCGAAAAGACAGTGGCAGTGTTGCAGAAACATTTCTACTGGCCGAAACTTTGACAGGATGTCGGCAAGTATATCAGGTCCTGCACCGCTTGTGCTATTGCCAAACCGACCACTAAGAAACAGGGCCTATACACCCCTCTGCCTACTCCTGACAGGCCGTGGGAATCCATCTCAATGGACTTCATGTCGGGCCTCCCGTCCACCAAGAGGGGAAACGACTGTGTTTTCGTGGTTGTTGATCGCTTTTCCAAGATGGCGATTCTAGCCGCTTGCAAGAAGAACATCACAGCAGAAGCCACTGCCAATCTCTTCTTTGAACGAGTATGGGTACATTTTGGGATCCCACAGACCATTATCTCAGACCGTGACAGTCGGTTCCTCAGCTCATTCTGGTCAAGCCTCTGGTCACTGCTGGATACCAAGCTCACCAAATCCACTGCCTTCCACCCCCAGACCGATGGACAAACGGAGGTCGTCAACCGGATGGTCGTACATATCCTGCGCATGTACAATTCAACACACCCTCGCACATGGGATGAGAGTCTCCCCTATGTCCAACATAGCTACAACCGAGCCCTGCATAGCTCAACTGGCCACAGCCCCTTTCAGGTGGGGTTGGGATTCCAACCATTGGGCCCCATGGATGTTGCACTTCCCCTTGCGACCACCTCGGCCGACTCGTCCCCAGAAGCTGACAAAGCCGCCCGGTTCATTGAACGGATCCAGCATATCCGCCAACAGGTTCAGGACATTCTACAGAAGTCTAATGCCAAGTACAAGCAGCGCCATGATCAACATCGGGTGCCACATAAGTTTCAGGTGGGCGACAAAGTTTGGTTGCATTTGCAGAAAGAACGCCTTACAGGGCCCCATCGAAAGCTTCGCCCACTCCGTTATGGGCCATACACCATCAACAAGGCGGTGGGTGACAACGCTTTTGAGCTCAACATTCCTGCCTTCCTTGGTCTGCATCCAGTCTTCAACGTGGCTCTCCTTCGGCCATATTTCCCACCACTATTAGACACCTCAGAGATAGCAGAGAAGTTGACACCAACAGAGCTCAACCCTGACTGCCTACAACAAGCATCCAGTGATCATATTGCAGACACACAGATCAAGGGCACTCGACATCAAAGGATCCAGCTTTATCGAGTTGTCAAAGCAGGGCAGCTCCTGCACCAAGGCAAGTGGCTCACCCGAGGCCAAATTCAGCAGAAATTTCCTCATCTGATGGGGGAACTCAACGCAATGGAGACCATTGCTTCCTAAGGAGGGAGGATTGATCCAGGTGGATATTGGTGGCCACCCACCTTTCCAACTGGCTCAAAACAGTTTTATGGCAACTTTGGTATTGTACTATTTTTAGCAGTTTTTCGGGTCCTGAACTTCCGGGGCCATTTTGAGGCCCTAAACGACCTTTTTTGGCAATTCGGGGGGCCAAATGGTTGCCTCCGGCATGCATTTGGCCCCAGTCGAAAGTTGTAAATCTCGGTTAGACCTTTCCAACGGGCTACCGAGCGCCCCAAACGGAGATCGTATGCAAAAGTTACGACCCCGGGAAGTTGATGTACTAACTTACCCAAACGGGGCCCACATGACTTTTGGCGTTTCATCTCCTAGGGTTAGGTTTTTGGATGTCTAGGGTTTTTGACATTCCTTTTTATTGTAAAAGGCCTTGAGAGCCTCATTGGAACCATCTTCTTGCGAAATGAGCGCAGCCGTCACATCTCTTCTCAGAGATAAGCCGCCACCATTCCAGCAAGCTTGTTTTCCGCTGCATTTTACAGTTCTAGTTTATTTCCTTATTGAATAGAAAACCAGTTTTACTGTATCTCTGTTATTTTGTGTTAAGCATCTGATAATAATCTGTATTCATTTCGTTCTGCTCATAAAATCCGGATCAGTGGTATCAGAGCGGTCTGCTCCTTGTCGTCTTAATGCATGTCCCCAACGAGGTCAGGGTACAAAGAATTGGGTCTCGAGCTTGTTTCTCTTGAGGACAAAAGCTCTCGCACGCCCAAGCGACCTCTCATGGCAGGAGAAAAGAAAGATGACGGGACAGGAGATCCTATCAAAATGTTGCTTGAGGAAGCCCTCACGCAGCAGAGGAACGAGATGATGGATAATTTCGCGCAAATCCTTCGGCGACTACCAACAAGCGACGCATCTTCCTCGAGCGGAGGCGCCGCCCCCTTCAAGGTACAAATCAACTTCGATATCCCTATATTTGAAGGACAGATAGACGCAGATGCTGTAGATAAGTGGTTGAATCTACTAGAAGGGTATTTTTCTGTCCATAACTTTTCGAATAAAGAAAAGATTACTTTTGCGCTCCTCAAAGCCGTTCCCCATGTCAAAGATTGGTGGGAAACATTCTGCGAGCAAAAGGACACAGAAGAAGCCTCATTATTTTCAGTCACGGCCACCTGGGAATCCTTCGGGGATGCTATTAAGGAACAATACTACCCTGTTGGAAGTTATGACGACTTGTATACCAAATGGACCACACTACGACAAGAAAGAGACCAAGCAGTGCCAGAGTTCACAAATATCTTCCATACCTTGCGCACCAAGCTGGGTATCAAAGATTCAGAGCGACATCTGGTGCTCAAGTATCGCGGTGGTTTGCATAGATACATCCAGACCGAAATGGAATTTCTGGACATCTCTTCCTTGGGCGCGGCCTACCGATATGCTGTCAAAATCGAGCAGAAGCTCAAACAAAAGACGCGGCAATTTGGGCCTGGGAACCCTTCACAGCAAAAGACAGGAAAGGGCGGCCCCAACCCACAGAATAAAGGACAGAGCAAAGATGGACAGCATCAGGACAACCAGTCCAAGCCGCAAGCAAAGAAGGACACCGGAAAAACAAAGAAAGATACCGGGAAGTGGTGCGACTTCCATAAGAGCCCTTGGCATAACACTGCTGATTGCCGCTCAAAGCAGTCGCTGGTGGCCGAAGTGAAAGCATCTGAATCAGATGCGGGTTCTGACTCCGAGTCCGAAACAGAAAGGGGAAGACGGATCATTGACGCGGAACCCAGTGCCACCATCGCTACCACCAAGCTCCAGCCTGATGAACCAGACGAGCCAGAAGAAGGAGAACGCCTCTTCCATTCACAGATGTGGGTAAAGGGCACCCCGCTGCACTTCATCGTTGATAGCGGTAGCCAGAAGAATCTCATCTCAGCGGAGGTCGTCAAGCGCCTGGCCCTGCCGACAACGCCGCACCCACAACCCTACACCATTGGATGGCTCCGCAAAGGAAGCGATCTCCGCGTCAGCCAACAGTGCCGACTGCCATACGGCATCAAGCCCTTCAATGACGAGGTATTGTGTGATGTTGCTCCTCTCGAAGTTTCAGATGTTCTTTTGGGACAACCTTATTTATGGAAACGTCATGCTGTATATGAGTCTAGGCCTCGTAGTGTTATTATCTCTTTGAACAGGAAATTGTACAGGATACCCGAGGCAGTCCCTCCTAGTGCTATTTCCTTGATCTCTGCCAAGCAATGCAGGAAGGTCATCTCTCAGACCGGGAAATTTGTCTTCTTCGTGATTCGCTCTCAGAGTGAAAGAAAGATCGCAGCCACATCCCAGGCCTCCACGACCGACCTATCCACACAACAGAAGCAAGTGGACAAGGTGGTGGAAGGATACTCAGATATCTTCTCCTCTCCGACCGGGGTACCTCTGCACTGCCAGGTCAAGCATCCCATCGATCTGACCCCAGGCGCACCGCTACCCAATGGGCCAGTCTATCGCCGCTCTCTGTTGGAAAACGAGGAGATCAAGAGGCAGATCCAAGAATTGCTCCGCAAGGGGCACATCCGTCCCAGTTCATCACCTTGTGGGAGCCCAATCGTGCTGGTGCAGAAGAAAGATGGGACCTGGCGACTCTGCATTGATTACCGGGCCCTGAATAAAATCACAGTCCGTAACCGGTACCCGATTCCCCGAATCGACGACCTCCTTGATCAGCTCACGGGGGCCAAATACTTCAGTAAGATTGACCTGAAGTCTGGATACCACCAGGTCCCAATAGAACAGACAGATGTATGGAAGACTGCCTTCAAGTCAAAAGAAGGTCTTTTTGAATGGCTGGTCATGCCTTTTGGTTTGACAAATGCTCCAGCAACTTTTATGAGGATGATGGACGATATCCTACGACCTTTCACCAACAATTTTGTAGTGGTGTATCTGGATGACATCCTCATCTACAGCAAGACTTGGGAGGAACACTTGCAGCATATTCAGCAGGTTCTGCACACCCTGCGGAAGCACAAACTATATGCAAACTTGGAAAAATGCTCCTTCGGCATGGACAGGGTCCATTACTTAGGCTACATCATTGATCGACATGGTGTGCATGTGGATCCAGCCAAGATCCAGGTCATTCGTGACTGGCCAGCCCCAACCACACTCACTGAACTTCGGAGCTTCTTGGGCCTCGCCAATTTCTATCGACGGTTCGTGCTGGGATTCTCTCATATCGCATGGGCCCTCAGCCAAGTGACCAGGGGTGGTGGTAAGGCAAAATTTGTGTGGGGCCTGTCCCAACAACAAGCCTTCGATGACTTGAAGAAGCGTTTGTGCTCATCGCCGGTACTCTCATTACCGAACCTGCAACATCCCTTTGAGATCGAGACAGATGCTTCAGATTATGCTGTGGGTGCCGTTCTCACTCAACACGGCCACCCCGTGGCATATCATAGTGAGACACTATCAGATGCTGTCCGCAAGTACCCTACCTACGACAAAGAAATGTACTCCATTGTACAAGCCTGCCGCCAGTGGAGACATTACATTCTTGGGAAGGAGACAGTCATCCACACTGATCACAAGCCACTACAGTTCATGCAGACCCAAGGAAAGTTGCAGAATGACCGCCATCAGAAGTGGTCAACATATTTACAGCAGTTCCACCTCAACATCAAATACAAAACAGGGAGTACCAACCGAGTTGCTGACTGCCTCAGTCGACCACCAGTCGCGGCACTTACCACGGTGCTAGACTCTTGTGGCCACGAGACCTCCGGATGGCCCCACCTCTACGAGACAGACCCTGACTTCTCCGCCACCTATCAAATGTTGGGAACCAACGCAGTGGTTTCTAATTTCCATCTTCAGGATGGGTTATTGTGTCGTCTGGGCCATCTCTGCGTTCCATCAAGCGAGCGCGCGAAGCTGATTTGGGAAGCTCACTATAGTCGGGTGGCAGGACACTTTGGCGTCGAAAAGACAGTGGCAGTGTTGCAGAAACATTTCTACTGGCCGAAACTTCGACAGGATGTCGGCAAGTATATCAGGTCCTGCACCGCTTGTGCTATTGCCAAACCGACCACTAAGAAATAGGGCCTATACACCCCTCTGCCTACTCCTGACAGGCCGTGGGAATCCATCTCAATGGACTTCATGTCGGGCCTCCCGTCCACCAAGAGGGGAAACGACTGTGTTTTCGTGGTTGTTGATCGCTTTTCCAAGATGGCGATTCTAGCCGCTTGCAAGAAGAACATCACAGCAGAAGCCACTGCCAATCTCTTCTTTGAACGAGTATGGGTACATTTTGGGATCCCACAGACCATTATCTCAGACCGTGACAGTCGGTTCCTCAGCTCATTCTGGTCAAGCCTCTGGTCACTGCTGGATACCAAGCTCACCAAATCCACTGCCTTCCACCCCCAGACCGATGGACAAACGGAGGTCGTCAACCGGATGGTCGTACATATCCTGCGCATGTACAATTCAACACACCCTCGCACATGGGATGAGAGTCTCCCCTATGTCCAACATAGCTACAACCGAGCCCTGCATAGCTCAACTGGCCACAGCCCCTTTCAGGTGGGGTTGGGATTCCAACCATTGGGCCCCATGGATGTTGCACTTCCCCTTGCGACCACCTCGGCCGACTCGTCCCCAGAAGCTGACAAAGCCGCCCGGTTCATTGAACGGATCCAGCATATCCGCCAACAGGTTCAGGACATTCTACAGAAGTCTAATGCCAAGTACAAGCAGCGCCATGATCAACATCGGGTGCCACATAAGTTTCAGGTGGGCGACAAAGTTTGGTTGCATTTGCAGAAAGAACGCCTTACAGGGCCCCATCGAAAGCTTCGCCCACTCCGTTATGGGCCATACACCATCAACAAGGCGGTGGGTGACAACGCTTTTGAGCTCAACATTCCTGCCTTCCTTGGTCTGCATCCAGTCTTCAACGTGGCTCTCCTTCGGCCATATTTCCACCACTATTAGACACCTCAGAGATAGCAGAGAAAGTTGACACCAACAGAGCTCAACCTGACTTGCCTACAACAAGCATCTAGTGATCATATTGCAGGACACACAGATCAAGGGCACTCGACATCAAAGGATCCAGCTTTATCGAGTTGTCAAAGCAGGGCAGCTCCTGCACCAAGGCAAGTGGCTCACCCGAGGCCAAATTCAGCAGAAATTTCCTCATCTGATGGGGGAACTCAACGCAATGGAGACCATTGCTTCCTAAGGAGGGAGGATTGATCCAGGTGGATATTGGTGGCCACCCACCTTTCCAACTGGCTCAAAACAGTTTATGGCAACTTTGGTATTGTACTATTTTAGCAGTTTTTCGGGTCCTGAACTTCCGGGGCCATTTTGAGGCCCTAAACGACCTTTTTTGGCAATTCGGGGGGCCAAATGGTTGCCTCCGGCATGCATTTGGCCCCAAGTCGAAAGTTGTAAATCTCGGTTAGACCTTTCCAACGGGCTACCGAGCGCCCCAAACGGAGATCGTATGCAAAAGTTACGACCCCGGGAAGTTGATGTACTAACTTACCCAAACGGGGCCCACATGACTTTTGGCGTTTCATCTCTAGGGTTAGGTTTTTGGATGTCTAGGGGTTTTTGACATTCCTTTTTATTGTAAAAGGCCTTGAGAGGCCTCATTGGAACCATCTTCTTGCGAAATGAGCGCAGCCGTCACATCTCTTCTCAGAGATAAGCCGCCACCATTCCAGCAAGCTTGTTTTCCGCTGCATTTTACAGTTCTAGTTTATTTCCTTATTGAATAGAAAACCAGTTTTACTGTATCTCTGTTATTTTGTGTTAAGCATCTGATAATAATCTGTATTCATTTCGTTCTGCTCATAAAATCCGGATCAGTGGTATCAGAGCGGTCTGCTCCTTGTCGTCTTAATGCATGTCCCCAACGAGGTCAGGGTACAAAGAATTGGGTCTCGAGCTTGTTTCTCTTGAGGACAAAAGCTCTCGCACGCCCAAGCGACCTCTCATGGCAGGAGAAAAGAATGATGACGGGACAGGAGATCCTATCAAATGTTGCTTGAGGAAGCCCTCACGCAAGCAGAGGAACGAGATGATGGATAATTTCGCGCAAAATCCTTCGGCGACTACCAACAAGCGACGCATCTTCCTCGAGCGGAGGCGCCGCCCCCTTCAAGGTACAAATCAACTTCGATATCCCTATATTTGAAGGACAGATAGACGCAGATGCTGTAGATAAGTGGTTGCAATCTAATAGAAGGGTATTTTTCTGTCCATAACTTTTCGAATAAAGAAAAGATTACTTTTGCGCTCCTCAAAGCCGTTCCCCATGTCAAAGATTGGTGGGAAACATTCTGCGAGCAAAAGGACACAGAAGAAGCCTCATTTATTTTCAGTCACGGCCACCTGGGAATCCTTCAGGGATGCTATTAAGGAACAATACTACCCTGTTGGAAGTTATGACGACTTGTATACCAAATGGACCACACTACGACAAGAAAGAGACCAAGCAGTGCCAGAGTTCACAAATATCTTCCATACCTTGCGCACCAAGCTGGGTATCAAAGATTCAGAGCGACATCTGGTGCTCAAGTATCGCGGTGGTTTGCATAGATACATCCAGACCGAAATGGAATTTCTGGACATCTCTTCCTTGGGCGCGGCCTACCGATATGCTGTCAAAATCGAGCAGAAGCTCAAACAAAAGACGCGGCAATTTGGGCCTGGGAACCCTTCACAGCAAAAGACAGGAAAGGGCGGCCCCAACCCACAGAATAAAGGACAGAGCAACGATGGACAGCATCAGGACAACCAGTCCAAGCCGCAAGCCAAAA